>CM056741.1:22164824-23457689 GCA_029851415.1 Eretmocerus hayati
GATCTGCTCTTAACTCTTTTCGCGCTCATTCCTTCACTCTTTCTCTCTCTAACTTTCAATGCTGTACAGATTTAGATTCTGGACTCTCATATAACCCGCTTGTTTCATCGTTCGTCCCCTATCTCACACGTTCGGCCCCCTTTTTTGTTATTAACGAGAAAAAATTATCCAAGATATCTTAATATTAAGCATATTAACTTTGTAAGTAAGAATGGTAGTGGGGGCGAAAAATCAGGGAGGGGCAAAAGGATTACTTGAGCTGTGGTGATTGAGCCGTTTCACATGAAAAACTCAATCTTGTTGGAACATGGACGAGTATATCGATTCGTTGATATATATATATATATATATATATATATATATATATATATATATATATATATCTTACAAGCAAGTATACAAGACCAGTCGTTGATATAACTCACTCTAAGATCGAGATCAAGTTTGCTTCTCGTTAAAGGTTATTGCTAACTCGATTTTCTGAGAGGTGACTTACAACTTGATTTAAGTGATGTTGACACATTGGAAATTGATCGGTTGAATGATGAGTCTAGTTTCATTCCTTTCTGCATTCCGTGATGTAACAGGTAGATTTAATATTTTAAAAAATTAGCTCATTAAAATTGAATGCATAATACCAAAATTCTCTGTTGATCTTTCATTGCAAAAACTAGGGTACATAATCGATCATCGTCAGATATTTGATCGATTTAGCACATTATCAAATCACGTCTGTCAAAAAGTCAATGAGATTTTTTCTTTCAAGCTTCCCGAGGTCCTTTCATGAAGTCCTATTTGACGAAGGGTGGGATGTTCGTTTAACTGTGACTGTGTCATCGTCTATAGTAAGTGACGTGTAACTATGCACTGAATCACATATTTGGTACTGTAAGCTCAGTAATATTATTTTTTGTTCCACTGTAAAACTTCCCTGGTATAACCAACCCGTTAGTATGGCAGAGCAACCTCAATTTTTCAACGCCTCTGACCTCTGAATACTCACAGACCTAGGTCAAGACGATATTTCTCATCAACACAACTCCCACAGAAAATCGGGAGGACCATTGGCTAGTTCTTCAACTCACGGATGGTTTTGAATTTCCATTCCTCCTTTTTCTCATCTATTCTTTGATGAATAAGATTCGTAAAATAATGGGTAAAGATCTAATGATGGTATCAAGAGGGTCATTTCTTATGAAGTTTTTAAATATGACGCTTTTGTTGAGATCATGCCCACTAATAGTTATCACCACCCACCAACCCATCTAGCCATAAACTCGCCAACCTATCGAACCTCCTGCCGACCATCAACGGTACGTTGATGGTCGGGTACCACCTACCGAATCTCCCACCCATGACCCACACATAGCCAGACTAGCCCAGTCCAGCCCAGGCCAGACAATACCAGAACGTCTTAAACCATTCGTATCATTCTGAATCGTCCAGACCATCCTAAGCTGTACCAGAATGTTCCCGATCGTACCAGAACGTCCCAGATTGTTTTAGACCGTTTCAAAATATTTCAGATCTTTCCAGATGATACCAGACCGTCCTAGACCATCTCAGACTGTGCCAAAACATTCTAGACCGGATTAATCATTCCAGACCGTCCCAGACTGTATCAAAACGTCTCAAACAATTTCAATAAGCATTCTAATTTTCTCAGATCGTGCTAGACGGTGCCAAAACGTCACAAACGAATTGAGACCGTTTCAGACCTTATGCGACCGCACGAGGCCGTTCCAGTCTGACCCAAATCATCCCAGACGATACCAGACCGTCCCCACGCTGTACCAGGAATGTTCCAGATAATACCAGGACGTCTCAGATTGTTTAAGACCGTTTCAGAATATTCCAGACCCTACCAGACCTTGCCAGGCCATGTCAGACCATGCCAGATTGTACCAGACCGTACCAAGCTGTGCCAAACCGTATCGAACCGGCCCAGACTGTACCAGAACGTCCCAGGTCATTTAAAACCATTCCAAACCGTTCTAGACTATCCTACACCGTTCCAAAACGACCCAGATTATACCAAGCCCTCTTAGACCGTCCCAGACTTTACCAGACCTATCAAGTCGTACCAGGCCATGCTGGACTATTCCAGATCAGACCAGAGCATCCATTCACCCCATCACCCACCCATCCATCCACCATCTTATCCACCCAACGGCCCATCCGTGACCCATTACGTCTACCCATCATATTATACTTCATATAGACGACCCGATACGCGGGGTCCCGTACAAACAAATATTGTCTCGGCCTTCAATTATTGTAATTCTATGGTATGAAAATCAGACGTCTCAAATCTTCATTTGATCTACGTTATCTCAATGCAAAGTGAAATGTGATCTCCCACAATCTTGATAATTGCTTATGTGATCTATGATTCATGACCATAGCCGTAGAAATGTGAATTTTCATATGGACTTCCACAGGATACGTTCACTGAGTGTTATAGTATGGACTTGACTATCACGTGAATAAAAATACATCAAGCTATCAATCGATCAAATGAGCCGAACTGATATTCAGGCACCTTTTGAAGTTAGAATTAGTTCCCAAACTCAATAAAGTTATTGCCATTTTTTCCATTCTAGATAAATTGATCATATTTGAGCATTTCGTAATCCGTTGGGGCTGTTCCATTTTCATCATTCCCGCCGTCCGAACTCTGAACTGGATCCTGACAACAGTTATTTAGACACACATGACATTAGCACACAGAAAATCCTCTGCAAATCCATCGAATCACCATATTCTATCGCTCGAAATATATTAAAATCCCTGTAAACCCTCGATCAACATATCCAAAGAATTTACATTCTCCAATCGATTATCGTCCATTTGAAATATCAAGGTAAATACAAGTTTATTTTCTCACCAATCGACTCATAACGTATCACACTGCTGTTTCTGCGCATAAGCATATCGCTCGATCGATTAATCACTCGTTACCACAGAATTATACGAGTCAACTTCTCGTTCAAAAATTTGCGCCTCTCTCTTGGCTCGCGTATGTATACACATTAAAATTAAGAAATTTTGCAAGGGTGGCAATAAACAAACCTCCATCGTACGTACATACACGTGCTCACTCATTCCATACCAAACATATACACGATATTCTGAATTTGAATATTTGCCTCGTAAATACGTTAGAGGTTGTTTGCGCTGTTTACCGAACCGTGCGTTATTATATTACGAGAAAAAGAAGAAGATCTCTTTTTACTCACTTGAACCTATGTCATATTAACAGAGAGTGAGAAAAAGAGGGCAATCGTTGAGGGAGAGGCGTAAGGATGAATGAACGAGGAAAAATTAATAAGGATATTGGTATTGCAAAGTGTGCGAAAGATATAAGACTGACAAATATAATTCGCGAGAAAGTTCCCGCGGGGTATGAGTAGGTACTGATACAGCCTCACTTGCAACACAGACAGGATATTTTAGTTGCCTCTGGTAGAATGATTCTTATGGAGTTTGAGTAGGTACAAGCTGGTGACCTGTTTCGTAGTTGCAGTCTAATATATTGGAAAGATCATCTGACGCAGAATGAGGTACGAAAATGCAGTTCTAATCCGAACTCGAGCCATAAATTAATCAGTAGACTACTAATATTAATACTACTACTACTACCATTAGTATACTCGTTGGACACTCTTAAATTTTTCTTAGAATCTGTAATATCTTATATAAGTTGCATAAAAATGTGGGAAACATCGGTGATAAATCAGGAGGATAAATCAGAGTATTACACACATCTTACACTTCCCACGTTGATTGGTTAGATTCAAAAACGTTCGATCATTTCAGATTGCTCCCGAGTGATACATATACGTACAATACGTACGTTTCCTACGTCACCAACGGGCCAAAAATAAACATAACCCCAGAATTCGTCTGCTCAAATCAGGCTGGTCAGTTTCTGCTTAAATACATCATCGAGTTTAGCAGAATTTCAGCTTGTGGTGTTCACATGGGTTGAGGAAATTTTGCAATGAATCGGAAGAATGGCACCGATATGAACACGCAGAGGACAAGAAGGTGTAACAATAAGTAATAACAGAATGCTTGTGTACACGCTATGAATTTACATGATTTCTCTTCCTGAATGCCATATTCTTGGATCCAAGACGTTATTTTTTTCCTTTTGAAACTGTTACTCAAGTTTCGGAATGGGAATAAGTAATTTTATGCAATACTTGGTGAAAGACCATAGAATGGGCTCGAAAATTATTTTTGTATATGACTTAGTTCCAAAAAGGAGCAACAGTCTTGACTGTGAGAACGATGAAGAGCATTCCTACGCGCACCACATGGCTAGTAATGTGATGATGAGAGAAACTATCGCGCTCATGAGGAATGGCATCCCGGTAAGCATACCCCGCGCACGGACCAAGAAGTTTTCGTCGTCGTCATCATCACTGCTGCTTTCGATGTCAGCCAAGAGGCGGTCGCGGTTGTACCGCTCATCAAACTCAGACCTTGAAATATAGGTTATGGAGCACAGTATGGGAAATTGAAGGGGGGTCCACGTGGAACTCAATGCACTCATCGCGGGGCGTCTCTGGCCATCATCTACCGAGATATGGCCTAAAGACCTTGAAATATGGGTTATGGAGCAAGCTGGGTTATGGAGTAACGTGTTTTTGGGGGTCCATGGGTTATGGAGCAACTCATATCCTGGATACACATGGGTTATGGAACACGTTGAATGATGGGTCAGGGAGTTCGGCTGTGAAGAGATGGGTTATAAAATCGAGATGCGGACAAGAGACCTGGGTTATGGGTTAGAAAGTTGGGTTATGGGTGAGAGAGATGGGTCGTGGGTTATGGATTGCAGAGAATGGTTCGGCTCTCGGGGTTATGGTTCCCGGGTTAGACAGGCGAGTTATGGGTTATCAATACGAGGCTCTGCTCGTGTCATCCTACATGTTGAGAGGATAGGACTGTGCTCTTGTCATCGTGTGCTCGTGCCAGCCCCTATAGGCTACTCTCGTAAATGAGTGGATCTTTGATTATTTGAATTGAATAGCATTAATGAGAATCTCTGTCAAAATCTAGATCTTTTGACTCCCATGACTGGAAACAGCTTTCAAGTACTCAACTTCGAAAATCATTCATGTGAGAATCTAACAAAATAAGTCTACGTATGACCAGATATTAACCTTCATCAGTGTTTAATTCCACAAACATTTTACACGAGTACTATTCATCATTCATTGACATGACTATTATGAGCAAATCTCACACACAAAAACACTTATTGGTAATGACCTCGCATCAGTAAATAACTTTTCAATCGGAATTCTATTCCACCGGTGAGACCACCCCAAGCTCCATATTTCTGCAGCAGTGCAATTTTGTCATGATTCAATATCCTATTACACCATTGCGGCTCATTCGAATTGAAATTAATGCTGATGAATCTCAGCAATACCTTGTTCAACACGATTCACATTGTTTTCTGCAGCATGGATCTTGCAGGTTAAGTCTTGAGTCGGTGCGGCATCGAATTTCCATGGCACAACTTTGAATTTCAGTATCTTCGGTACCACCAGAATTGGATCACCTGTTTCCACTCTTCTAGTAACAGGTCCTAAATGCATGTCTCTATAAAATGCACTTATCAACCGACCAAATTCTGTCTTTTCAATAAAACGTTTCCAAATCAACTCAAAAACTAGCACACAGGTACCCAAAATATAACCGATAAACAGAGTTGGATGTAATTGATCCTGCAAAGGTACTTTTTCATCCTTTTCTGACTCTGGAATCGAATGATCTGCTTCGTCTGGAACCTTAAATTCCCATGGATTATAGCCATCCTGCCACTTTTTAACTAGACCTATTTCTGCAAACTTGCATACCAATGCCTCCAATGTATCTTTATAGAATGAAATTCTCTCGAGCTTCAGAATTCCCCAAATCTTTGAGAGAGGATCTCGTATCTTGTCTATTCTCCATATTTTGTCAGATTGTACGTTATCTACATCAAGGTCTGAACGGACAGTGCAAAGATTGATTGATTCATCTACGGGGAATGAGTTTGATCGGGTTTGCTCACAGAAATCAAGGAACCCTTTGGGAAGTTTGTGGGTTCGAGTGCGATTAAGAATTTTTGATAAATTCGAATCGTCAATTATCATACTTGCTTGAAGTTCTTGCAAAATATAGTCATCCTGATTGATCACGAGATCGACGTTTGATTCAGCTAGTTCTTGAAGAGTTGTTATCTCGGGCAATGTTGGGCGTAATATAAATATTCCAAACATATGATCAGCTCCGAAAGTCACTATGATGAAAGTTGCTACATAAATACTCATCTGAAATATCATTTCGGACAGTTTCATACGTCCACGACGCTCGATTGAGCCTCCCATTTGAGCAGTCAGTATATTTAGAAAAGACCAATTTCGCTCCTTGAATCCAAGTAGATAGGCCCACATTGCGAATATCCAGGCTGTGAAAACCAAACTACCAAAAGTGACGAGGGCAGCATGAGATACTATTAATTCGTAAGTTTTTCGCCTTCTGAGATAAAAATGATCCTCTGTAGTCACAGGAATATAGACAGCCATGAGATGTATCTCACGAAAGTCTTCTAGTCTTGATTCACGGAGCAAATAGGTCAAGCTGAAGAACGAAAGTTCAAGATCATAAACTATTTCGGGTATATCATTTCCTAATTTTCTTGTTTCTCCTTTTCCATTACTCAAATCTAACCATTCTTGTGACTCTTCCTTTTGTATATTACGTATCGTACAATTCAGATACCAGCACAATTCTTCCGTAAAACTTTCATCACTGGCAAATGCATCTACATATGACGATGTCATCACAGTCAAGGGAAACTGATGAAGATTCTGCACTTTATTCGGGAATATGACGGTATGTCGTGTTAATGCTTCTCTGCTGATGGTATCATTAAATGGATTGAAAGAATGAGCAATGACTCGTTCCACGGTGGTTGAGTTTCGAATCATTATTGCTCTTACGGGTCTGATTGAACTATCCTGATACCATTCCAAAACAGTCAAATCAAGAAAATCCTGTGACCAAGCTCTTTGAAAGAATGACGTCAAATTGACTCGTTCTTTGGTGATGAGATTCAGAATATATTTACCTCGCGTAAGTGGATTTAATGCGTGAAAATACTTGAGCATAGTAAACATGTCACGCATAACACTCGATCCATTCTTGCATTCGATTATCCCCATCGTCAGAGCATTTCGTTCGAAAATCTTCTCGAAGCCGTAGATCTTCATTCGATCCTCCAGAAGAACAGGATCTTGAATCAGCGTCAAGTTGTCATAATTTAAGTTATTGGATATGAAATTTTTGTTCGTTTCATGGACTATTCCATTTGCCAACGGTGACCGATCGCGAAATGTGGGAGCTATTATGTTCACCTTGAAAACTGACATTTTATCCCTGATGTAGTTGAATAGATGATCCATGGGAACTTCTGCCTCTCCACTGATTGGCCAAATCACCATTAACACTGTTACGATAGAAATGGGTAACAGTTTTTCCATCGCTGATTCATATGCCTGATACAGTAGTTGTGAAGGTAACTTGTTTCAAAGATCAACTAACTTTTAGATCGTAGTACTCCTTCGAGCAAAGTTACGGGGCTACTGACCAGAAATGACACGTATATCAAGGGCTCATTTTTTCCATAGGTACTTGTTGAAGACTATTCAATGACGCACGATAGTAACACAAATTAATACTTAACGAAAGAGTTTAATTCAAGAACTCCGACCCCGATGTGTCGTCATTTTCAAGCATTATCAAGTCAGCATACCTCTTATGAATGGGTCAATAGAGCTTCTCCAATATCCTCAACACTAGTATAAGACCGATATTATTAGAACTCGTCGAATCACAGAGTTGAAGGAGCGACATACGTCATTCTTCATTTCCGATTACGTGGACACCCTATAATTACGTAACCTTGGGTGGATATTGAACAATCCTAGATTTTCGAACGACTTGGAATAACATGATTGAATTGAAACAAATTCATTCAACAGTTTTGACCTCGGTTTTGACGATTCATCGCTGGGCTGCTCATAGTTATGACACTGATGAGTTGATTTCGTTCTAAACCATACGCAAACTATTATAGTCTTCGTATTACAGGATCCACATAAAATTTACCAATAGATCCGCGCTGCTACTCTATCTTTCATCACATAATCACAATTTCGTGTTGCCTATGCCTCTTCATTTCTAAGCTAACACAACCCTGGTAGAGATGTGGCCAATTTTTTGGCCACCCATGCAATATATAGATAATAGTAACAATGCAATTAGGTTAGACTTGGCCGTTTTCTATCCAAAAAATGCTCACAATTTCTACCAGGGAACGGCGAACTTCTTTACAACCTCCCGCTGCACGGAATGCGTTTCGTTAGATTTGGATTAAGGTAGTACTACCGGTCCTCGAATTACCGTACAGAAAATTACGAAATTTGGCACAGTGGTAGATTGCTATCTCAAACTGCCTCAGTCAAAATTTCAGGAGCTTTCAGAGCCAGGGAAAAAAGTTCTGAGCGTTTTTGTAAAAGCCGTTCAGCACGGCGTCTTATGGGAAATGACGAGTAGAGTAATAACTACCGTAAAGATCTTTACGAGGGTTGGTCCACAAGAGGAAGAGTGCACGAAAATCACAAAGAAACCAACAGATTGAAGATTCAGAGCCTACGAAAGAAGATCTCAGCCCAAGTGTCACTCATTTCTGCGGTTTCGGGGTTAGGTTGTCGTCTGCTGCGTGCATTCACTATACGTATATCGCGGGCGAAAGAGAGTCAAAAGCGTGGGTATATTCTGCACTTGGACTCATCAGTACCGCTAGTACTACCTTAAACCAGGTGGTTGACAAAATATTCATAAATATCGTTATGTATACTGAACCCATGAGATGGACATGTGGCGGATTCTGAGGCACATTATTGCATAAAGAAAATTCTCATCATACTTTTCTTTCAAACAAATAAAACTCAACATCGGTGGCGTCGCTTAGAGTCTTTTGATCAAGAATCCAGATTAAACAACGTTTTTGCGGTTCGTATCCTTGAGCACCAAACATGCTAATGATAAGCTTGGAAGTCTTAGATGTACGGTCACTCATCCGGATACGGCCACCAACAAAGCGCTGCTAAGATTCTTGTTCGGAAAGGCTCTCAGCGACACCGCCGATGTTTAATTCATTTGTTTTTGAAAAACTTCGACTAAGTATAGTTTTTTGGAACGAAGTTCCCTTGCGCTCGTCTGAGAAGTAAAATCGCGCTCGATCAGCTGACCGACACGGCCCCGTGGAACGAGATTCGATGCAACCCGCCATACGATGCAACGAAAAAGCGACACTTTTGCGATATAGGTATACTGCTTGCGCTAAGCAACCGAGTGTACTCGTTCTCATCAGCATATCACATCATTAGATATGCCGAATGCCGAAATCCGTCTACTATGATCTAGTGTTTCTCTGGGCAGAATTTAAAGTCTGAATGAATAAGATATTGCTTCCATATCTAGGAGGTACGAAGTTTCATTGTGACATCTCAAATCCAACGATTCAGTAAATCCCAATAAAATTCTCTTCTTATTCAACCAGCTCTGATGCATTTTGTGAACTTTAATTGAGTAGTGAGGATTTAGATTCAAATTGAGAAGCTTTTCATGTCCCCCACCATATAACCTCGTAGAGTTCACCCAAGGCCAAGGACTCGTCATTTCATTTACATAATAATGCCTATAATACTTGAAAAAATGATGCAAACTGTTTCAATCACTCAAGGGCTTATTTGTGTGTATCTTCATCAGTGTCGTTATGTAAAGAGCATTCAAAAGCTTGAACCTCAGTTTGAAGTCGATTAAACTTCTAGACTTTATTGACATTTCCACACATCTTATCGAGGCGAATTTCGGAACTCCGTTCCTTACGTGTTTCTCAAACGCATACGAATTTTTATCCAATAATCTCGCCCTGGGACCATCTCATATCAATCTCATAAATGCCGTATTCGTACACTTAATCATGGGCGGATTTCCAACCACATGGTTGAACCCAAATCCCAGCCAAATCCAACGCAGCGTCAGGTTATAGAGTCAGCCAATATTCTTTTGACCAAAGTCATCACACTTTACGGAGTAGGTCTAATGGAGAACGGGAATTTGAAAAAATTCATTTGTGACCCCCGACGCATGACGCTGACGCATAGGGGCTCGTAACGGCGTCTGAGATCATGAAATCGAGTATATACCTCGGTGTGGAAACGCGATTTTTCACAACTCGGGCACATAATATACTATTGGACTCATTCAGAAAATAATGTCTTGAATGTACGTAGAAAAAATGTTGCCAATTTTTTGTAAGAATTCTAAAAGTAACTTCTTAACCACCCTTGAAAGTGGTACTCTAAAAAAATTTCAAAATTGTCTGATGCTAAATAGTATGGCGTATGCAGAAAAGTCACGCGAAAACGATACGGTTTTATACAATTTTTCTATTGATAACAAGCCCAGTCATTCTTAAAACAGCTCCGTAGTCTACTCAAGTGCTATAGCAAATTGTAATCGCGACTACTTATTCACCCATGTATAGTATCTGAATCGAAGCACATAACTTAATAAACCATAAGAGGAATTACTCGTTCCACACAATTATTATCGTATTCAAATCGTACGCAATTCAACAAGTAGTATTTACGTACATTTTTCAATCAATTGCATCAATGTAAATATATATTTTTCTCTTCATAATTTATGGAACTACTGAGCCCGCAAGAAGCCTAGAAAGACCAACGACGACATTGAGCAATAAGCTCTGAAGAAGTTATGTAAAGATCGAAAAGTACCGGCCACAGCAGAGTTCGTCGCAAGAAGTGAAATACGCGCCGGAGGCAACGAAATACATAAGCGGCTCATTCCGCGCTTGAAAAAGTGCCGAGTGGAATTCCGTCACGACAAATTGTGCGCGCGCCTTTCGAATTATTAATCGTCTCTCATCGGTGGTTGATACATCTCAGCTTTTTCTGAATCAACATTGAAGACACATTCGTGTATTGGATACATAAGTTCAATATGTGTTGATCTATACAGCAGTACAGTCTCGATATTTTTCTTTTTTCCTTAACCTCATCATTTGCCGCACCTGTCTTGTCGTTTTAAAAGCAACGTCACTTATGTGACTTGAGCGTGATCAAATTAATATTAGTACTAATTATTGTTTATACACGCGTTTGGATTGATGAGGAATGTCTTAATCGAATTGATAATAACACTAACTTGTTCGGGTCAATTACTCTTGATTGAGTGTGCTTGGATGTTCAGCCACTGACCAACTGTCAACGTGGTATTTATGGTTCTTTTTCTACTCAATGATTTGGAATTCATATGGTTGATGACCAGAATAATTGCTTCGGGCAGTTATTAAAGGTGTCAAAAGATCCTAAATATGAAATTTTTTCTTTTTTTGGTCACGCAAGTGAGATGAGTTTTGCTTTGATAACTTGATATTCCATCCTGCTTCTATTCTATCACCAGAATAACCTAAGCGAATCTAAACAAAAATATGGTATATCCTCCGTATCTCAGTTGACAAAATTACCAGGGGGTGGTACTTTAAGTATTACTCAACAGAGTATATATTTTTGCTAACTGTCATTCTGTAAAAAATCATTTGAATAAGGATATAATCTCACTTGAACACGCGGAGTATGCATTGTCATCGACTTGCATGGGTGTATTCCAAATCTAAAGACACCAAATACCATGAGTTGTCAAATAAATGTTCGCATCTCATCAAAAACTCAAAGCTATCATTTATTGATAACATCATTCCTTCTGATGTTGGAAAGTGTTTTTGATAGGTATTTTTCCCGATCGGAAATTATACAAAATGTATCTTTCGCTTTGCACTCGAATACCATTACAACGTCAAACCGATAAGAGTACGAGCTTTCCCACAAATTCCTGTACTCTTTGATCCGATCCATCAATCATAAAATACAAAATAAACATCAATTACGGCACCGATACAATTAATGTTCTTTGGGTTTCATACACTAAGAATCTCGATAATCGTCATGCGCCATATCAAGTTTCATCGAGCACACTTTCAAGTTATATGCTTCTCTTGCATCGAATCGTATCTCAGTTTCGCGAGTAATTCGACTCAGTGCATCAGAAGATCCTTTTGCCACTTTTCTCAAAAGTCATTGCGCTCGCGATGCAGTTACCACGGGTACGATTCGTTTTTACACGACACACATATACATTGTGGGTGCTGTAGTTCTTGATGGATTATATTCATATATCGTACTGCTACATGAATACACTTGTGGACATAATCGTATCGGATCACAAGTATCAGATTAATTACTCTTATTAGCTACTCGACTTCAGCAAGCTCAATCACCACCAATCATCGATTGAATTCATCGAATTCAATTACGATGTCCCAATAAAAGTTTGATCTTCCAATTGGCTAAGTTCAATCATTTTTGAAAGTTTTTTCAGCATATACATCAGGTTTTCCTATATCACATCACATAGAGCCAGTGAGGATCCTGCAAAATTCTTGGATGATCATCCCAAAAAATATTTTGCATGAAATGATTGATTTTCTTGTAAAGCCTTCAATTAGGTTGTTTTCATTGATGTAACGTTTCGCTCATCTAAATTGCTGAAGAATTCTCGGGGTAATATGAACATTATAAGGAATGTCGCAGCATTATACATTGTGTTTCACTCAAAGGGATCCACAAGATGTAGAATCATCTTGTTTCCATAGATGTTCATGAATCACCCTGATGATGCTTCAGCAATTTCAACATTACGATCAATAAAAATGTCTGCTCGTAGACCCCCCAAGAAAATCGATCTTTCATTCAAAATATTAAGTTTGTTGGGAACAAAAACAGAGACTCTGTAGAAATTCAAAAAATTAGTTAGAGAATGCAACGATCCTTCAAATGACTAATTAGGCACATTCAAAACTAAAGAATGTATTACAATGTTGTCCACATCACCTATGACTGCTCTTGAATCAGCTGTCGATGAAAACATTTATTCGAAGCAAAACTCTGAATACTCATAACGCCGCTAGCCCAGTCTAAAATATTACAAAAGTATCAGCAAAAGTAGCAACAGCATCGGAATCGGTGGCAGGAAATTGCCTCAAGATTAAAAGGAAGCAAAATTCTCCCAGTGTAAAGCTCTCTCTTCTTAGCTTTGCAGTTATTGGATCTTGTCGCGCGGGCTTTTTAATAAGCGGCAATTAGAGCTCGACTGTGCAAGGACTCTTCACAATCTCTATTCATCCGCGCATCACAGAATCTTCTACCACCACCCTGCAAAATTTCTACACTCTATACACACACAATCAAAAAGCCGCATGAAAAGATATATATATCCATCCTCGTCACCTTTTTACCAGCGATAAACTATGTTGTAACTGCTTACGGCAAAATCAAGCTGTACCATATTGCCCTGCATTCTTCACCTTTTTAGTAAAGATTTCAAAAAGGTTCAAGATTATCATCGTAAAGTCTTTAGCAGAGGCAATTCTAATTTTCGGCTCGGCTTCCTTTATCATTTTATTATCGTCGTCTTTGTAGATACTCAAGAGATAGATGAGTTATCCAGCAAGCATGAAACAGAGAGAGAGATAGATAGATGAGGATAGGAACGGTGTGAGCAGTTTCTGAAAGCTCTTAAACTTTGGTTTTATTAGCCTCCAGTGTGAGAGAAGCTCAAGTCCAGCCCGACAGGACCAAATAGCCTGATGTGATAGAGAGAGAGAGAGAAAAGAGATGAGAAGAGAGTCTTGGTGGCACATCTTCTATAGCAAGAGAGCACAGTCTTCTTTGCTCAAGTGCTGAAAGTGAAAAACGTCCCATTTGAACTTGTATATATAGCAAAATGTTGCAATCCAGTGGCGGATGGACCGACTGACTTCTCTTGGCTTTATACTTTCTTGTAAATTGTATTAAAATGCCCGTCTTTTATGATCGTGTCAAACTACCTATATGCCAGCCACCACCACCACCCTCTCTCTCTCTTCATTTCTATTCACATTCTCAGATGCCTTTTTTGCAAGAGGCATTGGCGCCGCCGGAGGCAAAATCAGTCAAGATATGTATATATGGGGATAAGGTCGTACCCATCTGCGAAAAGATATGACACATAACGTGAGAGAGCAACATGTCATGTATGACGCCCTCTGACGCGCGATATTGAATCCCGATTTTATGATCCCTCGACACTGCGTGAGCTATAGAAAATGCGCATACATTGACAGCTTTCGTATCCATAGAACTTTCAAGTGTCTTGGATATATGCGGTGTAAACTTTATATTCGTGAATTTAGACGAGACGCGTGCTACTTGACTCTGTGGATGTTTACCTCTGTTTGGTATGGTGTAGGTTAGGTGAATTTTAACAACCCTCAGTTTGCTGTACAGGATATCCGATATGTGAAAAGATCAGTTCTATGACATTTTGGAAGAGCTGGCGAGTGGTGATAGAAGGTTTCAATTGGAATGCGCTTTTTGACACCTTTGATCGTGGGATAATTCTTCCTAGCGTAGCAAGGGTGCGAAACTGAGCTGTTGTAAACACTGATTCTCTAACTGCAATGATGCAAGAATCACGATAAGTACTCTATTGAATATTATGATAAGTCAGCAATGTATACCATTTACGAATCACTCTTTATCATCAATGATTCTTGAGTGAGTAGTACTACTACCGATGAATGGATCAACAGAATCACTGACAATTCTACGGATAGCTTTGATAAATGAATCAATGAATAAAGTCACCAGTTGACCGGTGAAATGCATCACTCATGAATCACCGACCTTTATAACTGATCAACCAATTAATGATATCACCGAGAATTACCAGAATTTTATGATGACTTCTGAAGATAATGTATGAAATCATCAGTTAGGTGATAATGTTCTATTAGCAATGCCCGTCATGCTATAGGCTGCATCACTTGTGATACACTCCTCTTCGGCACATTGTTCTCTTTGACTCAGCAATCAGTAAGGAGAGTCACTCATGGACCTTTCTACCAATGAATCTACCATCATTGAATCACGATACAGTAAGGCTCCTGAGTCACTAATCTCTATCACTAACGGACCAACAAGTTGGACCAGTGCTTAATTCAAAAGATGGACGGACTAAGCCCGGGCGAATTGAATCAATTGCTGAAAGTAATCATTAGTGTGTCAACAACGAGCACTAATAATCAACCAGTGGACAGCATGGCTGATAAATCAGTGACCGTTATCACTAATGTTCTAAAATCGTATCACTGATAAGTTGAAGAGTTTGACACGTCTGACGACTCGAATATCGTCAGTGAATCGAATCAATCCGCGGGACGAATATGTGTCAGTATACAAGCCATTGATGAATCAATGAGGTTGATAAGTATGATTCATGCTTCATGACTCACTGACTGCTAACACTGATCAACCAATGACTCAGATCACTGGTCAATTCGATAGTTTAGAGGACGATGCTGGGGTGAATCAAATTAATCAACAAAAGGCATTGTTGATGTGTCAACTGCCATTGATGAATCAATGGAAATATGACTTATGACTCACTAACTGCTATCACTGATCAACCAATGACTTAGATCACTGATCAATTCGATAATTACGAGGACAGTGCTCGGGTGGATCGAGTCAACCAACAAAAGGCATCGTTGATTAGTCAACAGAGACTGTAATTGACGCATCAATGGAATTATGACTCGTGACTCACTGACTGCTATCACTAATCAACCAAAGAGTTGGATCACTGATCACTTAGAGAGTTTGGAAGACAATGCTCGCGTGGATCGAATCAACCAATGAGAAGAATGTTGATGCGTCAACAGAGAACACCACCAATGAATCAGTGATCTGCATGACTCATCGATCACTAATCAGTAACATTGTTGATACAACGATTGGTACTGCTGATAGATCCAGGACGGTCATTCAGTCTGTGACCTGGATAAATCATTGGCTAACTAGTATCAGTAGTGAATGGAGGAATAGTATCTTTCATGCACTATTCAGGCTTATTCGTCATAAAACACTGTACTGTATCACAAAGTTCTAATACTAGTAATTGAATCGCAGTATCAACTTTTTACAAATAATTGTATCCCTGATTCGTATTGTGATTGAATGAAGTCAACTGTAATCTAATGACCACTCTATTTGATGATTGAATAGGTTGTGAGACTATGAATCCCTAAGATCGTACTGATCTGATATAAGAGGCCTGATGATTGGTGACATTGTGGGAACAATGGACTTTTGTGAATCAGTTTTCCTTAAACGTCAAAATACCTTATGTATTACTAATAAAATTATGACATGTATCATTGGAAAATGACTGGGATTTATTGGTATTTAGGGCCAGAGAAGTAGCAGCATGACCATACTGTATGAGTACTTCGCGTGTTTGGTGGATTCAAGAGTTACCTTGATGGTCGACGAGTAATTTTCCTATCGAATAAAAGAACATCCTGAATGAATCAGGTGATTTCTACGAATAAGATAGTGAGTGTCACTGATGAATTAGCAGTCTTTGGATTCTTTCTCTCTTTCTTCTAGTGGATTTCGTACAAAAAAAAATCATGTGTTCTGTATGTTGGAATATATCATAGTAAAATTACAACTAATTTTCTGATGGCACGTCATTGCTTGAGAATCTTTTGCAGTAATTTGATGCATCGCATTCGGATGAATGGAATTTTGCTACCTTGATAACTATGCAAAGAAGATCTTCTCTGTTTTCTTCGAGAATATCATGATTAGCGCAAAAGTGGTACTGCAAGACCAGTTTCCAACTTTTGCTGATTTCCTTTAATTTTTCGATGCATATAATCAAAATTCGAATAATAATAATGTACATATACTATGCAGAACTTTCCCATTTTATGCATCTTCTGCATACTCATTCGTGCAGAACTCAATATTATTCCGCTCCAAGTTGATTTAAAATTCTTCAATGCACTTCATATGGTAAAATTCACTCAAGAATATTTTCCTCCGCTAAAATGATCAACCTCATCGCAGTTACAATAAAAGATGCTACGATGCTGGTCCTTACTACCTCATATCTTGGGTACATCATCATGGGATAACGATTAGGCTTCTTTGATTAACTGAAAAAAAAGGAACTGAGAAAAGGGAGACGCGCTCTTTGAAGTTAGCCAAGCTGTATATATATATATATATCGCTTGAGTATTTCACAACTGCCTGCTAAGCCAGTCGTATAAAATTCAGGAGTCTCTCAAGATTCGCGAGACGAGTTCTCACAAGATTTGTGCAAAAAAAACTTTCGCATCATAAATGCTCACAATACACATCTTGGCAATTTCCCATGCATCATCTTCGTTAACACTCTGTCTCATACCATCAACA
Organism: Eretmocerus hayati; assembly: GCA_029851415.1. Taxonomy (NCBI): domain Eukaryota; kingdom Metazoa; phylum Arthropoda; class Insecta; order Hymenoptera; family Aphelinidae; genus Eretmocerus; species Eretmocerus hayati. The sequence goes on from CM056741.1 coordinate 22,182,282, forward strand.
TTACAATCATTCAGACAATAATCCAAATGAATATTGACATTATTTTAAAGGGGTTACATCCACAGTAACATTATCACACAAACGCAAATTGAAATTCATCCTTGCGGCGTACCGATTCAGCATTTAACTCGATTCCGATTGTCGATTTCGTATACCACCAGAATCAATGAATTATCAAATCTATCTCTCTCTTTTGTATCCCATCCCCCCCTTCATTGTCTTCGTTCCAAACTGTTACTACCTTACAGTAACTCTTTATATATCTATATATTTTGGTAGTATAATCGAGTCGCTTGGTGCTGAAACGAGGCTCGTTGAACGTCGCTATCAAACAATTAGTCCTTACTGGATTCGCCTTGAGAATATCCTTGGGATCCTTTAACTTCTTGTTGGCAGTACTTGTTATACTCCCGCTTATACGAGCTATCAAAGGGATGAAGGAGACGCGGAGTAGAATTAGTGCGGTGATAAGAGGCCTGGCTGCTGCTGCTACTTGTAGAGTAAAAATTTAAGGGATGAGTGGATGAGGAGGGTTTAACGAAAGGAGATCTTTGAAGAAAAAGTCGAGAGATTATCTACTCGATAGGTTCAGTAACGGTGTATAAGTTATACTTGAAGTATATTTTTTCGTTCTTATCTTTGAATTTTTTATGTGATTTCATCTAGGATAGTGTTAGTTCTGTTAAATTTATTGAGTGAAAGTTTCATAATACTTTCGACTGGTGATCCACAAATATAACGATTGTAAAGAATGGAGAGATAATCAAATTTGAAGACTCTAAAGTGATTTTCAAAATTTTTGATGGTGGTTTCCTGTCATATTATGATCAAAATTTGGCCAAGTAAACAATATCATCTGACAAAAGACAAGCAAGATTTCTTCTTCATTTTTTTTGAAATCGTCTGATTCCACCGAGGGGAAACTGACTCGCGTCTCACGCGAAAATGCAGAAGAGACGGAGTGAGACAAAAAGAGACCGCGTGAGATATGCAGAGTTTGCATGAGATATAGTGAGTCGGCGTGAGACATGGAGAGGGAAGAGCGAAGCGAGAGACCGAAAGAGACGCTTGAAACTGTTTGAGACCATTGAGACGCGTTTGAGTCGAAATGAGTCGGGGGCGGAGTGACGCGACTCACCACTGTACTGAAGGCTATTAGTCCGCTTGCTATAATTGATATTCAAAATTAATTCAGATATAGACTTTTGAGGGATGAATCTTAGGTGAAATTTTGCGCTGAATCCGAATCTGAATCGACCCGGGACGAGAAATGCCTCTGAAAAAAATGGCGGCGGGTCAAAGTTTAAGAAACCATGTTTTTTGCGATTATCTCAAGAACTACGGGTCGGACGTGAAAAAAGTTAAATTCAAAATTGAAGATCTCTTCAGAACAAACATTTTGAGCTTTTGCGGAAGTAAATGCGATCAAAATTAAACGAGCTAGAGCGAGTGAAAGTTTTACCATTAGGGCATCCTACTAGGGCCAGTCGGTTGGCGATCCTCAAGGTAGTGGCGGTACGTTTCCACGCCAAAAATTTCACTCGCTCTAGCTCATTCAATTTTGATCGCATTTACTCCCGCAAAAGCTCAAAATGTTTGTTTTGAAAAGATCTTCAATTTTGAATTGAACTTTTTTCACGTCCGACCCGTAGTTCTTGAGATAATCGCAAAAAACATAGTTTTTTGAACTTTGACCCGCCGCCATTTTTTTCAGGGGCATTCCTCGTCCCGGGTCGATTCAGATTCGGATTCAGCGCAAAATATTATCTAAGATTCATCCCTCTAAAGACTTTATCTCAATTAATTTTGATTTAACAGGAGAGGTCATCACATCCGGATCACGGATTTGGCTGAAAATTTGAAAATAGTAGTTTTAGTGCCGAAAAATAAAACCTAAAATTATAGAGCCTAACGCTCAAGCGTTTCCGAGGTACAGCCAAGTACTCTTGCGAAAGTTGCGAAAGCGTGTATCGACAAAACAACAGAACTTTACACACTCTTCTCTGGTCATTGAATAGAATAGAATAAAAAACCCTTTCATTCGCACGTATATAGGCAAAAATCTCAATCAATCCAAATCATAGTAAGCGTGTACGTTGTCACCATCGAAAAATTCTGTCGGGGAGAAAATCAACCCCAAAACCTAGGAAGGCAACCAAACCCGCAAACAACCGGATGCTTGGACCAGGAATTCTGTCGGAAGAAAAATCAAACCCGAAACCTAGGAAGGCAAATGAACCCACAAACAACCGGGTGCTCGGACCAGAAATTCCGTCGGGGAGAAAATCAAACCCAAAACCTCGGAAGGCAGATTAACCCGCGAACAACAATATGCTCGAACCAAGAATTCTGTCAGAGGAAAATCAGACTCAAAATCTAGGTAGGCAAATTAACCCACAAGTGCCCGGATGCTCGGACCAAAAAAATTTTTCGGGGAGAAATAAACCCCAAAACCCAGGAAGGCAGATTAACCCGCAAGTGCCCGGGTGATCGCACCAAAAAAATTATTTTGGGGGAGAAATAAACCCCAAAACCCAGGAAGGCAGATTAACCCGCAAGTGCCCGGATGCTCGGGCCAAAAATTCTTCTGGGGGAGAAATAAACCCCAAAACCCAGGAAGGCAGATTAGCCCGCAAGTGCCCGGGTGATCGGACCAAAAATTTTTTTGGGGGAGGAATCAACCCGAAAACCCAGCAAGGCGAATTAACCCGCACGTGACCGGATGCTCGGACCGAAAAATCTTTTGGGGGAGAAATAAACCCCAAAACCCAGGAAGGCAAATTAACCCGCAAGTGACCGGATACTCGGACCAAAAATTCTTTTGGGGGAGAAATAAACCCCAAAACCCAGGAAGGCAAATTAACCCGCAAGTGCCCGGATACTCGGACCAAAAATTCTTTTGGGGGAGAAATCAACCCCAAAACCCAGCAAGGCAAATTGAACCGAAAGTGCCCATATGATCGGAACACAAATTGTTTCCTCAGATCGAAAATTCTTCTGGGGGTGGAATGATTCTTGAAACCCACGAAGGCGAATCAATCAGCAGTGCCCGGATGTTCGGCAGAAACTCCCTAAGGGGGGGTTGCTTTGAGTATCCGGGCACTTGCGGATTAATTTGCCTCCCTGGAAGCTGGATTTTGGGATTGATTTTTCCCCCACAAGAATTCTTGGTCCAAGCTTCCGGGCACTTGGGGGTTAATTCGCCTTCCTAATAGCTGGGTCTCGGGGTTGATATAACCCCCACAAGAATTCTTGGTCTGAACATCCGGGCACTTGCGGATCAATTTGCCTCCCTGGAGGCTGGATTTTGGGATTGATTTCTCCCCCACAAGAATTCTTGGTCCGAGCATCCGGGCTTTTGAAGGTTAATTTGCCTTCCTAATAGCTGGGTTTCGGGGTTGATATCTCCCCCACATAATATTTGGGCCGAGCATCCACTTGCGGGTTAGTTCGCCTTCCTGAGTTTTGGGGCTGATTCCTCCCTCAAAAGAGTTTTCTGTCCCGAGCATCCGAGCACTTGCGGGCTGATTTGCCCTCCCGGATTTTGTGGTGATTATCTCCCCCAGAAGAATTCCTGGCCCGAGCATCCGGACATTTGCAGGTTAGTTTGCGTTCCTGGGTTTTGGGGCTGATTCCTCCCCCAACAGAATTTTCTGTTCCGAGCATCCGGGCACTTGCTGGTTAATTCGCCTTCCAGGGTTTTGGGGTTGATTTCTCCCCCACATAATTTTTGGTCCGAGCATCCGGGCACTTGCGGGTTAATTTGCCCTCCTGGGTTTTGGGGTTGATATCCCTCCCGGAAGAATTCCTGGCCCGAGCATCCGGGTACTTGCGGGTTAATTCGCCCTCCAGGGTTTTGGGGTTGATATCTCCCCCAAAAGAATTCTTGGGCCGGTTATCTGAACACTTGCGGGTCCGATCATAATTGCCTTCGTGATGGTATATCTAGCGTTGAATGTTTCGACTTAATTCTTTTCAAAATAGAACCTTGAAGTGGTACATGTATTTTTAATCCATCTACTTTCGGGCTTATAAGAATAATCAATCTCTAATTAATAAATAATTCTCCCTCAAGAAATATAGACAAAATGTGTTCTTGAGAGCCTAGGAAAGAATATTTCTGGTTACAGTTTCGAGCATTCTGAGATTTATCGCAAAATCTGTCAAATCTTGGTGATGACAAATGAAAAAACCAGCTCGTCACTCATTTCGGATGCATCTTCTCCTTTCGAAAACACTGCCATCTTATTCGGCAGGTCAAACTACGTATAGTAATTGGTGGTCGCCATTCGCATCGCCATACGCCTTGGGTCTACAAGGATGAGCCACCACGTTTCTGATTTTACAATATGAGCAAAAACGTTAGAATCGATGTTCTTACGGAGGTCAGCTTCTAGTAACAGAAAGACTGACGTGTGAGTGCGAAACTGAGTTTGGATTTGTTGTCTACATCGTCAAATACACAAGTTATAGGTTGGCCAATGCACTATTTTAACTGTGAATGTTGGTGCTCAGTGTAATACACACGCATTTATCAAATGAAATTCTATTATGATTGAACACGATTGCCTATTCTTGGTCAAGGTTCCCAGATTTTTCGACTATAACTCAAAATTCAGTTGAATTTCCAATTTTTCTCATCTTCCCCGATTAACAGTAGTAGTTCTGATGGAATATCAATTCCTCCCGAATTTTCTTGAACCAAACACCCTGAATTCAACCCTCCTTTATATTTTCAAGCGTACGCTGCATATGAGTAATTTCAAGAATTGTTCCAAGAACTTTAAATCGAGACCTGAATTTCCGAAAGGGTGTACTCAATTTGCCCCCACATTCGGGAAAGGCATATTTCCATAGTATTACGTAAGTTTTTCGTAGAATCGAGATATTTCTGCTCCCGGAAGTCGAAATGAATACCTATAACATGCTTATTTAAAGATGGAGTTCCATGGGAGGATTAGCAAACGTAGAAAAAGGCTCGAAAAAGCTATACAATTATGAACTGCTCTTTGTTTGAGATTATGGGCAGAGTAGTGGTTGAGAATCGAATATTGCAATGATGCCGAAAGCACTTTAGAATTAGATGAAAGTTAAAAAAATTAACTGAGGTATGTGAAAATTGATCGCATCGATTTTGCTTCGCATACTTTTGAATTACTATCATAAGAAATTCAGAAGTATCGAATGTCCAGTTTTTTGTTTTAAAATCAATGCAAGTAACTTTGGATCGGACCAAACCTTTGATTTTCTCACACTTCAAAGTGAGAAATGGGACCCACCATTAATGAAAGAGCATCACCTGAAGCTGAAATATAGATACATATACAGCAACCTTATTACACTCATTATACATGAAGAGTTGCTGTTAGTCTCCTGTCATCAAAAGGCTCGAGAAAAGGTGTAAGCGCATAAAGGTATTAATGGTACCGATACACGAAAGGTCAAGCCTTCCGAGAATTTGATGGAAAATAGTACTACCTGCGCCTGAAAATACTACCTGCGAGCCCACTTTTCTGCATCTCGCTGTCGCTGGGCACTGGTCCGATCGCTATAATCCCATCCTATACTAAATCAAAATTAATTCAGATAAAGACTTTTGAGGGATGAATCTTATGTAAAATTTTGCGCTGAATCCGAATCTGAATCGACCCGGGACGAGAAATCCCCCTGAAAAAAAATGGCGTCGGGTCAAAGTTCAAAAAACCATGTTTTTTGCGATTATCTCAAGAACTATGGGTCGGACGTGAAAAAAGTTTAATTCGAAATTGGAGATCTTTTCAAAACAAACATTTTCAGCAATTGCGGAAGTAAATGCGATCAAAATTGAACGAGCTAGAGCGAGTGAAAGTTTTGGCGTGGAAACGTGCCCGCGCGGCCCTGTATCACCGCCACTATATCTATATATACGCGCGCATTGGCCCTAGTAGGGTGCCCTAATGGTAAAACTTCCACTCGCTCTAGCTTGTTCAATTTTGATCGCATTTACTTCCGCAGAAGCTCAAAATGTTCGTTTTGAAAAGATCTTCAATTTTGAATTTAACTTTTTTCACGTCCGACCCGTAGTTCTTGAGATAATCGCGAAAAACATGTTTTTTTGAACTTTGACCCACCGCCATTTTTTTCAGGGGCATTTCTCGTCCCGGGTCGATTCAGATTCGGATTCAGTACAAAATTTTACATAAGATTCATCCCTTAAAAGTCTTCATCTGAATTAATTTTGAATCTCAATTATAGCAAGCGGACTACTCTGCGCGCGACTCAATGCGTCTCAAAATGTTTCAAATTGTCTGAAAAGATTTCAAGCGGGTTGCGGTGTCTACAGCTCGCCGCGCGCGGCGCTGCGGAAGCAACATAAGAGACTATTTGAATCAGAATGAGACCCCGTTGAGACATTCGAAGAGTCATTTTGAGTCGGTCTCAATGAGACGCGAGTCAGTTTCCCCTCGGATTCCACAATTTTGGACTCGAACGAGTTCTTGATTCTTATCGCATTTTTCAAATCGAAAGTTGAACCTATGCCAATAAGGAACTAGTGCTTCAAATTCTTATATGATTCATATATTTGTAGGAATGGCCACATAAATGTATTCAATTGTTTCTTATGAAAGAACCATATAATTCTCAGCATCATTCCTGTTAAAAATTCTCCAGCATATCACTCACCATTCGACTCACTACTCAATATCTATTTTACAAGGAATACAAAAACCATACATCCAATGCACTCTCACTCCAAATCCCACTACCAACACGGTCTATCCACATTGTCATACACAGATCTAAAAACCACTAAAATCAGATTGAGAATCATAATTACACATCCAAAACAGTCGACCGGCGACGAGTTCCAACTGTCAACGGTCAATTTAAACGTAATTATCCCACATACATGGCAATGTGAATGAAAATCAGTTGAAATTACTCGGAAATATGAATAGCTCACGATCTCGTATGATATAATGCAATATATAATATGCTAGTCATACATGTAGTATTATAGGGACACGATGAACCAAAACTGAGTTTATGTATGTATAGGCAGGTGTTACCTGAAAACCGGAAGCCTATGGACCCTAATATGGTCTCGAAGTATCATTTGTCGAGGTATACCGGTCGAAGTCAATGGACCGACAAATTTTGACTATGACTTTTGACTGTATAATCCTACTATAATACTCCGACTGGTGAATGTCACCATGCCACCAAGAAAATCATCCCCACTCTGTTTTTTCTGTTCTTCTTCTTCCCTTCTCTCTGCCTTATTCGCGCCCTTTTGAAAAGGGAGACGGATGAAGCGGCATCACAGAGTGAGAAGTTGACACGACTGGATTTTACTTTTTTTTCGTCGGCAACCCTCGCATCACGGACACTTCCTATATATACTCATACGAGTCCTAATGTGTGTTTGCATCTTTTATGTAATTGTATGTGTGTGAATACGTGTGTGAAGGCATTAGATGATCTCTTTTAGGAGGTAGGTCGTCTCATTCACACTGATACCTTCGAATTCTGATGTGCACGACCGGACCCCAGCGAATGTATCATTGAAGAATTTCTCGTGGGTGCATTCAAGAGTTTCATCGTGATGCAGCTCCTGGACAGATATAGCTTAAACTAATAAACCACTTCAGATACGTACACGTAAGAGAGCAACTTGTATCCTACAAACTTCCTGTCTTACCTAATGGGTAGGTATCAGAGGATGACTCAGCGACGACGTCCACTTTTCGATAAATGACTCGTGAGGGAAAAATTATTGAACCTATGATATTAGAAGTCGTATCTGATTCTTTCCCATCGTCGATCAATCTTTATAGGGGATCAAAAGTATTAGATTTTTCCCCGGCAATTAATGTACCACATACGGCTATGGTATAACTGGTATGTCCCGGTATGAATGATTTCCCAGTTGATTTTTTTGAAATATCTTCACTTTTTCTGCTCTTACGTGATGGAATTCAATTGACCCATGTGGTGCAGACAATAATTTTCTATTTTGTTTTTTTTTTCAACACACTGACCCACGGAAAAGTATCTTATAATCCACTGATTTTTCACTTTCACTCTTAGTCTGTGAAAAATTGACATAGAATGTGCATCAATAATCGGATTTTGTATAGTCTTGTCGGGAACCCATTACTTGGGCGTGAGAAAGAAATTTTACACTCGTCTATTGAAATCTTCTGTTCTCAGCATTTATGATTCTTCAGTACGTCTTGCGTACAAGTGTCTTTCTGACAAGGATTTCCCATTTTCACACCAAAATATCATACATCATCAATATTTTATCGCAAAACTTGCTCTTGTACCGTGATTACCGCTGAGAAATTATGATTCTTACCTACGCCGCCTTCCTTAACACTTTTTCTTCTAAATCCTAGCACAAAACTAGCTCGGAACAAAATTTTAGAATTACAATACAGCTATGAGATCATTGCAATCGTGGATATTGCGGCTCTTTTAGCTGTGTCTCAAAATTGCTCAATTGAATCTTATAGGATTTAGCTGTAAAATAGTGACCCATTTTGATTTTTAAACTTTTTTCCCCCATGAAAAATCATGAAATTTAGTAATTTTGAACAAATTGCATAGATTACTCAACAATTCACAGCAGCTCTCATTTCGATTGCCATTAAATGGGAAAACTCAAAGAACGTCTTGAAATTATCAAATTCATACTTTGACCCTACTCTACCGGTCTTACGCGACTTGCTTTCAAAGATGATGAAGGTTTCATTCAAACCTCGAACGAGGTTTGGCACATTGGCCAAGCTTGCATAATGTGATACATAATAATGTATGTAACTTATGGTGGTGGTAATGTACGAGTAGAAGATTCATGGAGCGTCGACGCAAAATCTCACCATCCAAGTGTGAATTCCGGCGCGCCGCTCAGATGCCCTCGGACAAAACATCAAGCGCAAGTCTCGGTCTATGTAGGACTACAGTAGAGTAGCCCTGTGATGTGTATACTCTGACTGCAGCATAGGATATGATATGTATATAGTTTGTATTGGTACGGGCGTATCATTGTTGCCACTCGCGCAAGCTTGTAGCAGCCAACGTATCACGGACATATATCATTTCGGAAGCTATAGATGCAGTGTTTATATGGGTTTCCGTTGACGTATAGTATTAGCTTCCTTGCCCAGTTTTGTGTCTGGTAGGAGTCGCGCTGTTGTTGCTGGAAGAAATCTATCGAATAGATTCACAGAGGAAATCATTCTACACGGTCTCAGCTTTATCCACCAAAAGATTTCGAGACGATTTAAAATTTTACTATCCTTTCAAAAGAGTAAATGAATAGAAAAGAGACTCAATTTTCTTACACGAGTAGGAGAGACGATGTGGCATGGAATGATATCAAATCGTGATGAATTAGAGTTATCATAAATTACTGCTATATAAGAATGGAATACTCAACTTGGATCTTCATGTAAACATTCATATGTTAGATCTTTTGAAACGAATGGAGTCATTAGAGAATACGTGATTAGACAAAATTCAAAAAAGTTCATTACAAGTCCCTCCATGAATTCTGTGTGGAGATTTTTTTTCCTTTCAATTGCATCCCTATTTTTCCCCCATTGTTCATTAATAATGAGTTGAAAAATTCACAGAAAATCCTGGAAATAGTATCAACTACCGTTATTGTCAAGGAGATGATCAATTGATGGTATATCAAGGAGAGATTTTTTTTGAAGTTCATATAGTAATGACATCTCGTTGAGTGGGTGCCGGTAATAGTTATAACTACTCACCAGCCCGTCTAGCCATCCACACATCAACCCGTTCACTTACTGAATCACCCACACCTCCACCCATAAGCAATACGGCCACATACTATATATTCTAGCCAGCCCAGCCCAGCCCAGCCCAGCCTGGACCAGGCCATCCAAGACCGTTCCAGACCATCCCAGACTGTCCCAAATTATTCCAGACTATGTGAGACAGTTCCAGATCATGACAAAGCATTCGAGACCATACCAAACCGTACTAGATTGTATCATACATTATCCTAGACTGTTCCAGACTATATGGGAACGTCCCAGACCATTATTACGGACCACTCAAGGCTTTCAGATTATTTCAGACTGTTTCAGGCTACTCAGATCATCCCAGACCGAGCTAACACATCCTACACCGTACCGTGACGTCTCAGATCAAACCAATCTGTTTCAGACCATTCCAGATCGTTCCAGCCCATGCCAGACCGTGCCAGACCGTACTAAATTGTCCGAGACCATTCTAGACTGGTCAAAATCCTTCCACAACATCCCAAACCATATCAGACCATCTAACCACTCGACCACATACCCATCTACTCACCAAGCCATCTACCCATTCACCCATCGTCCCATAATCCATGATCCATACGGTCTGTCATTATATACTCCACTCCTTCCCCTTGGGTATCTCAACACGCGGGATCCTAATAATCAAATTTTGGACTCGAATTCAATTATCGTAATGTTAACTTTCTGTCAATGCAAACAATCTGGCGTCGGTCTCGTTAATGAGGTCCTCGCGTAACATTTTCAGAAGTAAAGATAACCGTGAAATTATAATTCCGATCTCCCGTTTTGTAAGATTTCCATGGGCGCTTACATGAGATATTCCGATGATTTTGCCCCGCAGATGTCTGAAAATGATTGAAAATCATGCCAATATAGTACCACTGTCGCGAGAAACACGTAACTCCATCAGAAGATAGGAAAATTTCCTGAAAGAAGCCAAGGATCATATCACACAACTATGAACTTTGATGGCAATCAGGATTTACAAATGACAGAATCTCGCTTAAATGTTCAAAGGAACTTTAGAAAAGGGTGGATAGTGTTAGCTGGACCAGTCCAGTCGCAAATGCGCTATTGCAATCTCCAAACGCCCGTCTAAATACTTTGTTTTGATGGATGAAAAGACTAAAGAAGAAATGATCAACGCAGAAGTCCGCACGTGACACGTATATAGCCACCTTCCTCAAATAATCGAATTAAATCGTTGAAAACTGACAGATAGAGCTTGATTCATAAAATGTATACCTCACCTCAACCAATCGATCAGATATAACATGCTGCAATAACGTCAAACTCTAAAAACCCTGAACATAACCTCAAACTCAACCCTAATCGACTATAAACTCGATTAATATCAATTTCACGGTCAAATCTACATCACCATATTGCTCATACCAATGAGAATTGCACATCTGGGAACCTCGGATAAATTCGCGTTCGTATATATACGGCACAATCAACTGTTACAACGTGGTATACATATATATGTCAAATCGTCAGTAACACAATCGATTATCAGTGATTATCGCACATCAGTATACCTAATACATCCAAATTGCAAAGCAGCACACTATATATGAGCTGTACCCCTATCAGAAAAAAAGCGTAACAAGCATTGGATAAAGTTGACGGGCAATAAAATGTCCTTTTCACGCTTCACTTGGTCAATTAGGAAGACACACATTGCCAAAAGCGAGAGAAAGAAAGAGAGAACGAGTTTTGCACCACACGCGGGACTAACTATATACACACAATAATACAATACAGTCAGCCGCACATACATATATAAGAGCAACTTCCATCACTTACATCCCATACATATTTATTTATATCTATATATATATATTTCAAAGTCGGATATCCATTATAGTAAGTGTAAAGAGCGCAGTGAATCGCAAACTGAGCTTTGCTCTTTCTCTCTCTCTCTCTCTCTCTCTCTCTCTTTGGGTGACATCTGTATTAGCACGATTAGGCACAGAGTCGTGCACACGTTGTATGGGGGCAGAATGAATCTCTTTATCTCTCTCTCTTCTTGCTGTCAACGCTCTCTCATCACTCCTATACATACATACATACATCCACACTAACGATGTGCACTGGGTCCCTTATGTATATATAACTACTGTTGCAACAGTATTAGTGATGCCGAATGTGGACAAAAAGGATCATCTCACTCGGGATATATATCGCATTATGCCATCATACTAACACTCTAACCTATACACGAATTGTCTGCATCAGTTGGTTATAACCTATATGTATGATAAAATGTGCTATACAAACTTAGGCAGGGTGAAAATTATCGTCAACGATTCTTTCTCTGTAGTGCAATTTTCTTCCTCGGCACACCTCAGTGACCGTCATTCAGATGTATACGTCACATCAAAAATAATCTCAATGGGAGAATCGGATAGAAAAGCCGCTAAGAGGAGAGATCTTGCACGTGTGGCGTGCTGATGCAGCATCAGTAGCAGCAAGAGTCATTCAGATAATACATACGACGTCCGAGTTCACTAATCTGTAGGCAGGGCATGAATCTAACCTATTGTCATCATATATATATATATGTATGTGTATGTTACAGAAGTCACACGCGTTCATAGAATAGACCCACGTCTAAATGTATTATATCCCTAGAGTCAATCGCTATATACTTTAACGTGGTCCCTGAATTATCTGTGTGAGGTTACATGTGTGTTAGTGTATATTTGTAATTCTGACGTGGGGAATTAATCCAAAGCCGATAATCGTAGCCTCGATCATGCCCGACTTCTCTCACTTTGAGTTATATAGTTTGTGTAGTTGAGTCTGTTCACACTCCTGGATCTGTGATTCTCCTGAATACCCTCTCTCTTTCTCTCTCCGATCGTGACAGAATGTCCTGTTTTTTTCCCTTACTCCCTCTTTCTAACGTTGGATGGTCGTGGATCCAAGAGCTGTCGCTCTTTTTTTGAGTTTCTGAATGAAACGTGGAGTCGCATATTAGGAAATTTTTCTCATGTCAACGACATTGACATATGTTTTACTCACCAATTTGGCACATCAGTAGATATTCCTCAATTATGTTCCTTGTAATTATGGAGAATTTATGGGACATGGAAGAGGACTGGTCTCAGTTTCTAATGATGGTTAATTTGACAAATGACAGACTTTAGTTTTTCTTAGATACCACCAGGTTCCGAGTATTCGTATGAATACTAGTAAGAAATAAAACAAATTGAGGGGGTGGGTGGAAAAAGGGCCTAATTACAAAACGGCCATTTCGAGAAAAACGATAAAAACTAACTATATCATGCCCGTGGCATGATTCGATGCGCATACCTGGCTTATTTCAAAGGTTTTGGCATCCCCAAAACAACCGCACAGGAATTGGAAGGTAGCTGTCGATTTTGAGAGGTATACAGCCATTCAAAAAAATGTAATTAGGCCCTTTTTCCCAATACTGGGTCAATTTTTGGGATAGTTGGTCCACTAAAAGTTGGATAACGTTGCGGAATCGAGTTCAATGGCCTCCAAATTTCATCAGCATATCTATGGGTATGTAACACAAGATATCCAATTGCGATTCAACATCTCAATGCATTTTCATCGATTCTGCACGTGAAAGATGGTTCCATTGAGTGTGTAAAACCGAGGTCACTCAAGATTCACTTAGCAAGCATGAAGATACATTTTTTGAAGGCCAAAGAACATGATTTGATAGCAAGAATTGGTAGAAAAGAGATATGGAGGTCATAAGAATTTTTTAAAAATTCTTCCGTAAAAAATTAGGCCCTTTTTACCAATACCCCACCACTTAGGCCCTTTATCCCGATATCGATAGTGGAGTTAGGCCCTTTTGAACGAGTTTTTCCGGTGACTTAGGCCCTTTTTACCAATATTGTTGCACTTAGGCCCTTTTTACCAATAATGTTGCACTTAGGCCCTTTTCACCAATACTGTTGCACTTAGGCCCTTTCTACCAATACTGTTGCACTTAGGCCCTTTTTACCAGTACTTCTACGTTGAGGCTCTTTTAAACGATACCCTTGCACTTGGGCCCTTTTTTCGAACAAAATTTTCCTGTTGTTTGGGCTCTTTTGGAAAATCTTCGAGGTCTTGGTGACTTTGTGGGTACCTCTCTCTGCAGTGATAAGACCCTTTTACGTAGTCACATTCGTGCTGAGATTCGATTCCTAAACAAAACTCTCTTCCGGAGTCTCATTGTTATAATCTTTTGAGGGGAATTCGGAGGTGTCTAGTTTCCCCAGTCAAACAACGATGAGATGAGAAATCCAATCTGTCGGAGTTATGATTTTCCGAAAAATAGCTATGTATGAAGAAATCGTGCCCGTGAAATACACTTACGCTGACAAGGGGAGTCGGGAGGGTCCGGGTCACCAAATCTCACCAAACTTTTTCCACAGGCTCGTACCACCTAGAACATGGAGAGTCCAGAGTAACTCCATCAAATGGGCTTTCATTTCAGGGCTAAAAGCAAAAACGCTAGCATTGCCAGTATACCCATATATATATATATCACTTTTTGACATGGGCCTATATAGGCAATTATTACGTTTTTGCTTGTAGCTCTGGACAGAAGGCCCATTTGAGGGAGTCACTCTGGATTCTCCATTTTCTAGGTGGTACGAGACTGTAAAAAAAGTTTAGTGAGGTATGATGACCCGGACCCTCCGAACTCCCGTTGCGAGTCCGATTTTCGGGCGCCATAGTGAATGGGGCCCAATCAATTTCTTACTTGATCTCGTTTCTTGAACCTACTTTAGCCTATCTTACTCCATTTGAGCCTACCAGATAATCCTGAAGGTTGGGGACGAAACTGACCACGGATTCGGTTTCTACATCAAAAAATACACGAAAAATACATGTTCACGTCTTGGGAACGATCTGACTCAAAATTCGCATTCTTGGCGTCCATTGGAGGAGCCGCGGTTTCACGGACTCGATACCTTGGAGTTTTTCATTTTTCGGACCAGCTAGATCTCGTGATCTAACGCATCAAACCGACTTCCTCGAGTGACCATTCTGAAGTGAGTTACACCAGGCGGCTATCAATTGAAATTACTCTTAGAGACATCAGAGGACGCGCATGCACAAGAGATGCAAATACTGGATTGAAATTTGTTTCAAAGATAATTTTTGCATTTTTGACCACTTTCCAACGCCAAGACTGATAGTTTTCGAAACCGTTTTCGCTGTAACATGACCCGGCAAACACGATGAAGTGGTTAACTAACGTCTTGATTACAGGTAACATGGTTGGAAATCAATTCTTATGTTTTATCAATTTTCTTAGAGGCCTCAATCACAGGTTGTCGATTTAAGAATACTGTTCTCCTATTTGTCCGAGTTCCGAAGATATGTTGAAAAAAATCAGGTTGTTTCATTGAAATCCATCGGAACACGATTTTACTAATGGAACGCCCATTTTCAACTTTTTTGGAGAATTACTCAAAATGCCGTACGACACAGAGATGACCTTGGGACGTTAGAAAGCTCTTTCCCCACTCAAAGCTTATGAGATAGTGAGGTCATGCTTTTCTCTTCAAAATGATTGGCGAACCAATCGTGTCCAATGGTGCAGCATCGTAGTTAGGCGATTCGTTCTTACCCATCAAAACTGTACAACTAGCTGTCCAAGGAGTCTAGCCGGGTCTAACTGCCTTCAGATAATAGACAGAGGATCTAACTCTCATCATACAATCGATAAAAGGGCGTAACTCCCATCATATAATCGACAAAAGGGCCTAAGTGCACTTAGGCCGTTTTATCGAATATGTAAAAGGGCCTAAGTGCACTTAGGCCCTTTTTCTGATCTATGGGGTTTTCGAAGTTTATGGAAAAACAACTTTCATGGGGTGATAGATCATGGTTCAAGGGTTCAAAAAAGCGGTAGGCCGGAAAAAGGGCCTAAGTGCACTTAGGCCCTTCTTCCACCCACCCCCTCAATTGTAGTTGAAAATCGTGTGAATTTTGTTATCAGGTTGATCGGGTGCTTTCAATCAAACTCTGTTGAATCATCACTTGAACTTCATCCATCCCGTGAATATCTTAGTAGAATCCCATTCATGATCACCAATTATGAAGGGATTTTTAATGTCATAGTGACAATTGTTCAGCAGGACATCGTCATTGTATGAGCGATTGTCATTGAACTTCTCTGATTCTCAATGAGATTTTTCTTTAGAGCAGTCACAAGATTCTTTCACGGGCTCACACCGCAAGTTCACTTTACAATAACATCTTGTGGAATTCCATTAGCGTCGTTAACAGTGATACCATACCTATTGGTCCTCATTGAGATTCGACGACTCGGATGTGGATGATTCCTGATTGCAATAACAAGCAGATCAAGTCACAGTAAATTTTTCTCATACTCTGAGAAACTAGACTGATGATATATCATAGTCGATGTAAATCAATTTCATAGACTGGGATGCCAACAATTCGACGTGGCCCCACGTTGGGCGTCAAATTCATACTTTGAGATGTGAGTATGGATGCACGCATCCGAATTGTTTTGATGGAATTTGGCTCTGATCTTTAGTTAACGCTCTATTCACTACCAATGGAAATTGATTCACTCACAAAAGTCCTCAATTATGATGGCTTTTGAACCGTACCACTCTCTTGTCACTGATCCCTTAGTGGAACATCCCTATAGAATCGTCCCCACTCATTCCGTTAGATCTCACTAAAGTTTAACAAACAATCTCATCGAGTTTCGAATCGGATGCCATGGGGAAGTCCGCTTCCTATAATTTCAGCGAGTTTCCATACAAGTTTGTTATCATTCATAGAACGATGCCTAATAGTTGCATGGATAGAACATCAATGTATCTCATCAAAAAGTAGATGGATTCAATGTCACTGATCCTCTTAGGAACTCCAACACATAGTTGAAGATTCATTGATACCAGTGGGATTCCGCCGATCTTCAGTAAAGTTTACAAATAGAAACAATATGCTGAGATAGGAGGGGTACTGTCGCTAATAAATTTTTGAAAACCTGACTGGTCCTCTATGGAACTTTTTAAGGTAAGGAATGATTAGAAATTAATTCAGCTCCGAGCTGGCCATAGACCTCAGTCCTCGCCTCAGTCTATGATCAGCTCGGTCTATGATCGTCAATGTAACTCTACTAATTACCCTTGGAATTCAACGCTGCTGCTTACCGTTCTAACTATCGTATCACTCATTCATGATATAATGACAACTTTGATTCCTGATTCCTTTCTTCACTCAAACTTGCAAAAAATCAGAATTGCTCGCTTAAGATCACCCATTATTACATCAAATAGCCCCTTTATCCCCCCACTCCTTTGGATTATCAGTGAACTATATCAGTTGCGCCTTGTAGCGGGTGGCTATCAAACACATTAGAAGAGAGCTGCTCTCGCAAGATATCCACTCACTGGTCGCTCGCTTCGTCACACATAGCATATCTTAACCATAGCAGTCCTTATACGCAAAGAGATGGCCATCTCTGACAGTGTCTGTCGGGGGATGATTCAGTCTCGTTTTGAAGAAGGGTGAGATCGAATCAAATACTTTCTTTGGCCCTCCAGTCTATGCTAGCAGCTCTCCCACCACCAACACCACACAGTGTCACTTATATACAGGAACTCGCACATCATCTATAGTAGTATAGCTTTAGTCCTGCTTATGCCCGTTATCCGTCCCCTTCTCATACTAACACTCTCAAACTCAGCTGCCCATGTCGTAATGCTGTGTGTGACTCGGCCCTATATACTATACACTCCATGCTCTCAGCTGCCACGCATGCCGATTCAGTCTTGTGCCGTGACTCGGGTCGAATGTGTTGTTGAGCGTTTCCTGGCCAGATTATATTCTTCTATTATAAACCAAAAATTCAAATGTCGCGCCGGAATATCCTTAGTTTAAACCATCAAAACCTTCTCCAAGTGATGATGATGATGAACTTGACTTATTCAATGTAGAATAAACATAGGAATGTCAATGTACCATCATCCTCAACACGCAGCTCTATTTTGGAGTTTAGCAGCTAGTTTAGGAGCTGCTGGACATCAACCACCCTCTTCTAACCTCCAAACAAAAATTGGATCTGTTACCAATTCAAATACAACTGACAACGGTTTCCAAGGTACGTTCTTTGAATGATTTATTCCTATATAGAGCTATTTTATCCACCTGTGAGACTGATATGTGCAGATGAAAGTTGTTTCATGTGGTATTTACGACAAGATGCATAACCTAAAAGAGTATAAGAGGGATAGAGGGGAAAGAGAGTAAAATCGCGGGTCCATCCGCGAAGTCCAATCAAACGTGCCGACTTTATGGCCAAGCGCGCGGCACAACTTACAACGTTTATAACTCTCTTATTTTACTCGACGCGATATCTGACGTCTATATAAGCAAACGCAATCTTAAGTTAAGGTGTATATATAGAGTGGGCGAGAGTTGAGACCATATGTGATGTAGACTGCTACTACTACTACTGCGATGCAATTTTTTTTTTTTTAAAGAAATGGTACCCCCGTGGTGAGACATGGTGCCACTGATACACGTTAAATTTGAACGGACTCCTTCCTGAGTTCTGATGATGTACTGATGTAGATTGTGTCGTGTTTCGCGAATCGAAGGTGCTGGTTCTTGTCATGGCCGGATGCAGTACTATATCATAAATGTGGTCTCCTGTTGTAGGTATCAGTTGATAACTTGATCGTATAGATCGAGTCTTGATGGTTCCGCAGGTCCGCGTGATATGACGATGGGTTAGATGCGTGAGGAAAACACGTAAGGCGATGAAATTGACTGATCGACTTGGAGAGGGAGTGGTTTCCAGGTGTGGTGGTTGAAAGATTATAAGAAATCGCTGCTTGTATATTTTTTTAGGAATGGGATGTCTCAATTTGGTTACTTCACTAACGTTCTGTGGTGAATACAAATTGTGATACCTTGAAAATTCTCAGATTTTGAGTATAATGAGTTGTAGATGAATGAAAGACTCATGGATGGCTAAAACTCGTCAATCCGTCGACGATCCGGAAGTGAAGAAGTCAGGGAGAAAATACTTTACATTTTATATGAAATCTGCGTAGGACATCAAGTCACAGTAGTATGGTCATGAGTTCTATTGGTATCGCTTGCGTCAATGAGTTCACAAGGGATTGGGAATTCCATTTTCAGAATTATTATACAACAACCGAATTGGATAATACACTAATTTTTTTGGATAAATAGTCTACAAAACATTTCTTCAATACTGCCTCAAAGATAGAATTATGACTCGAACTACCTAAAGATTCTCATTCATGCGTTCTTTAGAATTGTGCGGAAAATCGGCTTTTTTTGCATGGATTTTTTACATTTACCCATAACTTTTCATTATTTTAACGTGCAATTTGTGGATTTGCTTGGATCTCACATCTTCCTGATATTTCCGAGCCTCGCCTTCTTTTTGGGCTGGTAAAAATCACCTCAAAAATGGAATCCAACATTTGAATTCATGCATCATAAACGACTATTCCTTTTTTCGGAAACTCAATAAACAATATTTCAAATATTGTATTCAGCGTAGGAAGTCAATATAAAGATTTTGAATGTAATGATATTCTTGGGTATTATGGGCCTCCTTCATTCTGGCTATCAAGGCTTGATCCAGAGTGCCCACAAACATAATTTCTGATCCAAATTTTCCGAACCCCAACTTTGACTAAATTAATATTAATTCACGCTAAAAACAGTTTGGTTGAACCAGCAATTTTTTCTGCTCGACTAGCGATTTTCAGATAGCGAAAATAATTTGCTGTCGTAACTAGGACCCCAACCCACTGGGACCCAGCAAAACATGTCATTGTTATTGAATTTGCTGTGAAGAATATGAGGTGAAGGATCTCTTATGAATGGCCACATGCAATTGCATTTCAACGGTGACATACCACCGTTGCAAAATAATGAGTAAACTTACCTTCTAAATCCTCAATTAATTGTGGAGGGTGGGTGATGTGGATGTAAATAATGACAAGAGGTTATATTTATTTGGTCGCAAATTAGCCGCATCAAATAAACATGAAGCTCGCACAGCACGCAACTTGTGCTGTTTTAGCCATTTCGAGTCGCTGCGATACCAACATTTTTTGCAGCGCAGATGGCGTATCTGTTTCTGCAAGATAATTTTCTAGCTGAACTCAAAAATGTCTCTAGATTTGCAGAACGTCTTCTAGCGAAATCTGTTTGCTGATTCATTTAGGCAAACTATGCCTGATTTGGCAGCAGAAATAGCAAGATCAGATAAAAATATTGTTGGATAAGCGAGGATCCTTACAGCAAATTCTGTTTTGCTGTCGGAGCTCGATCGTTTTTTAGCGTGATGATTTCTATAAAGATGCTCGTGCTCAGAGCTTTATGTCGAAGTAACAATTCTTGAGAAAAATTGAACTTGTAATTGTATAAAAAATTTTTGAGAAGTTGGGAACGAATCTCGACTCATTAATTTTGAAAGCATTACCAAAAATATCCGTACCTTTTTTTCAAGGAAACTCAACGACTTATATCACGCTCAAATGAATTGATTATTCTAATCAAAATAACTTGAACCATATGCATTCAAAATTTTGACAGAATTCGTAACATAAATGGAATCACAAAAGTTCATTTACGGACGTTCTTTACGGTGAAGGTTTAGAGAACCATCAATATTGGAGAACATGGTTTGCATTAAATATCAGCTACTAGAGTATCTCAATCACGTCTGTTTTAAGCTCCCGTATTACCCATCACACGACAATGAAACACTCAAATATACATGCAATATATAAACAAGAAGTCGTATCACACTCCAGAATGTATTCGAGAAAGTCACCATGGGAATTCGTTTATTCTCATCACGAATCACTTGGCACACAATGAGCCATTCGCATACTACTGCGACGCATCTATACTTCTCACTCTTGTAAACACCATATAATATATCGGATATCTCACTCCCCATAAAATGTGACCATCACCTAACCTATTACCATATATATACTCACAACACAAGAATGAATAAACCACTGCAGGCGCGAAATCGTAATTTCTTACTCTTGTACACCATCCACAAGATACACTCGCAGGCGTTAATTGTAATTTAGCCAAAGGGTTCTGCCGTCTTATATACCGTATATATAGTGACATCGTTTGCCTCTCTCTCGCTCCAAACAGTTTTCGTAACCGATAACAGAGTATAAGAAAGAGAAACTCTTATCGGACTCTTGGATGTAATTTATAGGAATCGTATGCCATTTGGGTCAATTACGCTCTGCAAAAGATAATACGAAGTATACACCTTTAAATGACAATAACAATTAGACATGTCACGAAAAATAAGTCGAAAGTACAAGATTCTACCGTACGTCAAGCGTGGATGAAAATTATACCTTGATAATATGAGTATTTATAAGTATATGCATCGCAAAAGCAGACAGGAGTGGTTATAGTACAGAGAGTTTAATTAATATCGAGGCGGTCCGGAGCGTTTAATTAGCTCAGCCGACTGACGCTCGTTTATATATATATAATACATTCCGGTGCTTCTGCTGAGCCTCCGCCGCGACTGTAATATCACAATCATAATACGGCGGCCCGCCACTGCAGTAGTACAGAATAGCCACCCGTCGACTTCACGCTCGACTGGTATCAAAGAACTCGCGTGCGGTATAACCTCTCTGTATGTCCATATATACCACTATGAAACATCATGCACATATGAATCGTCTGCTGGACATGAAATCGCGCTAATTGCTGTTTTGACCATTCGACATCTCCTAACTGATGTTCGCGTTGTCATTATGTTATTGTATATATATATATATACTGAAAGTCGAGCTTTATCTCACATCAGCGCACCACCTCAATCAAAGGTATGGCATTGCAAGTGTCGGTTAAAAGTGATCTTAAAGAGAGAAATTGACAAAAAAAATCTCCTCGCTTTCCATAATTTGAGCTCGAATGTAACGTTTCCGTACAATTTTTCAATTTTATTCTCAACAATTGGATGGTAGTAGTATATTATTACCTTGGGCGCGTAAGCTCATTTTGGGTGATAGGACCGTTTATTACCCGAGTTAATTAAGCGAGGGAAAATAAGTCCTCCGTAGCTGAAATGGAGCCTGGGAGCACAGGAAAATTATGATTTTCTTATCATGAAATTCCTAAAACCGAGTTTGAAAGCGGCATTTCCTAGATAGAAAGATGGAAAAGTGCGAGTAGTTGGATAAACGGGAGTAAAGCTATTTTTCAAACCCTTGTATCGAAATGTATTTGTCTCTGCACGGTTATCCAATTTCCTCCTACATGAAAAAATGTTTAAAATTTTGACAAGGTGGTTTCCGCATTCTCATGATATAAGTTCCAACTTTCGCGTTCGGCTCTGTTACAAAAATATCACCCGTTAAACGCAAACCAACATTTTCGCTCTCGTATTGAAATATATTTTTTGATAAACTTTGAGGAACATTCGATAATCTGCACGCGGAGTATACACTTTGACGCACGCAGCGTATCAAAATAGCATATATTTCGATACGAGGAGGGCGGGAATGTTGGTTCTCGCACACCGAAGTAATTTTCGCCCATAGTCAAAGGCAAGGATCATGATTATCATGAGAACGCCCCGGAAAACCACCCCGACTACATCTGTTCAACTTTATTTCCACATCTTTTGTATGGGAATCTAATCTTTTCGTACGAGATTCTAATTTTCTTCCTCTCATAGCTGTTGGAAAAGTAACATTCGACACCCAGTCGGGATAATTCTTGCAGCCACCTGATGATTTTAACCCCCGCTTTAGACTTGGATCAGGAAATATCAGTTGGTGTGCAAAAACAAACATTCCCACTCTTATATTAAAATGCACTATACTCTGTTACACTATGACTATGGGTTGATAAACTGTGAACAAAGTCTACTTTTATGCACAATGGATCAAAAAGGTATACATCTTCGCACGCAGGAGATGAAATAAAGAATACCAAAACCATCATCATCTGAGAATTCTCCTTTATAAATATTAATGTGATCAAATGAGAAGTCAGCGTAAGAAGGATCTTTGTGACAAGATTCCTGTTCCAGAAATGCCTTAGTTCTTAATCAAAATTAGATACGTCACTTTCTGATCAAAGACTGAACATTATCTAAGCTTTCACAAGTCGTTATTCGACTCAATACTCCGGATCCATCAGTGAGAAGTCACTAAACTCCAGTCGGATCAACTCCCACTGATGACTACTTCAGTAAATGGTATCCGTGAATTTCACTCAAATCGCAGTAAAACTTCAGTGAGGCCATTCACTTTCACTACTTCAAGAATCCTGGCAGATGTTATCCGCACAAAAGTTCCAGTGAGCATAATTGAAGTTTCAGTGAAGTTTCAGTCTCGTTGATGTTTCCGATATGGTCACTGTAATTACAGTGCCGGAGACCCCTCAAGATTCAATCCCCAGAGTCACTAAACTTTCAATGTGACTCAAATGGATATTCACTGAAACTGCTAACTAATGTTATCAGTGGATCCGAGATTGAGTGGACTGTTCAGTGACTTCTCACTATCGGATTCGAAGAGAGTATAGGTAATTGAACTTTTGAGGAACTCATACCATACTCGATGACATAATTTGGCACTACAATCACTGTCAGATAACGTCTCAATTGCAAGATAAAGGTTAATCATAGATTGAGTTGTAGCTGATAATTGAATAGAGGAGGAACAATTTTATGAACTTACAATGAATCTCATTCGTGGTATCAAAGTCTAAGTAAACCTGGTAACTTATGCACAAAGTCTAATCCACTGATCACAAAGAGTGCATAAACCATACCCATTGAATAAGGAGTTCATGATGTGTTCATTCCTCAACAGCCCCAGTATATATCTCAGTCTTATACAGCAAACACTCTCACACCAACAATTGCTTCCCAATCTTGAAGTAGTAGACAGTCAAAAGCTACGGACTCTTTTTACCTACAGCTCATACTACCTTGAGAACTCAATAAAGTAAGAAATAACGAGTGTAGCGAAACACAGTCCTGATTTAAGTAAAAAATGAAAAAGAAAAAGATAACACGACGATATTGTATGTATGTGTGCTGCTTCCCGCAGCCAGAACGTCCACTTCATAAAGTAGCCCGCGAGAAAACCACGCGGTGCTTATTTATCATGCTTATCCGGTCAGAAGCTTACCTATATACCTTTACCTCCACCTCCTCACATAACCTATACTACATATGTATATATATATATATATGTACACCAGTTTCGTAAACCATGAATTGGTCTCCTTCTTATATGATGATACTCATTCACAAAGTGCGGCAACCTTGTTTAATATCGGAAACACGGAGGCAGGAACCTTTTTAACTAAAGTATACATATTGCACATCATACATATATGAACGTTCAAATGTTTATGCGCTGCGGTGTATGCTCATATCGATACGCGTGGATTTTTACGGCACCAAAAATCAAACCAAACCAAACCAAAAAAAAAACAAAACAAAAAGAACGAGCTCATCGACGCACAACGAAGCTCACATATATATATATATATATATGAGTACCAGGGGTCTTTTTTATAGCGCCGTCGACGAGTAAGATATTGCCGGACTCTCGACGTGTTTATGAATATTGGCACGCGGCAGTTGCGGCAGCCGCTCCCCGCGCAGCTCTTCGAACATCATCATACAACCTGGTCTCAAAAACTGGCCAATACTACCTATACCTACAAGTATATCATATCATCCAAGACTGTGATACCTGGTTAAAACACGGTATGGTGTATGTATGTAATCTCGAAATATGGAGCGTTACGCGTAAGGAATTGGTCACATATATATATATAAGTATATAAGAAGCAGCTCCCTGAGAGTCTCTCTCTCTCTTGCTGTACCGATGATATATAAGGGATTTGTCCCAAACCAGGAGCAGCGCGTCATGCGTCATGCCGCAAATATTAACTCGCTCTCTTACTCTTACACCCAACCTCAAACTCTCTCTCTCTCTCTCTCTCTATCTCAGTCTTGAGAGAGAGAGAGAGAGCGATACAGGCCATTCATCCACTTAATTACAAGCAGTCGTGATTTAAGACTGTCTTTGTAAAAGGGGGTTGCTTGTCTCAACTCTGTATAGTATATGTGTATACTCAAAGCTTATCGAAACAAGAGAGAAAACTGAAAATGTGATAGCATAGAGAGGTTATGTTGGCACAAGTGAGGAACATGGTACATACGTTTTATATGTACATATAGTTGTAGGAAGCAAAGAGATGAGGTTAAGGTCTAGAAAGAAACATTGGAATGTCTATATGAGAGAGAGACGGAAGCGCTGAAGCGTGACGATGCACATCGGCCAAAGCGAATAGATTATATACCATCCGAACCATCCCCATATAATATGGTTTCTTACTATGTGTACTGGTGTACCATCACCACCACTACCCACTCGCTTGAAATGCTTTTTAACAGGCTAGAATGGAAAGCTTCGTGATGTCGTCGAGACACTCTTTGATATTGCGTTTGTACCATACCCCAAAAGTACTTGTGCTATATGGTGGTAAGGTATGGCAGTTCTCCAGCGACGGTTCAAAGTATGTGGTTGGGATTATATTAGCCTCATCACTGCGTGACCCCCGAAAAGTCAAATACCTCTCGTTATTAGCGGCATCATCTCTATATGGTTTAACGGGCTTGCTCGTTGCGAGGTTCCTCCTACATGGACTGAATAGCTACACTGAGATGTGCCTTTGACTATCTTTTCACTTTCGTGGTGGTCTTCAATAAGCGTTTCTGCTAATGCTATCGTGAGAGTGGAAAGGTTTTCTGGAGTAAATGGTACACTCACCAGGCGATTGAAATGAATGTTGGTATACATGCCAGATTGCTGAGGATGAGCATCGTGTATGCACGAGGGACTATAATTAACACGTTCACTGAGAAGGCAGTTTTCGTAATTTTTGATTCGTCTTCATCTCGACCCTTATTCTCCGATTTAGAAAAGTATATAAGAAAAAATCCTGCTCTGACTTATTATTTGTGCTCTTCACAAACTAAAACGCCTAGGAAAATGTTTATTTGAAAGATTTTTCGGACAAATATAAATCGGCAAAGTTTGAAAAACAGAATATCGTGGGCCTCACCGGTCGGGCCCATCGCAGTGAACGTGTTAATATCTGTCGTGGAGAAAATTCATAGTGCGCTGACTTTGATTAGACGAAGTTAGATCTTGCAGTTTTCCAAACACACGCTGTGCAAGATTTTTCTGACATGATTGAATCGGCACTCGATCCTGATGCAGTACCCTGGGTGACGATTGTGATGCAGAACTCAATGTGGTAAACGCGATCAATTACTCAATGTGGTACTCGTGATCCAGAACTAATTATGACTCGTGATCCAAAATTCAGTGTGGTACACATGTTCCAGAACTCAATGTAGTACTCGTAATCCAGAACTGAATGTGATACTCGTGATCCAGAACTAATTATGACTCGTGATCCAAAATTCAGCGTGGTACACATGTTCCAGAACTCAATGTAGTACTCGCGATCCAGAACTGAATGTGATACTCGTGATCCAGAACTCAGTGGTATTCGTGATCGAGATCTCTATGTGGCACTCTTGATCCAGAACTCGATATGGTACTCGTGATCGAGAACTCAATGTGGTACTCGTGATCCAGAGCTCAATGTGGTACACGTGATCCAAAACTCAATGTGACACTCGTGATCCAGAACTCGATGAGGTAGTCGGGATCGAGGACTCATTGTGGTATTCGTGATCGAGAACTTAATGAGGTATTTGTGGTCCAAAATTCAATTATGGGACTCGCAATGGAGAACTCGATGTGGTACTAGTGATCGAGAACTCCATGTGGTACTCATGAGCGAGAATTGGATGTGGTCAGAACTCGTGATCGAGATCTCTATGTGACACTCGTGATCCAGAACTCGATATGGTACTCATGATGGAGAACTCCATGTGGTATTCGTGATCCAGAACTCAATGTAGTATTCGTGATGCATAACTCGATGTGGTACCCGTGATCCAGAACTCAATGAGGTACTCGTGATGCATAACTCGATGTGGTACTCGTGATCCAGAACTCAATGAGGTACTCGTAATCGAGAACTAATTGTGGTATTTGTGCTCCAGAACACAATGTGGTATTTGTGAGTTAAAACGCAATGTGGTACTCGTGATCCAGAGCTCAATGTGGTACACGTGATCCAAAACTCAATGTGACACTCGTGATCCAGAACTCGATGAGGTAGTTGGGATCGAGGACTCATTGTGGTATTCGTCATCGAGAACTTAATGAGGTATTTGTGGTCCAAAATTCAATTATGGGACTCGCAATGGAGAATTCGATGTGATACTAGTGATCGAGAACTCCATGTGGTACTCATGATCCAGAAGCTGATTCTATACTCGACTCGTGATTCAGAACTCAATATGTCACTCGTGATCCAGAACTCAAGTTGTTTCTCGTCAAGTTCTTCACGAGTGCCACATCAAGTTTTTGATCACGAATATCACATTGAGTTCTGGATCGCCAATACCACATTGAGTCCTGGATTGCGAGTCCCAATCCGAGTTCTGGTCCATGTGCACCACATTGAGATCTGAATCACGAGTGTCACCGCGGGTGTTAGATCAAAACACCATCAAGGATCATAATAATCTTCAAAGGCCCACACCTGGATGTGAAAGTCCCTCTCTTTCAGAAACCGAGGTCAAAAATCTGATACCCAGCGTGATTTTTTTTTCTCAATTGTCTAAAAACTCGGGGTTGTCCGAGGAAAACCGACGTTGTGTTCGAACTCAGCGCACGATTTCTCGTAGAGCTTACGAATTTGGCTCTCTGGACAAGGGTACTTTTGTTTTTTTATCGGCCTATATAATCCATACCTCCCCACCACCTACCAAATTTTGAAATCGGTTTCCAGCAAATATCAGCCGGATCCGCCTTCTGGTGGTGGAGGGTTAGGACTTATCTAAATTTCCTCAGAGTCAAGGAAGCCTCTCAGTTCCCTGAGTCGCTCAGTGTACGAATACTATGGCTGCCGAGGTCAATGCTCCAATTCAGCCGTATAATCACATGAATCCGTAAATATTCCAAAGAAGAATTCTAGAGATTTCTCTTGATCAATTTCTCTCTTATTATTCAACCTCAATTAACACAATCATTCTGATCATAATAGGTTGAACAGTCGTGATCTTCGCAATTCACTCAACCTTGGCACTGCTTCATAATCTCTCGCGAACCCTGATTATCAAATAACCAATAAAATTGATAAGTCATATTTCACCAGACCACAGGTGATGCAAGCGTTACTTTTATACGCGATCGATGCTCCCACACCTTTTACTCAAAAATTTCTTCATCTCAAGCCCGGGGGTAATATCTTGAAGCAAACTAGATCGAGGCTTCTCTCGCAAAGCCGTAAAGGCGAATTAGGTAGATGCACCATTGTCTCTCTTATAAAGAAAAAAAGTCATACCGAAAAAAAAAAGAACGCGGCAGCATCATTCCATCGTATCAACCCCACTACCACCGCATGGCACGTATGCCGTAAATCGTGTGGAGGATCGCGATATTGAGAGGATCCCTATACCTCGACGATGAGATGAACAAACGCTGGAAAGCATCGAACGAGATGGGAAATTAAATAGAGAAAAATAGGTGGTGGTACCCTTATACCCGCCCTTTAAAAGAGGTTGGTGTTCCACAACTGGCCTAGTATCACTACACTTGCATCTTCTTATACTTGCCGCACTGCTCCGGTATGCATGAAACGAGCTCCACTCACGCGTTACCAAACTCAAGGGTGGTAAGTACAGTCTTATTCCTTACATACTTACTATGTACCTATATATATATATATATATATATATTATCTACTTGAGAAGAAGCTTTTGGGTACAGAGAGCAAGCCACATCCTCGGATCTTCTCTTACGTATCCTTAACTGCTAAACTTATGCCTCGCGTACCGTACCAACTTGACTCATGCTCTTGCTTGCTCTGTCTCTCTCGCGAGCATCTTGTT
Source organism: Eretmocerus hayati (assembly GCA_029851415.1). Classification (NCBI taxonomy): domain Eukaryota; kingdom Metazoa; phylum Arthropoda; class Insecta; order Hymenoptera; family Aphelinidae; genus Eretmocerus; species Eretmocerus hayati. The sequence goes on from CM056741.1 coordinate 22,211,145, forward strand.
TTCATGGCGCTTTTACCTTTAGCTTTGGGTTTATACTGGTGTGATTCGGTAAGACGACGCTTATTATGAGTATGAGGAGTAGGCGCCTCTTGAAAGATTATATATAGATACTTGAATGTGTATAACCTCAAAAGCCAGCCGACAAGAGGAGTAAGTATATATATATATATAGCACAAGGGAGAAAAGACCGGATTCCGTCTAATTTTCCGAATTATTATACCATTCCGCAAGATTGCACGTGCTCAAGAATTCAACGTGCGTTATTGCACCCCCCCCCCCCTTCTACCTCTTATACCTTATATGTACCACATTATCTTTCCCTCCCTCATGCTCTCTGGTCTGCTTTTTGACATCACTTACTTATCCATGTAGGTATAAAATTGTGTGTAAAGAGGATGCCCCGTCGAGAGTCATTTTTTTTTTCAAGTTGCAAGTACGAGCTCGCAAATTAATATCATTGAGATACGTTACTCTTGCCACGTTGATGCTCATCCGTTTCCCTTTTACATTTTTGGATGAATTCATTTGTGAATTTTAGGATGACGGGGTTTTCAGGTTGGCCATGAATAATTATTTTAGCTCCGCAACGTTTGCGTCATGGTATATGCTTTCGCAATTTAAAAGTATTTGAACTCACTTGAAGGACGAATGAATGATTCGATGATCTTTTGTCACTAAAAGTATGGTAATTGTACCCAACTTGCCTCCATATACCGATCTCGAGAATGGGCACTCTTTGGTCTCCCGGCGATTATTTTACGATTGTTATGTTAAAATATGAGAAAGTAAGTAGTTTTCATCGACCCCGGATCATTTCTGCGTTCTCCAAAAAATTGAAAGTGATTTTTCCATTTTTCGTGTTTGCACGGCTAAGAAATCACCGAGGAAATCGCGTCTACTAAAACCGGTGCGAATTTATTCTTATACGACCACTCTCAATGTACTTTAGCGCATTCAATTTCTTGTCTCAAGACCTTCAAAATTCGCTCTCCAGAATTGCAATACTTTGATTTGGAGTAATTTTATGTACAAAATACCGAAATGATTTGAGAATAAAGAAGACCGACATCGGAGAGTACCCAACATGCCCTTATATGATTATCTCGAAAAGGCGTGCAGCATGACTTTTTTTACCACTCAGAACGTGTTCACCGCATCGAAATAGGTCGGAAACAGTGTTTTGGGCCAGCGAAAAGCTACAAATGCCGCTGCACGGTGATGAAAACGATTTTATGCCCTTTATCGCTGATTAACATTGTTTTAAATGACGGGGTCAGGTTGGGTACACACATTTGCAAACTCTCCAAAATCACCTTTTGGGAGAATTCAAACAGTTTGGCTCCAGTTGGTTCAAATTAAACGTACTTCAACTCATTCAAAGGTCATAAGACAAGCTTCAAAATTAGCTATTGAGATGGGCCAGAGTTATTGAGAAAATGGCTCAATAGTGGCAAGTTGGGTACACTTAATTTTGACTACAATAATTGAGGGGGTGGGTGGAAAAAGGGCGTAATTGCAAAACGGTCATTTTGAGAAAATCAATGAAAACTTAATAGAGACCGCTACAGACATAATTGGACGAGTTGACCTGACTTATTTCGAAGAGAATCACATTCTCGAAATAGCCCAACCCGAGCCGGGAGATCAAATTTGATTTTGAGCTCTTTTCAGCAATTTCAAAAAATGTAACTACGCCCTTTTTCCGAATACAGGGTCAAATTTCGGCCTTTCTTCCTCACAAAAAGTGGAATTAAATCTCGCGATCAAGTCCAACCGTCTCCAAATTTTTTTAGAGTGTTCCTGGGCATGTTTTGAAAGATATCTGATTGCTAGGGGGTGGTTTGATTCATGCTCCACGGTCCTATGGACACGAAATGCTTTCATCAGGCGTGTGAAAATGACGAGAAAGTTTTTCCACTAGGGAAGGGTAAAAACACTGAATTTGAAGGTGAAACAACATTTTTTCATCGTTATAATAGGTGGAAACGCGTTTCCAGGCTCTGGAGAATTTTTATAAAATTTTTCCTCGGTAATTAGGCCCTTTTTCCAGATCCGCCCTCACTTACGCCCTGTTACAGAGTAATTACGCTCTTTCAAATCTTTTCAGTCAGGTACTTGAGTCCTTTATCCAAATCCTGTTGGACTGAGTAAAAAATTAAGCCCTGCTTTTGAAATGTTATCACAGCACTTACACCCGTTTAACATCTTATCATAGCAGTTACGCCCTTTTAACATTCTATCATTGCATTTACGCGCTTTTATCGTGCAGATGAAAGGGCGTAGGGGTGGGTACGCCCTTTTATCTGCCAGACGGTTTTTGGGGTCTTATGAAAAACGGATTCCGGGGGGCGGTAGATCTTGGTGTAGGGGCTCAAAAAAGCGATGTCCGGAATAAGGACATGATGGCGGTTACGCCCTTTTTCCACCCACCCCCTCAATTGTTTGAATGTCAGCTATCGTAAAATATCATCCTTCAAATTCAAGGGTATTTCATCTCCTATCTGTGTCAATTTAAAACATTCTCTTCCTGCTTTGTAACTTTACCGAGAATTTCCATCATAGTAAATATGTTTTTTCATTCAACATTCAAGGAAACCATTCACCTGTCAGGGGTAAAATTCGTAAGTAAATACTCTTTCCTTCTTGGTCTCTGTCCGATTCTCTCCATGATTCATTGAAGCATTTTAAAGTTTGACAATCAAAAACAAACGAAAAAATATCATTCGGACTTATTTTATTTAACCCGTTGCGTACACATTTCCTGAAAGTCACGATTTATGCACACAAGGTCCCAGGGACCCAACGTAGAAAATGTGTCCTAATCTCAAAAGGAACCAGGATATTGACCTAAAACTCGTTCGGTTGTCTTATCTGACATCATTTTTATGGGAACTGACAGTTTTTTTATTCCTGATGATAATTACTCATCGTGGTAAACATTCGTATAAACAATGGCAGTTTTCAAAATCTGAAGACTACCAAAAAACAATCACTTCAAAATTCCCAACGGAATTTTCCCTCTTAGAAATCAAAGCAAAAGTAAAGAGGTTATGGCGAGAAAAGCCGTTGGTTGAAATGTTGAGCATTTCAAAAGCGCGCGCGTTAATTGGTAGAAATTGTTAGGCTATATTGTTTCTCAGGCTGCGGTTATTAATAAAATGCTCGTAATACTCGTCTCACAAGCTCCCCTATAGACCATTACACGCCGTTACGCGCAACCACCATCACTAATCCCTCTCTCTCTCTCTCTCGCTTGTCGTATATATATACCTTCTACGTTACTAAAAGCGCCCCATAAAATTCCAAGCCGCTTCTGGAGCGAAATTTTTCCGTTCAGTATTTTCGCTCACGGCTATACTCTCTTTCTATACAAAAAGGGGGGGTCACCGATCATCAATCTTAGGATCAATTCTCATATGTTTCAGATTTATCGCTACACAAATTATTCTTGCTCATTTTCACAATGTTATCCGCGTTACATGGCTCAATTGTGGTTAGATATATACTACTACATCAATAAAATTTTACTCTACGACAATGTTTTACCGCTATAAAATTACTACCAGAACCTTTGGGATTCTTATAACACTCAAAGTTTGACGGGTTCGCATCAAGTTTCTCTTTTTTTTTTACGAATCGTAAAATGAAGACAAATCTGTGAAGGACCAACCTCTTTGTGATGAAGATTTCAAATTGTGACGGGTTTCTTAGAAAGAAACTGTTTATCCGGTATTCAGTTTTGACTAATTGTTCGTCCGACGAGCACACGTCAAAAAAGCTCATAAGAAAGTCCATCCCGAAAAAAAAGTAACAGCCCTCCGCAACATTCTTTACCCGTGTGTAAATTGGTCATCATCCAAAAGTCTGTGTGACAGAAAGAGTTATATTCCTCTCTCGTCTTCTCTTCCTCATCCATCAAAATCCTTCCATTTCACTATACACACCAGTATTAATTTGCTATCAGTCCCCCTCATACAATCCTCAAAATCCTTACATTATATACTCAAAATTCAAATTAACCTCAAAAACGAAATTCTCGAAATTATGAAATACAAAATACCTCATTGATCCACTACAACAAGCTCTAAAATGTATACGCAAAGATCTATGTAATGTCAGGATTGTTGTAATACCTTTAGAGTACGAGAGGATCATTTTTACGATGCCGTTAAAATGCGGTGGCAGTGCTTGAAAAGTGCCGCCCGAGTACCAAAATTTTGCACAGGGATATTTACATATATATATATATGTACACGTTACACCCTTTTGTTGGGGGGTAAGAGGGAAGAAGAAGTATAAGAGGTAGACCATAACTCAGGCAATCGGAAGACGCGACAGTTGCGGTTAAATGCCCAGCTAACGTTTAAATGTCACGCGTGTACCCGCGCTACTATATATATGGCAACCGGTGGTTGTGCGTGCCGTACGGCTACTTCTCTATATATCTATTTTCTCAATGTCTCTCACTCAACTCTTTTGCTGTGGCAAGGGAATAGATTTTCTCGCCACGGGTGACGCGACGCTCATTTTGCACCCACGCAACCTCACCAACCCAGTCTCTCTGCTTATTTAATTAAAACCGGATTATGCGAAAGTTCGTCCCGAATTTAGTGTATAAGTACGTGCTTGCTTCCTATTTCGCTCTTACGATTCTTGACTTTCTAAATTCAGACCAAGTATTCATATCTGATTTTTTTTTGAGGTTAGGTCTGGTCCCCCTCTCTAGTACTGTCTCTGATTTGTAGAAATTGTAGTGTTCGATTTCTTCGATCAGATCAAAGATTATTATCGAAATATATAAATATGTTAGTCGAAATATAATTTCTGAAGTGCAATTAAAGGGAAGACCATAAAACTTTGAAAGGGGATGTTTTTATATTGGAAATCGACAATCTTAATAAATAATGCAAGGTAAAATTCTGATCGACTATCTTCTGCTATACTAGTGTATATAACCTCTCTCTCTCTCTCTCTTAACAAGTTACTTTGAAATTGTTACAGACTGATGTATAACTCACTTTCAACTCGATTAATCGAATCAAGTCATTCGAGAAACAGGCGTTACGATACATGATCTCGAACACCTCCTCAAATGGTATAGTATACAAGCAATTTCGTGTATATAGGCAGTACCTACATGCGGGACTCAGTTCAGGACTCGTGCAGACTCTGATGGGTATTATATACGAAAACAAGAGGGAGTAAACTGCATCGAGAAGCACGCGTCGGTCGTCAATATTCAAGCTAATTGCTTCATTCGGATTAAAGTCTCGACATAAATATCACAAGCAGAACATCAGGAGGGGGTAAACAGAAAGCTCTATATATAAGAGAGAAACAAAGCTAATTGCCAAAAGCCCATCTCGCGGTTCACACTCCTCACTCCTTCATCCTTCCTTGATTCTACATTGCATTCTTTCTCCCAACCCAACCTCCCTAATACTAACCTGCATCAATTCTTTAACCTTTCATTCCTTTCCAATCGTTCACTTCTATATAATACCACGACTCGTGATATCGCGATGCCATCTATATATATATATACAATTTCACCCTCGCTCAGAGAAATGTATTTGTCGCACATTCCAATCGTTTTTCCGTTTTCATAAAACGTTATATATATATATGAGAGTAACGAGTATAGTCGTCTGATTTTGCGTTATGACCACGAGGTATGATGATGGTTATATAGGTTATGTATAGCTTGAAACGTAGCCAGTGAAACGTAATCGTTATGACGGAGCAAATTAATTAAGGCTCGATGGATCACAAAGGCACAAAAGTGATGGCGCGAGGGAGTATTGCCCTCCCTCTATACTCTTATACCTTCTCACCCCTTTGATTTTGAACGAACATTGGTTTGTTTCAATGTTTCAGTATCTATAGATATATATGTAGACGTTTGCGATTCTCGATTCTCGAGGCGGCCGAACACGTTGATGTTCTCTATTAAATCAAAGAGGCATTCAGATGTCGAGCGATGCGCCGGGAATCCAAATCGCGCATCGCCATTAAGTCAAGCTGTTCTCTAACCTTCCTATATACCTATCTATGTATACCTCGTTCGCTTTTGCTTGGTTCCATATATATGTATGTATATATACACTGACAGACGGAAGCGCGCGGATTGTAGCCAAATCGGTTGCTCACCCCTGCGCTGCACCGTCGAAGGATTGTACCTCCTTCTTCTATATTCCGTCCAATGTGCGTAGCGTTATCACTGTCTCTTTTTCGTTACATATGAGTTGCAAGCAAGCATATTTCATGCAACGATCGTTTATTCACATCTTTACCGTACAATTCAAGATCTTATTGATGTATTGCCTGATCGGGTGGTTGTCTGTTCTCTGCTCATTGAGATGTCAAAGATTCAATTGTTACATTTCATTTAGGAAGCACTCAAGTGCCCATTTCTCCTATCTAGCCAATGATTCCGATCACTCTGATGATTTGCTCTATTTCTGTCACACTCAATCTACAAAAAACTTTTTCCGTCAGGTTTTTTTCAATCTTGAGTATGGATACATCACAGTCATGGAAATTCATTCTACATCAACCTCAGACGTCTTCAACTTTCAGTTGGAAGATTTGAAACCTGGCACCCTCCGTGGGGCTTTCATGACAGAATGATCCGCGCATTCGAATTGGCGCCCAACGTGGAGCATTCATCGTTAGGATTCAATTGATTATCTCAATCGAAAAACGTGCAAATCTTCGGAATTATTGGGAAGCTATATATTATCTTCAACACATGTCACACCGAACGCGTGTATTGGAGCAAGGTTGTTGACGTTTCTGTCGACATCACGAGTAAGAAATTTCTGGAATTCCTCAAGATTCGGAATCGAAAATGAATAAAGAGGAACTTCGAAATGATTATTCCGAATTGCTCAAAACTAGATCAGCTCAACAGAACTGTTTGCGGAGTAAAACTAAGTCATTCAAATGTTACCGCCCCCCTCCTCGTCCCACCCCTCGCCTTACAGTTCTCTCAGGCAAATAATACTCATAAATACTTGTATCCATAAGTATTGGAGTTGAATGCATGGAATAACTTGTAGTAGACCATTCATTGCCACTTGCTCAACCCAACGAGTCTCCTAATCGAATACGTTCCCAAGGTGCTACGAGGTATGAATGGACGACCCGGAGCGTCAAGAAACGGCAGCAGTCCTTCATTGATAACCCACGACAGTAGACTGCCGACAAACAGACCAATACAAACTTCAGCTTCTTTCATTAAAATAGGCTTGTAATGAAGAAATTGGCCGGTGGCACGCGATAAGCGTCGTACTCTACTTGTCACAGATAGCAAGTCCTAGCAGTGTTTCGTATTGTTTTGGTGCGTTATCATGTCGCGTGGGCAGTATCTCCTCATTACCAGTTGCACCTTTATCCTATGCAACTATATCTTGCTTATCGATGCTCGCCTGGCTCAAAGAAACAGCATGAAAGTACCACAAAGAAAAAAATTTCGCATCCTTTCTTACGCCACACGGATACGCGTCGAGCGTTTTATCAAGAGATAAGCAGCTCTGATTCCCGCTTTCTTAATTAAAAAAAGGAAAAAAGTAGCCATTCTAGTTCTGTTTGCTTCACATTATGGGCTCATCTTCTATATACATTCGCTATCTCAGACCTCGCGAATGGCCTTAGCTCTCCACTCCTCCTTACAGCTTCTTTTCTCAAGCACTAGAGTCAAGAGAATCTAAGAGACCAGCTGTATAAATGATAGGGCCGTTATGGCTTCCGAAGATAGCTCTACCCGCGAAACGGCCCGCACCTAGAGTTGTTCTCTCTTTCTCCCCGCGAATCGTCCAGAAAGATAAAGAGCAACGGCACCGAGATAAAGTGGCCACGCGGCTTAACCACCTGCTGCCCCCTCCCCCTCCCCTCAACAATTCTTTCCTGCATCAGAGCAGCTTCTCTCTTTCTCTCCCTTCATCTCACATCAACGCCTTGGCCCTTTTTCTCTTTAATTGCGCGAATGAAGCCAGCCGAGCGAGAGCCAACTCTCCCTGTAACATCCATCGAGAGCAGGCAACCGAGATTATAGACCCTGAACACTCGTCGCGCTTGAAAGGGAGCTTCTGATTGCTTACTATGTCAAAAGTGGGACTGTTATGAGCTGGTGGCACCTTCTCCTTATTATTGCGAATTTTCTCATATATTTTTGTAGTGTCATCTTAAACAGGCAATTTTCTCCGGCAGCTTTTGCCTACGGAAATGCACAATAACATCGACGTGGAAGAAGATGAGAATTTGAATAAAGCGTTAGAAGACGGGTATTGAGAAGGTCGCACATAAATTTTCTGGGGTACTTAATTGAAAAGAAAAAGAATAGCTAGTAGTAATGTTCGAATGGAACTTGCGAATGTGTAACGGCAAGTCGGCAAGTATAGAGACAAACAAAAGCGAGAAGAGCATCAGCTAGTAGCGCGGCGGTGTAAGTAGTATACAGTGGCGTGCGTGCCGGGCGCGAGCAGACGAGGATATGTTAAACGGCTTGAGAATGTCGTTTGGCATTCGACAAATAAACGACACGAAAGATCTGTATAGATCCAAGAAAGAGAGCGGGGGAGGAGAGAGAGGATACTGCTCCTTTTCCCTTTTCTTCTTCTTCTTCTACTTTTTCCGTATACAGTTGTCGCTGCTGCTGCTGCCGCTGCAGTCATTCTCAAAGGAAGGTATGCCGCGATCCTTTTTACGAGCTGGCAGGGCGACTTGGCGTTCTGAATGCGACCCGCACCCGATTGTTCGATGCCTCCTCTCCATTCGCTCACTCAACGCTCTCCTGCATGGCTACTGCTCTCTGATCGCGACTTAATGGATTCGCCTTTGTATATATCTGGCTGGGAAATACTCGTTGCTGATATTTCTGTTATGCAAATAACAGTGTGAAAGTATGTGTCGCTCCTCACTTGCAGTCAGACCGTAGTTATGCGATAATACGACTTTTGCATAGTGTAATGGTTATCTATTGTAGAAAAGAGATAGCTGTGGATCGATGTGAGGATGCAGTCAATTATTTATCAAGACTGATTGATTGGAATGTGCTGTGTGTGGTATTGTGCCTTGTGGTGCACTGCTACTAAATCTAATTATTGCTCTCCCCTTGTATTGAGTGCTAGGATAAGGTTTTAGGAAAAAATATGATCAAACGGAAGATCAATTTGTGAATTAATTTCTTTGTTGAGTTCAAGTAATAGATTGTGATATTTTTCTATACCCTCGAATTCCTTGTGTTGATCGAATAAAAAGTCATCCTGGAACCAAACGGATCTATGAAAATTTAATAGAAAATTTCACAGAATTTCAGGGATGTCATGGTATTCTACTGTTTGAATTAGGAATATCCCCAGTGAAGTTAGAAAAACAAAAAAAAATTGGAAATCGAAACTTCCTCCTGGAAGAGATCCTTGCCTTCAACGCAAAAGGCTGCGGGATTCGAATCTAGGCCGGCGCGAACGTGAACTTCCATCCTGCCGGTGGTTTCGGTGGTTCGGAACCCCTAAACTGCCCCTTAAAGTATTCTGTTGGTCCCGGAATAAGCTTGAAAAGAGTTTGAAAATGCGTTAATAAGGGGGAAAAAGTTGTTCCAGAGCTTAGTGGACCTAGAATTTTGATTCGGGCGTAGATCTCTAGGAAGACGTAGAATATTCTGTGACACTTTGAATCATCGTAAAACAGATATCACTTCACATGTGTCAGTGCAGTTATGAGAATCTCACATCTAGTGCTCACCAACATATTCTCACTGCCTGCTATCACTCAACAAACGCCAGAATAGGTACCTTACTAAGTAAATTATCCTCACACACGGGTCTTGTACTCGAGGCATACAGGCTATATATAGAAACTCGTTGATCTCTCACCTCGTGGGATACAACACAAGAGTAATAAGAAGTAAAGAAGTCTGACGATCTCACCTCATACATTGTTGGTCAGAAAATTATGAGATCTTTCTCATACAACACTTTGCCAACAATTCACCTCTCCTTATTTAATCTGAGCATATCCTGAACATAGGGACTACGAAGAGAATATTATGACTTCACAGGAACAATGAAAAAGGGAAGTGGGAAGAATCACGATCGTTGTATCAAGAATATGTTGGTGTAGAGATTCCTCGTGAAAATAGACGAGAAAAGAAATTGAGAGGGACGATAATGCTTAGTAGGGATTTCCGGTGTTTTGTATTGGTCGACGATGCATCTCTCCGGGTAATGTCGACACGTGCCTTCGTACAACGACATCACACGGGCATCAGTATCGCATCCTATCAACTGGCTCTGTGAAAACGTTTTTCCCCCTTGATACTCGATTCTCGCTGAAAAACAAACGACTATCTTGAGGTTCCCTCATGTATATATCTAGTACACGAGATTCTCGCACCGTTTGCGTACGTGTATAGATCAATCCAATAAGTTTATGTGCTTCTTCAGCAACGAGACTTCTTTTCCTTCCTTCAGCTTGTATATTCTCATTCTCAAAGTAAACTTGGAGAGTGAACGGGCATGTATGTATACCCAAGTGTGAAACTCTAGCAAGAGAAAATATGCAACTTGGCCACAAATCAAATTCAAGACGTGGGCATAGATGGCTACACCGATGGTTTATAATTTGACATCGAGTACGATCGAGAATCCCACACTGCGTCAAAACAAACTTTGAAAGTGATTGCTTATTCGGTATCCAATATTACATGTTTGTGGTAGATGATGGTTTTAACATCTTAGAAGGACTTGAAATGCGTTGGAAATTGTTTATTTTTACTTCTTTTTTGAGCAATGAATCGAACAAGTCTAGAATCGTTCTATGCCTCTTGTTGAGCCCACGACAGAAATTTAAAAAGCGTAGATCAGCTCACTCGACAGATATGCAACACAGTGAATAACACAATTCAGAAATAGGTTATAATAATCTATTTCTGAGTTAAATTTCATTCATTCGCAGAATTCGAAGAAATATTTTTGGCGTTCACACAATCAATCTTTTACAGTAAATCAGAGTTGATAAGCAAATTATCGATGAAAAATTTCAAACATATCTAGGGTTTCGATCGTGTCATTTGGTACTCTTTTCAATATCTCATCCTCGTACTCGCGTGTGCACGACGACTCCAACATATTTTATAACTTTCAATAGAAAAAACGCTATTTTTGATCTCTTTCTTGCACGAAAACGCTTCGAAAAGGCATCTCCTAAGTTTCCAACATTAAAATATCATGTACTAATTATTATTCACAGATCCATCAACCTTCCAAATGGACATACGGTCGTACCCCATCCTCCTTCCAAACATCAATTTGAACACATCATGAACCTATCTTTTGATGTACATAATACGAGATCACTGACGTTCTACTTAATTTTGTGATTGCAGGAAAGAAAAAGTTCTCAGCTGATCCGACATGTTGCCCGGTGTGCGGCGTGACGGTGAGGCCGCAGGAGCTGGAGCAGCACTTTTTACAAGAGCTCGACAGACTGTACAAACTGTCATCGGCATCGTCGAGGCCAAGGCCACCCAGGCCAGGACTTCCTCCAACGGGTCCCGAGCATCCACACGGTCAACTTCTTCACACGCCGTCAGCGGCAGACGGCACGCCTATTGGAAGATGGGAAACCTTCAAAAGAATCAAGGCGAACAGACAGGTTCGACTTATAGTCATTTATCTCATCAGTTTCACTCACGACATCTTTCTCCTTATGTGAGATGTTTGTCTCAGTATCAGTCTGAGATTCTACCTCCCTCTAGATTTTTTTCCATTTGTCGATCTGTAAAGAAACCCGTTACAACTTCATTCAAATTAAAATCTTCAACACATTCATTCAAATTCAAATACTTTTTTGGAATAATGTCTTTTCAACACAGATCTAGAGCATGAAAGTTCCATGTAATATGATTAATTTTGATACCAATCAGGCGCGGATCCGTATGAAAAATCGGAAAAGAAAAGCAGACGAACCTGCCTGTCCGGTGTGCAGCGAACGATTATCAGGTTCACCGGAGGAGCTTAATCAACACGTAGAACGATGCTTGAACAAACATAATGGCAATCCAGATAGACATCATACTGCCGACGATGAGGAAGTTGATGTTGAGGGTGACGCGGAAACTTTTGAAGAGTATGAGTGGGCCGGACAGCGAAGAGTCCGAGCCTCGTCCATGCTTGTCGGAGGCTTCACCGGTGAGTGGCATGACATTTTTCTATAATTCATGCACAACGTTGTGCAAAACATGTCCGTAAGATTCTAACTTCAGCAAGTTAGTTATACAATGCACGTGTCCGTGCAAACCCTCATGATATTCAGGCCCTTGTGGTATCTTTCAACTGGGAGGACAATCATCCCTGCTTGAATCTTCTGTCGTTTATGAGAAAAAGCAATTTTCTGAGTGACTGTAGACATTCAGAGGGGGATCGAAGTTTGTCAGGTTTTCCCAGTATCTTTGAAGGCGTTTTTAGAAGATGAATTCGATAAGTGGTAGGCAGAACAGCAAATTTTCCCCACTTCCAACGACATGAGCTGGGATTTCACAATTGTTTCAAAGAACTACTGATATCCGAAACTCTGAGCTCATTCTGATATATTTTTGTTCCCTCTGAAATAGAAACTTTTGTGCAGAGCTCAGACTAATTCTTGATAGATGAAGAAAATCGAGAACAGTAGATGTGATGGAAAATATGCAAAACTGCATTTCTTGATCGAATACCGGTCTTGACTAGCAAGATAGCCCGCACGAACAAAGATTTTTTGTTTGTCTACATCTCGTGTTGTTCAAGGATCACGACTCCCATCTTTTTTTGATGGTCTTCTTTGTAGACGCGAGTCACAGCCTTATTGCAGAATGACCCGAGGAAAAATCTCATTGACACCCTCACTCATTCCTGGGCTACCACAGTTGTAATGTGACTGTTGTATTCATTTTGACCTTGATGCCCATTTTGCTTCAGAAATTTTGTGAAATTTCTATTTTGAAAATATTTTTCCATCTTCCTAATACGGTTGTGACCAGTCTGCTCAGTATCCACCTTACATTTACCTCAGTATCCATATACATTTATCTGAATAGATTTCAGTTGCTTCCGATTTTGTAAAAGTATAGAAAAACTCACAATAATCACAAGCAATAACAAAACGTTCCAAATTCTTACCTGCATGTGTTCCAAACAGCCGCTGGCCTGGCAACTTCGTCCAGCAATCGAAGTTCAAACAGTGGAATACCTGGAGGTCCCAGAATCGGAGATTCAGCCTCAACAGCAACACACGACGAGGATGACGTCGATCTCGTTGTCGACGGTGACGAAAGTGCTCAATTTGGTCCATCACAATACAGCGAAGCTGACGTAGTAACACCTCGAATGGAAGGCACGGCTCGTGAACAGAAGGAACGCGAGGCACTTCGAGAAGCTGTAATTTCTCCAAATGGTACTCAACAGCAGTCTCAAACACAGTTAGTCGAGGTAAAAAGTGAACCAACTCCCAGTCCAAGTTCGACATGGCAACACCAGCAGTCACTCGATGAGAGGACGTCTGAAGATAATGGAGCTGCGACATCGTCGTCTTCGTCACCACCAACGTCAACTATGCTTTTGGATGCCAAAAGTGAGCCTACGGATGGGGTGCCCGTCGTTGAGGCGCTTAGAGGTCGGATCAGAGAGCTTGAGGCTGAGATGCGTGGACAGGCTTTCAAGTGTCTCATTTGTATGGTGAGCCTCTTACACTTTTTCAATCATTTTTCAAGATTTTTTGTCTTAGAATCTTTGTACGCAAACTGGCTTCTGTCTATAATATTTGTGATTGACTATGTTGTAATGATTTTATTGACATTATTCAAATTTTGATCTTGCAAAATCGCTCATTTTTCTGTTTCAGGAGCAATACAAAAAACCAGTGACGTCAGTTTGCTGCTGGCACGTGCATTGCGAACAATGCTGGCTTCACACTTTGGTGAGTATCTTTGCAGCCCCTTGAATTTTCCGTAAGATGTAAGATGATAACTTTAGAAATAATTCACTTCATAGAACTTGCCTTTTTCTGTCCACCTTCGCCCCCCCCCCCTCAACAATGAAAATCCAACCTATTGCACTATCAGAAACATTTTGAAGCCCGGAATAGTGACTTGCAAAGTTGAAATTTGTAATCATAAAATTGAATTTTTTACTTCAAAAATGGATTGGTAATGGAAGAATGTGGCTACTTGTTCGCAGGGAGCAAAAAAGCTGTGCCCACAGTGCAACATGATCACATCGCCGTCGGATCTGCGACGAATCTATATGTGAGGACGTTCGAACGGCCTCCGTTGAACCCGCATCTCATCGACGGCCTTCGATATTGTAAATTTGTAAACTATCTCATAAATCAATGGCGTAAAGCTAACAGAAACCCTCCCGTCCCCCTTTAATGCTCGTATCGTATTTAGCTCAACGACAGAATAGTAAATTTAGATCAACGTTTCGACGCTGGTCCAGTGACACGTGATACTACTGATGCACGTACCCGTTAATGTGGTCGACTGCAAGTATTGCAATTTAATCGAGCACTATACTCTGATGCACCCTTATTGCAGATGATGGATATATATTTTTTTTTTCTTATTGTATTCAAGGTTTTGACTTGTCCTGCACCTCGATGTTATGCAATCTCTGACCGTGACATTCTTTCTATGATTTATTTGCACGGGTAATTTTTTCAAATCTGGACTTCTTGTGGCTAGAATGAGCTGTCATTTTCTCATAGAATTATTCCTCCTACCGGATTGATGTAGCTTCCATTCAATTTACAATTGAATTTGGCAAATGTTCGATTCTCAATATCATCGATTAATTTGAATACACAGTTCGAAAAAGTGCCCTTTTCTCAGAATGATGATAAAAACACCTGTCAGAGGCTGCATACTCCATCAAGATAAATGAAACAAAGATGCCAAACTCATGATTGCATCAAGCAAAAACTTGGTGTCCTCTTTGCATCCTATCTTTGCCTGACATTACGGTATACTATTCATGTAATTATTTGTTGCAGAGACGATTGAAAATTCCAGAAAATTTCTTCAAAATGCACGTAACTCTGTAATTGATGTCAATGTATGTCAGCGTTGCATATATTGATGATAAAATCATGCAATAAAACTAGTTTCAGCAAATTTTTGATGTGCAGAAACTTGCAGTGCTGAAACGGTCAATGTAGAGAAAAATAATCTCTCATGGTCGTGAAAAACTACTATTACCGAATAGTCGATGAGAATATTAATACCTTGATATTAATTTTCTCATATCGAAGTATCATCGCAAGATGCATTAATAAATTCAAAGAATGGGTCTAATTTTTTGTAAATGGTTTGCAAAGAATACATGATAATGGTGTATGATACATGGGCGTGAAAGTTGAATTTCGCATCTCGTGTGATTTTTTGTGGCCCGAGCTGAAAGCGAGGGTCAAAATTGTCAGAAGAGTGCAAAATTTAGGTTTTGTGGTCACGCAGCGTGTGCTATTTTTTGACAATCTGTGGGTAAAAGTGGAAAATTCTGTTGGTAAAAGTACAAAAACGACACTTTCACCCACGGTGTGTCAAAAAACTATTACATCATACATTTGACAGCACTTGGATACATTTTTTGTTCGATGTCACACCTCTAGTAAATCATAAAACTTGGCAACTCAATTCAACCACATTTTACGAACTTCCGAAAGTGTTCGTTGAGATATCCCATATCTCAAATGTATAATAGATAAAAAAAATAGCGTCCGGTGAGATATCTCATCGATTACAATAGTATAATTATATTGTAGGTATATCCCGGAATATGGTGCATTCACAGTATTCTCGCGTATAAGTCTGTTACTCTGATGATGGTGTACATGTCTAGGATTGATTATAAAAATTGTAAATAAACGTCTAAAAAAGTATTCAATTATCAGCAAGAGTCGTACGTATATATATTGGGCAGCAAAAAAAATACCAGCAGCCGCGCGTAAAAGAAAAAAAAAGAAGCGAAATGAGAAAATGAGTGAGAGAATGACGACGAGCGCTCTCTGCTGTACTGAAAATAAAAAGGACCATTATGGAACTGTACGCCAAGTTGAAGACTCATTTTTACACCCATCATCCTTATATACCAGCAGCCGTCATTTTGTACAAGAATTTTTACACAACAACAACTCTAACATGTTCAAGACTCGGCTATACAAATTTTTAAGCAAAGGCTCGTGATGTATGAGATATTCCTTCACTCTTGGGAGCAATAAAAATGCTTTAGAGCACACGTAAAGGTGCAAACAATGAATAAGGCAAGTAGTCCTCTGATGCTTTCAGGAAAGAAGAATTTGCCGGTTATACTCTCGGACAAAGGCCAGCTACGTTTTAATTTCATCGCTTATCTGTCTTCTATAGTTATTCCTACATATATATATATTTTATACACACCGACGTTGTTGCTAATTAAAATGCTCCCGCTCAGTTGCCTTTCACAATATGAAACAACCCAGATAACACAAGGTATGTATATGTAGAAAGTTAGAATATCATCATACAAGAAGAATACGGTTATAAGCTAGCCAGAGTGTGAACAAGAAAATGGCGATGAGGGAAAATTTTCAGAGGAGGCAGTGCAGCGTGAGGAGGAGGTGGGAGGATATAGAATGGGAGTGATGAAAGTTGGAGGCGGCGCTTGAAACTCTGATGTTGAGGTGTAGTATATGTATACTTCTAGCTCCGCCTACTCTTTCAACTCTCTAACCAACTCTCTCTCTCTGTCTCTAGTGGGTATAACTGGAAAATTTTCCTGTCAACGAATCGTGTACTACCAACGCCTAGACTGAAATATACAGATAGACCAGAATATGGAATACGGAAAATATGGCGGAATTTCTCAAATTTCAATGTATAGCCTTGGGTAGTATAGCTTCATCGAGCGGGTAAAATTTTTCCCACCCAAGTAAAATGGTAAGAAAGATGAGATGAGATGATCTGACGAGAACCGCCCTCTTGAATTTTGTAGGGTGGAATGAGAATAAGGTTTTGTGGATGTAGCATGTAGATATGTGGTTAGTATATATAGCTATATGTTATACGGGATGGATTTGGGTGTGAAGATCCCTAGAGGGATTGGGAGATACGAGAAATAGCGTGGGAAATATACCGAGACTTGTACGATTCGTTGATTGCAGGATTTACGCTGCAGCTGATGCCGCATATCGCAAGTGGAATGAGATCCTTTTGAGCGTGAAGAGTTTCCCAAATGTGTTAGGAAGTTCCAACGATTTGTGTGTATATTTGAGATCGTGGTGGGATATTCATCTTTGGTTGGTTTTTTTTTTTTTTTACGGAATCTTGTTGAACGATGTCGATGGTGTCTTGTATGAATGTTTGTGGAGTATTTGAATTTTGTGAGAAGAATATGAGGCATACAGGAGTTACATTTTGCAGAAAATATTCTACCCAATGGAGATATTGATGGTTCGGTGAATTTTGCACCCGTCTGACCACTTTCGTCTATTACTACTCACGCTTTTAAGGAGATCCTTCGCCAATTTCATAAATTTCATCTCATTCCGTTAAATGGCTTCTAATCACTTCTAACAGGATGTTGATGTGTATTTCTGTTGTTCAATTACCAATTCAAACTGAAACGAATTCAATAACTAATAGCGTGCACAAGTACTAGGAGAAAGTGATTCCCAAATTCACAATAATTTGCAATCGTAGTTCCTTCAAGTCATATTTTGGCCATGATTTCCAAATCTCAATGTTCTCTTTTTTCTACGTCACGGTTCTTTTCAAATTGTGAAATTGCATTTCATGGAAATAAACCTTTATGATTAGATTATATTCACTAATAAGCATGCTTAATAAAGACCATGTGTAACTTTGCTAAAATTCGAAAACCACTTAATAAAGCACGTTATGTCATTTGACTTACGTATTGTAGCTAATTTGTGAAATCTTGTGAGCTCCAATTGACTATAGAAACTGATCCATGAGCCAAACGTCAATTCTGAAATGAATCTGAGAATTATTCCAGGATCTCTGTTTGATTTACAGAGGATTATTCCTTCTGTTACTCCGACTCTGAGTTAGTATTCTTCTCAAAACTTTCAAATAAAATGAGATGGACACGTCAAAATCTGCGCACAGGAATATGTATATTTACACCACCAAAGGAGTCATTCATGGCACCTCTTGCTGGACTACAACTAGTTTTCTTCAGCAACATAATTGCTATGAACTTTTTTTTGGAAGAAATTCCAAGAATGTTTTGATGAAACTTTCCCGCTCCATTCCACGGAGAACCGTTAATTATCCTATCCATTCAATTGAGGGAAGTTCAAATTAATATGGAACAAGAAACACAGTTTTTGCCAATTTTGTTGGTCATGTCTCCCACAAATGAGCTTGACAAGAAGAAATTGATATGGTCGAACTTAGATCAGAAAAATGAGCGTACAGATTTGTTAATCCGAAATTGCGACCCCTCTGGCTCTGACGTCAGAAAATCATTTGAAAAGGGATAAAATACTTTCTGGTGATTTCTCAGAACCATTCAACCTTGAATGAGAAATTCTTTGATAGTATAATCCAGAACTATCGCCTAACGTTAACGAAAAGGAAGCCGGAAACTCACAATTTTTTCAACATTCAATTTTTTAATTTTTATTTCAAAAAAAGTGACAATACTTTGTCTGTTGTCCAGCGAAGAATAACTCTGCAATCTGAAAACAATCTTCTGAGAACGGTACATTTTATTCAGAAATTGAGCTCTCGCATGCACCTGGATACACGTTTTCTGTTTAGCACTTGTGACTATGCAGAATTTCCCATCAGATCATTTCTAGCAAATTCACTACTGAATCAAACTGATATTTAGAGCTCAATCATTTATCCATAGCTTTTCATCAAATAAAGAGTGGCCCATTTTCTTTTCAGAAGCTTTTTTCTGAATACACAGACCTCCTGCCATTTTCAGTTATTATTGAGTTATCAAGTTCAATTATTATTCAGTTATTACTAAGGTCCAAGACTGTTTGCACGTTAGTCGTATTTTATGGTTCACTCGCGGAATCAGGACCTTGAAAAAATCAAGTTCATGATGCCAGAGAACTGTACGGAAAATTTCTAGTTTCCAAAACATTGAAACTCGGCATCACATTACACTAATGAAATGTCTACGTTCTCTCCGGAGCATGTTAGGATTTTTCAAACTCCCAGTCATTTCTCTTCAACACCTCTCAATATAAATCGAAAATTCATAAAACTCCATTGATTATTCACGGATATCAGTGCGTCCAATTCTCTTCATGACGGTATCATTCATCACTATATGAGGATATCTCTGAAACTTTTGACTATTGCTGTCCCAGCTCAGCCAAACTGGTTGTAGGACGTTTCAGGTCTAACCTTTCAAACTACCTTCGTTTGGATATCGGGACTGAGAGTGGTCAACGAGTTAGAGCTTGATTGGTGAATGTGGGGAGATACTAGAGTCAATCATGTGCGAGAAAACACCCGAAAAACGAGGAATTTACGTGTCACAACGTCAGACTCTTGAAATTTGGCAGACTTTCGTGAGTGGAACGTTTCTGATCGAATTCTGTAACTTTTCAGACTGATTTCTAATGGTCCAAAGTTACGATTTTTCTGTTGAAGGAAGGTGTGCCTCACTGTGCTCAGCCGTGACACATAGGATGTGAGTGTCACAGATTTTTGGGAAAAAATTCTTGAGTCGCTTTAGACGCTACAGCTCGTGGAGCGTAATCTAGAGACACTGCGGAGAATCTTCATCGTATTTTCCATGAAAAAACAAAGGAATTGTGCTGACGGGCTTTGACGGGAAAGCCAGAGAACCGGATAAAACGAAAAAGAGAACGATCGTTCAAGATCTCTAATCGCACAGCTTTTTGGAAGTCACGCGCGCGGTAGGGGGGGGGGGACACAGACCTCTAAACACTGTGAACACGTTACAATTACCCACAAAAAATCATACCAATTTCCACCCACCGAGACTTTGGACTCTCCACGAGTACCATCCGTTTGAACGAGGGCTGTGCAGCCGCAATTTTGTGAAAAATGCACCAAGAAATAATGAAACCATTGGTGGGTCGTTCAGTATATTCCAATTCTGACTTTTGTTACTACGCTGTAACACCTAATTGCATACAATCCTCATATTTAAACCATCGTGCTTGCTCAATAATAGGCTCTATCCGTATACATTTCGATTTCCACCGCTGTGATACTTTTTGGGGCCAAAAATCAAAAGTTTCAGAAATATCCTCAAATGCCTCAGATAATTATTCAAAATTTCTTAAGCTTGGATTTTTCTAAATTCCGCATTCAATGAGATAGTAAACCCACGTATCTGAAATTTGATGATTTTTCGCAGAATTGTTCCAATATATGACTCACCACTGTTTACACCAATATTGGATTGATTGTCATCCAGATAGAGAGAGGTTATTGTATCGTGTGAAATCCTAAGAGATATGTAAACTTCATAGAAATGTTTGAGTTGTTAACGATAAAGTCAATGAATGTACAGAAATTGGAGATTCTTATTCGAATTATGCTGCACATCATGATGATAATTGATTTCCTAAAAGTACTCGCTTGAGCAGTGATGAATCATAGCCAAATGCATATGTCTCAATCAGTGAACAGAATTCTTGTGATTTCAATTTCTATAAGAAAGGTGAGTATGTCTATATATTTAGCTCCCTCTCAAGGTCTCGGAAGTCGGAAGTACGCTCTCGCAGACCTCGCCGCGCATTATTCCTATGTTTTTTACATCAGACTATGAGAAAATTGATTGTTTTGAGTGATCCAAAATAGCCTATTTGTTTGCTACGAAGTTTCTTTTTGAACAAATAGTGTTTTTGATAGTTTTGACTTTTTTGGGAGTCACTAGTGGCATCTAAAAAAAAAAAAAAAAAATTAATCTCAACGTGCTTTGAAATGTTTTTTGCAACATCGTAAAATTCGATTTCTGACCGATTATATTCCTGACCATAACACTAAATAAGTAAAGGTTAAAAAATAATTTTTAAGAAACGCTTTTATTCACTGCGCGAAGAAACGTTGTAGAATTTGCGGGAGAATTCGGCAGAGTGTGAGAGAGATAGAATTCAGTTGAGCAGTGAAAATTGCTTGAAAAAAATTGCACTATGCACGACAAACGATGCATATAAGAAACTATAGCGAAGATGCGTGTGCTGGGCAGCTCGCATAAGCCCTACATGTATGGCGCCACGATGTCGCGAGTCACTCAGATTTCGGAAACTGTATTGAGAATTGAATGCAGCAGACACTTTGGCAGACATATGTCTCTCCCTTATGCCCTCCATAATACACGCACACACACTCATGAACGATTCCATGGTCGAGTGCAATAAAAGCGTTTAATAAAAAAGGCAGTATATATCTAATTTGCCCCTGTGAGTTTTCTCTAATTCTCCATCTCATGCGAATTCATCCATGTAACTGAAATGGAATCAAAGAGTGTGAAGAAACAGCAAACCGTGTGTACCACTCATTTGGACTCCCTGGAACAAAAATATCTCGGTTTTGCGGAAAACCCATACAATCTCATAGAGATGGGCCTCTCATACACGTGGAAGCACACTAGGCACGCACACTTTGAATCTCCTAAAAATCTTCTCTCGCAAAATTAAAGATAGTTTAACTCCATCTCGTCAAAATTGAATTTAGTTTTTGAATAATGGAATCTCTTTTTTTGATCTTTGCGAGCAACCTTTATTAGGCAATATTTTGCCGACGTTACGGCTATTTTTTCATAGTCTTCTTCAGGGTTTACTTCACAACATTAAGACCATGTGGAGAAAAAGTCCATAGGTCACATTATGATAAATAAATTTTTGGCAAGCTCGTTGTGAGTCCTGCCGCAGTCTCGTCACGAGATTTCATTATTCGAAATCCTTTACCAACGAGCAGAACAATCCAAAGAAAATTGAATATACTTCAGCCCACTTGAAAGGCTTCGAATCAGTAATGAAGTTACGTTGAAATTATTGAGATAGTCCAAAATTCTAAGCGAAACTTAAACAGGGGGGGGGGGGTCAAATTAGACACACTCACCTAAGTTGAATGATTGAGGTTCGGTACTGGGGCGAAAGGCCATCCTTCACGAAATCACGCATCAAAAGAATTACAATTATATAGTACGAGTCCTTTGAATTTTTTTCTTTTTGTAGTGAGATTTTTAAAAAATTTCACTCAAGAAGTGGGTTGTAGATTCATGCACCGACAAGTAAGATCCAGTTGAAACATTATTCGGAAGGTAATTTGGCTATTGCAAGTTTTAGATCAACTCTATCTAACTTTTGCACAAGAGGATCGAAAACTTCCTGTTTATTGTCTAAAGTCTAATTCGAATGATAAGTAGAGCGTGCTCACTTTCCTAATTCAGATACAAAAAAATTCAATGGTTTCATGGATCAAATTTCATCTCCTGACATAAATCCTCGTTTCCTATTCAGATTCAGCAACTTCTCACAACGATTCCTCGTCATATTTTACATTTATGAAGCATCATACTGAAGTATGGTTGCATTAATCCACGAATATTCACTATCATTACTTCAAATTGCTCGTGATAGCTTTCCATCATGAATGAATGTAATGATACGAAAAAATTCTCATTCATTCGGGAAACATTCCAGAACGAATATCATTCATCATATTTCGCCTTAATCTCTTCCTCACTGGACCACGAAAACAAAATTTTGTGCGTTAGTTGTCCACAAGCATCAAACTTTGAGCCCACCAGTGTAATTTCTATATGCGCACCTGTGTCGAACCTCAGCGATTATGGAGTGACCAAAAATCCGCAAAAAGAGGGCGTATCTGCGCGCGCATCCAAGCCCATCCTCCTTCTCACCAGCACCGCCTACCATCCTATCAAAAATCTGTACTGAAACCTGAGGCCTCCGCCTCCAACCCTTCTCCTCGTATCCTCTCATCTACCTCCCTCTTTTCCGGTCTTCCCCCCGTCCCAGTCCTCTTTACCTCTTTGAGACTGAGTTTGCACAAACTGCTCCTGGGAAAGGCAACGCCCTATACTCACTTCCTCAATTTTCCCAAGCTGATGCAATGAATGTTGGCTATAAGTATATATGTATGTACATCACTCCAGTCTACATGGGAGGAGAAAGAGAGAGAGTAATCTAGCGAGAGTTTCATGGTATACTCTCCAGACTCTAGTCTCATATTCTCAACTTGAGATATACCTACCTTATACTAGAGAACGGATGCGCCATATCACCCCACGATGGCAAATACTTCTTTTGCAAGTTCAATGTACGGTAAAGGATGTACTATAGAGATGGGTTAGACAAGTGTAGCTTTTAGCCAGCTCTCTGCAAAGCCACCTTTTGAACTCTAGAATGATATTTTCATAATAGAAACAGTAAATACTAGCGTGAAAATTCTATTAAAAATATCAAAACCTGGTATTTGGACTTTTTGATTTGCTGTTTTCACTTTAACCTCCAAAACTCATTTTTCCTGAAGAATAACTCATGGGCCAACATGACTTTCGAATTTTTGGAGAACTTCGTGGACTTCTATAGATTTTCCGGATGGTTCCTTCAAAATTTATAACTGAATAAAAGTTGTAGCAGCAGCGGGGTCACTATAGAGTTCTCGCTTCCCAATCGAATCGTTGGAAATTCAATCCCCGGGGCATGCACCACTGAGATTCTTTTCAAGTACCTTCACATACCGTAAAACTTTGGTGATTCGCATAATCTACCTGAGAATGTAAATCCAGTGGAGATGTGAATTCCGCTCTGGAAACATTTCGTCTTAATGGAAAAAAAATGTCGGAAATAGATTGCTTGTCTCAACTGAAGAGAAAAATTCTTCAGTCTAATTGCTTGCAAAAAGGGCTATCGATCACATATATGGGGAAATCTCAAAATTCGAGTTATGACGAGTTATGGCTCTGCCAATAGAAATATTTTAAAATGTCTGCACAACGCTTACACTATATTTCATTGATGTATTACTACTTGGAGAATCATGGAATGATGATGTAATTCTATTTTAAATCGCCAAACTTGAGTCTCATGGTGAGGAAATGAAAAACCTTAGACATTTCTATGGACACGTCGCGTTGCAGCCGCAGAATTTGGGTTTGTATATGATGGGTTCCACGCGAGAGCGACCCACGGAATCTCTCAGATCTTTTTCTAACGTTTTTTGATCGATTCTATTACCCAAAATAGGAACTTCGAACCACCCATGGAGCTCCAAAGAAATTTAGTTCCTACGTAGCACGCATACCCGTCAAACGAGCGAAAATTCATCGTGTCAGAAACAATGCTTTTTCCTCGGCTTTTCCGTCCACTTAAATCAAAATATCTCAATTTCTTCGAGTACGAGTTTTCGGTTTGGTAGGGGCCCAAAAATCTATGAAAAACAATGTTGCAAAGTTGGTTTTGGCAACTTAGCTGCCTCTTGGAGTCAAAATAGTGTACGAAGGAGTGCTATAAACCCTTCATAACAAAAATACCCATGTGCACGCAGTCTCAAATGGTTCACGATAAGTCACTTATAGATCACTCCAGTCTACTCCAGAACCAATTTTCTCTGAAAGAACGCAAAATTTGACGTCAAATGTGTGAGTCAAAAGAAAATACGCTGCTAAAAGTGATTAACAGAATGCTTTCTCACGGCGTTATATGATGATAATTTTAACGAGAAAGAAAGTACCCTATATTTTGAGTTTTTCTTTCGAGAAAGCATTTCAGAGAGATTTGGGTCATCTAAAAGAAGGTTTTTCCAACAATATCTATTGTTTGATTGAAAGAAAATTTTGATACAGTCGGTTCGAAGATGATTAAACCGGAGTTCTTTGTGAAAATTTCCTTTTCCCGAAAGAATCTTCATATGAACAATGTTTCACGGATTTCATGAAAATTTCGTATCAGCCAATATATTCATAATGGCGCATAAATGAATCATTAGGTCATTAAAATTGAGATAAATGAGTCGTAAAGGATGATACGAGGGAAAAATGAATATTAATTCGAATGTTCTACTATTTTTTGATTTATTCTTTTGAGGAAGCTTCTTAGAGAGAGTCAGGCCATCTAGACTGAGGTTTTTTTAACAATATCCATCGTTTGGTTGAGACGGAATTTCTATGCAGTGGGTTTGAAAAGGGTTAAAATGAAATTTTTCGTGAAAATTTTGATTTTTTCGAAAATTTGAAATTTGTGAAGACTCAATAAAATTTCGGTATTAACCAATCGATAGATGATGCAGAAAAAACCATAGTTTAGGTCATTGAAATTGAGATAAATGAGTCATAAAAGAAGGTACGAGGAGACCCTGTGAGAAAAAGGTATTTATGTATTAAGAGTCGAAATTTGAGCTGTTTTGCTCTAAAAACCCCATGGATCCAATTGACTGGGAGCTGAAAGCTGCCAAATCACTGGGCTCTCAGAAATTTGATTCTCTACAACTTGTAGAAAGCCAAAAATTGATATAGTGAACAGTAAAAGAGAAAGCGTGTCCGATAGAAAACAACACAACATACACACACACACACGGACAAAGGGTTGCAAAGATGAGTCTCTGACGGATTTGGAAGGCCATTAGGAGGAAAAGTGTTACCTACAATTGATAGATTTTGACAAGAGGACAGTTTTTATGAACTCTTCTTAGGACTCGACTTGACTCACCGAATTCATGTGTCATGTCGGAGCAAATACCCTCAAAGAGTCCTTGAAGTTTTTGTAAAAAGCTACAAAATTAGCTAAGCTCAACTCGTTTCGGACCTACGAGACCCCCGTAATCGAATTTTCTAGTTCGGATTCTTCATTTTTTAAAGTTTACAAACTTTTGATCGGTTGTGTAATATACACAGAAGCGATGATGAATAAAACTACATGGATACTCACAAAAGTAGTCATCGTGTGTCTTACACAGTGATACGCGCAATCTCATGCACACAGCATATGTGGTTCTTGGATTCCTAGTCGATCAGTTCTGAGAAATATGGGATGGATTGATCAATCACACTGGAATCTAGAAGCTAAGATTTGCCCAAAATTTTGAAAGGGATAGTCCAAAATCGCTATCAGACAAAAAATTTTGTTCTCCACACTCCAATATTTGCCATCTTGAACCGTTCCAATCTATCAACCATGAGTAGATGTATGAAATTTTTGAGGTTGCCAGAACAAGTATTGAGGCTAAACCTTAAAATCGCCGGAATTACGAGATTTGTACATATAGAGTACTTTTCATGAATAGTAATATTTTCAATATACTTTGTTATAAAAGAATTTTGGGAGAAGCATCTTAAAGATCACAAAAAACCTATCGATTCGTGCGTTAAAAAAATTCCTTGCATTCATTCTGAGTGCCCCTAGTCAACGGTGAAAATCTAAAAAATTCCTCCTTGAATCAATCACCTACAACTTTGGCGGGAGTGATCAGATCACAAAAATACTCACGAGATCTTGTAGATCTTTTCAAAACCTACAATTTCCTTTGTTTAAAGTTATGACCTTTCCTGTCGCAAGTAACGAGCTTGAAAAGAAAACTTTGTATTACATGGACTGCATATGGAGATACCGAACCTACCGACTGTTTCATTTCCTCTTGTGCCATTCTGGTGAAAAATTCCATCAAAAATATCATGGCACATAATTCTGAAGTGGAATAATCTCACCTTTCAGAATATTCCATCAGATTTAGTCTTGGATTGGGGGCAACCCCGATTTCTCAAGTTTCATTGGGAAAATTGATTCATTTCATGTTTTGTCCCTCTAGATCACATTCAAGCCAAAATGTGATCAAATATTCTGAAAGATGAGATCATTTTACGTTGAAACCATGTTGTATGATATCTTTTCGATGAATTTTTGCGCTAGAGTAGAGCAAGACGAGACGAAATAGGCGCCAGCTTCGGTATCTCCATAAGCAGTCCATGTAATACAGAGTTTTCTTTCCAAGCTCGTTACTTGGACAGGCAAGGTCGTAGAGAGAACTTTAAAGAAAGGAAATTGTAGGTTTTGAAAAGATCTACAAGATCCCGTGCGAATTTTTGTGATCCAATCACTCCCACCAAAGTTGTAGGTGATTGATTGAAGGAAAAATTTTTTAAAAATACATCGTTGACTACGGGCACTCAAAAATGACGCAAGGAATGTTTCAAACACATGAATCGATAGGTTTTTTTGTGGTCTTCAAGATGCATTCTTCAAAATCTCTGTACAACGAAGTATATTGAAAATATCACTGTCTTATTGAGGCCCTAAATGATCCATTATTTATGGAAGGTACTGTATTTGGTATAATGATTGTGATAATAGTATCGAAAATCACGTTCGTCCAGTAAACTGGACGTTTACAACCAAGAAAGTAATGATCGTTTTAATAAATAAATCAGGCTTTATTTCTATACCGTAATCCATTAACAGTAATCATTACATTAATGTATATATATAATCTATGTATTCGTATGATATTTATATTTATAATATATTATTTATATTATATTCATTTGTATACATTTAGCAATATAAGCAATGATTGATAAAATAGAGGCAACTCAGATGAACGATCGACTCATGCGACTTTCTCTTTGAAAAAGTTGCATTACTCTTTGTGCATCATTTTTTACACTGAAATATAGTTTATTAAAAATTATCTTTTGATTATGTCTCTTGATTCGATGATATTTCTTGGAATCTTATAGGTAATGCAAGGCACTTTTGGTAAAATATTGATGATACACCTAAAATTTAGCAAAAATGATCAGTCAAACTGAGAATTGCCATTTTGATATTTTTATACGTTCAATACACACTTCAATCGACATTTCATGATGCACTAATCGATTCCTTTTCTTCTTATTTCTTCTTTAGCACCACGTAAGTATCAACGTTAACTGAACTATCAATCTTCGATATATGAACACTTTGATAGTGAATAAATTATAGAACAAAACATGAATACGATATCGATGCATTCCCGTTCCAAAATGAGGAATTCATCGTTACCGCCTCGTAAAACTGCAATGAACTCATTCACCCCTAATTTTGAAAATTCCTTCAACAAATCGTTTACAAGAGTTGCATACATTCTGACTCTATGTTCCTAAAAATTCATTCATTTTGATCGTTTGCCGCGTCACAATTAACAATTTTACATCAGGAAGACGATGATTGGATAATGATGAATGATGAAGACGAAAGTGACAATAAAATGAATAATGACGCTGTCCTGACTTGGTATATCGAAATATTTCTGAAATTTATCAAGATGATCTTTCTAAACGTCAACTTTGAACGGCGAACCGGGAATATGGTCGTCACCCCACTTTACAATTACAATATATTCCCCTCGTTCTCGAACCATATAGCTGACGTTGTAGTTGTTACGGCCTGCATGTTTCACCTGTACTTCTTCACATGGTCCCTTTGGACCGTACATACCCACGTACAAAATGTTGTTACCTGAAATCATTATCAATTACTAATTGTTTCATAAAATAAGTACGAATTGGATGGATTTGTGAAAGCTACGACTGATGGTGAAGAAAATTTTCAGAAAATTGGCAAAGATAGCATCCCGAATATGATGGAGATCGAGAGAAGATGAGATGATAAAGATAATGAGGGACACCGAAATTTCAGTTTGGAGTTGGATTGATGAGGAAGATGGAATCTCCATTTTGTTTTCAATGGAAATGTATTTAGATCCCTTCTTCCACCTCCTCACATAGATACGAAAAAATTCGATTCTGATAAATACTGATCTTCTCGAGCGATTTGAAATCTTCTCTTGATGCCAAATAAAATGGAATCAACGATAAAAAATGAAAAAAACATATCGCCTCCTTGATAATCTTGGTGTATTAATAAAATGCTATAGAATGTTAACCTTCTTTTGCAACTTTTTTTCAGAGGATGAAACAATGTTTCTGAATGACTTTCGCTTTTAAAATTTGATTTTATCTGACGGACAAAAAATACACGTGACAACTGCAGTAAACTCCTGAAAACATTGATTCCATCAAGTACTTATAACAAACTTCACAAATTACATAGGATATGCAGACTTGTGCACATAATGTTTTGTAGGTGTCTGTTATGCTACCGTTATTACCAAAGGTAAGAATAGCTCTGATAGAATTCAGTAAAAAAGAATGAGAAGAAAATCGAAAACCAATCTTGGGACATCCCCCATCTAAATTGAAAACTAGAAAAGATGTTGGAAATTGTATACGGACGATAATGTAGAAATCTTTGTTGATAATGGCCGTTGAAAATTCATATAGCTTACCGGCCTCGCCAGCGTTCACAGAAAATTGATTCTGCTTGCCGAGGTAAGCCTTCTTCAAGCCCATTCCCTTGCTCGAAACTTTGCTGGCATTCGACTTGAAGTGTGGGAGAACGGGACCCGTTTGCTTATTCTTTGCAAACTTCTGAACCGTTTCGACGGTGATTGCACTTGTTTCTTGTGATCCGCTTTCAGCTATTTTCTTACCTGCAAATTTGATCATTTGAGAATTGCTTCAATGTGATAGAACATTGAACTTGTCTAAAAATTCCTAATCTATTTCTCTTCGAAAATTTGAGATGTGATGATATTAACTTTTCATAGCTAATGCATTGCAGTAACTTCCTCTCTTAACTTGTCCGAGTGAAAGCCCCCCCCCCCCTTTCCCTTGAGGCAACTCGGAAAGAGTGAGATTCACTCGACCGCGAGTTACATTCTCACTCTGAAAGAAACTCACTTTTTTTCGAGTTGCCGCAAAGTGTGGATTCACTCGGACAGGTTAAAAGAATCAAACTGACAAGGAGAGCGTCAATTGAGGTCTGCGGAACACGGATCTTGATGAAACTTTGGGAATCATCTTGTTTTGGTGAGGAATGAAGGTATCTCCAAGGGCTCAATCCCATGGACCTCTCATCTCGAGATTAGCATTGCTAATTTAGGCTCATGTCTAGGTCGTATATACTTCATCTGATCAGAATAATTTTCTGATCAGATGAAGTATATTCCAATCCAATCGAGCTCATAGAAGAACACTTTATTGAAATTACATGAAATAGGATGCAAAAGAGGTACAAACCAGTTGCGGTGACTTTGTATGGTGAGCCAGCGATGTGATAACCATTGTATTTAACGCTAATGTAGTAATCTCCAGGCACCAAAGGCGTATACCTGACCTTGTAACCTTCCTCAACCTCCGTGCAATCCATTGCAACTTTACTTGGCCCATCAACGGTGACTCCTAATGCCCCCGTACCCGCATTGCAAGTATCGATTATGAAATCAGTTTTCTGGCCAGTTTTGACGGTTGTAAGTCCAGGCCCTTCGGCATGAATTGCTGCTGGATCAGCATCATTTTTGCCCACCTTGACACGGTAGGGGCTACCATTTATGTGCACACCATTGTATTTGAGATGAATGTTGTGGATGCCATTTTCGCGGGGCATAAAACGGACGGAATATTCCTCCGAGTCGATCGACTGAATAAAGCAATCGTCCTCGATACCACTCGGCGACACAATCTGGCAAATTTCAGGGAAAAAATTTTAGTCTCATTCTATAAGTAATCCTAAAAGTTACAATTACTGTTCTGAACTCTGTTTTTTGTGGTCAAAATCCTTGGAGCGACAAAATTATTTCTACGAAGTTCAAGAAAGATTTTGGCCCATATGCCACATTCACGTAAAATATATGCAAGGAACGACATTTCTTGGAAGAAAATCTATGATAGGCTCACAACTGCTATATAATCATCGACTGTGTGAACTGTTGGGTTCTATTTCAGAAGAAATTTAGTGTTTCTGGGTAAAACAGTATGATCAGGCGCGTGGTGCGCAGTTTTACACGCGAGCATATATAAGTAAGCTATTTTAGCTGAGCAGCTTTTATGCGGGGGATACATATATTGCGCAAGAATGCGAGGGCCGAACTTGTCGTAGCAACCGTGAAAACACAAATCGCTTATGCTCCGCGAATAGTTTTGCCTCAGCATCGTTTATTTTGGAATGAAATGTAAATGAAGATTCATGATGCTGCTAGCGGGTGAGCTTTTTCACGCTGAAATATATCGCTTGAACGATCTATATCATGGTCGAATCAACTCTGCGTGCGAGGAGAAAGATGTGATACCGAGTGAATTATTTGAGATACTATATACAGTCGAGATTCGATTATTTGGAAGGCCTGCAAGAAGTAAATGGTCGACTAATCGAAGTTATCGATATTCTAGAGGATTTAGTGACAAAAAACCCACGCACACCATTTAAAAAATCAGTTCCTGTTGTGTTCCGGAGTATTAAAAAATTGACCACAATCAATGAAAACATTAAAATTAAGTTCTAATTACTGCATAGTTGTTGGACTTGATAACTTACCTTTCCATCGAGCTCGCCTTTAGCTCCATTTTTACGAACTAGGAATGTGTATGGCTTATCGGGGACAATGCTGCACTCGGGGAATTGCGCGACCTCGAGTTTGTGCGCATCACCCACAGCCGGGGAAATGTAAAGCTTGTGCGGTGAGTCCGGTATGTGTTGTTCGTTGAATTTTATTCCAACTCTATAATCACCTGGAAATGCAAAATAATAAATTTAATCGAGCCACCACAGTCTCCATGAATTTTGAAGAGTACAAAAATTGCGAAACACTTTGTTGATCTACTGGTATTTTTGTAGGTGCTTCATTTGTTGGAAAATTGATTTTTTAGCATATAGGGCGACTAAAGCGCCACTTTTACTCCCAGCTGATAACACAAAAAATTGGCGTTTATTCGCCTTCATGCGAAAAAATAGCATACTTACCTCGCTGGGCAGGCTGTTTTAAGGCACGAGGAATATTTTAAAAAACCATCCCCGTGCCCTAAAACAGCCTAGCCTCGCATCGGGAGTAATATACTATTCTATTCGATTTTTCAAGCTATCTAAACAATCATGATTCGTTTGACATGAGGTGTAAAAGGGCTATTGCACCTCAAAATAGATGGAATTAGTAGAAAATCCTAGGTAAAAAGTCCACAGCTGAGATTAATTTTGCATGGCAATAGCCCTGGGAGCGTACGCTCAATTCGGGCACTAGGACAATTTGTTCCCCCAGCTAAGTGACGGGAACCTTGAGACTGCATTTAAAAGCGGTATTTTTAGGTTAGAATGATGAAAAGAGCTGCTTTTTATGGACTCTCTAGATCGGGTATACAGACCGTGGTCCCAACTTATGTGTAGAATTTTACATAGAAATTTAAGTAATATTTGTAAAGATCTTTGACTGAAATACTTGTCGAAAAATCTCAGTATGGAAAATCGCAGCATGAAATCGCAGCATGAGAATCTACAAAAAAATTCCTTCTAGATCTGAAAAATTCAATTGAATATATTGGTGGAAAATCTAAAAGAAAATCTTCGAAAATTTTCCAAAGCTTTTTCACCAGTTTTTGGGTATGTCAGAAAATTTTCCGGTAAGAAACTCTCTCTGGAAAAATACGAAAAATCCATAAAGAATCTCATATGGAGTTTAGGGAACACGTGAAATTTGCTAACAATTCATTGAGAATTACTCGAATCTACACTAATATACCTCGAACCGACAAATTGGTATTGAATATTGGTTTGGATCAGAGTTCAGGAGCATTTCAG
Organism: Eretmocerus hayati; assembly: GCA_029851415.1. NCBI lineage: Eukaryota > Metazoa > Arthropoda > Insecta > Hymenoptera > Aphelinidae > Eretmocerus > Eretmocerus hayati. Next base: position 22,243,804 of record CM056741.1, read on the forward strand.
CCAATATTTTCGGAAATAGACGAATAGAAGTAAGCTGGACTAGAGAATCTCAAATGTTCTGAAGAAATCGAACAAACAAAAAATGAATTTTCACATCGATTCTGGGTGCATGATTCCACGCAGCATTTTCAAACCTTGTCAGGGAATTTTGCTCATAAGATGTTCGCACGTATCAAAAACTCAATTCCTGCATCGTCGACTCTCCAACGGAAATACGATCTTGAAACAATATGAAATGTATATGCACTCTATCGACCAGAATTTTCAATGCGATTCTGAATTCTAAGTGGATATGCATAACTATAAGTCGTCTATTCTTCTCATCACAAGTGTCAAAATCGTCATCTTACTCAATTTGTTTCCACCCGTGGCCCCGCTTCCCTATCATCTATCTGTCTCCCTCACTCAGGCTCTTTTTACACGCGCTACAACCAAATATAACTACGTGCCTCGAGATTACAGAACGACATCACGTTGTGAGCAATCGTTTTCGTCATCGGTGTGATCACGGTATTATGCGTGTGAGTCCAAAAAATAAATCGCGTACCACGTGGTTTGGGATTTGCGGAGACGACCGTTGAGTATATTTCGGGATCGTGGAAAGCATCGTGCGTGAAGGAGACAAGCCGGGACGAATCGACAAATGAACGAGTTTAAATATTGAGGAAAAGATCGAGATTTGGATGAACTTTCTTGCTTAATCGTGTCGAAGCATCGATATAAGGATATCATGGAGATTTTTAGATTTATAAATATCTTATAGTATACCTCTGTCAAATTCTTGATCGAGTTTTGCGCGGGGAACCATAACAAAAAAAAACTGAGTTTGAGAGAAACTTGGAAAGAAGTCGAAATCAACCCGGTTACTTGAGATCTCAGATCCCGGTCTCGGAAATATTTTCCGATACAATAAAGATCAATAATCAGCTACAGAATGATGAATAGTGTTGAAATTGAAGAACTAACAATTTTTCCTTTTTTCGTTTTTCTCCAGAACTCGAGCAAGTGGGGGCTTCATTTTCTTTTTTAGAATCAGAGATGTTATTTTTGTGGATTGGACCTCCCCTGGGGAAAAATTTTTTCGTCTGTGTTTTTCTCCCCAAAACATCTTCTTTCCAAATAATGCGAATTTCCATGCGATTTGATGGAACCCAGTAGATGCACTATAATGATCGAATTTAATTCGATCAAAAATTCATTGCTCGTCCAATCCACAAAAATAACATCTTTGATCCTAAATTGAAATCATCACGAGCACAAACACAATTCAATCAAAAATAGCTTCATTTTCTTGGTCATGTGTTCCTGTTGATGCCTTGAATCTATCTGATTCTTCTTACATTTCCATCATGTGCCAATCAACAGTTTTTGAGAATACCAAAAATCGTATTTGCCTCAACACACACTACGGTGGCATAAATCGCATTCGGGTCTCATTCGTGATGGGGCCCACAGTTTGAGCCCATAGCATTGATAGTATCAGAATTACAGTGTTACAGAATTGATATGACAGTCAATCGTGCTATTATTTATCCCACGTTAAAATCGTCTCAGGAAGGCGATATTACGAACAGAAATAGAAAGTGAAATCCGTGCCTAGCAAAATGATACAACAATAAAGAGCAAATCTTGAGGAATTGAAGCAGATTAAAAATATGAATGCTCACAACGCAGGAAAATAACGTAATGCGGATGTAACAACTTAGCTCGCCTAATGTGAGCGTCGCAAATTATCCCACAAAATTCGTATCATCACATCGATCAACCAGCGACGAATCTTGGTTTCCGCAGCTACTAAATAATAATTCAGACCCGGACCGTGAATTCCATGCTTGACTCACTCCACCGCATAACTCAAAATCGTAGCAAGCCTCTCGTAGCCTCAAAATAACTAGGTTAAATACGGGAGGACACAGCTTGACCAATTGACAAAAAATATGATATGAAACTTACCGGGCTCGCTGACAACGTAACTGACGTAACATGATCCATCTTTACGATCCTTGAAGTCTATTTGAGCCTTACTTGGTCCTTCAACCGATACGGCTAAAGTGCCAGCTCCAGCCTCTCTTGTCCAAATATTAAATTCACAAGGTTCACCCTGTTCTCCACGTTCAAGACCAGGACCTCCAGCGTGGACTCTGTGAGCTCCGCCGTCCCGCAACGGTCCCACAGTGAATTGGAATGGAGAGCCAGGGATGTGCATATCCCTGTAGCGCACTGATACTGTGTGCACTCCCAGTTCCTACGTTGGATGAGAAATGAAGAAATTGCATTATCTTACGGGTGCAATTTGGAAAAACAAAGGCGAAAATCAGACCCGTAAATTGAACTAGGGTGAAATGGATAACTCATCTTTACAAGATTGATTTATAAAAAAAGGTCCAGAAAAATACTTCTCATCATAACTTACAGGGTTTGATATCTCAATGAAATTTTGTCTTTCGCTCATCACCAATTATCACAGAGTATTTTGGAGTACTGGATTAGCAGAGTCCATCTCAATAATCGATGGCAAAATATGACTAATTCTGACGAGAATAAGGGAATCGTGGATGTCACATTTAAAAAGTTGTCATTGACCTAAGATTGTCTATCTCATTTCTTTATTTTTTGATGCACTTCAAAATGATGACTGTTAGATTGAGTGACCTGACGTAAAACCGGTCGCAAATGACACATAAACTCAGCAATTAGTTGCCCTACCACTCAACAAAAGCCTTACATAGGTGCCCAACATTTTTTTGTGAAACAAACAAAATCCATCCTGGCAGAATTTAGCTTTAATTTTTTAGAAGAAACTCGACCTATCTGCCTTTTTATACTCGATTAGTTTCCCACTAAATGTTCTCAACGTGCTTAGAACGAATCTAAACATCCATCAAAAAATGAAGAGGATCAATCTTCGTTGATTTAAATCATATGTGACACTGCATCGTTGACATGAATTATCTCTGATGAAAAGGAAGTACCACGTCAACTTGTCAAATTCTAACAGAGGCAAAATATTTCAGTCATAAGATTCCGAATAATCCATGCCTGTCAAGTACATGCAGTATCAAGATATGCAAGAGTAAAATTTAACTCTGCTGAATCGTACTGCATATATTTATGAAATCTTGTTTGAGACTGTGCACCATAACTACATATACACTGCATCAGCTCACTCTAGCTGAATCAGTTTAGCGTTCGAGCAATGAATTCTGACGTGAAAGCCTAGTTGGCTCAACGAGTGATTTACGTACATCTGTAGCGCTTAACGTTGCTCGAGTTTTGACCGTTCTAAATCGTTATGAGCATTACGAAATTTGAGCTATACGACGAACTTTTCACCATTGCTTGCCATTTGCCTATATCTATTCAGAGTGATTCTCTACACATGTACAGATCTTAAAATTGAATCTGTCCCAATGTTCAGTATAAAATGTAAGCTAATTTGAAAATGAAATCGTAACTCAATGTGAATGATGAAATTTACAAAAAAGTTTCTTGGATGAAGGAAACGAACCTTTGGCACGAAGGCGACGGCGTATAAAGTATCTTCGATTTCCTTGACCTCTGCATCTTCGGTGATTCCGCCTGGTGATGTGACTGTAGCTGAGACATCGAACGATGTGATTCCCGGCATTTTGAAAGTCAATTTGCATTGACTGCCCACTTCCGTTACAGGCACTATGAATCAAAATTTTGAAGTCATCATAAGTCCAAATAAATATGTATATTTTTGCTATAGTCCTCAAAAAATCACGTACTCAATTCTTTCGATAAATTCGTCACGAAATCAAAGCTGGTTGAAAGACGAAAAAATATTATCAAAACTAGAAAATGTTCACTGTAGAATCCGAATGAATTTCTACGTGGAATCCTCAAGAATTCATCCTCATGTATTCCAGTGATTCCACAAATTCAATTTGAAAAATACGTGAAGGAAACCATACTGATTTGGAGAGGTAGTCCTCCCAAAAATTTTAATGTTCAATTCTTGCAACAGACGATTCCTGATGAATTTCTCATAAACTCCCAAAAATAACAACAGTAGAGAACAGCAGGGGAATGGTGTTCCGAGGTAGAAAGCTCCAACAAAAGACTACATGAGTGAAATTTGAAAATTCACGAAAAGCCCTTGAACAAGTCCGAACCCTGGTAGAAATTTACTTCGATGTAACACATTAATAGACATAAAATGGCTATTTTTGGCCAATTTTGGCTGAAAATGGCCATTTTATGGCTAATAATGTGTTACATTAGGATGAATTTCTACAAAGGAATAATGTTCTTCAATATTCTAATCTCGGAATCTAAGTACTTATAGTTTCATGTCCCAGTCCAACTAGCTCATCATCAAGTTCCGGAATTTGTTGACTAATTCCGATAAGTGCTGTATATTCCTGATAGTATCATCAAAAGCCCTTCATATTCCTTCAGAACCATTTTCCGATTTATGTCGGACTTATTTGACTCTATACAATTTAACAATAATTCTGGCACCGACCAGATCGCTGCTTTCAAAGATGGGGTTAATTTATCAGATAAAATTTTGATTCCCCATTGATATCCACTATTAGGGTTCACTAGAACTTTTATACGGAAAACTTTTACAAAGGATGTATTAAATTTTGTAACCAGGGTGGACCTCTTTTCTCTAAACTCCTACCGCCCGTTACTACCACAAATACTCAATTCATGAAACCATAAAATGAAAAATAGGACACAAACCTGCCTCTCGTCGTCGTTGAATCTTTTCGCGCTGTCTATTACTACCTTCTCCGGTAACCTTGCACGTAAACGGTGATCCATCCACATGATGATCAGCAAATTTGAGATTCATAATATAATATCCAGGCTCACTTGGTTTATATGAAATATTAAGTGTTCCATCTTCATTATCCTTGCACTGAATTTCAGCTTTACTAGGTCCCTCCATTGATAATGATAGACCACCATAACCAGCATTTCTTGTATCAATACTGAATGTATTATCTACATGAGTTTTACCCTCTCGAAGAGCAGCTCCAGAAACTCGTACTTTCTTTGCATCACCAACTTCTCTATCCTTTACATCAATTTTAAATGGTGAATTTGCAATATGCGAGCCCATTCTTTTAACTGATACTTCATGTGCTCCAGATTCACGTGGAGTAAATGATACACAAATATTTCCACTTGGCATTTTTTTTAAGAAACATGGTTCTTCAAGACCACTTGGTGCAGTTATTGATGCGTTGAGTGATCGGATATCAGCATCGCTAACTTTTCCAGGTAGTTGAACTTCCGATGATGAGCCTACTGAGATCTGATTTCGTTTGCGGCCCTCACCTATATTTGTTGAAAAAAAAAATGGACACACGCGTACCCGCGATGAACGAGCGGGATTTTTTCTTTTTAGTAAGTTGTTCTGAGAGAAGATAATGAGAGGGGATTGATATTCATTTTTTTCATATCTTTTTCGGCGATTTTTGTGTTACATACGCCATCACATTTTTCAATACAACAAATATCAGCAATTCAGATTAGCCGCGAGATAGATGAAGCCGATAGACGCATTTCAACACCACATACCATGTAACGCATGACCTGATAATAGTTCTCTATTTTATTGACGATTGGCCTCGGCGTGTGATACACTTTTGTGACGCCTAAGGGTTTAATGTACCAGGCATAAATCCAACACATTTCGAATTTTTTGGTATGTGGTGTATAAACGTTATTAATTGAAGCGGAACATTAGATTTTTTGTGAGTTGTTAGAGTCAGAAAAAAGCTTTTTCCACAAAAAACTTTTTTTTCTATTTGCGATCTAGAAAAATCAGCAAGAGCAACCTACCTCTTCACTTTGACCAATTGACTTCAAATTTTCAATAAAATCAGTGATTAATTCGGGAGTCGAATCAATAAAATTCTCGAATTTTCGACATGATCGAATTTTTTATTCACCCCATCACTCTATTACACGCATAAGTTTATATGTATCCTAGTTCAAATAAATAATTCTAATGACTCCAATACATCAAAACATCTTTTTTGAATATATTATAAGATTTGATAACGAGTAACATGAACATAAGAATACTTTTTCAATGAAATGATAATGTAAAAGCAAGAGTAATAGTTGCAACTGCTGATTTAACTATCGCAAATCAATACAACCTCGATGAACGATGATATGGATCACATATGGTAATCCTATTTTTTTGTGAAGACATCTGTGGAAATTAACAAGACAAACGCATTGTCATTCAAATATATCCACAAAAATTGCAGATATTTGCATCAAGCGAGTAAAGCCAAAGAAAACAACCGTCTGCTTGTCCGAAACTATTCTAATAGGGATAGGACAACAATATTTATACTTCACTTCAGATACCGTTGAATGTCATGGAGAAAATCAGTTATGGATAGGGTTTTGTTCTGGTTAGTGTGGTGGTGAACTTTGGATTCTTCATATCGGAATGAACTAAAACTGATGATCAGTCTTGATGTTAGAATTCCAGTAAATGTGTGTTCTATTTTATCGTTCAGGTCTGGGATGGGATCGATAGAGTAATTTGTACAGCCAATGTATAGGTATAAAATGACCCGAAAGGAAAAAGAATGATATAGCATAACTCAATTCAAACCCTATGCAGAAAATCTGATTGTGAAATGAAAATATGACATTTGTGGTTCCGGTCTATGGACCAAAATTTCAATTTGATGATAGATTCAAGAAAAAAGAAGCTACTGTGGCCACGTAGATTAAGTCCTGGCCCTAAACGCAGAAAGCCTGGGTTCGAATCTCGGCGATCACCAATATTAATTTCACAAGTGCCTTTTGCGGTAACTTCGGTGATTCGGAACCCAACCAAAATCGTAGGTTTCACCGAATAACAAGAGAGCAAGAGAAAAATTACTCAGTTGACGAATAACAATTTTTGATTACAGATTCTAAAATAGTCGAACATCAAGTCCCACCACTACCGAAACCGTTATCACATGGTAGGTATTTGTTTGTTTGTTTGTTTCTATGTTTGATTATGTTAAGGGGGATCAAAGGTAGGAAAATTTGGAACGAAGAAAAGGTTTATGAAAAGAATTCCAAAACTCACCAGTTATCTTGGCATTATAGGGGCTGCCCCTGATGTGCTTGTCACCAAACTTGACCGATACCTTGTATTCTCCGGGTGCAGTTGGAAGGTATGATACCGAAACAGTTCCATCTTTGTTATCGTGACAAGATATATCAGCCTTGCTAGGTCCCTCAACTGCCATAGATAGTCCACCGGCTCCAGCACCCTTGGTCGAAATCGTAAAGTTTGCTGGCTCACCAGCAACTCCATAAATCAAACCAGGGCCATAAGCCGTCACGTGACCGCTTGCAAGTGAGTCAACGTGGAACTTGAATGGTGAACCTGTGAACCATGACATTTTTCAATTTTTATTCACAAGTTTGAAGTTTTTGACTGGAGGATACTGAGACAAAATTCTGATGCTTGCAAAATCTTGTGTGGGCAGTACACGGTAAGATCTTGAATTGACGGAGAAAGCTTTGCCAATTCTGCTTCGGAGAGATGCTATATTTCGGTGGAGCGAGGTGAAGTGAAGATGGAGATGAAGGTTTAGAAACTGGATTTTAGATATTTGTCGGGTCTTCTAGCTTGATTGAGGATTCTTACTATAGATGTTTGAGCATTGAGACTGTGAGATAAAGCAAACACAAAAAACAGCCGTAAGAGCTAAGTCGAGAGCTTAGTAGCTTCGAACCAAAATACGGGAAGGATTTGACGACGAAAAAATGGAAGTTTCTCATGACTCGAATTTCTCTGATATCGTAATATGAAAAAGGATTCGACTTCAATTCATGAGAAATGTGTCTTGGATTAATCACTACAGAACGAATGAATTGAAGAAAAACCAGTTCAAGTTTCCAGAAAGTCAGAATAGCGTAAAATCTATTCAAGTTTGACCATTGTTATAATTTTACTGGCACATATAATAAAAATCATTTCGTTCGGTAAAGATATTGCTTACTAAAGTTCAGATATATGTGTACTTATAATTAAGAATTATGCAAATTATAAGATTGGAGATACGTGAGATGCCATCGGTAAATTTTTTGTCAACAGTTGTGTTGACTGATTGAATTGTAAAATAGTAGATTACGAGACATGGATGTGAAAGTTCGAGTAATTTTACCCGGCCCGAGCCGAAAGCGAGGGTCAGAATTGTCAGGATTTTACAAGTCCAGGTTTTGCCCGCATCTCATATGCTATCTTTTGCCAAAGTGTGTTAAATTCAATGCAAAAAGAACCTTTCGTACCCAGTGTGTCAAAGAACAATTATTACTACAACGGCTCAACTCACCTTGTACATGTTCGCCGTTATATTTGACGAACACTTCATGAAGCCCCTCCTCTCTAGGTTCGTATCTGATTGACACAGTACCATCACGGTTGTCTTCGATAACAGGTTTGTCTATATTCCCACTGGGCATTTTAACTTCCGCTGGAATTAAAAATGAGGACGGTTATCGACAATAAATCATTGCTCAAAATTCTCTCTTTGATTTATTTTAAGCAATATCGAAATCATCGTAAGAACAAGATCAATAGAGTCAGGCCACCAAAGCAGTCCCAGCTGCTTTAAAAATATTTGAAAGTAGAGAAAATAGATTTGCTTTCTTATGAGCTTGTTTTCTGGAGTCAAAGGCCACGATTTACGACACGAATTCACCATGTCATTAGCGCATCAGCTGATGTTTAAGATATCGTGGTTCTTTTGAGGTCCCCAACGCGGAAGAGAGGAAAAAGAAGCTAAATAACAATCGTGTGGAAGATTTTTGTTGATACACCATTATCCAACTTCCAAAATTTTTGAACGTCTGCCAAAGAATTCTTCAAAGGACAATGAATTGTGCGAGAAGATGTAATATGCGTTGATTCGTGAAAGAATGAAAGTTTCACGATGGTTCATCTCACAACAGAAACATAAAAATGAATCAAGTCAGACTATTGAAAAAAATCTACCTCCTGAAAAAACTACCCCAACACGATTTCGATCGCTCGATCTGAAGCAATGAGGAAAAGTAATTTGATATGTAGAAGTCGTCCATAATGCATAACAGAAGTCCTGAATAAATTTGACGGAGTATTTTCAGAAAAGTATCTCACGGGTCCATTTATTTGAGTCGTCCAATCGTCGATAATAGATTCAGGAACTTCTCATAGCCAAGACCTATCAAAAAGCTCTTATTTCAATTCAACTATTTTTGATCCCAATATTACTATTGTTATGAGAATTCGTAATCGCAAAGTAAAATCTGTGATACTGTATTCGTGTAGAACGTTGAGTGTAGTCGGAAGTATTGAACTAGGCTATACAAAATTGCCCTTGACATCACAAACATCATTTCTCCAAACAAAATATCTTTTTGAAGCGATAAGAAAGGAAATGTGGCTAAACTAAGACTGTGAAAAACTCTGATTTTTTTTACATATTTCGTGATTTCACATCGAAACTTCGTTCGATATTCACCACGTAAATCATGTAGACAGAGATTTTTCAGGATTTCTGTAAAGTGGGTACACCTCTGTGTCGCATACTTCATCGTCAAAGCGTTGTAACTTTGACCACAGTTCATCAAATTGACTTTGTCGAGTTCCCTTGAATTTCTATGGAAATTGGTTTCAGATCCCTAATTTCCTGCGCGTGCACCAGATAAACTCATTTTTTCAACCGAGGAGGCTGGTAACATCAACGAGATATGAAAAAAAAAACGATGTAGGACTTAGGATCAAAGTTTGGACCAATTTTTTCTGAAAGATCACAACATTTGACATCAAAATGAGAACTTTTTATATTCTCAACAAGATGCGTTTTTGCAAAATTGGATATCTCCGTTTTTCATCGTTCTGCCCCTGATGAGGTTCATAACCTCAAAATTATCTCGTGAGGGTGCGCTCCAATAGATTCTTGGAAGATCTTCGGAGTGCCGTAAACCACGTGTTCGGATCTTGCGTCACATAAGAAATACACGCATTTTATCAAAAAAAATTATTGGTACCTTTTCATTTGAACGGTGCAAAAATATTATCCTGAGATACAGAATAGTTCTTATGGACCTTATAGGGAGTGGAAAGTTCATTTTTTGGACCATGAAATCGATCAAAGATGGTAAAAAATCCACCCGAGACATGTCTACAATTGATAATCCGATTTCTCGTGGAACTACTCAAACACGATTGTTGATGTGATTGGATGTTTTGCGCGATACTTTGAAACCGAATAAGTAGCTCATATATGAAAGTGCCTATGGTAAAGATTTTCTGATATATATAGGCTCACACGATTGGTGTACAAGGTTGCGAAAACACGGTTATTCTCAAGTTGTGAATGTTCCTCTTTTCAGAATTGAAATTCATATCCAGAGAAATAACTATGATTAATCAAAATTTCCCAATAGAATCGAGTTATATCACAAACTCAATCATCTACGGTGTTCAGCCTAATTTTAATTTTGATGATGTGAAAAATAATTTTTCTTGAATACATTTTGAAAAAAATTCACAACTGCTAGAATCGATATTAATCACGAAATTTGACCTCATTCATAATATTTCTCCCCTTATTGTTGTCTGGATGATGGTTCAAGCAAGATAATATTCGATGTCTACACTCAGGTCTCTGGTGAAAGAATAATTTGTTAAAACGGTGGTACAAGGATTAATCCTGGTCTCCGTATGATTTCGCTCTCTACAGGATCTGGATGTTGAATTCCCAACAGTGAACCAAAAATCACGATTTCTTGACGATTTTAATCTAGTTGCATCAGAAATAACTCCTGCGTGGTGCAATCTGTCATCTTGCTGTCCGGATTTCTTCGCTAGCATATCTACGTTGCGTGACGTATGTGACACAATTTATGATACGTCCAAAATTAGGTTCGAAGTCATGCCCAAATAAGATTTGAACGATTCCAATCAGATCCATCTCGTTCATGACTGATATTGTCACACATTTGCTCGCAATCTAAAAAAACATGGTTTCAAGAAATCTCCCATCAAAATCCCTCGATGCATCTCTGTAATTAAGACAGAGCTCAAAGGTACCACCGATCGGACTAATGAACCACAGTCCGATCGATGACACACAAAGTTACCATGAGAGCTGAGTGAAATAAAATCAAGTGCCTGCTAGAGCCACAAGCCAACATCATCTTAATTTTTATACCGGACAACATAGAATTCATCGATTTTCTCCAGTTTTTTTTGAAACATTCTAAAATTTGAGAGAAAGTAATAGGAGTGCAAGTGAGCGTCAAAAATACGCTTTTTGTCATAGATAAGTAAAAATCTGAAAACAGTCTAGTTTTGGGCTGAAATTCCAGGCTGCTCATTCGGTTCACAGTATCGAAGGATATTGTCGATAAAAATGTGTCAGAGCCTATGAGCAAACAGTAAAATGAAAATATATCAAAATTGGCTCTCTTGGGGTTTTCTTCAAGATAACTTGGAAGCTATACGTTTCAACGAGAATCATATTCAGTAATTCAATTACCAACCTATTCGCGATCCAACGTAAAATAGACTCTGGAATATCAATGGCACAAAATTGAGTCCAGTATCAGGATCAATCTCCTGACTCTCGGCCTCAGCTTCATCAAATTGCTCCTGATCCTCTTCGTCAGTCTCCCCTTTTTGTCTGTCTTCGATTGAACAATAAGCGTAACACACAGACTTCACTGGCCTATCGATCTCACTATACGTGATGCCTTTCAATATGGCCTTATAGAACGTTGAGACTTCTTGCCAGGAATCAGGCGGACTCAATTCCGTCATTTCTCGCACACAAATTGCTCAGAGTTACACTGTTAATATCCCAATGACCACTATACTCAATCCGATCACATGATAAACCTCAGTACAGAGATTTCAAAGTCTCTAACCACTCGCGAGACAATACACCAATCACATTGCTCTAAAATACGAAGAAGGAGTGTCCAAGAAAGGTAGAATTGAACTGAGGCTGTAAACTCAAGGAAGGAGACTTGTCAAAGAATAAACTCCTGATGCTATTGCACACGAACCCATTCGAGGGAACATCTCTGAGTAGACTGAGCATAGGCTCTGACTGAGTGACACGCTATACCTCCTATCGAAAAATGATTCGGAAATGTAGCAGCTGTGCTCACGGTAACTCTTTTTTCCAGCCCACCATCGGAGAGCAGAGTAAACGAGTCTGCAAGCTGGGGAGAGGGAGATGAGTGGGCGATATATAACCACGATACAGATTTATATATTTGAGCAAGTTGGGCTTATGTTTATTATAGTATAGGTCCGACTTGGCCCGAACTATCTGAATCGTCCCCCACGGATGAGTTAGGCACGTTAGGTGAGGTCGAGGTACCTAGTCGAAAAGATTCTCATGAATGTTAGAACGTTTTTTTCGGAATTCGAAGAACTTCTTAAGGGATTTAGTTCTGCTCATTATAATTTTGAGTGCTTGGATGACACTCCATGCTGAAATGCAAACCAGTCACTTAATCCTTCCCTGAATTAATTTCACTATGAATTTTTCTAAAATATGACAGTGAATATGAGTCCAAAGATGTATGGTCGATCCCCACCACGTAGGCGTTTCTGCAAATGATGAACTATTTTTAGTTCGAATATTCGTCACTCTGGGTGACAGGTTCAAAAGTAAAATAACCAGAATCCAAATTTGCATTCTTGATGAAGCGTTGGTCAAGAAATATCATAAAACCTCACGAAGATGTCAGGGGTGGAACCCTGCGCGATATTTTCAGATTTTGTTACGACACTCCCCTGGATAATCTGATGCGTAGTCTTAACCCAATTTGGAAGATTCACACGAAATACACGAAGATTTTACGTAGAAAACGCCAGAAATATCATTCAATATCCCACCCACAAAATCGTGATAATCCTTATTTGGTATGAATGCAGAATGCTAGTAAGCAATGGGGGAAATTTGAAATCCTAACAAAGAATAGAAACAGGTGGGATTCGATGAAAATAGTCTATGTCAAAATCCATGAGGATTCCCACATGGATTCCTAAATGAATCTTGCGTGAATTCCTCGCAGAAAAATGCCATGTGGCTAAAGTTCAAAGGGAACTTCGCATAGATGTCCCTCAAGAGGAATCGATGGAATGTTCACACAGGTTTCCATACAGGCTAAAACTGACCTTCAATGTCCTTCTAAGAGTGCTCATCATGTTTCTCTACATATATTTTTTCTTATGGGTTCCTTCAGTAAACTTCCACGAACAGTTTCTGGAATTTCCCACAAGGATTCTTCGTGAATCCTTCCAAAGGACCCGTTAGGATTTCTGTATTTTTCCCGCATGAGATCATCGCTATGCGGTACAAAGTTTTTCTGAACAATCGTTGTATAAGCTTCAGTCATGAATCTCGATCACACAGTGTATGCGAACTTGTGGAGTGAGAACCTACAATATGATTCAAAATATTGACAGGGAGAAATTCACGTAAGTTCTCTGTCGACTTCTGATGATCGACACATATACTTGAAAATTTTCAAAATTTTCTTGCGGAATTCTTCGGTAGTTTTTGACACGAATGAAGAATATTCCAGATTCTTTGAACCAATGTCTATCATCAATGACAATCAAAACGAGAATGTTACTGTACAAAAGGATCAAATAAACAGACTTGTCTAATTCAAGATATTCCATTGAAATGTACTCATTCTATTGATTGACAAAACAGACGCGTCGACAAATAAATGACCATGGATCAACCACTCGAGTCTACCCCACAATTTATTATTAGCTATCGCTCTTGATCATATGGTCTTTTTTCAACACATCTGACTGACTTGTCTCATACCCAGATTACTTGCAGCCCACGATTCCGCGAAGCTATCAATATTACCTCAGCTCTCAAGGAGATCAAACAGAGTAGTATAAAACGAAGATATTGTCAAAAGTTCCAAGAGTAGCTTTCCACAAATTTGAATACGGATCCATCAGAAAGACACAACCACCACTGTGGCCTCACGATTACATTTTCGTACATGGCCTGGCAGGAAATCATGTCTCGGAGTGCACAGGCGCGCATCTCCGCACGTGCCAAGACAAACATGAGAAAAAGACGAAAATGCGCGTGATATGATTTACGCGCGTTATTAGCTCGACGCTACCTCTGATTTTCTTCAACTTTGAGACTGAATATCCCGTACACCTAATTCTACAGCTCACTTGAGATCTAAGCATAGATTCACGTATCATTATACTGTAGAGTTGGTTAGTCAGAATCTTCACGGGTGTATCTGCTCTAACATGTGCTTCTATTCCGGAAGGAAAATTTTTTTAGCGAATTCAAAATCTTCCAAAGCCCTTTTTCAACTTTTGTTTCATCTAACTTGCTCTTCTTTACAAACCTGTATGAAAAATACTTGAGATGCACAGATCGGGAAAAAAAACCAAGCGATGGAGAAGTTTCAAAAGTCGAGTATGAAATTAGACAGAATTGACTAAAAGTCAGTTTTACTCACATGAAAATTTGCCACCTCCAACGAAGGGTACGGGAATGCTATTCAAACGGATGCTGTTGAATTGTTGCTGTTTTGAAGCAGTGCTGCGTTTTGTGTATGAAGTGGAGGTACTCTCTTCGAAACTGGTACTGTGCTGTTCGACGATACTGTGTTGCTCCTTGGATAGCTTCTTGGTTCTCTTATTCGTTCGAGTTTTGTGGGTTTTGCTGGTCTTTCTGTATTCTTCAGCTGCCTGCAAAGAGTAAGGGAGAATGCTCAGTGAAAATTACTGATACACGATCGCCACAGGTACAGAATTCTGTAAGATCTAGTTCATATTCCCCAATGACGAAACAACCACCTCACTCTAAAAACATCGCCACAACGGGAGGTATGCGATCTGAATCTATGTCACCAGTTGATCATCCCTTTCATTGATTTTGCTCAAAGTCAACCTCACAAACTGTAAAGATACTGATCCCCCTCCCCCACCCCACCAACCTGGTTTTCATGGTCTAATCTAATTTTTCTTCTAGAATTTCTCTTCCTGACGCAGATTAACTAAAAAATACTTTTCTCCAACACAACCGACTAGCAGAGAACACTGTAAAAAATTTATGGGAAAAATAGCAGCAAACTAGTTGCAGCTTTAACCACAATCACTGGTTGTCACCGTAAGTCGACCAACTGGTTGTCATGCAATTTTGGCGGTAACTACTGGTTGCCCACCAAATTCAATGGCTGGTTGAAATACTCCCTTGAGAAAACATAGGCATCATGATGAGAATGATTATGGGACCCATAGAATTGGTAAATGGTGGTGTCCGGACAATATTTTTGGGCCAAAAAAGCTAATTCCTTCATGTTTTTTCGTAAGCAAATAAAAAGAAATATCGGCGGTGGCCAGGCGATCTTTTTTGGTCAAAAATTCAGGTTGAGCAACCTTTCGGCGTAACACTCTTATCCGGATTAGTGACCGCTCGGCTTGGGATGCCACGCTCAGCTTACGCGAAACATTTAGGCTGGTCCGACTCTTCCATTATAGGTGTGATACGGGAAGCATGAGATTGGTAAATGGTGGTACCCGAACGATATTTTTTAGGTCTGGTCCTGAGATACAAATTTCTTCATGAACAAAAAGAAACTAATATCAGTGATGGCCTCCGCGAGCCTTTTATGCTAAAAATTTATGTTTATAGGAACGTCCTATCTGGGAAGCATCCGGCGGATGGGTGACCTCCAAAACGTCCTGGATTATTGACCGAAAATGCTCGCGGGGCCACCATCAATGTTAATTTCTATTTGTTTATGAAAAAAATATGAGGAAACTTGTTTTATTGGCGGAAATTGTCGGGCACCAGCATCTACCAATATCATGGGTCCCCTTATCATTTCCATAATAAAGAGGTGGGGGGGGGGGGGGTATGCAATTTAGGCTTGGCAGCCCCAGCCGCTGAGCGGTCACCGATCCGGATACGAGACTCTATCGACGAAACGTTGCTTATCTAATGATAATTTGATAGATTTTTCGTTCTTGATGGTTCATATATAAGTTGGTTATTTGGTCTCATCGATCTTGAAGGACGGGTTGCTTATCTAAGTTTTCGACCAAAAAGGCTCGCGGGGCCGTCATCGATGTTCATTTCTACAAGCAAATAATATGAAGGAACTAGCTTTTTTACCCAAAAATGTCGTTCGGGGACCACCGGTTACCAATCTCATGGGTCCCACGCTCAATTCTCATGTTTGCTGTGGGGAAATATTCAACCAATGGTTGATTTGAAACGCAACCAGTGATTGAATTTCATAGGGAACCAGTGATTGAATTTTGAACCACGTGATTGACTTGGCAACCAGATGGTTGATGACTTTGGTTTGTTGTCAAACAATTTTTTTACAGTGTAAGCATCCTGTTTGACACTCATATTAAAAACTACAAGACGTTCTGCAAGCTCAATTTTGTATTTATTTCAGGAAAAAATCCCCGTTGAAATACACAGTAAGGAGAATCAAATTACTATTATTGTTCAAGTTAGACTAGGTGATACTACCGCCATCGTTTGCAAGAATAGGTGAGTGGAATTTTTTGTGAGTTCCTCTCCGTAAGACCGTACTCTAGCTAGTAATGCATGTTTCCAAGCCGAATTCGGATGCAAAATTGTCTAAACCGAAATATTGGAACCAATTTTATAAGGTGATTTAAAGCATTCCAAACAAAAAGTTACTCCCGTCATTTTTTTCTAGGAGCCGTTGTTTCTGAGCTATCGGCATTTTTAGATTGAAAAAATGCGAAGTTTGCGATTTTGAACATTGAATAAAGGTAACAACAAAGCAAGAAATCCATGTTCTGAGGGTCGGGATCTGTTCACTAGGGTGTCCTCTACAAGTTCCAATAGCAAATGTCCACGGTCCCGACTTAGAACCTTTGTTTTCCGGATGTTTTCAAAGCACTGTTTCTACAGGTGCCAGTGTGGCTATATACATCGCAGATCGGTATATATAGTCAATCTCGGATCCATTGAAAACAGTGCATTGAAAACATCCGGAAAACGGGAAGTTCTAAGTCGGGACCATGGATATTTGCTATTGGAACTTGTAGAGGACACCCTAGTGAACAGATCCCGATACTGAGAACATTGATTTCTCGCTTTGTTGTTACCTTTATTTAACGTTCAAAATCGCAAAATTCGCCTTTTTTCAATCTAAAAATGCCGATAGGTCAGAAACAATGGCTCCTAGACAAAAATAACAGGAGTAACTTTTTGTTTAGAATGCTTTAAATCACCTTATTAAATTAGTTTCAATTCAAAATAAACAATTTTATCAAATTGTTTAAACAATTTCAGTTTAAACAATTTTGCATCGGAATTTGGCTTCGGATCAAACGTCTCTATGATCAGGAGGGTCTTCCGGAGAGCATCCCACAAAAAAATTCCACTCACCTATTTTTGCAAACGATGGCGGTAGTTTCGCCTATATAGTCTGAGTCGTATTCGACAAATCATCGTTCAGCCCAAATCAGAAGAGATCTTGAGTGAGATGGGGATAAAAATGTGCCTATCTTAGGTATTAGAAAGTAGCCCCCGATATGAGAATAAAATTCCATACCCGGGGCTCCCTTGTTCGTTTGATGATACATACATATTAGAAATTTGGGATCTCACAAAGCAAAAGATGCAAAAATTAATTCTTTCGCAAAAGAATACTAGATGACTAGAAAATTGATGGATGTCTCGTGTGATACAACAGAACAAAAACATACTATTCCCGACTGTGTAATATTTACCCTGAGTAATTTTTAGGTACGGGGGAAAAATTTCTCCGTTGGTAAGAACAATCATCACTTTTGATGTGAAGTGTCTAGATCGGGGCAAAAATCGTGAAAAAGAATGCTATGAGTATGAAAACACATCTAGAAGTTCATAGCATTCCTATTTCCAGCTGTCGGTGCTCCAAGTCGGAGGGCGAGATTTCTTCGGACCGAACTTCCAGTTTGGGATTCGGTTATATTTTGAACATTGTCGATATTTTTTGTATTAAGTGCAAGAAGTTGAGTGGTGTTGAGTTTAACTAGACCAAAACTCACTTATATTCCCCACAAATTAGCCTCCGCTTCTTTTTAAGATCACAACTGTTTCCATGATGAAGACGAAAATACGATCAATGAAAGAGAAAAGCCGAAAGAGGATGCAGAGAAAAGGTTGAAGTTAATGAGCTGCAAGTTACAGTTTTAGCGAAAATCGTATGTACGGGTACTCAATGTTGACTCCAACAATATTTCTAAATTGATAGTCAAATTTCGAAATCAAACATTGGCTCAAGCAACATCCGAGCTACGGCTTCTAACTACAACAAAACTGAGTTACATGAGATTTGATCTCTCATAAATATATCTTGTTGTCAATGCACTTGGGTTGTGGTATAAGATTAATTAAGATCACAACTACATGTCCCGGACGTTTTAAATTGACGGCTTCTGTTCATGAAATTTCAATAATCTCTGAGTAGTACACACTCAATAGTACTCACGATACTATTGGATTTTGTTCTTTAATGGTGGGCTCTCAGTTTCACACTATATATATCTTTCAATATTTGCTGAAGATTTTTTGATAGTTTCTACAAGAAAATTTCTGATAGATTCTGTTAGATTCTGTTTCTACTAAATATTTCTCGTCATTGTGTTTAGTGTCTGTCATTCATGGTGGTATTAATAAGAAATAACACATCCATTCATTAACGATTCTTGAAACCATCGGTGTCTTGAGAGTCTCATCTTGCAACCTTGAACAAAATTATTTCAGTAGATCCGCCACGATCGAGCACAAATTGCCCCGAATTCACATTTCTTTCGCAATACACCCCAACTATTGCACAGCACCAGTGGATCATAGGTGACCAATTTCACACAACTTGATGATATCGAGGGTATAAATAAAATACACTACGGCTGCACCTCACACACTAGATTGGTAGCACAATTTTGCCAACTTTTCAGATTAAAATTCAAAACAGTCCAACTCCACGAATGACAGTCGTATTCAGTCAGCAAATATTTGGCCAAAAAAACACTCACTATTATCTATCAGGATAAAACGAAGGATTCTGAATCGCTGACTCGATCGCACAAGACTCGCGAGTCAGCCACTTTTACCGAAAGAAGGCCCGCATCTGGCGCACTATTGCAATGCGGCGCGCAACGACAATGCGAATTTCGTGCTCCTGAGGCGACAGACTATTATACAAAATGCATTCTGCCCCACTCGCCATTGGTGCATTCAAAGGGGGCCGAATAGAAACGTGCTAAGTTCAATGTAGATTGTCTCGGTCGGTGGGCGGAGGACGCGTAAACATATGAAAAGACGCTGGTTTTGCCAAAAATACACCACCACAAATTTTCTCGATACGGTGCACAAATAGCCTCCAGAGCCATTATCCCCGTAGCCACCCACACGTGAGACATTTTGGGCATATATCTTCCACATAAAACCTCAATGTTTCGACTTGAGAACATTTTTCAAAACTTTTTAGTGAAATTTTCCATGAAAATTTCGTGATTCTTCCCCTAAAAGTCAATGAAGCTGGATATTGTTTTGATCATGGAAATCCACAAGAAAAATGCATGTCGACATTGTACTCCTTGACTTGAATAAGCGAGTATTTGCGATTTCATGTTCCGAAGTAAGAATACCAGTGAAAAATTCGAAATTTCTTCAAATTCTGATTGGAAATCACGTGGAATGTATCACGAGTTTCAAAGGATATTCCACGAGTACATTGAAACTCTCTAATAGGATTTCTCGCGCATTTCGCAGAAAAATCAACGCAGATTTCCAAGATCATTACACGAGAAATGGTGGCAGCTATCAGTGTATGCGTACATGAGATACGGCGGTTGTGTTTTACCTAATGAGAAGTCAAACTATTCGCAGCGCAGTAGCAACATTTCTGAACATTATGAGATTTTTGAATTCTTGAAACAATTGACTTAGCTGAATCTAACAAGTTCGAGACGTGAACATTATTATAGACTTCAATAAGAAGGTTAACCACAATATGGACTTTAAACCATTTTGTGAGCGAGATTGGTTAGCTATTTGGCAAAATACAACCATTCCCCTGAATCACTTTATGCCATTAGACCAAAATCAAATGAGAGAGCGAGGGTATAATTTCGGTGACCGTGTCAATCAGATAAAGACTAGTACATAGAAGTTGTGTACGATGTGCCACCCGCACCTCTCGAATAGTAGCTCCAAAGTGTACGAACGTTGCAATTTCTCCTCCCGCGCTTATACTTGATAGCTATTTTCGAGATTTTCAGCCGCTCATGCAAATCTGCAGCTGTTTCATTCGTACGTCTTGAATAAATTCCAACGAATACTGATTTGTGCAACGTATCCGAACGTTTACTCTGTGCAGCTCGTACGAGTGATTATGTACGCGTATACTCTTGATTGATAAATTTTGCAATTTGAAAGAGTTAATAAAGAACTGCTTGCAACTTCCCACTCGAAAGTCCACTGCGTGATTCCACAAGAATTTTTCCTTACAATTAACCTCTCTCAATTAATTGGAATCGACAATCTCGTGAATGTTTTATTAGAGTTCCAACTACTATGATGAAAAAAATCGATAATATGTGGTTTCGTGAATTCAATCGTTGTTTACGAATCATCTTCACGTGAGTCAACATGTGGCAATTCAAGAAAATAAGCATGGAATTATTTTAAAAAGTTTAGCAATCGTGCATGCAGTACCTTTTGCCATGAAATAAATGATTTTCTGGTTTTGTACGTGAAAGTCACGAATACTCTGGGTTATCTCTACATGACTTCACTCGTCAGTAGAAATTAGACCAGCACGTATAAACTTTTGTTATAGGAGCTATCCACGAATTTCGACAGCGGGGTACGAATTCGATGGATTTTCTCTAACGTCATTCATGGATACACCCTCATGAACCATCGGTAGAAATCTGTGTGACTGTCTTAGATGAGGCAGATCGATCTTATTCTGTGCAGTAGCTGTGCTGTGATATTATGGGAACTGATTTTATAGTCACCGAAGCTGTGACTCATACACTATCACATACCGTAAAAAATTGCCGCTCAAAATTCAAGGACCGTATATTTTGAAATCCACAGTTGTGCGTACCGAAACAGACTGAATCAACGCTTCTCAACTCATCTTGTTCCACCCACGTTCAAAATCATAGCTCTTAGTGTTTTGAAATTGGATTTCGCGTGATGACGAATTTCCGCTAAACAAATAGCAAATCTGATGCTATGAAGCGTGTGATTGCTCTTGTAGAAAACAACACAAGATGATGAATGAAAATTGGCGCGATGAAACTAGCTTATCGAAATCCGAGAGTTATATGCGGTCGTCAGACGACGTCAAGCCATTCACACCTTCAAGTTCCGTGATCTATGTTCAAAACACGGTCCGATTGACGTAGATAAAGAATGCGAATTATGTGATGTTATGACATTTTGATTCATCTTCAACAAGAGTAGATTAATACTGAAATTTTTAAAGAAGATCAATCAAAATCCAATCTCTAGATTGAAGGATTCCCAGCGACTAATCCGTGATGCTCCAAACCATCTAGAAACGCCTAAAGACTTATTTTTAGTGAGCGAATTTTTTTCTTTGGTAGTGCCGATTAAGCACAATACACGAAGAATCTCATAAAATGTTCGAAAACATGTCATTGTTCTTGACCGGTCATGTTAGAGCATCATGCTCAGATCTCTCACAATTTCGAATATGTATGAATACTATGAAGAAGAGTATGAGTTATATGAAGAGTATTCTTGGTCAAAAGAGTCTAACTTACATCGCTAAAGAAGCCCCGTGGACTCATACTCGATCAAAAACCTGGAAAACGGTTTCCGCTCATTCGCCCGAAAATACTTGATGCCCGAATCTATTCCCCCGAAAAGTTATTCACCTGAATGATCATTTACCCGAATCAAATCGACCGAACAACTTTGCCCGAAAACGCATATGCCCGAATGTCTTGTGCCCCAATCTATTCGACCGAAAATACTGTCACCCAAAGATATTTTCTTCAAAAAAATCTCAAAAAATACACCGTCTCTCGGATATTTATTCAGAACCAAATTTAGAGTCATCCTGATTTTATTCTCCCTTCTGAATGAAATCCTCAAAGAACAGAAAGATACAGAAACCTGCCTCATTAGGCTCAGCCTCGTTTGGTCTGTGAAAGCTGCTATTCTTCAACGTTGAATCGCGCTCCACCGCCGATATCGCACGATCACTGAAGAATTTGGAAGATATAAAGATGAAGAAACAGTGATGGAATTTTAGGCAATTCTGGCCCATAATATTGTTCTGTCTTGAGCCATAGTATTTTTCCAGCTTGTGATGGATTGTTTTCATTGGTATTTCGACTTATTTTTTCGCAATCTCGACATTTCTTCAATGTGATTTTGACCCTCTTTCTTCCTGATACCGACATACTTGCTTATATTTTTGATACCTTTCGTCGAGTCTTTCGTCATGAACTCTCTCGTCTGTAAATACAATTTCCTCCATGAATTATCTCTAAGATGCCGGAGAAACTCATTATTGAACCATATATTTGTGCCTTTGGGACTTCTTGGAATGATTTATTCCAATAGAATTTTTTTCTTATTCTGTGCGCAAAAATTGCTATTTAGACGCGAGTGTGCGTGCGTAAATAGCGGATTTGCGCATTATTTCGGATAAAGTGTGCGCCAATAGTATATTATGACACTGCACATAGATGGGTAGTTTTATACGAAGGACTGTTTATGGCACGAGCGAAGCGAGTGCTATAAGTCCTTCGTAACAAAAATACCCATCTGCACGCAGTCTCATATAGATAATTTTCGATACACTGTGCGTAAAAGTGCACTTGGGGCACAGTTTGTCGACTTTTACTCACAGTTTATCGAAAAGTATAGTTAGATACACGGCCGTAAAACCTATTATTCGCATCCTCGTGATGATTCCGACCCCCGCCTGCGGCTCGGGCCGGAAACCCATCAGTCGGACGCGAATAAAACGTTCTACGCCCTTGTATCGAAATGTACTATTATGGCACGAGAATCCAAAAATCATGTTCAAAGTTGCCATTTTTAGGTTAGAGTGCTATGAAAATTTTTTACGCACTGCTTTAATGCACTTCTGTGCGCCAAAATTTTTTTACGCACTGCTTTAATGCACTCCTGTGCGTCAATGAGTCATTTACGCACTGTTCAAACTTCGTTTGCGCAGTGGAATCATGTTATTGTCTGATCAATCTCCTCTCAGTGAAGAAGTGAATATTATGAATTGCTAGCTATGGACGATTCAGAAAATAGCTCGGAGAATCGAGCATGCTTGTCTATGTGTCGCTAAAAGAAGGGGTATGAACCCTCCAATCACTCATTGTTTGGGATGAATTCATAGTAAAAATATTCAGTCGATCGATAAAGATGGAAATGTCCATAACCTTTGAGATTACCTTCTCAGATTCACGGGGATGATCAATCATTGCTACACAAATTTACATATGAAATATCAAAATTAGATCTCTTGATAGCTGGCGATAGTTTCGAGCAACGTGGTAACACGCTATAACAACAAGACTTTTTTCTGATACATTTTTCAGAATTTTTTTTCAGTCGGAGGGCTCCGCCCCCTGCACCCCCGCCGGGGCTCCGCCCCTGGACCCCCACCGGGGTTTGCGGCCTTGGACCCACTCATGCTGGGACAGGAGAACCAGGCCCGTAGACTCTTGGGACAACGGCCAGTTTTCGCAGCGTCCACTGTTGTTGTTAGGCCGGGTTACATTTTTGCTCACAGAAATAACAAAAAATATCGTAAGCGACTCGGGCGCCGACATTTTCGCACTCGTGTACAAACGTTTCATTTCCGCACTCGTTGCGGCGACTCGTGCGCAAATATCTTTTGGCGCCCTTGTAGTTTAATATACTATTTCGGGTGTAATGGCATTCAGGCGAATGGATTCGGGTTAATATATTCGGGCGGGTGGTTTTCAGGCGATTTGATTTCGGGCGCGTATTTTCGGGCATTTGTCCGGTAATCCGAAAAACGCATGATGGAATTCGTACAATGACGAGTCAATTTTACCAACTTGAAAATGAGTCCGAATGATGTTTTGGTGGTTTGGAAACTCGACACCATTACTAGACCTCAATTACTACACCAGTTACTCGGGTAGGGCCCAAAAAAAGATGATAGAACCTTGAGTGGCATGAAATATTGATTCAAATATATGAAATTCAGCAAATTGTCAATGGATCCTCCAGGACCCTACGGCTTCTAAGGGTTCACCGAAAGGACAGATCAAAGATAACGCCACGAATCATAACTTCACTATTTAGATTCAATTGGATCCAATAAGAATTTTCCAAACACAGTCCAAAAGAAAGCGAGTCCCGAAAACTCAATAAACGTCATGATGTAAATTATCACAGCTCGCTCAACATCCACTATACGCCGTTCAAGCACACGCGTACACATACCCATGGTCTGGTCTCGTGAAAATCGAGGTGCAGCGTTTAATTTAAGCGGGGACATTAATTCAGAGAGTCCGTCTTGGCATCTCCACCTACTCTTTTTGAATCTTTCCCTCTCACTCACTCACTCACTCACTCACTCACTCTCCCTTGCTTATAAATTTGGGAAAGCTTGACGCGAAGATCCGAAATAACCTACGAGGGCAATCCAAGCCCCTTACCCCCCCCCCCTCCCCCTACTCTTACCCCTCAAACAAAATCGAGGTATTTCCCCTCTTTGCCATCTCTTTTATTTATCTTTTTGCTTGCCAGATTCACCACTACCACCAACACTACCGCATCAACGCCCGTCGCGCGAGAAAAACCGGACAACCGAAACGTGGATTGTATTCCAAATGAGTATACGAGGCGCCGAGACTATAAAGTTACGATGACCGGTGAGCTGTATGGCTAGTTGACAATATTGCAATGGAATTTATGTATAAAAGCTTAGGGCTTCAATTTAACGGACGTTTTATTTTTGAATTTTGTGTACTTGAGAGAAAGGGGGGTGGAATAAAAGGGGAGACAGCTGTGAGAATGAAATGGACAATTATAGAGAGAATGATTCGGATATAGAGTTATATCTTGTTAGGTGACAAGCGTGAAATTTAATCTTGTGAGATGAGAATGTGGATAGAAGAATCAGTGATGTCAATTAAGAATTGTATATAGAAGCCAGACGGGCTGAACTGAGCGTCACGAACTTAGAAACCATAAAGAAAGTTAAGGAGAGCATGGCGTGATGGAAACTGCTCTACTCAGACGGGATAATTAAAGCGGAGGAATATTGCAAAGCCCTGTGTTTGTGTCTATAGTGGGCTAGGCTGCGCCTGAGCGATTCTACTGCTTAGTGGATGGACGGGTTGCGCGCGTCGTCCGTGTCTGACTAATGCCTTATGCGTACTACTGATATGCGATGGACGCGCGATTGATTCTTATACGTTTTGCTCAGTGAGATTTCTATTACCACTCTCAGATTGGGTTGCAGCATTAGAATCAAGTTTTTTTTCCAAAATTCCATAAGTAGAAATGGCGTTCCAAGGAAAGCAATAATTGAGCTCTTGAATATTAAAGTCTTTATTACCAATTTTCATTAGCACTGAAAACTTCTTCTCTAGTGAACAAGTTACTTCGAAATTGGTGCTGAAAAAATAAATTTGATGTCAAAAAGATCTACACAGGTTTCCATCCTAAAATTCATGATAAAGTCTGATTTCTATTTTTCCAAGAATTGTCAATCGGTTGATTGGGATCTTTCCCACGCATACATCTGTCATGTACACCCAGAAGTGGCCTGTAAATTTTACTAATAGAATACGATTATTCGGGATTTTTTGAGCTTATTAAGATAAACGAATTGCTCTTCATGGATTCAATATGAAGAAACCATCAAGTTCTTCCGAACCATCTTGATTGTGGATTTCTTACGGAAAATTTGACGTATAAAATTGTGTTGGGATCATACCGAAGAAAGAAATGTTATCCGCACGGGTCATGGCAGAGATGCTTGATTCTGAAGTTAAGTTTTATTCTGAAGCTAATGCTGCTACAAAGGTGAACGAGTGGAGTTATGCAGATGTTATCATCTGCATAACTCCGCTTCATCCGTTATTTAACATTTGTATGTTCCTTTAAAGACGATGAAGCTATAAATTGACGTTTGGAAAGTCAGCCAATTTTTTAAAATTTCAACACTTGAGTCAGTCGAAGTTCAAGAGAGAAGTCAGTCGAGACGGGGTGAACAGAATCGCCATCCTGGAGTAGAGAGTACAACTGAGGTTTTGGTGTGTTCTGTTAATTCAGCATCAATTTACTGTGCCGGAGTGCGGAACAAAATGTCTGGGTAAATTTTGATCTCGTGTGATTCATGAATTGACACTATTTCTCTATTTTTCCATGTTCTGTGCGAAAAATGACATTTCCCAACGGTTTTTCGATTTTGTTCCTCGCATAGCTGATGGAAACAGTGTTCGACACTCGGACGGGGTGGTTTCCGTGTTCTCGTGATAATTTCGACCCTCGCCTTCGGCTCGAACCAGAAACATCACCCGTTGAGCGGGAACCAACATTCCCGCCCTCGTATTGAAATTTACTATTCTGTGATGGAGACAGGGCAAATGAAGTAATAGAAATGTGAGTCACGGGTTACTTGTGACTTGAAAAACCCTGAAAAAAATTCTTTACCACACTAAACCGTTTTCATCAACAAGCTTTTACATTTTCGAATCGAATGATCGCAAGAACATTGAGATCATTCCATGGGCACTAGAGATATTACCGCAGATCCTGGATTCCATATCCTAAGGGACCTATCCGAATTCCAACACCTTTTGGGGTCTTTTGATCTCTGGTGGCCTTCGCATACCAGTTTTTAGATAGCCCTGACAACAAAATATTATTGGTCAACTGTCACTGTGCACCACGACCATGGGATTTCTTCCACATTTCACGCGAAATATTCAATGTTTTGTAGTTCGAGACGAGCCATCCGTTATTGTCCAAATTTTGTAAAACAAATGGTTTTTCAGTCTAAATTGAAGGGAAATTTGAGTAAAAAGGCAACGAATTTCGGCTTGTACGGTGACCGCATCGCCTTAAGTAGTTAACAGCCGTGGATGACAATAGTAGAATTTCAAGTCGAGTTTCAAAGAAGACCGAGACTAAGCAGTGATTTATAGAACTGTCATACCACTAATGTTGAACCCCAATGTTATATGCATAGAACAATCAAAATTTGTATGACAGTCATCTAAGTGGAGTTCCACATAAACGTCGTGCAAACGATTTTAGTGATTCAAATTTTACACAAATCTGATCAAGCACATGAATTCGTGGAATCTCGGAACTCCGAGAAATCGCACAAAATTGAACGAAAAAGACAAAGACAGAAAAGAGATTTGTAAAAAATGGATACAAGGTCTGCGACCATAAAATATGAGTCGATAGAGAAGGGGGTGAATAAAAGGTGGGAGAAAATGCGGGTGCGAGATGAGATACGAGATACAAGATTCGTCCCCGGCATCTCGGTCGATCGTAGGAAATTTTAGATCGGGGCCGTGTGAATAGTGGATGGCGCGGGTGTCGGTAGTAGTGGTGGGAGTTTGGTACTTTTGGTGTCTCCGCGATCTCAAATCCAAAGAGACTCCTTCCATTTGGGAATCCAGCGATGATCCGAGCGGGTGTTATATCAGAATTCTCTTAATCCAAGTGTGAATATACCTAAATGTGTGTTTGTGTATGTGTATGAACGTTTTTGGGGCGCACAAGTGTAGTCGATCCGTCATCCGGACCGCACGAGAAAAAGAAAAAAGAAATTAATTCGACTCACTTTAAGAGTAGATGGTTTCTACGTGGGTGGTTACAGGCCACTTGTAAACTCGATGGTGCGATCGTCAATTTGTTTGGTAGATTACTTGAAACACTAATACACACAGACGAGCGAAAGTTTGTTTAAGAAAAGATATAGAGAGAGGGAGGGAACACGTATATGAGTGACGCGATGCCGATGAGTTTTCGTACCGAACTGTTTCAAGTCTGAATCTTATTCGCGACAATATCCTGCATTGCCATGTTCTGACGTCTATAGGCAACTTACTCTGGCGACTACTAATACTACTACTACTACTATTCGAGTCTGTCCAAAAACTATAGTTAGATGAGCGCCTCCCACCCACATTCACACAGAATCTTGATTCGAGATATTTCAGAGAAACAGAAAGTGAGAGTATGAGAAGGAATGAGAAAATCAGAGTGAGAAAGATTCTGTCATATATGAAAAGCTCTATAGCAAAATCGAACTTTCTAGGCGCGAGAGGTAATGATAGAGAGAGATTTTCTCTTATGGTTTTACAGTACGAAATTCGATGTGCTGAGGTGATGCCGATATGGGGATACGACGAGGAAACGACGTCATGGATAAATCACTGAAGAGACGTTCCGAGATTTAGGTGACACTTTTGTCAAGAGGGTGATATGCCTTGATCGGATATTTGCCATTCTGTTGCGTCGACCAGAAGAGGGATTGATCACGTCTGAATCCTTTCATTGAATATTGACGCGTTGAGACTGCTCTGCGTGAGACTTACGGTTGTTCGTGAATGGTATCACATGAGGTTATGGTATTACTTGGAAATCTAGATTTTCGAATGAATTTGGAATATTACGCTCCTTCAGCAATGATACGCGTGTGTAAAGTGGGCTATTGCATAATCCATCTTTCGAATTCGAAGAAAATTTTCTACACCGTACCATTTTGCAGTTTTCCGATATTTGGGTGCTTACGAAATTGCAAAAATAGAATTTGCACCACGTTCGCGAGATTCCCCGCTTCCGAACAATCATTTTGACTTTCACCTGCGGCTCAGGCTGAGAACCAATCGCTCAGAAGCTACGAGCTAAAACCGCATAAACTCGGTGCGAAATCTACTATTTTGATACCCTGTGCGTGAAAATGTACTTTGCGAACAGATTGCCGACTCTTTTCCACAGTTCATATCGAATAATGTCTTTCGATACAAGGGAGTGAAACCTACTTTTTGCATCCCCGTGATAATTTTGCCCCTCGCCTGCGGCTCAGTTCGGAAACCCATCATTCGAACGCGAAATAATACATTGTTGCCCTGGGCACGAAAGCTCATAGTTTGGGTGCGTCGAAGGCAATAAAGCACAAACACATCATTGTATTGAAATGTACTAATTCTAATGCACTGTGCGTAAAAATATGCTTTGCGTACAACTTATTCTTCATGACTGATGGATAATTAATCAAAAACCATATTCCAATCAACGGAAGCGGAACCTATTCTTTGTATCATCCTATCAGACTGTAACTGGTTTTGACAAGCAGTGCTTGAAAGAGCTATTTTTGACAGAATTGTTCAATCTCACTCACCGATTTCGAACGAATAGCATGCGATACATGGCTGTGAGGTTGGTGACAGACAACCCGCTACGACAAAAATCTCACGATGCGACACCGCCCAACACGACACTAATTTCATTCCGGGATGCCCAACTATCAATAAGTTTGATTGATTTTCATATTCCATGACTCTTAATGTAAACATGAATCCGATCCATCCATGATTGAATTCGCCGGACTGGATGTAGTGTCGTGTCAGGCGGTGTCGTGTCGTAGAATTCGTGTCGTAGCGGGTTATGTGTCATCACCTTAAGATACAGATTACGTATTCCCTTGATGAAAATGACTCTCCCGTTCCGTTCAGGACAGAAAATATCACTCGGTGTGTAAAATTTATCGCTCACGTCCTTGTATCAAAATACACACACTAATTTCGGTAGATGAATTCGAGTAGATCTTCCTGATCAAGTCTTAGAATGTGATGGACACGTGGATTGGTGGAAGGACTTCCAGAAAGTATTCATGAAATAAAGGGAGAGGGAGATTCCGAAAAAAATTTGTGAATCCCGTATCCGCGGATTCATGGAGAAACAT
Source organism: Eretmocerus hayati (assembly GCA_029851415.1). NCBI lineage: Eukaryota > Metazoa > Arthropoda > Insecta > Hymenoptera > Aphelinidae > Eretmocerus > Eretmocerus hayati. The sequence goes on from CM056741.1 coordinate 22,273,810, forward strand.
ATGTAATATTTCTGATTGAAAGATCAATGGTCGATCAAGATCACCAATGCTAGTCCAAAAAAAAACCATATGTATAACAACCATCTCCAAAAAAGAAAAACACTTCCCATCGTTTTGTGAATGTATTTTCAGATGTGTTCTTCTTCGTCGGGGAGGGGGGGCGATATGTTCTTTATCAATCTTAAGCAATGATCAACTTGAATAAGAGGCTTGAATTGGAGCTCATCTAAAAGTGCAGATGCCACATAATAAGCTCAAGAAGAGGTTGGAAATTCGTAAATAAAGAGAATCAGCTTGAAACCTGGTCTGATGATTCTATACTGTTAGAAATTGCTCGGAATTTCTATCAATGTACGCATATTAATCTATGCGTGGCAATCTTTCAAGATCTCCAAGAATTCGCGTAAGTAACTCTCCAGAGAACATATTCCATGGATCCATCTATCAAACTTGCAGGGGGAAATATTGGTACGTGGCAATTTTAGACAGGGGTATCAGGCAACTTCATGATTTTTCCAAAAATAGACTGGAATAGAACAAAAAAAGTGCCGATAGAATTGGATGCCTCCACATAAATCCAGAGATGGGCTATATGAAGCTCCTTCATAATCTTTCAGGTGATACTTGTCAGGAAACGTTTTGGTGTTCCGTTGAATGGTTGGGAGTTTTCCGAAAGTGCGACTCAGACATATCTATCTCATCATACATTTGATTGGAGGTTGGGACTCTCTAATGCTTGAGGTCATTTCAATTCACTATTGTCCGAACAGAACTACTCACTTTGAACGTGTACATTCCGTTGGGAATTGGCTGACCTCCGAATTTGATGCTAAGGGTGTACTCTCCTTCGTCAGCAACGGTGTAGAATATGTCCACTGTTCCATCACTCTTGTTATCTTCAATGTCGATATCAACGTCTTCACTGCAAAAAGTATAGGAGAGATTTCAGTCTCAAATTTCAAGATCTACAGCTGAGGATTGGTCGAAAAAATTTTTATAAAATATCAAGAATAAACGAAGTTCTTGTCAAAATGTTTTACGAAGTTTTTGGTAGGAATGTGGCACCGGTATTCTACAAAATTATAGATCCATTAAATTTATATCATGCGAATATTGTAAGTGCTTCCAAGAATGACGAGTTCAATGTACAACCAATTTGAGTCAAGTATCATGTCGTCTGCAAAACTGTTTAATAGTTTAAGAAATTCGAATATTTGCTTGGCAAGAAGGAGTGAATGTACTGGTTGTAGCATATCTCACGCGAAGCATGAGTTATCAAATGGCTTAATGCCATGACATTTACACGAGTACTTGAATTACTAATAAATTTGGCCGCAAATGCGGCACAGATATCACTCCAACGTCAAACATTGTTACAATGTTGCGGTCGGAGTAAGAACATGCTCCACTTTAGTTGCTCGATTAAGCTTCGAATTAATGAATCTGAGTGACATTACTGACGCTAAGCAAATTCAATTTTGTCTTTTTTGAGTGCTGAGAGGATCATATAGAGTGTACATGGACTGCCGTATTTAGCCAAGCACATCAGTGCAAAGGTGAAATTTTTTATTTAATTTTTTATTTTTTTAGGAAAGTGAATCACCATGACAATTTGTCATTGGAAATAAAATTCGAATCACTATGAGCTGGCGTAAATAAAAAGATGAAAAATCGCGGGCCTCGCCAATCGTCCCCATCGCAGTGATCTTGTCATGTATAGGAAAAATCGAAAGAATTCCATTTTGACGATTTCTCAGTGCCAATAAAATTATTGCTCCGCAGAGATCAGTTCTGATAATGAAATCAAACACATCCTAAGCGAAAAGTGAGTACCCAAAAAGATGAAAGAAGTCTCGACATAAAAAGCTACATTATCAGTTTCTAAGAATCGTTTCTATGTGGTCGAACGTGATAATATCTAAGGGAGGGATAAGGAAATAAAGGCAACGTAAACTTGTGATACATCTTTTCGATACGACTTGTTTGAGTTGATTAACACGTTTGCTGCGATTTTTCATTTTTCAATCTTAAACAAATTGGATTTGCTCAGAAAACTCTCCGAAAAAAAAAAAATCGATCGTGGTGGTTTATTTCAGTAAGGGCGTGAACAATGAGCCAAAAAAAAATTCAACTCCATATGGGCGTTTCTACCGAGTTGCGATGGTCCAATTCATGGCCGGAATAAAATTACGAAAAAAACCAGCGTCGCAGCGAAAGAGTTAACTTCAAATTTGAATCCTCTCTCACTCCTTGGATGACATTGACTGAATTGTAAATTCTGAATTTTTCATAGACAATAAATGACATCTCAGCAGAAACGAGGGGGAATTTCACATCAATACTTCATGGGCTGTATCCTTTCAAAAATCTTCCTCACTTCGATCATCTAGATTCATTATAATTGTAGCATCAAAGTCCAATAAAATCTGACTAGTTCAAGAGATTATCGCCAAACTTGATAACTGATCTAGTTTGATTGTATGAAGTGAGCGAATTAGTATCAAGACTGGGTGAGAAGACCAGTTCAAGTTATATTTTGTAATGAAAATTGCAAATAATGTATTTGCAATTTGACAAGAGTAGTCGTCAATCAGAAATAGTTCCAAACTCTAATAAAAAAACAAAGCCTAGAACTTGGGAAGGAAGTGATCTTCCACTTCAAGAGTTTGACAGCATCAAGTGTTCAAAAGGGAAATATTTTGTTCAGCGATGCGATAGGAAACAGTAGATGAAAATTCTTACCTTCCAGAGGTAGACCGGATGCGACAAGTGACTGCACCACGGCCGGCGTTTTCAGTGTCGACGGTAATGCAGTACTCTTCTCCTTGGGCAAGAGTGTTTTGTACGCCCTCTTTGATTTTGACTGCGTCGGCTTTACCAGTTGATACACTTTGCACATTTACTGGGCTGTTTGGTACCTCTTTGCCACCGTATTTGACGTTCACCTTGTAACGGCCGCAATCGTCAGGTAGATAGGTTGCCTTGTATTTTCCATCACCAAGATTCTGAATGCCCACCTTACGGGGTGTCTGATCTGGGCCCTATTGGGATGAATTTTTTGATTAGTGCCTTATAAAATGACAATCATCTGGATTGAGATCGTTTTTCAATGCATTCTCTAGATTCCAAATGGGATCTCTAATCAAGCAGCCTTTTTCATGAGGAATTGAATCATTGAAATAGAATTGTCAGAAAATCCCAGGTATTGTAACCATAAAACAAGACTGCTTCTGATTATTTCAACGAAAATTCTGGCCTTTTCTACACTGTTCAGATCTTTCTCACCATTTTTTTCCCTGTTTAATCTGATCATTGTTCGATTTTCGCGAAATATTGATAGATCCTACGTAAAATGATCCCAACATATTCAGTTTTGACCCACGGAAAAAAAAACTCCATAAAACCACGGCGTTCTGACCGGAAAGCGATGTTCATTTCCAGTCATTCACATAGAGATTGCATATCCAAGCTGTTACTCCAAACCCTAACTATTTTCTTCTCAAGTACTTGATCATAAATCGAAAAGTCCTGAGTGAAATGGCTTCAAACTTTTTCAAAATCAATGCCGATAATCATCATATCGATTTTCCCCGAGTTGGCTACATACATCCCCAGAAATCCGAAGAAAAGTTTCAAAATTTCACATAAATCTTACCAGAACTTGCACTTCCAAATCACCAAATCCTGCTTTTGAGGTATCGACGATGAAATCAGCCGGGAAGGATGCAGTAGTAACAGGTGATACTCCAGGACCAGATAGAGCAACTTTGTTGGGCTCGCAAGTTGGTAAAACAGGGAATTGGAATGGACTGCCTTGGATAGGCTTGCCACCATAGTTAACATCCACCTGAACATTGCTTCCAGCTTGTGATGGATGGTAAGTCACTTCATGGATTCCGTTTCTTATCCTCTTGATCTCAGGCTTGGAGATATTGCCTCTGTCGGTCTTGACTTTGACATCGAGTACAGCATTGGCTACTTTGGTGGAATCAACAGTGAATGTTTGGGGTATACCTTCACGAACCATCTGCGGTTGCAGACCTGGTCCGTAGGCTGTTACATTGTTTGGTTCCTGAAACATAGATTGTTTGATTCAATGACAGTTGTCATTCACATCTCTATGTCAAGATCCGTTGACTTTTCTAAAATACCATGCGCTGGGTCATGGTCCACGACCAGAATAGAGCAATGAAGATCAATGTGTGTCATGCGATGTCATGAATTTAATACAACGGGAGTATTGATCGGTTTCGCGGTGCAATAATCTTATTCAAGTTTTATCGTGATCAGGAAAACCTTACCTGTTTTTCAGCCTGAACCTTGAATGGTGATCCAGGAATATGCTGATCGGCAAACTTAATGCTGATGTCATAGTCACCAGGTTCAGTTGGTAGGTATTCGACGTCACATGATCCATCGCAGTTATCTTTGCATGAAACAACAGCTTCACTTGGTCCTTCGATAGCTAAGCCAAGTCCACCAGTACCGGCCTCTAAAATGGTAAAACACAATTTCATCAATCACCATCACCTTCGAGTGTTTTCATCATAAAGCTTCAAATCCTTGGAACTCACCCCTTGTTTCAACAGTAAACTTATTCGACTTGTTAACAATACCCTTCTGAAGACCAGGTCCATAAGCTCGGCACTTACTGGCATCGCTGACTTTTTTAACATCAACACTGAATGGTGATCCAGGTACTGGCACGTTGTCATAGAGTACCTCAATTGAATGTGGTCCTTCATCGAAGGGAGTGTAGCTTACACGGTATGTACCATCAGCTTGAGGTGTTATGACCTTATCAGTAGATCCACCAACAGGATTGTTGATGAAGCAGCCAATGTTTTCGCGCTCACCCTTCGCCTTGCCAACGGCTCTAGAGTCAATCGTAAATTCAGTTGGCTGGTATAAGTTCAAGCCTGAAATGAGAATACACGATTAGAACTTTGACTTTTCTTAATCTGCGCTGAGGGGGTTTACAAGTTCTATTTTACGTATGAGGACACATCATCGAATTATCGGGTGTATCGTCTGCGCAAAAAGGGTTAGCTGCTTGCAAAAGCCATTTTTGAGGATTTTGGACATGCTGAGAGCTCTCATTTGGTGGTAGAAGCTGTACTAAGAAATTAACAGGATGTTCTGCACAAACAGACATTCGAAACGACACTTACAATTAGTTTGGACTTTAACGCGAGTACTTTTCACTGTATAAGTTGATAAACAGTCAATTGATAAATTTCAACGTTGAGATTGGATTTTATAGATAGACAAGAAATTTGTGACGTATATCATTTACTTATTTGTCCACTCATGCAGAATTTCTAGCTACAAATATGTTATAAGGCACGAATTGGTTCTCAAACCATGCTGACTCTGGTGACATCTAATACGAAAAGTCAATTTGAGTATTCAATTCAAGGCTCTGGATTCAGTTCATCACGATTCAAGAAATATTGGAACGGAGTTCCTTTACGCTCGTCTGAGGAGTAAAATCGCGCGCGATCAGCTGACCGACACGGCCCCGTGGAACGAGATTCGATGCAACCGGCCATACGATGCAACGAAAAAGCGACACTTTTGCGATATAGGTATACTGCTTGCGCTAAGCAACCGCGCGTTCTCATCCTCATCACCCGTATAGAAATCTGTTCAAATAATTTGACCAATTCATCAAATTTGATCAAATATTCACATCAAATTTGATCCAGATGTAATGATATTTTGGTCAAATTTGATCAAATGTTTGATTTGGGCTGTTGGAAACATGCGTCGGGTGCAGCTATAAGCATATCGCATCATCAGATGCCGAATGCCGAAATTCGTCTGCTATGGTCTACCGTCTGAATGCATGCAGCTCTATTCGATTGTTGTTGATAGTATTGCTAGATATACAATGATGAAAGAAATATTTATGTGTTTTTCTGGGCAGAATTTCCCGATCAGAAATTTCGGTGGCTTCCCCGCGGGGCCCCCGCTCGCATAAGTAAGTATTATTTTAGATGTATCATGTTTGTGATTATAACTCAAATCATTCTCTGATGAGTATTCAAGTGAAACAGAAAAATCATCTCAGGCATGGAAAAGAGCCTTATTATAAGTAGAGTCCAAAATATTTACTCACTTCTGCTGTGTCCGCTGTGGGGAGATGCAGATGGGTACTTTACTTTGCAGTATGTGATCATATAGTGATGAAGATTGTTCTGTTTCTGGACAGTGATTCGAGTTAAAAGTGAGTGCTTAATGATATTAAAATATAGTGTGATCACCTGGTGGAAATTTTCTTGACACATCTGCGGAGATGAGGTTAACTCAAGAACATTACGCAGGCCACTAAAGTGATCAGATGCTTTTCGCACTCCATGTGACAAGTGTAAGATTCAACTCAAGTTGCAGAATCAGGACCTGATCCTCTATTACAGGTGATGCACATCCTCAGCTAACTTCTACTTCTCTGCAGAATATTTCATGAAGTGCAGGCATAGTGAAAACACTTGGAAAAAATCTACGCTCAATTATATCTGGCCCTATTGAGCTTGCTCATCCCAGTTTTGATAAATGCTTTTTTGCTTCAGAGTGACAAGGTGTGTATGAACAATTGTCACAGCATCTTCACCAAGCTCTTACAGTATTCCTCGCCTCCAATTCTTATGAGCATTCATATTCTGTCTAGAAATTTCTTCATAGCTTGAATATTCTACTATGAGTCTTGGGGTGCTTTAAGACACTGATTTCACATTCTAGAATACTAATTGGATAGATAAACATGATGATAACTCGATCATCACCAGAATATTTACAATTAATTTCTAGTTGTGTACATGAATCCAAAATATCTTACTTTTCTATGATGCAAAAAAGAAGATGCAAGAGATTATTCAATGAGTGCCATCAAGAATTGGTTTACTGTCACATTTTTAAATTTCTACTTCCTTTCGACCAAGTACCAAATGCTTGCACTTGATTAATTTTTGTGGCATAGCAAAGTAAGATAGCTAGGGATATACTAATTTTCCTGTGAATATTCTGGTAATGATGAGTTATATCATGCTTAACTCTACAATTAGTATTCTGAAATATAAAGTAAGCGACTTAGAGCCAAGACTTATAGAAAGATATTCAAGCTCTGAAGGAACTTCATGACAGAATATGAATGTTCATGAGAATTGGAGGCGAGAAATACTCCAAGGGCACATTGGAGATGCTGTGACAATTATTCATGCACTCCCTATCACTGTGAAGCAGAAAGCATTTTTCAAAACTGGGACAAGCAAGCTCAATAGTGCCAGATATAACTGAGCGTAGATTTTTTTCCAAGTATTTTCACTATGCCTGCATTTCATGTAATATTCTACAGGAGGTCGATTTTAAACTCTGGTCGTAGGCCGCTCGACCACTGAGCGCTGGCCGTGCGACCAGCGCGTACGTATATGCGCGTAGAAAGAGCCACGGCGTTCATCCGGCAACGACTCGTGAGCTCGCGAGCTTCTGCTTCGCATTGTAAACAATCAGATACAAATATTTCCACCTATAAAAGAGTTCGAGGAGGTGCACGATTATTATTGTTCATGCTAATACACGAAGTGACAGTTTTTCATACTAATGTGAGGTTGTATGTTGGTTCTCTGTAACCTCACAATTTTCTGTTTGAATTTGTGCAAATAGGGCAAATGTGATGTGTGATGATGTGTCTCAAACTCAAATGAGAAATGAGGCAAAATTACTTTCACAGGTTCTCATCATCATGCTGCAGTTATCAACCGGGAGAAGAAACTTTTGTTGTGAGCCAGCTCAAGCAGGTTTCAAAGATTCTGTGGAAAGAGTTTTTGGCCTCAATGATGCTGATCAACAAATCAATTTTATCTTTTCTGAATTATTCCATCCTGCTGATCCAATAGGTTTATTGATTCTTGGTTAAACTAATGTTTCTCCATTATTGAGTGAAAGTGGCTAGACTCTGAGCGGAAAGTCTGGTGATGGAAGTTGGAAATTTCAAAAGAGTATGGAACTTGGGTATAGCGTGCTTGGATCCTCAACATGGTTGTTCCTTGGCATACATTATCCAATGAACCAGGAATCATTTCACAATCAGATCTTGGTATGAGAGAAGCGACAAAGTTATATAAGTATGGTTGCACATCTTTCGTAGAGTCAAGTGTCACTCACAATCAAACATGGACATCCAATGTAATTTCTTATACAAGTGGCCAAAAAAACTGTATGTCAGTTCCCCAGGGATCATGTCCTTGGTCCAAACTGAATACCTGAAATATTTGTTGGTAAAAAATGAGCATCCATTGGTTGGCAAATAATATAAATGAAATTCATGAGTAGCTACTCACATATCCCATCATTTTAAAGTTCATGCTGAACAAAACTACTATGTCTCTGCATATGTCAATGACTACCAATCAAGATCCAGACGTTGATTGTATGGTAAACGTAGCAATAAATGGTTCAGATTAGCAGAAAAAACATCTCTGACATTGAGATTGAGTTCGATGGATAGGAGTGAAATTTGAACCCCAATCAGTTTTAAAATATAATTTGAGGCCAGGATGGACAGATAACCTGGATTTAGGTTCAAGTCTAGATTAAAATATCACATTCAGACCAACCTTACAGTTGTTAAGAATCTCTACGCAAATTTATGGGCAACTCTCAAGAAGATCACAATGAATGTCTATGTTTGATTGTGAGTGACACTTGACTCTACGAAAGATGTGCAACCATACTTATATAACTTTGTCGCTTCTCTCATACCAAGATCTGATTGTGAAATGATTCCTGGACCATTGAATAATTTATCTCAAGGAACAACTATGTTAAGGTTCCAAGCACGCTATACCTAAGCTCCATATACTCTTTTAAAATTTCCAACTTCCATCACCAGACTTTCCGCTAAGAATCTAGACACTTTCACTCAATAATGGAGAAACATTGGTAACCAAGAATCAATGAACCTATTGGATCATCAGGATGGAATAATTCAGAAAAGATAAAATTGATTTGTTGATCAGCATCATTGAGGCCAAATACTCTTTTCACAGAGTCTTTGGAACCTGCTTGAGCTGGCTCACAACAAAAGTTTCTTCTCCCGGTTGATAACTGCAGCATGATGATGAGAACCTGTGAAAGTAATTTTGCCTCATTTCTCATTTGAGTTTGAGACACATCATCACACATCACATTTGCCCTATTTGCACAAATTCAAACAGAAAATTGTGAGGTTACAGAGAACCAACATACAACCTCACATTAGTATGAAAAACTGTCACTTCGTGTATTAGCATGAACAATAATAATCGTGCACCTCCTCAAACTCTTTTATAGGTGGAAATATTTGTATCTGATTGTTTACAATGCGAAGCAGAAGCTCGCGAGCTCACGAGTCGTTGCCGGATGAACGCCGTGGCTCTTTCTACGCGCATATACGTGCGCGCTGGTCGCACGGCCAGCGCTCAGTGGTCGAGTGGCCCACGACCAGAGTTTAAAATCGACCTCCAGAGAAGTAGAAATTGGCTGAGGGTGTGTATCACCTGTAATATAGCATCAGGTCTTGATTCTGTAACTTGAGTTGATTCTGATAGTTGTGTTATGGAGTGCGAAAAGCATCAAAACACTTTAGTATAACATCCCTGCGTAATGTTCCTGAGTTAACCTCATTTCTGCAGATGTGTGACTGTGAGGGAAATTTCCTTCAGGTGATCACACAATATTCTAAAGTCACTGAGAACTCACTTTTAACTCAAATCTCAGTCCAGCGAGAGAACTTTCCTCACCACCAACCTGCAGAGTCCAGATCCCAACTCCTTACAGCAGAAGTAGGTAAACACAGACTACAGAAATATCTACCCAAGTTCTCTCTCGTTTTTCCAGTCTTACTTGAGTTTTTGAGGAATGACATGAGTTGTAATCACAAACAAGCCCAAAAAAATACTAAATTTTTCATGAGAAATTACTTGTACATTATGCTAATATTGCCCCGGGGATGCCCTGCGGGGAAAGCGTTACACCTCTATATGCTTCTCCATACATTTGCCCCGCGGGGACCCCGCGGGGAAGCTCTGTTGACGCGGGGGAATTTCTGGTCGGGTTAAAGTCCGGACGAATAAGACATTGCTCCCATGTCTAAAAGGTACAAAGTTTCATTGTGACATCTTAAATCCAAAGATTCAGTGAATCCCAATAAAATTCTCTTCTTGATATTCAATCAGCTCTGATACATTTTGTGAACCTGAATTAGGTAGTGAACGACCGTGAGTAGTGAAGATTCAGATTCAAATTTAGAAGCTTTTTATGTCCCCCATCATAACCTTCCCAAGAGTTCACTCAAGGCCAAGGACTCATCATTTTATTTACATAATAGTGCATAATACTTGAAAAAATGATGCAAACTATCTCAATCACTCAGGGGCTCATTGGTGTGCATCTTTATCGGTATCGTTACATGATGAGCATTCAAAAGCTTGAAACTCAGTTTGAAGTCGATCAAAATTTTAGACTTTATTGACATTTCCGCACGTCTTATCGAGGCGAATTTTGGAACTCCGTTCCTTACGCGTTTCTCAAACGCACACGAATTTTTCTTGTATAATCATGAAAACACTCCATCATGCAACGATTGTTGTTCAGCTTTGTTCACAATTTGGCAATATTTATTTACTGACCGCAGTCGAATGTTATCGTCAAGCTTACTTTCCACTACGAAGAGCAAAAAATCGACTTTCGTCACATTCAAATAACGAATTCTGTGATCATCGGTGAGTGTTAAATCTTGAGTCCACATAAAAGTTTCTCATTGTCAGTCATGAAAATTTTTCGCTCATGCCAAGCAGTTCATTCAACAAAACTCATCGCTAAGAGAACAGGGATTCACGAACATAAGATAAGATGCAATGGTGCAGTAGATCCGTCATACATAGATACACGAAGGAGACAAAAATGTGATTCAATGCCTACTCAAAAAATTGTTGATCGTGCGCCAAAACGAGAACGCCAACTGGTGTAAAAAAAAAACTCATCATCGGATAGTAGGTAATACAAAAAACAAAAAGAGACAAAGATAAAGTTGCAGATCAGATTTGGTTGCAGAAGCTGACCATGTGACTGAATTCCTGGTCCCGATATCCTTATCTTGGATAAATCAATGGCTGGCTGAATTATCGCATCAAATGGTGATCCAGGAACATGTTCATCATTGAATGTGACATTGACCGTATAATCTCCAGATTCCGTTGGTAGATACGCAACACTACAGGTTCCATCTCCATTATCTTTGCATTGTATTTTAGCTTCACAGGGTCCTTCAACTGTAACTCCAAGTCCACCTTGTCCAGCACCTCTTGTATCTATTACAAATTCTGCCGGTCTGTCCACCAAACCCGTACTCAATCCAGGTCCAAAAGCTCTGACCATCCTGGGATCGCTGCTTGGAACACAATTGACGTAGGCTGGAAACCCCGGAATCGATTGACCTTGAAGTCTCAGGATGACCAAGTACTCTCCAAGTTCCGTCGGTGTGAAGTTGATCAGGTAACCCTCGAAACTTGGTACCACGTGACACATTGGGCATCTTTGTCCACTTGGTGTTTCGATGTCCACAACAAGATCCGGACCAGTTTGGCTGCTTACGGTGTTGACTCCAAGCGCCTCCTGCGTCAGCACGCGGAACTGCTGCAGACTGTTGACGGGTACGGCTGCGTAGGCCGCCGCCACGAGAGCCGAGCTTTAGCATCCTGGCTGCGTATACTCACGGGCTCTTTTCATACGCGACGCATTACTAATTTTTTTTCTCTTTTCTCTTTGAATTTTTAAACTTTTCAAATTTTTAAATTTTTCCGCTCGAACGTATCGGCCCGTATGGAAACAACAAAAGCACAAAACACTGCCGAAAGCATCATAGTTGCGTAAATGAGACATCGAAGTTTAGAAAGACTTTTGGTCAGTGTGGCGATAGATATAGAAAAACATAGACATTTTATGGTTTTATGCTGCAGGTTTTTGGCGTGAGTGATAGCTCAAGCGGTTATAATATGATGTTGATCGATATACATAGACGCCAAAACAGTGATTGGATGCCGCTGCATTATAAGTGTGTTACAAGCGACGACACACGTCGGGTCTCTGTCTCTTTCTTTCATCGTTATACATTGTGATATGCGAGGAGGCAAATATTCTCCGGTCGGACGTATATAATTTTAGACGAGCCATCCTCCTTTTCTAAACACGAGAATAGATCCACGCGTTACCGGCACGGGTTTCGCTGGAATCCGTGACGTATGAAACAAATATATATATGTGTTTGTATCCGCGGCTCTCTCATATAACCTAGCAAACTCGCGGCTATATTTACTCTGCCAACAGAGCGAGTTATAATCCCAGAGTCGCGGTTTTCTTGACCGAAACGAAGCTTTGCGAATCATATATACTTCTGACTTTGACTAATGTTCGATTGAGAGCGAGTTCCGCGACGTTGAGTTTGGTCATGGAAGTGAATTCTCTAGATAATGCCGAAATTATTTGGTTTAAAGAACCAGTGAACCAATTTGGAAATATGATTCAGGCCAAAAAGTTTCAAATGGTGTGACCGCGGTGCTCAAATGATGGTATATTGAATGTTGACCGTGAGATATCGTCTTCCGAACGCGTACTTAACCGACTTAAGGTACTTAATCGATAAAAACTTGAAAAACTCACTGGGTGAAAGTCCTTCAACTTTGACCTTGGAGACGTCAACATGTGGCTGAACGTTGACCTTGATTGGACTCTTTGGTACTTTTAATCCACCATAGTTGAGATCGACAGTGTAGGTACCAGGTTCAGGTGCTACATAATCAACGGTATAAGTTCCATCCTCGTTGTCAGTTAACTGGATAGGCAAGTCATGGCCGTCGGGTTTCTTCATTTCTACTTTGAGATCACCCGGTCCAGCTTCACGACAGTTAACATTAAAGTGCGTGGGCGTGTTGGTCTTGACGTTCGTGTCTAGGCCAGGACCAGAAGCGTGAACTAAAGCTGGATTCAGTGGCGCCTCTACTTTTACTCGGTAGGGAGATTTCTTTGTTGCTACGCCTCCATAGTTAACCTGATTTCACAAGATTGTTCGATTAGAATGTATCTTTATGTGACTCTAGGTAAGTATTGGGTATAGATGCAATGATGAAACTTACTTGGACGACATGTTGGGAACCAGATGTTGGTTTGTAGTGTGCTTGGACCGTACCGTCACGTTTGTCTTCAAGTTTTACAGGGACATCTCTTCCAAAGGCATCCTGGATAGCAACTTCCAATGGAGCCTGGCCAGCTTTTTTTACATCGACGGTGAAGTTTGTGGGTTTGTCATTAACCACTCCTTGTGGTTGAATTCCAGGTCCGTGTACTTCGACCTGAGTTCATAACCATGATCATACATTCTTTTATTAGACAAATGATTAAATGTTGGCTCTTGAACAGTTGAAGAGGTTACATACCTTATCAGGATGGAAATCACTCTGAGGTACAATGTTAGCGATGTAAGGTGACTTTGGAATATCCTCGTTGTCACAGAGGACGTGGACGGCATAAGGTCCTGGAGCGGTTGGCAAGTATGAAACATCAGCGGTACCGTCACCATTGTCAACGCAGTCGATCTTGGCCTTGCTAGGACCTTCAATGGAGAATCCAAGTGCACCAGTTTCACCGTTGGTATCTACGGTGAAGCGAGCTGGATGATTTACAACTCCACCGGTTAGACCTGGACCGAAGACTCGGATAGCTGATTCTTTGTATGGTCCTACATTGACTTCAAATGGTGACTTTGGTATCTCTTTACCACCGTAAGTTACCATCACTACGTGACGTCCATCTTTGACTGGATAGTAGTGGCACTCGTAAGTTGTATCGTCTTTCTTGGTCAGTCTGGAAGAACGATGATTATGGTAATGAACAGGAAAACATCGGAAATGCGCAATGGAACAGTATTGGAGTAGGTAATACAAAAACTACATTCTTGAGATACGGCTCGCCGTCCATAGAGTCAAATTTTACTACAGTACAGAAATCATTGTATAAATAGTCTTCGTTATCTTACGTTTCGCATCATTCCGATACGTAAGATAAATGTTTGGTTCTATGAGAAACTGGGTCATGGTCATTTGTTTACATGGTCACACGGTCAATTTTAATTCTGATATTATTAAGGAGATTTGATGGAGTCATGAGCGATCAGTAAGAGGAGAAGACTGAAACTAACCCAACCTGCCGCTCGGATGCACGAAAAATACTCAGTGAAGATATATATTGAAGATTTTCAACAAAAATCTGATCATATTTTTGCAAAATGCATGGTATACTCTGATCGCCGAAATGGACTAATGTTCGTTAGTAAATCATTCATCGTCTAAATATTTTACGGAATTTTTCCTAAATCTGAAAAGCCACTATACTCGTTTCCGTGGCACTGTTCATGAAAGCCCATGTTATTTCAAGAAATGTGTGTGCTCAGGAATCGAAAAGATGCTCGGTAAGAAACACAACCACAAAATTCATAGAATAATTTTATGGTCCATGGATTATTGTGTAAAAGGTTTCGTCACGATCTGTACATCTTCGATGAGACCATCGAACCTCGTCAAAATGATCAATTCATTTCAATCTTCTTCATAAGAATCTGGAGGGATAACTTCATGAGACTGGTTGTAAGAAGTAACTCACTTTGCAGGCAGATTGACACCACCCGGTGCGATAATTCTGACGTCAGCGACACCCTCACCTGCACCCTGGGTATGAATAACGAAATCGGCATCGTCCCTGACGCGAACACCATTTGCAAGTAAACCTCGACCATAAGCTCTACATCTTTTGGCATCGGATACAGGTGATACACGTACACCAATTGGATTATTGGGGATGAGCTTGCCAGCGAAGAAGATATTGACGGAATGCAATCCGACGACTGGTGACACATACTCGCAACGCCATACATCGGGTGAAGTTTGTCGAACTTTTACTGGGACAGTTGTTCTTGAACCCTACGAAGTATTATCAGTTCAGATTTCTCATATCATGACTCACAAGGAGAATCCGGAGCTCCGGGTCCTGAAATCTCACCAAAATTTTTTCACAGTCTCATACCACCTAGAATATGAAGAATCTAAAGCAACTCTGTCAAATGGGCCTTCTGTTCTGAGCTACAGACAGAAACGTCAACATTGCTAGTATATCTATGTATATCACTTTTTAACATGGGCCTATATGGGCAATGCTAATGTCATAGGCTGTAGCTCAGAACGGGACAGACGCCCATTTGACAGAGTTGCTTTGGATTCATCATATTCTAGGTGGTACGAAACTGTAAGAAAATTTTGTTGAGATTTCAGGAACCGGAGACTCCGGATTTCTCTTGTTAGTCACCAATATCTCAATCATTCCAAAAATCATGAAATAATTTTTAAAGAATGTAGATCAGAGTACATCCTCAGATATGCGAAAGGCTATATTGATAAACATACCTGAGGGTCAAGTATGATGACTTCGGGAACACCTCTACCGGCATCTTTGGTATAGATGTCAAAGAAGGTGGGTCTATTGATAATGACGCCATCAGGCTGTAAGCCTGGTCCGCTTGCAGTAACCTTGGTTGGATCACCAGCTCGACCTTCAACGTTTACCGAATATGGGCTCTTTGGAATCTCTCGTCCGGCAAACAGAACTCGTACTTTGTGCATGCCCTCATTTTTCGGTGTGTATGACACAGAGTAGGTGAGATTTCGATCTTTGTTGAACCTAATGTCAACCTATGAGCCAAATCGAATTTTATGATGAATTTCACATTCTTTGATATGGGCGATCATAGAAACAATCAATATTTTTCACTTTGGGTTAAATTGGTTATATCGATCAATCCAAACATTTTTCAGCATAGATTGGGTTATTGCATTATCCAGTTTTACGTGGATATTCACTCGGCGTACCTTACCTTAACCTGTAATCTTATATTTTTGTAGAAGAAACAGATGTTGAAACATTGTTTCTGTCATTGGTTTTTGATATCCTTATAATAATCCAAATAAATATTTTCCCCAGCATGGTGATTCATTTAATTCTACTAAAAGCTGAGATATCTATTGAATCAGAAGAATTTTGAAGTCCCCGCGGTAGAAGCATATTTTGAATCAGCCAGTATCTCCCATAAAAAATGTGGATACTGATATAAATTTGAATATTGCACGATGAATTTAGAAAAGTCCCTACACAGAACTTGAACTGATCTGGGGCATCGTTAGAACTGATTCTGTCAATACTTTCGAAGGAATGTCGTTTTACTCAATGAGAATTAGATTAAAATATTGAATTTCTCGGTTATTCTAATAGAATGGCCCAGAATATAACCACTTCCTGTGGCTAGTTCATGATTACAGGCAAATAGTTGATCATTTTATGGCAAGAATCCCGTTACACCAAAAAAAATTTGCTGCACCGGGCTCGTTCGTCAAACAGTAAGGCATGATTACGGAAAGTTTTCTCTGATATCCTAGTAATTGGGAAAAGGATGAAAAATTTGGCCGTTGTGTACGGGTGACTTTGCTTTGATAACACTGACTTGTTAAAATGCAGTTATCAATATGTGAACTACCCATTACGAGCAAAGAGCCGAACTCCTGATAATCGACATCCAATTACTCCATGGTTCTAGAGCAAAAACTGAGCAGAGTTTTTTTCACTGCACTGCAAAACAATCGGCAATAGTTTCTGTCCGTCCTCATTATATGAGGCCCTTGAATACCACCCCATCGTTGTATTGTTAGATTCAATGAAATTGAAAAAAAGACATTACCGGTAATCTCAGGCCTGTAGGATCGTCAACAGTAACCTCCACATTCCCTTTGCCGGCAGAGAATGTTTCGACGGTGAAATTTGCTGGTGCACCAGTTATTGGGCCTGTTGGTTCTATACCAGGGCCGTAAGCTCGAACTCTGTAATGTTCTCCATAAACTTGATCAGTTATCTCAATAGAATTCAGTCTTTGATGGAAAATTTCATCGCATTGGTCGAGGTTCATACGAAGATTATCCAATGAAAGGATCTCCCATTGATCTCGAAATGTTCCGTCGAATGGATTCTTAACGAGAAAATTATCCATCAAAGGTATAGAAAATTAATCATGTTTTTTAAAGGTTATGAGCAAACTCAAAATCTGACATGTCTACATCAACACTTTTGAATAAGTATGAGCTCGATTTTGATCAAGAACGTTAATCATGTTCAATGTGAGCCTGAATTGGAATTTCACTAACAACAATCTCACTAATATGGCTCAAAGGTGTACTGTGAAAAGGTTGTTGACTTTACACCACAGTGGCAACTTCCTGGTTGAAGAGTCAACAAAGTAGTTCTTGATCAACCACTAGTTGGCTGTCGGATTCAACCCAGTTGGTTCAAAATCCAATCTCTGGTTGACATTTTTCCTAACAGCGAATTCGGGTATGAATGCGGGACACATGAGATTCGTAGATGATGTTCCCGGCCGACATTTTTGGGTCTATAAAACAAGTTTCTTCGTGTTTTTCCATAAACAAACAGCAATAAACAGTGGCGGTGTCTGCGAGAGCCATATTAGTCAAAAATCCAGGTTAAGCAGCGTTTTTGATTCAGTATTGGGATTTGAGACCGTCTGTCTTAGTTTGCGAAGCCTTTGACTTGTTTCGGAACAAGATTCGAACGTGATATGATCGGTTATCAGTCCGGACACTGAATCGCAAAAATGTTGCTCAACGCGTTCGCTGTGGCGGGGCCCATCCGTGGGCCCCAAGGATCACCGATTTCAGTCTCCGCAGCGAACGTGTTAACTAGGATTTTTGACCGAAAAGGCTCGCGCAGACACCACTGATGTTTTTTCTATTCCCCATGTTGGAACATGAAGAAACTCCTTTTTCTGACCCAAAAAGACGTTCGGGCACCACCACCAACAATCTCATGGGTCCCATATAATAGCCATAATAAAAGAGTTGGCAAATTTTTTGCGCAAGTTTAGTGTAGCATGGCAGCCCTGATCGAGTGGTTGCCAATCTCGATTCTGAATCGCAAAAACTTTGCTTAACCTGCATTTTTAATGGAAAAGGTTCGCGCGGATACCACGGTTGTTCATTTCTGTTTGCTTATGGAAAAATATGAAGAATCAAACCCACAAGTACCAACCGGTGACCACCATTTACCAATCTTATGAGTTCCATCTTCATCCCCGTATTCGCCGTGGGAAAATGTACACCATTGGTTCGATTTTGTAGGCAACCAGCGGTTGCCGCCAGAAGACAACCAGTTGGTAGCTTTCGGATCTAGTCCTTGGTTGAGGGAAAGTTGCAACCAACTGGTTGCAATTTTTCCCACAAATTTATTACAGTGTATTATTCTCAGTATGGTAATCAGACGACGATCAACGCCGGAAGTATGAATCTGAAGAAGCAAAATGATCCTATAAAATGCAAGGCGTACGTATTGAAAACAATCAACACTTTCGATGATAATGTTAATAGACCACTGACACGGTAGTGATTGAATGACATCCGGGCTCCGGCTGTTATGGTATTTCGTTATAAAAAGCACAAACATTGTTAGAATATTTATAAGCTGTTTGAAATCAGAAAAGCCAATCAAGCAAACCCTACATACAATACGAAGCTGGTGCTCATCATATGACTTACCGCGGTGGTGGCAGGCTGCATTCGAGGCATGAAATGAATCCGTGAATTATTTTACATTCATAAACAACTTTCAATGGGGCAAGAAGCATGATAGTCTTGACTCCATATTACCAGAAATACAAATGTTTGAAGATTTTCAATGACTTGACATACAATGAAAATGGTTTGCTGTGATTTTGATAAACTTTATTACCTGTTGGGATTGGTGCGTGGGCGCAGTGGTGCTCCTGGTTTCAGTTTTGCATTCGGATATTGTGAGAGATACGTCATCATTGACTGTTCATCGATGTTTGGATTGACCATCTCTTCTGGTTTAATGAGCTGAAATTGTGCATTGAAGTTCATATTCCATTCGCTGAGATCGATATCTTGGGGAACCGTGGGTAACATGCGTTAAGGCGATGCGGTCACCATGCAAGCTGAAAATCATTCCCAACTTTCTCCGATTTTTTTGCGATTTGGGCTAAACGACGAGCGCACAAATATTTGTTATCATCTAACTTAGATTTGTCCGCTCTTCGTTAAGCCCAAATTGCAATAGAATCGGAGAAAGTTGGGAATGGAAATGTGCGTATATTATAGGTTAGGAGGTGCCCGTGTCCACCCCGTGTCCGAGTTATTCCCACTTTTCTCAGATTCTCTTAAGATTTGGGCTAAGCGACGTATTGAGGAATACAAGTTGGACAATAACAAGTATTCGACAACTCGTCTCACACTTTGAATCATCAAACTTTTTATGTAAAGTGTATTTTCAAGGTCCATGGTCACGGTGCACGGTGACCGCATCGCCTTAATCGCATGGCGCTATCAAAACACTGGCCTTAGTATATTCTAATCATGATGACCGTGTGATATTTTTTGTAATGCATTGAATATTATGGCCTGGTCACGCTTGAGCATGAGACAAGATTACTTTCACATCATTTTTGGGAATGTATCGGCTCGTCCGGCACTGTGCATTTGAAATGAATAGAATTCAACTCTAAAATGATCACGAGAGTTGGATCCCCCGACACGAAATGACACGAAACTCAAACTCATCTTCGGATCAAACTTTGAGACTGATTGGGAGCTTTTCGATGCAGACTTCTGAGAATCGTATAACTTTTCATTGAACTTCTTTGTATACATAGATGACTCATTTAATTTGGCGTCAGAAGTAGAATTTTTTCATTCGGGAATTCTCGTGTTTTGTATGAACCTCGTTATGAACAAAATGTCTACAAATGAAATTTCGATGATAAATTTTTCATAAATCTAATTTTTTTCCCAAAGGGATGTTAACTTATTCCACATTCGTGGCTTCTTTTTCAACGATAAAAATCATTCCAAGAATCATTCTTTGAAGCCAATGAGTCAATTATCGTAGACTGAAATTAAGTCAGAGCCTCTTAAGTCTTGAGTTAGCTCACCTCTCTACGAGCTTTATAATACGATGTTATAATACGATGACCGAATTCTTAACGAAGCGAAGGTGCATGTGTGGATACTCACAAAAAGCAAAAAGATGAAAAAGCAACAAAAAGGCTCAGACGCATGATTCGTTGAGAGCTGTCCCAGGAGGAGCGTCACATATTACCTCTTTTTGAAAATAGTCAGAGAACAGAATCGAACAAGCACGAAGAAGGAAGAAGCAAATTACAAATAGAGAGTCCGTTCAAACCTGAGGTATATTGAGCCAGTCATCGGCAAGGCCCATGGCCTCGGCCGCATTTTGAGCTGCGTCCTTGGGATCCCAATCCTGCCAGTCTGGACATAATCCAGGCGCCACCGCATCGACCAATGCACCAACTGCTCGACCGTCGTTCCAATCGTTGGTAAAATTGTTTATTGGTAATTCTGGAATCTTTGATTTTATCCAGTTCATGAGACGCTGCTTTGGTGTTGCGCCCTTGTCCAAACCACCTAAATCGTCGCCCTCCCACATCGGCATTGATATCGAATAATGTAGAATTAGAGTCCATATTAGACCGAGGATGAGCTTGAGCTTGCAGTCTACGATGTCTGTCGAGTCTGTAAGATACCAAAATTACGATAGAGAATGTATTGTCCAACAAGATTTTGTAATATACTAAAATACTGAATCGGTCCGTGGTAAAATCAGCTCCTGGCTGAAACGTACTCATTAGTTACGAGTCAGGGTTACAATTTTTGAAACGGTTTGGGAGATGCGATCGATGGCTGATAAATTTGAGATGCTACAAATATTCCTTTCCAGAATTCATCTCAAAAGTCTGCCCTGACACAAAGCAAAGTAAACATCCTGACAGTAGATGACCCGAAATTCAAATTCCATTTCGTGTCGAAAGTGGATGGAATATAGCAATTTGACATTGAAATCGTGACTGTTCAAAATTGTAACCGTACGGAAACAAGAGAAGGCATTGTCTGGATTTTCTTGAAACAGAGGAAAAAGTATATAATAATCATCTCATACGCTTGAAACACCAAGACTTAACACAAAGCTTGCTTTAAACTGTCAAGCCGCAGTACTTTGGGCCATTAGCTTTATTATTTCAAACAACACTATTATTTGTTGTCTCTACTCGTTTGTGGACACCAAAGTTTTCTGCTTAGAAGAGTCTTGGCCAAGATTTTTTGAAACGAAGTACTTAGTAAATGATATCGGAAGGAGATAGGGCAGGCTTCGAATAATCTCGAATATATTTCCCCATACCATCATATCCAATCGTAGACACGAATTCCTCGTAATCGTGGACTTTATTGTGAATTTCTATTGTACCGAACCGATGATCTGATCATCAAGACTCCAAGAAATGAAATTTTGAGATTAGATTTTATCACGGCCATGTCACCATGTTCAATTTACTAATTTCAAGGTCATTGTTGCCATGACTTTGAGTAGATCATTACTATACTATCATTTACATGATTTTCTATTGAAACTTCATCAATGAACGTAGCATCGCCCCTGACGAAGAAAACACGTTCTTATTTGGAGTTTTGTACAATGGAAGGTGTTTTTCCTCGTTTGGGGCGACGCTAGTATCTTCACATCCTTGAGAATACTTAATCAGAAAAGTGCTATCTCGTCTGATGACATGGTATTGTCTAGATATTTTTACATTCATTTCTAACCCTCGCTCGTTCGATTGCAATCCCCGTATTTAGTAATCTAACTGAAGTATTTGGAAATTTTCAACCCAAAAAATGAGAATTCTCTAATTTTATATCAAAGCATTCACAAACACAAGCAACTGGAGTCTTTTTTCCAAAACATTGCAACGACAGACTCATTCACTGGTATCTATCTTGCTCACATCATACAAAAAATTCCAATGTTTGCAATCAGTCGCCCGGGCACGGGCGGGTTTCCTTTTCCAATATTCCAGATATTTCAATCTACTCCTATCGGTTTCACAACACCCTAACATCATATGAATCACGAGTAAATCTCGGTAAAATACAACTTCGAATCACGACAACGACGACGGCGGCCGACGTCCTGTGCCAATTTTAGAGTCCAAGCGCTGGGGCGCGGGTGGCTATGGATGAGTCTTGTATTGTGCAACACTTTCATACGTTTCTCGCGCTCATTTTCGAATTATGTATGTGGATATAACTTTTAAAGCTGGCCAAGCGGCTCTCCGATTTCCCACTTTCTTGCTCTCTTTCTTTAGGTTCTTAAAAATAAAATCCACGACAGCCAACGAACGACCAGCTGAGAATCGAAGTGAGAAAGTATAGTCTGAATACAAATCCCGTGGAGTGAAAGAAAAAGAGCTTGCGGGAATCGATGCGTCAAGAACTATTTTTGATTTGTAAGAAACTGAGAGATTGTTGTAAAGCGCTGCGGATAAGAGTGATGCTTAGATTGAGGAACGCGCGTTAAGCACGAGATCTTGTCTAGTTCGGTAAACATTACTGGAAGAATTTCAGTGAAAGCTTTTTCCAAAAAGTAATGGATTAGCGTCTGTGTGTTGTAGTTTAATACACAGGCTTTGGTCATCTCAAAATGTCTTGATCTGGGAGGAAATAATAGGTTTTTTACAATTTTCACACGGACATTTTTTCATTCATACTATAGCAACTGAAAAATCGACGAAAGTTTAGATATGATACTTTTTTGATACTGTAGCGAGATAGCAAGACCCTTTAATATTCTGCAACCTAACGTTGTTTCAGTGAGAAAGGGTCAGAGAAATTCATATCGCCGGAACCACTCCCAGAATTGCTCTCAACACCACGAACATTCATGAGGTGATACTCTCAATGTTTTCATGTAAGTACTCTCATGAAACTCGTTCTTGCAGAGTTGGTCAATTACGTGATGGAGCTGGAAAGACAACCCCAAAAATGTTTCAGCTGTGAGTGCACTGATTACACTGATTGCATCCGTACTGTTCGAGCTGCTGGATTGATTCTCTACCCTTTGATTATGATGAAACATATTTTAATAATTCACAAATAGCAAGTGTCACAAGAATGAGTTGGAAACTTTTTCCTTTAGTATTTCTTACCAGTGTTTTTTAGCTACAGAGTCATCGTAACGGGAATTGAAACAGAGTGTATCATAATTTAAAGTGTAAATCAGGCGATGATCTTTCTCAACAATTCAGAACTGCAAGAGGTCCATTCCTCACACTCAGATTGTAAGGGTCCTAAAAAATGATATTTCATCGCATCCCAGATTATCTTGAAACTACTGTAGATGAATACGAATATTCTACGCTATGAAGGTTTTGTCATATAGTTGGGAATTTTCTTGCTGAAATGTGAAACTACAAACTACGAATTCTTGCAGTTTCGTGTTTTTGGCATTGAGCTCACTCCAAAATAATATTCGCAATCCGAATGTATTATTATGCACGTAACTTTAGATTTTGGTAACTCCCCCAAATATGTATGAATACTAGATCTGTGTAGCTTCTATCGAAGAACGGTTGAGAATTTGGATCAAAAATTTTAATTATGAAATTCCAACGATTCGTTTGTAGAATGCAAATCCTGAGAACAAGACTTTGTGAGAATGTAAAAAAAATTAGTTGAAATATCCTGCATGAAGATCAAAAAATGATTCACCCGATTCTCTTGCCATATTGGGAATCCTCGCACATCAGTGTACTAACAAGAAACAAAAGCATCAAACATTTGTATACCAATAGGAAAGTCTAAATTCGTGATTTGCAAGCATAAATGAGCAATCGCACAGAAACGTGACGAGAGCCATGCTCTTGGGTACTATCGAGATTCGTCAATCTCGGGTTTCCTATACTCGAGCAGATTTATGGCCTCGTAAGCGTTAATGGCCTCTTATAGAAATCTCGAGCACTGAACCACTGAATCCCTGCAAATTTCACGCCCACTAGAGCTTTTGGTGCTAATTTCGCAAATTATCAGAATCCATTACCTTCACGAGTAATATCTCAATGAATGAAACTAAGCTAAATTTGATTTATTCGAGCTTGTAACACTGCGCGGGCTTAATTCCAATTAAAATGACCATTTTGGATTTTACGAAGTAGAAAAAAAGGCATTCGTTTAAGGCGATTTCTTTGAGAAGCTATAATAGCTTGGTACGATGGTAGCGAGAATGATTCACTCAAACGATGCGTATCTGTGGCGCGTCGGACTCGAAGGATAATATAATGATTCAACTTCAATACGAATTCTGTCGAGAAGTGCAAATGAGAAGGAAAATGACCTCCGTCACGCGTTGGCTTATTTCCAGATATCGTAAGCTTTTACTGATGTCATATGCTTTTGATGATATTTTTTCGCACGTATTATTAATAAATGCATGGCATTCATTCATGATGACCAATCGGTCAGTATAATCAGTCTTAATTGTGTTGAGAATGAGATGGTATTTTGATGGGAATTGCAATAACTGGAAAATATGAATATTATGGGAAGTATCTCGACAATCATGAGTCGGTACTCTCCCTATTGAATGATGTACAATGTCGAATGTGTCAAATTTTTGCATTTTTCTTGCCTTGTTAGAGAGGAAATATAATCAATAAGACATTTTCAACTGAGGATCCAACTGATCTGCAAGAATGGAATTGTATCTTCAGTTTGGGCGGCTCATTTACAAAAATTCAATCAATCATGGCATTTAGACCCTGTTGACTTCTCCTAAAACTCCAGCTTTTGTCTGTCCGACAAGATAAGTCTTTGAAGTTTTCAGTTTATTTTGTCGAGACGAAAGTTCTGAGCTTTTGTGACGGAATGCTTAGAATTCTATTAGACGAAGGCGATTTTTGTTATTTTCTGAAAATGTTTAGAGGATGCATTGAAGAATCTAAAAATTTTCAAACCATCATCGGAGTATCTGATAAACATATTGGTCTTGAAATCATTCTAACGAAGTTCGTTCTAGAAAAAAATAAAAATAAAAATCGAAAGATGTCCAAGGCTGTGGCTTGAAAATTTCATCACAATCTTTTCCATAATTTTCCACTAATACTCAATGTTCCACAAACCAGAATCTCATTCTGGAGGCCAAAATTCGACACTGTAGGAAGTGGACTAATAAAACAATTCCTCTGTATTGGACACAAATTCCACAATCAGCTGAAACAGCACGGATTATTTGAAGGGAAAAGGTAACCAATGAAAGTGACATCAAAAACTATCAATGTACTACTACTAGTAGTAGTCTTATTCCATCTGTCGAATATATCAAAATCCCACGTTGCAGTAAATCCTACCAGCTCATTTGTTAGATTGGTGTGATATTGAATATCTCGATGGGAAATCCTATGTATTTCACATATGAATGTATCTCACAATCAATGTTTCTCTCGATCAACATGCTATATCAACCCCAGAGTTGTTAAAATCCACTGCACGTGCATTACACGTACGTGTAATATACGTGCATTTGTGCATTCATGCATTCGTGCATCTAGCTTTCTGCTCCGGAAGGTTAGGTCGTCTGTATGTTTACTTTTTGAAAATTGAGTTTTCCCGAACGGAAAATAAGTAATCTCGAGATCATGACTCACGGAAAGTTGGATAACTGTAGCTTACAACCCAAAAAGATGAAAAGGGGAGGCCAAAGTGATGATCAAGCTGTTGAAATGAGGTATTCCTGTGAAATCAGGGCACATGCTTTCCTCCCCGGTTGATGGAAGTAAACTACAGATTTTGGCCGAATTTTTATCACGTTTTGGTGATCAAAAGTCCATTAACCAACCCTTTTATCAGTCACTACTCAAAGTCAATTACTTTCTATCATAAAAGCTCGATTTACAGTCAACAAACACTACGTAAACACTGGGTTACTCCGGAAGGCATAGTCAGATTGTTCACTGATTGAAACTTGGCCTTTCACATGTAAAAATCAACGTACTCAGCATAATAAATAAGGTGACTGATTCTTTACGCCCCAAAATATTTTAAAGACTTTGTCAATCAACTGGGGAGTAATGCGCTTCACTCCACTTCATTATTTTTCAAAGTATCTCAGGTCATTCTGTAGATATTGACGACAGCTTGAACATGAGCTAGATTGGTATCAGTTGTGGTTGAAGTCAACTAAGATTTGCCATGCTCAAGATGTAGAGATCCAAGTTTTTCCGAAAACGCAGAAGTTTCCTTCCCAAAAAATCGTGACTTCTCGAGCTTCCGGTCGAGTTCATCACGAGGACTATGGAACAAGTTGGAGTCCGTTGTGTTTTCATGGATATGCTCTATTAACAAGGGGAAATTTTCTGTTTTCAAAAGTACCGAACCTCATTTTTCGAGAACAAATCGAGGTTTTTCGAGCTCCTAATTCAGGGGTATCTTCATATTTCATGGCACGACTTAGCCTATTCTGAAGCTCATTGCCAGAATACTTTCAAATAAACTCAGCTGAGTGGAGAAATATGAAGTTGCATCTGAACTAGAAGCTCGAGAAGCCTTGAATTGTTCTCGAAAAATGAGATCCGGTACTTTTGAAAACAGAAAATTTCCCCTTGTTGATAGAGCATATGAGTAGATCCGCGGAAAGTTGCTCGCAAGGTGTTCCGGCCTGTTGCCGCATCTACGCGTTTTCAATCGATCGGGCAAAACACTTTTCCTATTTATTTTTTCGTGCTCTTTCTTAGCAAAAAGTCAGAACAGACCTAGCTGGTCGTTTAAGGGTCAAAAAGTGCGAATTGAGGGTCGAAATGTCAATTCCGTGGCCTGTCCGCACCCCTAAATTCGGCATTCAAGTGCATGGTATGAAGATGTACGACTTCTAAACGATTCCTCCATAAGGAGACATCAAATTTGGATATATTTTCAACATGTTTTTATAGTTTAAGAGTCGCAACTACCTCTTTTACCTGCCTAACGCTGTGCATACATTGTGTCCTCGAATTCGCGCCAAAATTACGGTTTCGACAATCTGTGTTGCATGAGAGCGTCTATCGAAATGTAAGCATTCGCTCAAGAGCACATTTTAATCCTCTTGCTTCAACTATCAAACAACTGCGCTATAAACATCCATAACTTCACTTCCGAGAAGTGGCGGCGTGCTCTTCTTCGAAAAATGCCGGGGTAAATAAGAGTGTCAATTCCGTGGCCATCTACCAACACGTCTAAAAGATCGACAATCCAGCATCTCGCTCGACTTTTTGTAAGTATTTGGTATACCAAAGACTTATCTAAGCGGAAAAAGCGATTCGATAACTCTCCGATCCGTTTTCGCTGATCAAACATGAAATGTCAATTCCATGGCCGTCAATTCCGTGGCCAATTTGCGATTTCGAGCTGAGCTCTTATGGAATTTAACACGTAAAAATATTTTTTAACTTTCTATATGTTTGAGTTTTGATCCTGAATATAGATGAGAACAGGAGTGAAAAAACCCATCTTGCGAGCCCAGAAGCTCACTTTTGTCTTTCGTCCATTTTTGAGTTCGTTCCGAGCAAGTTTCCGCGGATCTACTGATATCCATGGAAACACAACGCACTCCAACTTGTTCCATTGTTCTAGAGATGAACTTGATAATGAGCCAAGGTACGTCGAAAAATATTGGGATGGGCTCGAGAAGTCACGATTTTTTGGGAAGGAAAATCATGCGATGTCGGTAAAACTGAAATCTCTGCATCTTGAGCATGGCACATCTCAGCTGACTTCTTCCACAACTGAGACCAATCTAGCTCATTTTCAAACTGTTGTCAATATCTACAAAACGACCCAAGATACCTTGAAAAAGAATGAAGTGGATCGAAGCAGCATGCGGTTCGAGGGAACCGGTGACCGTGAAATACATTCGTACGTGGATATGGGATTTCCCATTGAGATGCCGTCAACCGGGATAACTTAGGAACAGGAGGGGGGGGGTAACTTTGAAACAACCCATGAAAGAGTGGTTAT
The DNA here is from genome assembly GCA_029851415.1 of Eretmocerus hayati. Lineage (NCBI taxonomy): Eukaryota > Metazoa > Arthropoda > Insecta > Hymenoptera > Aphelinidae > Eretmocerus > Eretmocerus hayati. Next base: position 22,301,805 of record CM056741.1, read on the forward strand.
CGCGCACAGTCGGCTAGGCAGATGATCCTGAGACTTTAATACCGGTTTCCTCCACTTGGAACAAGCATAAACAATGTTTTGCACCGGCTTGAAGTCCTGCAACAACTTTTTATCCGTTTATAAGTTGATTTCTTCAAAAGTACGTTTTCAATCCAACAAACAGTCTCTCGGGAAAAGTGGCGTGGTTCCGACTTTATCAGGTCGGATCCGAGGTGGCTGAGCTAGATTTCACTTGTCTGTACACATATCTGAATGAAACCATTGTTACATTGGAGTATTTTCACGAAGTTTCAATTTTGTAGAGTAAAAACTGACGAGTATGTATTTTTTTCAGAAACCGGGGTAACTTTGGAACACTTGTTCGTGTACTCTATATTATCTCCCAATGTCTATTATCATCAAATTCTACTTACTATACTCGAGTAGTCGTTGATAAGAGCTTTAAATCGAGCCTAGGATCGTCTCATCTCGACCCACGGAAGCCAATTTATGGCAGTTTTTGTCAGAAACCGACTGTGAAGGTATTTTCCTCCTCGAGAGTTCGCCGCGACGCGGGCAGTGAGGTTTGCCAAAGACGTCTATGCACGATTATGGAAGTTAAATTCAACCAAATGGACTTTTACAATAGGTCAATGAAAAGCTAAGACACTCAGCTTTCGATCACTGATGGTGAAGATCGATTGCGTGACCTAGTTTATGGATTAATTGACGAATAAATAGTGATAACAATTTCTGTTCCAAAGTTACCCCAGTCCGTGTCTAACTTTGGAACCCGACTTTCAGCGCTCATTGCTCCAACCAGAGATGTCCAAATAGACCTTATAAACGCCGCAGTCGAAAGCTGAGACTGTAGACTTTCAATTGAGTACAGATACGGTTTGCGTCTGATGTGAGACGTACAAGTTTCGCGAGTTTTAAAGGAAAAAATGTCATTTTTGTTTCAAAGTTACCCTGGTTGACGGTATTCAATATCACACCAATCTAACAAATGAGCAGCTAGAATTTACTGCAACATGGGCTTTTGATCGGTCCAACTAATAGAACAAGAGCTCATTGGTAGTTGTTGGTGTCACTTTCATTGGTTACTTTTCCCCTTCCGACAAACCGTGACAGTAAGATCGGTCCCATGATTTCTGACCAGTAATTTTAATGGATCAAAATCTTAAACCGACGGCCAGTTTGAGTCGTTCAACGCTGCAACGATAAAAGTATATTTTATGATGCTTCAGATACCAGAAACAAGCATATACTAGACATGCAGATATGTAGCTCAAGTGTAAGATCAAAAAGATATTCATTTTAGTAGACCAGAAATGGATCGCGAATCTCCAAAAATAGCTCTCGTTCCACTTTTGAGAATCCGACGATATTCACAATAAAATCAAATCGAGTGACCCTCGCGATAATTACCTACTATATCAAAAGTGCGACAGAAACAATGCGTCATAATTACTTCCTCGCTCGCACGCAACGGAATTTCTCTCTCATGCAACCGTTGCAATGAATGAAACATGAAATTAAATTTTACATAATCGTTGCCTTGACTTTCGCTCTCCTCTTCCATTCAGATTGTTCGCATTTCTGAGTTTATTGACATTCAATGCTGTTAGAATTTTATATATTGGCAATTCCTCCGCTACTTCAATTTTTTTTTTAACAAATCGAATTGATTTCAAATAAACTACCGTATATTCCGTAAAACTCTGATGATGAATTCGAAGCAACTCAATCAAAACGTGAATTAATTGAATCTTCATGACACAATCGAGTAGTAATGACCAAAACAAGTAATAAACAAGCTCGACAATTACCACGCGTCTTGCAATGAAAATCTTCACCTTGCACCAGTATAAAAGTGATGACGAATCACTCACGATCTCTTACACGCGAGAATAAACACTCTCATTACGTGATGTGATATGATATCACTGTTCCCATGACGTTAAAAATTATTCTAACTAATGTCCACCAGCAAAATAGAGCCTGGCTATATGTTAATTTTCCGCAAATAGTAAAGAATCGCGAGAAAAAAAAAAGTTTCTGAAGACGGCACGCCATACACATGATACAGTGCCATGCACTAATAGTGAGCTATGAGAGTGAAATATTTGACCTCGATGACGGCATTGAAGGCTTTGAGAGTCTTAGACGATGCATCGGAGGAGTATTTCTAACTAAAATGAGCTGCATCACAAGTTGAACAGATGATTCGCGCTTTACGAGGATAAGTGATGAGAGAGAGCTTGTATATGGCTTGGACTTACTGACGTCATCGATATATGGCCAAACTTGTGCGGAATATGTGTGCACACCAATGCATACCTCATGCTCATCCATTCTGAGAGAAAAATCGCTGTGACAATGGTTTCGTCATTTTACGGTTGAAGCGAGAAAAATGATTGAGTATGCATGGAATGGTGTACAGGCTTGATTTTTCTGATTTCGATGTGTGACCGCAAAGTTATTGATTATAGTGTGCAGTCACTATAAATTTGGTCTCTGCATGCCAACTACCCATGTAACAATGGAAGTTATAGAAGAATAATTGCATTAGGTATAGAGAAATCGTTATCACCGTCAAGTTAGGGTCATTAGGAAAAAGATTCCAGTAAAATTACGAAAATCGAAAATTTCTATATTGGTCTGGAACAATGGGTGTTGAACGGACCTGTAAAAAAGCGAATAAAAATTGAATTGATTCTCGATTTATCGTATTCAAATGATCGTAGATCTAAAGCCTTTTGTATATACGGTCGTCCCGTTTAAACTTTTGATATTTGGAGGTAGAAAATGTGCCGACACCCACCAAATGTCACCTCCGAGGGTTTTAAGATGGGTTTTCCGACTTTTTGGAACATACGAAACATAAATTAACTTATGCACAGATATAACAAATTCTACTCATCGGTACCATAGGAGGATAGCGCGCCCAAAATTGATCGAACGGCTGAACGGTTTGAGCTACGCGGGTCTTGAGGTTTTGGGGTTTTCATCTGCGGCCACCAGATACTTTGAAAAAAAAACTGACTAGGACCTCTGTAGCCTCGGGTTTAAGGGTCACACCAGTAGGGTACAAAACTGACCAAAAAATGTAACATAAGGAGATTTTTGCGAAAAAGTCCTACAGAAAGTGGGAAAATCAATTTTTTTCGATACTTTAAAGCATGAAAAAGTTGCACCCGACGATTTACTTCAAGGAGAAGATTGGTGCGAAAAGGCCTGCAACGGAGAAAATCCACTCTTAGAGTGGAAAACCGAGAAGGTAAAATTTTAGGCAAAATTGTGCCACAAAATGTACGTACTCGCCATGCACCCTAAAAATGGTATTTTGGTTATTATTATAGCAGTGGAATTTGGTGCTCAATACCATTGTATTTACCCGCTCGAATCCCTAGTGAGCCTAACCGTAGCGCTTCTTACTGACAGAGTCCAAAAAAAAAAAAAGAAACACCACAGGGCGCAAAACTGACATTTTGACTCTTTTTTCGATCATGATTTCTTTTGGCGACCCTGGATCAAAAAACTATCGATTGCGCCAAAAAAGTACAAAAAATCGTCGATAATAACTTGTACGATTTTTGCTTGAGCGTTTTAAGGGTTTGTACACGCAGGCACGCATTATTTCGAAGTTTCCGCGTAGGTACTCATATACTTTGAGGTATAGGCAGAGTTATAGGCATGATGGTCAACCCTGTATGAAATTGGTAAACATAGTTTACAATAACTTATATAACTTCTTCAATTCTTCTAAGAAATTGTAATAGTTTCAGTTGATTTTACTAATAGTGATATGTGCTTCTAGTCAAATGAAATTCTCAGGTATTCGTATTTTGTTGAGAAAAACTATACGACTCGAAAATGATAAGATTCATAATTCCATTAACTCTCAATTTTTCACAATGCCACTCTATGTTTCAAATACCAGAGGATTTTCAAAATATCAGAATTTTCATTTTACCGTTTAGTTGATGAGTGAAATATTTTATTTTACCCTTCAGTTGATTCGTAAAGTAATATGTTTGGGAAAATCAGCGGCCACCACCAAGGGCTTGTTTCTAATCAATACAGATTTCATCAAGAGATCCAACCACTAGGGGGTGCCCCCCCCCATTTTTAAAGACAAATTCAGTGATTCATTCTACGACGAAGGATGAAATCGGGAATCCTGGCCTTCAGCCTCTATCAAGAGATACTGTTTTTTGGAGATATAGGGGAGAGTGGGGCGAATTAGGACAGGGGCGAATTAGGACAAACAAGATAGCTCGGTTGAGGGTGAGTCTAGGCTTCCGCCGCATAAAAACATTCTCAATACCATCACAGACAATGGTTTTTATGGCGTTTAGGCCTCCCGAAACGATACTGGGGGTCCTCGCTGACGTAGGGGTGCTTTTCGAGGGTATCGCGTGGTTTATTTTGGAAATGCAAGAGTTTAGGCTGCTCCTGCATAACTGGACGGACTTCATCGCCATTTGAGAGTCAAAAACTACATCACAAAACAAAGATTTTGAGCCATTGTGGGTTGAAATTGGTTCAATAGGACACCAGTAATCGCAATTTCGCGAAAAAACGCTTGGGGGCATTTTACGACAAACTAAACGGGGCGAATTAGGACAATGCTAAATGCCATTAAAAATCGGTCGACCGATCGCGTGCCCGTGTTTTTCGATAATTATTGCTCGCATCGAGGCAAGTGTGCATCTGTGCAAATCTTTCGAAGAGCGGTAGGTTGAAGATGAGTTAGATTATTGGAAATGGGTGAGAAAGTGAAGTTACGATGGCCAATGACGATTTTAGGAGTCAGATTGGACGACCCAAGTCGCTTTCAACGTGTTCCAAGATAGTCCTCGATTATACGCATTCTCACTTTCGCTATCACCGAAATCCGGTTGATTGTCGCACTCTATCATTTGGATCGTTGAGTTAGAGCGAATAAGGGTACCTCCAATATGAAGAAAAACTAATGAAAGTTGACTATTAGAGGCTGCGAAACGATTGCTGATTGCTAAAGACAGTAGTGCACCAATGAACCGCTTAATTCAATAATGTTCCAAATTGACATAAAAATGGCTAGATTGCTGAGGCTCTAGGAGGATGTAAAGGTCGCGGGCGAGTTTCCCTCTCGATTTAGGGTTACTACCACGTATTTTGGTGAGCAAACTCGACTGTAATAGTTGGGGAATATTGTAGTATACCTCAATTTTCAAAGGCTGTCCTAATTTGCCCCCAAAGCTGTTCTAAAGTGCCCCCAAACGCGGGGCGAATTAGAACAGATTTTTTTTTCTCAAACTTCCAAGAAAATTATGAAATCGGTGACTTGGGGGCCTGAACATTTTTTTACAATATATTCAATAGTCGAACTTTCAAGTCCTGTAGCGCGCCTATCCCCAAGTATCGCCAGTTAGCCTCACTGCAAAACCTGTCCTTATTCGCCCCACTCTCGCCTACATCAAATAAAAGCCCGAGCTTCTCAAATTTTGGATTATATGACGAATCAATTTCGAGAACTCCTTCCCTTTGAAACAAATTGTTCTCTAATTGGCTCACTTTAGTTTGAAAGATCGACTCAATCAACTGCAAATCCATTGCAAACCGCCCTGACGAAAATAATGATGAAATCACACCCGCAAAATGTTTTTGTTACATGCTTGAATCTATTTTTCCTCGAGAATGAGTACCTATATTATTCATCTGCACGATTGTTTACCTCAAGCATCAGTTCGTGATTCACCTTGAATCATCATATTGGAATTAGAAGGAGGTAAGGTATCTTGAATCAGACTTATTGGCACGATGCCTAAAACTTCTAATCTGCTTCAAATATCTTCTAACACGAGATATCAGGATGTTAACCTGACTACAGTCCAATACGATTCAGTATTCAATCTTATGACATTTGTGTCCAAAAATCAGTTAAATATCAAAATTCTTCTTCAAATTGAGACTGTACGTGCAAAAACATTAGTAAAAAGTGAATTCACGATATATTCAAAGGTAGAAAAAAAGTCTGATTAACGAGTGTCAATCGTTCCGATAACTCAAAACGCTCGGCAATAATTAACAGTGCCCGAGTGACCCCGAAAACGATATCGCTCATCGTAAGTCTCAGAACTCGCAACGCACAGCCAAGTTTGCATCGGTTCTAATTATCGTACACCGAGATAATTAGATGTATCAAAGAATCTAAAAATAATCTCAAAAATCAGAATAATTTGAACTCTGAGGTAATGAGATAGTGAATGTTTGTATAAAATGGTACATTCAAACTCAGCTCGTTGCCAAAAATCGAAGATAAGCAATCGCGAACCAGACCTTGAAAATATCGTGACAGTCGTGAGAAATGCGAAACGTTTGCCAAAAGGTTCAGGCTTCAACAAGTGGTGTCTTTCGATCCCCTTATGCTATCCAGTCCAGTGCAAATAACTAAGATGTATGAGTGGGCCAACCAAAAGTGTTCAGAAATCACCGGAAAAATCAAAGAATAGAAAAAATGAGATAACATGAAGCTCCGAGAATCATATAATTTTTTACTCTCTGTGAATCGATCCCTCACGTCACGTTTAAAATTCGCGGGTGGTTTTCTGACGGGGACAGATATACAACTAAAGTGTACAAAGCTGCAAATAATCGATCCTAGCAACAGCTGAGCGCAAGCAACCCGCGAGGGTGGTGGCCGCTATACATTTCAACTCGTCGCGTATCGTTCACTCTAAACTTCCATCAGGACCATCACAGCAGCGAGAAAGTATCAGTTTAATGGCCAAAGTTTTCATCCATCTCACTAAAATTCGCAACGCTCAAAACTTCAACTAGTAACTAATTGAATTTGTCCCCCGAACAGAAAACCAGTACGTAATTTTCATTCTCAGACAATTCTATTTCATCATCATAGTGACAATACCATCAGTAGAAACAGGCGGGCTATGGTCAGACGAATGCAACACGATCGAATTCCAAAAAAGTTTTAGTGCAGTATGAAACATACAGTGTTCTCAGTTATGGAATGAAATATAAAATCTTATATCGATGATTCTACAGGTATAGAAGTATCTCCTTGAATATTAAAAGCAAAAAAATCATAATAATGATAATAGCACTTGATGACAAAAAAAATACAATAAAAATACTTGCGAGGCGATCTACTGCATGTTTGCTCTCTCAGCTGAGCTTATCCATTCGTGCAAATACACATCGACATCGCAGCATCGTATCGTAATAGTTTCTCAATGGGACGAGCTCTACACTATATAGATGTATTCATGAGAGTCCGGCTGATCTTATACTAAACACACGTGTTACAAAGGCGCGCACGCTCTCGAAACACTTCTCAATCGCCCGCCCAATCGTATATTGCTCCCTATATACTCCTAAGCACTTTTGTATTGTTTACCTATACCGCAGACTACACTCACCTGTCTCTACAAACTTGAAAAATCTCGCTAAAAAAAAGTACCTATCAATCACCACACACACTCTTACTTTTACGCATAAATAATATAACTATAGGTACTCACCAATATTAACAATGCGAATGCCAGCATTTTCCAAAAATTTGAGTGCAACAGAAACATTTTCTAATTTCTGTGATCTAAATGTCGGCTTCTTATTATGTTTTGGCAGCCTCTTCTGTGCTAAAACTTCAATCAAACTAACTAATTTTAAACCATCTGAAAGATCCGTTTCCAAATCTCCAATATGACTGTTTGCACATCTTAAATGTTCGTTTGCCCATCTTGTAAATGTATTTTGTTGTATACGCTTCCATTCAGCGTCTTCAGCTAATTCACGTTCGACCATCTCGGTCTCCTCCTGACCGGGTACTGTATGCCTTTTCTCATGATGATCGCTCATTTTCAAGCTTTGTATGTATAAGTTGACTCCTGTATAACAGTCCTGACTTTAAGCTTGGATGTATGGAGTGATATGGTGAACGAGGCGGCGGTGGTAGTAGGTGGATATAGTCCCCGGGAAATGATGCGCGCGCAGATTTTAATGGTACGGGTTGGTTGTTCAAGTCCTGGGCAATCGGAATATATAGATATACCTGAAAATAGATAAGAATCGTGGTTAATAAATGTGTATGACTGGGTTTGGTAGGTTGAATCAGATGTTAAGCGAAGGATAACTGGAGATTCATGTTTGAGATAGTGGGGGACGATATTTGAATTACCTCCACGAGCTTTGATTGAATTTTTGCAATACATGGGTGATTTTATAAAAAGTAATCATTCCGGGGTGAGATTATTTGAAGACAACGTATCGGATGATAGATAGTCAGTATCAGCTTAACCTATCGACTTTGACTATTTTCGATCCAAGAATCAGTTTGAAACTGAAAAATTGTGTGCCCATGACTACGGTTAATCTACCCAACCTACCTTAGTACTCAACTTGCCCCCATACGCCGATCTGAGAAATGGGCACTCGTTGACCTTTACCCAAATATTTTTCACGTTTGTTATGGGGAAATATGCGAAAATGAGTGGTTTAGATCGACCCCGAATGGTTTCCGCGTTCTCCAGAAATCACTTCCATTTTCCATGTTTGCACAGTTAAGAAATCACCGAGGAAATTGCTGCCCGTGACACCGGCGCCAATTTTTTTTAGTCTGATCGGTCTCAACGTGTCTTAGTGCATTTGATCCTTGTCTCAAAATTTTGGAGATCCATTTTTTGAAATTCCAAAACTCTGACCTGGAGCTATATTCAATGTGCAAAACTGATACAAACTCGTATACCTGGGGAAGAAATGTTTTCCTTTCGGTTTTTCCCTTCAGGTTCCACTTATAAAAACTATTCTAGAAAACTCTGCATGCGAGTCTCTCTATGCGATTCCCATGAATTTTTTTTACAAACCACTTAAATGCGTCACGACGCGAAATTGCGAGAAAGTACAAATGTGCACTTCTTCAGCTCTTGAGGAGCCAATCCTTTCGTAAAATCCATCATTTTGGCATCTACATACAGTATTCATACGATATTTCGTGGATCCGTCGGTGGGACCCATCGCACACAGAGTTGGCAGGCATTTTTCTGTGTGGTAGACTCTACCGGTGGGGCCCAAAAATTTTCCTATAACACGGGATATTATTCATGAGAATAATCAGAAGTATCGACTGAATAATCAAAGTCAAAATCATCAGCCTCTAGAAGGAGCTGCGTTTCGAGTAACTTTGGGCGCGCTTCAACTCGTATGCATTGCTTAAGCCTCATCTTAAGGTGCGGTTCATTGACACACTTCAAATCTCTGCAGCAAGTAGAATCAAGGATTCAAATAGAATTACTCTGCTCTAGCCTGAATCGATCTCGAAAATTACAGTGCATAGTAGTACAGATAAGACGCAGCAGAGACCGGAAAACTGATCAGCTTGCGCACGTTTTTCGATTTAGCCCAAACTTTTTTCCCTGCGTGAATTTAAGATTACTCGAGTTAGCTTCGATAACTTCCAATGTATTTTTAATCGATTCATTGGCCTTAGGATAAGCATTTGAATGATCTGAGATACGTTGAAAATCGTCGAACTCTAAGGTAGCAATCTGCTTCTCATCGATTGATTTCATGAGGTAATTGATGGATAATTGCGTAAAGAGCGGAAACCGTTCAAAAATCATCGTATTCAATTGCGATACCGGGACTGCTGTGTACAACATGTTCAATACAACATGAACAACAAGAAATAACCATAACATAAGTCTTTGGATGTGTCTCTCGGTGTCTCCGCTGTTTGAGAGAAACTGAATCCCAATAAAAAGTGGGGCCCATCGCACACAGGGGAAAGCGCGCGGGCCCCACCCGTGGGGCCCATCGCAGTGAACGTGTAAATGAAAATCTTTGAGAACTAGGAAGTCATCTATTCTTTGGTAACTACTTTCCACAGTCACCAATGTCCATGATCAACATCCATTCATCGCCAATTCCAATATCGAATGTCTTGCAAATTTTTTGTTTTCCGACCAGCCGATAACTATTCAATGTTGTTCAACTTACGAAATTCATTAGCGTATACTTGAGCATGTGTTATTAGCAATTTCAAAACCTTCGAATGACTCGTTCAGAATCCCTACTTAGAAGAATGATAGAGACCAGAAACTACTCTCCCGTATTGAATGAAATTATGGCTATGATGGTTCATTATAGTTATCCAAGTCAACTGACAACCGGAAAATTTCTGATGGATCTGATTACCCAAAGAGTACTCGATACGAGCGCCGCACAGCGAGAAATCAGAACAAAGTCTTGATTGCTAGCAGCTATCTAAAATCATAGGCGGTAAATACCAAGAATTCGGCTTGATTTCTTGCTGCACGGCGCTTCCCAATTGGTTTGGTTAAAACATTCCGTTGACATGATCGCTATTATTCAAAAGTTGGAGACAAATTCAAAGATGACAACTGAGTGCTAATTCATTGTCAGATCGTTCAAATCTTTCAGTGGGGATCTTGAACCCATTCGTATTCGTGAATGTTTTCCAAGACCAAAAAAAGTGTCTCGGTCTCTCCGCGATTTCACCAATAACTATACATCCCCACGTTGCGGTCTTGGGATCGCTTGCTGAGTCTCCACTCTTCGTTGGGTCAATGGAATTAGCAAGCTAAGTTGGAATCTCGTTTTGCAAAATTGAATACAATGACATTTGTTAGTTGAGAGCCTGACTTTCCGTTGATTCGTAAAAGAGTTTAGCTCTAGCAGGCAAGCTTGGATCTCCGCATTCCCGAGGCAAATAAAAAAACGGGAGAGGATTCGTTTGTTGAAGCATCGGTTACGATCGATATAGTGAAAAATTTGTGATACTTGCGGAAAGCTCTTCTCAAATCCCTCAGCCTTACTATGCGCTGGGGATGAATCTGTTATAAACGTATAAGTGTGCCACACCGGACAATTGTTAAGGACAATTCGACCTCGGCACCAAAAATTACGAACTGACTTCGATACTTGCCGCACGCGGCCCATCATCTGTACCCACCGTACCCCAACCACCAACACCTCCCGGTGCATCGGTGCATGTAGTGCATACGGCGAACCACATCGAGCAAGTTTCAGTCATGATTTTAAATCGAATCGTAGAGAGATTGAAATTTTGATTTCTAATACAGTAAAGCCTCCTAAGTGAACCACCTGTTGGTTCCAAGAAATCCGTTCAACTTTAGGGAGGTCTTTCACTTATGAAGGGTAAGAAACATTCAGTAATGTCAAATGGTTCCTGAATCTTGGTTCAACTTACAAAGGTGATTTCACATGAGAAGGTGTTTTACTGGTGAGATTTCACTGTACTTAGAGATTATCTCATTCAAATATTCAGATCCGTCCATTGTGTAAGGCCATACTTTTAGTACGATTACCCACCGGCGAATGGGGCAACTCTGGAATCAGTGGGTGATTTCTGAACGCTCTTGGATAAAAAGGGTTGCCAAGAACACGTGTCCTCTGTATAAAATTGGTTGGCTCTCTACCGAATTCGATACATGGTTGGCTACCACTGGTTGCGTGCTCAGTTCAACCAGTGGCTAAAAATTTCACTATATGACAAATATATAAGGATGAATACGGGACTCATAAGATTCGTGGTGGTGGAGTTCGAGCGACATTATATGGGGTAAAAAAAAATTTATCGCAGATTTTCGTAAACAAGTCGGAATAAACGATGGCGATGGTGCTGAGATTTTTTCGGACAAAAGTTCTTGTTGAGCAGCGATTGTCGTATTCGGATGAATGACCACCCGTCTGAGTCTGCGAAGCCGACTTACGGAAGAAATTGACCCATGAGATCGAGAGGTGATGGGCCCCGGATGATATCATTGGGTCATAAAAACAAAGTTCACGACAATTTTTTTGGAAACAAATAGGAATAAATAATGATAGCAGCGCTGAAAACCCTCTTGGCTAAAAATCCAAGTTAAGCAACTTTCGGCGGTAGTCGTATCCGGATGGTGACCGTCCGTCTGGGTCTATAAAGCCCAAGTTGCAGTCTAAATTGCATATACGAGCGGTCACCCATCCGGGTGCGACTACCGACGAAAGTTGCTTAACTTGGGTTTTTTGGCCAAGAGAGCTCGCAGCACTGCCACCGTTGTTTATTTCTATTTGTCTAAAAAGGATTGTCATGAAACTTGTTTTTTTGACCCAATCATGTGGCCGGGACCCCACCACCTATCAATCTGATGGTTCCCGTATTATTCGTCCCTATATTTCGTAATCGTAAGCTTTTCAATTATTGATTGAATTACAGTATCCACCAAAAATAATGGAACACCGATACCCGCACTAAAACATCGACTGCTCAAAAGTTATTGGTCGCACAGCAATTTTGAAGAAAGCATCTTAAAAATCGGAAAAAATGCTAACTTTTCATGCACCTTAAAAATTTTTTTCATAAATTTTTGAAGTCCAGTATTCACTGTTAAAAAGTGAAATTTTTCAAGTCACGTCAATCACTTGTAATTTTTACGGGCATGAACGGATCGTAAAAAACTCAACGGAATCTTGTACGGCTCTCCATAACCTTCAATTTCCTTCCTTCAAAAGCCAAACAATCGCCCTCGGACGACAACGATGAAATATGCTCGCTACCTGTATGGTTCCACGGGCGTTCCGCCTTATCTTGATTCGACCTCGGTAGTGAACATGAAATATGACTTTAAAAAAAATTTTAAAGGACACATTATCGACAGAAAATTGTCTGAACTTTCAGAAAATGTGGTTGGAATTGCCCTCAAATGCGCTCCTGAAGAGTTACATTCGATTTTCTTTTCACTCAAAACAGGGTTTGAATCGAATGTAGCTCTTTAGGAGCGCATCTGAGGGCAATTTCAACCACATTTTCTGAAAGTCCAGACAATTTTTCGTCGATAACGTGTTTGAAGGTTTTAAAAAGCCCTACAAGGTCCCGTTAAGTTCTTTTCGATCCGTTCATGCCTGTAAAAATTACAAGTGATTGACGCGACTCGAAAAATTTCACTTTTTAACAGTGAATACTGGACATCAAAAATTCATGAAAAAAATTTTTAAGGTGCATGAAAAGTTAGCATTTTTCCGATTTTTAATATGCTTTCTTCAAAATTGCCGTACGACCAATAATTTTTGAGCAGTCGATGTTTTAGTGCGGGTATCGGTGTTCCATTATTTTTGGTGGGTACTGTATGTCCACAACCATAGTGACTGCGGCCAAAAGTCAACCAGTTGGTTGATTGACATCGTCAATCCATGGTTGTGGTTAAAAGTACAACTCTCGCTACAACCAATTAGTTCCATTTTCTTCCTCAAATATTTTGCATTATAAGCTGATGAGATTCGTAGATCTTGCAACGTTTTCACATTAATTTGGTCCACGCAGTATTAGCCTCATCAAGTCTGGACTCACAAGGAGAGCATCAGGTCTGCGGAACACGGATCTTGATGAAACTTCGGAATCATTTTGTTTAGGTAAAATATGAAGGTATCTCCAAGGGTTAAGTCTAATGGGCCTCCTATCCCGAGATACAGATATGGAGGATAGCATTGTCAGTACATCTATATGTACGACTTTTTGATATGGGCCTATATGTGCAATTCTAATCTTTATACCTGTATCTCGGGACAGAAGGCCCATTGGACTTAACCCTTGGAGATACCTTCATTTTTCACCAAAACAAAATATAATTCCCAGAGTTTCATCAAGATCCATTTTCCGCAGACCTGAATTGATGCTCTCCTTGTCAGTCGAGGACTTTATTGCTCTGCTTACAATATTAATATATTCCTACTTCTCACCGAATACTCATCTAGCATTCAGAGGGTTTGCAAATTTCAGAGAACAATATTTGTGTAAATTAACGCAATATCATTGTCAGCCCGTTTGATTCGCAAGTCTTATGTTGTATTAATTTCGACGATTGCGGTCTATTGGAAATAAAGACTGAATCAAGAAGTCTTTTTTTAGCTTCTGAAAACTGTACTTCTGGGTTGATGGCATACATGAACAATTTATAGCCACATCGTCACTGACTTTATGTCGAACAACTTTGAATAATATATTTTTCCACATAATTTTCTAATTATCGAATGTCGTTGCTGCTATTACCTTCTTATGATTTGAGCTTGAGAGACAGAGACATCAAATAACGATTGAGGGGGTGGGTGGAAAAAGGGCGTAACCGCCATTATGCTCTTTTTCCGGACATCGCTTTTTTGGAGCCCCTATACCAAGATCTACCACCCCCCGAAATCCGTTTTTCGTAAGACCCCAAAAACCGTCTGGCAGATAAAAGGGCGTAAGTGAAATGATAGAATGTTAAAAGGGCGTTACTGCTATGATAGAATGTTAAAAGGGTGTAACTGCTGTGATAACATTTCAACAGCAGGGCTTTATTTTTTGCTCAGCCCAACAGGATTTGGAAAAAGGGCTGAAGTACCTGACTGAAAAGATTTAAAAGGGCGTAAGTACTCTGTAATAGGGCGTGAGTGAAGGCGGATCTGGAAAAAGGGCCTAATTACCGAGGAAAAATTGTATAAAAATTCTCCAGAGCCTGGAAACGTTTTTCCACCTAATATAACGATGAAAACATGTTGTTTCGCCTTCAAATTAAGTATTTTTACCCTTCCGTAGTAAAACAATTTCTCGTCATTTTCACCCGACTGATGGAAGCTTTTCGTGTCCATAGAACCGTGGAGCATGAATCGAACCACCCCCTAGCAATCAGATATCTTTCAAAATATGCCCAGGAACACTCTCAAAAAATTTGGAGACGATTGGACTCGATCTCGGGATGTAATTCCACTTTTTGTGAGGAAGAAAGGCCGAAATTTGACCCTGTATTCGGAAAAAGGGCGTAATTGCATTTTTTGAAATTGCTGAAAAAAGCTCAAAATCAAATTCTATCCCTCGGCTCGGGTTGGGCTATTTCAAGGATGCTATCTTCTTAGAAATGAGTCAGCTCAACTCGTCCAAATATGTCTCTAGCGGTTTCTATTAAGTTTTTATTGATTTCCTCAAAATGGCCGTTTTGCAGTTAAGCCCTTTTTCCACCCACCGCCTCAATTCTTCTGCTTGTCATTTTTATCGGTGAAATATTGATGACAGATCCTAATAAATAGGATATAAATCGAGAGTAGTCGCTTATGTGACTTTCGAGAGGTTCTCTTGAAATATCAAAACATTCACCATTGAATCAATATACTGCTTGGATAACGTTCAATATTGGCATGAGCGTTGAGTTGATTGTATTATAGTAAAGCTCGACTCCTGCTGTTACGGAAAACAGTTTGCACAATATTTTCCCAACCATCAGTTACCTGGAATTAAGATAACTTGAGGTAAATGTACCCATCTTGCTCCCATATTATGCCAATCTCAAGAATAGGGACTCGTTGACCTCTCCTCAAATTTTTTTCACGTTTGTTATGTTTAAAATACGAGAAAACTAATCTTTTGAACCGATCCCGCTGCGTCTCACAGAGAATATAAAGAGAATTTTTGAATTTTTCGTGTTAATGCGTTCAGTAGAACCAGGCCGGTGCCGAAAATGTTTGGTTCGGTCAATCTCAACGTACTTTGAAGCATTTGGTTTCTTTTCTCAAAATCTCCAAAATCCATATCTGGGAGTTGCCTAACTCGAATTTGGAGTGACTTTATAAACTATATACGGGGATCATTCGCAAAAATAGAGGCTAAAATTGGTGAGTACCCAACACGCTCCCCGTGTGGTTATCTCGAAAGGAAGTGCGCGGTGGGATTGTTTTATCACCCAGAACGTATTTATCACGTCATAATGAGTGGAATTACGTGCCTTGGTCCGACAAAAAGCTCCAAATTTGGTTGCACGCTGATGAAAACGATTTTATGCACTCTATCGCCGGTTTACATCGTTTTTTTGGGAAAATTTAGACAGCTCGACTTGAGTTGATCAAAATTAGACACATTCCAACTCATCTTGAATGTTTTGAAAAAAGCTTTGAAATGAACTAAGGACACTGAAAAAGGTTCTGGGAGACCAGAGTTGTTGAGAAAATGCTTTATGGGTCATTCGCAAATTCGCAAAAAATCACGTTTTGAGAATATCATGCTAGCTCGCCTGGTTTGTTGGAATTGAACTAACTCTAGCTAGTTTAAGAGGTCTTTAAATAAGCTTCAAAATGCAATGAAATACGATGAAAAATATTGATGCGGGACAAAACTATTGGCAAATGGACCTTAGATATATGATGAGATTTGAGGAAACTTCTTTATATAATATAATAGAATAAAAATAGTATGAAAATAAGAAGAAATTGTGTCACCTAATTCCATTGTATTCTATTCCATTTGCCATATTTCGATGAGGTAAAAAATGTAAATGTTGATACACACGAAATTGAAACAATTATGCGTTCGGAAAGATCTGTATCCTATCATTTTCCTCGCATTTTGCTCTATGAGATCAGATTACATCAATAAATCTGCTATTTGTGTTGACGCAAGTTATTCAACTCGAAATGAATTTGGTACATTCCATAACGGGTAATCTCACATTGTATTATAGGGGATCAAAACGTCAAGATTGATCAATAGATGGGTATTGTGTGACTCTTCAAGCCCAAATTATTCTTTGAGGCTCTCTCCGGCGAGGTCAAATGCTTTATTAATGAATGATGAGGTGTGAACTATGCCATTATCGTATCCAGAATTTTGAACAGGTCTTGCGGTGATCAAGATATTTGCTTTGAAGAAACATTCATTTTCCAACCGGAAATAAAATTCGCAGAAATTTGAAGATTTCGGTAAAGCAATCGCAAGATGGGTCGTGACACATGCGGCGAATTCTCATCTGACTGTCGCGGCGCTCAAAATAATCCGCGCGCTAGTAGAGCTTATAGACTTGGTACAGAAGTAAGCATAGAAATATATAGTTGAGGAAAAGCAGCAGCACATGTACCGGCTCAAGCACTGAACAGATGTGCTAATATCGCGGGGTCAAAAGATGTCTATTGTGATTAATTTTGATCTCTCAGACTAAATAGGTTGTTGGTGGTGAGGTTTGAGTATAACTCAAATTCAAGTTTCAATATCTGCTATTAGAAATCTGGATCACATCCAGATCCACTTCTTCAAAATCCGAACACAGATGTAGAACTTGAAGAAAAATTAATAGTCATTTCGGTTTCCCACCCTAGTCGATGATTCAGATTTCGGAGCTGTATTACTACGTGAATGAGTGCTTCCAAACTGATATGTACCCAACAACCAGCAACTTTCATGAAGCAATTTATAAGACGAGCTTTCTCAGTCTCACGAAAAAGATCGGATTGAAAAATGACTTCCAATAACGACGTATTTCCCTGAAATTCCCAAAATTCACGTACCGATTTCACATTAAACTTTTGGAGTATATCATGAAGGAGTTATTGATTAGAATAAAATAAAAAAAAAGCTTTTGAAGTACTCACCTCCTGCGAATCAGCAAAGAAATGATGTACTCAATCGTCGTAGAACAGATTTTGGAATCGGCAATCTCTATATTATTGGATTTCCTTCAGCAGGCACCAACAGTCTCTTGAATGTACGGACCAAAATAATTTCCGCACTGCACTACACTGATATCAAATAGATTTTTCCAAACCGATCTAATCTATTTTTTTTATAACACTGCACTATTTGGGGGTAAGGATATATTGATATATAATGGCACGTGCGATCGGTATATTTATTTTATTCTTTGCGGTCAGATTGCTCGGCTTTGACTGGCCGCCGGTGCGGAGCGGCGGCAAATGCGCGATTCTCTTGAGCTCCTGCAAGGCGATGACGGTGATCGAGAAATATAAGTAAGAGAGAGAAGAGGAGCCACCCGCCTCCAAGAATAGCCCCAACCAAGTCAGCAAAGACGATGCCTCATGCCTCCCCATCGACGAGCCAGACAAGGATGCCGATTCTGTCTCACAAAATGTATATATATATTTGTATTCCTATATATAGATGTCGACGTTTGGGTTCCACCAATACATGTTCAGATACGAAAAATCCCAAAACTCAATGGGAATATTTTGTTGATGGACCAATGCCCAAAAAATGTTGGAATGCACCCACTGCGGATTTTTAGATGCATTTTAATGCCTTTACTTGGAATTCCCAATTTGTTGGAAAGAATCGATTTCCAATTTTCTCGTGATAACGTTCGAAAGAAACATCGGAAAAATCTGTGCATCATGACACTATATCCCCAATAATAAAGATGCATATATTTATTATAATATCACCCTCGTGACATACTCCCTGTTTTTCCGACCATTTATGGGCTTTCAAAAGATGCATTACAGTACGACCTGTCCATCAGACTCGAGCTCTCACATCCTCATTATACCGATTTTACCGATTTCATGCTCATATTTGGTGAAGGTAAGTTCGCGGGGAAGCGGATCCACAAAGTTGTTTTGTGTGTAGTCGCGCTTTCGAGATCGGTAGCTGACCTGACTGAATTTTACAATCGAGTGAAATTACGACGCTGACGAATGAGTGGTTCAACTTCCTAAGTGGATAAAGGTGCGGCTATGGTCAGACATGCTTCGCGATAGGAAGAAAAAATCTATTGAATTTTTTGAGACTGCCTAATCTGTCGACTCACGATAACGTTTAGCATGAACTTCAACCTACCAGAGAATTAAAATTGTAATAATGTACTGACAGATGTGATTTCCGATGTTGAATATCTTTCACCAATCTTAGAATGATTCCTAACGTTATAAATCGCTCAAATTTTCCGTGAGAGAATTTAGACATCAAAATTTTGAGCTTACACCTATCTGACCCACGCTCATGAAGCAAAGGCTTCTCACATCTCGGAATAAAACTGTGTGAGCTCGTTCAGAATTTGGGGGATAAAAATAAAACAGGCAAACTCAAGCCGTTCTCAATTTGATCTAGACGAAAGGCAGACTGGAGAACAGTCTCAAACAATGATTCTACGGAATAGAGTGACCATTAGAACAGAAAAGTGAGAGGGCTGAGTCCTTGATTTATGTGCATCACACAAAACAAGAGCAAACGAATAGTAAACGCAAAGAGCGTCCCTAAAAATAAAAAATCCCCACGTTTCTCGTAGTGAATGGAAGAATGAAAGTCACATTAGCCCATTTACTGCAGAATTGCTTCTAGCATCACAAATATCACGCCTCGATAAAAAAAAGAGTGAAAAATGTCAATATTGCATCGAATTTTCGAAAAATTTTCTTTTTGATTTTTTTTCTTCCTTGTGATTTTACATTGTGACGTCATTATTTGGTTCATCACATTCTTAGTATTGATATGAACTATAGGCTTTTTCAGATTTGTTCTGTCAAAGTACAAGAAGATGATCTGAAATTAGTTGAAAATCAATTTGGTCAGCTCACGAGAATCGACAATGAGGAGGCTAAGTTGATGTTATATACTTTACCTCTTCTCTCATCACTTTTTATAAAGAAATCTCGTATCCACGTAATCGGGAGCCTGACCCGTTGGCCCAGTAATCCTTGTACATACATCGTCAACTTATTCGCCCATGCATGAGTATATATATGGCTTATTCATCCACGTAAGCTGTAAGTATCCGTGCAAGCGAAAGCGCGAAATGGGGCACCGTATATGGTCAGCCATCAGAGCCAAAGCCACGATGTGCCCTTGATGCTTTTCGTTACGCGTACCGCATAATACTTTACTTATACTGCAAACTCTTGATGATGACCAAGTCCGAAGGTAAGCAAGCAGCGATTTGATCAGATTCCTATTTGGGTGTATAGCACAAAGATGATATGGGCATTGTCCTTTTCCGTTTTGGGTGACAGAGCTCGATTCACAGTGACTGAGTGTAAGCAGTATCTGATTGCTCGTGATGATAAGTATTTGCGATGATTGCTCCCACGCAATTCCGCGCTCTCATTGCCTTTGAGATGATGCAGTACCGTGAAAATATATTTGAGTGTTATTGAGATGATGATTTTTCCGTTCCATTTCTTTGATTCTTGTTCGATAGTCCGATTTGGATTGATTCTTAGAGATTATTCAAAATCGATATTTTGAAAACATTAAAATATATTTCAGACTACAGGAAATGAAATTTCAAAAAATATGGTTATTTCATCATTAATGGGTGTAAAAGTCATTCTCGTGAAGGAATCTCAATTCTAATTGTGTGAGGCTTCAAGAGAGTATATCATACTCAATCACTCATACAGAAGCAACAGACATAATACTGCCCTACAGTATACTTGAAAAATCTTTTTCAGTATTGAGAAAACAAATGGAATCACTCGACAGTGTCACTGTGTCTTCAATGAAAGTATTTCTCCTTTTATTTGGTCATTTTCAATTTCATGCGTCAATCGCGTCTACGATATTTGGAGTGATTACTAAACTTCATAAGTTGACTTCAACAATCATTCAACATTGCCGGAAATCATTTGAACTCTAATTTTGATTTTTTTAATAAATATTGAGATATTTGCTTCGTAACCAAAGGTTACAAGTCATTATTCAGTAAACAGAGAATATCTACTTATGTCTCTTGACGTGAAAATATGGAGCCGATTCCGTTCGGGACAGCATGACAGCAATAACTCGCCGAATTTTTGCAGTGAAAACATAACAAGTGGAATGTCCTTTCGTAAAAAAACATTTATTAATAAAAAGAAAAAAAAACAATATAATATTATTACAACCTTACGTAGCTAGTAACAATTTGTTGCGCTGTTTATGGTAGCGTCCAGTCCACGTTCATGGTCATGCAATATGCTGTTACGATGAAAGTGACGATGATGATGTGGCTCTGATGCAATGATACTTATTATGTTGGATGATTTTTCGTGACATGATGGCGGGAATGATTGCCAGTCTTTAGTCAGTCAACTCGTTTATCTTAATCTACCCAGACATTTTCATCTTCATGCCTTTGTGCCCTTCGTCGATTTCGGATCTGTAAAAGTTGTTTTACATCATAAGATATGTGCGTTTGGAATGTCTTTGAAGGATTCATCTGAAACTCTTAAAATAATCACTTTTTTATCGAATCAACCGCTTTCTTTGCCGCTTCATCCAAATCGTTGGCGGTCAAAATCGGCAGACCTGAATCAGCCAAGATCTTTTTTGCCTCAGAAACATTTGTGCCTGCAAAAAAACTTGAATGATTTTCTCTGGTTTTGGTTGAGAAACTAGTTGGATCGTGATTATTACCCTCTAATCTGACGACAAGCGGTATTTTGAGACCTAAGGTCCTAGAGGCTGCCACGATACCATTAGCAATCGTTGCACAATTAACAATACCACCGAAAACATTAACAAGGATCGACTTGACTTTTGGGTCTGGAAAGATAGAAAATCATTGTTTATCCACGGGAACTTAATGGAGTCGGGAGTAAAACTCAATTCAATACCTTCAGTTAGTATTCTAAATGCTTGATAAACCTGATCCTCTTTTACACTGCCCCCAACGTCTAAGAAGTTGGCTGGTGTGCCACCATTCAATTTTATGATATCCATTGTTGCCATGGCAAGACCAGCTCCATTAACTGAACATCAATCAAAGTCATTATCTAGTCAACATTATTGCGTGAAAAAAAGGTAGGGGAAACAGTATGGTATAAGCATGATTTACCTAGACATCCAATATTTCCGTCCATACCAATGTAATTCAAATTGAACTTGGAGGCATCCACTTCACGTGGATCTTTCTCACTACTGTCCTCCAAAGCAAAAATATCTTTCTGCCTGAAATGAGCATTATCATCAAAAGATATTTTGGCATCCACAGCAATAACCTGGCCCTCATCTGTTTCTACAAAAGGATTGATTTCTACTTGAAGGGCATCAATGTCTACAAACAGCTTCCATAAATTTTTCAATTCATTCACAGCTTTCTCTTGAACTTTTTCTCCTTTGAATCCTAAAAACTCTGCAACTTCAGTTGCAATCTGGTCATCAATACCATATAAAATGTCCAAAGGTATTTTTTTTATTTGTTCTGGAGTCTCTTCTGCTACAGACTCGATATCCATTCCCCCAGCAGGTGATGCTATCAGCACAGGGCCATTGTATGATCTATCCATCAAGATGCATACATAAGTTTCTCTAGCAATATTTACAGATTCTGCTATCATTATTTTCTGGACTAGGATTCCATCTTGAGATGTCTGTTTTGTTATAAGTCTGTGGCCTAACATACTTTTCACATATTCTGCAACAGCCTTGGGGCTAAATATGAAAAAGTTGAAAAGATTATCACAATGTTGGAATTGATAGATAAAGTTCACTATGTGTCCACTCACTCTCTAGTTATCTGAACACCACCTTTGAAACCATTATCAAACCACCCTTTCCCTCTGCCCCCAGCCAAGACTTGTGCTTTGATGACATACTCCTCAGCATCTACAATGATACAAAAAATATCATTCACAGTGTAGATTTCACCTCTTATTATTTTGTATGAGCATCACATTAGTACATATTACAGTCCATGCATAGGATCCAAAGAATTTAAGGAACGATAGGTAATTTCATTCATTTACTGGCCATACAACATTAGTCATTCCATGAAATCACTAGATTTTAGAGAATTATGGGTAACATTCTTTAATTGTAGCGTGCTTATGTACAAACAAACACTTTGAGCAAGAGAATGATCATGCCAAGAATGAAAAATTACAGTTTTAAGGCTTTGTAGATTTGAAAAAAGTTATCCAAGCTGATAGGAAAGACAATAATTTGCTTCATAGAAATGAAAAGAAGAATTGTAACTGACGAGATATTGAGATCTCTGAATCTCAATCTAAATTGTTGACAGCACTTAATGATTGGGCCTCTTCATTTAAAATTCTAAGGCATTTGGATTTACTAAAGAAGCACTTCCTAATGATGAGAATGAGCCAGTATCAGAGGCGCTGAGAATGGCCCATGAGTTGAATTATCTATTTCGCAGTGGTCGAAAGCTCATTGGAAGTGTATAAATTCAAAGAAGAACCATGTGAGGATTTTAGGAAAAGAGACTTTCTTAAGTGTATAACATACATCATGAAAGATATACTCACGTAACGATTCTATCGCAGAAGACGTCTTCTTCGTGTCATCAACAATGGCGAAATTCTGTACTGAAATTCCACTGTCACGGAGCAATTCTTTGCTCTGGTATTCCAGCAAATTGAGTCTTCTGATAGGAACTATCCCAAATTGTGAGAGATTCTTCAAATTTTTCACTGCACATAGTGTTTGACGAACAAGAAGACTTGACATGGTTGTAACCTCAATGTATATTGTACTAAAATTGATTATAGGAACGATTTAGAGCTTATCTGAGTTAGCTTGCATAAAATACACTGATGTGCACTTTATCACTAAAGCTGCAGCAACTCGACAAAAGAATAATAATTCGAAGTGCAAGTCAACAACATTACAACATTGATATGATAATATGATACCGCGTGAAGAATTATGAAGAAGAGAGAAAAAATTGGAAAGAATGGGCGAGGAGAGAGGAGAGGAGAGACGCCGGCACGGGGGAAGTGGAACAAGGAACTCATGTCACCACGTTAGGTTGGGTCGAATAAAGAAAATGTAAACAAAGTACCGGCGAATGACCCTCGATCATCGCGGCTCGCTCACGTTGCTCACGTGAACATTTTTTGCGAGTTCCGGATATTTATGTTCATCACCACATTAAGTATTTCAAGTATTTATTACTTACCCTACTTACTGAAGTGAAGAGCACATTTTATGAGGTAGCGAGCTTTCAACTCATAATCGTGTTTGATCATTGGCGGAAGCAAATCATATTGAAAACCGTGAGTATTTTAACTCAAGTACGTACCTATGCAAATATTCTTTTAGCTTGCTACAAACTACCTATAAAGAGCGATATTAGGCATGACTATTCTCAAAGATTTTGTGATGAATTGATTGAGTATTTAGAACTCACGAGCAATGGTTTCTTTGCAGTTTATACATCTTCCAAGCATTTTCAAATCAAGTTCTCAGTTCATGTTAAGAGGCTTTGTTGACAAAATACACTGAAAAACTATCCAGAACAATCTTAATAGATGCTGCACTCACAAAAAATTTAGATATGCAGAAGAAGTTCAACAATGTCACCATATCTCTTGAAAGCGTCAAACAGACCAGTATCCCATCCAATAAGTCCAAAAGAAAACAATTACTTGCAAATAGGTCTTTCAGTGATAACACTATCATAAATAAAGTGTCCAAGAAGAGGAATGTTGATGTTATTGAGTTATCAGATGATGATGATCAAAGCAATACAGAGATAAACGACATTAGAAATGAAAGCATTCACGGAAGTAACTCGAATTTCATTTATCACATTAATCCTGATGGGAGTATAAGAGTAGATGAAGAAAAAAGTCATTCAAGGTAAAGGTCCATTCATTCTTTTATGTATAGTTGTATTGTACCAAAGTAATTTTTTACTTCAATTCTCTTGATCTTAGTTGCATGCAACCAACCATGATTATGGGTCAACAACGAGTTGAATCGGGCAAGCCTCAGAGTATCATGACACAGGATGATCAACAGGAGATGGATGGAAGCTGCAGTAAAGAATTTTCCCAAGATGAGCCTTTGCTAACATTTGTTCTTCATGACTCAAAATTACGTCTTGTAGACATGAATGACTTGGTTGAAGAAAATGGAGTATGCAAAATTAAAAAGAAACCATTAAGCAAAAAACAACTGATTCATCCCAATGCTCTCATTAATCAAGAGTTTCAGCTGAAGAACAGCAATACCATACAGTTAGACAGACCAATGTGCAGTAATGAAATTGTCCCATCTGATGAAACAAATCATGTGGCTCACAAGCCTTTAGAGCAAATCACTGATACTCATAACATGAACTTCCATGCTGTAGGCCACGAAATGTTTCGAGAATTTCCCAGCTTTGATCCAAAAACAATCAAAACTAAGCAGAAACCTATAAATTTAAGGCAACCTACTCATCCAAATGGACCAGTTCAAGAGAATTTGCAACTTCATTGGACTAATTCTATTCAATTTGCTTCTCCAATTGTGTTCAATGGGAATGTGACTCCTGATTCCTTGCTTGAGGATTTTGAAGCAAGTATGCTTTCAGAGGAATTTGGTGTTTGCCAAGAGCAAAGAAATGATGAGACATTAGTACAAGCTGAGCATGAATCATTGGCAAATCAGGAAAGAGTCAAGTCAAAATCTAAAGTAACTTCAAGGTATGCATGTACTCAGCTTCTTCATACTTTAGTATTTACATGTTTGATGAGAGATAGCTTATGAGTCATTCCAGCTCAACTGCGTGTAGGACTTATTCCATTTCGATTCTGATCTACGAAATTTGCGTGTATCTTGTGAGCGTTCCCTTATCTATCAAAAATTTTGACACATTACATCATTCTTCTTGGTCTTTGATTTTTGGTGATAATCTGAGAATCTTGAATAGATGTAAGATGAATTAGTTTTCATGTATCCTACCCAAAAATTCCTACAGTTGAACCGGAATTACTCAGGTACAATTCCGAATGTAAAGACGACTTTGTTCAATTCACCACTTGATTCTGAATATCTATTCTCATCAGAAAACTTACTTCGATCCTGAGTCTCAAGAAGGAGGTCGCTGAACTGCGGAGAAATATCGTAACAATGAAAGCAAACCAACGTCGTGAAGTAAAGGAAGAGGTGCACAGAGTACTGCAGGATATTCTCTCACCCGAGATTGTGCAAAATTTGGTTGATTTGAAAAATAAAAGCAAACACAGTATGCTTGATCTCACTCCAGCAACATCACAAGATGACTTGTGACGGAATCAATTTCATTCCTCTGATTTTCCAAAAAATCGTTACATAATTCGGTGCTATGACAGACCTGAACTATCATCTTTATAGTCTCGGATCGCGTTTTCAAGACGAGAAATATTTAATATATTTTTCCGCTAAATCAAGTTGGTA
This sequence comes from Eretmocerus hayati, assembly GCA_029851415.1. Lineage (NCBI taxonomy): Eukaryota > Metazoa > Arthropoda > Insecta > Hymenoptera > Aphelinidae > Eretmocerus > Eretmocerus hayati. The sequence goes on from CM056741.1 coordinate 22,327,702, forward strand.
AACTTGTTGAATTAGGATAGCTATTTTTGATAATGTTAAAACCTCTACAATTCTCACACTATAAGCTTATAACTTTGATAGACTCTGCATTCTTTATTTTGATCTTGCCTAAAAATGCAAGCAGTACTAAAAAGTTTGTCTGAGATTTTGAAGATGCATATATCTAATGTTATAAAAGACTGTTGAGAGATAGATACGGAGGTTGTGAGATGCGTTATCAAGGTTAGTGTTATGATTATAAATGAGGGATGTTTACAGGACTCTTACCTCATAATGTTGTTGACGATACTTAATAAATAGACTCATCATTCCAAAAAAGTAATCTGTACCTTACTCCCCTTCCATATCTGCTCTAGCTACCACAAGTTTGAATTTGGCGCACTAGAATAGATCCACTGGAAAATCTTTCAAATGGTTCTGTTGATTGGCCAACCGGACAATCATTCGCAGCGAGCAACCAATCACTTGGCGACTTTCACCACCTGACTGCTGACATTCATCCTTTTCACACGTCACAGTACTTATAGCATATGGCGACAAATGGATATCAGCAGATATCAGCCGGTCGAGCTATCAAGGTTGTCAGACACCCTAAAATTTGTTTTCTTCGATGATTTGTTGTCGTTAGCTGTCTCAAAAAAGTTCTTTGATTAGTGACGATGACTTCCAAAGAAAATAGCGATGCTGAGCAAGAAGATGTGCCTGTGCCAACCGAACAGAAAATCTTCTCTCTAGAAAGTAAGATCTGCATTTGTGACCTCTGTATTATCCTACCATCCTCCATTTCACATCTAATCACATGAATCTATGAGAATTTCAACATGTTCTAATTGTATGATTGATGATTACAGTCTTGAAGATCATCAAAGATGCTCAACAGCAACATGGTCTTAGACACGGTGATTATCAGAGATACAGAGGTTATTGCTCTCGACGTTTGAGACGGCTTCGAAAAGTTCTCAAAGTTCCTCAGGGTGACAGACGTCATTTCAAACGCCGTGATGTTGCTGCTACAATGGTCACCGATGACAAATATTTGCAAATACCCTTGACAATGGCTGAACGAGCTTGGAGCTATGCTATGCAGCTTCGTCAAGAGTCCAACACCGAGCCAAGAAAGAAGTACCATTTAGTTTCCAGACTTCGTAAGGCTGGAGCTTATGCTCAAGAACTTCATCAACTTATTGAGGTATTTTAATCATCTAGTAGATACATTTTAGATCAATCCTGTTGAGAATAGATCTTAGTTATTGAGTAGCATTTGCTGACCAACCTGCGTCAGAATTGAAACAGAGAAGAAGTTCTTGTAGCAAATGGACTTACTCATGTTAACCACTAATTCATTATCTTACTGCTATTTTATGATTTTGAATTACAACCTGGTGTTTAGTTGTTTCAAGTTCTAAAGTATATTTTTTACCTTGAGAATGAAACAAGGTGCTAATTTTTTTGTATTTTCCAGAACATAGAATGTGATCCACGGACCAAGTTAGAAGCTCAAGCATATGTTGCCTACATCCAAGGTTCCATTAATTTTGAGCTGCAGTCTTGGGGACCAGCCATGGAAAACTTCAAAAAAGCACAAGTTGTTTATGAAAATCTTGCAAAAGCACTACCAGAAAGTGAACAAACTATCTATAAAGCTAGAGTTGATGAGTTAGCACCTAATTTGCGATACTGTGCATACAATATTGGAGATACCTCTGCCATTGATGATCTCATGCAAATGAGAGGAAAATTGAGTGGAGATCTGTTGAGTAATTTGGATTCCTTGATAAGCCAAAGTCGAGAGAAACAAGCTAGCACTGAAGAAATATCGTGGCGAGGAAAATCGTGTGGAACACCACCACCAAGAGTTGCAGCCTTCTTCATTGCAGATTCCAAACTGAATCCCACTTTGGATAAGGCTGATGGAAATCAGTCAAAAGTCGATATTTTAGAGGCACATCTTATAGATTGTAGAGATGCTATTGCTGTTGTCAGAGAAAATTACAAGAATGAATTGAAGACTAAGGACGGTGACAAGGCGCCTCAGCAGTTGCTTTCATACTTGCAATATATCAGGCTTTCGAGAACATTGGAAAGAAATTTGATTCTAGTCAAGATTGCTGAGGAATCTGAAAAAACGAAATCTCAGGATATTGTGAGATTATACGAAGCAGCTCTTCACAATCTTGTTGAAATTTCTCAACTTCAAGATGATGAAAGTTTCTTGCTAGAGCATGATGCTAAAACAAAAAGTTACAGGGCTTTCAGGTGTTTCTACATGGCCAAGTCTTTTGCTAATTTGCATAAATGGCGCGAGGCAATGGCTTTGTACCAGCGGTCGCTACAACATGTCAAGGATGCAATGGAACACAAAACTCTTCTCCCAACCAATTTGAAAGATGATTTGACTAAATTGGAATCACTCATTGAAGGTGCCCAATGCGCAGCTCATGCTCACAGTGTTTTAGAAGAAGGCCAAGAGGAAGACATAGGACTTAATAAACAAGTGAAGAATAAGAAGATGCTCTCTGAGCGTTTACATGAGTATGTTGAGGATCCAGCGCTTGTTACAAAACAACCAAATGTCTGTAAATTGCCACCTCCGATGCAAAGTATCCCATGCAAACCGCTGTTCTTTGACTTGGCATTCAATATGATTGAATTCCCTGATATATCTGACAAGTTAGAGCAAGATAAGAAGGGTGAGAAAGGAGGTCTGGCAGGATTAGTTAAAGGCTTATGGGGAGGCTGGGGTAATAAGTGAATTTTAGTTTTAGTGTTGAGTGAGTGGATTTCGTTATGAAACATTTATATTAATGTCTTTATAGCTTCTGATAGCATTTCTAACTATTGTTATGAATGAAAATATAAATTTCCAATTTGATTCTCACTTGATGCATTCTATAACTCCTAATATCTCTCTCTGCCCAAAATGTCCCTTGCTACAACAAAACCACGACAGAGCACATTTGCACATTAGGATTTGGTTTTCAAATGAAATCTCAATACTGATCACAACATTGATGAAAAGATTGGAGATTTCTCAACTGCCTACAAAAGTTTCTCATTTTTCTTAGATCCTCAATAGAAATATTTCGAAAGACTGAAGGACAATATAAGGTGCAGGTGGTAGAAGAGTTACATAAATCATTTTTAAGGCTATTATACAAATATATTTTTCAATCGTGAAAAAAGCACTATATGTACAAAATAAAAAATTACAAACATTTCTGTAACAAAATAAACTCCCGATAACAATTACAATTCATCACCCATTCATGAAAGATGAGTGTAACAAATATTCAAGCCTCCTTGCTCTTTGTTATTTCTACTACAAGTTTGCGAAATGATTGAGCAACTTGGCTATCAGGAAATGTTTTCAGGACACTTTCACCCTTATCAGCTAGTTTTCCAATAGTTGGGTCTATTGGTATTTTGGTAAGGAAAGGCACTTTTGTTAGTTCTGATAGGGAAAGGCCACCATTAGAGGAAAATATGTTGGTACATTCCTGCAAAACATAGTGTGAGTGTTAGAATTCTGTATGGGTATTTATCGTAACTGTCATCATTGATACTTACTGAGCAAGTGGGACAAACAAAGCCGCTCATGTTTTCAATAATTCCTACAATAGGGATTCCAGTTTTCCGACAGAAAGTTATCTCCCGAATCACATCATCTATAGCTACAGCTTGTGGTGTTGTTACAATAATTGCCCCATCACATTTAGCATTTCTAAAAAAGTGTGATCAACATTCTTTCAGAAATTCATCAGCACTCCACATGAATCCCACATGCTTGTGAATGTATAATCTAAAATGTAACAGATAATTTGACACCAAAACTGACCTTAAACTCTCCATAACAGTAATGTGTTCATCAGAAGTACCAGGAGGAGTATCTATAATCAAATAATCGATGTCTTCCCATGTTACATCATTTAAAAATTGCTTGATCATACTAGTTTTTTTTGGACCACGCCAGACTACACTATCGTCTCTGTTTTTCAACAAAAAACCTATGGACATCACAGCCAAATTCTTCTCACCATCTGTGAATACAGGTACCCACCTGTTAAGATAAGATACAATTGTTATGATAATGCAGATCCTGATTGGAAAAAAATTCTAAACACATACCCTTCAGACGATTGATGAACATCTCTGTCTTCCAAGTTCAAGAGGTACGGGATGCTAGGTCCACATAAATCTACATCCAAAATTCCTACCTGCAAATTCAGATGGTAAATTAGACTATACACAAAACTCAAAAGGAGGATGAGTCCAGATCTTTTGTGTCAACTAATTACAATGATTTAAAATTTAATTTTGAGAAGTGCCAAGATTGATAACCCACTATAAGAGTGAAAAACGGAAAAGTTTACCTTAAAACCACTTTCTTTCAAAGCTAAAGCCAATTGTGAGCTTACGGTTGATTTGCCCACCCCACCTTTACCCGAGAGAACTAAAAAAATGTGTTTTACACCATCAAGCATGGTGTAGAGTGTTTTTAAATTGTGCTTTGACGAACTTCCTAGATAGTCTGATTAATCAAAGTCTTCTTCTTCTCGTTTGTAGCGATTTCGCTGTTCTGTTTTGCTGCGGCGTGTGTTTGCAAAACTCGTCTGCTCTACTTGCCTATATATATAGGCTGCGACAAGTACTCACACAACCACAGAAAGATCCATATGCGTGATGTTATGTTGTCATGTTCGTGATGTTCGTTGCCGATTTGTCAGCAGTTATATAGGAAAGAAAAGTCATTCCGTTCTTGCCAACCTAATATTGGTTGTTCATCACTCAAGTATATTATTTAATTTTGACTTTACAAAAATGTGTGTATACGGTAAAATCCTTTTGCGGCTCATTCTGTGTTCATGAAATTTGCCCTAGACCCCTGGACAAACGTGAACCACAAAGAGGTTTGAGGAGTCTTGACACCACCACATAGCATCACGTCATACCTTCACTAATAATATATAGAAGGTTTTTCAACATCTCAGTCTTCCTTATATTTTATGTGAATAACTAATATGATTCTCAACAACTGATTGATAAGGTTCCATAAGAATTCATGCCATAAAAAATCTGGAATATAAAATTAATTGTAGTTTTCCATTATAGCGAGTGTCGAGTTAAGACATCACAAAATGAGGAGAAAACCTGGAGTAGGAGCTATCCATAAACAAAAACTGGAACAAGAGCGTTATAAAGATAAGGGCACTGAGCTCCAAGATAACCAGTTTGAACAAATGACCAAGCAGCTAGAAACATTCCGCATAAACTTAGAAGATTTTGCATCCAAACACAAGAGCGAAATCAAGAAAAATGCACATTTCAGGCGACAGTTTACTGAAATGTGTGCATCAATTGGTGTAGATCCATTAGCTTCTGGCAAAGGGTTCTGGTCTGTTCTTGGTATTGGTGACTTTTATTATGAAATTGCAGTCCAGATTGTGGAGGTTTGTTTGGCAACAAATTATAAGAATGGCGGGCTCATATCTCTGGATGAATTGAGGGACAGATTGATTCAGGCAAGAGGTCGACGTAAGGAACATCAAGAAATTACAAATGAAGACTTATTAGCGTCAGCAAAAAAGCTCAAGGTTCTGGGTAATGGGTTTTCAATCGTCCCAATCAGCAAGGGGAAGTATTTAGTACAATCCATACCAGGAGAATTGAGCATGGATCATACAGCAGTGCTACAGCAAACTAATAATGCTGGTAATGCTTTCATATCTAGCTCACAATTGCAAAAAGAACTGAAATGGGAAAGTGAGAGGGCTCAGAAAGCCTTGGACCACATGGTGAAAGAAGGATTAGCATGGATTGATAATCAAGATCAGAATGAACCACTATATTGGTTTCCTAGTTTGTTTACTGCTTGCATTGCTTCAAAATCTTGATCACCAGAGTAACATGCATTCAAGAATATGTCATTGATCATGCAAAATTTTGTGACAATGTTATTAATTTTTAGTATTGAATCTTTTTTTCAAAATTGAAGTGAAATTCCCTCATTGAGGATGATTATTATACAACTTTGGTATGTACAAGATATGTATAGTTTCATCGATATAGTCTTATAGTAAGATATAATGTACAACATGGTTGAAGTGTAAATAAAATGAATTGTGATATTTTATACACACCTAATTATCATTATGTGTCACCTCTGATCCAAATCCTTGCTACAACTCTCAGCTATTTGTGTGTTACATTTGGTAATAAGTTTTTGATAGAATAACAGTTCTCTACTGAGTTCCTCATTTTGTATCTGTAAAGCACTAATTTTATTTTTCAGTTCTTGTGAGCGTTTATGAAATTTAGATGTCAGCATATTGGCCTCCTCTTTCCACCTGAAATTAAGAAATATTAATTCATGCTATGCCAACCCTCATGATTCAATTTTCTCTGCTCAAATCCTTACTTTGTGCTCAATTTCTGATGAGCTTCCACATGCTGGATCAGTTCTTTGATTTTTCTTTCATATTTTTCTTGCAGTAGTGACACCGTTTTGAGTGGGTCTGGATCCTTAAGACTGAGAAAATAATTTTGTGTAAGAAAAGATATTTTTTACCACTTTTATGATAATACATAAGAGTAATACTTGAGTGCTTACTTCTGCAGGGAATCTGATTGTAAAATTGTGCTGGATATTGCTTCAGAAACTTTCAGAGTACTTCCAACAGAATTCACTTTGTCTTGCAGGTCCCGCACTCTGTTTTCAAGTAGTATTTTTTCACGATTCACTCTCTGGGTTTCTTTTTCAAAAGATACTTCCAATGAGTGTAAGTTAGATGCAAGACTCTCTTTTTCAACTAATGCTCGAGACAATTGCTTCTCAAAGCATGAGCATTTCTCCATTATTTCTCTGGTTCTGTCATTTGCCTCTTTCAAATGGTCCTCAATGTCTCTAGAGTTTTGCAGATGAACCAATCTCAGTTTTTCACTTGTAGTTGATAGCTTTTCTTGAAGGAAATAAATCTGGCGTTCTAAATACTGAATTCTTTCACTGCATATGGAGTCATGACTTCCTATGGTCATTTGTGATCTAAGTTCTTTTTCAAGGAAAGCTGGCTCAGAGACAGACATTCTAGTATTTGATCTATGAGCTAAATTATCTGAATTCCTCTGAATTTTCTCAAATTCTTCTTCTATTAATCTGTATTCCCTCTGAGATCTATCCAACAAAGTACTCTGCTCTCTCAACTTTGCTTTCAATTCTTTCATTTCTGAATTGTATTTTCTAATATTTCTTTCATACACTTCTTTGGTCTTTGAAATCTCTGTTTCTAGGCGAATTCTGAATTCCTCAGATAATTTTGCCATACAGTTTTCAAGCTTTGCTTTTTCCTCCATGAGTTGAGTTTCTCTCTGAAGGCAAGCATCTCTTTCTTTAACTGCAGACTCAATCAAGTCAACAGCTTCTGATATTTTATGTTTAGCTTCATTATCTTTGGATAACATCACATTAGCAAAATGTTGTGCATTTCTCAACTTATATTCTAGATCAGTCTTTGTTTGTTTTATTTGTCTAAGTTCATCTTTGGTTTGATTCAAGGTCTCTTTCAATGAATCTAGAGCTTCTTGATGACTCTTCTCTCTTTCTTTTGTCTTATTCTGACAAGTACGTAGTTCTTCCATGATATTATTTTTTTCTCTGCTTAGCTGCTCTACTTTTTGCTTGTTCTGCTCCCACAAAACTTGCTGCTCAAAAAAATTATCCTTAGCTGCTACTAGCTTTGTTTCTAACATCTTGATTGCTTCAGAATACGTTTCTTTAATACTGTTAACTTGTTCTTGATAAAATTTTGTATTTCTATCATCGGTGTGAGCAGTTTTGAGATCTTCTTCCAAAACATCAATAGCTTTTAAAGACATTTGCCAAAGTTGAGTGATGGAATCTTTTTCCATCTGTAGGATTGTTATTTGTTTCTCAAGATTTGTCAGTGCCTCCTTATCACTTGATACTCCGCACTCTCCATGATTGCATTGAGCAACTGATTGTTGCATAGCTTCATTTGCTGCTTGATTTGCATTCTGAAGTTCGACAACCTCTGTGCGTAGCCTATTCTGTTCCAACTTGATAAAAGTTTGGATGAGTATTTTTTCAATTGCATTTGCATAGTTAGCACTCCAGTAAGATCAGAAACGAATTTTGAATCAAAAAGAAATCCTACCTTACAAGCGTTCAACTCTTCTTTGAGACTAGCTATGGTATCCTCATACTCATGTAATATTGTAGTCTGTTCTGAGAACCTGGAAAGGCACGGATGGTATTGATTAGTTTCATTGAAAAGTATAGTGAAAATCTTCTACATCACAAGGGTATTTTCATACTTGTACTGAACTACGCTCTCTTCTAACCCAATCATCTTTTCTGGCAAGTAAGATTAACAGAACCAAATCTTTCAAGAAATTTTTCTTTCCCTGTCTTATTTTACAGCTATCATGATCACCAGTCTATTAGACACCAGTCTGTTAGACAACGAAAGCATTTTGAAGCATTTGTTGGTACACCAGTAGTAAATAAGCATTAGTGAAATTGAATCGCCAACACTCCAAATCACATTCTTGAAGAACCCAGTTCGATTTAAAGTGGAATTATATCTGAATTTTTCAACGAAGTTAAAGTTATAGATTGAGATGAAATTAGCAAAAAAGCTTGTGTTTTTTGTGTAGCTCATTCATGAAATGAAGAGGTTAATTCATTGTTTTGTTTTTTGTTGTGATTTTGAACTTTCTAGGTTACCGCGGTTCATTCGCGGCGCTACTGTCGACAGTACAAGATAGGGTCCCTACAAGACGCGGGCGGGTGTTTTCGATTTCAAATTCCATCATGAGAACTTTTCGAATGGAATCGTCATTGCGTCTGACGCACATGAACGATTTTTGAAAAATTAATCGGTAGATAGAGAGTATTCAAGTTTTGTTCTTGTACTTCACGACTAATTTCAAAGATCAACATTAACCAGAAACGAGGAAAGACTCACTTATTTGCTGATCAGTGTGTAATGGTTAGTTTCGTCGTTTCGTGGCACTGGAAGATTGTTCATCCCTGCATTTTTCGAAAAATGACTCATGTCAATGCTCAACTTGGACCCTTCGAAGTGTCCTGGTCCTGAGTATGTTTCCGTTCTACCAACGGAAAGCCAAATAATTGCTAATGTATCAACTTGAATTTTTCTCTAGAGCATTGCCCTAATTTTTTGTTTTCGAGTGATAACATTCAGTTCATAAAGTCAGTACGTGATGAAACTTTGCGATTTCATGATGAACAGACACAGTTTTGATCAAGATTTTTTGTCAGTCTTTCGAATTCAAATTTTAAAAGTTGCAACATTTTCCATCCGAAGTAGTAAGAAAGAGCTTTCCTATCCCACCATGTCAATACCTATTGTGAGACAACCATAGATCTATGATGACCATTCTCACATAACAAAACAGAAGATGAAGATCCACGGCACGACCAAATCTTGCAAACATCGGAGATTTGAGGAAATAACTTGATCAGCTTAAATGAATTTAGATAGACTTTCGAGGAACATAAGCGCGATCGTTTTCAATGACATAAAAACTTTTGCCTTATCGCATGTTAATATGTATGATCAAACTTCATATTATCCAAAGAATTTCTAAATCAGTACTTGAATAGATAGGTACATCATCAGTTTTTCTTGTTTTTTTTATTTTTTCATTAAACCAGTGATTTTTCCCAGGTTATGAAATACGAGGTATGGAAGCGCAATCATGTGAGGTGAGACATAATAACTTGTACTTTTACACTTTTGCAGAAGTATTTTTGCTAACGTGACCGAAGAAATTACTGGAGAAAGGAAGCGCGAGCGAAAAATGTAGCTCAGTGCATGATTCTTCTCTCCACAAATAGTAGCTTAGCCTAATACATATTTTTCTTCGGTAAAACTTTTCTGGCAATTTTAGGTCCAATTTTCACGTAAGAACTTTGTTACAGCAACGCGGAGAGAAACAATTACAGTATAGTTGTGTAAGAAAAGTGAAATAAATATAAGATCATGCATCGGTGTAACATAACATATGTAGTTTTTTTTGCAAGAATAAGGATACATAGGTATCTTACGCAACTGCAGTGGACTGCAGTTGACTCTATGGACCAGACACTTGACTCAATGGTTAAATAATGTTCACTCAACTCAAATTAGTTTGGGATTTTTTGAGATAGGGGTTGTTATTGAGGTAAAAACTCGGTGATTTTATAGTACTCAATCTTACGCACGTGCTCAAACTACATAAATTTCTGAAAAATTTGATGATTGATCATGGTCATCATTTTCCTAAAAATACAAAATTGACTCTCAGCAAGCCATTTCAATAAAAAAAGCAGAAAAAGCGGAGATGTGATGGCCGTGGCTTTAACGGGTGCTTTTATTGAACTGCTCATAAAATTCCGGGCTTGGTTTCTGCTTGTAGACGTGACGATTAAGGTATTCCTGTTGCTCCTTATGCCTCTGCGCCAGCTGTAAATTTTCTTCCGCAATTTGTTTGTTCAGTTCTCTGCGAAAAACACGAAAACAAAATGTTAGAAAAAAATAATGAACCACTTCGTCATCATCATCTTGTTAGTATTATTATCCATGAGTCTTGCTATTATATGCATCTCATTATTATTATGGGTCATTCAGGACCAAGGTGAACATTTTGAAAATCGACGAAATTTAAAAATGCCCCAAACATTTTTTTTCCGTTAGTACTACTAGAATATAGTTGAGAAAAATTTTTTTCAGATTTTTTTGGGACCCATGGCGGGCTCTACGAATTTTCCAAGTCCCAGTTTTGAGCAGTTTTTCGCCTATTTTTCGCTATCTTGGAAAATTCGTAGCTCGGACCCAAATGCATCTTTTTCATCCTAGCTGGGCGCATTTTTTTCGGTATGATGTACACTTTCAAGAAAAAAATTGCCCGGTCCAAAAAATTGATATCTGGTAGGTCCCACGGTTGCATCAAAAAAGGCCCAAAAATACGACTTTGCACCACCTTTGGAGGCGTATAGGTCAAAATGGAAGCCTCGTAGCAAAATTTTGCAGGAGAAGAAACTTGTAGGCCTTGAAAAAACCTTCAATTTCCTTTTTGGAACGTGTCATTATCTTATCTTACGTACGATCTACAGCCGATTTAAGTTGGGCATTCTTGTAAAAATGTGAAACTTCAAGGCCAATTTAAAAAAATCGTTTATTTTTTATCGACCCCAAACCTACGAGAAAATGTTCTTTCAGGTGTCTATTTGAAGGTCCAACAATAATTTGGTTGTTCCTTTCAAATCCCGGTTTTATACGAGCTGTTAAAAACAGTCGAAAATACCGAAAATCGTGTCGAATTCGGGCCTTATCATGAAGCTTCGTGGACTGGGTCTTCCCTTGGTCTCGATTCGTGGACTCTAATTATACAGCACTCGGCATAAAATATTGTGGAAGATGAGACTTAGAGCTGAAAAATGGCCTCTCGTGCGATATTTTACCATGGAACCGTCCAAAACTAGAGTAAATTGAGTAAATACAAGATAAATCGAGAACCGGCCGCTTTGGCACTCCGCGTAAGCTCCGCACTGCATGCCATCCTCTGTTAATGCGGGAGTGATAAGTGATATTAACATTTGATGCAGTATTGTCAGGTATTATCCAGTATAGACAGAGATAAGAAGGTTCTCTAATCTCCGTCATAGACTGTAGACTGTAGGAGGTTTTGGTTGTTAGTGACCACCACGAAAAAATTGTATGTGTCAGTCAGCGTCTCGATCAGAAATTTTGGTACACTCGAGGACAAGGTCAACCATGGCGTGAAGATAACTCTTGTTATCTTTACGCCATGAGGTGAACTGCAATGGGATGACGGTCAGTGACCGTTCGAGATCTGTCGTCTCCCTCGCACTCATGGCATGACCTATTAGGTGCGAGTGAGATGGGAGATCTCGAATGGCCGCTGACCGCCATTACCTTCCCCGCGGGGCTTGCCCCGAACCATGGCGGAATGATAACATTTTTACGCCGTTATTTTTACGCCATGCCCCGAACATCGCGGGTATTAGGGCAGATGTATTGTGAAGCATAGAAAGTGTAACGCCTTCCCCGCAGGGCCCCCGCAAAGTATCTGATCACTTTCACAACATTCCTGCATAGTGTCTCAGAGTTAACCTCACTTCTGTGGGTGTATGATGGAAATTTTAACAGAGGCATTGAACGTGAACATACTGTATTTTAATATCATTGATGAGCACCACTCACTTTTCACACAAATCTCAGTCCAGCAAAATTAATTTCTTCGTCACACCCTGCAAAGTCAAGTGACTATTTGCCCTCAGTAGAAGTAAACACAGGCTGGATATGAGAAGCTCTTATGAGGCTTTCCCAGGTCTTCAATGAATTTTCAACTTTACTTGGACATACTTTACTTAAACTGTCACATAATAGTGATAACATTACAAACATATCCGAAATTATTTTAAAGGTCTCAACAGAAACTGCACTAATTTTGCGCAAATATTGCCCCGATGATACCTCGCGGGTGCCCCGCGGGGAAGGCGTTACACTTCATATGCTTCACAACACATTTGGCACATCTTCGGGGCAAACCCCGCGGGGAAGGTACCAAAATTTCTGATCGGGACGCTGACTGACACATACAATTTTTTCGTGATGGTCACTAACAACCGAAACCTCGTACAGTCTACAGTCTATAACGAAGATTAGAGAACCTTCTTATCTCTGTCTATACTGGATAATACCTGACAATACTGCATCAGCTGTTCATAACTTTCGCATAAACGGAGGATGGCATGCAGTGCGGATCATACGCGGAGTGCCAAAGCGGCCGGTTGGGCTAGTGAGCGCGGGCTAGTTAAGTGAGAGATGCATCACAATCGATTCCCTCGATTTATCTTGTATTTACTCAATTTACTCTAGTTTTGGACGGTTCCATCGTAAAACATCGCACGAGAGGCCGTTTTTCAGCCCTAGGTCTCATCTTCCACAATATTTTATGCCGAGTGCTGTATAATTAGAGTCCACGAATCGAGACCAAGGGAAGACCCAGTCCACGAAGCTTCATGATAAGGCCCGAATTCGACACGATTTTCGGTATTTTCGACTGTTTTTAACAGCTCGTATAAAATCGGGATTTGAAAGGAACAACCAAATTATTGTTGGACCTTCAAATAGACACCTGAAAGAACATTTTCTCGAAGGTTTGGGGTCGATAAAAAATAAACGATTTTTTTAAATTGGCCTTGAAGTTTCACGTTTTTACAAGAATGCCCAACTTAAATCGGCTGTAGATCGTACGTAAGATAAGATAATGACACGTTCCAAAAAGGAAATTGAAGGTTTTTTCAAGACCTACAAGTTTCTTCTCCTGCAAAATTTTGCTACGAGGCTTCCATTTTGACCTATACGCCTCCAAAGGTGGTGCAAAGTCGTATTTTTGGGCCTTTTTTGATGCAACCGTGGGACCTACCAGATATCAATTTTTTGGACCGGTCAATTCCTTTCTTGAAAGTGTACGTCATACTGAAAAAAATGCGCCCAGCTAGGACGAAAAAAATGCATTTGGGTCCGAGCTACGAATTTTCCAAGATAGCGAAAAATAGGCGAAAAACTGCTCAAAAATTGGACTTGGAAAATTCGTAGGGCCCGCCATGGGTCCCCAAAAAATCTGAAAAAAAATTTTTTCAACTATATTCTAGTAGTACTGACGGAAAAAAAATTTTTGGGGCATTTTTAAATTTCGTCGATTTTCAGAATGTTCACCTTGGTCCAGAATGACCCTTATATATGTAGTATGCAACTAGTGCTATGAGATAATATTATGTGTAATATATTGATGCATAATTACGCTCTCTTTCGATCTAACTCGCGTTGATAAGACTCTGCGGCCCTGGCATTTCCGTCCATCAACTTGTTCCATTCCTCGTTTCGTTTATCTTCCTCTGCTCTCATACGCTGTAAAAAAAAGCACATTCAAATTTTTCCAATTTTTTCAATGCCCGTATTTACGACAATTCGAACCATTATGAATAAATGTATGGTATAAGAATGAATTCCATCAGTTATCAGTTGAACGTATGACCGTGAATGAAACGTGTTAGTTTCCGGTCATTGGCTCAATGAGCCAGTTGAAAAATTGGCAATCAATCGGTGGTGGTTTTATCGCTGTCCATGCAATGAAAAAAAGTTTGCCCATGAGTAGTTTGGTAAAGTGAAGATTTAGTTGAAAAAATGTATCTTGACCAAACGAGTTTGGCTGAGAAAATAAATTGTGTTATAGTTGAAGGAAATATAAAATAAAATGGTATTATGGATTTTATTATTACCTGAATTTGCTCGATCTGACGTTGCTGCTCGTCACGATAACGTTTGAGTTCAGCTGATGTCATTCCCTTGTATCGATTAGCTAGTGGTCGTCCTGGTCCTCTCAAGCTATCAGCTTGTTCTGGAGCTTCGGTCAAAAAGTCCCCGCTCACGTGATTATAAATTTCAGCCCGGGCATCCTCGTCATCGCGCATTGCTCGACATCTGCGCTGCTGCTCCTGCTCCTCTGCCTGCAAAATAATTAATAATCCTTTTATCATATGTACATACAGGGAATCTGAAGAATAAGTACTCCCCCTTGTTTTTTTCAGAAACCGTTGAGAATTGCGAAAGATCCCGGAACACGTGTCCAGGCCTGCACGTGTCCTCTTATTTCAAGGGGGGCATACGATGGTGATCTTGGTTTTTATATTGGAGGTCATAATTCTCAGGTTATTAAGTTGTCAGATCGCTTTTTTGCAATGGAAACACATACATTTGACCTCGAATCCTGAAAAAACGTGAAAAAATGATGGAGATCCTGCCTGAAACATTTTTTGATCCGACGCTGAGGCCAAGTCGGATCAGAAAGTGGTCCAGACACGATTTTCATAATTTCTGAACTCTCTAGATCCGGGGTCAAGAGTAGGTGTTTCTATTTGAAAAAAAAAGTCAATTTGACCCTACAGGTGACCTTGAGAATGGCCTCCGAAGTCAAAACTAAGGTCACCATTTGATGTACCACTTAAAATAAGGGGAAACATGATCCGGGTACCGGGGTTTTTCGCGATTTCCAACCATTTGTGAAAAAACAAGGGGGGAGGGACTGACTTCTCCGACAACGTGTGTCATCAACACCCTTTTATATGATTTTAGCAGTTTTCAATTCGAAGAAGCTGGGTTTCGAAGTCTACTCTCTGAATTCACTTTCATATGAGTCAAACTGTAATCGATTAGAGTATAAGATAGGAGTATTTTGAAGCTTTTTGAGTGATTCAAATCGAACTCCGACTAATGTAAATCTGACTCACACAAGTCTAATGAAAGAATCAAAGAGTATACTAATTACATCCGCAATTTAGATGATGTTTTTTATCAAAAAGATGAGGCAGTCTGAATGAAAATCAATAATATTCGTAAGAGAATGCCATTCACTGAGAATAAAATATTGCCGTCTGAACAATACGACTGTATTGTTACGTGGTATTGCCGTCAGACCCATACTGGATCGTCACCACAGCAAAATGATTTTGTTATTGAACCAATCTGGCACGAATAACTTAAAAAATCGTTGGATTATATTTGTCCCTTTGCGGTGCTATCCCGTGCAAAAAATTGGTAGCTTTTGTAGCAAAAGAACCGTAATATGATTGTTAATTCATTAAGTATCGGGGCATTCGAAACATACGCGTTATATTTAACTATTCCTGCTCTAATACCAGTTCACCAAACCGTTCTGATAGATTGATGCGATAACAAAATTGGTATTGTTCTGCAGCAAATACCATTTTGGTCGTACGACAATACGCATAGCCGTACGACCAAAATTTTCGTCTCAAAAATTACAGGGATACAGAACGTAAAGAAAAGAGTTGTGAAAATATTTAAGTACAGCCACGAACGATTGGCTATAATTTGAGCAGTACTCGCGAAGGTAAAAATGACTCTTCAGAAGTTGAGACCATCAGCTTAAGACACAATCTTCACATTTGTTGAATACGGTTGTAAGATTCTACACTTCACAATTCAGTGATTTGTACCATAAGGAGACAATCGTGAAGAATAAAAAAAAAGATACCAGTGGAGGGATGATCTTGGACTAATACGATTACGTAAGATACGTCTGAATCATTCTTGATGCGTGAGCTGAGCTGTCATTGCCACGGTACGACTCATTAATTAATCGCCCAAAAAAACGAGGCCGGCGCGGCGAGCCTGCAAGCTCAGAAACAAAGACGAGTGGTGATAATGGAGTCTCACCATTCTGGTATTAGAGGCAAAACGAGGGTCAATATCAAGGCCAACTCATCATGTATGTAATCGATATTAGTCACACTATAAATGAGTATATTTTTGGCAGAGCTTGGGTTCTATATAATAGCCGGGTGTCACTCAAGAGTATGGAATGTGACGAGAATATCTGTACCTTCGAAAAAAGTATGGCGCGAAAAATCATCGTTAGACTGGTCTAAGTCTATTTTTGTCAGAAGTTTCGGCATGAAAATGCAATGATTTATGTGAATAGCCTTTCAGGATGAGTGATTTCCATTCATGTTGATCAAAAGCAAATCTCATCAACAATTAAAAGTTGTAAATAAATTTTTCTTCATTTGATTCTTTTTCTGCCCAACTCATCTCCAGATCTTGATCTCACAAGACACTCGAGTAAAATGTGTTGAAACTATCGAAACCAAAATTTTTGACGTCGTGTATAGTTGTCCTGACAAAGGCCGTTCAGTCTCAGAATGAACGAACGGGTATATAAAGGAACGCAATAATGATTGATGAGTTGCCCAAAATATACCAGTGGTATGCCCAAAACTTTGGTGAAGACAAGAAATTCAATGGACTGTAAACGAGTAGCATAAGTGTGATTTGCTAGAAAAAAAAAATTTAACTAAGAATTTCAAAGATATCAATAAGAATCCCGAACAATTTTGTTTGATGGAATGGCAACTTTGCAATTGGAAATTTGACTATTTCTCCAGCTCCTCGATCATTCTAAAATTCATCTCTATTTTTATTCCAAATTGGATATCAACTGCGACTAAATTTTTTAATTCAACTCCCGTGTATTTAGTTGAGTTATCGGTTCAACCGCACCCAAACGGGTCAACAAATTATTAAAATTTCTGCCGTGAGTAATTTTCCTGTTGTAGATCAATGAACTCACAAGAGCACGGTTAAAGCTCGCATTTGCCTCGCTCAACCTCCTCTTGCACTCTTCTTCCATACGCTCGAGTGCTAAAGCCCTCTTGTCCCTATTCAATAGTGCCTGCTGATATGCTCTTTCGGCTTCTCTGTGCTGAAGTTCAGCCCTCTTTCTTTCCTGCATTTGTAGCCTGATCCAGTTTTGCATTTGCTGTCTTTGTTCTTTCAAACGTTCGGCTGAACTTTCATCCTCGCCCTCAAACCTGTAATAATACACATGAAAAAATATTATCACATGAGATTGGTTCATTCATTAATATGATTTTTTCTAATCATTGAAATCTGGTTAAATGGGTATTGACTTTTGAGCTGAGGCTGGTCCTAGTTTATCGTCTTCGATGTTGGGTGTTTTTTTAAGAGCTTCTGGGTCGTATAGATCGTAGTCTCGTCTCATCTCTGGTTTTTGCTCGCACTGTCGAAACTCGTCTATTTGTTTATTGAGTTTTCGCCTCTCCTAAAGTCATGTAACATCAGATTATCTTATTTGAGTGTAATCGGAGGATGTTTGAATTTTTTTATCGTTACATATAATATTATTTCACCTCGTCATTTTGCCTCTCGAGGAGGATGGCTAGCTGGCTGCTGCGAACCATTGCTTCATCCATGCGGCATTCACGCTCCCTTTCGGTTTCCTGCTGACGCTTTTTTTCCTCCACCTGCTTATCCAAGTATTCCTTGTCCACCTACAACACGAAATCATTGAGGAGCGAATTTCATAACTAAAGGTTCAAGTCGAGAGGAATTTTCAAGAGTGAGCTTGCAGTAAGTCGAGAGCTTGCAAGAAGAATTATATTCAAATACAATATTAAATACTCCAATTTTTGAAATAATAAGTTTTGTGTGAAGATTTTATAATGTCAGAATTATCGAATACCGGACAAAACTGCTTCCAACGAAGAAAAAATGGACTAGTACCGATGAAATATTTAATTGTATCGTCGACAGCTACAAAGAAAAACTTCGCAAAAACTAGAAAGTGGCAAACGATCAGAAAAACTTGCTTGGGACAAGAAAATTTCGAGTAAAGTTTTTTACCACTGATTAGGTCAGTACTGTGGTAAAAAAAAATTTATCTCATGCTTCGAGGTTGATGGTGCTTCTGAATATTAACTTGTATTACTGAGGGTTGAAGAATGCCAAATGACTTATTTGTATGTAGTAAGACGTATTGAAATTATTGTTAATTTTAAAAGTGTGCTCAAACGTGAACCCATAGAAAAAGCTTTTTCAAGTTGTGGAATGTAGCTTGTGGTGTAGGATCTATCTCAGGATTACGCCAAAATGTCTTGTATTCAAATCCTTGCAGATTATTTCTTTATATTGGCATGCACAAAAAATAGCTCGTGATGGGAACTTTATTCTATGGAATCAAAAACTACGCCATACCAATAATTGTTAAATCGACTTTGGTTGGAATATAATCATCATTTATAGGAATTTGTATAGAGAGCGGAAGGTTATTAATCGATATCGATATTGATGCACGCAAAGAAAATTTTGTCAGCTCAGTCATCATTTGATATGTAGCATGGCCGTTTTCACCAGCTAGAGGATACAAAGAAGGGATATGCATAAAAAAGTATCATAAAACTTGGCTGAATCTCACCCCTATTTTACGAATGCGGGGATTGAAAATGCGGGCCTTCCTCTGCTCCTCGAGCTGACGCTTTCGTTCAATTGCTGCAGCAAGTTTAGCATCTTGCTCGGTGCACTTCTTCATTTGCAGCATGTTACACTTTGTAAATCGAGGCGTCCGATCACAAAATTAGAGTTAACTCACTGGAGTGTCCCCTCGATTGTTACTTTCAATCGTATTTGTCGTGAAAATTCAAAAATTGCCTGGACTTTATGGAAACCTATATCTGTTGGTGATTGTTGTTGTTGTAGTTGTTATTGTTTATGTTTGAGTAATGATATTGACAAAAACATTATAAAAGATGAGCAGCCGACGACCGGGGGTGAAACAAGCTACAAGGGGGTTGCACCATATGGACAAAACGTGTTGCCGGCCGGCTTGACTCGTTGCCATGGATTGATTGCACTTTGGCTTGGGTTGCAAACATCATAATATTCGTAAGTTTCTATTCTGTAGCTTCATGCAATGGAGCAGTCCAAAAAGACAAATTTGACTTACTTATAATCTTTAGATTATAGCTACTCGTGTAATGGCTAAAGTCATACCTGGCATGCAATCTAGACAGAGAGATATAGCCAACAATTTTAAGATGAAGAAGAAGAATCCTTAGATTCGATAGAGACAGAGCTATCTTTCTATGATGGGATATGCATGAATAATCGCTGTCCCAAAAAAGCGTAGAAAAAATATATTTTGTATCTGAGTTTCGTGCAGTTCCGTGTGATAAAGCACGTAAAACAACAAACAACTCGTGGCTAGGCTAGATTGTTGTATCATTACATGATAATATACCCTAACCTTCCTTGGATTCTGGTTTCATCATCTCAGCAGCATGCCAAATGGGTTAAATGGAACTTGGAACTTGGAAGGTAGGATTTTGTGTTTTGTCTACTTTACAAGGTGAGTGTGGCTAATTTTCTTACCGCGCATTTTTCCATATTTTTTTTCTCGTTGAGCTAAATAATGAGTGGATAAGTTATTTTAAGTGGTTAAAAATGACCCATGTATTTTTTACAACAAAAATCCTGGTTTTTTATCTCTTATTACTCTTTTTCTTAAGCATTAAACGCGAAGACAAAAGATATTTGGTCAGATAATTTTTTTTCCTCAAAACCACCGGCATTGTTTTTAGCCAAGTGAAAATATAGTTCTGTTCAATACACACTCGATTTAAACCTACTTATACGCTTATTATGCTACTCAGCATGTTTATATGTAAAAAGGCTGAAAATGACTCTCCATTATCGGATCAATTTTTTGAACATACCAAAAAATCCTGAAAATTGGGAACAAAGCAGACCACTTGGTCTCTACGTCAAAAAATACATGAGGAACATATATGTTCATGTTTTTGCGAATTTCCAACTCATAATTTGCAATTTTGGCGGCCATTGAGAAGGCCACGGATTCACGGATTTAGTATGTGGGCTTTTTAAATTTCTTAAATCAGCAATAACCCTGGTTCTGGGGCATCAAATTCACCTTTACAAGTGGTCATTTTTGAGAACATCAGCTGTCAATTGAAAATAATTTCGAGGGCGTAAAACTTTGCGCATGCCCCTTGCAGAAGAGGCTTAGAGCTTAGAGGCTGATTTATGAAAAAAGTTCGCTTTGGGAGTCATTTTTGAACCTTCGGCCGGTTGCCATATTTTGGGAAAGGACGAAAACGTCTCTAAGCGATGCAAAACGACCCGGTGAACACGTTGAGATGGATTTGTAACGTTCACCCAACCGTTTCAGTACGATAAAAATCTATTTTTTCATCGTCTGTTCGGGAAAGAGACGTTTTTTGGATTTTCTTTCCAACACCGACAATGAAAAAATAATAGTAACCGACGATCGGGCGGAAACCAACACTCTCGCCCTTGTATCGAAATGTACTATTTCGATCTTCTGGGCAGAAAATCACCTTCCTGCACGGTTTTTGGATTTTGTTCCCCACTCAGTAGATGAAAAAATAGCATTTGACACTCGGACGGGATGGTTTTCGCCTTCTCGTGATAATTCCAACCCTCGCCTTCGGCTCGGGCGGGAAAATATCACCAGTAGTGTGCGGAAACCGGCATTTCCGACCTCGTATCGAAATATACTATTCAATTGTGAGGGATTTTTTCAGGGGTCCAAATCAAAAGTCGTCGATACAAAAATATTTTCTTTTTGATTGACGTAGTTTGAAGAACATTTCCAAAAAAATTTTGAGCGTTTGATTGAGATGCATCAGAATGCGAGGGCACTATAGAAGAAACATCGGTTTTTCGCATTTTTCAGAGGGTTTTGAACGAGGTTTTGAGGGTACCCCACAACACAAAGGCAAGTATAGAACCTAAAAATCTTTGGTTACCTCATAGTCTGGGGTTAGAAAGTGAGGAAGAATAGGTTCCCCTTCAATCGAATATCGTTTCACAGACGTTCCTACAGTCTCGTCAAAACGATCCGAACGATCAAACATTATGTTCATATTTTTGAGAAACCGTAAAGATAATAATTGAAAAATGAAACCACTCAACAGATATCTGAAACAATTGATCACAACTGTGTATTGATTTTATCGAAACGATCTCTCACTCTCACCTCTATACGACATTTTTCGGCGAGGACTCAAAAAAAAAAAATGATCGGATCAATTTCATAATGCAACCCCTCTAAAGATTCATGTCTGGAGCCAAAAAGGGTCACGACATCATGCACTTACGATACTATATGCATCGCGTGATATCGTGGAAAATAGGGCTCTGGTCATATATGTATAACGATCATTTATACCGATCAACTGAAACGTCAGTCCGTCATATCGTCTCGCGTGCACGTCATCATATTAGCCTCCGTCGGATCGCATTCGTCGCGACTTCATCGTGGCTGCATATAACACGTTCTATAAAGACGACTAGCCCCATAATTATGCCCTGGCCTACTTATTCCAATTCCCTCGTGATCGCAAGAGCTACAGCCATCAGCAGCACAAAGAATAATAAAGAAAAAAAAAAGAAGAGAACAGAAAGAAAAGATCGTGTCGCGCACTCAAACTCTTGGGGCTTTTCCGTCGACGACCCGTGACATCACTGCACACAGACGACTTGTCTGGGACACACAAATGGACACAAATACAGACATACATATAAACACACACACATAATGCAAGCCCATCCATCCCCCTCCAAAATAGTATAGCATGGATTTTTGGTTGCTTTCTAGCCTATGATGATGCGGCTGATGCGGGTCGAGCCTATGTCGAGCCCATGCCGAGCCCCCCCCCCCCCCCGCTTGCCTATTACGTATCGTCGCTTGGTTGGCCTACTGCTACTGCATGCATTAGACGGGTGGGTTTTTCAGTGGTGATTTATACGCTGTTTATATGGACGATCCCTTATACGCTAAGAGGTCCATGACCGCGCACCCCAACAACAACGTAAGGATATGCATGCATTTATGGGATGCGTTTTCGATTTGGGGTGGTTATGTGATGCCGTGCATGGAACAAATAAGTGCATCCAAATTTTCCGACGAATAAAGAGTTTCTCGATTATAGTCTTGAGTGATTTTGCGCAGAAAATTGATGGCTGAGTTACCACTTTTAGAAGAGGAAAAATTATTTTTGTATGATTTGAAAAAATGAGCTTGAAAATGTTGAATTTCAATAAACTGTTCAACCAGGAAATTTGTGGCAAACTAATGGTGAAGGGATATATTACATGTCGTACTTTATTTTTTGTCCAACGCCTAATAATTAGGTGATACACTGTGAGGGGGGTGGCTGGTCGATGTGGGGATCGTTCCTTCGATCGATCGGAAATTGTTTGAGCTGAAAATTGTGACTGAATATGGCTTGAGTCAAATTTTCTACACGTCACACTCAATGAAAAATATTGTATAACTGGACTGAGAAAAGAGTAAGACATTTTCAGGACGGCAATTCTTCAAGGGTATTTGAGAATACCATTACAAGATTACAAGCCAATTCTATTTCTAACACCTGATACTGGAAAATTTACAAACGCATGTACAAGTGAGTAGTCTAACATGCACTAATAAATTTCAAAATGAACTGATTCAATTATTTAATGGGAATTCATTCCATATCCAAAAATTGCGACTTGCACTTACATCGGATATACTGAATGCTTGAGACTGGGATAAAACAGTCATAGATCTTATCTATAGCCTTTAATTGATCTATTAGATTTTGTGGGCGTGGATGTCGAGAAGGAGAGGAAGAATCTGTGATCCAAACTCAGTTGTTTTATGTTTTTCTCTGAATTTTAGATCGGGATTCCCATAATGATTCATGCTTGTCCCAATGCTCAGAGTACGCAAATTTGACGATTGATGGTGGGAATATGCGCATCGTTTGTGGTTTGTGATGTTCCATATGTGTAGATTAAAGGGGCGAGTGACGCAAACTTTCATCAAATGAATGAATTCACGTATTGATGACTCATAATCTGTGTTTTTGTAGTTTTGGAATGACGAACTGACACACCATACAGCTGGATTCATCGACTTCTTAATTAATAGATATTTAATTCGACCTCTGTATTCTTATCGATTTATATAGCTGAACTGTTCTTCAGCACTGTGAGAAATTAATTGAATATTCAACGAACATATTTTACCAGTAGTTGTAATTTGGAAATTCGACAGGGGGTGGTGAAAATTCAAGTAGCTACGTGACACCTATACTTTTTATTGTACGCTGAATATAATTAATTGGTTGAAATTTTTCAAAGAATTTCTTACAGCGTTGATGAGGCAGTATTTCATGATAAATCGATTTGGATATAGCTTCGGCTGGTGTAATTATCAGTCTCTGGGCATTAGAGTGGGCCGAAATAGTACATTTCTTACCGAGTTTAAAAAGTTTTAGCTAGTGCTTCCGAGCGATTGAGCGATTGGTTTTTGGCCTGAGGCTCAGGCGGAGGACGAAATAATTGCTCGGAAGCAGGATACCTCATGGACGAGGTATGAATATTACTATTTCATGCAATTTTGTCAACACTAAAACATCGGGAAATTGCCAAAAAACATTTTATGCCAGAATCGATTAGCATTATTTGGGATTTCCTATCTTTGGGTAAGAAAGTAGAGAAAAATTTTTGCAACACGCTCAAAGTCACATTTTTCAGGTGGAGCAAGAGCTTTCAAGTTTTGATGAAACACGTATACTACGGGAAATGCCATGTAGGGATTTTCTTTCACCATCGATTCAGTGTTTTCATGAGTATAGCATTATGAATGATATGCGATCATAGTCCAACTTACTTTCTTCAAAATTGTTCAACCTTTTAAGCACGATGGCGGTGGTTGAGGGAAGCGAAGATGCGTCAAAGACTAGGCATCGGTATACGATATTTTTCACAAAATTTTGCATTTTCCCTAGTTTACGTCTCAAGTTCAATGCATCGAGGCTACTCGAAACCACCGGGAGCATCTTCAATGAGTCAAAATACTTAGAAAATGCTGATTTGGAGGGGAAAAGAAACAAAGCTCTCGCTCCACTTGAGAATCTCGACTCTGAGCGTGCAGCAGATTCTTTTTTCATACTTTCTCACCCCAGAGACAGCGAATCTCGATTAATTCTAAGTGATCCTTGATCCTTGCAAAAAAACTTTTTTCGGCGTACCCTAACGGGCACTGAACGGTTCAGTTACTTTGGGGATTTTTGATCAATTTCATTTGCAAGTAAAATAATTCAATTATTACAAGTGGTCTTTACGGAAACAGACTGACAGCACTATAATTGTTTTTTATACGTCCATACGTAGAAAACTGCATACGCGTCTCGTGCGAAAACATTTTTCCTTCGGGAAAACCAACCTGGACGGTGCCATCGACCACGTCCAGCTCGGTTTCCCGAAGAAAAAAATGTTTCCAGCACTCGACGCGTAATGTACTATTACGCGTATTAATACTAGTGAACTCTTCAGCCATCAATACACTGCTATATGATTGTATTATTTTAACTCACGTTCATATTCTGAAATCTGATGGCGAATATAGTTCATCAATATAATACATGGGAGTGAATAAGCTCCGCAAATTATAATTTTTGACAAAATACGGATTAAAAAATCTTTTAATAGATCACGAGAGATTTAAATACAAGCTTGATAATATTTCGATTTTTGGCATCTGTAAAAATGCTAATTGTTTCAGTACGACTTTAATGTGGCGACAAAGAAAAATCTGGCAAATCTATGCTCAATTTTTTCGTAACCAGAAGTTAAAAAAAAATAAAAAAAAAATAAAAAAAAAAACAGGTGAAAAATGATAAAACATTGCAATTTGCAAAAACAGGCCTGTATTCTCGCGAACTCATCAGAGATGATAAGAGATGATACATAAGTACAAGGAAATCAAGGAGGGGCACAGAGCAAATTCGATGACAGAGACGTGTCGCGGTGGGGAAGAGTAACCTAGCAGAAGGCAACACGCGTAGCCTGGCGTAGCTAGCAGACAGTCAGTCTCGCACGGGCGCTCGCCAAGTGCACAACACACGTAATTTTCTTTTGCACGCCCGTTGCTGTTACTACTTCGGAGTTTGCAAACTTGACTCTCAAGCTCAGCACAAGTGTACTCATAGCTTGCATATTAGCCTATGCACATAGTGAAATTGTACCTCCATTCGCGAGTTAATTCTTAATCTACGTTATTTAATAAACTTTCAAAGAAAATTCGTGGCCAAGTGTGATATTGCCGAAAAAAAGTGAAAAAAATTACCTTAGGTAGCCGGCGTGGCTGAAATTCTTCGCGGATGCACGCGGACAGTGATCGCTCGCGCACGCGCAATAAACCAAATCATTAGAGCCCAGCATATAGCAAACGCTTAACGCGCGGCTGGAAACAGACGAAATTTCACAGCCTCCGAGTGATAATATAGTGCATATAAATCAGCTGCATGTATTCATCTCTCATGATAACACCTCTAGCTTAACAAATAAGTGAATGATAAGAATTTAAAATCAGTGCAATGAAAGTATAAATGAGCCCGGCCAATACGAGCCGGTCACCTTCTCATAAGTAACAAAAAATATCAACACAAAGTTACTTATAACACAATATCATAAAAAGTTACGGTTTGTTTCCAAAATGAGCTGCAGCGTAAAGGTGCAGCCAACAACAGGAGCAACAAAAAATCCTACTTCTTGGTCATCTCAAAGAACAACATCTAGATTAGCTCTAGAATCACACCAGGAGTCGTGTTTGACTAATAATACCTTAGCACCGGCCGGTATTAGTGGAAATGTTAATGTATCAAGTAATAAAATTCAACCCCAGCAACAACAGCAAAGTCCACCACCAAGAGTTCCTCGAAGTGGATGTAGCGCATCGTCAACTACTACGGCGACCTCGGCAAATGCTGCAGCTGCTGCAAGGAAAGCTGAGGATACCTTGAAGCTGCTAAGATATATTGATGACAATTTAATTGGAAGGAATGGGACTTTTCTTGGACCATTTGGACGCAGAAAAGGTGAGTTCAGTGTGAATTATTAGTGTGATCGGTGACCATTCGGTGACAGAGTGGGAAATAACCTCAAAATAGGAACGGTGCTATGGAAAATTTTGGTGAAAATGCTCTGATACTACTTGCTAACTTTTCCTTCCTGTAAAATTCAATTTGATGAACTGGGTTGTCCTCATTGTTAGTGAGAATTTTTCAAACATATATAGCAAAAATCTGCTCAAATAATCTGTTTCCAATTTAATTCTTGTCCCTTGAATTATTCATTTAAGATCTCGTTTGATGAATGCGTTCACTAATTAACGTCTTCGTTTGTGAATATGGCATGCGTAA
The DNA here is from genome assembly GCA_029851415.1 of Eretmocerus hayati. Classification (NCBI taxonomy): domain Eukaryota; kingdom Metazoa; phylum Arthropoda; class Insecta; order Hymenoptera; family Aphelinidae; genus Eretmocerus; species Eretmocerus hayati. The sequence goes on from CM056741.1 coordinate 22,354,364, forward strand.
ATTCAAAGCCATTGCAATCTTTGTTGAATCAGCGATGAATGAACTTTTGCAGCAAGCGCGAAAGTCTGTATACTCGAGTAACGATTCGATTTAGATTTTTTTCAAGGTCAAAATGACGCGAACCTCGTTAATTTAGCTCCTTCTCATCAACGACTACGATGACTTCTTTGGAGATTTTGCAAACACGTTCATGTGTGGGTTTCGCAAGTGTAAGAAATACGAGCTCTGAATAATTGAGTCAATTTATATATCTCTATAACGTGCGAGTCTGCCTTCGTTAATTTTCTACGCGATTTTTTTTCTGCTGTAACGACAAGAGTTTCGCGATACGTGAATGCACTTTTCATTATTAGCCCTCTCTGCAGCTGGTTGTGAGCTTTTAATTTTATGGGCGTCTCTCTTATAACTTCGCGAGCTCGACTGCATTAGCTAAGAAATAATGCAGCTGTGCCACGTGAAAAAAATTTACACTGGGTTCAAGGGCAAGGTATATGATTATATGTTTATGCCCAACACATGCTGCATCTGCATCAGGAATTTTTGCCATTACTGGTGGCTACGTCAGCACTTGTAACATGAGATGGAACTGCGATACAGTGAAAATTGAACCTATAATTTTTTAAATTCTGAAAAGCATATTAGTTGATCGGTTTAAACGATATTGCATCCGATCATAATACATTAAGGAAATTCTTGCTTTTCAAACAAGATTTTTGTAGATTTCTGTGATTTGTGAATCTTGCAAATTTTTTCATTATTAATTGTCGTTGGAACAATTTCATCATCATCAAGTGGTGAGATTGGGTGAGCAAAAAATTTGGTTCAAATTTTGACAATTTTCTATGCTCTTTTCACGTAACAGTTTTTGCAAGTATAAGCCACATGTTAATAGGCCACAAAACAATGAAACACATCGTAAATACCAACTATTTCATCAACCAAACAAAAGTTTGCGATAATCTGTTGAACACCGGAATAGGTTACTGGCATTACGGTATAGTGATATACAATTCCATGCATGAATCACGCGCATATAATATGCGGTAGCAAATGTGTTGAAACCGGTGTAAACTTTTTCATTTGTGGGTGTCAATGATAACACGGATACCTCCATATCGTAAGAAAAATATTAGCTATCAGTGATGCGTAAAAAAATTACAATGGAGATAGCTGGGGAAGAAATGAGCGAGGGAAGCAGGTTTTCTCGGGGTTTCCTGCAGTAAAGGTCTCCTTGCGTCCAGAAACGGTGAAATATAAAATGTGATGTGAAAAAATCATACATGTTGAAGTGTTATCCTACGCAATTGCTCCTAGGGTCAGAAATGCTGTTAATTCCTCATATCAGAATATCTCTCTCATTTGGAAAAATGGTAGAACAATGGTGAGAAAATTAGAATTTTGAAATTTTTTTCTCATTTCCCTTTTTCTATTTTGATACCTCGTTGATGTTTCACTGTGTTCAGTGGAAGACATTTTTTAGAATTTCTTCAGATTTTTTCGATGCAATGCAACAAAAGGGAATCAGAAAATATTGGAAAAAATAGATGATGTCTCGTGTAGGGGACTTGATAGTGAAAAGGTTAATAGAATTATATCTCTTGAAAACCACTATAGCTCAATTGTTGTCATCATGCATCCTTCTCATCGAATTCAAATTGATAATTGACGAAGTATAAAGAGTCATGTTTTTCTCGTAGTTGATCGCAGTCACGCAGATAATTTTGTTGAAATTTTCGTTTTCCGCAAATACTCACAACAAGCTGCACATCATATTAGAGGAAACAACCCGATGCCTTCATACATGTTCACTCAAGCTTCGCAAAATGATTTTTGATCGATCGAACTCAACCCGGAAACAATATTGCCATCATCAGTATACAATTGAGATGAATTGATACATGCTGTGAAAATAATCCATGATTGATCCTTAGAGTGATGTTTTCTCTTATTTTAAAATTTTTGTAACCTATAAACAGTTATCTAAAACTGTGAACTCTTCGACAGACTTCTACGTCTCAGTTTTTAATTTAATCTCAAAATGATAATAGAATTCAAACTCTCTACGAGGAGTGAGAGAGAAATTTCCTCGTACAATCTCTCCTCTGACCTCGCTTGATAATAATGAGAGAAATTTGACATCATAAAAATAAAATTCAGCACGACAGTTTTGTATGATGCGATAAGCTCGGTTGTTCTGTCACGTGCTCTCTGAATTCGTAGTACTCACACTGTACCAATTTAAGCTAGAAAAATTTGTCTGCCAATGATGAATAATATAGTGTTTGATATTTTTATCAGAACTACCATTTTCTACATGAATTTTTCCTTCAATCTCTTGGTGTCAGTTTATCCGATTTCTATTAGAATTTTGTTGTCAGACTGATTACTTTCATCGACCCTGAAATCAAATTCAGATCAAATTCACTAACCATCAATTAATCGGCCATTACTCACCTATCAAACATAGTGTTGTCTGATTAATTTCAATCAAAAAAGAAGAATTAATGGATCAAAAAGCTTCAATTTGAAATCACTCCTTTTGGATCACAAAAGACCACCAATGCTTGTGAATTTGTGTTGATTAGATTTAATCTCTATACAATTAAAGCTCCTCTAATTATGACGAAACGACCGTAATGCCCCTCGATACACAGGTGTGTGTACATAATAAGTGCCGAAGTTGGATACCTCACTCCTTCTCTGAATGATACAATAAAAATTAAAATATTAATCTTATCTCTGAGAGTGCCAATTACGCGATTGATATATTTCTAGGTGTAGGTAGTCTTTGTTGACGAATTTTTCCACGAATGAAGTCAAAACAGCTACTTTTAAATGTTGCTTCAATGTAAGTGGCAAACATTTAACGGCAAACAATTTTGTATAGTTTTGTATAGTCTACATATTATAGATTACGATGTGGATTATAATGTATTCGTGATTGTCCACCTCATGATTTCCCCAGTCTTATATGATCACAATTGTCATCTCAAATATCTAAATCTTAGTAATAAAGGTTCGTTTTGATGAAGATGAGTGAAAAAATTGAGTGCACAAATTATCAAAGAATTTCTTCGTCAATTACTTGGTAAGTTTTATTTCGAAAGTTCTTGATCTTTGAAGATGAATCTGATCGTCTGACTATGATTTTTTTTTGTATGATTTGTACTGTTTTTAGATCAACTCGACTTTTAGTGAATAGAAGAAATATTAGGCTTATATAATATACTCTTTTGCTCTTCATCGTATTCTAATAAAGCTTGAAACAAAGACTCGATACTGATGTCCTGAAATTTGATTTGTACACAAGTTATAGTATCACAATCGACACATTTGCACGTGTTGCTCTATTCGGATCTATAAAACTTTGTCAAAATCAAAGCATGTTATAAAAACATCTCATTTTTCAACCATCATTGCCTACGATGTCAACTTTACAGTCACCTGCTCAGAAAATTCCTTCCCGTATTTTTCAACAAAAATTGAAAAAAAAATTGATTCAAGTTTCAAAACTAAGCTTTGAGTAATAAAGATCACGTCAACGAAATTCGATTACAATTCAAATATTGATTTCCGTGTGCCTATATACATTAAGACGACTGTGATGATGAGAGAGCTCGTTTCATTGCACTCTAGGTATACACTAATCTGATTAATATTATGCAAACTCAAGTAAGTAGTAATCGATCGAATTTCTCTCGTTCGTAACAAAACAATCACGGATTATCGATTGCGTCAAAGGATAATTTACTCAATCCGTAGAAAAATTTCGTCAATGAAAATGTCAATATCTGAAGCAGATTAAAATCAAAGATAATACTAGATTATAGATCTCGTTCTCCGACTGGAATCAGTGAAAACCAGCGATGATCCTATTCATCATCATCATCTTTTTGCGTATATCATCTCATGCAAGAGAGGTGGATCTGCAAAGGAACATATTAGCTATGAGCTCGTTCGTCGCTATTTGATTTCTTCACTGTTGATGTTGTTGGTACTCATTCAACCTCTCTTGGCGCAATTTCGCGCGAGGCCTATAATTTTATTAGTTTCTGACTCGAATGCCTCTCTCTATACTAATAGCAAATCTCTACTGCTTTTAATTCTGGATGTTTGCTCGAATTATTACATGTTGTACTTGACTTTTTGAGCCCTGAAATTACATCATATTTCAGTGTGTCTTATATAATTACTTTGGAAGTAATCTTCGATCAAGTCGGTCCAAAATATGAACTCTAATTTGAGTAGCTCAAAATTACAATGAGGAAGGAGAGGAGTCATCGCGGCCACGTGGATGAGGCCCTTGCTTATTTTGACGTCAGAGGGCTTGGGTTCGAATCTTGGTCGGCACCAATGTGAATTTTTCTCTCAAGTGCTTGTCGGTGGCTTCGGTGGTGGTTTGGAACCCATCTTGAACTGTAGGTCCCGCAAAACAATCTCGAAATGAGGTTAAAAATGCGTTGATAAGAAAAAAGAGAAACAATAAGAGGTGGTTTAATTTCGAAGAACACGAATCTTGACGAAAATTTTAGGAATTATTTTGTCTTGATGAGAAACAAAGATATCTCAAAGGATTTGACCAGATAAGATTGGTCTGAAATATAAAACATTGAGTGAAAATGAATTTCTCTCATGAGGGGGCCTACTTACGCGCAATGTGTCAATTTTCTTACTACCAGATCGAAAGCCCATTGAATTAAACCCTTTTCAAGATCTCTTCATTGTTTCTGGGCCATTGTACAAAATTCTTTGAGATAACTCCATTTCTTTTTCTCACCGAAATAAGATGGTTTCCCAAGAAAGAATTGAAACTCATCTTCGTATGGAATTTTCTAATCAGGCGGAAAAGAGAAGGCAAAAAATTACTTTTATCTGTCCATATACGCCACAGGACGTAACTTTGTTTTGCTCGATTGTCTGTACAATTAATCAACCACTGATTGACTGTATTATTGTAAATATAAGAACGAAGTAGTGATCGTATGTCGAGTTGTTTGCGCGTAGGTGGTTCCTGCAATCCGATAGAACGCCAACGCCGACAATTCGCAAGGAAATATAGTTATGATATTGGAGAAGTGATGCGCCAGTTAGAAAAAAAAGAATGATTGAAAGAAGAATCTTGTTTGGATAGTATTAATGCTTTTGAGATTGGAATTTCTGCAATCCGCGGATGTTGATTCACACCCCACGCTCGTTCTTTTTTTTTTTTTTTTTTTTTTTCGTGTCGTCCAGTATATACCTATAAGAGAATGAAGAGAAACCTCTTATCCTCGTCAAAAACGTGTTGGGTTCACTACACTTTTGCAGGAAATTTTCTCTGTTGTCAATGAACTCTATGTATTGAGGTATTTTTGACTTCCCAATTTTTTTCTGGAGATGAATCAGGTTCCCTGTAACTTAGAGTTCAAAGTTTATGGGGAAAAAGCGAGTAATTCTGGTCGTTTTACAAATTTAGCCCTTCGAATCTCCGGAAATTGCCATTCGAAGGTGTTGAATTTCGACGAGAATACCGCATCTGTATTAATCGATAATAGGTAGCATAGAATCTTTATATTGTGTTTGCTGATGATTTTAAATTAGTAAAATCAACATGTCACATGAAACCGAAATCGAAAATTCATTCTTTTAGTATTTTCCCAGTTTTTTTCCACGCGCCAATTTTTGTGAAAAAATTTTTCCAGTTCCCCATAGATAGTTTTTAATTTTTTTCATTTTAATTTTTCAAAAATTGCGTTGCAATGAATCGTCGTTTACACTAATCATAATCGCGTGTCTCTCTCTTCAAATGGTGTATTGCAACGTCGAGTTGACCTGTCGGAAATTGCTTGGCTCTTTTTTCCTCGTTCGAATGAATGGAATTAGTATTAATTTTCACTCGTAAGGTTTCTCGACGTTCGTTTCAAAGTTCCACGTCAGAGACTACCTGTTTGAGAGAATATAATCGATCATATGGAAGAAGAATACATTGACAGTTATGCAATACACTTAGTGAAATGCTATTTTCTTTTCTAGGGAGGAATTAGATAATTTGATTCGATTTTCTCAATTTTTCTTTGATCGGATAAGCTCAAAGTAATGAGATTTTATGGAGATTGAATAGTTCATCAGTAAAATTAGTATTGTGGAATTGTATTGAGCTCATTTTAGTGAAAATAATAGGCGGACGTCTTTACACAATAATGATGTGTTTTTAAAATACGAGATGACTTGTAATTTCGCAGAAGAAAATAGCGTGCAATAATCTCATTCTGTGGCTTGAGTTTGGTTTTGGAGAAAATCTAATAGAGATGCTTAATGACAATCAATGAATCGAGTTCACCAGAGAAACTGATCCAAACCAATGAAGTTTGTTAATTATATTAATAACTCAACTTCCAGATAATTTCCTCGTTCGCTATATTTTTTTCAGTTATACGGTTCTTATCATCATGTTCTCCTCTATGATCAAACAAGGCAATGATCATTAATATTCTCACCACATGTTTTCATCAAATTCATTACCTCAGCTTGGAAATTTTATTTTTGAATCTCTCGACTGAATCAGCATTTCGAGAACAATCTTGATTAATAGGTACAACATACAACTGTGACTGAGTTTAATCGACATCTACATTATTCCTTCTGATCCTTGATCCATACGAGTTTTGGGGACGTATAGTTAGAGACGATTTATAAACTGACAAAATATAATGGACAGTAACTGTCTCATTATTGTGAAGGTTACTCGATCAATATTTCATCCACACCATTAATCCTTTGAAATTGAGTAGTAGTAATAATGATCGCAGGTATTCTTGCAAAGCTAATCGTTAAAAAAGAGGAAGAAATTGATGGAATACAATGGGAGAATTTACATACATCACTCACGAATGACTTTTTCTCTGAATTAATTAATTCACTACTGGAAGCTCTAGACATTTGGAAAAATGGTTTTGACGCTTAGATCATGTTATCCTGATAGAAATGGGACCAAAAATGGCAAAATCAGAAGTTTCAAAATTTTTATTTCCTTTCCTCTACACAATCAGATATTTGGCCTCGGCCCAATAATTGGTATCGTACCTCGCATCAATGGGGACGTACGAGAATTTTTTCTGATGTGTCAGGAAGGAATAATCACCGATTATTGTAAATTAATTAAAAAAATATCCATCATATTGGACATTGTAAGTGAGTGGGTTGAATTTGACTATAATGAAGGATTCCGATTCTTATACGAACTTTGTTCCGAGAGATGCCTCCATCATAGGTATCTCATCAATTGTATGTCAGCTGTGAAAATAGCTCTTGGAAATATCAAGAGATTCCATTATTCTGAGCAATATAGCTGTAGAATATGTTGTACGAACCAAAAACACTTCAACTCTATCTTCAATATAATACTCTTTTTGATTGACCTCTGCTCTCTCAGTTATCAAGCAGATGATACGCTTTCACCATTAACCACATTTTTGTAGTAGTTTGGATAACTTCCCTCATTTTATTGCACTCGATCATGCTTTGCTTTGCTGCAACAGCGGTTGAATTTCTATCTCACTGTTCAGTACTTCGAATATTCATCTGATGTTATCCATGAAATGAAATTGTACAATTTCTGAATTCGGCTATCTTATTCATACAAAGGTGACGTTTCCCCCAATCAAGTTCGTTTGAATAGGGATATCTGAAATTTTATACATTTTTGGGAATGACCGATTGAGTGATCCGTAGTTGGAACATCATACTCCGATAGTTTGATCAGTTCTGATATCAGGAGATCTTTTTCTTCATGTCTGTTTTATGTTGAAACAAAATCTCTCCGCCGAGGCATCATCACATCACTGATCCTGATTGTACATATAATTTGACAAACAGCGTCCAAGATAATACGGAGGCCTATAAATGCATTGCATTACATGCATTCATGTTCAGTTTCTCTCATATTCTTGACTATCCCCTGATATGATAAATTCAGAGCAGACGCGCCAGAAACTGTATATGATAAACTGGACCAATGAGATAATAGCTGACCACTACCATGTATGGAAAGATTATCTCATTTTATCATATTTTAAACAGTTGATGATTGAAAGTTCAAACGATGTTTTCCTTATATCAACTGTGTCAGCACAGCGAGATTTATGGAAATTCAATTTGTTATTATCATTATTATATCAACATTTAAAGGACAAAATCATAACTTGACATGTCCAGTATCAAGAATGTCATGGTCTCACTGTAAATTCAGGAAAGACTAAATAAAAACATCCCAGTCAATTATTTTTGCATATTTACACTTTTATACTGTTTGTTGAATAGCCTGTGGTAATCATAGGAAGGATTCTCTCATCCGTATAAACACATGCATGAAAAATTGAAAAACTCATCGAGATGATGAATTTGATTGACAAGGTTGATCCAAGAGCGAATCGGTCTTCTCTGGGAGTGCATCGACAATATTTATTGACTTTGCAGTCTCGATGATAGAGTCTTTGCCTTGAATTTGATAGAACAGTATATATGCCTGATGCTGCACAAGCTATTTGTCACAGACGCGTGTTGATTCAGGCCTGTACTGTAATAAAGTCGATGACATATCAGACATATTTATAAGAGTTTTTTCTCGGCATACCTACCTAATATAAGTGATACATCGTAACAAATTGATTCTTCCATACTTGATACACTTTTCTCATTCTTTACATCACAATATTGCTGTTATTGGTCATCTGGGATGTTTTTGAATTACAATATTGAATTTAATTTGATTTTGTTATTTATGCTTTCCACGTGGAAACAACAATGAATTCTGTCAGAATCTTCTTTGTCCCAGTAATAATGAGTAAATAGACGATTCCTCAGAGGAAAATGAACAAAACTAAACAAAATTCTAAAATCGATTTCGTGTTTATTCATCGTGGTCATATAATCACCGCAGTTTAACTTTCGGGGAATAGATGAACTCTCTTATCTCAATCCTTTTTTAGTGCGCATCTCCTTGATTATTCCGTATTCTGACATCCAGTGATCATTCCTCCTCAACTCATAGCTTTGTCATCGTCATCCCTCAAGAAATTCAAGAGTCAAAACTACTTCGTGTGTGATATGTGGATAACAGAAATCTTTTAAAGACAACGCACAAAGCTTCTAACTTGGAAAAGAATCAAGCTCACGTTCTCCACGGACGTGACTAACAATTTAACCACACACACATATCACTCTGTTGCAATAACTCATCACCATCATGCACTGGAAACACGTGATGTGCAGTTACTGCTGCTGTTGCTGCATCTGGCAAACGTTTAGAAAAATGTATAAGAAACACAGAGAAAGAGCTACTCTAGATGAGTATGATCGTTGACACTGTTCTTCTCTGTCATCGCTAAGGCGCCATGTGAGCTTACAGTCAACTACTGATGCGATATATATTCATATCATTAGCACCACACTTTTAATATGTATATATATGTCAAAAATGAGCGTCATCGCCACCTCGTGGTCGAGCTTGAGTGTTACTATAAGTCTCGAGACTTGTATTATAATATGCATCGTGTGGCTTTCACTGATCCGCGGAAAAGTCCAGTGTATATTTGGTAACTTGCCAGAATCTCCCACACACTTTAATAACGTCACTCCCACACATAGTTTTGTGTAAATCTCGTGCGGGACGTTTGCGTGGAATTTTCATTTTGAGGTTAAATTTGCTCCAGCTTCTTCTTTTGGGATCTGTAATGTTCTTGGCTGAAGAAAGTCTTTTGCCAACGTAAGCAAGCGATTGCGTTGATTCGATTTGATTTGTTGATACATCACGTTTAGCATTAGGAATTTGATTTGAAACGTTTTTGCATTCAGAATAGACGGTGGAAATTTTTGATCATCTTTGCGTTGGATGTATTGGACACATAGGAGCGATGATCTCAATATTTGGACTTGGTCAGTTCTGGAGAAGTTGGTTGATAGAAATGAGCGATTCCTGGTCTTAATTGGAAAATCCTTCGTCAACTCTAACAGGAGAAATGACTGTGACGGTATCAAGTTGACCATTTAAAACTGATGAAACATCTAATTCTTTAGTGTTGTTTCGTACATCACAATCCCTTTTGTTGCGACGAAAGAAATCCGTCCATAATTACCTTCAATCATGTAAATAACTGATAGTCTGTATAGAAATATCATCACGATTTGCCTGGTCAGCGATTGAAAACTGCAATGAATGTAATTCAATTCGCTCCATACAAAATATCTCATGATCTAAAATGTGAATGTTTATTTTCTGTTGCAGGTTAGTGAACACAGTACGTCTAACTGTTCTTTCTCGTTGGTAAGTTACGTATGTCACTTGGAGACCCATCCAGAGCCTTTGTTAGAATTTAATCCTCCGAACAACTATGATTGATTCCAAAACCGGTTTCATCCAGTTTCTAGGAGTAATTTGTGAACAGAACAAAGATTTATATCAAGTTTTGTGGAACATATAGTCTGCTGGGTACATGATTTCAACTGTTGCTCAAAGTGCTCTTCAATTATAACGATATTAGCTGTGTAATTCTTGAAATACTTTTGAATCAAGTATTCAATGTTCTAAGTGCCGAACAAAACTTGATCATCGGTGGTTGAATTCTGGCACTTTGGAAACGGTGGAGAACAGTAATTGTTCCGTGAAACTACGTCGTATCTGTTCTAATAACAATTTTTTCGATTAAAAAGTATTGTTCGACTGATTTTTACTACTCGTAAGTCATTTCACCGACTTTGAGAGCAGAGCCAAGGATTTATGGTGGCTCGATCATCAAAGATGGAGCATTAACAGTTCAGAGTCCCTTGCATGCGGATATTCAGGTGTCAAACATTGGGAACAACTTCCGCTTCATATTGTGATCAAGCGAACGTGAAATGAAAATTATTCAAATTTTTGGAATGATAACGATGAAAAAGTAAATGTTTCCCTCTCGCCTCTCTGCTGGGCTTGTCACTTAGACGACAGAGAGGCTTGTCTATGACAGAGGATATTGAAGGAGTATGATACGTTGGAGGGGGGGAGGTAGAACGGGAAGAGGAATTATTATTCATAGACATTCATCACAAGAGTGTGGGTAGTGTCTGATTCACCCGAGAAAACTCTGGCACCTACCGACTAAAATCCCTCCCCGGAGGGCGCCAACCCGAAGGTTATAGTCCCAGAAGAAGGAAGGAAGGAACAGAGAGTAGAGAAAAGATGAAAGATACAGGGAGGCTTGCGAAGAAGCGGGAGCCCTGAAGTGGTCCAAGATGCCACTCAGGGCTCATACGCACTGAGGCGGACGAGGTGGTAAAAGCACACACATGGGTGCTGAGGCTGAAGACTGGGGGCGGGGGAGTTGTCGTGTGTTCCCGAGATACTACGATCTCCCTCGCCGGAGGACTGGGGCCGGGGAATGCGTCTGTCTCCCAGGATCAACTGAGGATCCTCCTTGCGGTTAACTGGGGCCAGGGAGTCGTTACTCTCCCAAGATCCGAAGATCTCCCTTGCAGAGGCAGCGGTGATACATCATCTTTTTTCTTTTCGTGGTAGACCGGAAAGAGGAAATCTTCATAGACACCCATAAGAGTGAGGGGAGTGTCGGATTGACCAGAGGAAACTCGGGCACCTTCCGACTGAAACCCCTCCCCGGAGGGCGCCAACCCGAAGTTTATAGTCCCAGAAGAAGGAAAGAAGGAGCAGAGATTAGAGAAAAGATGAAAGATACAGCGGGGCTTGCGAAGAAGCGGGAGTCTTGGAGCGATCCAAGATGCTGCTCAGGGCTCATACGTTCTGAGGCGGACGAGATGGTAAAAGCACACACATGGGTGCTGGGGCTGAAGACTGGGGGTGGGGGAGTTGTCGTGTGCTCCCGAGGTACTAAGATCTCCCTTGCCGGAGAACTGGGGTCGGGGAGTCTTTCTGTCTCCCAGGATCATCAAGCTTCCTCATCATTTGTTATTTTCAGGCAAACAATCTCATAAACTCAGGCTTCAAACTACATATGTGCATCTCTTTTGTCATGGGTACAAAAAACACACCCCTGCACAATGACAGACATCGTAAATTGACGAGGAAATGACTGAAAGCGAGGATGATGTCGGAGTTAAAAAAAAGACGGAAGAGGCGATAATTGTTGAAAGGACTGATTACACATACATATAGTGTGTTGTATGGATCTTGATATATACTTATTGGTACAGAGAGACGCGACTAGTGAGAAAGTGAGAGGGGGGTACGTGTGAATATGTATGCGTATGTGCGCGCGCGTCTTCTATACTGTTACTCGCGGCTTTTCAAGGTCCAGAAAATTCGATCGAAGTCGCGTCTCGCCCAGCTGCTTCTGCTTCCTGAGCTACACGATGAACTACGTAGGTATTTCATTATTTGTGCCGTACAGGGAGAATACTCGCGCGCTTTTTTTTTAAATTTAATCTCGCTCTCCATCATTTCATAAGAAGTTTGTTTGAGATAACTTTTGAGTTGGTACTCTCGTTTTGTAGATCGACGACGAGATGAAAGTCGTGATAAGATAAGGTAATTATATCGGCTGAGACATATTATGACTCCGGTGTTTTATCTATGGTTCGAGATATTTCGATTCTGATCGTAGACAATGATTATTTTGATTTATTGATAAATCCGATGTCGAGTCGATTTGCTTCTGGATATTTCAGTGCAGAAATTATGATCAAATCTATAGATATTGATTGAAGATTGGGTATGATGATGTTGACGCATTTCGAGTAAGATGCTGATGGAGTAATAAAATTCGAATAACGTGGAATCGATTTTTGAACAATTGAGATCGTCCTTGAATTTAAAATTTACGATCGGATAAGGGCGTATGAAGGGTTATACGTGGGATGAAACGTTTTCTTTTATACGATCAGCGGTATGAGTTGTATGTGGATGAGGTCATCAACTTTTATTGCGAATTTATTGTCTCTTGACTTTTGTGTATTTTTTCATCACCGGGAAAATTTTTTAAAGTCGCCAAGGTGGAGATATTTCTCTCTCAGTGTCTCATCATACTTTAAATTGGTAGGATCAACTTTGACGTGTCTCGCACGCAATGTTTAAGGCTGTGTGCTAAAACACTTACGGATTATCACACTCTCACGTTTTGCAGTACATTCACAGAGGAATTGACAATCAGCTTATTTTGTATCTGTCTCTTTTTTAAAAGGGCAAAAAAGTTTCCTTCTTCAATTATTTCATTATTTTTCGAATAAACATGTGAAGCTCGACGACGCGTTTGTCGAACAACCGATGTTTAACAGCGGATAAGCAAATTCTTTGTATCTCTTTGAGCAATTTTGTCCTTGCTAGTGATTTTATTGTTCTGGATTTTGACACTTTTTGGTGGAACTTTGAACATTTTCTTTGACTTTCTCGAAATGTACGTTTATTCATATAAACGCGGTATTGATCGATTATCAAATTTTCTTGGTTACTTTTATTACTCAGTATACCTATATGTTTCCATGTATCACGCGATCGTGGCTCGTATAAATTTGATGATGGACAGAGCATTCATGCGTGGATGGATCAACGAGATCGCGCGATTGTATACTACGTCGTAGATGGAGCCTTTGGGAAAGAAGCGGAAGAGTATAATAGGGGATAGGGAAGGCGACATGTGATCACAGATTTTGGTAGTTTGTATACCTGTCTATGATGGAAAATCATTGGTCATTTCACCTACACATGGGTATTCGCAATGTATTCATCACATCTATAGATTCATTTGGTTTTCATTATATCATCGCAGCTTATAAACATTATGCCATGTGATGTGAAATTCAAATTGTACTTTGAAGAGTATACCAAATTATTCGATCGTCCTTGATGGTTATGTCGTTTTTCTTCGTTATCCATTCATCCTCTTCTTTTTCTTCGAAGCGAGCTTTTCAAAAAGCTCGATTTTTTAATATAATCGTTGACGTAGTAGCTTGGTCGGTAACTAAAGAGTTCACTGCGTGAAGCTCACATAATAATGTCAAAATTCTCAAAACCTCCATTAAATAGTATATTATGCATCTCGTGCCAAAAAACTTTGTTCTTTGCGATAAGCCGACGTCCAACTAGGCATATGCCGTTTTATACGGCGAGACGTATAAAAAAGTGATTTCTACAATTTGTTTGAACAATTTTGCACCAGAGTTTAGCTTGGAACCACACATTCCTAAGATCAGAAGGATCTTCCACCAAAAGGGATGCCAAAAAGAATTTTCATTTTTCCAGTTTTGCAAGCGATGACGGTAATTTTGTCTGGTCTCATAGACGACATGAATTCATTCCGTCCTATCGTCAATTTCATCACCGACCCGACAATTCGAATTTTGAAATTCTTGAAAGAAGAATATAAGCTTGCAGTAAGCGTCTGAGTGGTTTTTGCACCTGCGCAATGAGAATTCTGAAAATTCTTATCTGCGCAATTCTCTTTAGTTTGCAAAATTGAATACACACACACCCGTCCACTGATCAGTGTGAGAGTAAGAGAGAGAGAGTGTAAAATTGAGAGTAAATAGTGTAAGAGTAGTGAGTAACGATAAGCTCGTTTGATGTATTTATATATGTCGTAGGCGAATAGGATTCTCAGGCGGTTAGGATTCGACGCGCTCAAGCGTGTAAGAGGCATCTTAGAAATCGTTTAAAAAGAGGTTTTGCATTAAACACTAACCCATCCCTCTTGTCACCGATCACCGAGGAGATAACAGTACTGTCATCTCCTCGGAGTCAATAACAAGAGGGATGGTTTAGTGTTGCATAAATAATCAATTTGTAAGCAGTAGTGCGTGAATCCTATCGGCCGGCGGATAGCTATGCGCCGCGGAAGATAGCTATCCGGCTGAGAATCCTATTCGCCTACGACATATATATATAGGATGCGGTGGTGTATAACCTTGTCGAGCAAAGCGCCTCGCTTCCTCGTGTCCCTGGAAGTACATCAGTCGGTATCACGGTCGAGGCTATATACTACGATCCTCACTGTCACGGCCATCGTCCCTTTCATATTATATATATATATATATATATAAACTCTATCTCTATGTGCACAATGTGATGTATCCAGATGAATGTGGTGTGTATTGGATGCTGCACGCGCACCACCACCACCGCCGCCACCCCGAGACAGGTTCCCTCCTTGAGCTTGCGCGCCACCCTCTTTTGATACTGTAATACATAATATATACATATACACCTTGTCAATCCCAGCAACAACTCTTTGGTTCACTCTCCGTGCTGCTGTAATGTATCGTATCTAATACGTCGCCTTTTTTTTGTAGAGGTTCTAGACACTTTGGGATGCAAAATGTGCGACGCGCAGTTGCAACGAACGCAAATGTGACGTTGGTTCAAAGATAAAGGAGAGAAAGCAAGAGAGAGCTTGCTTGATTTTTTTTGCGCATATGAGCTTGCAGCTTCTTCCTCTTTGTTCCTATAAAAAATTGTAAAGCTCGGGAGGTTTGAAGAGTGTCTCGAAAAGTTTGTAGATATCCACTCTTATCATATGTAAAATCATTGCTCAACACGTTTTTTTGTTTTTTTATTATTAAGCCCTTTGCTCTCACAGTTTCGTACATATGTTCAAAATTTGTTTCCTTGATGTTCAAGTGTAATTATTGTGCTTTGATAGCTTGGGAAAATTCAAATTTCTCAGATTTTTTAATCCATTCTTTTTGACACCTGTAAGTTTCCAATGGATTATGTAATTGATGGAATATCATATCATTATGAGAGGAGGAAACCTCAAAGCTTCACAATCTTCTCGTTGAAAGTCGTTCCAAACCTTGACTCATCCGACGTTTTTCAAAAAAAATGATTTCCAATACGAAATTTTGTTTCGCCAAGTTCTCTATTAAATTGACAGTATGACCCTAAAAAGAAGAAGGGAAGAAATGGTTTGAATTTGTTATGAAATTCGTATACATTTTCAAACTTGAACAGTTCGCACGGCTGAAGGATTGCAGCACAAATGGAATCGCGTAATCCAAAGACAGTGCGAACTGCTTATATAGGGGAGAGTGGGGCGAATTAGGACAAACAAGATAGCTCGATTGTGGGTGAGTCTAGGCTTCCGCCGCATAAAAACATTTTCAATACTATCACAGACAATGGTTTTTATCGCGGTTAGACCTCCCAAATCGATACTGGGAGTCCACGCTGACGTAGGTGTGCTTTTTGAGGCCTCACGTGGTTTATTTTCCAAATGCAAAAATTCACGCTACTTCTGCAAAAGTGGACGAGCTTAATCGCCGTTTGGGGGTCAAAAACTACATTACAAAACGAAGATTTTGAGCTGTCGTGGGCCAAAATCAGTTCACTTGGGCCTAAATGATCACAATTCTGCAAAAAAAACGCCTGGGGGCATTTTTGGACAAATTGGTGGGGGCGAATTTGGACAATGCTGAATCCCACCTAAAATCGGTCGACCCATCGCGTGCCCGTGTTTTTCGAGGATTATTGCCCGCATCGAGACGTGTATGCGTTTGGGCGAGTTTTTCGAAGCGCGGGAGGTTGAGGGTGAGTTAGGTGATTGAAAATGGGTGAAAAAGTGAAGTTACGATGTCTAATGACGGTCATAGGAGTCGAATTGGAGGCAGGCAAGAAGTCGCTTTCGAAGTGTTCCAAGATAGTGATCGATTTAAGCATTTTCACTCTCGCATTCGGTGATATTGGGTTGATTGTCACACACTATTATTTGGACCGTTGATTTAGGGCGAGTATGAATACCTCCAATGTAAAGAAAAACGAGAAAAAGTCAACTCTTAGAAGCCACGAGTCGATTGCTGATTGCTAAAGACGGTAGTGCACCAATGAAGCGCTTATTTCAATAATGCTGAAGAATGACACAAAAATGGCTTGCTTGCTCGGGCTATGGGAGGATGTGAAAGTCTCAGGCGGGTTTCCCTCATGGTTCTGGGTTATTACCACGTGTTTTGATGAGCTAATGAGACTCTAGTAGGTGAGGAATAATGCAATGTACCTCAATTTTGAAAGGCTGTCCAAATTTGCCCCCAAAACTTGTCAAAAGTGCCCCCAAGCTCGGGGCGAATTTGGACAGATTTTTGTTTTTCAACTACAAGAAAAAGTATGAAAGCGATAGCCAAGGGCTTCAAAAACGTTTTCACAATCTATTCAATAGTTGAACTTCAAAGTCCCATAGCGCGCCTAGCCTCAAGTATCGTCAGATAGCCCAACTGCAAAATCTGTCCAATTTTGCCCCACTCTCCCCTATATACAAATGAGCAGTCTGGAATACTAAATTCTTTGAAAAGTAATGATTCCAAGATATCTCAAATTCTCCCAGAACCATTTCTTTTCTCAAGTGGTTTAAAATCATTAATGAACGTTTAACTCGAATCTCAGGTATACCTATCATTAGAAATTCGTCACGAACACTATAAATTAATCGAAGTTTGATCCCCGTTCTATAATATCTTGCAAGGCGATCGAGATTTATTTGCAAAATTCATGCCTCGACGCAGAAGATGATCGACGAGCTCGATTAGGATCAGACCAGGTAGATTTTCTCTACACTTGATCGAGTGAGATGCTTATTTTACACTCGCGGAGGCTCGGTAAAGACGGCCGAAGACGAGTTTTATAATCTCGTGTTTCATTTCTATCCTCGCTTCTCGTGTTCGATCATGACGCGATGATGATGATGATGATAATATAGGCTCGATGACGAATATACACGCACCTGTTTTTTAAAGCCGACAATGAATTTCGCAATTTTTGGCACCTCGTGTATTGGATGGAGGCTTACTGATGCAAATATCATTGCCATATACTACTCAATCATCTTCTCTATGTATGATTTTACACGATTTTACTGCCTTCTCTTTTCTTTGCTATCGTATTACATAACGAAAATTTGCATTCGAACTTTTGATGATCATTGTTTATCGAGTAAAATGCAAAATAGAACATAGGAGAGATAGTGTGAGTGGGACAAAAGAGTGGTCTTGGGTCACATCGTAGAAGGCGATAAATTTTACTGTTCGCAAACTTGAATATCTTTCATTTTATTCTGGATGTAAAGCTTAAAACAAAAATACTTCTCAATTATCGGCCGGATCAAAAATGTTGCTCGATAATGTTATAGCGTGTTATTTCGTTTGATTTTACGTATTTTGCTTGCAATGCATTACCATACATTTGAATATGCGATCATTGGAGCTAAAAGCCATGATAAATTTTGCATATACGCTCCATTGGCATTTCATCATTCATTATCATTACTTCTGTTTTCTCGCAGAACATGTAATTTGAAGCTACTCATCTTTTTTATACGCCTCCGTTCTAATTTGATTATCTTGTTCAGTTATTGATGAATGTATTATTATGGTGTAGTATTTCTTATTAGATTGGAAATTTGTTTTTGACTGACCGTATATTGGAAGAATTTGATTTTGTTGCACCTAATTTCGATAAAATTTGAGTAGAAAAGAGTATATTGAGATCAACTCTTGCTTCGGTGATACTTTCATGTTAAAAAAAGAAAAAAAAATTGAGGAAGGGAAAGCGAAGGGAAAAATCTACGAAAAAAGTGACAAGAAAAAATATTGATTTGTTTCGACATGTAGAAGAAAAACTCCTGTACTTATTCAACGCGTATTCGCACAACTTTCCTCGTGAGATAAGAGGAAAGCGCCCAGAATCGTCGCTCACTGACACTTGCAAATTGTAGTATAAAGAAAAAAATCCATCACGATGCTCGTTACAACGATTTTCGAGTTTTCCCAGACTTTTGCCATACCCTTTTTAGTAGTACGAGTGAACACTACATTTCCCTAAATTCTGATAATATCCGATTCAAAATCCGTGTGAGAGCACGTGACCCTTGAAGAATTTCTTCCCATTGTGTGTATACCGTATCAGCCGATTTTGCGGGAATAAAATTTGCTTCGCGATTTCGAAAACTACCCGCGACGCGTAGCTTTCTATTCGCAGCGTATAAATTGTTGGAGAAAAAAAATTTGAAACAATGTGATTATTTGGGGGGAGTGATAGTGTCATTCCTTGTAAGTTGAGTTTGTTGTCATCGGTCTATAGGCATGAAAAATTTACATTATTTGCATAGCACTTCGATAAGCAAAATTGCAATACCCAAGGCGCGCGTAATCTCGCTTTGCCTATATATATATGAGCGCGATGTGCACTTTCGCCTGCAGTTGTATTATTACAGTATACATAGTAAAGTAGTAGTAGTACTCTATGTACTAGTAGATCTGCTAGCTTATTCGATGAAAGTGAAACCAGGAAGCGCACGGTGCGCATTCTCACTGCAACAAATCCAGGGACGTCCCTCCATTATTCTACGCATCACATAGCAGCTCAGTTGATTCAAAGCTCAAATACGACCTTGCACTTTATTTTTCGATAATCATCAGCATATCTTACCACAGTAAACAAATTTTCAAATGCATTATTTGAGATTCTGAAATGCGAGCTCGCGTTAAAATTTTATGCATCTTTATTGCTTGAGCATTATGTGTGATACTTACAGCTATGCGCATGCGTTTGGGATGCAAAATTTTCACGCAAAATTTAGTTTAACGATAATCAGATAGCGAATTTTGATATTTTTTTTTCTCGAAGTGTGTTAGAGATGTGAAATTGTAAAAACTTATTAGTGTCGATACAGATATTGGCAAACGCCCACGGAGAGGTAACTCATTCCCTGCTATTGCTGTTGGCAAAAATATAATCGGGAACGATATGTTATTAGAGTGAGAGCTGCTGCTGCTGCTGCTGCTGCTGCATAGTCCGTGACCCGAAATTTTTTGACATCGCGCGAGATCGGTATGCATGCAAGCATATTATAGCTTAGCAGACCATCATCTATTGCCAACACACGTGTTAATCGTACTCAATCGTGTACAACACGATTTTTAAGCATCCCAATGAATATTAATTGATACGTGATGATATCGGTGGTCAGAGAAATTATTAATGCTAACTAATAGCAAGTGAATATTGATAAAAATAGAAATTTTACTAAGTGAAATAACCCCTTATTGCTATTTATTGTGTTGAGCATCTTCAAACTTTGCAATATTAATAAACGAGAATTCTACATTTACTAAGGCTTGTCATCGTGTTCAAATTCATACATCTCTTGATAACAAGCTTTCTCTCAATTTGACGCCCGAAAAATTGCAAAATTTTTACTGATTATTGCTCGGTGATATTCATAATGTGATATTGGTCACATATTTGTACTTGGCGTTTCTGTTAACCTCAGTGTTCATTAACAACATGTATTTGTCCAATTGATGTAACCAGCTGATTCGAAAGGAACTTGATCAATTTTCATTTTTGTTCTGCGCCGGGTAACAATTGATGCTTATTTCAGGGCCTACTGTCAGTCATGCTGTATTTTCAGTATTTTTGAGACGATTTTTGGCTGACAAATTATTGAAAATCTGAACAATTAGGTAAATTCCTGGCAAATAATAAAACACGCAACACCAATAATGTGTAAGTTTAAGAAAAAATTGTAAAAATCACAACAATGTATTCCAGAAATTTTTCCATTTTTCATCATTTTTCAATAAATTACTGATTCTTTTCGGTTAAAAAAAAAATGGTTAGATTGGATAGTGAGATATTATTAAATAAGTAGGTTAAGCTTAAATTCATATCTCTGATAATCTCAATTGAACATCATTATCCGTCTCCTGGATACATCGTTTCCGGAAACTATACAGTATCTTCCGTAATAATTGACATCCCAAAACCCTCACTATTCCATTCATCATCTTTTTTCTTATAGATGTCATCTGTACCACTGTGTAAGCAAGCAACAGTAGTCAGGAAACATTGATAATTGCAGTAGCAGCAAATAGCTGCTGCTGCGGTATAGTGGGCCCCTAACATTATTATTATGCTGTTACGCAACTTACTCAGGAACGAGTGACTTATCTGTCCGCATCGAGGTTTTGGTTATATTCTCCTGAGACTTGTATCTTATGGTGCGTGAGAGGCTACTGTATACACACACTCGACTTGGTTCAAAACAAGAATTTCAGGTTATAAATTGCTCGTACGATATGCTTAATTGCAATGTGAGCCATGCGATAGAATTATGCGAGTATATATCGCTGCTCGTAGCCACTGTGTTATATATGTTAAACGACATCAGGTTCGAGAGATTGTTATCGATGGTGTAATTATTTTTGTCCAAGCAGCCGTCGAGGAGATTGACCGTGGATTTTGAGAAAATTCCATTACATGCTATAGTGGTTGTTGGTAGCTTATGGTATTTTTCATGCGGATTGGCCAAAGGTCGTTGAAGTGAGCCATGCGATAGAATTATGCGAGTATATATCGCTGCTCGTAGCCACTGTGTTATATATGTTAAACGACATCAGGTTCGAGAGATTGTTATCGATGGTGTAATTATTTTTGTCCAAGCAGCCGTCGAGGAGATTGACCGTGGATTTTGAGAAAATTCCATTACATGCTATAGTGGTTGTTGGTAGCTTATGGTATTTTTCATGCGGATTGGCCAAGGTCGTTGAAACTTTCACTTTCATTGAGAAAATTTCATTACATGCTATAGTGGTTGTTGGTAGCTTATGGTATTTTTCATGCGGATTGGCCAAGGTCGTTGAAACTTTCAATTTTCAATTTGTCCGATGCAATTTTTAATTGGAAACTCCTTCGTTTCTCCGATTTTGTCTTGTCTTAATATCGGCTTCTTAAACGAAGAATTGTATCGCAATGTTGCTGCTCCATACAATAATGTAGTGATGCTGTGATACCAATGTTGGATCTCCTAATTTTGAACTCATCAAGGCTTCTATCATTCAATTCGAACCTGTTACGCTTATTGAAGAATTCTTAATTCCATACGAAATTTCTTACTTCCGCCAAAAGCACACTTTTAGATCGAATTCGACGGTTTTATTTAAATCTTCAGAATTAAACATTCAAAGAAAATGTTATCAATCGAGCGTCCAAGCTCTGTAATAACGTTTGATAGCGTTCTAAGCCACGGAAGCTCATTTTCCTAATTTCTTACGAGAAGTAAACCACCTCACTATCAAAAATAGTCTCCCAAAAATTGATATCAGTTCTCTGACACTTGTCGATCATCAACGATGTCAAAATATTCATTGTGAATGAATGTGACTCTTACATCATATTCATGTGTTTACGTATTAAACCAAATTCATCCCAATCAATTCTAGTATTATCTCATCACAGTTACAATATTGTACGAGAGGAGATGGTTGAAAAAGGATAGAAGAAATACCGAGCATCATCATCTTGAGCC
Organism: Eretmocerus hayati; assembly: GCA_029851415.1. Lineage (NCBI taxonomy): Eukaryota > Metazoa > Arthropoda > Insecta > Hymenoptera > Aphelinidae > Eretmocerus > Eretmocerus hayati. Next base: position 22,376,638 of record CM056741.1, read on the forward strand.
AAAGACAACGACCGTCCGGGTCGTTTGGCACTCATAAAAACATCTCCAATTCCATTAATAGCTCACTCTCCTCCAGAGTTATGCTGAATGCCGAGAGGAGACATCGGAACTTGACCTTCAAAGGCCAGAGTCTCTCACACATCATCATCATCATCATCTTCTTCTTCCATCTGAAGAATTTTCAAATTCCAAATATTGCCAGTATCTCCTGTTTCCATCCACCCACGCACATTTTGCAGAAAAAATCACAGTAAGGACGCGATTCATTACTCATTCGTTCAACCATGCACAAATTTCTTGAAAAACAAAATGAAGAATCTTGAAATTTTGTCTTGTGCAATTTTTACTGCTTCATCAAGAATATGTATTACAATACGGTCACTTGGATGCGCCATTCAATATATTTGCGTCGCAAAATGCTCCGGAAACGATCAAGTGGCGCACGATTCCAATTCCACGAGTATAAGCATACACACTACTTTAATATCTATATAGATATATGTGCATGGCAGGTAGAGTTCATAAACACACGAGTAACACAGTATGAGAGAGTAGTTATTAGTACTATACTGTAGTAAGCTTTGATGAGTGAAAGACGAGTAGTACTTATTATGGTAATTGTGAGGACTTCTCAGGTTTTATTGCTGGCGTCGTCGTGTCGTTTCACGGATTAGGTGGTGGTGTGATGTGTAATGACGAGCCTCTAAATTCAGCACATTTTTTAACTCACTACGCATCACTTTTAGCATAGAATTATCGCTTCAATTACAAACGCTAAGTACATGAGACACTACTGAAAATGTGTACTATAACGGAAATGGATAATATGAAGCTTCGAGAATATTCAACACTTTTTGAATTTTTTTTTAGACATTGGAGAATGTGGAATAGAAGCATATATGATTCAAGAGGTCAATATACTTTTACAGCGAGGACAGTAATCTGTGGTATTTTTTGGCGAAATTGTCAGACACATGTGGCCAAGAGAAGGTCGCAACAGATAGTCTTTACCAATATGTATGCGGTAGCTTTTAGCGATGAATGAAGAAAGAGATGACGTCGTCAATAGTGACTTGCAGAATAGACTGACATGACTGTGTACTGCAAAATGGCAGCAATCAACCTTCGAATTCGATCGTTGAATCACATACAAATCATAATTTGTTTTGTTTGACGTTAAACATTGTGCCTATTCATTCATGCCAATATTCAGAGAGTAAATGGTGATGTTTGGATTTCAACATATGTATACAGACCAAGGAAGGAACAGTAAGATCAAGATGGAGTCAAAAGCCCTTGAGAATGGTTTTGGTCGATGACATGTTAAATTTGTCGAGGGCAAACATTTAACAGGATCGACGTGTACATCCGTAATTTGAGTCATTTTGTTGAACAACGCAAACTCAGAGTAGTGGATGGTATCATTCTTCATTTTTTTCGCGTATGCCCATTAATACATCAGGTCACTGACAGCGACAATATGTTCTGCAGTTCGGATATTTTTTTTTAATCATGAGAGGAAGCTAAGTGGTGAACAAAGTCTTCATCGCGGTTGTGTGACGCGCGTGTCCGCCGGAGTCAGATATATATTTTTGGATGGCCGTGAAAAGCTACTGTGTGCTCGTGAACATTGTTATCAGAACAGCCACGGTCAACGCCTCTTTTCAATTTCTCTGATGTTGAATTCGAAATCGATTCCCTTGTTTCTATAGAATTTACAATTTGTCGCATTGTCAAGGTTCTTACGGAACATCGGTTATCAGTTGATTCAATCGAGTTAGTGCTTGTGTTGATCTATTGATTATTAAAAATTCGCTTACACGAATATATTTATGTAACCATTAAGATGTATCCTAGTAACACCTCGAGAAACTCATCTAGAATCTTGTCATTGTGATCATATTAGGATCATTTTCAACTTGCAGTTTCAAAACTTAGTCTTGACAAATTTTTGTGTACGTCCAGTAAACAAAGCCAGCTACAGAATGGTGACTGATGGTTTTGAGGTTTTGTAAAACACCATAACCATGATCAACATAGTTTCCCCATGTATTTCTAGGAAGAATAAAGAAGGAATTAGAGATTTGAACCTTGGATTTGTTAGAAGAGTATAATTGAAGCTTTGACTAATCGACAACGACAACCAAGAACATGTTTTTGTCGACCAACGAGCAACTCGAAATACACAAAGGTCAAAAGACAACAGATTCACACCCTCAAGTTATATGAATACAATTTATGCGTACATCACAGCAGTTCTCGTTGCCATGTCACGCCTAGAAGTGACAAACGCGCTCTCGTCCAAGTTGGACTAAATACTGCTGCTTCGTGGTTACTCCATCATCCTTGATTAAACTTCATGCATGTGCAAAGTCAGACCATATTTTGGATAGTCATTCACGGTGAGTCATTTAGCCGAAAAAGTGAAAGGTTCGTAAACATGGGATTTCCTTGTGGGATATGTTTGAGGGTGTTCTCGTGGTCATTTTTCAGCAAGAATTAAAAAAATCTGTAGAGGGATTTCAAAATAAAATCAATTTTTCTGAATTTTATCGTGATTTTCCATAATAATCGACTTCGATTGCCGTTCGTATTTGATTCACAGACTTTAATCAACTCCAAAAAATGGTTCAGGTACATTCGATCAATGCAGAAAGTTCTCTTCTTGCAGAATATGGTATCAGAATTCGGGTTCGATGGGATCGGATGGGTCAAATTTAATTTTGAAGGGGCAGAAACAAATCCTTATGTATCATGAATCCTGTTCACCTTTATCCTCCAGCAAAGTACACGAATGCTCGTTTATTTTGAGCAGATCATCAAATGCGCATCAAACATGCAATCCATTCAACTCGCTTATAGCATGAAATAGTTGCTCTGAATACCCACCGACAGTCTTTCGGCATTTGAACTTCCTCCAAGTTTTATCAAATTCGTGATGCACCGACTCAAAGGCTTGATCACTATATTTCTCTAACCCGTGTCCAGTGATTTTGCAGAAATCTTTGATGTGAAATCACAACATGAGCTTTTGGGGTAACAGAAATCCTCGATTTCAAATAGCTGTTTCGGAAATCTCTTGAGCTGTTTACGTATTGAGCTCAAAGACTCGTGCCAAAACAAGCTTCTACTACTAAATTGAAAATTGTTAGAACTCTTCATTACATATTTCTTCAGAGCAGGTATACATTCACTGGGCAAAAGATCGATATTCTTTAGTAATTTTTGACAATCATTCCCATTGAATCCCTCGCCCCCGTGGATGATTTGACGATTCACATGACAAGACAAAGCCCAATTTGGAGCAATGTCACCTAGCTCTAACACCATTCTACCGTAAACACGATTGAATATTCCTATCATGAGATGTAATTCAGGTGTTACAATGAAATATATGAAAGGCTCCTGAGGGTCGCCTGTGAAGATAAGATCATTCTGTCGGATATTCTGTCGATCAAACAGAATATCTTCTTGCTATCTTTATAACGATCTGCTCTTGGTGATAACACAAATAGCACTGATACGTACAATGTACCGTTTTCCACTATTTAAACGAATTTATGAGCCCAAAGTACTTTTACCAACTTTGAAATGCAATTTGACCTATCCGATCCCATCCAATTCGAATTCCGATACCATATTCTGAAAGAAGAGAACTTTCTGCATCGACTGATTATACCTGAACAATTTCTTGGAGTTTATTAAAGTCTGTGAATCAATTACGAACGGCAATCAAAGTTGATTATTATGGAAAATCACGGTAAAATTCAGAAAAATTGATTTTATTTTGATATCCCTCTACGGATATTTTTGACTCCTGCTGGAAAATGACCGCGAGAACACCCTCAGACACATCCCATAAGAAAATCCCATGTTTACGAACCTTTCACTTTTTCGGCTAAATGACTCACCGTGCATTAGATACATCTTGTTCTTTTCCATGGTATGAGAAGTTTTGTGAACTTTTACATACAGAACATTTTGGAGTCATAGAAGACAGAAACTCAATTACATTCAATCACAATTGTTCATGTTTACCACGAATCCATTTCAGTAAGACAAGGCTCCAGAATTTAAAATTTGAGACAGAAAAAAAAATTGTAAGGAATCAGATAAGCAAACAATGGTGCGTATATGTCAGCGTTGCGGTGTCATGTAGTTTCTTTGTCTGCAAGGTTCAGGGGATGCAAAAAGCTGCTACTAAGCTGCGGAACTCAGGAGGGTTGCAAACAGCAGCCAGTTGTGGTATCGATCGTAAAATAGCTGGGAATCTCGCAGAATGGGTGTGTATGAAGTGCGCATGCGAAAGTTACACCAGCAGCGCAAAAGATGCGAGCCAGAGAGACCGCAGCACCCATTGAAGATACTCTCAGCTGATCCCCGGCGCCACCACAGCAGCTGTAGCAAATTTTGTGTGGGTTGACGAAGCTTTGAACAATGAAGATAAGATATATCTAGAATCAAACGAGCTTGCACTTTTGTGTCTAGAACTTCAGAATAAAGAAACTTGTCAATAATTATTTGTCAGTGAGCCTGGTGAATTCATTTTATTAATGATTGTACAATATACCTTGGGTTAAATTTGACTGCGAATTTCGTCTCTCAACAGGGGAAATACATGCTTATCGTGTAGAATTGATGAATTTCATTAGGAACACTCGTAAAAATCATCTTTGCGTACGTGGCTATAGCTTCAGCAAAGTAGTCAAACATCCAAGTTCGATCGTGAGTCTTTAGAGTTTGATCTACAAGTGTTCAATTTCGTCATGAACAGCTCCTCAGACGACAATCTCCAAAAGTCAATCAAAAGAATATTGAAAGAGTCGTCAAAGCTTGGCATATTGCATAATGTCAACGAGCAGCTGGTCTTACCTATAAGGATTCACTGGTCGTTAGCTCACCCTACTCTAAAATGTACTACATTATCTTATGTGAACCCAGTCAGCCGTATCGATTTGACTAATAGAGCTATTTAAGATACACATACACCCCTGTATCTGTAGGTACATATAACTCGGTCTCAGCTGTGAATTCGATGTACATTTGCAGTTGTACGTGTTATACAGAGTAAACGGAACAGAGGAGTATAGCTAATGCAAGCGAGCGTTCGATGCAGCTTCCGGCTGTTGCGTTACTCTTGGTCGCACTTATATACCACTTTCGCTTGCCAGCAATGTAGTTCATTTAGCTGCCACTTTATTAAAAGTCCTGAAAACTTTTTCCGGTTTTAGTGGAATATCCCGTGTGCACGTTTTATTTATTGCTACTGCATAAGCTGTTCCTCTTTGGTTCTGGTGGTGATTGATAGTACCGCATTACATGTCGCATTACAGACTGTCAATTCTATGCACGAGTATTAGTTGCATAGTAGGCTTCATTTGAGATACTGTGATTTGTATGTCAGTGCATCCAACTTATTGGTGTTATATATAGTTATCAGCGCCACCACCGGATAGTACCGGATAGTCGGTGTAATCATTCAATTCTGACCATATGTAAGTGACTCTTAGTGGAACTTGTGGTTTAATGACCGAGTGCGGGAAAGGTATGTGCGTGCATGCACAATGCGTTCGAAGTGCATCATAGCTTTATTTCACACGATCATCTCGTTAGTATAGAGGTTTCTTCGTATCTCAGCTGCTGTTACGTCGTTATCTCAAAGCGACGCATCCAGGGGCAGCAGATAACGCTCTCTTGGGATCATACTGTAATATACATCTTATGCATTGTTGCAGCTTCCGCACTTGAAGTAGCTCAGTATTCTTTTGCTGTTATGATATGTTTGATATTCTCTCGGGATGTGCTTTCCTCTTGTACTCATGGTGGATCTTCTTGTTCATTTCTTCGAATTTTGATTGACTGGTGTTTTTCTTCATCGCTTTTATTCTACTTCCATGTCTCCCCACTCGACGCTCGGACCACCTATTTCTCACCCTACTCTGCGATTTTCGGCGTTTTTCCTAGAAAAATCTTGTACGGTTGCTTGTGTTGGTGACGAAACTTGTGTCCGTGTGAGCGATAAGGTAGGGCCTCTACCCTCTCTACGTTGAATCTGGGATGGATTGGCTGTACACCGCGATTTCCCGTGGTCGCCCCGCCCCCTGCCAAACTTGTCAAAACCTGATGCATCGTCGCAAGTAGTAAGGGGACACAAGGAATGCATGCACATATGATATCATATGCTTTCCTATGCGCGCGGTGGCATCAGAAATGTTTCAAATCGTTTCGATCGCGGGCAGCGCGCCGAACTTTTTCGCGGCCGGTTGTCACAATGCGTAATACACAAATTCGCGAATGCCCCATGCAACACTCTACGTTTTTTTTTTTCTTGAACATTCCTAATATGTGCTGTATTAGAGAGACTATCTCGGAGAGTAATTGTGTGGTTTCAGACATAATTAAATTGGAAGCGATTCAAATCGAAGATGAGATCGTATGCACAGAGTATTTTTGATCTATTGGTTTTTTTAACTCAATAATTTCGATATCAGTCAGAGCGATGTCTAAAACTCGTTTTTACCAATTTATTTCAGATACTTTTATTGAAGATGAGAACCTCCACACGAATGCATTGTCAGTAGAACTTGAGGGGATTATGTCATTAATGTCATTCTAACCATCCAATATTCTGGATAGAATGGCCTACTGAATTTCTCAATGCCTGCTTTGGCTTTGGATCAGTCTTTTGAAGAGTCTGAACGATATACGTCATCCTCTCAAGTTCATCGTAGTTTAACATCTTGGTTCCTTCACAAGGCGGGGATCCTGAAAGTTTCGTAACTAATTGATAACTTCAATCGTCTCTAATCAGACAAGGAAGAACTTGTTCGTCCCCTTAGGTAGTAGGTTCTTTTCAAGATTCTTTTGGTCTATGTCAATGGATCACACCAAAATCTGGATAGCTCCAATTCGTGGCTCGAATTTTTTCATAATATGTAATTGTCTACTGGAGTTTCAATGAATTTATATCTTGCACTCCTAATTCCTTGGGTAGAATTGTTTTCTGTGAAAACATTTACTGAGACCGTCATTCGAGTTTTGTGACGTATCCCAACCTCAAGATACTGAATTCTCAATCCAAGCGTCTTCACGAATTGAATACCATCCCAGCTCTTGACAACATCGCTTTCACATAAAGTGCACCGAGATCTTTTCACCAAAGAAGCTGTCATTGATTTGAGTCATTGAGTGAGAACTCTGAAGGTGTCATATTTGGGTTAGGTTGCAGAATATAAATACAGGGCTTCATGCTACAGTCGAACCTCTGGTGGCATCCACCAGATGCGACAGCTTTCTCTGAATGTTGAAAATCTTGTCCCAGCTTCAACAAACGCTTCCTCAGATTGCAAAAAGCGTCACAGACACTTATGACCGAATCAAGTATTCTTTACACGTCGTTAGACACCTCCACATAAAACGTCAGCACGTCGGTTCTTACTGTAATAACAATAAAATTCACCTTCCTGATCCATTCTTCCTCTGGCTCTCACAAACGAGCCGCTCAATGGCACATAACCTCAAAAAGCATGCAACTAATACCTCCTTCTCGTCTCGTCCAATCTATCAACAGCATTAACAGCACAACATTACCTGAGCCCCAGACTTATATAGTGTACGTTGTATACGGCGTTCTCACTTCCGCAAGCATAAAACCGCATCATTGCCAGTCTGTACAGAAGACAGGAAGAGCCAATAGCACATAACATAATGCGAGAAGGAAGCGGCAATAGCGTACTTCATGTTTGCATTATTACAAATGTGTATCTAGATGCTTGTTGTATGATATGGGGGTATATAAAAGCCGGCTCAATCGTTTGAAGGCCTTATTGTAATGAGGAGAGCTGCTTGGCCTCTTAGCCTTGGGAATGCGCGTATGAATTACGTCTCTCTCGGGAAAATGTGCACACGAGCAAGTATATGAGTTGTTTGCTTCGTCAATTTGATTGGCACGCGCGCAACGCCATCTCAGATTCTTGAGAAAAAATTAGTGTTTGAATCTTGATGAAGGTTCTTCATTGACTGACTGACATGTTTTGTTATAGTGGTTGGTTCATTGGGTGTCAGAGAGCTGATCTGGTGCTCTAGTTTGGTTCTTTGATGGGGAAATTCAAATGGATTAATTGATGTAGCCACATCTGGGCACCAACTTTGTACGTGAGTTTGGATCAGCAGGGTTATCCATGAAGATGCGTTGCAACTGTTGCGTTGTGTGATGTGATGGAGGAAAAGAGTCTCATAAGAGTGGGTAATTGCAGATGTACCTGCACGTGTTCTCTTTTAGCGGTGAATTGCACGAATAGAGTGATGTCTATGTCGATAATTATAACACCACAGATGAGAGGATCAAGCATCTAAGACCTCATTGAACCCGAGTGTAGATAACAGTTTTCCTCGTTTTGTATAACTCGTCATTTGATGATCAGGAACGAGTTTGCTGACTGAGAGACGACTGGCATGGTTTGATCTCAGTTTTTCAAACAGTGAGCTTATGAATATCACAATATTTCCTCGGGATCAATTGGAAAAATAAACTTAGTCAAGAGTGGCAGATCAGAAATTGCATTGTACAGACAATGCTTTAATGTCAATAGTCATTTATTGACAAATTCTTGTAAAACATCGCCATGGAGATACTCTCTGGTAAAAAGCAAAGTATAATTGATTGAGTCGGGTGTCTTTGTTTTCGAAAACAGGACAAATTGTGTAACGTCCGAACACATAACAGTGACACAGACATATCGTAGGTAATCGATGTAACAGAATAATCCCAGTGTTCTTAATTGCCATTTGAAATGATCTGTCATATCTGTTACATTGTATACACTATGAGAGACATTTTTGATGAAGAATTTCGCTGCAATAAGTCTCGCCACAAATCTGTCAGAACAAGAACATCAAATAACAAGATGAAAAAAAATTATTATTGTCCATCATCAGTGATCGCGAGTTCAGAAGTATATTTTTTGTTAGGAGCGTCTCCCTACTGATGGAAAGTATATATTGAGACACGTGAGACACAACGACGCGTGAAACAACAAAAAGAGGGGAAAACAAGAAAAAATACAACTCTGGGGAGGGAGAATTGAATTGTATTACCTCGGGCAATTCAGACTCTTTTAGCATATAATTTCAGAGAGCTGATGCCTGTCACCGGTTTCCCGCGACGCTTGTGCCAGACCCGGCGTCGCCAACAACGTTGCCACAGCTGAACATAAGTCGCGCGAGAGTTCCACAATATATAATGTGCCCCGCGAGGCAAGTTGCGCAAACAACACATATACAGAGCTCACTAATCATGAACTATTCGATGCATTGACATTATGGATGAATAAGCTCTTAGAGACCGATAGTTCTTGAGGAATAGTTAAATTTTAATCAGGATATGTTTTCGTAGGATCAATTTGATCGAAGATGGATTTTGCTATATCGTATTGTTTTTGTTTGTTGAATACCTATTCTTGTATTGAGGGTCTTTGGATGATGGACAATCGATTTCTACAAGGTGATGCGGAGCCGATGTCTATCACGAAAATAACTTATGGGTGCGACTGTATTTCTGATTAGGCCTTCGTTCGGCTGTACACGGCAGTCTGATTTCCAATTTGAGATAACTTTTTCAATATTTGGATTCTTACATGAGAATCTGGTCCAAGATCGGCCTTGTTGGGGTTGTCAGAGATCATTGTCTACCTATGAAATCACTGTTCTTTGTTAGTGACCGATGAGCATTGCATACTTAGAGTGTGTCCACAAATGATTCATATGCATGCATATGCAGCGCACGTTGAACATATGCAAGCAGTTTATAAAATTTTGGCCGAAATCAGCCGGAATTCATCGAGTTCTGTTTTGGATCACTATGGTAACAGAGAAAACACATGAACCGGCTCAAATCAGTAACTTTCCACAATTTCCACTATGCATGCAAGTGCATCATTTGTGGATACACCTTTATGCGTTTTACCCTTTGGTACTTATCTTGTTACAGATATTGTCTCACCAAGGGCTTATTTTTGTGTATCAGTCTTGCCAATTCTTGAGATTTCCAGAACTTCCGCAATAAATTTCTTCTTTTTCCCAACGAAATTGGATTGGCAAAAAAATCGTTGGTTGATTGAAAGCAAATGAACGAACTCATCTTGAATATTCCAATCCAATAACTCCACGCACCTCTGAATCGCCAACACAAAGTGTTTTTAGAGTCATGGAAATTCATATTTTCTAATTTAATCGCAATTGAAACTTTTGTGTTTTTAGTTCCTGATTCATATGGTAACAGGAGGAAAATCCACATCGATATCAACTTTATCAAATGATTTTGAGTGCTCGGGAGGCTTGTTTCAAATCAATGTATAACATCGCAGCCTGTATAGTATAAAATTTTGAAAATGTAAAGCATGGGCTAGTGATGTGAAGTAGTAACAGTCCACAAACTCTTTGACTTGTTTTTTTCATCCTTTCCACTCGATAAATGTTTGAGAAAACGTTTTCTCCTCGTGTGCTAAAATATTGCACTTGTGTCTTTTTGCTAAATAACCGTAAAATGTCATGCACCAGTGACTACGTCAACGCGTGCTCAGCTAATGATCAGTAATTTTGATAGTTCATTCTGAAATTAGCGTCTGTACATTTTCCAAAAATGTTCTGCACTCTAATCTTCAAATTTAATGTTCACACTCATCAGCGGCGACATTCTCTTTCTAGAAATTTCATATCCAATAGATATATATAATTTTAGATCCGATTTAGCCACTGTACATCCACTCGATCCAACTAGACAGTAAGACGAATATATCACGGCAGATAATACAATATATTGAATCACATAGTTGACGATTTGGAAAACATTGAGAGTGAGTGAAGAGGATTTCTCACTCTCTGATATTTCTTGCAGAGGTTTGATTTATGCTCTCGGTAATTCGGACTCTAGCCAAGTAGATCACGCGCTCACCGATGATAGATCTGTCGTTTTATATAGCTTATTTGTGATGCTGAGCATTTACTCTCGATGGACCAGTAAAAAAAAAAAAAAAAAATGCGACCAGCAAATTTTCATTCCTGATCACTACTGACCTATGGTATACTACACTGCTTCTGCAAGGTGATGATCGAGGTGATGATAGCTATGTCAGAGTAATAGTCGTCGTCGATATATGTGTAGTACCTATTATATACTTTGTGTGTGTTATATTTATTTGCCAGATTTGATCTCGGGAGATGAGCTAGCTTTGAGCTTATTTTTATCGATAGGTGTATTATGTATGACTATGTAGTGATGATCTTTGACTGTCGCGACTGCTGATTACAAAAATCTGATGGAATACGATTTCCTTAGATATTCCAAGAGCTACTCGGTAAAATGAATTTTAATAGATCTTGCAACAGTTGACCCGATCAATTTCATCTTGTCTATCATGTAGATACACATAATCTATACAAATTTTCGCAGTAGACTTCGAGCTATTGTTACTATGCTAGACTACAATCCATCTATCCGAGAATCGAATCTATGAACGCGAAGGAAAATGCACACACGAGCATTGCAGCATTCATTCACGATTCAAAGAATACACAAGAGCCAATTTATATTACACTTGTCAATTTTGATAGTCTGCAATATCTTTTCGCTTCACCCAGATATAATAGATGAACAGACGCTCTCTGTCATGATGCTTTTATATGTATGAGAAGCAGTCAATTCTCATCGCTCCATCTATATGTTTAATCAAAATTTCAATTCGAGTAGATCTCTCAATTTCCAATTTGATAATTTGGCCAATAACAATATAGTCTGTGATGCACATTTCAACGTGATTTTCAGAGTTCAGCCTTGTATATGTATATATAGAGCTCGAAAATGAGTATATTGTGCATGGTATCTCTGATGGGATGCCGAGAGTTTATCGGGACATTGATGTGAAAATGCAAAATACGAAGCTATCGGGCTTTCGTCAAAAATGCCTCTGCAAAATCTGTGTTCATGCATATGTGTGTGTGCGTGTGGACGTTCACGTGCGTGTGAATGGTATAGAGAGATTGGCGCAATGATGCGTTACGCAAAAGCGCCCGGCACCAATTTTAATATATCAAGAGTGAATGGAGAATGGGGAGGCAAGATTACGGGTCAATAGACGAGGGACTAGACAACGATTTTAATTCGTCTTGTTTCGTTTGATTTGATAAGAACAAAAGTAGGGTCATCGAAACATAAATCGAATAAATTGAAATTACAACGAGGATTCTAAATTGATACATTCGCTACAAAATTGAAAATCGCAATTCTGTCCTTGTGTGCTCTCATAAGACAAAATTCCTTTACACGAAACGGTACCCACCGGCGAATGCCGATCATCTTACTCTTGTGTGCTCAAGTTTTGTGTCTATCATATTATAAGTTATAACATTTTGCGGAACCCACCAGTGGTTCCCGCCGCACGCAAGGATGGAACTGCGATTTTTGACTTTGCTGAGAACGTGGTAAAATATAAAAAAAAGAGAAAAAAGTAATTTATGATCATGAACGAACTGATAATCATCAGATTGTAGAATGAACAATGTAGTTGCTGACACAAAAAGGGTTGTCGATTTTTTTTTAAACATGCTATCGGAATACATGCTTCAGTACATTTCCACGCTTGGTACATCGCCAAAACACACTGTGTCGTATATATTATGTGCAAAGAGTATCGAGTTGAGAACATCAGAGTTCACCATACTATTAAAGAACGATGTCGTGTGATGCTTGTTGAGCAAAAGGCTCGAGTTATGCATGCAATTCAGAGTGTGCGATTGAGTAGAGCATCAAAATTGGAAAGTTTCCATGCATCATCGTATCGCGCTTGCGCGTCTATAACCACATCATCAGCCTTTGAAATGCAATTTTACATATGTCGTCATTTCATATACAAGTCTTGCATTAAACCCATTAATTCACAATGTTCAATATGATATGGACAACATTTTTTTGATTGATTTCCAATAATTGGTAATTGTTCTTTTCTGACACATCAGGAAAATCTGAAAAAAATCTCACTCGTCCCTATATTGATACAAAGTCGACCACTTGGCCGAGGTCAAATATATTCTTGTGAGTGAGAGAAAAAATGAAAGATGAAAAAAAATTTTAATTATTCTAATTTTGCCATTTTTGGTCATGTTCCCCCAAAGATGATCTGAACTTTCCAAATGTCTAATAGAGTTCCTAGTTGTGAATAAGTTGATGAAACAATACGACACTCTAACTGTAAGATTATCATTACATTCATACGAATTTTACTCAAAAAATGCAATGCAAATCTTATAACTTATAATTTTAATTGTAACAGATTGAATTTATAATGAATTTACATTGTGCTCATCATATACTCGAGTATATATAGATGGTAATGGTGCATGATGCATGCATGTGGTCAATGAGATTTTGTATTTTTTATCTCGTTATCGTGACTGTTTGACTGGCGCTCGATAAACATGAAAATTCACATTGAGAATGTGTAGTATCAATGGCCTTATATATTGATGAGAAAAAAAAACGACATCTCAATGTCTGCATAAAATGTTTTCTACGGAAATGGGGTTGATTGACATCTGCTGCTGCTGCTGATGCCTCTTGATGCGATCCGATTCATTATTTAATCGATGATAAGAGGCAGTGATAGAGTGGAAGAGAGAGAGAGAGATAGAATGAAAAAGAACGAGAAACTTTGTAGCTTCTGTGCAAAATTTTTTCGCAACGTGTATTTATCGCTCTGACTTGATAAAGGTGTTTCAGGCTATCCGCTTCTGAAGATAAATTCATATAATATCGTTGAACACGTGTTGCCTGTCATTTTGTGAGAAATTCAGAGTCCTTGTGACGTATAGAGAGAGAGAGTAAATATTAGCGTGAGATATAAATGGTTAATTTATGTATATTTATTCTTTACCCTGGTATATACGAGATTGGCTGATTAATCGATAAAAATATGAACAAGGTCTCCAAAATTATCTTTTGCCACACGATGGGTTTTTTTTTCACAAATTTGACAAATTTGCATGACTTTTTGGGCTCGAGTCAAATATTTTGATAAATGTGCTAAATTCCCCATCTTCATTTCTGTCTTGAGCAAACATGAATGTTGTTGTCAGACTCCGAGGGAACTTGATAAGAATTTCAATCAAAGTAAGGAGCGGATTCATGCCAAAACAACATTGTAAAAATTGATGTGACACGCAAACTTTATCCATATTACGATAGTGTCAAAATCAGTAGATTCGTGATTCAAACTTTTTTTCGACCATATGGCCTCCACAAAACAGGCATCGATTCCTATATCAAGCTCATACAGCATGTTTTTATCCATAGAGTTATTCATCACACATGAAATATGGTCAATGTATACAGAGATTATTTATATAAAAATAACACAATGATATCGTTGTTCACTCTCTATGTCAAGCGTGAAATTAAATTTGCTCAGATTATAGCTTGTACAAATATTTTCTGGTTAATATAGGGAGTGAAAACACATGTATAAATTTTCCACACTGCGACCAAATAAACATGATATACTTTTTCATAAATGGTCTACGACGTTGAGGATAATAAACGACAACGACGACGACGTCGTTGATTCGCGAGCGTCACACCACACTCTTCTTTTGCTGCACGTAATTTTACCAGTAGGAGAAACATCAGTATAGCAACATCAGTTCTGATTTAGAAGTGAACACTACTCGTCGTTCTATTAATACTTGTACTTGTGTTTGAGAGTCCAAACTTGGCTAGGGACATCTTTTCTGCACGTTTGTACATCACCCACTAGAAGCCTTGTTATCGCTCTTGTACGTACGACTCAACCAAATTTTTAACCTCTTAAAATTTTTTTAGTTAATATTTAGTAGATATGATGAGGTTTTCCCACGACTTTTCAGATTGATTAGAGATTATGATGATTGAGAAGCGTAGAAGACCTGGGATTAGATCGACAGATATTGTTATCTACGGTTGTATCACTAATTGTTCAGAAAATTTATCATCTAAGCTTCCATTTATGACCACCACTACAATCTGATTATTTTTGAGGCCTTAAGACGTGATGAGCGGAAACTTTGAATCCGGGTTTTCTTCAGTAAAGACACTCGACCTAATGCATATTCAATCAACACAATTATGGTGCAATTTTTACATTTTTCATATATTGTAAATATTTGAGAACAGTTTACAAGGTTTAAAATATTAGAAGATATCTTGTTACGTTTGACGTACTTCGTACGATACGATTATGGAGGAATACACTGCCGGTTAAAAGTTTCAAGACACCCGAAATTTTTTTTCCCCCATTTTGTAAGTGGATCTACAGTCCCTACCATAAATAATGGAACACGTAGGGTATCACTGAAACAGCGATATCTCCGATTTGATTGGTCGTAAGGGAATTCTGAAAAAAGGGTTTTGAAGAGCACAAAAGAATCTATCAATTTATGGGTTCAAATGATTTTTACGTGCTTTTCAAGTGCCCGTACACGTGGTTGAAAATCAGAAAAAATTTTCATTCAATCAATCACCTACAATTTTGATGGGAGTGATCCAATCACAAAAATACTCACGGGATCTCGTAGATCGTTCAAAAATCTCAAAATTTTGACCTGTGTAAAATTTTTGTACGACCCTTCCCGTCTGACTTACGAGCTCCGAAAGAAAACTTCGTACTAACATAGGGTGTTTATGGGGATACCGAGACTGGCACCTGTTCAATTTTCTCTCGCTCTATTCTGGGGCAAAATTGGATTTAAAAAATATCATGACACATGATTTCGGCGTGGAATGATCTCATCTTTTAGAATATTTCATCAGATTTTGTCTCAAATGTGACCTATGGGAGCAAAACACGAAATTTATCAATTTTCACATCAAATTTCGAGAAATCGTTGCTATCTCAAATCTCAGACAAAATCTAATGAAATATTCAGAAAGATCAGAACATTTTACGTCGATATCATATGCCATGATATTTTTGTAATTCGATTTTGCCCCTGAATAGAGCGAGAGACAATTGAACAGATGCCAGGCTCGGCATCTCCATAAACACCCTATGTTAGTACGAAGTTTTCTTTCGGAGCTCGTAAGTCAGACGGGAAGGGTCGTACAAAAATTTTACAGAGGACCAAATTTTTAGATTTTTGAACGATCTACAAGATCCCGTGAGTGTTTTTGTGATTGAATTACTCCTGTCAAAATTGTAGGTGATTGATTGAAGGACAATTTTTTCTGATTTTCAACCACGTGTACGGGCACTTGAAAAGCACGTAAAAAATTATCGAAACCCATAAATCGATAGATTTTTTTGTGCTCTTCAAAACCCTTTATTCAGAGTTTCCGTACGACAAATCAAATCGGAGATATCGCTGCTTCAGTGAGACCCTACGTGTTCCATTATTTATGGTAGGGACTGTACGAAGCTCTACTTGGCCGAAAATGACTTCATCATGGCTCATTTTGAAGGTCTTTTCACGCACTTTAAAATGGCATTATTCATTCTCATCAGTACAAATCTGGATCTTCCCAATTTGAGCTTGAAAAAGTGCCAATTTCGATGATTTTTGAAAGAATCTCCTGGCTTCGGTAGCTCAAAGGTACAGGAATATTCTGGAATGGATCTTCACCTGAAAGGACAAATTTAGAGCTTCAATGTCCGTTTCCCAAAATCCTTCTGAGTTACTTCCACTCTGAGCTATGACATTTTTGTGAAGACAGATTTTTCGCAAAAACTAACACCTAAATTCGAAAAAGACAGACAATTGCGTTTGAAGGGTAATATGATCTCTGATCCTGGTATCTATCTTCTAAGTCATGATCCGAAGAACGAGAAACTGTTGCAACATGCCCCAAAAGTGAATTTCTTCGTCATTTTTTAATAAGCGTACTTTTTTTGGGAAAATCTCCCCTCAGAGAAAATATCATAGCTCGTTGTAGAAGTGACGTAGAAGGATGTTGGAAAACTGATTTTAAAGCTCTAGACTTGTACTTCCAGGTCTTTGGAGATCCATTCCAGAATATTCCTGTACCTTTGAGCTACCCAAACTAAAAGATTCTTCCAAAAATCATCGAAATTGGCATTTTTTCAAGCTCAAATTGGGAAGATCCAGATCTGTACTGATAAAAATACCTCCAAAATGAGCCCTGATGAAATCTTTTTTGGTCAAGTAGAGCCTCGTAGATCCACTTACAAAATGAGAAAAAAAAATTTTGGATGTCCTGAAACTTTTGACCATCAGTGTACATCTTGCAAAGATTGCATCGACCAAGTATAAACTAAGATAGCTATAGGCTGCCTTTCAGCAAAACTGCAACTTTATACAAACTATACGAATTGAATCAAGTTTCATTTGAACAGAAGAAAAAATACGCCTTTGCACTAACAGTTAAATCAACCTCGAAGATGGATCGCTCTTCCAAGTGGTTACGTAAAAAAGCTCTTCCACTCTCGCGTAGGAAAAGCATCTTCTTCTTCTTCGTCTTCTTCTACTCATCATCTCATCTAATACCAGTGACGACCGCGAAAAATTGTTATCCGAGGCTCTTGATGATATTCTACAACAACCCGTGTAATATAGCGACACGCGTCGGTTGTTTCCGAGGTGATCGACGAAGGCGCGCGATATGCCACATCATTTCCCAATTATACAATGGACCAGGTGTTTTCTGCAAAATGTCCATTTAAAATTTTGGTCTTAATCCAAAATATCATTCGATGCCCATGCGATTTCAAGTAGCCCTGACGATTTTTTTAAATTTCAGGTCACGTCTTACAACGATTTCTTTATTTCGAATTAAAATTGATTAAATTTCTTCAAGCTTGAATCAAAAAATGAAAAATTGCCATCAATTGACATTTTTCATCTGAAAATGAGACTGATCCCCGAAAAAAGGAGAGGAAAAAAAAGTCGAGTATCGCGAATCGAATTGCACGAGCTCACAATTTTGCAAAAAAAAAAAAAGAAACGAGTTGAACGAATTGACAGTTGCATCTGTAAAAAAATCATAAATTGACGACGACGAAAAAAAGTTTGATAAGCCCCAGACGTAATGATTATATTCGTAATGGAGTACAACACGAGTGTTGAGCGTGTCGAGCTGCTTATTTCTGCGTTATATATTCTACTTTTATTATCGCTCGAAATTTTGTGTCGCGTGATGATGATGATGATGATGATGATGATGATGATGAGTTGCTTTGCGATCAGACTGCGTGGCACCACAAATACGTCTTTGTCGTGATGAACTGCCTAGTATATATCTCACACATATCTCATTTATAATTCCGATTTTTCACAATATGAATGTGTATTAGTGTTAGACTCTTTTTTTTGCGTTCTGCTTATCTAATCGAGAGAAGTGACACAAAGTTTAATAGTGTGGGTTATTAGAAACTCAATTGAGGCAAACAAGGAGCTTCTGTATCACACACTTTTTTTACTTTCTGAGTGCTTGGATCATCGCTATTCTTAAAGGATCTAATTACGCTTCATAGATCATTCGAGAAATGTAGTTTGAATGAATTTTGATTGTGAATGCTTACCTGATGGTTTGTATTTGAGAATTTGTGAGTGTAGCCCACGATACATGCATATATTTTCAAACTGAAACCGGTTGTATACCGATCTCGAACATCGCTTGCCGAACAGGTTTTTGTTTGTTTTGCTAACTTTTTAAAAGAGACGGGCGTCTTCTCCTCATATTCGTTGATATAACTCGTTTTGCGTGACATGGACTCTTTCAAACTCTTTCTTCTTATCCTTTTGAGAATCAATGTGTACCTGTTGAGGGGATGAGGTTAGGACAGGCCCACGTTCGATGCTTTTGGAAATTTCTAATTTTAGATTCTGAAAGTTTTTATATAGCCATCTCTTACGTCGTCGTGAGTATTTTATTTTGATTTCAATCTTCTGGAGGTCGGTCGAACATTCGAGGGAATTATTGTATTCACTTTCAGTATATTGTACAGGTTAAATTTCGCTTTAAGATGAAAAGATGATTATACCTGTTGATTGTTGATATAGTTCATCAGTTAGCTTGTGTAAATTGAAGGTAAACTTACCGTGACGGAATTTTAACCCAAAATTCACGCGCTGATTTCCGTGTGGATTTTAGAAATCGTTCCTTTCAATACATGAGAAAATCGAAGATTCTCTCGAAACTTGAAAACTTGAATAAATCTACATTTCTATGCAGGCTACCAGCCTCCTCATTATGTAATACTTCAAAACGAATTTCAACAGGCTTTCCAAATTGAGGTGGAATGGATCTCGGAATAAGAATTTAGAAAGTTAACTCTCGCATCGTCCAAAAATTAAAAATCCAAGAGTCTTAAAACTATCATCCAACCGGATTTATAGTCATCTTTCCCATTAGTAGCATCTGTTTGCCCGATATACGATGACGTACTCATATGTGTGCATTTTCTCGAGTACAGGAAAAATTTGCAGCAAAATGTGAAGACACGACACGAATGGATGATATCGCGTTGCCCGACGATCTCTATGTGGCGACTGACGACAATATTTGCTGAGTCGCTCGCGGAAAACCTTGATTGGCGCAATAAACGTTCCTGTGTACTATACCAACCAATATCGATCGATTAATCGATCAAATCGATCGAGACGACAACAACAACAGAGAGCTCGTAAACTCAGCACTAACTGCAACATCTCCCAAACATAGATAAGCTCAATTTCATCATTTTCAACCTTTACTACAAGCACACCAATAGTTAAACGCACTTTGACAAGGTAATCGATATAACGTGGTAATCGATACCTTTTACGATTTTCGAGAATGCAATAATGAAATTTTCTCAACGGTGACCTTGGTCTACACCACCATATAGTATACATGCATGCTGCAAGTATAATTGCATCGTTCGCATACCGATACATCACAAGTCAAAGTGGCAACACACGATATACATATAATACAAGCTTTTACTCTTTCTCTTTTACAAACTTCTTCGCAGTTCCATGTTATCGCGAAATACCTCTGGGGGCGTCGATAAAAGTTCCATTGGCATACAAAACATTGCGGTGCTATATACCGCCTACTCTCATATCTGATAAATACTAATAAATTCCATGTTTTAGTACGTTTCCTTATACAGCATATTGGAACTTGCTGTTTTAGCATGTATATTTTATTATTGCAATGTACATATATTAAGCTAACATATGTGGAAGTGACATAGATGAATGAATCGGATGCTCAACTGTTATTTTAGAAGAAGAAGAAGATGACACGGATATATCCTTACACTTGGTTATAGTGGCGTATAGTGAAATTTTATATCACTGTTGATGATGCTTTCGCGAACCAAGATCTTGTTGCAAATAGTTCATAGTGTCGGGAAATTTGATATCATCGGCCTCGGCGTGTTTTTATAATGAGTACCGCTAGAAGTTGTGTTTCCGTGTGATCATTATTCATTATAGTAATACATTGTCTGTTCCATACGGGAATCTGATCAGAATATTTGATTGATTGTCTCTGCGATGATAATATCTCGGTGCCAGGGTCAAATGATCGCAGTTATAATCTCATTGTGATGAATTTTTTGACACACTGTGCACAAGAGGAGTGTTTTTTTACACGGGATTACCACCTCCACTTGTACCCTTGGTTCGTCCAAAACTTGCTTAAAAATATGTATCTGGGACCTCGGAAACTGAATTCTTTATCTTTGTGTCAATTCCGACCCTCACCTTCGGCTTTGGCCAAGAATAGTCATTTGGAATACAAAATTCAAATTTTGTGCCCTCTCATTGTGATCCACTATAATTCATCATCGAAACTCATTCATAATCCTACAATTCAAGCATCTAAAATCAGTGGTTATCCCCGATTGGGTAACAGATTTGACAGTTGTCATGTATGATTTGAAAATTCTTTTAAAAAATGAGCGTGCAGAAAAATTCAATAGGTTCTCATTCACAGAATCGAAATTGGAAACATGTAAATGAATAAATTCTGGATTTTTATGGGTTCGAGTTCAAAGTTCAGAAATTGTTTCCCATTTGTTTCTGCGTTAAAAGAAACTTCCTCGCAGTGACCATAAATCTGAAGAGGAGCTTGGAGCAGATTTATTCCAGAATCACTCCCGGAAAAATATGAATCGGTTTGATCTCAAGATTGACCAAATTTTGATGTTCCAAGAGCGGTAATTTACCCAAATTCAGTTTGCTCATACAAAACACTCTTGTAATCGAATAATTACGACTTACTTCAAAGCCATCATAAAATTTTGGATACGATGAGCTTCAAAACGCTTGAAAAAAATGCCTCATCACCACTCGAACAAAAAATGTAGCATGAAATTTATAAAATGACAATCTTGAGATGGATGATCTGCAACAAATGACTCATTCAATCTAATGAGCTAAAAGTGCGTCAATCAAAAATTCGCATATCAAATGACGCGCAAGATTCACAATTCTTAATATTATCCCCATTGTCATCCTGAGCAATCTGCGAAAAAAAACCTGTCAATGGCATCTCATTACACGTAACAATAAAAATCCACAGCTCAAAAGCGATTAGAGTATAACGGCCTCCTGATGACGAAGACAATCGCGATTCCTATGCAGCAGTAGCAGCAGCAGCACAAATCGCACAAAAATCTAATGCAGCGTAAGTAGACTAATTCGTGTCGTCGTAACAATAGTTCATTCCCAACTCTGAGATAACTCAGAAATCTCCCACAATTCAATGATTCAAGTGATATATACTCTTATACTCTTGTGAAGGAAATATTACATAATTCTATAGAATCAGTCTGCTAGAAAAAAAGAACGAGCTTGGGAAAATTGGCCAACCGGAAAAAGAGCTTGTGTATATGATCATAATAATGATGATGATTAGTCGGACGCATCTAGTGTAGATAGATAGATAGATAGATGGTGACCTTGACATTGTCCTGTCGTACATGTATAATCGCTTGTGTCAACCGGTTCATAATGTGTCTGTATGCCTTGCAAGATTTTCTCATTTTTTTTTCCTATCGCGGACTTTTTAAGTGATGTATGTATTAATCCGGATGAATGCGGACACGTGCTTCAGTCATCCGTGCACTAATACTTGGACATTTGATGAGAAGCTTGCAAAAGTCATATATATCGCGCTTGGATTAAGTCCTGATGATGACGATTGTTGAGATACCGAACTCGCGATTATTGGATAACTATATGTTGTCGTCTCGTTTAGTTTTTCCAGTTCGAGTGTTCGTCTGTGTGCGTGTGTGTGTGTATTTTTTCCACTTTTCCTCAAACATTGCGACTTGTCATCATCTCTCACGATTTCTTGATTATTTCATTATAGGGAATCTCCATCTAGTTTCTTCTCTAGTGCATTCCGATTTGGACTGGTTCTTTTTATTTCTTGATGTATGAGTGACATTGACCGAGGGAAAGATGGACTTGCGTCTTTAGACTCTTTGATATTTTCTTAGGCCAATAGAGCTACTAGTTTAACAATAAAAATTCTGATTTGAATGTCTTAGCTCTGGTGTGATCAGAGCTCTGTCACGTGATGCGTCAAGAATATACTAGTACAAAAATCTTATAATTGCTCTGCCTTCTGCAATAAATTATTATCAATACTGAAACTATTTTTTTTTTGTAGCTAAAATCAATATGACTGTTTGATGAGATGAGACATCAGTATCATCTGTTACCTATTCATGAATTTATTCAACATTTTTAGGTGGGAATTTGACTAGTAGCGTGTAATCATCGAATCATCGTTACATATTCTATTGATTGAAAATAGATTAGGAAGATAAGACGGTTTCCATTTTATGATTTCTCGCTCCTATGAGAAAATTTCTCATGAATTCAATGATACTTAAACTCGATTTGGGGATAAAAGATTTTGTCAATCTATGAAGAAGCAGGTGATTGGAATTCAAAACAGACTTTTTGAAAAAAATCGGAAGCTTTCAATAAATTCTTAGGTCGATGAATGTTTTTGAATGAAAGGAAAACTGAAACAAAGCACCAAATCTTCGGAATACCCACAGGTCTAGAATATTCTCCACGCTTCGTCATTTAAAAATGGTAAGCTTGGTGTAGAAAATACTGTAAATTTGAAAATGCAAATCAGACTGATCAACTGTATTAAAAACATTAGAACCCACAATTTTGCGGATGGGCGAGTTCAGGTTAAAACGACACATTCTTTTCACCATTCATTGCTCAAGGAGAGAATTCTCATGATGAATTTTGTTCATTTTGAAAATTTTTTTTCTACCAAAAAGCAAAATTATTCATGCCCGATGTTATCGGCTTTATTTCAATGAGAGAAATGGTACTAGCCCATCAAATTAACGAATGTTCCGTCCGATTAGATCTTTGCTACTCGCATTGACATTGAGGTGATTGATTCCTTTTATAATCAAATTGGCATTCTGATCTATTTTCATCTCGACGTGTTTGTACCCCCGAAGAAGTTTTCCTCCAAAATCTCAGAATCTCATCTTTTGATATCATAATCCAAGTGGCAAATGACAAGAAAACTGATTTGCGACGCCTTGATTCTTCATAGTTCCTTCAAGAAAATAACAAACACACATCATCAGTATTACTCCCTTAGAAATTTGATTCAGACCACGCAATATCTTGGACCAATATCTTGGACGGGATCCCTTAAAATACTGGCATATAAAGAAAATGGAATTCCCGTACCCGAAATTCAATTTGCATTGCGAATGTACAAAATTCTTCATTCTGGTTATATTTAGAGTAGAGCTACGTATCTGTAATCTTAATCAAATGTCTTCACGCAGAGTTTTATTTACGATCGTTCAATCGATATTTGGTGAGAATAGTTGATCGAGAGAGACCTTGACTCGCAGAGTGCAAATGACAGTATCTCGTCGAATCTCATTAAAACATTCATCACAGAAACAGGAATAAGTTGTCATATAAACTATAAGGTGTGTTCAGCGTAACAAATCTCTTACAATATTTCAAATTTTCGTCAAATTTTGCTTTCAACAAAATTTTTCTGATAATTGCGTTCTTTCTCGTTGATTTCAACTTCAGTGTTCTAAACAGTCTTCGCAGAGTAGCCGTGTTACGTATTCACATCCAGGAAGTTCATGTATATCTTAACTGACATACCTCCAATTTCTGACGACGTGAAAAATTGCTTACATTTACTGGTTCAAGGAAAAATTCTCTAGAAAGATCTTCCCGATTTGTATTAGACTTGCACGCTTGATTCATGATGGCCTTCGGTAAATGCTTGAGCTTTGCAGCAAAATACCTCGTCTCAAAATCACGCATTATGACCAATTTGTATATCAGCTATGAAGTGAACCCAAGCGTTGCCTAATTCTAATCTGGTCACGATTTCGGTTCGGCTAACCTCTACACATTTCAAATAGTTTCCTGAGATTTCGTCGAATGTAAACAACACATCGGTGTGTGCCAGGCTCACGACAAATCTACTTAACCACGGATCAAATGTTTAATTCTGGTTTCTTCTAGAAGTTCGGAAAATTGGAATCTTTCCATCAACCGGTAAAATTACTACCGTTATCATGATAACCTATAACATGCAAGTATCACTCAGAGACGCAGAATCCAAAATAAGAATCTGAAATCTATTTATCGCACAATCTTTTTTTTCTCGTTTTATCTTTAGCTCTTGTAGGCCTTCCGTTAATCCTCACTAAGTCTCGGAGATTTGCGGTAGAATTGTATTTTCGTCTGCGGCATGTAGATCATTTTTCAATGAGATGTTGACTTATCTCGTGTTTGTTGGATTTAATCCTTTACACCAGTTGATGATTGGGTCTTCTAAAGTTGCAACTGAAAAAAAATCGCAAATTGGACCAGAGTGTGACTTTGAAATTAATATCGAAATGATCCGTCGATTCAGATTCAATTTTGAAATCAGGAGGAACTCGTTATGAAATGACTTGTCAAGTGTTACATTTTACAAAAATAGCTCGGACAGGTCCTAATTCTGAACTTGAAATTCAGTCTCCGAGTTGAAAAAGAGAGAAAAAGATAATCGTGAAAGAAATGGCAGACGATCAATTTTTCAGAAAAAGATGGCTAGTGATGCTGTATAGTAAACTGAAAACGAATGAAATGGATTCCGAGCGGTTGACCGGTCGGTCTTGTTTCTGATACTCGCGTGTCTCAAGACATATTTGGAATACATATGCTTGTCTCTCTTGAAATATTTTAGGATTCGAATCTGATTGCAATGCTATGCTGATTCTTCTCTCCACTAATTGGGTGCTTTGAATTCCATAGTCCAAAATTGATCAGAAAACTTTGAGTATTCCCTTTTGAATGAAATTCCTATTTTCTGCAGCAGGAACTTTCAAATAATACTATTTATCCAACTCACAATTTTTCCAACTTGTTTTGAACTATCTAGTCGTGAGCTCTGCTTTCTCTGGACCATTCTAATAAAAGTATTTTCTACAATGACGCTCTCATCCAGTTTGATGAAATTGTCTCTATAAAAACCACCATCACTTCTTGTTCATAGAATTCTGGATCAGCTCCAACTCCAATGAAAATCTCAAATCTATTTATGATATTGCACACATTCCAAAATTTCATCTCAATTTTACAATATATAGAATCGTTTTCAATTCTTAAAACCTTCGAATCTGTTATAGATGATCATTTTTTCTCGAGTATCAGAAATCTTCCTCTTCTTGAAGATTGCAAATCAAATCCTAGCAATCAGATTCTGTAAGTGATCGAAACCAGTCTACCGGATTAGAAAGAATGGATTGATGTATGATGCAGAAGTGTTGCAATTTTTTGTAGAACCAGCTCTGCGATTGTGGCACAGGTCAAGCATTCATAGAGTCTGTAAGCTCTATGGTTAACTAGGTTAACCCCTGATGGCAGTATGTTCCGTTTGATGCTCTCTTTACAGTGTACTATGTGTCATTCGAAACCAGACTGAAGAGTTCAAATCTATTCGTCCTACATTGACTGGTTCTAAACAATCCATAATCGTGTTTCTGTCGGTAAATTAATTCAGATTATCCATAAGATGCCCATGAGGGAATTCTTGTGACTACTCTGGTCTCGCATTAATTATTCAATAAAATCATAGAGTTTCATGAAAGGAAGACAAAAAACATGATCCGTATGAAAATGATTGTCAGAGATGTGAAATTTACAGTTCAATGTTGATGTTATCTAGAACCCCTGTTAGCTTGTATTTTTTGGACTTGAAGTTTGATATCTCGGTTTGGTATCAAGGTGTGGAACAAGTTTTCATCGTCAAAATTGTCGATCCTCACCTTGACAAGCCACATGATTCTATCAAGTTTCCTGGATTGATAAGAGGGGTGACTTTCTTCTGTATGGTCATGAATTTTGACGAATGCCAGAGCTACTTCGGAAGAGTCAAATATCAATATTCATCCAAAGTTACCTTCAAATCAATCAGCAGAGATAACGAGGCCTGAGTTGACAAAAAAGTCTGTACTAAAGAAAAAATCTGCAAAATTTCGTTATTTTACGCTCAACAATATGCTCATATACACTCAATCTCACACTGCAAATCATGATTAGATCATTAAATTTAAACGGCATTCGTTTCAATAATCGCAGTCTCTTATGCTCATGACGTAATCTACTAATTGTCCACAGTCGCGTGCGATCATAATTAATCTCATTATCTTCAATGTTCTATACTACTCCTTCATGCAACTGCATCAAAACTCGCGCACAGTAAATTTCAATCAATCTGCATATCATGCAAACCATCGTGTTGCAATTCAAACACTTGAGCATCAATACCGTTTATACCAAACCTTCAATCTTCTCTATTTAACTATGCCTTAGATTGTATTATAAACCGTATGAGATTTCTGAACTTCAGGGGCTCAACTGTACATATAGGTACACTGAAGTCACATCTCAATGCAATGCAGTCGAAACCACATTCCACAAAATTCTCGGGAATCCCGGACCATTATAAAACTCCTGACCAGCATATGGTATATGCGTGCAAAAAACAGAAAAAAAAGCATCAAATCGGTCGGTCTTCTTCAGGGATTTGAGAGTGTTGTACCTGTATAACACAACGAAAGTAGTTGTGTGTTCACTAGATGCATCACCAGTGGTGTCGTAATGTAAAAAAGTTCATGCGAGTCACCATCATAGAGAAGGCATCATGAATGAAACCACGCATGGAATATAAGGAAAAGGGGAACACGTGTGATGCTTGGGAAAGAGAACGCGTGTCTAGAAATGCGTTTCGCCGAGTCTTATGATGCTAAGATATATAGAAAAGACACTTTGATAGTTTAGAGAGAGGCTCGTTGGTTATGGAAGAAAATTGGCGTGGGGACACCTGTGTCTGACTGTTTCCATTATCTTGTTACAGCGGAATTGCTCGTGTGTTTCTTGCCTCCTCTGTGGCAATTGACCAGAGAATGTGATGAATAGAATTAGGTAGACACTTGTTATTTTCTATGTATTATTTGCGTGTTACAGACATACTGTGCGTGTGATGCACACTTTGCGATGCTTGCAATTAATTATTAGACTCTGACGGTTTTGTACATTCGATGACCGATACGTAGTGTATGGTGGTATCTTCCATTCGAGCTTCCATATTACATATTGAACTTTCCCTGCAGCATTAATTTGGATGTACTTTGAATAACTGCATGGATATTATCGTGAGTACGAGATGTAACAATTGCTATGGAGGAAATTACTTAGACTGAGATAGGATGTTTGCGTCGCGTGGGCTGAAGGTGTCACAAATTGATTTTTTATTCAGTTCCATTTTTCACAATCGTGGTTATTCTTCGATGGAGTATCCTCGCGAGGTATGACATTATCATGGCTTTAATCGGCTTTTCCATTATGTTTGATTTCTTGTTCACATCGGTGCATGTAATTAATCTCAGATATAATAAAAATTACTGGTTAAATCAATGATTATTTTTCACTTATGAAAATATCGAAAATTAGAGGCTAGACGGACTTTGAGAATTTTTCGTACAATTCAAAGAATTATTCGCCATCGTATTTCAATTGACAGCCGTTGTAATTTCGATAAGAATAAGAGTAACGCTATATTCAATTCAATAAAATTTATTCGAATTTTGAATCTAACCACTTTAAGTATTATTATGTATATCAAAATGTGTCACACTTCATTACTGCTAAATAGGAACTTCAAATTCTGCTACCATGATCATCTCGAAAATTCTAATTGACTTCATATTCTCCAATCGATTAATTCGTGTATCGTTCCTTATTTGTCGACCAAACATTTCTAAAAGTAAATTCACATCCAAATGAGATGATCACAAAAAAGACGTTAACATAAGTTTCGCTAAATGAGTTTGTACTTAGATATACTTATACAGTTAGCAGAGCACATGTGTGTGACTTTTGAGGCAGGAAAATCGATTCTGTTACATTATATAGGACTGATATAGCGTGTAAAACAAATATTGAGTTCATCCAACGTATGCTGTTTGAATTTGGAACACCTGAATAAATGTTTGAAGTGTTTAGAAGAAACTTTTGCTTATATGAGAGCAAGGAAACATGAAAAGAGATATGGTTGGAGTCGATTCAAAATAACCCCATTATGTGAATTTTGCTTGAATCCTAAATTTGAATATTATAAATAGTTGATATTTATTCTGATACAAGGATGAAAAACTTGCGACAGTTATTAATAAAATTCAAGTTTATACAAAATGTGATACTGTAGAAAATGACAATTTTTTTTAAAAGATGGGACTGTAGGTGAGGTGGTGGTTGTTTGTACAATCTCTTAATGTTGTTCTTCCTCAAAAAGATCACTTGAACGGAGTTTTATCTGTTAATCATTTTTCACATCAGAATACTTTTTTCGGCTATTCATGTCAACAGTTTGACTCCAATTTCGCTGTTTTGATTTTTTTAAGGCCCGAATCTATAGACGTAACTAACCCGGAGTCCGAGCTAATCCTAGGTGCCACAATCGGTGCGACGAGTTTGCATATCCATTAGGACTTGCGATTGTGGCGCTTCGGATTAGCTTATCCGGACTTCGGATTACGTCTATAAATTCGACTAAATATTCAAAAATTATGTCATATTCGAAGGGTGTACATACATTTGCAACAAGTATGTAATATGTGAATATATTGAAGAGAAAAGGAAAGAAAGGAACACATTAACACATTCACTGCGAATAGAAGCCAAAATCGCGATTCCGGTCTAGAATGCAAAAAAATACAAATGTGCGTTTCAGTCCTTTTAAAAGCCATACCCTCTGGAAAGTCTCGAGTTTGAAATCTATATTTATCGTATTTTTTCTATAAAATTTAGTGGACCCTACCGGTGGAGTCCATCGCACACAGAGTTAGCAGTCATTTACCTTTGCGATGGAGCCGACCGGTGGGGCCCAAAAAATATTAATCAGGGTAATAGAGAGTATCAATCAAATCGTCAAAGTCAATATTTGCAGTTCGTAGAATGACCTGTGCTTTATTGCTATCTGCTCGAGGGATTATTTTTGCCACGCTTGCATCGCCTCACATGCATTGCTAAGCCTGATCTTAGGCTGCGGTTCATTGACGTATTTCTAATGTTTGCATCGTTTGGGTCCTATAGATATCCAAATAGAACAATAATGTCTTCTCTAGTTTGAATTCTGAAAGTTTCAGTGCATGATAGTACAGATAAGATAGAGCAAAAGTTGCGCTTGGGAGAATACCCACGTTTTTTGAATTAGCCTTCTTTTTTTACCTCGCGTAAATTGAAGATTACTCGAGTTAGTCCCGACAAGTCCCAACGTATTTTGACTCACTCTGTAGGCCTTGGAATTACTTTTCAATTGAGATAAGACACGTTGGAAATCGTCAACCTCAAAGGGAGTGATCTGCTACTTATTGATTGATCTCACGTATAATTAATGAATAAATGCGTAAAAAGCGTGAGTCGTGCAAAACTCATCAAAATCAAGTCCGATACCGCAACTGTTTTGCACACATGTTCATTACAACATAAACAGCGATAAATAATCCAATATGAGCCATTGGATGTGTCTCTGCTGTCTGATGGAAGCTGAAACTCATTAAAAAGTGGGCCCCGCCGGTGGGGCCCATCGTACACAGAGAAGGACATGTGGCCCCACCCGTGGGACCCATCGCAGTGAAAGTTTCTAAAACGGAAACAGCTCAGAAAATGAATCGTTCATCGAACCAAATCAAACCTCATGAAAATTCGTAAATTTTTGATCTCTGTCATCCATGTGCTCGGACAAAAATAAATAACAATTTAACACGTGTGTCACACCATCCCTATCCATCTCAAAACATCAACATTAAAAAAAAATACATCTATCCAAGAAAGTACTCACAATTATTTAATATACAGTGATGGATGGATTTCCCTTACGTCATCGATATCAAACAAATTCAAACGCGACACACACGTGCATCGATCAGTGACAAACAAACATCATAGTATTACATAAACATTATACAGAGAGGACAGAAATCAGAGTTGCGTGCACGTGATGTCACACACAAACGAGAATTACACAATGAAGAAAAGAAGAAATAAAAAAAAAAGCGAAGCCGAGCTCAGAGAGAGAGATTAGAATTGAGAAATGCAAGAAAGGCAGCAGAGCTACAATATCGTTATATATAATAGAGATGCAGTCAAGAGTTGGGTTTTTAGATGCGACGAGTCATGGTGCTATCCGATGCACCAGGAGGAACAAGTCGAAAATAGCCACTAAAAAAGGAAGAGATTGACGATATATAGGTAGTTATGGGGCACGGCTGTGATCTGTGAGAGCGAGAAGAAAGAGAAATGTAAATATAGAAGCGATTCTTGTAAACGCGACTGCATGGCGAATTTGGATGGGGTTTGGAGATCTTGCAGCCTTTGCTAAAATACGATTGAAGATGGATTTTGGGTATTCTTGTGAATTCAACTGTCAGCTTTGAGGAAAACATTCTCTTGTTTTGTAATCTATCATCTCATTAGGTTAATTCTTTCTCTTTTTCTTGGCACAGTCGAATTTTTCACGCGGTTTTTTTGTCGAATTTTTTGACCACGTGTCGATGTTTAACCGTTGCTTATTCATTAGGTTGGGGTTTCTCTGGTGGTTGATATCAACTTGACTTTTTTATCACGTAGTAATTGATAGATGTTGCTGAGATCTTTCCATGATAGTAATATTGACCAAATTAGTAGAAATTCATTCTAACTGATCCAAAATCATGCGTGAAGTGATGAATTTCTGGTCTGTGGTTATGAAAAAGAAAAAAATGTCATAGCTTTTCAGACCACGCTGTAAAACCACCACAAGCCAATAATGGAATTTCGATGGGGTCTCAAGAGACTTTTTTCGCAACCGTGTGATGGGGGTTTTCCTTCCGTATATGAAACTATAACATTCCAGTGAACTTTCAGCGAAAGTCGATGAACTGTGTGAAAGATAGTTTTTTATGCACAGTGTATCAAAATTAGTATGTTTTGCACCAAGTTCATGAGGTTGTAGCTCGCTTCTGAACGATTGGCTTTCGCGAGGGTCGAAATAATTTCTCGGAAGCGGGGAACCTTAAGAACGAGGTGCAAATACTATTTTATGCAATTTCACGAACACCCAAACATCGGAGAATTGCATAATAGTGTATTATATGACACCGCACGTAGAGGGGTAGTTTTGTACGAAGGACTGTTTATGGTACGAGCGAAGCGAGTGCTATGAGTCCTTTGTAACAAACCTACACGCACAGAATTTTTCGATAAAAATTACCAGACTGGTAAAGGAAAAATTACCCTACATGCCGGCAATCGTGGGACGCGCCACCTAGGAGCGCTAGTTTTTACGATCGTGTAGGGTAATTTTTCCCTGTACCAAGGAGATGGTTTCTGTCATGCCACTTAGCAGTGATATTCTCGGATATTCCTCTGTTCAATATTAAAGTCACCACGAGTAAAAATGAAGATGATTCAGCAAATTTCAAATGGTTTTATCAGTTTGTATGCTCTGATCTCGGATCAAAATCCAGCATCTTCATCAGAACGAGTCAAATGATGTACTTCTACACTAAAATGTTTATGAGGTTAGGTGAGATGCCGAGCTCCGGGGCTCGCGGCGCGCGCAGGCGGACCCAGCTCTTTCTTTCTGGTACGGTAAAAATTACCTTACAAGTGCCCGCAAAATTTACCCAAATTCACCGCACTATTTCACCAAATTCGATACAATTTTTGACCTGAAATAAAATTCACCTTACAGATAGGCAATTTTTCTCGACACTCATCCGCAATAACTAGGCTGAAATGTCGGACGTCCCACGATTACCCTAACTGTGCCCGTAATTTTTATCGAAAAATTCTGTGCGTGTACCCGCATGTCCACGCAGTCTCATACGATATTTAATAGCACGAAAATCTAAAAATCATGTTCAAAGTTGCGATTTTTAGGTTAGAGTGCTATAAAGATCCATTTGATGACCAAAATCATATCTCGGAAAAAAGAAATGATGAACTATTTTTACAGGGGTTACAAATAGCTTTGAGTCAAAATTTCACTCCAACAGTTTTAGAAAGTAGCATTTCCCATACTATTTACCATGGTATTTCTGACACAAGCTATTAAACTCCGTTCAAAACATTCAATATCTTATCCTCCCAAAATATTGACTATAAATTATTTCATGCCAGATTATCTTACCAAAAGTGAATTCTAACCTGTTTGTATTTTTTTTCTGATTACAGTGGTATACTGCGACTACACAGCAACAGGCAGATCACTACAATTTCTTGAAGATTACATTATCAAAGAAGTCTTACCATATTTGGGTGACACACGGGCTTCCACGTCGATATGCAGTCTACAGTCTTCTTTGTTCAGGTAAGTTTTAATATTTTTTTTTCTCTCGGAAGTACCTAATAATAAAATTAGCACCTTCACAAGTACTTTTTCTGTTTAAATATCTCGAGTTTCTTTTTAAAACAATGAAAGTTAATGGTTCGATATTAATTAACATCCAATATTTTGTTCTGCGTGACAGAGTCAAACTACAGTACTATTCAATCAACCACGTGAATGTCGAAGGCTTACGATGGGTGCTGCTCGGTATTATTGTTTAATAATATTTCATGTGGAATGATATTTTTCTATTATCGCTCGTTTTGTTAGGATATTCTCCACATTCGCGTTATCACTTATTATCATTGTCAGTTGATCTAATAAAATTCCTTCAATCCTAAAATGAATTTGAATTTCCTTTTTGCACTTTTCAAATTCACCATGCCAGGTCTCGTTTTAATGATATTTGATTATCAAAGTCAATTTTTGGCAACAACTTGTTTGTCTTTCCAGTTTTCCACTTTGATGAAATCTGAATCTTTCAACAATCAAATATGAATATCAAACGGTCGGTCATATTTACGGGTACCGCATCGCTATAGATACAGATTCCAGAATCTCGAACTTCCTCATTCAACGATGAAAAAAAAAAGGAATAATATACAAAGCTGCATCAATTTAGTTACAAAGCGAGACGACACACTATATTATACTCTAGCGTCAATTCGCTAAATTCAAATTAGATGACGTACTTTCTTAAATATATTCTCTACTTTTAAACTATAAGTACACTACTACTAGCCGGTCATACAAGTTATACACACGCGGTTGACCCATTTCTTGCGTATACGTACTCTCTTCTCAAAGCTTCTATAATACTCATAGTAGTACATACATACATACTCCATTTTTAGCGCAGAGTATAGAGACGAGTTTGCGCTCACTATAGGGGCAAAAAAGCTCTGCGCGGGTATAAGAGATACATATAGGAATAATATATATATATATATATATATATATAGGTTTATAGGAAGTGCAACGAGCTCTAGTTAACTGACTGACTTACTGACTCACGAGACATGGATAGATCGTTATAGTAAGTTGACTCTAGTGCTCCATATATGGGGCATACCACATGTACCTATATGCGAAAGACGACGATGTGCTCTAAATATGCCTTTGGTTGCGTGTGTAGGGATTTTTTTTGCAGTGAGGAATGGATAGAGAGGCTGATAAAAGAGAATAGTATACTATATAGATTGTAGAGTAGACGGAAAGCTCTGTGTATAGAGTTAGATATGACGAGTACAATGGATAGCGATGTATGCATGGACTTTGAGCTTGCGGTCTTTTGTTGCGGTTATACTTGAATTTTGAGTTTCGGAGCTTTTGACTCTTGTTCTTTGATTATAAGGCATCTATTGGAGAATAAGACAGTGGGGGGTGCAATAGATAGGAGCTTTATAATTTTGGTAGTATCGGTAACTTACGTGGTCTGATATATATGTATACCTAGAGGTGTTGTGTACTGGTGGTTGTTCAGATGGGTAGCGGTATATCGACTCGGTCTGATTATCCGCCGTGTGCAGACTAAGGGTTGATGCACCTTTCATATAATGTTTTTTATATACACGTGCTGCACTTGTATAGAGTCGGTCATGTCTCGCGAGTCTATTATTATGGTTGACAATAGAGAAGCACCTAGTTGCGGGTCATTCGCATTCGTGAGAGAAACTCTATGATGTACATTGTTTCTTATAGACACTTGTAAATCTTGTACACTTAGATTGGAACATGCAGTGACGATTTGAGGTTATGTCATTTTGACAAGTGCATGTTAAATGGAATTATGATGGAATTCCGAGTCTTGAATGATTTATTGTTTTATTTAGGTTATAGTAGGTTATGTGAGGTCTATCTCTATACCTATGATTATATACAGCAACAAGTGTGATTTGTCAGTTGTCAGTTATGTAAGAATAGAAAATTGTAATGTTAATCTAGGAGACGATTATCTTACAGGGGTGGTATAGGTACGCGGATTATCTAATGATTTATTAGTCGTTGATATGTAGGACAGTCGTAGAAACTTGCACAGGGAAATTTGGACATGATTGCAATGGATGTTGCAAACTTTTTTTGCTCAGTTAGGGGCTTTGATTATAATCGTAGAGCTTTAATATGCTTGATATCACCGAATTCGCAGTTACGAATAAAAACATACAAATTCAACTCGCTTGATTTGAAATAAGCCGATGATACGATTAGATTATTGTTTTTGAATGCTGTGCATATTCTTAAGGTAGTTGTACACTAAAGCTGAAAATACAGTGAAATCTCCGATCGCACTGACACCTCTGGTTGCATCAAAACTGTCCGCTATCCGGAGGTGTCCGCTAATCAGAGGTTCATTTCTGTGATTATACTTCTGCTGGTCGCAAAAAATTGTCCGTTATTGAGAGGTGTCCGCTTATAGGAGGTATCCGTTAAGGGAGATTCCGCTAAATACCAGAAAAACACCAATGTTGGGGAGGATTTAGTTCAAGTGTTAATGAACACCTGTACAAAATTTCAGAATGATTGACCGTTCTGTTTCGGAGTAGTAGCCATCAAAAACCCGCCACTTTTAATATTGCGTTTATATGGGAATCGACGATCCCGCATGAGCGCCATGCTAAAAGTGTCGAATTTTGATGACTACCACTCTGAAACAAAACGGTCAATCATTCTGAAATTTTGCACAGGTGTTCATTAACACTTGAACTAAATCCTCACCGACTTTGGTGACATTCTGGTATATTTTGCATTTTAGTGTACAACTACCTTAACTCAAGCAGAAAGTCGACGTCAAAGAGATGGCTTATCCTACTAGATTCCGCATCAAAAAGTATACATCGGGCTTATCATATGCTCGCGAGAAGATAGAATGCTCTCTTGGCTGAACTCTTCTTTTTTCGCTCCTGCCTGAGTCAAATACCTTGTAACTTCAAATCGTCTAAAAATGCAAGAAATCGAAATACAAAACGTCCAACAAGCAAGATATCGAACTGTAATGATGGTTTCAAAAAATGATTGTCATTCGGTACGTTTTCAGAACAAAGTCGTCGAATGAAAATCTCAACTGAGATGAAAGTCGAAAAAATCATGTAGTTTTCACACATGGTCTCTCGGACTAGAATCTTCAACTTTGTTATCAAAGATCAGATAGATATCATCTGGCAAATATCTTCAATTTGTGAAAAGATTTCCAAACATCCGTTTGTGTTTCTTTTCTTGAATATAAAATTCTGATTTCCAAGTGACGAGCCTTTGCTTCTCTTTTTGTTGCAGGCACGAAGCACGAGAAATCGTTCGTCACGCAGTTGGTGCTGGCGAAGACGATGCAGTCCTATTTACGGGACAGGGTAGCGCTAGCGCATTGCGCACCCTACTTAGGCATCTCAATCTTCGAGATGGTCCAACAATCGTTTTTACCGGACCATTCGAACACTATGCCAATCTTAGGCCATGGCGCGATCACAACGTTCAGGTGAGTCACTCTATGATCAACAACTAGTCAATCGTGATCTTGAAATTTTGTGTCACTATTCTGTACAGCAATGGTATGGAGTAAAATATTTTGTAAATTCAGCCCAATCAGAGCTTTTTTCATTTATGAGAGATGTAAATATCCGTTAGTTATGAATATCATAAACGATCGTCTGGTATGTCGTTCAATAATGTCAAGAGGAAAATTTTTGGATGCAATCAGTCAGCGATATACTACTCACTGTTTGTGGACACTTTTTCATCAGTCTGCAATGATCCCATTTGATTCAATGAAAGATTGTATTTCCCTTGCGTATATCCGCGTCAATTTTGCCATGACTCATATTGTGTATACTGTCAATGATTCCACTGCGCATCAGTAAATTCATGAATGTTGTGCAGTAATGAAACAACGTCCCTCAGATTTTCAACATGCTCAGATGCAACATATCAGCCTGTAATGCGCATCTCGTAGAAAATGTAAACAAACCCATCAGAATCCGTTTACGATATCTTAAACTATCTCCATGTGTACACCGGATGAAACTACAAGGCTCAATGTTTGTCATCACATGAGATCTCGCTTCTGTGATGCGGATGCCATCGCTCAATTATAAACTATGACGATGAGTCTGATGAGTCTCATGAAAAGAATTTGAATCATGACATATTACACGATGGAGGCTCGACTTTTTGACTTGTTTATATGGGGGTAGAAGATTATGTGTGTCCAAGATGACGACGATCACGAAATGATGATGAAAATGTTGGTGTGAAAGAAAGGAAGAATTTCAACGTAATCATTAACGAATTTTTGTTTCATGAGCAGCTGGTGAGGATAGACGAAACTCGTGAAGGATTTCTGGATCTGAATGATTTGGAACGTAAGCTGGTTACTGTGAGAACTGAACAACCCAGTGCTAAGATGATCGGATATTTTAGTGCGGCTAGTTGTATTACTGGAGTCTTGGCCGATGATGTGGCTACGACGTTATTACTCAGACAGCATGGCGCTCTTAGCATCTGGGACTACACCTCAGCAGGTATGCATGAGTTCATTTAAGATTAAATGGAATGTTGAAAATCTGGAAAGCTTTGGCGAAACTCATTTGACTTTCGTGGTCTTTCATGGTTCTCCTATCGGCTTGTAAAAATAAGAAGTAAATTTGTATTGATGACAAAATTATTAGTATCAATGGCGAGACCAATTACCTTTTTAATCAGTTCGCAATCATGATACTCATTTTTTCGTCCACGCATTGTAACTTTGTACAAAATTTTACGGCCAATGAAGATGTCCAAATTCTCGAAATCTCAAGAGCCCTTAACATCTTATCACATAGCTCGAAACCCCCAACAGTGACAGGACCAAGGATAGGACAAATAGTACTCAATTCTGACCACGGTCGTATATCCTGACTAATCAATTTGTTTATCCTAACAACGTTGAAGTAACGAATTCCAATGGAATATGCGAATCCTTAAGATTGAGAGGTATCACTGGCATGATGTGCGAAATTTTTCAACGAGTATTGTAAACTCCTGATTTTCTACGGCCATATACATATTCTTCTGTCGCTCATGTAAAAGAACTTCACGCATTTTTAGCCTCACAGATAGTTTAAACTTCGATCCATATTAGTGATTGTTGCTTCATGCAATTGGAGTTCATTCCTCCTCTGCTCATTCAAATCTAAATCTTGGGACTCTATCCTATTCAAGATTATATGTATCCATTGCAGCGCCATACACAAGGATGGAAATGAACGCAAATGTTCCCGGAGTCGGCGAAACCAAAGTCCACAAAGACGCTATAATTTTTGCTGGGCACAAATTCATCGGTGGAGCACAGTCACCCGGTGTCCTAGTGGCCAAGAGATGTCTCCTAAACCGCTCCGCAACCAATCCAAATAACTCCATTATCACTAATAGTAGCAGCAGCACCAGCATCAGTGGCTTAATCGAAGAGAAAGAAGAAAATTTCATTATGGAAGATATGCGTGACTCCCATAGACATCTAAAGGATCCAGAACTTCGCGATGAGAGTGGTACTGGAGGCGTTGTTGAAGCCATCAGATGTGGACTAGCTGTACAGTTGAAAGAAAATCTTACACATCAGGCCATTGCTACTCGCCAGGACAAAATTTCAAAGTGAGTATCCTTGTACCCAATCATACTCTGTGTTCTTTTAAAATGGATTTTTAAAGGTACAGGCTGTTTGATAACCACTGGTGGGATTAATTTTTACAGACAAGTGCTCTCCCACGTACGTACCATCCCAGAACTGATTCTACTAGGATGTAGCTCGCATAATGTCAAGAGGCTTCCGACATTTTCATTTATGGTGCGACATCCGCGAGGAACTTTTCTTCATCACAATTTTGTCTGCGCGGTGCTAAACGATGTTTTTGGAGTTCAAGCTCGAGGTGGATGCGCTTGTGCTGGAAGATACGCTCATGATCTCATGGGAATTGATCAGGCGCTTGCTAAGGAGTACGAGGCTTTGTTGTTCAAAGGGTGAGTGTCGCTAAAATGTTCCAATACATCTCACCTAGTAATTTTTAAATGAAAACTAGTGAATTTAGTATACTACTAGAAAGTATGAACTTTGGGCCTGTCAGGATTAAGATTCTTGTTATGCCATGTAAGAATTGGGGGTCCCAAGAAAGACTGCGCTGGGAGGTACTATGAGAATTCGGGACTCAAGGATTACAACTGAGTTTTCCTGAGCATCGATCTGTTATCCGCTATTCCAAGTAATCTTATGTGTCAAAATTATCTTCATGAAAAACTAATAATGGGGCGTATGATTTCGGAAAGATATTGCTTCGACGACACGATGATCATGAGATTTTTCCCGGTTCGTGATCGAGCAGTATTTATGAGACTATAATCATCAAGATTTCACCACGACGTTGCTCTTCTTTTATTTCGACAATTCAAGGTTTAACAATATCTTGCCATTGTTTCACTCTACCAGTCAGAGGAATTCAAATAAAATTCAGTAGTTATCCTGGGTCGATTAACTCACTACTAAATGTCTATAAATTCATTCCATTACGATACTCAATCAGTTCTTCAAAATTTGTCACGGAAACCTCAGTAACATTTGAACAAAGAATTTTCAGTCGAAACAGGTCTGTTTCAGTTGCATAAGCATGTTTCCTATCCAACCGACGCATCATTTGTGATCATCATCTTGACTTGCGCACTGTCTCGAGGAACATATTATTATGCGCATTGCCAGAATAATGATTCCGTTCCGTTGCTTATTTGTGAATGGAAAGTGAAACTCAAAACCTGAAGATTGTTCTTCTTCATCAGAATTCTTTCATTTGTATCATCAAAGTTTCGATTCTTGATGAACCATCTATGAATGACAAGTAGGAGGAATCTAAAGTTTATATGGCGTACTTCCTCGCTCACTTACTTTGTTCAACCGTTTAGAGCAACTGTGCATCATGAAAAGACTTTTTCATGAGTGAGTTCTATCTTCCATCAACGCTCATTGAAAAAGCAGGTCGATACTGCGCTCGTTATTACAGGAATATCGTAAAGCCCACCCGTACCTTCATACCCATTTCAAAATGAATTTGGAATACTTGAAAAGTTCTCTGACCGAACATCATTCATGATTTCTACATAATTCTCAGCAGCGGTAGCGATGCAACAAACACCGAATGCAATGCCGAGCCTCTCCGACCAGGTTTCGCCAGACTGACTCTGCCTTATTTCATGCCTGAATCCGAGGTAGCTTTCGTCCTCGAAGCTCTGAAAATGGTTGCTACCGAAGGCTGGAAACTTCTCCCACAGTACGTCTTAAATCCAGACACTGGCGAATGGCGTCACCATACAAATAGCGTATTCAAAGAACGCCGCTGGCTCGGCTCAATCCGCTACACCGATGGCCGTATGTCTGCCACAGAACGAAGAGTCAGTGGTCCTGGATTATTTCCTCAGAGTCACGCAGATTGTCTACAAACGGCACGAAATATATTTAATAGGGCACGCAAAATGGCTCAGAGGTATCCAATGCAAATTGACCGAAGTGTCATTTTCGATGAACGGTCTGAGGATTTGAGATGGTTCATGCTGCCTCATGAGGCGCAGGATTTACTATTGGGACACTCGCAGAACGTTAAACATCACGTACCCTTCGATCCTGCGACTTATAAACTTGGATTACTTGATTCTACTGCTGTATCATGGTGAGTTGTTGATTGATTAGTCAGAACCAAATGATGAGTCTTTCGTGAGTTTCTGAAAGTTTCTACTTATCTTTGTTTAAACCAACAGAAGAATTTAATGAACTTCAGAATGTGAAAGTCTCTGGATATAATGATCCTGCTTTTCAAGAACATTATCACACAACATTTCGATTCCACAATCGACAGTCAAATCTGACTCTTCGTAGTTCTTTAGTCCATCAGTCAATTTACATTAGGCAAAATAATTAACTTATCAAAATTAGCAACCACAATATCAATTCTCATTTTCTGTACAGCAACAATGGTAACTGCACTACAAGCAACAGTTGCTTCGGCACTCGTCGTCTAAATAGTGAACCATGTCGGATGGGCCCGGCAACTCCACTTTCGCCCATATCACCCAGACACCGAAGTTTACCTGCACTATCTTGTCCACCGGAACAACTACGACGTCAAACAGCTGCGATAGCCAGTGCTAATAGAGCTGCAGCTTCGGCTTGCTGTAGCGGTCGTAGGGCTAGCGAAAATGACGATGAAGCTGAACGAAAGCAGCGACAGGTTTCTTCGGGAAATAGATCGCCAGCTACCTGTCCTGCATCACCGATGCCTAGTGTCAGATTCGCTGTTGGCGAGGCTGTTACCAACTCTCCGATGCTTGGTTAGTATGACTTTTTGAATAGTTTATTCTTAGCTAGCTGGATGTCGATGGCAGAAGTTCAATTTTTGATGGTCCTTTTGGAGTCTGAATCAGTATTACAGTGGGTCATAAGATGTTTCTATTCCTTCGAGATGAATCTCGATTTTTTGCTGGATATGATTCGATCACTGTTGATTGGTCTGTGAATTGTTCAAATTTTGCATCGCAGACCCAAGTGCTTGAGTTGTATGCGAGTCTCGTGTCGTAAATTGTCTTCGCATTGTATGCTAATGATTTACGTCTTGTAATTATTCATGCGCATAAGCAATCGTCTACTTTGTTTCGACTACCGTTCTCTGTGGAATTGCATTCTGTAGTTCGAGCGTCTATCGATCCTCAAATCTGATTCATATCCGATGTTACGATTATTTTGTTACCTTTCGAACCAATGATCACAGAAACAAAAAAAAAAACACCATCAGCAATTCTATCATAGAAAAGTTGTGAATCACAAATTAGATCCTAAGCTTGAACTATCATCATGGATTATTATTTTCACGAGTAACATCACAGCTTGTTCTTCCACATTATGATTTTATAATCCCATAGATCTAAATTATTAATCATTACATTGACTTTAGGCTCAAATTCCACCAACAAACCACCTCCAAACTGCATTCAAGAGTCTGCACAGGACAAAGTGTCACCGGATGCTTCATCCCAGGTACAAGCAAGAGCTCGATGCAACTCTCTTGGGAGCTCATCAAGTTGTCGCGTTCGATCTGGCAGCTACGGCGGAGGTACCGTTATGGCCAATAGCAGCGCAAGTTCACCGGTACCGATACCCTTGAGTCCACAGACCCTCGCTAGCTTGGGAATATCACAATCCAGTGGACAACCAAGACACCGGCACTGTAGTTGCAGCAGCCAGACTGAACTGAATGGATCGCCATTAGATTCGGCTGGATGTAGCCCTGGAAGATCCGCTTCTTCCCTCGGTCACGCATCTGTTACTTCTCC
This sequence comes from Eretmocerus hayati, assembly GCA_029851415.1. NCBI lineage: Eukaryota > Metazoa > Arthropoda > Insecta > Hymenoptera > Aphelinidae > Eretmocerus > Eretmocerus hayati. The sequence continues at coordinate 22,418,882 of CM056741.1, forward strand.
AGGTACAATTTCGGACCTATTCAGCCTTTTTAACGAGCATTTCGTCATCAGTTCTTGAATTCATTTTGGTTAAACATTATGAACCGTAGATGACTTCCTTTTAAAATGCCTTCATGTCCAAGATCTTCGATTGATTTTCTCTAAATTGATAGCAAATGGCATCTTTACACTGACATCCAAGTTTTACAGAGTAGGATCATTGATAGCGAAGAATTCAAGAGGTTCCAAGATTTGTTTGCAGTTAAAATAGTTGTTTCATTCTCAATTTATTTCAATCACTTATCGAATCCTCCAACTTCTCAACAGGTGGCTCCTGCTCGTCTTCCTTCGATTCAGTAATGAACGTCAATCGTCTCGGCCGCTCTTCACCCATCCTTTCGATGAGCCATAGTTCGGAGGACGACCTGCGTGCCTATCTCAAAGAGGTCACCAAAGAGCTCGCTACAGAAATTAAATCCGAGATACGCGAAGTCATATCAAAAGTTGACGACGCCCTTTCAGAAACCAGCCTTTCAAGTGAGCCCGGTCTACATCACTCGCGCTCACTTGAAAAACAACAGAATCACCACGATTCATTCTCAGCAAGCGATATCGCCGAGTATCTCATGGAATTCTCTAAAGAAATGGCCAGCGAAGTCAAATCCGAGATCAGATGCATGGTCAACTCGGTCGATGGACTTCACAGGTACGATTAGTTTTAATGTATTAGATATATCTCTTTGACAATAATAATGGAAGCGCACAAGTTACACTTTGTCACCTTATTTCATCACATTCACTGCAAAATCTAGCGAATTAACTCAATTTGCCTTGCTGATGGAAACTGGACTGGAACTGGTTCAAGGCAATTTTTGCAACTAATATCACTTCTCCAGGGCTTTATAATATCACATGCGTCTTCCTTATCACAGCACAGACTGCTGAGTGACTCATCATTGTTAGTTGGTGGCTAATTCGTCGAAGACTACTGATCTATTTGTAAAATAAAAATAGATCGTCCAGAATTGATCAATCGTCATCATCAACGGATACGAGTTTGCAAAATTCTGTTCAATGAGATCGTCAAAGTGACAGCTCACTGGAGGACGATTCCAAAATAACTGCTAATATCAAATCGTCTTGATTTCAGTGCATGATGTCAAACGCTCCTCACGATGAAGTTTGACCTCGACGGTTATTGAATTGGTGATTAATTTTTTTCATTCACTTAGCTTTCTGTTTGGCAGAGGGATTTTTATTGTCAATTGCTCTGGAATAGTATTTATGCTCAATCCTGTTTGAACCTTTATCGATTATTTGAATCTTATCATGTCAAAACGCGTCGTTTGCTGAGTAGAATATCATAATCTTGAAACGGAAAGTACATCTATCGTTGTTATCTTAGCAGAGTTCACCGGTCTATTGCGTGATTTTGTTGTCAGTATTCCTGAATTCTTTTAATGAGAAAGATGAAATCGTATCCTAGAATAATATCATTTGCAATATATTCCTCCTTCTTTGGAAAACAAGTGATGTCCATGTTCATAACACGAGTAGGTCTTACCTCCCAAATAAAGTCCCTCTGACAAATGAGAAACTTGATCGTGTGGTGTGATTAATGTAGGCTTTTAATTTTCAATCTCCACTAACCAAGCTCTCAGCAATCTTTCTAGGCTCTATTCACTCTATCATAGTCTCAAACTATAATATCATCTAAACTTGCTCACTCTCTCCTTGATACTTGTATCAGAGATAATATAAATATTTGGTGAATGGAGTACTCGATATTCTTGTGCCAAATATATCTATAAAAATATGATGGCACGTTTATCAGACTCTCACGGAATCGCTCTAAATTCTCTCAGGTACTCGCCCGAAGATAAGTCATCGCCAAGCTGTGGCTCACCCTCAGAGAGACGCCGTCTTGTACCTACCAGTCAACAGTCAACTCCAACATCTCGATCACCTCGAGGCACCCTGTCACATCCTCATCATCGCCATAATCATCATCATCATCAGCAGCAGCAACAGCAAGATAGCAAAATGTCATCCGAATGCTCATCCGACGAGACTGTTATCTTCGTAGTAAAATCTCCACCATCATCAACAGCAGCGCCACCTTCACCAGCTACAACATCCTCTAGCATTACGAGCACCACAACAACCAGTAAAAATAGTGACGACGAGGACAGCGAGGGTGAAAAAAGCTTACCCAAAATTTATTCAGCCATCAACTCAGTAAGCTCACAAGACAGTGGGATTAATTTGTCATTTCACGACAGTGATCGTTCGTTAGATCACCAGAATCAACAATCTGAACTTGCACGAAGTAGCAGTGCTGAAACTGCTACAAGTACGGTATCTAGTATGGGATCTGGATTACTAGGTCGAAGGAGAGCTTCAGCCTTGGCTCTGTGTAAGCAGAGTCGTGCCGATGAACTTTCCGAAGATGACGAGAGTTCGCAGTCTTCACAACAGACTGATGTTTCTATTAGTAGCAATGGACCTTGGTTATGTCCACCAAAAAACGTATGGAAGCCTAGTGTAGAGGCACTTCACGAGTTCGATATGGTGCGCGATGGAGACAAAGTTCTAGTTTGTCTTTCCAAAAGTCAAATTATGAACTCAATCTGTCTAATGCACACTATGCACCAATATAGATCTTACGCAAGATCTAAAGGCGTTGACTATCAATTGGGTGCTGCTATCACTAACCCAGTTGAAAGTGATTTATTAAACTATCTAGATTCACTTGGAGTACCACATCACGTTGTTGAAGAGGTCACTAAGCAAAATTTGCTGACACCTCCATCTCCAAACCAGCAAACTCAGACTGATAAAGTTGATGCGAAGATGGAAGCTTTGTATGGAGCAGCTAAGATCCATGGATATGGGGTACTTGCGCTGGCGCACAATCTCGATGATCTTGCTGAAGCGTTTTTGGGTTCGCTGTTCAATGAAGGCAAGCTTGCCACTATGAGAGCACACTGTATACTCAAAGAGCAGGGATTGAGAATCATCAGACCTTTTGTCTACGTACGAGAAAAGGCCATTCACCACTTCGCAGAAGCCAAAAAGATCCCGACCTTTGGACAGAGCAGTGCTGTTCTCGACGATCAGCATGCAGAAGCTCAGGTGTGATATTTGCTATTTTTTGAACTTTTGTTGTTAATAATTCATACAAAGTTACGCAGATCTTGCATGACCTAAAATAGATTCAGGTATTTTCTGCGCCGAAATCAAGTTTTTTTTCGAACTGAGAGACGATGAAATTGATCCGTTTGCTACGAGGCCAAAAATCGTAGTACCGCCTCTGTGTGCCGCGGGTCCCAATGGTTCGTCCCGCGTCATGTTAAGTCCTATAAGACAAAAATTTTCATCACATAGAGAAGGCGGGACCGGTGGGTCCCGCCGTAGCGAACGTGTTAACTGCAAACTTTGTTTCGAGAATCATGATGGTCATCAAAGTCCCGCGAATAGTCTTCCGGGTTTACATCGCGATTAGAAATTATCTCTCCGGGTCGTCTTCAGCATTGAATCATTGATGAATGTGAAAAAATTAATGGCAGCCAAAACAGATTCTTTGCGTTCGACATAAGAGTCGAAAATGATTTTATAATGGTCCTTTTTAGTAGGTGAGCATCATACCTGCCATACGATTCGGTTAACACAGCATGTCCTTACGGGACTATTGTATCTTTCAAGTCTCGAAAAAGATAGCTCTTTCTCATGCAACCGTAAATTCCTACTCACAAAAATTTAATCAAAACATTCTTGATGCTATTTGCAGGCAAAGAACGAGGAGCTTTTGGGTTTACGAGAAGCTGCCTATCCACGAATGTACTGGTCACTTCGTTCAGCTTTACGACCTTTGATCTCAGCACATTCGTTGAGTGGTGAAACCGAACAACAAACGCACAACAAGCGTCAACACATCAGGCGAGCCCGCACAAGTTCATTCGGAGCCATGCCTCTAGGATCGGTCTCGTCTTCATCCCTTTCAAGCGCTGCTTCAGCTGCATCTCTCAAAAAGCAACTCCGACAAAACGAGGATAGTGAAGAATGTTCCGACGACGAAACACCGGTTTCGTGAGTTGGGCCAGTACTAGAATTTGGCCCTAGTAGACGGCGAAGTCTTTTTGCTGGCAAACGTTTGCCTCGTATTGTAGCCCGACAATACTAGAGATATAAATTCCGAGGATTCTCATATTCTCATTCGTCTTTTGCCTCGATGAGTCTTTTTTTTAGTCCAGCGATTTTTGATCGAGGTGTATCACTGATATTTTGATGCCCGATGCTCTCACTGGGGGATATTTCCAGCAAGATGAGCTGATTGCTAGTCAAGAATTTTCGAGAGTTGAATTTTTTGGAGCGTGCCATCGAGGTTAGACTATCGCACTGTAAATTCTCATTCATCGTGATTTTTTATATTTTTCTACGGCAGACATAGTCACGCCTTTGAGTTTCTAGTATTCAAAATGGAATCGTATCTCATAAGAGTAAGATTGTTTGTAGAATTTGGTAATTAATATTATCGCGAGAAGTTGAGCTTCTTTGCTGTTTAAAATGAAGAATTTGAAACTAACCTGGAGGCCGATTGTAGAAGTTTTGTTCACTCCAATTTTTCAAAGGGGTCGTTTATTAAACGAAAGCAGATCAAGGAATGAATATCCGTATTTGGTCGTAAAATAAGTGAATCAGATTGATACACAGTTTAAACTTCAATATCGTTCCTGCTAGAGGAGAAAATATCCAACCACGATACCCCGAGTGTGGTAATCGTGAGTACAAACAACTGAGAACTTTTCGGTCATTCGAATTTTTATTAAATTGTTATTGTTTCCGATTAATAATCAATAACTGTAATGATGCCGAACGCTAGATTCGTCATAAGGTTGCACGTTTTATTGCGGTCAAAATAAAACGTCAACTTTCTGTCGATACTGCTAAAATATAATCATGTCATGTGCCACTATTTTTGTATAGATTATCAATGCTAAATGTGAACTTTCTCAACTAATTATGATCATAAACTACTTGCAACACTTGCACACCATGGTCTATGAATATTCATTTCGAGCGTATGAGATACAATATGCTATGTATATACCATACAAAATCCTTGAAGATGAGTTGATCCATGTAATGCCCGTATAATCGTGTGAAATATTTTTCGCTTTCCTGTTATGTCTTTGAGTTAGTGACACTAACTACCAACAATGATCGGCTGTAATCATTGTTGATAAAAAAGCTCGGTTCTGTGCGATGCAGGGACTCCTGTAAAGCAAAAGAAATCGCTCATACTGTTTGCGATTTCGAGCACTGACTTTTTCCCCTTTCTTTTGTCCATATACAAAATTGAGAAGTTGTCTTTGTAATCATTGTGGATATCTGGACAATGGTGATTATAATACATTCTCAGATATATGAATATAGTAACGTGTAAAATTTTTGACAGAAAATGGTGAACAGAACCTCGAATGGATCAATATTCATGAAGATTCAGCACATGAGAATTTTGAAATTCTCTTACGCAAAATTTTTTTGTGGAAATAATTTCACTTATCCCCTGTAGGAAAGTTAATGGAGGTTGCATCTGTAATTTACAGTTAACCGTGCTATTCACACGGTTAACTGTAGGCAGACTGTAACTTACTGCTGTAAACGCCATTAACTTTCCTACAGGGTCATTGTTAAAGTTATTCATTTTTCGTTAGTCTGAACTGTTTTGAAGCATTTTTGTGTATCGTTGATTCTTGTAGCCTAAGCCTAAAACTTGTGAGATGTGCGTGAATGATATGATTTGAGTCAAACTCTTCTTATCTTGAGTTCTTGTCTATATGACGACTTTCATTCTACTCTTGTTGGAACTTACTACTGCATAGATCGGAGCAAATGATTAATTATTCATAATAAAGATAATTGTACAGAAGTGTATAGGTATTCAATTACAATCGAATGAGTTAGTTTTATAGAACTCTAGGTGTATTGCGACTCCGAAGATAAATATCTTTGATGATTTTTGATCTTCCCGCAGAATACGTTCAGAGGTGGTAACGCTCTAGTGCTGGAAACAGCAAGCTGTCCAATGATTTACCAGCTTTGGAAAATTCATGTGTAAATACAGTGAGATATTTTTTAACAAACGTTAACCCTCTCATACAATCTTTCAACAAGATCTGTAACATTGAAAACCTGCACGTTATAGAATGATCTCACATATGAAATTCATTTTCCAAGATTCTCGTAAGGTGACTACCAAAACCAATTTCCATACCACGATGTTGCCTCAATAATCATGTCGAGAGCCGTATCTCTCTCTTCCACATCTTAAAATGTGAAAGGAAGATGATTTCCATCCCAAAATCGGTCCATAATTCCATAAGCCCTAGCGTGTTACCATAACTCCATGTTAGAGCATTGTTCATAAAATGATGCTCGTTTATCCATTTTGTAAGGTATCGTGTTCACTGTAGATGTACATACATAGCTTCATATGTAATAATACATAAAGACTTCAATGTTTCAAAATGATATCCTTAGTAGCCGACTTTATTGATAATGATTAAAGTCTGAAAGGTTGAAGGGAGATGCAGAATAAAACTGCAACAGTGAACATTGTTACTTCCAACTACCGAACTAAGATACAGTTGGACAAAGAATTTTCTTCCCCAGATTTCGCATTATTGTTGGATTAAAATATTATCCGTAACAGTAGTTGAGTCTTGAACATGAATGTCCAAGGGATCCGGATGCTCGCAGTACCTGCTTAAAGGATTCAGTTGGCCATTGAAAAGTTGTAAAACAGATCAAAATAAGAATCAGCAGAATGAATCGCGTATTTTCGAACAGTTCTGGTTTGCTCAACGACAAATATTTAGAAATAGAGTAGTATCATATTGAAAAGACCCTGAGTCGATTATGTACCTTCAAATTGTCAACATATCGATGAAATTCTGTGCATACGTCGTGTATATATGTGAAGAACATCGGTAGTTGTCTGTAGATAAGTTCATCCTTTCAAAATGTGAATTATGAGATGTTCACAAACTTGTGATGTTACATCGTTGATGCATAATTAAACAGCTCATGTTGAAAAAATACAATCACTTGTACACGTTAAGTACGGATATATACATCTCATATATTTTGTGGACGTTATATAGAAAGCATACCGTATTGTTATCATAAGCATGTGTAAGTTTATTTACCTGTAATAAAGATGATTTCAATTAATCATGTATTTTCATTCCAATTACTTTCCGAGGATGCGAAAACTGTATGAATAGCCTCTTTATACATATTGGAGATGATGAATAATGAGTTAATTCAATTCTTGGGGCGTAGTTGATATATTTTTGAGTATTTGCTTATCACTTGTTTATTGGAATCTTAAAAGAGCAATTGTGATACATATGATACATGTTTCGCTGTAACGAATTTCCTGTAAATTACAGATCCTATTCTTATGACGTAGATTTAACAAAGTCAGATGAAGAGGAAATTTTCTGAGATAGTATACGCGTATGTGACATCCATCGTCAGAACATTGATAGGGCAGAAATTTTGGAGTGTTAGATATTTAATTTGTTCGATACCGGTGAACTTTTTACATATTCTTGAATTGAGTACGCTAATTTCGGATATATTGATCAGAATGCAATCACATTTTTCCAGAAATTGTATCATTTGCAAATAAAAATAGTGATGTAAGAGACTTTATCCGACATTTCAGTCTTTACATTTACAGATTATGGATTCATACTTAATTTGAACTGTTGGCTTATAATAAAGAAGTGTGATTGTTGCTCATCGGAGATTACTTCACACTAACAGTAACCAATGATGAAAATCTAGAACTTTTTTTTATTACTCTATTGTTCTGAGAACAAATATTGTTTGAAATATCCTCATAATAAGTGAATTTCATTCGAAGTGGTCGATAAGAAAAGGATAAGTGCGATGCAATGGTCGTTTATATATTACTTTGATTCAAAGCCGAGATTGAGTACATCGGGGCTGCAAAATTGCTGTCAAAGGTGACTTCTTGTGTTGAATCATTACTAGTGAAAAGAGATTCCAGCTTTTCTCTTCGGCTATTTTTTGATAACAATTGTCCATCAGAAAAAATGATATTTATCAGGAATCATATAAGAGATTCATGAATTGTGAGATGCGCATTTTGATTCCTTTGAAGCTTAGCATATTAAATCTGATCGTTCAATATATACAACCACCGTCAAACTTTCTTCATTAAAATTCTATAGATAGACCATCAATATTTAAGATTGTCTAAAACTTCCAGAAGTCGATTTGATTAAATAAACATGGAAAAATTTATCTTTGAGTCAGATCGGTCCATACATAGCTGAAGAGCGTGTGCATTTGTTCCAGAATATCTCATCAGTTCTTCACTTGCCACTTTATTTTTTACTTGAATTACTGAAAGGAAACTTTTAAGATATCATGCCCTGTAACTCGATGAATCGATATTGAAAATCTGGAATTATCGTACTATCCGTCCAAAAAGACTCGGACGACTTCTTAAAATTTATTAGTGGAGGCAAAAGATTTTTTGCTTCGATTTCAAAGCTGAGCATACTTCTACAAAGAAATTTCTGCTCATTTCTTGAGACGATATTGAATTATCCACGCGTAACATCTAAGAATTTCGATTACAAAAATCTTTGATTATACACTACTTTGATATGCTTTGAGTATTTGTGATAAGACTCGGTGGTAGAATGTGCCGTAGTGACTGAGAACTTCGCGTGAGCACGCTGTGAAGAGTAGAGTCTACCTGCAAGCTTCCTTTCTCCACTACTCAATTTGTGTGACAAGGGATGAGCTATACCAAAAAATTTAATCATTTGCGAATGCATTAAATCCTGTACTGAATTTTTAAATGAATTACAATGTTACAAAGCTTCCACGGATGTCACTTGTTCAGAACAAGCTTTTGCATGGTGGCATACTTTTCTTTCAATTTTCAATGCACTCAACTTTCTGAATTGTTTTTGCATCAGATTAAGAAGTTACTTTAATTTATCATGAAGGAGAGTCACAACAGTAACAGGGGGGGGGGCAGTCAATAAAGAGTACATTCTCGAATTCCTCTGGACTCTTCTAGAAACAGGATATGAGGGAAGTGGATCTGATTTGCTTTTGCTCCGTTTCCTCGTGTGCCTCTCGTATCAACGAACTCTTGCATTTTGTCTATCAGTGAATTACTACTCAGATTTTTTTGTTGGACAATCTTGGAAAATTTTGACCAACCATGTATTATTGCTTCTCTCATTACCGCTCGTTCGGTTTGTAAATATCCTTGATAAGTCAGAGGCTCCTGAAATGCTCTTGTAGCTCAAAAATGATATCTGTAAGATTATAGGTAATGATCCATTGATGGTATTGTAAAGAGGATTCTCATGAAGTTCTAAAGATGCAGTTTTGTTGAACCCCTACCCATAACCCACACGGCCACGTATTAGGTTTGAGCCAACCCAGCCGAAACTACACCACCCGAGACCGTTCTAGACCACGCCGGGCCGTTCCAGACAGGACAACATCATACCAGAACGTTCCCAAACGGCCCAGTATCCGTTCAGGCCATCCCACGCCGTACCAGACCGTACCAAACTGTTCCAGACCGTCCAAGATTGTCCGAGACCATACCAAACCGGTCCAGACCATCCCATACCGTATACTGCATCAGATCGTCTCAGACCATGCCTGGCCGTTCCAGAACGACCAGACTCTTCCAGATCGTTCGAGACCAGTAAAATCCTCCCCAGACCGTTCTAGATCATCCCAGACCATTTCAGGTGGTCCCAGACCGTGCCAGGACATTCCAGACCGTGCTACACCAGACCAGACGTGGACCAGACTATATATTACCCTACCCACCCTCTCACCAACCTATTCATGGCCAATGCGTCCGACCATAATACTTCACCTTTTTTATGTAGGCAACTCAATACGTGGGATCTGAATGGACAAATTTTGGTTGGTCAGTTAATTACTGTAATCACTTGATTGAGTATTCTTGGTACAGTACTTTTGCACTAGCCTTGTATGAGTACACGAAAAAAGTAGCAAAAGTAAACAATCAAGATTCATCAACAAGATCAGTCAAGAGCTGTGATTTAATGTTCTGATGGCTGGTTGTTGAACAATGTCGACAAAATATCTATTTTTGATGCGCAACTTTTGGAGGCGATCAGTGTGGCTCACAAATGTTGATATTAATTTTATTGAAGAGATTATTCAGAAATAGCTCCATATGATAAACATAAAGTGCAGTAACTTGCTTTCATTGCTTGATTAGTGGATCTGCAGGCTCTGATTGGTCCAAATCACTCTTTTTTTTCTATTTTAACGGTGTAAAGAAGATTTGGAATGGCGCATCTAGAATACCCATACTTGAAATAACCGTATGGGAGTAAGTTGAGTTGAAACAAGCTCTTTGTAAGCACGTACTCATGCTCCTTATTTTTCTTCAAAAACTTCCTTGGATGCGGATTCCGTAGCTTTTACATGAAAGGCTCAGCAGGTTTCCGAATAGCAGATCAAATGAGATGAGGTGCGGCAAATTGGTAACAAGTGTCCTGGGCACTTGCTTATATACCAAAGTTTGATACCGGGACAAGCGCACAGCTGAATTTACAACGCCCAAAAACTTGAAAGCCGTTATAGGAAGTAATCTCAAATTACATAGTCATCTCTTCATGCTCAAATAGGAAAAAAAATCTGAATAGTGCGTGATAGGACTAGTCAGTGTCCAGACCAGAAATTTGCATATGAAGCAAGCTGGGTGCACTTGTCTTATCTCGAGAGTTATGGAATTTAATTTCTTTAATGGGCCTGTGATGTCTAGTAGTTTGTCGGATTTCTGGACATGTGAAAAGTTGCAGCTTGCCAAGAAAAAGGAAACGCTTATAACTTTACGGTCATGTGTTTGAAATCTTGCCGACTCATTTATATCTCCACATCAGTTTTCTATATGATCATTTGATTAATTTTGAGTTGTCTTTGATAAATTTGATATCATGATGAATCCACTTATCATATGAAAATTGAACCTCTCCCCCTGCTCAACTCAAAAGCGAGCTGCCTACTGGCTCAACTGAATATATTTCCTATATATCAAGTTCAAATTGGTTAATCGAGGATCATCTTTGGTCGTGCATATTGAGCCTTCTGTCAAAATTAATGGTTCATGCTTCGATTCCACGCCGTAGATTGATTCAAAATACGCAAGGCAGCCATCGAGATGCTCATTTGTATCCTCATTTTATATGACTACTAATTTTCCTAGAACCATAAAAAGCTGCACTGTAGAAGGTATGGTTCCAAAACAAATTTGATTATTTCTCGGTAAAATTCTCCAAACTTGGTCGTGTTACGCTCGGCCGTGGAAAAATGTTTCAACTCATTTTTACAGAATAATTCGTCAAATAATGTGAACATATTCGATGGAAAGTTGACGAACTCGTAGTTTGATCTTGTCAAGCTACCTTCATTATGTCAAGTTTTGCAATTCTGCCAAGGGCAAAATATGTCATAATAAAGATAGCTCGACATGGCCAAGACTAGGAGTTTGTCAACTTTTCATACCTACCTTCGAGCAAACAGAACCATCTAAAAACTTTCTCCGATGATTTTTGTGATTAACTAATTGGTCTTAGGCCCGCATTGAAATGTGGATATCATCATTTGTTCTCGATCCTAAATTTCTTGGATACCATGTTTGAACAACTGAGCAAAATTCAAGAGGATCAAAATAGAATTTTCGAATTCTCGAAGCCCTAAGCACGTCGAGTTTCCCACTATATCGCCAAGTTAGATACCCTCAACACTCTCATCCCCAAGACCAATCTTGTATCGATCGTCAGAGGTGTACCAGCGGAAGACTTTTCAACGAGGCTTCTTCACAATCAGGTCAAATCTTTCTCCTAGCTTCATAATCCTCCGATAGTAACTGTACCTTTATATACATCATGTACTTGCAATGCCTGAGCATTTGAATTTTTTGAACATTATGAATGTGCAACACAATACGCCCTCTCCCAAAATTTGGAATGATTTTTTTTATTATCTTTTCAGCCTTGTCTCTAACCTTTGATAGTTATATAATTTTCACATCCCAGAGTCTCGAGAACAGAGCTCATCGTCGATTTAAGAGAGTGAGGTAGTGAGCAGATGAGTTTTTAAACGATTGAAGCATCGAGAAGAGAGGAGATTTAATCAAGTCTGTCCGATTTATTACTGCCGGAAAAATTTTCGCTTCGCACACGGATATTGCAGGGCCGGTTGCGATGTCGAGACAGATCTAGGAAAAATTAACCTCGGTTCTCAGCCTACGTATAGATTCCGAACGTTCAAACATCGGAGAATTCATCGATTCCGTTTTTTACGTCTGCTCTTGAGTGCATTATTTCCTGTTGGAATTGTTTTTTTGTTTTTTTTTCTCGATCGATAATACTGATGGAAAAAACTGTATGAGAAAAGAGTTGTGCCATCTACAAACGTCTATAATAGTGTCCATAGTAGTATATCGATTTGATAGCCGCGATGAGACTATCGACTATAGGTATATATCCGATCGTATATAAACTTCCGAGTGTCGTGAATTCGAAGCATCAGGTGTCGATTAAACCATTCCCAATAGGGGATCAAACTGGCAATCCTCCAACAGCACCCTCTAACTCATCCTCGTCTTCCTCTTGAATGTCAGACTCCTGTTGCTCCCTTAGCTGTAGTAATTCGCTCATGACTTTTGGACGAGTTTCCTTTAGCTGTTCTTCTTTGCTCTCAGTTTCCACTATTCCTTCATCTTCTTCTGCTTGTTCTCTACGATTGACTTTTTCTTCATCTTCTTTATTTTTTGCTGTATCCTCATCGTCTTCTTCTTCGTCTTCGTCATCGTCGTCGTCGTCGTCGATTCCAGGCTCGCCGAGAGCGCGCACGAATTCTGTGGAAAGAAAAATACATTTCCATTTTATACGGTGTATGAGTCGAGCAACAGAGTAATCGTTCCGAGGAAATCAGATTCGCAACCACAACAAACCGGGATCTCTTATCGGGTAGACCTTCACTGTGTACTTGGTTAGATTATTTTTCTGAAAGTTACAGAGGCAAAACACTCTGGAATGGGGAGCTGATCAAAGGAATTTCAAATGTACTATGGCGTTTATTATTTTTAGTTTTCAATCTTTGGTATTTTCTTGAAAAGGAATCGATGTGAACATTCTTTGAAGTGAGTAAGCATATTTGGAAAAATTTTTTATGATTGGAACACTGTATTTGTGTAGCTGTGAGAGATTTTTTTTCAGAGCTAAAAATTGTGTGATGCGTGTTTGAAGTGTCAAATTTCACCTAAACGATCAAGATCATATTCCTTATTTGAGAAATTTTACACTGAAAACCAAGGTTAGTAGACATGATGCTAGGTGAATTTTATTTTGCAATATGCAATTTGTCAGTCAGTTTTCATTCAAACTCTCTGATCTACCGAGCGGTCATCTTGTGGTCTGACTTTTTGCGCATTAAAAAAAAAGACATTTCAAACAATGTTTAGAATTGCAGAGAATATAATAATAGACGCCTAGTCAGAATTTGTCCGATCGGATTCTGCGTGTTGGGTTACCATGGGTGAAGCATGATCGGAGACCATATGGGTCATGGGTGGATCGATAGGTGGATGGGCAGGTCGGTGGGTGAGTAAGCGGTCCGGTGGATGAGTGGATAAATTGATGGTCTGGTCCGGTCTACTTCGGTCTAGTTGGGTCTAGTTCAGTCTAGTATGGTCTAGTCCGGTACAAGTACGATATCAGTACCACTGAGACCACTTGGACCACACTAATACCGTTAGGATTGCTGGAAACTTTAAGACCGCTAAGACCACTCTAGTACTGACAGGACCGCATTAGTACCGCTGGGACCGCAGGACCACTAGGAGCGCACAAGTACCGCTAACACCACACTGGTACTAGTAGGACCACTAGAACTGCACCAGTCCCTCTAGGAACATCGGACTACTAGGACTGCAAGGACCGTACTAGAATTACCGCACTAGTACCACATGTGGATTGCCGTCATAGCGTAATCTGAATGCGATCTAGTTAGGTCTAATTTGGTCTAATTAGTCTACTTGGGTCTACTTCGATCTACCTCGGCCTAATTCGGTCTAGTTAGATACAAGTACGTAACTAGTACCGCTAGGACCGCTAGGATCACACTAGTACTGTTAGGACCGTTGGGTTTGTTGAGACAGTTGGAACCGACTAGCACCGCTAGGACCACACCAGTATCGTTAGGACTGCATGAGTGATGCTCGGACCGTAGGACCACAAGGACCCCACTAGTACCGCTAACATCACACAGGCTCCAGTATGACCACTAAAATCACGCCAGTAGCGCTAGGACCGTACTAGTAGCGCAATAGAATCGCATTAGTAGTATCATCTGAATACGGTCTAGTTCCGTCTGATTTGCTGTGATTCGATGTAATTAGTCTACTCCGGTCTAGTTCAGCCTCATCTGGTCTGGTTTGATTTAGTTTAGTCTAGGTTGGTACAATTACCAGGACCACATTAGCACCGTTAGGACCGCTGGGATCGTTAAGACCGCTAGAAACGTACTAGTACCGTTAGGACCACTGGTGCCGCACTAAAACTGCCGTAATAGTATAGTCCGGATGCGGTCTAATTCGGTCTAATTCGGTCTAATCTGTTCTAATTTGGTGTTATATGGTCTAGTTCGATCTGGTTTGGCCCGTTGAGGCTTAGTTCGCCTAAAAGGATCTACTTCGATTTACTTCGGCTCCATTTGGTCTAGTTACGTCTTTTAGGTCTAATTCTGTGTTGTTCGATCTGACTCGGCCTATTTTAGTCTATTTAGGTCTGATTCGGTCTGGTATGGCTAAAATATATCACGTGGCCATGTGGGCTATGGGTGGGACTGGCTGACCTATTCACCGATTGACAATATGTCATCTTTCCGATTTTCAGAAACCTCTTTTCAACATCAAAAACCGATCATTATCCATCATTTAAAAAATATCACTTTTGATCTGGAAGAGAATTTGAGGAGCCTCTGACTCATCAGGGACATTCACGAGCAGAACGAGTGGTTGCAAGAGAGGCAATAACGCTAGTTCTATTGATTCGTAGTTTCATTTTCCTGATCCCATTGAAAGAATTTGAAAAAGCATTGTCCTGGGATGTTACTAGACAAAAACAAAAGAGAGACTACATGCACGAAAGCCTTGAAACTTCTGTATCTTGTCTGTAACTCAGCCACCCATTGTGATTTCATGTAGAAATAAAAGCAAAGAGCTCATTTATTTTGGTCTCAAAAGAACGTAATTTCTACATAGAAATTACAACAGAGTTTCACGGATGGAAATTTTTCAAATCGAAGGGAGCACCATGCAACAGAAATAAAGCCCGAGAAAGTTGGTCAATATTTATTCGCGGTAATGATTGGCTCAGAATATTTTTCTCACAATGAAGAAATCCACAAAAAGCGTAAGCTGATGATATTTCGAGTAATGGAATACGCAGGCATCACTCATCTGATTGAAAACGATTCTCTCTTATTGTACCACTAACCTTTTGAAATAGCACACAAACTCTACCTTTTCGATTTTGCATTTCAGGACAATTGTCTCTCAAATGAGGTGTAATCGGGAAGTACACGTTTCCATGAATGAGTACGCAGAGATGTACTATATAGCTCAGCTAGAATAATGAGGAGCTAGTCAAAATCTCTAGAGTCCATTTGGTCATCACATTGTTCCATGTAAAATACGAAGAGCGAGTTTGCGGTTCACTTGCACTCGAAAATTGCAGCACTAACCCGGCCGGGTACCCAAGTACCACAGAACGATCACACGAAAAGCGATTTCGTCGTGAAAGCAGCCTTTTCAAACCTCGTAATGTTAGTTTTCGTCTGCTTGGTCATCGAGGAAAAGATCAGGCTCATGCAAAATGACTCGCTGTGAGTGTTCTAAAGAAAGAGGGAATGAGAGAAAAAGGTTCTAGACATATTCAGGGTTCGTTTGAAACGATTTGAAACCGAAGGGGTAAGGTACAAACGTGAAAATCTCATTGACCGAGGAATTCAGAAATGTTCTCGTTGCTTCTGTCAAGCCATACCCTGAGCAACTAAATCGAATTCTTATCGATCCCGAATATCGACAGTATTCGAACATTCGTATTCAAATGATTCTCACCTTTACGAGTATATTTGAGGTGACAGCTGAATGGCTCACTTTCTCTTTGCTTTGGAACCCCTCGTTTTCTACTGCACATTTTCATGTCGGTCAGAGTTTGATGGCTTCACTTTACGCGAGAAAAGACTGCACGACGCACGTGATTCGAGATGGTAGTAAAATGATTTTGAAGGGTTGGATTAGGTTAAAACCCGTGAGATTGGCCGATTGAAAGTCCTTTTAGGATGGATTATTACATTCAGATTGTAGTGATTAGGGAGAGTTTCAGAGTGTGTCATTTGAAAATTATGTTAATCGTGAGAAAGTTAAGCTAGGACGTGGAAGAAAAGGAATTATCCGTTCCGTGCTAATTGTCTCACGGGAGGGAAGAAAGTTCTCTCTTTGTCACTTGTGAATGATATTGTGATACTTTTTATTCATTGCTCTTCTTGCTAATTTTTTTTTTCTACCGTCTTTCTTCCTTTTAATAAAGGTACGGTCTGTATGAAACGTTAAATTTATACTTTGATCATAGTATCTCTGTAAAAGAACTGTCGATGCAGCTTTGGAAAGTTGAACAATTTGTGACCATAAAATTTGAATTCCTGCACAACTTTCTACTGAGGTTGAATTTTTATTAATTGTTTTAGAAACTGTTGAAGCTCTGAAATGCGATAGTGATCCATCTCATCCTGTTATGCTCTGAACAGTAAAAAAAATTCTCATATTTCTAGAAGACGAAGTTAAGAGAGCGAGACCACTTACATCAATCGTCAAGATTTTGATCTTAGAAGACTTATTAACTGAGAATTATTTTCGGTCGGTTCAGGAATAGAGACAGAGTGAATTTTTGAATTATAGCATTTGGAACGGAAACTTCTGGCACTGATTTCAAGCATGTCAATTAAAAGTTTCTAAATAGACGCTATGAGGTGTTGATTAATTTTCATGTTTGTTTTCATGTTTATATTCAAAAGAGTAGCGAATTTTCTCAAAATACTTTTTCAAGCCAGATGTTCATGATTTGAAGTGGAAGATCGAACTTTACGTGTCTTACAAAACCTTGAAGCTGAATGGTATCTCATGTCATGAGATTGACAGATGAAAAACTTTACACACGCTGTTCAGAACCAAACCTTGAGCCTTATCCAGATTGAACTTCAAGTATACTGTCATCAAAAATTTCAACGGAGTGTACGAGTAAGCTTGTGGTACGGCTCGTGGTGCGAAAATGATCTCTTTCGACGCAATTTTCTCTTACCATAGAAATCGATTCGGCCATCTCCGTCGACGTCTACCTCCTTGATCATGTCTTCAACTGTAACAAGATAATATGAGTCAAGCGTTAGGAAGAGTGAATTAATGTAGGCGTATATAAATCGATTGATTATATGAGGAAATCCCAGAAACTTTTGACTTTTGGCCTCTAAAAGTGAAATTATAGAAAAAAGCTGTGTACATGTCTGAAATTTTTTATACCCCTTCTTTGAAAGCTCCGAAAACATAATCTTCCATGTGGGTCATCTGAAAAAAATCGCTAAAAGACTTACAGAACAAAGTCTTGAGCGACTACTTTTGGAAAATTCGTTTCTGAATTCTCATTGTTTGGGTAAGCGTTGGGGGGTTTCTTAGAATACTTGAATGGATATGAAAAAGTCTTAACTTTCAGAATGCATGATAAGAATTGCACAATAGTAATGATGGAGGCTTGTGATCTATTGAAAGGCGGCAAAAATACACTGAATATTAAAGTGTCTCGGGAAAAATTTTTCTTCGTGGAGAGTGACAAATACAGTCATCAAACATGATCCTAGTCATTTTTATACCAATCCGGAATGTCCCTGAACCCTTTGAAAGATTTGATAGAACATTCCGAGACGATTTCGTCTATATAAAATTGTCAATTGTCCCCATTCAAACAGATGGCGCTCTCAAACGCGCCAGAGTACACATAAAACATACACTTTCTTCATTTTATCGTTTTGTTCCTTTGAACTAACTTGCTTAGTTATGAGAATTTTTAGTACCGGATGGCTGTTGAATCGATTATAAGCAACTCTATTGTAAATCCTTATATATATATATACATATATATATATATATTATATCATTATATCTAATGTTATTCACTCAAGAATTTTATATCGCCTTATGTAATTACTGATGTAAAACATAGTGCAATCTCAGCTCATATCATTGTGATTACTCACCAGGGCTAAGCAGGGTTGTACCCCATAGCCTCAATAAATACTCTAATCAATCATCAAAAAAGAGTCTGAGTGTAGCGAAGTGGATATGGTCTTCTGATACTATTACCTACTATTTCTCGGTATTTAGGAGTTCGTCCGTTGGTTACAGCCAGTGTACACCGCCGAGAACGGCGTAAATATACCACGAGTAACACTAATTTCATTCCGGTTGAACGCAATTCCTTGATTTCCCCATTGATGTACATAGATGTGCAATAGGTCGATTTCTTCGTTTTCGCGTGGGTAAGACAATAGGTTCATCGCGGAGTCCCTCTAGAATGCGCTAAAAAGTGTATGAGTTTAAGAACAGGGATGATGATTTCTCATCGAAACGGAGTGACAAACCGTCCAATGCCTGTCACGGCTCAGTACATCGATGTACATCTCCCACTAAAAGAAAAATCACAACTTTGGATCATTAGAAACATGCCTGCAAAGTAACAGACCCCGCTGTGGTACGCTAGAACCAACGAATTTTGAGAGTCGGTCCGAGTGACACGTCAATTCCTCGATTTTCGGGTGTTTTCTCGCACATGACCTTCTCTAGTATCTATCCGCTTCCACCAATCGATCCCAAATTCGGTGTCCACTTCTCAGGACATTTGAACGAAGGAAATTTGACTGGTTAGGTCTCATGAGACGTCGTACAGCCCAAATGATCGAGGAGTGACAGCAAAAATCAAAAGTTTCTGGAATTTCCTCATATACCGAATAATTCTTGATTTATAGGTTTGTACTTTCAGACACACGATTTAATAGCCTTCGACGTTTTTCACTCTCGATTCGAAAGCAAGTATTTATTCACAAATTGAATCTTGTATACTAACACGTCCACTGCGACGCCGTTCTTTCGTAATTTTATTTCAGCGATGAACTGGACTTCCGTGTTTCGGGATAGAATGTTCCTAATCTCATTGCTCATTCTCTTAGCGAAGTGAAGCATTACAATTAATTGTCGTTGGCAGGACCACCGATGGGTATCTATCGGGTCAGGGCGGGTCGGTTGAGATTGAAAAATAAAAAATCGCGGGTCCCACCGATGGGACCCGTCGCAATGAACCTTGAGGTTTTAAAACATCGGCAGGACACAGTTTTTTCACCTGTAGCGACTTTATGTCTACCAGAGAATCCATCAATTCTTTCGATGCTAAACACCTTGAAATCACCCAAAAAATTACAATAATCAAATAAATATAAAAAAATATTTACCTCAATGTTTGTTCAGATTAATGCATGCACTATACTGAATTTTTGTGTGAGTTTATTTTGGAACAAATTTTATCATAATATCACGACTACAATTACAGGGGTCAGTTACCCCATACATACGTCTGACCAAACTCGGTCTACACTACTTGGATTTAGAATAGCGATTACACGATTTCTCCAGGGTGAACGATTCTAGGCTAGATATTCCACGATTCACCAGAGAGCACAGATTAAATTCCTCGATGTGGGAAACCTTTTCAACCAAAAAAGGGGTTCACGCCGACATTTGTACAAAGTAATATCCAGTGATCGAATGTCTCTCAAAATCGTTTTCCCGGTATATTGTATGAAATTCGTTCACTCGTTTCGCTATCCGTGTAACGACCGGAAGAGTTGAAAAAGGGCTAAAAGGCCGAGAGGGCAAGGCCGTGGCGAAAAAAGCTTCGAGAGCTTTTCATTAGCGTGCTCTGGCTAAATTGTCTCAGGTTTCTCGCTCCGTTTGAGTCAGAGCCACTTCAACTCGACTGTTCCACACCTTCCATCTACAATTTGGAAACTTTCTTATTTTTTCCTTCCCGAAATATTTCCTGCCTAGAGATACTCTTGATTCTACAGTGCTAATTTTTTTCTTGGATTAAAGTTTTAAAAGAAGTACTTAGTTTTTGTCGAGTTGCTGTTCTATGACGACTTTTTTTTAATGGACTAAAGAGTATGCAAGAATCCTGCTCATGAGTTTAGGAATCCTTACTATCGCTTCGAGTATAAAACAAGGCCCCTTGCGATAATTAGAGTACGCATGGTCTCAAAAATTAGGTTTGTCTACTGGAATGTACCGGAAAATCCTATTCCATGAATAAGCGCTCGATCGTAGGAGGATTCAATGAAAATTCCGGATCGTTACTTCGAACTTCATTTCCAGTGATGACATCTCTTCGATGTGATGAGATTTTAGCCATAGAATGATCACATAGCCACGTTTTCCAGGATTTGATAATTGAAATTGTACGATTAGATGTACATGCATTTTTTCAGAACAGCCTGTTGGATTAGAGTAATAACATTCCAGATGGAATGAACTATGAGGAATCGAAACGTGGCTATCAAGAACAACTACTTCAAAATCTCGAGATATGGTGTCATACCAACATTTCTCGCGATTTGGAAATGTACCTATGTATACTCACCGGACATAAATTTTGAGTAAAACAGATATGCCACATCTGAGGAAATTTATTGTCCCTGAGCTATTATTTCAATCTGAATCAAACCGTTTGTCGGGTTTTCATAATCGTAATTTTATCCTTATACCTCCAAAATTGGAATCCGATCTCAGGATTCTGAGCAGCAGCTGAGACACAAGAAAGTTTTTCTTAGATTTGCACAAAATTTATGGTCGGTGAGTGTACGTAATGCATACGATATTCCACGGGTTATGGAGCGAATACAATCTCACTTTTCGGCATAGTTCTAAATGAGTGAGTCTGATTTCAATCAATTGAATAGTGTAAAGATGAATGTGAGAACAGCAAAATTCCTAAATATTACATTACGCAACTAGGGTGGAAAGTGCGTTTTCCTCACGAGTGGCCGTGACCAGCGCGGAAAAGTTACTTTTCCGCACGCGTCATGGCACAAGTGCGGAGCACTTCCACCCGTGTTGCGTATACTATTTTTTGTGCTGAGTGCGGAAAGCTGTCTCTCCTTCTAATGTTAAACGTAATTTGGAGTTGAAAGTGCAGAGGGGAGCGGGTCGGAGTCGGGAAAGCGAGTCCCACTGTGAGAGAACTTCTGACATAAGGACATCATATCTGATGAAAGGTTCGAAGGTATTGTGCGAAGAATCAGACGTCTACCTCATTCTAAGTTACAGGCTTCATCTTTTTGTGAGTCGGTATGAAGGAACTACAGCTTCGTGCTAAATATTGAATTTTTCTAGTGAAAAACCCTGTAAGAAAGTTAGAGAGGCTTATAGCCTAACTTACAGGCAACTTACGGTTACCGTATATTATTCGTAAGGTGGCGGTGATTTTCACTACCATAAGAATGGCATGGGGACTGTAAGTTGACTGCGAGTTAGACTGTTCAACCCGTAACGGTCACACTTCAAAACCTCACGAAAAAGTCACACTCAATTTCACTAGGATGAGATTGAGTTTTCTTACGTTGGGTCCAAATGAAACTTATTGACTCACATCGATCTCTACGAGCATCAACTTTGACATCTTCTCTTTGTTATTATCTTATAGGTTTTTTTATAAGTTTTCCGAAAAAAGTGTGGTGTGTTCGTTCCGGGTTGACTTTCTTAAGGTGAGGCCATAGTCCGCTGAATAGACGTAAATCGGTTCGGAGGATAAGTCGAATTTTACGTGACCAAATGACTTGGGATTTTACATGCATGTATAGAATGCATGTCTAAATCGCGCTACGGAGCCAAATATGTCAATCTTACTGAAAAAAAGTGTCCAGATAAAGTTTACTCGAGATGTAGTAGGTTGCCGCTCTCTAGCAGATGACTTGTGTACATCTCGTTTGGATATTTTTTGCCGTACTTTTTTGAGTGAAATTGACATATTTGGCTCCGTAGCGCGATTGGGACGTGCATTCCATAGATGTATGTAAAATTTCAAGTCATTTGGTCTAGTAAAATTTGACTTATCCTCCGAACGGATTCAGGGCTACATTCAATATGGCGGCGTACTATGGCCTGGCCTTAAAGGGTAAGAGCTCTGGAATGTCTCCAAACTGATATAGAATAGCTTTTTCTACGTTATTTGCGAAACTAAATCTCTACGGTGTCAAACATTAGGCCGGGGTCGAACATGTAGGACCCTCTACGATTTCTTGCAGAATGAGTTAGCTACTTTTACCGAATTTTATTTCTATGCATAGTCAGTAATTTTTCGGATTTTTTTGACGTGTAAGATAGAATTTTCGCAGCAATAAGCCAGGGATATTTTCCAACTGAGTCCCATGGTCGTTTTGCAGAGGATAGAGAGTTTTTGCTGGAGCTATCGGTGCTCGTCTCGAGAGGTGAAACGGGGAGAAATTTATGTATCAAGAAAGCCATTCTCTCAAAAATATGTCTAACTCGCGTCTTGGCAACATACGAAACCCACGGGCAGTCCCCAAGACACAATATCAGTCATTTACGATCGACTACTCCCGGAGTGAAGTCTTCAGTTTCTGGTTATATTCATTTTTTCAAACAAGACCGGAGACATTCCTCCGGCACGGAGCAGTGGAAGTTCCCGAGGAATCACTGAGGAATGAGATTAGAGCTCGCCATGATAGAAACAGCGCGGGAGTTTTGTGGGAATGTCAGTGTTGCTTGAGTATAGCCACAAGAACATCGTAGAAACTGTCATAAGTCGTCGCAGGTTTTCATTCAGGACTTTACTACTCAGGTAGAATCATGCCGAGGGAGTTGAGGGCGCACAGGGGGGAGGAGCGGGGTCCAGGGGGCGAAGCACCCGGCCCCCACTTGGAAAAAAGTTTCGATGTGAGTGCATTATATCTGATGAAAACTTCAACCAAATTTTGGAAATAACTTAGTTTTGAAAAAAATCCTAAACAAGACAATTTATCTGTTAGCTCTGAATTACTTGGGGAGACTTGAATTCTCCATCGTATACCAACCTTTTATTTTAACTGCAATATATCCCACGTTAACACAAGCTTGACAAATATATTACCCAATAAATGATACGAACCACGGGGACCTCAAGTAGGCGCTGAACGCAGGTCCGTTAATGACTGAATTTGAAAAGATCGATAAATAGCGACACTGAGTTGACAAGTTGGGATATGTGGTTAACTATAACGGTCCGTTTTATCCCACCATAGGCTAGTGATTCGACCAGTTTACTTCACAGACTGAGACCACCGCCAGCATCTTTGAGTAGAATCATACCCAAAATCGACTCGAATAAGGATTTTAGTAATTTCTTCGACAAGAAACTCTAACCTATAGTATTTAGGGCATTCTCTTGTTGATCTCCCCTCAATTTCATATCAAGGTCTCATGAATAGCAGAATCGTTCAAGGAAGCACAATAAACTCTGAAATTACAAAATAATTGCAAAAAGTTTGAAATTTCTCCAAGTAATCAAGACTTTTGAAAGAATGGGCAAAATACAATGGTTATAATACCTGCTCAATGGCAGATGACCGTTTCGCGCAGAATTCCGAATACCCGTGCGAAAAAGTAACTTTTCCGCACGGCTCGTACTTTTCCGCATCCATTTCCGCACGCAAAACTGTGCGAAAAATTAACTTTTCGATACACTGTGCGTAAAAGTGCACTTTGCGCACAGTTTGCCGACTTTTACTCACAGTTTATCGAGAAGTATAGTTAGATACACGGCCGTAAAACCTATTATTCGCATCCTCGTGATGATTCCGACCCTCGCCTGCGGCTCGGGCCGGAAACCCATCACTCGGACGCGAATAAAACGTTTTACGCCCTTGTATCGAAATGTACTATTTCCGCACAGGTTTACGCACGCAAGCACAAAATAGTACATTTCGATAGAAGGGTGGAAAATTTTTTTTCGCGTCCGAGTGATGGGTTTCCGGCCCGAGCCGTAGGCGAGGGTCGGAATCATCACGAGGATGCAAAAAATAAGTTCTACACCCGTGTACCGAATACTATTTTTTGACAAAGTGTGAGAAAAAGTGGAAAACCAGTGCGGAAAAGTTACTTTTTCTTACAGTGTGTCAAAAAATATCGTAAAGATCTTGGGCTGTTCATAAATTGACGAGTGATGCTCATCAAATCTAAAGTACCGATAGAGTATGAGAGACCTAAAGTGGATTCATTTCTTTTGAGCCGTAACCATATAGAGTAGCATAAGTTGAAGCACATGATCCTAGAAGCTTGAGAGTTTCAAGAGCGCTAGTGAACGAGATTATCCAGCTTTAATCCGTAAAGCCGTTTTCTCGCAAAGATCCCGTCACGAATTTTATCCTGGCTGTGTTTCTCCCATCCATTACTTGGTAACGATACGAGGTGAATGAAAGATAGCTGAGCGGCGTGTAACATTCTCTTAGTACATTCCTCGAGCTTTCATCGAGTAACATGTAAATTTCATCCTCTATTACGTCTTTATTAAGTAATAGGGGTAATGAAATTCCCTTTCGGACAGCATCTCACTGTAAGAATATTAATTCAGACCCAATATCTTTCGGATCCTTCACTTTTCTGTGAATTGATCAGAGAAAATCTGCACCTTCATTGTGCTTCCATTCCCAATTACTCTTTGTAGTATCTATTGGGAAAAAATGGACGCAACAAACAAGGGAATCCATACTTTCTTTGATTCAAAATATCTTAGCACACTGTCCCATAACTTGGTGTGAAAACTCAAAATGCTTTCAAGATATTCAAGTGAGTTGCCGTAGATACCTATTCAGATGGTTTCGGATCAAACCAGTACAAGTCAATTTCAAATATTTCAGAAAATTGCTCCATTTGTTTCGAGCTTTTTGAGAGGATTCCTACGGAATAAAGTGGAATTCATTTCGTAGAGTATTTGGAGCTGAGATGAAGTAGTTGCGAGAAGCTTCAACAGATTTCAGAAGCGATATCAGGATCCCACGTCTCATCTTTGTTTTTACTTGTGCAAATTCATCTTACCCAGATGAGATTTCTAATAACTGAGATATTGAATTCTCTTGAGCAAACAGCCCACAGAACTCATTTCCCTTGTAGACGAAACACGAAACCATCAAAATATATCAGAAATTTTGTGTGTACTCTTTCAATTTAGCTCTAGCAATTTCTCTAAATTCATGAACATTTTTCACAGATCCTGTAACGAAAACCACTTGAATGAATTTCATTCGACTCTATCCAACGACTTTTGAGGTCGTACTTACAATATTTTGTTTCCAATTCCGAGAGTTGTTTACCTCGTTCATAGAGTTTTACAGCATAAAATAAATTTATTGAAATTCATTCCTACTTTTGTTGATAAGGGCTTGTGAAAGAATAAATTACATTGTGGAGAATCAAACTGAAGATGTATGGATGTTGAATATTTTTTCAACAATTGAAGTTGGAAAGTTTGTACAAAGCCCAGTGGTTTGATGATAAAAAAGAAACCTGAAAGCGACAAGGCGATTTTATTTCTGTGAAAAAAGTTTCATAGCGCCTTGCGTCTTAGAGCAGAACAGACATCTCGCATCTAGTTCCATTCAAAGTTCTAAGCGATTATACGTTCTAACAACGGAAGACTCGTTTCGGACTTTTTTTGAGCCTTTTGATCGTGTCAAAAGTTGAGCGGTAAGTGAGTCATCGAGGCATATCGTGTCTCCGTTACCCTCATCGCTTTCGCACTTCTTTGTGCCCACGAAGAAAAGATTAAACGTGGCTTGGGGGTCTTGCAGAAAGGACGTCCGCGCTCAGAGGGGGGGAGGGGGTCGTCGAAAGTGTGACTTCTTGTGACTGCTGACGAGGGGGGTTGTATGAACATTCGGACGTCCACTTACTCGGAATCAAAAATCAGATATTCCATTGGATGCGAGACGCCTTGATAGAAAGTTTCAAGTTTCAAAAGAATTTTATGTACAGTGAAACGTCCACAAGCATGAATAGAGCTTTGATGGTCATGCGGCATCAATATAATAGTGACCCGATGTACAACAATTGCACAGCGGCTCTAATCGTAGGAGTTTTGAATTTCAAAACAATCATCAGGTTTACGGCTCGATTTGAAAGAAATATACCATCATATAAGTCTACTTTTGAAGATTTGTCGCTGCAGATTATATTCAAGGTTATATTTAGTGATGATATCCCTTTAATATAAAGCTATCTACAAAGACACAAACCAACCCACGGGGTCTGATCATGATTTCGTGGTAGCAGATAAGCATAAATAGTCTGGGCGCCCATCTATGCCTCCACGGGTCTCTAGAACTAGGTCTAGATCCATGGTGCAGGCCACCCACGGGATTGTTGTGGGATATCATTTTAGGCCCCTGTGGGATCATTTTCCAGCTAATATGAAAATCGCCACTTGGGCCGTTTTTTAATGAAGTCCAAAATACGTGTTTTTTCGTGACCTTTCGACCTCTTACGCGGTATAACTCGAACGGGATGCGTTTTTTTGAAAAATTTGTAGAGACCTTTTTTGTAGATCTGAAGAAATTAACAAAGAATATGTCCTTGTCCAATCTCAAAAGACTGACCCGTTGAAGAAATTAGAGCTTTTTTCATGAAAAATTATATTCTTCCCGCTCTCTCGCTTCACAGCTCGAACGGGACGCATTTTTTCGAGAAATGTGTAGAGACCTTTTTTGTAGATCCTGAAAAATTAAGCAAAAATAAGTCCTTGTCTTATCCCGTAAGACTCATTTTTTGCGCATATGAGAGGTTTTTTCACCAGAGATCGTATTTACCCCGTAATTTTCCTCTGTTTTATAGACATAATGATAAAATAATGTGTTCCATCGATATTTCTATAGGATAATTCTCTATGAGCTATGAACTTCCGATGGAACACATTATTTTATAGTTTTGTCTATAAAACCGAGGAAAATTACGAGGGGAATACGATCTCTGGTGAAAAAACCTCTCATATGCGCAACAAATGAGTCTTACGGGATAAGATAAGGACATATTTTTCCTTAATTCTTCAAGATCTACAAAAAAGGTCTCTACACATTTTTCGAAAAAATGCGTCCCGTTCGAGCTGTGAAGCGAGAGAGCGGGAAGAATATAATTTTTCATGAAAAAAGCTCTAATTTCTTCAACGGGTCAGTCTTTTGAGATTGGACAAGGACATATTCTTTGTTAATTTTTTCAGATCTACAAAAAAGGTCTCCACAAATTTTTCAAAAAAACGCATCCCGTTCGAGTTATAGAGCGTAAGAGGTCGAAAGGTCACGAAAAAACACGTTTTTTGGGCTTTATTAAAAAACGGCCCAAGTGGCGATTTTCATATTAGCTGGAAAATGATCCCACGGGAGCCTAAAATGATATCCCACAACAATCCCGTGGGTGGTCAGCACCATTGATTTAGACCTAGTTCTAGAGACCCGTGCCTCCGTATGCATTTCCACCCGCTGAACCGATATTTCGAGGTTTCTTGGGCGAATTCATTTGCCAACCGTTTGTTATTAACAATTTTTAGTGCAAATTTAGGGTTTTTTACCAATATCTTGTGAAATATGCATTTTCCGGGGAAACACGCAAAGGGTCAACGTTGAAGATCTCAGAATCTTCCACAGGAAATGTCTTCACAACTTTCCCGGGAAACCCAGTCCTCAGCCTATAAACGCGTGGAAAGCGTCCAGCGCGGTTAAGCCAGCGCATCCCTTCTCAATTTTCATATAGTTTCGATGATATCAAGAATATCGAGATGGAACCAAGCCCATTCAAAAGAGGAAGATGTAAACTCGACAACAACATCGTTTCAATATCGAAGAAATCTGAAATTTTCGATTTTCCACCGGGAGACTGCTAAAACCGAGCACCAGACCAGGCGCTTGGGGACCAAGTACACGTTATACGTTGGCTGTTACTAACAATTCTTCGTTTCATTTCTGTGTTAATTAAATCATTGAATTGATTCTTGAATGTTGCCGGATTTCATTATGCGTTGTCATGAACGGAATCTATTTGTTATAAACAGCTATAATAAAAAAATCATATCTTGTTAGCATCATTATTGTACGCTCACAGCTGAAGAGGGAAGTGTTTGATCATGTTCGAAAGCCCAATGATTCCCCACACCAAAACGAGTCGCCTAGTTTTCCCTCGAGTTTTCCAGGGAAATTGTGGCGGGTGGGGGAAATCGGGGGAGTTAGAGGACGTATTCGTGAAGTCTCGACCATAATGGTGCAATGTCTCTGATAAGTACTGCAGTTTCGGGATGATGTTCCCTGCTTTCCACGATTTTCCACCACCTACCACAATTTCCTTGGAAAACTCGGCGAATCTTTTTGTTGTGAGAAATCATTGAATTTTCGAACATACTCAAACACTTCCCTCTTCGGCTGTGAGCGTACAATAATGATGCTATGAAGATATGGTTTTGTTATTATGACTGTTTTTAACAAATAGATTCCATTCATGACAACGCATAATGGAACCCGGCAACATTCAAGAATCGAAGCTATATAAAAATTGAGAAGGGATGCGCTGGCTGCCCATATAAGCCCATATTAACCGCGGCGGACGCTTTCCACGCGTTTATAGGCTGAGGACTGGGTTTCCCGGGAAAGTTGTGAGGACTTTTCCAGTGGGAAATTCTGAGATCTACAACTTTGACCCCCCGTGTTTTCCCCGGAAAATGCATATTTCACAAGATATTGGTAAAAAACCCTAAATTTCCATTAAAAATTGTTAATAACAAAGGGTTGGCAAATGAATTCGTCCAAGGAACCTCAAAAAATCGATTCAGCAGGCAAAGGTATTCCCAAGAAAAAGAGAGAATCTCGACATCATTCTCAATATGCGAGCCAATTCAAATTAGTCTATGAATTAGACTTATTATTTGCAATTAATTACAATTTCAAATCCGATTTCGACAAATTTCGACGATAGACATGGTGAGACGCAACATATTTCTCGGAAAACCTCTATATTAAGGAAGTTTACTTTATCGATGCCAATTTCCAGTCGAGGGTATGAAAAATTTTGAAAAATTCGGACGTCCTTATCAGGGGGGGTATCATCCTCGAAATGTTACCACGTGTGACAAGAGGGGGGAGGGGTCCAAAATCTTGGAAAAAACCGCGGACGTCCTTTCTGCAAGATCCCTTGTACGAACTAAAGTTATGAGTTTGCTCTATATAGCCACTTGATACGACAACCTGTGGCCTATTCTATCTCCTAATACCACTCATCACATCTTAAGATGGAGAGATAAGTAGAATTCTACGTGACGTGGAAGATCACCCCATTCAGGGTGATGATAATGTCAACATCTTAAAAAATGAAGCATTCACTTTCACAATCAAGTCTGATATGAAGGAAAGTATCTTTGACCAGATCTTTGAACTTGAGGTCACTCGGTGATTAGTTACATTGAGGGATGTAGCAGCTTCTACGGGGAATTTTCATTCAACAGGATTTATGGTTTGAGAAGTCCTGGGCATCAAAATTTGAACTTTTGCGTGATCCCCGCCTCACTTGTGACTTGTAACATACGACGTTTTTAATAGAAATTTATTTCTTCTTGATTGGAAGACATTTTTCGAGTCCTTGGAAGAAATTCCTGTGTACTTTCCCAACACTTTCATAACTATGGAAAGATGTTCATCAAAAGTTTGCCATGACAACTAATGAAGTCATAGAAAAATCTGATTTCCCTCATAAGACTCAATGTTGAGAATACTAATTTTAGTCCAGTCCGCGCAGGCCCTTTTATTTGTCCGTCATGTAGAACTCTTGCTTGAGCCCACCTAGAGAACTCATTGTTAAAACATGTCCACCCCTCTTTCATTTCCATTATTTCATCCAGATCATAGTAAACTTGAGCTGTGCCCAGCTCAAGTTTACTATGATCTAGAAGTTAAGATGAAGACAGAGGGAATGAGCTATATGATACGTTGTAATTGAATCGTCAATTTTGTTTGGCATAGCTTCTAGTGGCTATCAAAAACGAAGTCAAAAGTACCAAAAACCACATCTTTTATTCTCAAAAATGCGCGATCCATTCAGGATTGGTCCAAAACTTTCATTTTTCGATTTTTCCGTATTCTAACGTAAGAAACACGATAAAAATGCGCAGCAAGGTCTGCGGGTGCGTACATTCGAGAACTTGAGTGTTGGCATGATAGGGAATGAAGACAATTCGGGCAAAATTACCTTACTTACAGAATTCCAACCGAATTCGTGATCTGGATGTGAAACATCCTCTTGGTCAGTCAAATTTGAGCGGAAATTTGGTGTCTTTACTCTACCCAATTTTTTTTGTTGACTCGGTGAGTTTGGACCCGAGATGATGAATAAATGATTTCAGGAAGCACTTCAATGTACTCAGTTTTATTGTGTATTACCATCAAAAAGTTGCGGAAAGTATTATTATAAAATATCCAAAATTTACATAATTTTACGAGTAACGCCCGCAGAATCCACAAAATTTCGTCGCTCGAGCGTATGATTACAGGCAATAAGCCACGTAATCCGAGAATAAATGGAAAGCAGGTGGCAACCACGAAAAGAGCGTGTACCATTTCGTTGGCTACCAGAAAAGAAAAAAAAGCACGATCTCGTATTCGCCACAGCAACGGCCTAACGACGTACAACATGCTCGTATAAATGCGAAAAAGCTGGGGGCGTGTCGAGCTCTGCGGTCCGATTACCTACGGTAAAGGGTGAAAAAGAAGGGTAGCTTTTACACATAGATAGAAAGGTTGGCTTTGGGTTTACGGATTTTTCTGGATGGTGGCACGATTGCCTTCCTCGAGCCTTGTTCACGCGAGAAAATTCAAGAGTTAAGGGTGTATAGTGTGTGGTTGGTCTCTCTCCTCTGTGTTTACAGCGCATTAAATCTTTTTGAGCATTAGCACCTGCTGCTGCCAAGCCTGATGCGTGTAATTCATGATCTTAGAAGGTCGTTTGACAATGTTACACTCTCAGAATGCTCATAAATGTATAATGTGTTACGGAGCCTCTGATCATTGTCGAGCTGACTTTGATAATACTAATTTCCCGAGGTAGGCTTCGGTTTTATGTGGAACAAGTTATCGGTTTCTACCAGATTGCTACGAAAAGTGGAACACATATAACACAATTATTTTCCAAGTCAGTTAGAAATCTCATAGGGAAATCGAACAATTTATTGGATTTGATATCTGTTATATGGGTTCAGTGATATAGATCTCTGTCCTAAATATAATAGCCTTCCCACCGATAATAGAAACACGCAATGACACTCGGAAAATTGTTGCAAATGATTGGCTCCATTGTGAGATAACCAAAAAGTATAGTGTTGTCTTTAAAAGTTTTCAAGTTGAAACAGCTCTATAATATTTACGGCATGAGTGTGTGGTAGCTCATACGCTCATGCTGAGGACAAAATTTCTTCGAAATTATCATTCTAATAATATTTCTACACGCAAAGAATTTTTCAATAAAAATTACGAGACTGGTACAGGAAAAATTACCCTACACGCCGGCAACCGTGGGACGCGCCACCAAGGAGCGCCAGTTTTTACGGGCATGTAGTGTAATTTTCCCCTGCACAAAGGAGATGGTTACTCCCATGCCTTTTATGATGTTGCTCTGTTCAATACTAAAGTCACCACGAGTGAATATGAAGATGATTCGACAAGTTTCAATTGGTTTCATCAGTTTGTACGATTGACCTCGAATCAAAATCTAAGCATCTTCATCAGAACGAGTCAAATAATATACTTCTATACCGAAGTTTTTTTGAGGTTAGATGAGATGCACTGCGAGCTGGCAAGCTCGCGGCACGCGCAGGCGCACCCAGCTCTTTATACTGGTACGGTAAAAATTACCCTCCAAGTACCCGCAAAATTTACCCAAATTTACCGCACTTTTTCACCAAATTCGATACAATTTTCGACCTGAAATGAAATTTACAAGACAGTATAGATAATTTTCCTCGATACTCATCCGCAATAAGTATGCTGAAATGTCGGACGTCCCACGTTTACCCTAACTGTGCCCGTAATTTTTATCGAAAAATTCTATGAGAAAGAATGCCATTACTATGAGTTCTGCATATCTCAATAGGTAGCGAATTCTCTATGCCTAATTGAGCCATACGAGAGTCTCCCGGAAGAAACATGATTGAAAGTTTTCAGATAATTTATTATCTCTAAATTCGATTCGACATTGGATATTACACAAAAATCTCTTCTTGAGCTGTTCTATACGAATTTTTACATTGTCAACAATTTTTGCTAGGACTCTCTTGCGAGGCTTGTAGATTTTTTTGGTCAAATTTTATTAAATGATCACAAATGATCCGAAGTCATTTTTTCGTTTCTAACTCGAATCATCTAGAGTGTGAAATCCAGCGAAAATTCCGAGGGGAAAATTCAAATCACGAACCATCTTTTGAAATTCCCTTCAGCATACAAATTTGTCTTCAATTTTGTCTAAGCTCACAAAAACGAAGTTGAGTGTCATGAATGGTTTTGAGCTCACCCGTTACACGTATAGTAAGTTAGGTACAGTGATATTGGATCAGTTAATTCGATCTGTCTGTCACCTGTCAGATTGACTCGATCACAATGTAATAAGATGAAGGAGCTTACTTTCATCCTCGGAGAGATCCTCTCCCAAACATTGCAGTACAGCTCGAAGATCGGAGGCAGTGATGTAGCCACGGTTACGTTTATCGAAGACCTGCAACATGAATATGATCAAGATATTCAGTTTGGGATTCGATTGGCTTCTGCATGGGATAAAATTTCTTTTTGAAGAATTCTGATGATAGTATCGAGTATTCCTGCAACATTATGTATGCCCTAATTGTGCAACGTTTCGCTCGCTTTTTGCACGGTCCTCCTGAAGCTAAAATGAAATATAATTTCAGAATTATGGAAAATCTCCTCTTCGACGTTGATTTCACATTTAAATTCCCCATGACTTGACTTATTCTGAGGGTACAGATGATAAAGAGGCCAGTTTCATAAAAGAACCAAAAATTAGATTCGAGCGGTACTTGTGAGTCTTGAGAACTAACTCCGGTACACTTTATCAAAAACTCGAGCCAAAATCTGTGAATTTCTTTTAATGCAATTTAATGCAATGGAAAATTGAAATAATCAGCAAATTATCAACAGTTTGGAGATTTTCTTAGCGAATGCATTTGTTAAAAATAGCCACTCTTCTCCAGTACTCTATCATTGTAAGAGGGATTGAGATTCGGTATTGTGGCTCTCGGAGTCGATAGCCATATCCATAGGAATTCGTTTGAAAAAATGTGAGTTTTCTTCTTTGATAACCATACATTCATAATGCATGACACAAGTTTCTGTTTTCCAGAGGGTATACGGAATCATAAAATTCTATTGTGACTTAAGGCGGTGGGAGAAGTTTATTCTGCCTGTTGGGAAAAAGTTTTCTTTCCATTCCGCGTTATGAGATGAAAATACGGAAAGGAATGTGAGTCTTATTCAAACGTAAGTTGTTCGAGTTCTTCTCACCCTCTTTATCTAACAATCTTATATTCTTGAGCATGAACTTGTTGGAACTTTTTGAACCGTGAAAAGAGACCAGATAGAAAAGAAATTAAATTCTTGCATTTTTTCTGGACTATTGAAGCGTATCATAAGAGACTCTTACCCAAGCTACTATTCGATAACCAGTCCAAAGGTATGTTTTATTCATTTTGATGAAATTCATCTGTTCAGTGATTGATCTAATAATGTTGAATTTTTCATCTGTACGTGAAAACTTTCATGTGCAAGATATGTGATACATTTTTACGAAACTCATGAATATCAAGTGACTTCTTGGTTCCAACGTCTACGTGTTCCAATTTTACCTGAAGTCACCTATCCTGGGTTAGCTGTCAAGGGACCTCATACATCATTTTACTCGTGAACATTTTAATCTAGCATCAAGTTGGTATGACAAATGGACATGCATGTCATCTGGAGTGAACATACGACTTCGCAATAATGTTCATCTCAATTCTTCTTGTAAATGCTCAAGTTGACGCAGAACTAGATACTTGGATAAAAGGCGTTTGGAAACAGTCCCTCATGCTGAAGGGGTCCTTGTAATGATATGAGTGTCGTACATTTCAGACAAGCTACAAAAATATTTCACGTTATCGGTGACTGATTTCTGTACACAATTCAGCAAATACTCATGATGGTTATGGTGATTATAATTGATCATTGAAAATGATGCTGAAATAAAAAGTGGTCAAAATGTCCTTTCCGAGCGATGTCCTGGACTCTAATTGCACATTTGAATCGTACATAGATATTCATTCATTCCCTATTGCGCACCACTCGAACATCAAAATTCGGCCACGGTAATGAAATATTATGAATGAATCGAGTATCAAGTCTCACTTTGAATCAGTTAGAACACAGCCGACATTCTTTCCTGGAATTTTGCAAATTTTTCGAATAGTTCTCGATGATTCGATTACGGACCTGCGAATCGCTTCAAATGGCTCTATAATGGCAGTAATTAATCCTTAACACATCTAAGAACAAAATTCTACCACGATTGGAGTGATGAATTTAGTGAGCAGCTAACCCGTGCGGTGAACCATGGACAATTTTTCTGTTGCAAAATAAGATATGTCCTTGCCGGGGTCACTGGCTCTCGAACACTATGCAACATTCGGCTCCAGAAATTTTCTTACAGTCAACTCTCACCTTGAACAAGTTCTATGAATATTCGGAAAAACCGATCCGTCTCGATTTACGCCTTTGAGATCGGTTTTTATGCCAAATGTCCTTACCGTGGCATGTTCTTACTGTGGAAAAAGTACCTCGAAAATTGCTCTCATCACGCCTCGCGGTAGCGAGGCAGCGAAAGTAAATAGCATGGCGCATCGCTGCCTCACTACCCTCTATATACATACAGCTGAATAGCAACCTCAAAAAATTTCGAACATACTTATCTCCTCTTTGCCTCCCTCCAATGTACCCATGCTTACTCTTCAGGGCCTCTATTTACCCCTTCAATAATATCCAAAAGCAATCCCGACGTTACTTTTAAAAGTTAGGTAAATATACTAGTGCTCTCAATGCACTGACTTCAGTTCTTATTGAGCAACTTTTCAATCTCGGGGAGGGAACCAGTTCCGCCGCCATCTAGTGAGCCACTTTCACTTCCGCTCTCGGTGAGGCTGTAGTTGTAACATTGCTCATCGGTGTATGTGTGTGTGTGTATTTATGTGAGTGCGAGTTCCAAATTGTCCCTAGAAATCAAGATTGCATGCGATGGCGTTATGAGTGAACGCTGACATGGGCGGGCACGCATGGTGCGTCATGTGTGAGATGTGAATGCTTATGTATGTGTGCGATACGGCATTGCGTTGCATGTTTGGATGTGATACTGCGCGCGGTAACGCACGGATCTGTACATGCGTGATTAGGACATAACTTAGATATTTCGAAGCCAAAAACGGCGGAGGTCGGAATTTGGCTTAAAGATTGAGAAGTTGAAATATAGCTGCAATCTGACTTCTTGTAGGTGTTTTCCAATCTATTTGGCATCCAAAAACAATTCTCAGACGGGCATGAACGTTAGTCAATCTACGTGAAAGATATGGGCAATTTTCGATATATTTTCGCCACATAGTAAGTACAATTGGCATAAAGATTGAACTCAAAGGCGTAAATCGAAACGGATCGTTTTTTCCAAACACACAGTTTTTTCATGGTGAGAGTTGATTGTGAGAAAATTTTCGGACACGAATCTTG
Source organism: Eretmocerus hayati (assembly GCA_029851415.1). Classification (NCBI taxonomy): domain Eukaryota; kingdom Metazoa; phylum Arthropoda; class Insecta; order Hymenoptera; family Aphelinidae; genus Eretmocerus; species Eretmocerus hayati. The sequence goes on from CM056741.1 coordinate 22,454,909, forward strand.
CATTAGTGTTTCTTGCATTAGAGCCAGTGACTACGGTGAGGACATCTCTTATTTTGCAACGGGAAAATTTTTCACAAATCATCACGCGTGGGGTTTTTTTCTTTTACTCTAACTCGGGAGGCTGTTCACGTAATTTATCACTCCGCTTAAGGTAAACATTTTTTCTCTGGCGTGTTAGGGATTAATTACCGCCGTTATAGAGCAAATTGGAGCGATTCAGGCCCGGAACCGCATTATCGGAAAGTATTTGGAAAGTTTGCAAAATTCTAGGACAAAATGTCGGCGATGTTCCAAGTATTTTAAAGTAAGACTTGATACTCGATTTGAACATAATATTACCTTTCCATAACCCAATTTCGATCAGAGGTGCAAAAATGGGATCGAATGAACATCTCGGGAAACTACACGATTGAAATGTGCACCTCCAATTCAGGACGTGCCACGAACCCACGGTAAGGACATTTTGAGCACTTTTGGTAAGCTCAGGTTCATATTAAACTTTATACGTCCATACGTAGAAACAGCGTGTTTCTAGGCCTCCTCGCTGCGCGAGGAGGCCTGGAAACAAGCTGTTTCTGCGTACAGACGTATAAAACTGCATACGCGTCTCGTGCGGAAACATTTTTCCTTCGGGAAAACCAAGCTGGACGGTGCCATCGCCCACGTCCAGCTCGGTTTCCCGAAGGAAAAAATGTTTCCAGCACTCGACGCGTAATGTACTATTATATCCGCTCCCGGAACTATTGGGATGAGATGGCAACTCGTGAAATGCCGTGCGCGGCAATGGAGGGATCCATGTACCCCAACTCCAAGCTCAAGCATTGACTTGGCTAGATGAAAAACAGCTTTGCTACGCAGAAGTCACTGTTAAAATTGAGTTACAGATACACCTTACAAAGGTACACGTGTTGAAAGTATGGTGATGCTGTTTCTCATGAAATGAGAAAAAATTCGTTTGAGTTTTTCTTACGAAATCAAAGAAACCCAGAACACATCGCGCCATTGATAGTGATTTTCACCAGAAACGAAGTGATGGATATCTAAATATTTCATCGCTCAAGTACCTATTGTGGTTGGACAAAGGAAGTACAACTACGTTGTCAAATTAATTTTGAGTGGGTGGTGTTGTGTCACGTGCCCTCAATGAGCCCATAGCTTGATATGATAATCAAACAACGAATTTCTTTCGAATCTCGACGGTCAATTGATTCGAAGCTGCTGAGAGAGAATTTCATCCCTCGTTACTCGGAGTATCGGAGAATATTAATCGAGATTCGAAAGAAATTCATTGTTTAATTATCATATCAAGCTATATATGGGCTCATTGAGGGCACGTGACACAGCACCACCCACTCAAAATTAATTTGACAACGTAGTTGTACTTCCTTTGTCCATCCACAATAGGTACTTGAGCAATGAAATATTTAGATATCCATCACTTCATTGCTGGTGAAAATTGCTATCAATGGCGCGATGTGTTCTGGTTTTCTTTGATTTCGTAAGAAAAACTCAAACGAATTTTTTCTCATTTCATGAGAAACAGCATCACCATACTTTCCAAACTTGTACCTTTGTAAGGTGTATCTGTAACTCAATTTTAACCGTGACTTGTGCGTAGCAAATCTGTTTTTCATCTAGCCAAGTCAATGCTTGAGCTTGGAGTTGGGGTATATGGATCCCTTCGTTGCCGCGCACGGCATTTCACGAGTTGTCATCTCATCCCAATAGTTCCGGGAGCGGATGTAAGTTCAATATGGCCCTGAGTTTACCAAAATTGCTCAAAATGTCCTTACCGTGGCTTCGTGGCACGTACTGAATTTGAGGTGCACATTTCAATCGTGTAGTTTACCGAGATTATTATATACGTGGATTGAATAATGGTTATTCCCGTCTGGCAATTGTTTCTGGATATCAAATAGATTGAAAAACACTTATGAGGAGTCAGATTGCAGATATATTTCAACTTTCGGGCCAAATCCCGACCTCTGACATTTTCACGTTTACTGACACGAGAACATTTTTTCGTAATTTTTAGATACTTTGGACTAGACTCATTTTTGGGGCACACTACTGTCTATTAATAAATTTTTCTTGACTATCACCAAAGTTTCTTGAGAACAAAATCACCAGAGTAGAACGCTATTTCCACAGCTATTACAAATATTCTCGGAGCAAATATAATTCGGAATAGATGAAACTGAAAGATCGAAATTTGAAAGATCGTAGATTCCACCAGTGAAGCACTACAATGAGTGTCAAAGATGATGGAATTCAAATTCTAATCATGAAAAATTTCATAATTATACACCTTTGAGGGAATTGATGCATCCCTACAGTATTGAATGAAGTAAATCTCGAATATTCTATATGAATCAAGGGCCACCCTGCAGATTAGCCTACTCACAATATCGGCTAACAAATTATCAAAGCTCAGTACAAATAGTAGCTATCTAATACCTGTCATTTCATTTCGAAACACATCCAAACTAGACGCAATCATTTGCTCAAGCTCGTCAGTATCAATCGGTACCTAATATTACCCATACACTCATTGTCGAGTAAATTCTGAATCATCCCTCGAAATCTCGCTGATTCAATTGGCTACTCGAAATGTCAGCCAAAGGTGAACCAAATATCTCGTCACAATAGAACATTCGAGTAATCCTCGTGTCGAACATCATTCATTAGATTATTGGCTTTTCGTCTGCCTCGTGTATGTGTATCCCTCTGTCACGGGAAATCAATTGAAAATTTACATGATTTCATATGAGGTATGAATACACAAGCGATGCGAATATGCGGTCAACCATCTGGTGTCTGCTTCATTTACAAATTGAAATTTCAATGTCCATTCGTATCAAAGTTCAAATTTTTCATTCGATTAATGTAACCACTAGAAACTCTCCACGCGCGCAAGCGCACTGATTCTCAAATTTCAAAATGATAATCAGGGCGTCAAAACCATTCATCATACAATCAATATTTATTCAGTGAGATCAGATTTCTTCCTTTTCGATTTAAGATGTCTAAATGATGATACATTCGGAGGTAAAAGCTTATTACCTTGATCGGTAGCTCAAAATTTCAAGACTCTAGTGGTTTATTCGATCTGGCAGATTGCATCGTTCGCAACTCTCGGACCACTTTCTTTTACTCAAACAAAAAAAGAATTATATCTCAGGCCCAAGCACTCCGAACAGCCTAAATCGAATTCATCCCAGAACTCTGATTTCGTAATTGTATTCGTACAGATTACGCGCGCAATTATTAAGTATCAGCGGTACATGATTAGATTCTTGCTTCTTTTACCCACTTTTTGAATTGAGTAAGTCAGAAACAGCATAGCCTGGAGTCCAGCGTCCTCCAAATGAACATAAAAGTGATGGAAAGAAAGGTTCAATGAGCGTCGTCGTATCACGCTACATTTTCATTGCGATGTTTGCTATGGGACGTTAGGTTCAAATTATCGATCAACGCAAGGTATCTTACAAAACTGTTATATTATTTGGTCCTTGATAAGTGAGTTAAACTACACTACATTGCGATGGCGCTTGAATGAGTAAATGAGAATGTGAAATTGAAAGTGTAAACACTTATGAAAATACGATTAAATTTTTCTCATTTTCATCCTCATTAGAGAAATTCCAATCATGAAGAAATTGACGGGCAGGGATCCGAGAAAATGTATCATGATTAAGAAGATTATCAGACTTTTCTCAACCTTATAATATTTTTTACCCTCTAAAATCCGGCCAAAATTTTGATTGTTGCATGCAGTACAATGAAAATTCATTTCATCAAGATAAGATGCTTTATCGAGACACATCTATTCACCGCCCATGCTTAGTTTTTTTTCTTTCTTCAAAAATCCACTGGTTATAGAATTTTTATCAAAGGTTTGATTATTCCCGATCGATTAATTCATAATTTAATGAAAGAGCAATTTTTCACGTCGATTTTCCGAAACTGAACCTCAAATCTTCATCACAACAAAAACATTGCAATTCAAAATCAAAACACAAACATTATTGTCAGACCAACTACAACCATCCATATCTCCACACAAAAATAAGATATCGAAAAATTCGAGGTATGCCAACTTTTCTATTAGCCTGCGGATTAATAGGAGGGATGAGACCGGAGAATTTTATTTGTCCGATATAAATCTTGACACTCGAGTTTTTATTCTGGTCAGATCGAATATTGTCATTACATTCATTCCTACTAGCATTATTGTCTACCTCGCTAACGCTCATCCGGCTTGGAAGTGTCTCTGATATGGTATGAGCCCCTGAAATGCTTCTGTAGCTCAACAATGTAACATTGATGTTTCATAATACATTGATTCGGAAACAAAATTTCCGTGATGTAACCTAGTAACTGTGATTGAGAACTATTGAGTTTGTGTAATATTGCGCATAGTGAGGTTCATGAATCTCCAGTATGTATCTGGAAATTTCGCCCAGTTGGACAGCTCCAGCGACGGCCTCAGCCCCAATCCCAGACCCTGCCTCAGCCACGCCCGATCCACGGCCCCAGTCTCAGTCCCAGCCACAGCACCAGCTTTAGTCCCAATCACAATCTCAGCCTCAATCACAACCCCAGCCTCAGCCTAAGTCCAGCCTCAGCCTTTGCCACAGCCCCGGTCTCAGCCCCGGCCCAAGACCCAGCCCAGCCTCATTCCGAGCGATAGGCCCAGGCTCAGCCCCAGCCATAGCCCTAGCCACACCTGCAGCCCAGCCTCATCCCAAGCTACAGGCCCAGCCTCATCCCTAGCCACAGGACCAGCCTCAGCCCCAGTCCCAGACTCGGCCTTGGCAACAAGTCCCAGCCTCGGCCCAGCCCCAGCTCAGTCTCGGCTCCAGCGTCAGTCTCAGGCTTAGCCACTGCCCCAGCCTCAGCTCCAGTCTCAACCCCAGCTCAACCCCATGCCCAGTCACAGCCGCAGCCTTCAGACTTACAAGGGGAGGTCCAACCTTGTGGAACACGGATCCTTATGAAACTCTGGGAATCATCTTGTTTTGGTGAAAAATGAAGGTATCTCCAAGGGTTTGATCCCATGCGCTTCCTATCCCGAGATACAGCTATGGAGGTTAGCCTTGTTAGTATATCTATATAAACGACTTTTCAACATGAGCCTATATTGGTAATGCTAATCTCCATAGCTGTATCTCGGGATAGGAGGCCCATGGGATCAAATCCTTGGAGATACCTTCATTTCTCACCAAAACAAGATGATTGCCAGAGTTTCATAAGGATCCGTGTTCCACAAAGTTGGACCTCCCCTTGTTAGGCTCAGCTTAAGCTCCAATCTCAGCCTCGGCCACGCCCCAGCTCCAGCCCGAGCCACAGCCCCGGCCTCAGCCCCAGCCTCATCCCTAGCCACGGGACCAGCCTCAGCCCCAGCCATAGCGCCAGTCCCAACCAAGCCTCAGTCCCAGTCCCAGCCCCAGCCATAGCGCCAGTCCCAACCAAGCCTCAGTCCCAGTCCCAGACTCAGCCTTGGCAACAGCCCCAGCCTCGGCCCAGCCTAGCCTAAGCTCCAACCTCGGCCCCAGGGTCAGTCTCAGGCTTAGCCACTTCCCCAGCATTAGCCCCGGTCTCAACCCTAGCTCCAGCCCCAGCCCCAGCCCAACACCATCCCCAGTCACAGCCGCAGCCCCCAGCCTCAGGCTCAGCGTTAGCTCCAATCTCAGCCTCAGCCACGCCTCAGCCCCAACATCGGCCCCAGCCCCAGCCTAAGAATCAGCTTCGGCCTCAGCTCCAGCCTTAGCCCCAGCCTCAGCTCCAGCCCGAGCCACAGCCCCAGGTTTACCCCCAGCGTCAGCCTAAGGCGAGCCACAGCTTAGCCTCAGCCCCAGCCTCAGCCCCAGCATCAGCTCAGCCACAGACCCAGCCTTAGCCTCAGCCTCGGTCCCATCCTCGGCCAAGCCCAGTCCCAGCCTCAGTTCCATCCCCAGCCCATCCATCCAAAAGGAAAATTTTGGCTGATTGGATCTTAGAACAACTGATCGGCCCATCAAATTAAGTAACTAGCCCAATCCGTACGGAAAAGTCAAAAGCCATCACCAGCAACACCGGCATCGCCGACAAGACGAGCAACACCGTCAACACCAGCAACACCACTACCAACAACACAGACCCACCAGACCCATCGACCCACCGGACCCGCCGACCCACCGACCCCACCGGCCCACCAACAGCACCAACGACGCCGTCACGATACGAGGCATCCGGACGGATGAAATTGGACAGGTGCTTAATTATTATAATAATAAAATAATAATATTAGAAATTGAGCACTGAGGTGACTTTCATAAGGAGTGAATGCACTCTTTTTTCTCAATTCGCATCCATTCATCGTCTCACAACTGTGCTGTCCCAAATCATAATAGGCTAGGTTCAATCCTGAAAAATGCAAATGTCAGCCTAGAAGTTTCTCAGAATTCAATTGATTGAAGATCATCGTTTGCAGGAGAATTTTAACATCCAATCTTCAGCATTATTAGACTCGAAGAATAACTCCCAAATGGCCTGTACTCCATGGTTTGATTGTAGAATACTACGGAATGAATGAGTCACGAAAGTCGATTTACCACCAGTCTAATTTGATACTCTAAACAGGGCAATTATCGAGTAGAAACATTCAATTGTGTGCCTCTCGTCGACCATTCATACCTTACCCGATCTATTAATCGTTATCTTAGACACGAATGAATTTGAGTACAAACATATTCTATTCAGTGATTGTCTTTGATATATGAGTGATTCTGACGAAAGTGGGATTTTTTGGGGTCAAAACCGTCACGAGGAGTGATTTGAGTCAAAAAATAATTTCAGTCTCATACGAGGTTCACTGGCTTGAGGCAGTTGATATCTTTTGACAGTACTCGGTTGTGTGCAGAGAGGGAGCGTCGAGCGTATGGGACGTCTTTCGTCGTGCACCTGTCAATTGCAACGAGACCGTGTGGTTCGTTGCCTAGGAATGGCTCGTACTTAGGTCGTGATGCGACGTACGGGTGATTTTAATTAAGGCCAAAGTGACTTCACTGCCGGCGCGGAGTGCCGCTGGATGGCTTACGTCGGCTCGAAAACCTGGGGGTCGAACGGCTGGATGGAGTGGCCATGGCTGGAATTTATAGTCGTTCCCTTACCAAACTCCTTACCAATCCCCTTACGCGACACCTTACGGCAGGGTCCAAAATTTTTGATGTGGTCGCGCATCTTGTCGTGTATTTTCTGCGGCTCGAGCAGTTGTAGCAGCTGACCGTTGGACGCCGTTGGTTCAAATTATCCTTCAAAAAATCGCACGCAGTTACTCTGCGGAATACAGCAGTTCCTTGTTCTCGACACCGCTTTTGGGAAAGCCAGGTTGACGACTTAATTGGGAATCTTTAGTGAGAGGTTTGTGATATGAGACCGATACTCGACACAGCCGTGAGTTTACTTCTAAAAAAAAAAATGATGGCAGGTCTATCACGCGAACTCAGGTAAGGTGATTGCAATCGCTTGAAATACATTACAAACGTGGATCGGAAAATTCGTGATTCGAGAATTCTTGTCGTCAGTAGGTCGATTTCAACGTAGCCGAGGACCCAAAGCAGCCAGCATTTGTTGCTGGCAGTGTCGTGTATGGTCGTGTATTTGTCGACAAAGAGCTTAGGCAGTATCTCTGTATCATATCGACATAACCCTATTTAGGCAATTATCGGTACAGTCAACAATTCATCTCCAAAATGGATGCATATACTTATGAGGTTGTGGGTTATTCATCAGATGACGAAGTTCATCATCAATCAGATAACCAGGATGAGTTCCAAGCTTTGCCAAATCCTCATGGATATGACTCTGATGATACTGATGAAGAAGATGTAGAGGCAACGAAAGCTGGCAAGGTACATTTAATTCATCATCTTTCTGTGACAACTTTCTCTTGAATGAAATGTACTTTTTTCAGAAGAAAGGAACAAGAGCTAAGAAGTATAATTGGGCAGAAAAACTCCTTCTTGCTAAACTGGTTGGCCAAGTATCAGATATAATAGAAAATGTGTCCAGCAACAACAATATTTTTGCAGAGAAAAAGAAAAGAGCTTGGGAGGCAATCACAGAGCATTATGCTGTGTTGTCTCCTGATTATAATATCACCGAGGAAAGGACTGAAGCTCAACTGCGCAGATGTTGGGCACGCATTAAATTCAAGTAAGTATTGGTGTGATCATAATCAAATTATATGATATGATATTTATCATACAGATAGCCATCATTCAACTGACATTTTGATATTCTCATAGATATCGTAAGGAGGATTCAGATGCCCAATTTAAAAAATTGATGGCAAAAACTGGCAATTTACGTATAGAGAAGGATGAGAAAATGTCATCTAAAGCACTACTGTACGGAGAAGTGAGAAAAGCTGTGCCTACTATAGACTTCACGCTCAATAATAGATTTGATAGCACTGGACAAGTTGAGGGTACACAATCTTGGATTGTCATCACAGTAGGTTATGACTTTGTTCTTCGACTCAATTCTATCCGTCAATTTTAGGCTTACAAGACTCCTACATTGAAGAAGAACATTACTTGGATACTGGATGTATCTCAGTGGCTCGACCTGGACCAAGTAGTGAAATACATGTACCTGTTGAATTTACATGTTCCTCGAAAACCTCACCCACCAAAGAAATTGGTAGTAGATATAAGCATCCTTCATCAAACACCAGTATGAGAGTCAAGATACCACCAGTTCCAAGTGAAATTCAGAGGGATCTGGTTCAGCGGCAAGTGCAAAAAGTCTTGAACAATAAAGCCAACATCCAAATAATGAGAGAATCTACCACTAAATCTAATAAAGAAAATAACACTGCCAGAGCTGAGAGAAGTCCTTTAAAAAATGTGTCAAATCTAAAAAGGACTTCTACTTCACAAATAGCTCCGGATATTCTAGGCCAACGGTTAGACAATATACCAGGTAAGATAGCACATCTTTGAACATCTTTAGCTTCATCACAGAGTAAGTGTTATCATGAATCCTCATTTTACATTAATTTCATACGCTGTTTCAGATTTACAAGGTTCTCGTACCAAAAAGAGGAAGAGTGCTAGTGATGTAAGGATTGAGTTTGAGAGTCGTACAAAAAAGCAAGATGCTGGAGATTTCTTGTTTGAGATTCGCCAAATCAAGCTTGAAGCAGCTAGTCGTGAACTAGGTTACTGGACCAACTTGGAAAAAGCATCAGAGTTGGAGGTTCAAGCTCGAGAGACAGAGTTGCATGCTAAGACATGGGCAGTGCGTGTGGAGCGTATGAAGTACCAGTACTGGCAACAGAAGAAATTAATCGAATTAGGATCAGAGTGCCCTGAAGATCCTAGTGAATGATACCCTCCAATCTTCTTTTCTAACATGGTCCTTTCTATTGTGATTAAGTGTAAGGTGACAAGTGTAAGCGATGACAAGATCCAGATTGAGGTTAGATTGGAAACAGACTGAGGATGGATTTCACTTCACCATGTACCTGCTCCTCAGTTCAGTTCAAATAATCCTGACATCATTTTATAAGTTGATTCAATTTTTCAAGCTTTGTGACAAGTGCTTGCATGGCTATCCATTACATGTGATTATAGAAATATCAGAGTCAGGTAGAATGTCTCACTTACTGTACGAATAGTTGTTTATCTGTTGATTGAAATGTGATAAGAGTATTGGCTTCAAACAAAGTTGTCGAGTATGATACTTGCTACACTTTTCAAGGTAATGAATAAGTTTTTGATTATATTCTGTCACAGAATTTATCACCACATCAAAAGCAACTCAATATCTCCTGCACTCGACTACTGAGATTTTTTTCTCAAATTTGTCAAATGTCTAGAGCTCTTCCAGTTGGTTGTGCCAAATGTAAGTGAGGAAGAAACGTTGACCGTTTCAAAATCTTACTTTGAACTGAACTTAATTTGCCATTTACTGTTCTTGACTTTTTGAATGGTTTCATAATCTTTCAATAGCTTCTTATATATTCATTGAAATGTGATGAAAGCATTGCCTTTCAAACAAAATTGCCAAATGTGTAGTACTGTTCCGGTTAATAGTGCCAAATATGATACAGGAAAAAATGTTGCTCGCAAGAATTTTCATTATACTAGACTTGATTCTCCATTATACTGTATTTTAGTCTAAGATACATATAGTTTTATGATCTTTCAAGATCTGTCAGAATGTGTGAGAATACTATCTCAATAAATTTTTATACCATTAACCACAATTGCTCTATCTAACCACGTTGATCATCTTCCAAAGTTAATTTGTAAATCCAAGTACAGCGAGTGGTCAGCAATGAATATCAAAACCTGAAAATTTGCCATCTAGCATTCCAAACTCTGTTAATTGTTCATTATTTTTATTTGCTGTAGTACAAATGTGACAATTTCAATTTATAACAAACAAGTACTTTTTTTTATATAATATCATTTTTTGGAGATCAAATATTTCTGAGACCACTACAGAAGTATCAGTTAGAAATGTCGAAGGATGTATTCCCTTCTATAAATCAATCCATTCATGTTCACAGGCTGAAATTCTTCTGCATGAGCAATATTTCTTGGAAGTTGTTCTTCAGTTATTATTGTATTGTTGGGACGATGAAGAGTGAGATGAATATTCCACAGTACACAAGTTGCAACTATTATGGCAATGCTGTTGTTGACATTATTAAGAAGTCCTCTCTTTACGCAAGAGAATTTTGCCTTCCATCTTCCAAAAGCTCTCTCAATAATGTTACGGGTGGGAATGTGACTTCTGTTATAACCTCTATGTTGTTGGGTTTGAGGATTTAGAACAGGAGTTAGAAGGTACGGCTGATTCCCATAACCATTGTCACCAAGTAATTTACCTTGAAATATAGAAATATATTATTGGTCATCACTCGTCGTTTAATATGATTTGAATTGGGGTTACTCATTATACAATCATTCAGTAATACCTGTGATTTGCCTCTGAGCAAACCATACTTTCAGAGCGCTTCTATCAAAACATGTTTGGTCGTGTACACTACCTGGATGCCTCACATCAACAAACAAAAACTCTCCATCTGGCCCAACTGCTGCCTGAAATTTATAATATTTGGTAATCTAATATTCTGTGCAACAATGTTATAATGAAAAATACTTACCAATACATTTATGGCAAAATATCCTTTTCTGCACCTGAATACTTCAGCAAATTGTCTGGGGGGACTTTTAATTTTAACTAAACACCCATCAATGAGAGCAGAGATAGAAGTCATACCAGCTACGAGATAGAACCTTTTGATATTGTTCACTCGACCTTGATCATCTGGAGGAAAGTGTATGAATTCGTTGGATCTTGAAGCCAGAGAAACAGATACTCGCTGGATAGCCAAACAAACACTTGCTTGAGAAACATACTGGAGGTCACCTATGACAGCCTACAACGAAGCAGAAAGGGGCTGAATGTAATAAGCAGGAATTCCACAGACACTTTTTCTGAAGTTACAATAGCTTACCTGATAACTTCCACTAGCCATGAATCTTAGAGTTGCAAGTAACTGAGTAATTGGTGGGAGAGGCAAGCCTCGCCTATTAATTCTTTCCAAATCTGCCTCCACTAGAGGCAATAGAAAGTAAACAACTTCATCTTTTGAAAATCTGTATTTCCTCCTGAATGAACTTTCACTGTAAAATTCGAGTGGATTCAATCGATCTCTGATGTAAATTTTGGGTATTCTGTCCACATTATGCTCAGCATCGTCCTCCTCCTCATCCGAAAAGTCGAGAAAATCACCAAATTCATCCATTTTATCACAACACAGCCATTAATGACGCGCCGAACTGTATATACTCCGGGGTCTGCGGATGACGCGATGCCAAAGCACAACAAACCGAAATGATGTTTCTGCTCTTCGTCTGCCCCCGAGTGAACGAATGAGGTAGACGCGCGACCACGTCAAAAATTTTAGATCCTGCCGTAAGGTGTCGCGTAAGGGGATTGGTAAGGAGTTTGGTAAGGGAACGACTATAAATTCCAGCCCATGAAAGCTCCCAAACGCGCGAGCTTCCGAGCTTCGCATATACCACATGAGGTTTCACTGCACTTTGGTTGGGGAACACCGGGAGCGTTGTGCCGTTCCATTTCAGACACTTGAGAAAAAACTTCGAAGAAAACAGATTGGCACCCCGTGGGAAGGCCTGACTCTCGGAGCAAGATGAGTTCGAAGTCTTATAGCCTGGTGGAAGGTTCCATGGGAGCGGGAAAAGGGAACAGGAATACGTAGTATACGCACTGTCTTGAATTCAAACTGTGCCACAGCTGCCGATACACGAAACACCACAAACACACACACACACACATATTCGTCCATGATGGTTTACACTGATTCGAAAGGAACTGAGCTGAACGTGACCATCGCGAAGACCGGGGCACGACCGCGTACAATTCCCGCCGCAGGCTCGGCGGTGAAGCTGGGCAGCGTCGTCGAGCCGGCGCGGTAGCGGACGACCGGGTGACGTGAGGTCGGAGGCCGTCGGGTTGGGTGGCCGACGGACCTGGTGGCGTGACTCTGACTACGATGTCACGTGAACGGATGTTTGCGGCGGACTGAGAATGATGAGCCAGATGGGTTCGCCTTTACATAGGCGTGAGACGGCGGATCTGCAGGTCCGTGGATCCGCCGGTCCGAGGAGCGCAGATGTGAGGATCCGCAGATCTGTGGATTTGCCGGTCCGAGGACCTGCGGATTAGTGGATCCGTAGATCCGTGGACCTGCGGATCGGTGGGTCTGTGGATGTACGAAAGTTTACGACTTTATGGTGATTCTTTTGTATTTGTCCCGGAATTTACTATGTTGTTTTACACTTTGCGTGAGTCATCATTCACACGTGCGTACTAAGAATGCATCGAGTTGCAATGTGTATTTATTTTTTTTGAAAAATATAAGTGCCTGCGCACGTCTTTTTTTGTTTGATGGGCACAAAAAGAAGAGTCTTTGGAGCTACATATTAAAAAATTGAAGTCAGACGAAGATATGTCAAGTTTAAGGGAACGCAGAGGGGGACGAAATGGATAGGGACAAAAACGGGACTTTTCGCTTTAAACAATAAACCCATGACTCGGAAACTAATCATAAACTCTTTTCCGCATAGATTTATTTCAATGCAACCAAATACAACGAAAAAATATGTTTTACAAAGCGAATTAGAATGCCGGCGAGGAGCACGACATGGGACGGGATTAACCGAAAATTTCGTACGCTATTCTGAAAACAAGTATATGAGGAAATCCCAGAACTTTTTGACTTTTGCTGTCACTCCTCAATCATTTCAACTGTACGACGTCTCATGAGGCCTAACCAGTCAAATTCTCTTTGTGCAGATGTCCTGAAAGTGGACACCAAATTTGGGATCGATTGGTGAATGCGGATAGATACTAGAGAAGGTCATGTGCGAGAAAACACCCGAAAATCGAGGAATTGACGTGTCACTCGGACCGACTCTCAAAATTCGTTGAGCTCTCACGGTTCTAGCGTACCACAGCGGGTTCTTTCACTTTGCAGGCATGTTTTTAATGATCCAAAGTTGTGATTTTTCTTTTAGTGGGAGATGTACATCGATGTACTGAGCCGTGACAGGCATTGGACGGCCTGCCACTCCGTTTCGATAAGAAATCATTATTCCTGTTCTTGAGCTCATATACTTTTTAGCGCATCCTAGAGGGACTCTGCGATGGACTCATTGTGTTACTCGCGCAAAAACGAAGAAATTGACCTATTGCACATCTATGTACATCAATGGGGAAATCGAGGGATTGCGTTCAACCGGAATGAAATTAGTGTTACTCGTGGTATATTTACGCCATTTTCGGCGGTGTACACTTGCTGTAATTAACGAACGGACTCCTAAAGATCGAGAAATAGTAGGTAATAGTATCAGAAAACCATATCCACTTCGCTACGCTCAGACTCTGGCGCGTTGGAGAGCGCCATCTGTTTGAATGGGGACAATTGACAATTTTATATAGACGAATTCGTCTCGGAATGTTCTATCGAATCTTTCAAAGGGTTCAGGGACATTCCGGATTGGTATAAAAATGACTATAGAATAGTGTTTGATGATTGTATTTGTCACTCTCCACGAAGAAAAATTTTTCCCAAGGCACTTTAATATTCAGTGTATTTTTGCCACCTTTCAATAGATCACAAGCCTCCATCATTACTATTGTGCAATTCTTATCACGCATTCTGAAAGTTACGACTCTTTCATGTCCATTCAAGTATTCTAAGAGACCCCCCAACACTTACCCAAACAACGAAAATTCAGGAACGAATTTTCCAGAAGTACTCTCTCAAGACTTTGTTCTGTAAGTCGTTTAGCGATTTTTTCAGATGACCCACATGGGAGATTATGTTTTCGGAGCCTTCAGAGAATGTTTATGAAAAATTTCAGACATGTACACAGCTTTTTTCTATAATTTCACTTTGAGAGGCCAAAAGTCAAAACTTTTTGGGATTTCCTCATATATGGTGCGCTCGGCTGCGGGATATGAGTTTTTGGCTCATTTCGCACGTGGATTAGGTGCATTTGAGTATCTATATGACAGCCTCATTGGTTCAAAAGGCTTCATAGACGACTGGGGATTTTGCCGAGCTAATTAGTGCTGTGCGAGCAGTTTTGGTGCAAACCCGTCTTCGAAATGTCGGATGACCGTGCTGGAGCCGAGGCTTTAATTTCGACTCGCAAGGTAGTTCATGATATTATTTGAACTATTACAAATTGAAGTGCAAAGCTACATATATGGGAATATTTGACCCAGCATACGCGTCGTGATGAATTAAAATGTCCAAGTTGGGTTTACTACAAGGGACGGAATGGACATTTGGACCCTTTATCAAGCACTACAAAATACGGGGACTTTGAGTTCGTTTCAGAATTCATCGACACAGTTACGTACTAATTTGATACACCTTAAAATATTGCTATAAAATGCATTCCAACCTGTAGAAATTTGGGGGAGCTTGGAATACGGAAAATCACTCATTCGGCGGAATCATCCATGTACGTAACGACGAATTCCATCGGGCGACCGCGAATGGATATTGGGCAAAAATAATCTCATTTCGGCCGACAGATAACATTCTACCGTCACAGCCTCTCCAGGGAAAATGGCTTTCATTTGAATATCGGAATAGTGAATGACCGAGCCAATCAATTCTGATGAGACTTATCTGCTTTGAGTCAGAACATTTCTCACTCGTCGTTCCAATCAAATTATTTTAAAACCCCGTAAAGTACCTGGGAAATGTTTGAAAAACTGGTTTGACTTTTCTTATAATTTTTCAAGAACTATCGCAGATGAAATTCAGAGCTCACACTTGCGATCCACTCCTGGCCTGAAAAATTCTTTGTTTCCATAAAGGTAGAGTCGTCCATATTATCACTTCCTTCACTCATTCTGATTTCATATCAACCCATTCATTCATGAATATCATCAATAGTAATGAATCTAATTTGCTTGAATCCTTCATACCTGTAGATTATTGAAATTGGAATCTGGTAATCAATCAATGTGTACTGGCCCGAAATTTCATTAACCTCGTTGATCAACACGATTTCCAATTTAATACCACCAATTGTCCAATAAACTCTGTACTTCAGAAATCTATACAAGATACATATGTATGTATCAGTTACGTCACAGAACAAAATTAGATCAATTGAAAGCTGGCAACAGGGATGCGGCGGGAAAACGTTATGGCGATGAAAAAAAAAAAAAGAAACAGGGCATGAGTGCTTTTCAAGGTAAAAATTGAATGCACTGGATGTGCGCAAAAGTAAATCTACGTAAATAGAGACGAGGACGAATGAACAAAAGCATACACCAGTGGCTACTAACTGTTCAAGCTCGAGGCGTTGTTGCATGAAACTATGACAGCTGTAGCGAGTCGGCATTTTTTTCGCGCGACCAACCAAGTTATTTCACTCTGCGTGAAAGCAAATCAGTACAATGGTGCACATCGATAGAAGGGCATGTTTGGATTCACTACGTTTTTTTTTGACTGTAGAAGTTCGTTTCATTGATTTCAAATATTCTGCTCTGTAACTTGGTATCAAATTGTTCTCGAGAAGTGGTGAGATACAAATCAGTCGTAATTTGATTAAATTGAGGTAAATTTACTCAAATTGCTTCCATAAAACGATTTCAGGAATCGGCTTTCATTCACCTTCCCTCGATTTTTTTCACCTTTGTTATATCAAAATATGAGAATATTTCATTTCTGTGTCTCCCAGAAAATTTGAAGTAATTTTTTCATTTTTCGTGTTTGCGCCGTTAAGAAATCACCGAAGAAATCGCGTTAAGTGAAACCGGTGCCAAATTTTTTCAGTTCAAGCGCATTTGACTTCTTGTCTCAAGACCTTTCAAATCCGTTTTTTTAGAGTAAAACTCGGATTTGGAGCTATTTTATGAGCAAAATGCGGAGATGATTTGTGAAGCAGGAAAGCCAACATTAGAGTGTTAGCCATTATGCCCCCATATGGTTATTTGGGAAGCGCGTAATTACGACTTTTTCAATATTCGGAACGTGTTCATCGCGTCAAAATAGGTCGAATACAGTGTTATGGACACGCGATAAGCTCCAAACAAGACTGCACGCGTAAGAAAGGATTCTATGCACTCTATCGTCGACTCTTACATCGTTTTTTGGGAAAATTGAGATAGCTCGACTCCAGTTGATCAAAATGAGACGATAAACTTTGAATCGAGCTAAAGCTACGTTGGAAGATATTAAAGTAGACCAGAGCTGTTGAAAAAATGACTTAATATGGTTAGTGTACTCAACTGGGTACACTTACCTCATTCACTGTGCATGATGCAGTAGTTCTCATATTTCGAACCAAATTGTGTTGAACATGGATGCACGTGCGAGCAAAAGTGAGTGAGCGATTTATTTTATCGTGACTTAATTTATCAGTAATTATCAACGTTTTAACAAAATTGTAGATTTGGAAATAATTCATCTTGCAGTGGCGCGTATTAAGCCTTTTGTCTTTCTAAGATCATTTTCTCATCATCTCACTATCCGTGTCTCTAAAATAAAACTCTGGAGCTGAGTTACTTTATTGGCAACTCGAAACTAGTCTGAACGAATCCACTTCAGAAAAGTTCATTCCGCGAAAGCTTCACTGACCATCTCGACGTACCGATGACAAACTCTGTGAAAGTCTTCAAGAGGTTTGGTCACAAACTACTCCATAATACATACATCCACTTGCAAACTTTGCACTTTATTTGGGTTAAATTTCAAGATCCAACAATTTTTCTATTTCAACAACGATTGCCAAGATTTCTAAGCACATCTTTGTACCAGTGCAATCTTTGTTGATATTTTATTCATGATTAAACCAAGCAGAAAAAATTCAGAAGCAGCGAGATTTTACTATATCATTGAGCTATTGGGATCCAAACTTGTTGAGATAGAAGAGGTTCATTCATAAATGATGCTACTGAGTCTACAACTCTATACGTTTGAGAAAATATGCGGCCTGCTTCTGATTACCTAGTACAGTAGATTATTTTGTCCTCGATTTTGCCAGAGTTTCAGAACAAACTCCCGACTTTGAAGTTTGTTGACAATCTGAGAATCGTGAACCATTCATAAGTCTCGAGACAAAACAGATGTACTACTCACATAATAGACTGCCAGTAGATATCAAACTGTACGATGGTACTATGCTGACTATATTACTTGTCCTCGTGATTATGAAGGTTTCTCATACTGACATTTGTCTCATAAACGACATCTTTAATTCAATCCATTGCCATTCAATCCAAAGCCAATCATAAAATTATTCTGACTGGCATAGTTTTATTCGGTCCACTCGAAAATTATCCTCTGTTTTTATGGAGACCATAGCGTGAGTAATGGTCTATGGATCATTTTGATCTGATCTAAGAGGCTGAGAATGTCTTTGACAGTATGGGATTCCTACGACATTTTGATATAATATTGATCTCACGGTCGGCTCTAGTAAAAAAAAAACCATATTTTGTACGGTACCCATATTGACTTTATAAACAGAAGAAATTCAGGAAAAAGTTCAAATCTTTGATGTGTTTGACAACAAATTGCGAAACCGGTGAGATTTTTTAGAGAAGAGCGCGTGTATCATTGCGAACTTTGAGAAAATAACGTCAAAAGGCTGATAGTTCCAAATGAAAACAAGCATCCCTTGTCATCAGCGGGAAAATTCAAGAGCTCGGCATCTTCTTCAGACATGTACGTATTTTACATCAGACACTTTTGACTCGCTCACTTTTTGAGCCACTGCCCATTTTACTTTGCTCAAGATTCATTCCAAACGGCGTCTCTTTTGACGTTTGAAACTATACGAATGTACAAGTGTGGAAGTGTAAACAGCGTCTTGACTTCTATTCCTTTTTTCATTTTCCCTACCCCGTCACTTTTCATCCCCCATTCTTCTCGTCTCACACATAGATATTTGTACAGTTTGAAGAATTTCTAAGCGTTTATTACCTTAGCGACTTTCATACTCGTTCTCATCCGAGTTTCGGTGAAATAATTCTCAAATTTTTCAATGAACTCTCAATCTTTTGTTGCTCGAAATTTTCATCAGAGCAAAAATTTGAATTTTCACATCTTCCAGGAGGAAAAAAACTTCCTGAAGATAAATCCAGCAAATACATCACGTAAATCTATTTTTTTTGATTCTCTACTCTCTAAAACCATTTTTTTCCAAACATTTTTCGCTTTTACAAACTTGAGTATAATTTAGAAAATGAATAGCTGAGAGCCGCGGTGCGCACTACAAAATACTTTTTTTTAATACTCAGGAACGGTTAGAGTTAGAGGGACTTGTGAGGCTGCGCACCAATTCATCAACAACACGAGAAAATGCTTATCGGGGCGGTTCCAAAAACAAAGTGCGATACGTTCCTTTGATCCAACCTTTTCGTGTAATCTGTATGCCTATATATCAAGTTTTATTCATGGACTCGTTGCAGCGCGTGGAAATTGTACCGATCGATGGTAGCAATTTGTTCGATGTAGTAGGGAAGCGCGGGAAAGCGAAAGAGATTCCGATCGGGCCTTTATACTGATCGGAATCCAAGCTTTCGTTTTGGTTGCAAAACTATTAAGCGACCCGAGTTCACTCGTGGCTGAGCTTGTGGCAATGAAACGGGCTTTAGTTTGCTTTGATTGAGAATTTTCCTGGCTTTCGATAGCTTTAAGGCTGTTTGCCATCAGAAATTCACATAGTCCTGAACATCCGAACCTTTTGGACTGGCAATGAATTAATTGAGAGAAATACAACAATTTTCCCCTCTTGGGATTGTAGAATAGGTTTGCACAGCTCTTGGTCCAGTTTCGTTCCATCTGTTCTAATTTTTCAAACCTGCACCACGAATATCTTGTTCGAACTTCAGCATTTTTTTAACCACATTTCGGAAAATCATTCCGAACTGTTTCAAATTCTGATTTTAAACTGCTTTTACGAGCAAAATGTAGTGGGTTGTAAGACTGGAAAGGTGATATATTCAGTCTTGGGGCAGCGTAAATCATTCATTTCTTTGCGACCTTTAACTCGTGTTAGTCATTACTGCAGTAAGGCAGCCATGGCTCGGATCGTTCACATAATTCTTAATTTTTCAACTGGCTCAAAGTGATGTTAACACGTTCGCTGCGGAGCCGGTTTTTCGTAATTTTATTTCTCTCATGAACTGGACCCCCGTATCCTGGTAAAAATGCTTGAATCGGAGCAAACTTTTTTGGCTCGTTGGTTGAGCCCTAGACAGAGTAAATCACCTTAGAAAGTTCTGACTGAGTGTATTTTTCGAGTCATTACGGACTGGATGAGATTGGAAAATGAAAAATCGCGGGGCCCCCCTGGGTCCCGTCACAGCGAACGTGTTAATGGTTCAGAGGTACATTTGTAGGCATAATTCTACAGGGTTGTGAATATCCCCACCCCCCTATCAAAATCATCGGAGAATCCATAATTTTGAGACAAAGAGGCTATCAGTATCGGAAAGAGAGCATATTCTTCACTCATTTCAGTACTTTCATACTCAAAGGGTATTTGAAACCGAATTTCGAAATGGAATATTTTTTCATAATATTCCTCAATTATATGAAAGACTGTACGGTAACGGTATAATCGAGCTTCAGTTTTTCACAAGACTGTATCGCATCGCATGACTTGTTTTCGGAAAGATTTCAGGAACATTCTCCAAAATAAGAGCCCGAATCATATGATTTTTTTCCGAAGTTATTATGCGGGACCTACAGTTTAAGGTGGGTTCCGAAGCACCGACACTACCGAAAAGTACTGATGAAAATTCACATTGAAGTCAGCCAAGATTTGAACTCCAGCCTTCTGGGTTGAAGGCAAGGACTTTACCCACGAGGCCGCGACAGCTTTCGAATTATATGATGATGACAGGATTAGAATTCCTGGGACTTTTATCCGGATTGTCAAAAAATGCAAACCATCCGAATTGTACCCGGCCTCCTGGATATTTGGATTCGGCGGATTCTATAGACTGATTGAGATGTATATCGGTAAAATATTGGCAATATTATCAAACAGATGAGAGAATCCCGATGATATCCGGAAATCTGTGTCCGATCCAAAGTATCCGAAAAATTGAATCCATCCGGATCTTTTGAATCTGAGTGGATTTCCTGATAAATATTCGAATATGCGGATCCACGAATGTACCCAGCTCTAGACAGAATATTGTTAGCAAATTGATCGGTGATGACCTAAATTTCCTGTGAATTTTTTTTCATGCTTATAAACAATTATTGCAAACAATTTTTCACCCAGTCCACAAGAATAGAATTCCATGATCAACATTGAAGCAGATACATGAATATTTTATCATCCACGAGAATTCGGCAGTAATCAAGATTTCCTTGATGACTGGAGTCCCGATGACGCATCAATATTTAATTTGATAAACAATTGAAAAGTGATTACCGTATTATCAATCCTTGAACCACAATGAGAATAAAACTACCCAGTATAATAATAACAAAGCTTGTACTACGAACACATTCCTGGTAAGCTTTTGTTCTTGCACCGGTACCCGGTAAACTATATATCTTCCAGCTCCGGATCCTGATATGTCTCGAGTTTATGTTCATACAGGATGGGCATACAGAGCGTGTCGCCCATGCACTCACACTTTCACACTCACCCACACCCTTACACACACACACAAACACGCACACACACACACACGGTAGCATACAGATTCTCCTCCACCCTCGGCTACTGAAACAACTTTGTCTCCACTCTCGCAAAGCATGCCGTCTAGTACATATTTTTTTCACTTCTCCTTTTGTTATGATCCTCACATACATGTTGAGAGGGAGGAGGGGAATACATTGTTTCAGAGCGTACCAAGCAGACAGCCCGTGGGCCGCGAATGGCCAACTCGCGGAGATTAAAATATTGACTCTTGCTTGTGCGAGAGAGTGAGGCTGCAAGCTCCGCCTACCTCATCAGTAACGCTTTGTACTAGCATTCCGCTTACCAAGCCGGCCGTAATGTTGGCAGCTCTGACCTGCTAAACTCTCCCTCGCATCAACCTTTACACTTTTTTTTTTTTTTTTTTTACTATTTTTAAGCTTGCAGAGGTGCAATTCTGTTCTCACACACGTGGTACTGAAATTCACCGAAACGTTATGGGAACCGCCTTCTTTCAATTACCCTACTTCTCACGAATGAAATTGGGATACGTATACTCATTGTGAGTGAAAAAGCTCATTCTCTGGACAGGTTCAATTTTTCTCACCGATTCAGGCTTCTCGTAATCCTCAAGCTTTTGAAGATTATCCTTGCGTGACCGAATATCGTTCCGTTCAGAATTTTTCTCCAACCGTGAAATGATGCGAGTCTGGATGAGATATGATAGTACTATGCTCAGATGATTTTTTTTTTTTCTAATGAGTTTGCAGTCTTGTTATAATTGGTTCTAGGAGGCTGTGACGATGAGCAATATCCAGGTTTACGATAATTGAGAAAAATGTCGGAGTCGAGGATATCCAAGCTCTACATCTGTATATTTGAGATTCAATTGTAACAGATCCTCGTTACGGCAATTTACCAAGCTTGTACAAGAGCGAAAATGGGATCAAAGATAAACTCGAACGATGGCTCGACTGTTTGTACATAGGTAGAATGAGTGAGTTTCACATCTGTTCCCTTTCTCAATGATGCCGTATCCGTGCATAGCTCATTCATTAGCAAACTGAACGATATCGATGTATTCCAAGAAAACGAATTCGATACCTACAACAACAACAACATCATCCATAAAGACGAATAGTCTCGTGCCTTGTAAACCCATCCTGAAGTACTGAGTATCTTTCCACGTCTGAGTTCGTTACCTCTCACACAATGCAGCAATTTGCACTTTAATCCATCTTGGAGAATAAGTACTCCCAGTACTCCACTTCTCGTACAACTGAATGAGAGTAATTCCTTACCCGACACTTTTGTCGGTGGAATCCTCAACGACTTGAAACATACCGGGTGCTTTTATCAGTAGTAGTACAGATCAACGTATAGTCAGACACCTAACAATTTTCGCACTTTCATCGGCTACAATCGTTTCCCTTATACCTTTTACGAACCTCTTAACATCGTAACAGTATTCCAAATGGTTTCAGGTGTGTATACTTTAGTATATACTCATTGGTCCCCTCGCGGTCAGTAGAGCTTTAATTTCCTTCAAGTTTGTGGTGTAGAATCGTTAATTAGGAGCTCTGAACGTAGGCTGTGGACTCGGACCGCAAACGAGGAAATAGCTAATTGCGAAACTGTATATGCATCAACGTAGCTTTGCGTTTGGACTATGAATACGTCAGATTCACACGAGACTGAACCTTCAATTCCTGTAGATATATTCGTGAGCAAGTTTTCATGTGTGTGTGTATGTTTGTACGTGTGAGGATGTCTAGCAACTCAAACTAGTCGTTCTGTTGACGAGAACTGACTGCTTTCATGGATCTCGATGTCACTGTGTGCTATGGAATTTGAGTGCAAATGGTGAGATCTGTGAGTATATGTAGTGCGTACTCGAGGTGTTATACCATTTCAGAATGAACCCTCGAGCGGCTTGTAATTTCAATTTGCAAAGAGCTGTTGTGCGAGGAAATTGCTGGATTCACGAAGTAGCCGCCGGTTTATTCCGAAATTACTTTCCAGTATTTTGTTTATGGTATGCTAGATTTCAAAGTCTCTTAGAATCAGATTGAATTTGCTTTTTTGGAAGTTTGAATAATTTTCTGTTGATGATAGAGTTTCTCCTTATGAATGGTAGCACTGTTTTTCTTTCAAAGAAAATACAAATGTAGAGTTTGTTTGAGAAACCTACGAAGTTTTGATTGAGAATTCACTAACCGTTGATTAGATTTCTCTTTCAAGTATATCCAGCACGAAGATTCCAATCAGGAAACTTCGAAACATGGGTTGTTGGATATGAGAATGAAAGACTAACGGTGCCCTCTCACTTTGCCCCCAAAAGTTTGGCCTGCCACACACATACAAGGTATTCCAGAAGTCGTTAAATTTCGAAATGGCTGGGAGTCAGTTAAAATTTTGAAACAAGGGCTCCTTTGTTCTGAGGATATTTGATGGTGGCCTTGGTTTTGACCTTGAAAGGTGATTTCCAAGGGCATCAAGCGGTTGATTAGATTTTTCTCAATAGAAACACCTACCTTTGACCTTGAATCCTGAAAGCCATGGAACTTTTGAAACGGAAATTTTTCGATTCGACTTCAGCTTGGCGAGATAGGTAGAGGCAAATACCGGTGGACGGTTAATTCTATAGCCCGAAGAAAAAAATTTCAAAGGTCATCCTCAAGGTCATTTGGAAGTCAACTATATTTCAGATCTAGAAACAACTACTCTCAACTCCAAATCCCAAATTCTTGCCGACTGACTTCGAAAAAGATTAACAAGATCATAGCCAGGCTGATGACCTCGTTTTCCTTCAATCACAATCCATTTCCATCACGAACATGTTACGACAAAATGCTTCTCTTGACTTTACCGAAGTTACCGTCCACCCGCATCGATCTTTCTCTTGCTTACCACGGTTCACCCGGATCAAAAATGTCTCGAAAATAGATGCCACAATTTTTCATTTTCTCGAAGATTTGAGGGTAAAATGAGGTGTTTTTATTGAAACAATCGAGTTATTCTTAAAATAACTCGAAAATAACCCACAAGTCCAAGGCCAAGGTCATCATGAGTTGTCTTCCCCAAAATAAGGGGGTACATACGTCAGGATTTTTCCTTATATTCAACGGTCCTAAGTTTCAGAGAAGAAGAGGGGAACTAACTTCTGTGTAACCATGTATTTGGAGAGTAACCTTCATTTTTGAGTTGGATCTTCACGCTGCGGTGAATTTTTCATTCGATTATCATTATTTTCGTGATGGGTCAAAATTAATTCGAGGACCCACCATGTGGCTGATTGAGCCATCACAGGACGAAAGTATAGTTTGTCCAAGAATGTCTTGCTCAGGAACAATTTGAGTGAATATTAGGCCAATCACGAACATCGAAGTAACCCATAAGAAAGTTCTCCTACCTGCTTCAAGTCAAATTAGCAAGTGAACACCCACATTGTGAAGGAACTACATACTATGAATGAAATTGGGATGCCATGTACAGTTCTGATCTAATTTATGATTCATATTTCATTTTGTATTCTACGTTGTTGCAAATATTGTTTTATCACAGTCTTCACATTATCATAATATATCAACACTTCTTCACATTCACTTTATATAAATGAGAAAAGATTCAATATTCTCCAGAAGTTTGCATAAAAGTATTTACTCTGCAGGGCTCGGTATCATGATTTCCTTTCTTGATATTCGGGTGTATTCCACATAAGTCAGAGCTGCAATTGACAACTTCAACATAACCATCACACTTTCTCCCTCATCATTTTCAATTGTCATCTTTGCAACACCCACACAGTCGACATGACAAATACAATCGATATCCCTTGAAGAATAGAAATATCATTTCGATCTTGTTCTATGGCAGAAGAAAACTCGCTAGAAGTAAAAAACACGTGCTCAGGAGCGTTTGAATAGATAATGCGATATTTCGTTGCTACGTCCCATCAGAAGGGCCACGCGGAAACGCACGATTGTCGCGAGATACCTGAACACGATGATATTTGCAAGTACGCGAGCGTGAAGGAAACGATGCTTGTTTTCACGTGGGAAAAACCCTCGACACCTCTGAGCAATTCTTTGGTTATGAAAGCACTCACTCCTTCGCTCCATAGCGTCAAGTATGCACTATATACATATTATCTCGGTATATAACGTGAATGCATAACTCCCTTGCCACCGGAATGCAAATTTTTCTTTTCCCATATCAGCACTCTATTCTCACACATCTTCTATAACATGATGGAAAACCATCGTAAGAAGATTTCAAAGTGTCGATCACGCATAACCTGACAGAATGTTTTACTACAAAACTTATTCAGAGTCAACTACGATAAGATTCTTATCTTAGGCAGAGCAGTGCTCTTGAAATTTTAACCGAGGAAAGTGTGTGAAAAGCTGAAGAAAATTTTTCCGATGGATATAACGGCTTGATTCGATTATGGCTGAGTAAACCACGAAGTGTTCATGCACCGCCGTTGCTATACTGATAAGTGCTTGAGCGTGAAAATTCTATCTAGCGTTGAATTTGTGATGAAAAATAGAATATTGTAAGTTCGGAAAATTATTTTCATCAGAGAGAGGGCGCACTGACTACATACTTTTAGAGATTACTGTAGGCATGGTATGTGCATGTGTGTGATCTGGACCTGTGTTAGTGGTAAACTCGGTCATTAGAGTGCATTGTGCATCTCTGGTCCACCTTTTTATCTCTATCAATATTTTTCTACTGACAAATACCAATGCAAAAGATTCTCACACTTACACTTACATATCTCACACATACATAGGATGGCCAGCTTCGATGAAATAAAGTTATATAAAGCTGGAGGCGATGGAGTCGCAAAGGCAAAAGGTGTCCGGGTGCGATAGCGTCTGAAAAATGAGCAAACTTAGCTATACTGCTACACTGCTGTTGACGTCTTGCTCCTTGCGCTTCCACAAAGATGTACTTTTGAAGCCCAGCTACCCTATCTATGCTTCAGCGGACACGCAATCCGTCTCGCGTGACATTATAATACGATCTATCCATATCAGCTTCATTCAATTCCATTCATGCATGATCCTGAATTTGAAATTGGGCTCTGAGAAGGATACAAGTTGGATTGAATTTTTCATCACTATATCATTTGATAACCAACATATTGGCAAAAAAATGGTTACCAACCAGTATCCGTCTTTTTTTTTATTTTCATATGTATTGATGAGTTTGAGAGGAATTCTGGTGGCCTGTAGCGATCCCGAGAAATAAATTGGTGTACAGATAAAGACAAAACACCGGACGACGAATATGAAAAATTTATAATCAGTTGTATCCCCAGGATTTTAGTTCCAGTTCTTCCTTCTTAGTTCATCAAAATCGTATTTACTAAGCTGTGATCGTACTCTCGTTGTAACCGTGGGATTGTGCAACAAAATCAGATATTTACCTCCGACATGGTTGAATGATCCTGGTCCGATATCATTCTTGTGCGGTTTTTGAGACCAGATTTTTTACGGCATTTTGATCAAGAATCATGGAAATTTTGTCTTCTTTCAACCAAAAACTTCTTTAAAGTTTGTGGCGGTGGAAAACTTTCAAGATCTATTCATTTAAATTTTGATCCCGCAAGAACATCATTGTACCCCATCCTCTGTGATATTGACTGCTTAGAACCATCTCACTACTCATGGAATAATAGATTCCAAAAAATTTTGAATTCGATAATATATGGACTAAGAGTGACGGTATTTACAGACAAAATGAGGCAAAGCTTACAAAAATCTGTTGAAATCAACAAATAATTATTTCATGTTCGAATTGTCCACATTCTAATCAGTGAGCTCAGTTCTCAGATTTTCAAGAGCGAAATTCTTTAATACGATATCCTCAAACATCTTTAGATCAAAAATCACGACGTGCAAAAATGCGGCTCAAAGAAAATTCATTAGTCACCTCTACAAGTGCCGGTATGATGCAGCATTCCCTGCCCATTACCATTTCAACTAGCTTTTATTCTTCTGCTCTTAGTTAGATTGGCATTGGTTAAAGTCCCAATCTCTTGACTGGCTCTTCAGAATCACTTTCTCTCAAATGGCATTCAACCGACGTAGAGCATCGATTATACAGACATGAATCGAGTGATCGCATCCTGAGTACAGATTTTTTCCTCTCGTCGATTTCAATCGAAGCTGGCACAATTGACATTTTGATTAGACTCGCTAATTGTCAACCGAACAAGCTGGTCGATCTGTTGGGATTAAATGAGAAAAGAACCAATGTCTCTGATATTCTTGATTCCATTTGGAGTGAACAAATCGCCATCCCTGACAAATATTGTCATGTCTTGGGTTGTTGTATTTTGAAGACCACATTGGTCATTTACTATCGATTCGTGCATGAGTCCATAATTTGAGTGACTGACTTTTTCATGTATTTGTTCCTTGAATTTACATAGAAAACGCAATTATTTGCTAGCTTATATTTACCAACTTGATATACTCCACAACACTTGTCCCATGTCAACTTCATTATACGACCATCTCAACGTACATTCTCCCGTTTTTTTCCACAAATAATATTTCACCAGTTGAGACATCTAAAAGAAATTCTACTCTAGTCTAATGCTCAAGTAACTTCTATTCGCAGGCAAAGCTTACAGAATTTCATTTTCTATCTGTCGTTTTGGTGTGCACTGCTTTAAAAAGCCAATTAGTCGAGTCAGTCAGCTACCGAACGAATATAAAGGTGACGAATATGGTGCAAATCAATGAATATTTCAGCTCATATTTAACAAGCACTCTCATGCTTTCAAACATGCAAAAATTCATGTTTTTTTGCAGCTTTTCAGTGGATAGCTTTGACTTCACTGATGAAACGAAACGCAGAGGTTTCCGTGGAGTGAATTGCAACGTTGAGCAAACAGCGCTAGATAGATGGACTCTAGAAGTTATTTACCTATTCAAAGTGAGAGCGAAGATGTTCAACGATGCGGACCAATTTCTGTGAGCTCGTGTTATTCATGAGGAATTTGGATGCCCATTGCCCAGGTCTGATTTGAATTTGCTTACACTAAATTATTAGAGTTTGTAGAAAATCTGACATCAATGTCTTTTTTCAAGTAAAGTGCAAACCAATTACATAAATATCCAGTTATTTCATATTTAAACAGAGGAAGAGGATGCATGAAGACTTTCCTTGTCAGGAACTGGGTGAATTTTCAACTAACATTCCAACCAGTTGGTTGAATTTTCAACCGTTGATTGGATTTTTCTCTCAACCAGCTGGTTGCATTCTTTCTCTAACTGGATGCTTGAAATTCTGATCAAATAAGCCCCGAGTCACATTGGTTGGAGATACAGGTTGAGCAACATCTCGTCGGCCATCGTATCCGGATAGGTCACCACCGGTCAAAATCTCCCACGCTTAGGTAGCGTAAAAAATTCGCTGACTCCGGTATAATGAGTATAATATATGGGACCCATAAGATTAGTAGACAGTAGTCCCCAGACGACATTTTGGGTCAGTAAGACAAGTTTTCTCATGTTTTCTTGTGAACAAATAGAAAAAAAGATCAGTGGCGCGGCCGTGCGAGCGTCCTCGGTCAGAAATCCATGTTAAGACAGCTCGTCTTGCGTTTGCTTAATTTTGGATCCCAAACAAGTCATAGGCTTTGCAAAAAGACGGGGGGGGGCTGGTCACCAATCACGATAGTGAATCGACTACACGTTGCTCAACCTGGATTTTTCACCGATTGGGCTCGTGCGGACGCCTGTGATGTTTTGTCTATTTGTTTATGGAAGAACATAATAAAATTTGTTGTTCTGGCCCAAAAACGTCGTCCGAGCATCAACATCTACCAATCTCATAGGTCCTGTATCATACCGCTAATAAAAGAGTGGTCAGGAATTTTTTACGAGAGCTAAGCGTGGCAGCCTCAGCCAAGCGGCCACCAATCCGAATACTGAACTGCAAAAAAGTTTCGTAACATTCTTTTCCGCAGAAGGCTCGCATGGCTACCGTTGATATCTTTCCTCTATTTGTTTATGAAAATACACGATAAAAATGATTTTCCTGAAAAAAAACGCCGCCCTGAAACCACCACCCAGCTCGCGGATCGCGTGTCCAGTTCAGCTAGCCGGTTGAGAATCCAAGTGTAGTTGGAGTTTTAAGTCAACCAACTGGTTGGAAATTTTTATTCAACGAGTAGTTGAAGTTTTTCGAATAAATTTCTTACGTCGTTGAAGGGAGTGTGCCATCATTTATATTCATGATATAGTATCAGAATGATGATTGTGGAACTTTTTCTGAATTATTCCACAGGTTTGTTGTTCGCTCGTAGTTTATGGACTACGAGGTATTTCCTTTCCAGGTGTCTCTTCAAGAATCAGCAAGCTATATTTCTCCGTCTGAATTCTTGAACGAGAGAAAATCCAAATATTTTCTCTCCTCGGCCCTGAATCATCTGTTCTAATTTTTCTTCATTTTCTATGCAAAACAAAACTCTTCATAACGACCAGACTCTACGAATCCCATCCAAATTACATACAGTAACATTCAAACTTTTCCCATTTCACGCTCTCGGAGGCAAAGTAGGAGAAGGTGTTGTGAAGGTAAAGTGATATTTAGTAAGTGTACTGCATCCAATTTTCACTGGGTGCATTCCTTCTGTTAGCTTTTTCTACGCGTGAATGCCACCCCTTTTTCGCTGCCTGCGTATAATGAGGTAAAAAAAGCACCGAGATAATCTGCCTCGTGGGCATCACGTTTTAAATTTAATCTTTCTCCATTTCCTTTCGTCGTACCATGTTTTTTTATCAGAGGCTCATTAGCCAGATTGCCGTAGAGAAAAATTACATGGTGGCGTTGAATGGATTACCCTCATTAGTCGCTTGTTTTTCAAGCAACATCACGTGCAGAGTGGAATGAATGGAATAGCCTCAAAATGCGTAATTCTGAGTTTGAATTTCTGACTCAATTTTGGTGCGTTGTTAGTGGGTTCTATGAAAATAACCTCGATTCGAAATACCGTGAACTGCGGTAGTTTTGTCATTGCAAAATGATTCAGTACTTTTTCTTTTTTGTTGATGATCAATTTTTTAGGTGCACTGGATTGATTTAATGACTATGTTGGAGAAGGTCCTACTATTTTCAGAATCAATTTATGCAGATAATAAAACGCCCAGCCAGAACTTATCCGTCCGCATTCCGCGTATCGGGTTAAGTACATAGGAAGGGTGGAATGTGATAATCGGTCGGATGAGTCACGGACGGGTCGATAGGTGAATGGGTTGGTGAGTCGGTCGGTCGGTGGATGGATGAATGGTCTGGTCCAGTCCGGACTGCTCCGATCCAATAGGGTCTACTTTAGTCTAATATGATCTAGTTCGGTACCAGTTCGGTGCTAGTACGGCTCTAGTACGGTCTAGCGCGGTGCGACTGGAGTCCTAGTCAGGAACAAGTACTGCGTGTGTCGCTGAGACCGCACTAGTACCGCCAGTACCGCACTAGTACCGTAATAGTACATATTAGAACTATATTAGAACCGTACTAAAATTACTGTACAAATAACGTGCTAGTGCCGTACTAAAATTTCCGCGCTAGTACTGAAGTAGAATTGCCGTACTAGAAGGGTGTAAGTCCGGTCTAGTTCAGTTTGATTCGGTCTAATTTGGTCTACTTCGGTGTATTTCGGTATAATTCAGTCTAACTCGGTCTATTCCCGGCTAATTAGGTCCAGCCTGCCTGATTTACTCTAATTCGGTCTAATTTGGTTCATTCGGTTCAAATAGTCCTGGCTTGGTTTTATTCGATCTAAATCCGGTCTAACTACCTCTAGTTTGATCTAGTACGGCCTAATTCGTTATACTTCGGTTTTAGTTAGGTCTAGTTTGCCTGATTCGATCTAATTTGGTTCAGTTCAGTCTCAATCAGTCGAATTACTTCTACTTCAATCTTATCCGGTCTGGGGTAGTCTAATTTGGTCTCATTCGACGTAGTTAGTCTGGTCTAGTTCGGTCTAGTTCTGTCTATTTCGATCTAGCTCGGTCTAGTAAGATCTAGTCGATCCAGTTTGGTCGGGTTCATTCTAATTCAATCTAGTTTGGTATAGTTCGGTCTAATTTGGCGTAGTCTGCCTGGAATATATTGCGTGGCCGCGTGTATCACGTATAGAACTAATTGATCAATTGACTGATTGACAATACGCCATCTTTCGGACTTTCACCAGAACCCTTTTTCAATATGATCACTCAATCGTTACCCATCATTCCACTAATATCATTTTGGAGTTGCGAAGGCATGGGAGACCTATCATGAACATTCGCAAGTGTAACAAGTGGTAGTGATAGAGGCAATAACGCTAGTCATAATAAGAATACTAGACAGATCCTCAGTCCGAAATATCGAAAATATTGAAGAAATGAAACCACCCGTAGTTGCCAGAACTACTGTGGCTCATGGTAATTGAAATTTTCTTAGATATATTTTTGAAATAATATCCCAAAAGACAGCCAGATTCATCATTCTGTCACCCAAAGGGAGGGATCAAGATAAATTTTTACTCACTCTGAAGGCATCCCGGAGCTCTTGCTCTTCTTGACTCTGATCCGCAGGTGAAGACGAGTTCGCACCCTCTCCAATATTGCTGACGATTTCTACAAATTCCTCGAAACTCACGTTACCATCACCTGGAAGAAGAATGAGCGTATCACCTACTTTAGAGGTTTCGTGAAACTAAAAATTGAAGAAATTCATTGAGTAAATCTCACTCATCGTTCGTGAGTATTGGATTCGTCAGAATCTAATATTCATTCATATCTAAAAATCCCTACTCACAAAGCGGTGTTTTACTGATCTGATATTTTGGAATTTAGCAGTATTTTCATACTGATGAAGGACTTCGGTTTCAGTTTCAGATCTTCAAAAACTCAAATAGACATCCCAGAGTATAATTCTATCAGTGATATTTTCCCGAAAAAATCCAGAGATATTATTTAGGGTATGATCTTTAAAATAATATACCACAACAGTTTCT
The DNA here is from genome assembly GCA_029851415.1 of Eretmocerus hayati. Classification (NCBI taxonomy): domain Eukaryota; kingdom Metazoa; phylum Arthropoda; class Insecta; order Hymenoptera; family Aphelinidae; genus Eretmocerus; species Eretmocerus hayati. The sequence continues at coordinate 22,487,153 of CM056741.1, forward strand.
CCACAGACATATCATTCGTGAGAGTAGTCTTTGCAGCATCAACGCAGTCTTAGAGAAATTAAGTGAGGTCAGCTTGCGGTATGGATCTCGTTCACTGACCGTAACTATTACGTTAGATATATTAGAGAGGGTGGTGGGGAGGAGGAGATCCGTGGCAAACCAATCAATTATTCAGAGCAATGCAAACAGAATCAAAATTGGTGGAGCTTGTTGGATAACAGGTCACGTTGCTCACCAAGAGTTGGAATCTCTGTCCAGATCGCACAGCAAACCACAACAGCGGGGAAGTAGCGCTTTATATATTCATGAGCATAATTCTGTGGTTGCTGAGTTTGATGCTGTGTATCAAGTAATCGTTGAAGTTCTATGCCCCCGTGAGATATTAACGTTCGTGATTTATAGTTTGGAGAAACAATCAGGAAGATTCGATTGAGAGCTATTTGACAATATGAACCCGAAATCAAAATGAGCAAGAATGAGTTATCGAATGGAACTATCAACTGATGAAGGCACGAGAGTTAGATACGTAAACCTGACTAGGCCTGCAACCAACCCTCGAAAAACGGTCTAGAAATCGAAAAACCGGCAAGATTCAGGTAACCGGTTGAAACCTTTTACGATCGATTCTATACACCTAGGCGGACCTTCAGTAGATTTTGGTCGCATTTTGACCGTGCAGAACATATTTATTATTAACAAAAATGCCTGTTTCGGTTTTTGAGGATTTCAGGATTTTCATCTTAAACTTGTCGATTCTCCGCGAGTTTTGCAATTTCAGACTCCAACTTCCGAGGATAGCTTTTTTAATGTATTCCTAAGGAAATGGCGTTGGTCCGGGGTCGCTAAAAATTTTTTCAACAAAATGGCGGCATTTTATAAATGATCTCTCGCGGAAATGAGACTTTTTTTCGATTGCAAAAAGTGTGTTGCAGATTCTCGAATTTGATAATCCTTGTGCACGGATATCAAAGAACACTACCTAACGAAGTTTTTGGTGGAGTTACAGATCTCCAAGTTCAATAGCCGAGCAACAATGTTAATTTGTTTATAAAGCGCGGCCACGCGCGAGGCTCGTTGTCGGGACGCTGAGTAGTCCTGAGTAAGTAAGTCGTGTTTGGGAAGTTTTAGAAGTGCTTTTCTATGTATTTCGAGACGCTGGATCGATTGCACGAGGCCATTTGCCCGAAAACGCTGGAATTTCATTGTTATTAACAATTGTTAGTGCAAAATTATGGTTTTTTGCCAAAATCTCAAGAAATATGCATTTTTACGAGGAAAAAATCCTCTACAGGAGAAGTATTCTAGAGTTTTTCGGAAAAATCAAACCCAAGCCGGAAAATTCGTGAAAAGCGTCACCCGCGGTTGATACGGGCTTCAGGGGCGACCGATGCCCCGCTGATGAATTCACTCGGATATTCAAGGCTAGGGGAGCTAGTATATCTTGCTCACGTGATTTTTCGTTACTTGAGTGAAGAATGATACACAGGATACTAAAGAATGCAGAACAACAATGCAGCCGACGGAAAGTGCCGTTCGCTTGCGTCGTCGTCGGCGGCCGTCCGCCGGCACTTGTTTAATCTTGTTCTTGCAGCGATGTTTCTCGCGCGAAGTGTAATGTGCGCTTGTCTTGAACGAACTTGCTTGAAAAGCCAAACATTCTGACGCTATCATGCCTCAAGAAATCAATACGGTAGTTTGTCACTGGGCAGTAGAACCAAACAAAGACGATTTGTATCTACACCCCAAGGAACGAAATTATGCTATGGATAGTTATCAGAGAATAATTCTCTCTGCTCTCCGGGATATCAGTCGTCCAGTAAGCCATTCACAACTTGAAAAAACAATAACAATCCACAAATATACTCGATTGAGAGAAGCTCACACAGAAAGATGGACCAAGGCTTGCGCGCGACCCGAGGCCGCTGTAAATCCGCGAAAAGTAGTTTGGAATTGTCGCTCGGCTATTGAACATAGAGATCTGGAAATTTTCCCATATAGAAGGAAATTCCATTCAAGGTAAGATATACCAGCTCACCTAGCCTTAAATCTCCAAGTGAATTCATCAGCGGTGCATCGGTCGCCCCTGAAGCCCGTATCAACCGCGGTCGACGCTTTTCACGAATTTTCCGGCTTAGGTTTGATTTTTCCGGAAAACTCAAGAATAATTCTCCTGTAGAGAATTTTGCGCTCTATAACTTTGATCTCCAGCGTTTCCTCGTAAAAATGCATATTTCTTGAGATTTTGGCAAAAAACCATAATTTTGCACTAACAATTGTTAATAACAATGAAAGTCCAGCGTTTTCTGCCAAATGGCCTCGTGCAATCAATCCAGTGTCTCAAAATACATAGAAAAGCACTTTTAAAACTTCCCAAACACGACTTACTCACTCAGGGCTACCCAGCGTCCCGACAACGAGCCTCGCGCGTGGCCGCGCTTTATAAACCAATTAACATTGTTGCTCGGCTATTGAACTGAGAGATCTGTAACCCCACCAAAAACTTCGTTAGGTAGTGCTCTTTGATATCCGTGAACAAGGATTATCAAATTCGAAAATCTGTAACACACTTTTTGTAATTGAAAAAAAAGTCTCATTTCCGCGAGAGATTCCTTATAAAATGCCGCCATTTTGTTGAAAAAATTTTTAGCGACCCCGGACTAACGCCATTCCCTTAAGAATACATTAAAGAAGATATCCTCGAAAGTTGGAGTCTTAAATGCAAAATTCGCGGAGAATCGACAAGTTTAAGATAAAAATCCTGAAAGCCTCAAAAACCAAAAAAAAGGCATTTTTGTTAATAATAAATATGTTCTGTGTGGTCAAAATGCGGCCAAAATCTACTGAAGGTCTGCCTAGGTATATAGAATCGATCGCAAAAGGTTTCAACCGGTTACCTGAATCTTGCCGATTAGGAGCCAAAAATTGGGGTAGGTTGCAGGCCTATAACTGATTAGTGTGGAAACGCATTGGTTGGAAATCATCGTATCCGCCATGAGAATTTGAGTTTTTTTCTCCAAAGTTGCTCGAATTCTAGTAATAAATTTCCGACACATTGGAACTGGTTGCTTTCTGAATGTGCTGATTCATGAGATTTTGGAATTAAAGAAGTATTCGATGCCCCAGTTCGAAAATGTTCAACCATCTGAAGATTGCATCTGTTTGAACTCATGATCATTCACGCGAGTATATTCGATTGATCAAAGTTCTACCCCAAACATGGGGTATAATTCACACACCCATATTCATGGAATATAAAATTTTTGGGCAGGAATGTCACATTAGTTGAATCATCATTTCCTCGCGTACTTTTCGACGCTAAAACCGAATCTGAGGCCTACAAAAAAAAATGTCAGGATTCCTCTTAAATCACGAGAAGTTCCTTTTTCAAAGTTTTTTCTGACGTAGACGGAATAATCTCAGCATGAGCTCGAGTTTAGGCGTTTTTTATTCGAATACCCCTAGCATGCGAAGATTGGTTTCTTCATGAATCCTGCACAGTATGCAAAAAAGGTGCTCTCAGAGGTTTCTAGGGTCATAAACTCTTAAAAATACTTGTTTTTGCAATTATGCTCACCGTTCACAGACGACGAGCAAGCCCTCACTCTTGATCAGGGTACTTATCCATATATACTTTCCCATTGCAGTATGAGTGTCTGAACACAACCCCGTGCTCCGTTTTGAGCTAACACGTCAGAATTTGCATCCACGTGGAAAAAACTTGTGGAAAAACAAGTTATTTGTGATTCAGAAAAATTCTGATGTCTGTATCGGGAACTCTGGTAGGGCTTCCATCAACTGCCTATCCGGATAGCCTCAAGTCCTGTAGGGCTCCTTTCCGGATATCGGAGGTCTGGGCGACCGTTTTTTATCAGTTTCATATTCGGTTTGATCCGGCTACCCGGACTTGGGGCTGCCCAATCCACTTCCCTACTAGTGTCTGATCAAAAATGTCAGTTTTTTTGACTATTCGGCAGAATAAATGACTATGCGTGTGACTTTGGAAGTTATGGAAGGTCCGTGCCTATTGATAATAGGGATATAGGAACGATTGGGTAGATTGTGCATGATTTGTTACCTCTTGATTTTTTTTTTTCATACCGTAAAATCGGGTGATTCGGTCCGGGTGGATAATCAGAAATCACACGGTATACTGCAAATGCTCATTGTGAAGATGAGACTCAAAGCTTCAAAATGAGAACTTGCAGAATACTGAATGATTTCTGAATATGAAGTTATCGCATAGACAAAAATGTTCCGAATCACCCACCCGGACCGAATTACCCGGTTTTACGGCATCACATAAAAGTCTTAACAGGGATATTATCCCTACTTTTGACCAATGAAAAATTTAATCTTGATGCAATTCACGCATGATTACGTAAAGTATTCCATGCATGCGGTGACATAGTTGAGCTGTTAAGCGGCTCACTGCGGAATTCAATTTTACCAATCGGCGCCAAGGGTAGCCAAGGATTTGATCCGGGTAACTCGACATCCGTGTAGCCGGAATAGAAACAGATAGGAGGCTAATCAAAAATGATCGCCACCCCTGCCGCACCCAAATCAGATTGTTGGGGTACCCCTCCCAGAACCTGATAGGGGGCTGATCTTTGGTCCGGCTGCCCCAAGCAAATTTCCGATCGTGGTTCTAGCGTAATCCAGAGCTGGGTTTCGGTTCCAGCATTGAAAAGTACATGAGGGGATCATGAACCGGTTAATGTTGCATTTCGGTCCGAAATTTTGTTGAATAAGAGAAGTCAATGATTTTCCAACAATTTTCATGATCGCAAAGATTTGATCAAAGCGACCAAATCTTTAAAATATTTTAATCCAATTTTCTCCCACCCAGTACAATCTCAGTAAATAAAATCTGAAGACAGGAAAGGTGATGTTGCAACCGTCTAGTGCGAGTAAATATTTATCCCCACGTAGGAATAAAGGCCAGGATAAAAATAAGCCGTGCGTGCCACCACGTTCGGTATAATGTCATGAAACCATTGATGTTGAAAATCCTCCGATGCAAGATACTAACGTTAGTGCGTGCTCGATTTCTATACTGCACGAGTGAAGAATGCAGAGCAGATACACAGAGTTGCGAAAGCAGAATCAAACAAACATACGTGGAAAATATATGGAAAACCTCTGGGTGGAACATCAACGAGATGAGATCTACAGTCTGATAGATTGTACCCACGTGAATCAAATGTACATTCGTATTCGAATATATATATAAATATATCGATATACAAAATACAATACAGTGAACGTTTGCGAAAAATGTCATGTACACATAGAGGGATCGGTGCGAGATGCGTTCGATTTTCTGCCCACTCGCTTGCTCTTTTTAGATTTATATATCTATGTAGATTGGGTGTATCGCATCAGAATATCGCAACGACAGCAAGGGAAGAATTTTATGTGCTTTCGTATATTTGGAGATGCGCGGATCTCGGCAATCGGATCTTTTGGAAGCAGGTGTTACAACGTACTTGTACATACACCGAATTCTATGCTTTGAATGGAAAACATCTCTAGGGAATGAGACCGATTCAGCTATAAAGTTGAAACTGGAGTTGCGTATGTACCAGTGTGGATATGTTTGTTTTGCCAATTTGAGAGGATGGTACTCTGGATGAAAAGCTCCTCTTGACCTTTTTTTGCTTGTGCTACTGCGATCCAATTCTCGTTTCATCGAGGTCTAAGCTCACTAATATAATTCTCCAAATTTCCTCGAATCTCTTCCTCATTTATGCGGGGTTGATGGTGTGATTTACTCATCGTTAGCCCGTATTTTTTGTTTTTTTTGATTATTAGATGGAAGGAGAAATTCGATTTCACAAAATTTTACTTGATGCCCTTATCATGTAGTTTTAGTTTTTGCTTGCAGGTTATGAGAAATAATAGTTGAAATTCAGATCAAATATCTTCGGCAGAGTACCTAACTTGGTTCGTACCGTGTTTTGCCAAACAATGAGTCACTACTGAAATAAAGGCACCTTCGAAAGTGAGACACCCTTATCAAGGATCAGACAAGTTATGAGACCTCCTTCAGTTATGAGACACCGAAAATATCTCCAAAAATAAGCCAGTTCACAATTAATATACTCGGGGATTGCAGGATCGGCTCTATCCTTTGTATTGATCCATTCACCAATCATTCGTTCGATCGGCCGTCTCTTTGGGCATCGAAGTTATGAGACATTTTCCGAAAATAAGCCCTCTTCCGAATATAAGACACTTTGTCGAGGCCAAAAAAGCTAAAGGACGTCATATTTTGGGAAAACACGGTAAAAGAATTTTTCTTGTGCCAATATTATTTGGGTCAAAATTAGATTGAGAAATTTGAAATTAACAATTTCTGAAATTTTGTTCTCCAGGACCCAGCTCATAATATTTGCACTTAATTTATGATCCCAATTTCGCACGTCAAAAAATTTTTGCCGTCTCCTATCGAACAAATTCTTGCAATTCCTATACAAGCCCATTGATCAAGGAATCAGTGAACACTAAATCTGCATTCAGATTCCATTGAAGCACCATGAAATGACAGATACTCGTCCAATCTTACTAAAGCAACAGCTCTACAATACAGCTCTGTAATTGCCTGTTTCTAAGCCATCGGAGCTTGCACTCGACAATATATACATCTCCTGCACAGTAAATTCTTTTAAACTTCACATTGCAAAGCAGCTTCGTCGTCGGTTCTCCTGTTGCTGTACTATTACCCGTCACACCGGTCACGACCCCTTGTCTCATCTGTCCTTCTATACCATCCCCTATATACATATATCCTTTGCTTACGGGCCATCCGTCTTCATTCTTACCTGTTGCCTTGATTTTATATAGCTATAATTTACTATAGGTGTACCAACGGTACGGAATAAGCCGTGTCCGGAACGAAAGCTCCTCGCTCTAACCATTAATATCATTCGGACCTTTTTTTCTTTTTTTTCCTCCGATTCTCTCTTCCAATTAAGCGTGATTTTCTAGAGAAACAGCTATACGTAAGGACGTCAGACTGTCTTTTGTAGAAAAAAGGACTCCTTAACAGAACAGAATTTGATTCATTGTAATTTTCTCCTGTGGCTTTGAACGGAATAGAATCTGACGAGTACAATGACGTTGCAAAGTACCAATGCTACGAAGTAGGACGCCGCCGAACACTCGATCTAATTTACGCTCTTGCAATGTAATCAGGAAAGTTTTGATTATTTGGGAAAGGTGGAGAAGACAATTGTGAGTCACTCGCAAGTTGCTTTGCTTTGCTTGCAATGAGTTTGAAATAGGGGGGGGGGGGAACTTTTACTTGCCAAGTATCGAATTTTCGAGTTGCTATTTTAGAGAATTGTTCGATTTGGGAAGTAGACGAAAATTTACTATTCGAAATTCGAATGTGAAGATATTCAGGTTGCCTATTCTTTGAAGTGAATTAATTCTATTTTAAAATTATCAGAACAAAGCCAACCCCGTGGCCAACCCTAGTTTGGGCTAAGATACAAGAGAATCACTCCGAGCTTCCTAATTTGTATTCTCATTCTTGTTTGTTTCTCATGATGAAGCAGCTATTTTAGATTAACTGTGCGTGGAAGTGAATTCTGCGCATTTTGCAATTTGATTAGCACCCAAACATTGAATAAATACGAAAACTATTGTTCCATACATGGGAGTGAAACTATTTATTCATATCCCAGTGATGATTCCGACTCTCGTCCGCAGCTCGGCCCACAAACCCATCACTCGGATGTGCATTGAAATTTTCACATCCCTACACCGGAATGAAGTCATTTTGACACATGAGACGCAATAAAGGTCTTTTTGAAAAGATTCCCGATTCGACGCCCAAAATTGTCAATAAAAATATTCCAATTCATAGACGTGCAACCAATTTATCGCATTCTCGTGACGATTCCAAGCCTCACCTTCGGGTCGGGTCGGGATTTAGCCACTTGAGAAGCGAAATATCGATTTTGTATCCTTGTATCAAAGTCGCCTGTTGCCAATGAGATAATGGAGAAGTTTCACAGAATTTGGTTGGAAATGACTGTTACGATCCTCTGAGTGAACTTTCAAAACGGCTAGAGTTTAATTTTTTCCGATGCCTGTGAACTTGGAACAGCGGGAGAGATCAAAGGACTGAATCCAACGTGCAGCTTTTACTTTCGCTTATAAAAAATGGGAACAAAGTTTTTATATATAACATAAAAACTAGCTTGTTCAGGAAGGAAACCGAAGCATAAAGCAGACGTGTGTGAACTTGAACGTGCAATCAACCGTTGAGGCTAGTTGTCAATAACGTCAATCCAAACTGGATATGGACGACTATTTCTCAACAAACGTTGTACGAACAGCTCGAAACTTCACTCGGTACATACTCTATTCAAACTTTTCGTTCTCAATCACTCGAGTTCTAGTTCTCAACAGTTCATTGATCGGAAACCTCCATTATATGACTTTCGGGATATCTCGTGTTGTTGACGTTCGTCACAACTAAGTTCAAGAATAAGGACTTGGTACTTGGCAGTTATCAATTGCATCACTCAAATCATGAATTTGAAACTACCGGGAGTCAATTGATAAAGTATGCTGGAAAATCAAGCGGAGAGAAACTGTTATGGTTTTGAAGGCCATCTAGAACGCCATTCATGAGGAGCAAATTTTTTTATTTGATATTGAAAATTGGTTTTGGACTCCGCAAAAATTCTGAAGCCAAGGTGACTCGGAAACAAGCGTCCCCGAGTGTTGACGTTCGGGATGAGTTTGCAGTTTCGTACAGGACGTAATTGTCAGAAAGTTGAGAAGATTAGCTAATTAAGCTTTGAAATTGATGAAGATTTCTCTGATGAAGAAGCACAATTTGGAAGCATCGCACACGTCAATGACAACATAACCTTTAGAACTGTTTGTGTCGTGGATCTATCATATTTTTCATCAACATTCTCATCATTGAATGATGAGAGGCTGGTCGTTTGCCTAAATCTGTTTGTATGCTCAAACACTAACCAGATTCCAGTGTAATTTTCCTGGTCTGAGCAATATCCTCGCGGGAATTTCAGCACAAACTCAATGGAGAAGTATTTCTCTCAAGACCAGTGGCACATAAAAACATGACGATATTTTGGATGCTGAGGCTACGGAGATAGCGTAAATCAGAACGTGTTGGACTAATTATCTATATTATTAGAATTCTCGACACTGAATCTAGATCAAATATTTCTTCTGCGCGAATCTATTTCTAAACTCATGCACACGACGGGTTTTCATTTCATTTTCCTGCTCTGGGCAACACCTTCACGGGATTTTAAGCACAAGTTCAAAAGAATTGTATTTGTCTCAAGATCGATGGCAGACAATATTTTGACATTCACATCGTGGCAATTGTGTTGATCGATGAGAATGGGATAACCCGTCTATGAAATCGAAATTTCCGTTGTTCAACTGTAATCTGATATTTTCTCTGCACGAATCTATCGCAAAACTCGAACTCGAAACAAATTCGTCTGACAATTCCTTGCCACAGGCAATAGTCTCATGGAATTTTGATGTCGAAAGTAGATGGAAATGTGACTTTCCTCGAGGTTGCTATTAACACTCCAACTGGTGATCCAAGCGGTGATCAAAATCCCATTAAATGGGCCCCACCGGTGGGGCCCATCGCACACATGACCCGAACGCGATTTTCGTCGTCAGTGAACGTGTTAAACTACTTATTTTGATCGATCTCAAGATGATACTGATTTTTTTTCCAATTTGTGCTCAAATTCCCGTGAAGATATCGCTCAGACCAGGAAAATGACACTAGAATCTGGTTTGTATTTGAGTATGGAAACAGATTCGGACAAAATAACCAGCCTATCATAATTCAGTGATGAGAATTTTGATGACAAATATGCATCCTCGAAAGAAAAAATTCTAGAGGTTATGTTGCTATCGACGTGTGCAATGCTTCCAAAACAAGCTTTTTCAGCAGAGGATGCTTCATGAATTTTGAAATTTCAGAGTACAATCAGCTAACATTCTCAACTTTGTAAGTCCATACCGAATGTAAATAATAGCAGACGCTTGTTTACGAATCGCCTTGACTCCAGAATTTTTGCGGAGTGGATGGGGGTCAGCACGGCTGACGCGGCGATGGTCATAAGCCAGTTTGCTCTTTGAATCTTGCAATTTTCAACATCAAATAAAAATCTGATTCTCATTGAATGGCAATTGCAAGTATTCATTCCTTCGTGAAATTTTCCGGACTTTCGATTGAGCCCACTTGGTCCTGGCAAATATTGCATATTTACGGAAATAAGTTTTGTAAATGTTGATTCGTCGATTCTTGGCCTAAAAACTAGTTTTTGAAATCACCGACCTCCAAAACCTAGTTGGACAGTGTCTTATTATCCCCAGAGTCCGGGTCAAAGCTACCGAATATTTCTTTCAGTATCGTGGTGCTAGGCTCTAAAACTCTCTTCCTCCCCCTCTACGCAATTCACCCTCACTATCATCATTCAAAGTCGCCTTAAGGTTCCATGTATTCATGCTTGACTCCCTGGGTTCCTCAATCATCCCTGAAGTATTGGAATGCGCGCTCTCAGCAAGTGAGGGAATGTTTCCATCGCACTCATGCGACCGTGTTTCCTGATAGTAATTAAGTGCCGTGTTATATCTGTGATAAATTGAGACTGTTAGAATCGCGGACCAAATATCTATATTCAAGATATTCTTCTTTATATTTTTTTCTCTGATTGTTTAGATTTGCAGATGATATTTTTATTTCAATGGGATTCTTCTTCAATATTGTGTGTAGATAATATGTGTATCTGATTCTTCCCTACAGGCAGAATGAAAAGCGTATATATCTATCTATCTATCCATCATAAGGACATATTATTTTACCTTTTCAATAGTTCTCGTGGAAGTGAGAGCGATCGATACCGAAAAAAGTTCCTACTTTTTCCCGAACAAATTGAATTGCATCCAATACGTTGTGCTTATGGAAAACTCTACCGGAAAACCCAGATGTACATCGGATATCAACTTCCTAGTACATAGTCCAATCAAAACCTGGGAATCTTTCTCAGCTCGAAATTTTTCAGCGAAACATTACGAAATGAGAGAATAGGAGCGACATTCAAATCGTTCATCAATGCTGGACTCAATTTACTCAGATGTACTCTAACCATATTTCGTCATGATAATTTTTTATCTCCAATCTGGAATTCTTTGGCATGAGCATTGAAATTTCATGAGTCACTAATTTGAAAAAAATTTCTTAGTAGTAATTTAGGAGATCTAGTCGCACTGTAGAAGGAAGTGTTCAGTGAACGAGATGTGAAATGGAATTGGATCCTACAAAAGTAAGTGGAAAATCCTGGCAGGAAGGTATTGAGTTGGTTTGCGTACACAGAATCAACAAAGCTTCTCACATTTCTCCAGCATATGCCCATGGATATCTTTCTCGTTCACTTTAGCGATGCAATTTTCAGTTATCGCCTAGGGCTCACGAGTCTTCTGTATTCCTTTGTTTCATTCTCTTTCCACGTGCCGCAGATGTTTCTCATAATAGAGAAATTTTCATTCTACTTTTGTAAGATGTGATTCTTTCCATCAAAGGAGCTCGTTCAGTGCAGCGTAATTGGAACGGAGTCTTAGAATATTATGATGAATTTTTCATCTCAAAATATGTATCGAATGCATTTTGAGAGCAACCGGTATTTCATCTCGGGAAAGAGCAACCCTCACTAAGCTTGAGATGGCGAGGTATTAATTCTCCACTCTCAATTTGATCTAAACGTGAAGGGTTTTGTCTAAGCCCTCCTACATCGGTCACAGATCTTATCGGACAGAAGACACTCACACGTTCGAGAGTTTCGCTGTCCAAAGAATCCTTGATATTTGCCTGCAGCCGCTCAAGTAGAAACGCTGTCAATAAATCATGTTTGATCGGACAGGCCCGAGAGTCATTGAAATAAGATTATTTTCGTTGGGTTTGATTTTAGGTATCTCTACAATCATTTCCCAATAAGAATAAACGGTATAAACGGTGGATCCCGAACCGAAATCGATTTTCTCATTTCTCTATTACACATGAAGGAAATGAAAGAATTCGTCTCATTCACAGCTTCCAATCTTTATTTTAACCTTACTATAATAACTCAGAAGAGATAAGTCTCATCAAAAATTTGTGGGATAGTTTTTTGTAGAGTTTTTGAAAATCTACAAAATAACCAAATTCATCAAAGAAATGGATACACCCTGAGTAATTATAGACACTTCAGGAGAAGGTGCAAGAAATCTCCAAGTTTCTGCGATATTTCTCTTCCATCTGAGAATGTCAGAGTTGCTGTTCCCCGGTTTTTGATAAATGAACTACTGTATAAATTTTTCGGAAAAACTCATTTCCCTTCAGTTATTACGGTGAAACCTCAAAAAGACGGAAAAACACAAAAAGACCAATTCCTATAGACCGTTCTCAATAAGAAAATCAAAAAAATTGGATTTCTTTCAAAATCCACCGATGGATTCTTTCGATTCTTGTTGAATATGATCGCAAAGACACCTAAAATCAAACTCCACAAAAATTTCCATTGAACCCAAAATTTGGTAGTTGGCGAGGATGCTGTGCCATTTTAGAGTAGAGAGCTACTCGCTGATGGCCTTCCTTTAATAAACCGAGTCGGCAGTTAAGAGCGTATCTCTGCCTCGTGTCCACGGGGGCAACCGGCATACATCCAATAGTCAGTGGCCTAGGATGTAAATCTCAAATATTCATAGGGCGGAATGAGGTTGGTGGACTTAAAATACTCGTAATCAGTTGAGTAAGAAGTGAGGAGAGTAAATTGGTGGTAATCTCATCTGATTATCATCGACAATATGCTTTAACACGTTCGCTGCGACGGGTCCCACGGGTGGGACCCGCGCGTCCTCTTTTGAGTGCGACGGGTCCCACGGGTGGGACCCGTTTTTGCTCGGGCTCTAGCGTGCACCAAACAACGTAGACACATCCAATGGCTTCTGTAGCGGTTTTTACTCACTATATACGATGCCGAGAACATATGTGCACGTCAGTTTCAGTATCGGACTTGATTTGTTCGAGCTACGCCATAAAAACTCAATTATCGTGGAAACGGCGATGAATAACACAAAAATAGCAAGTAAATTGTGAATATATCAAGTCCGTTTGAATATTTCACAACGTATCTTAGCTTATTCGAAAGCTCACGTCAAAAGTTACAAAATGAACCCAAGTACGCGCGATTTGAGTGAGGTAGAGCCAAGTTATCAGAAATTTAGACGCAAAATAACCATGAGGCAAACCAAGTAAATGGTTGACATTGCAATTGCACTTCCTCTCTTCTCAATCTATTTTATCTCTCCGCGTATGAAAAATTTTTTGTATCCAGAAAAGTTGAAGAACATCTCGAATAAGCATCTGTGTCTCGTGGATTCACGAGGATAGAAAATCATACTCGCGTGGATCACAATCGCAATCCGTGGTTCTTACGAGGCAAAAGCTTCCAATTCAGGCCATGCTCGCGAATTAGCCGAACGGTATCGAGAAATTAACAAATGCTCCAAAAAAGGTAAAGATCACATACTAGGATCACTAATTCTTGTAGTTTGATCATTCGCTAGATCCCCCGTTGCACGACAGAAACTTTCGCGGGTCCCACCGGTGGGACCCGTCGCACTGAAAAGAGTCGGACTTAATTGTGTGCGACGGGTCCCACCGGTGGGACCTGCGAAATTTCTTAGATTTCTTGTATATGCATACTAAACTGATTACAAATCAAAAGGTTTGACTATTATAGGTGCAAAATCACGCGTTTGTACTCTCTCGCACTCTGGGACGGAATGCCGGTTTTCACCGTCGCAGCGAACGTGTTAATGGAAATTACTTCTGAAATCTGTGAACCGCTATAAATTCGTCAGATTCACTTGCTAGGTGTATTTTTGAATGTTGGGGAAGATCGAGTTGACGTTACTTACATTTTTCAACTGTATTTACAAGAAGAGCGTTCATATCGTACTAAACCAGTGAATCGCGGAAAGGATGAATTCGACAACAGTATCCAAAAAATTGCTTGAAAACTCGATAAAAATTTGTTCATCACGAAAATAGTAACAACCGCAGGATGTGTCATCCTCTTGAGGTTTATCCTACACAGTTATGAATGAAATTTAAATGCGATATAGCAGACAATTTTTATCCTTACATATTTTTTGACCTATCACTTTGATGACCTGGCTGATTTGATAGATCATCTTTGCTGCATCTGAATCAACAACTCTCCAAAAAGTTTCCTGACTCACATTCTGAAGTTCTTTTAAAACTGAAGCTCGTTAGATAAGCATGGATCGTCAAAACAACAATGAATAGGAAAAGCATTCCGTTCTTATTTTCTTTCTTTTTTCATATATTCTTTTTACCTGCAATCGTTACGCGCTCTTTACGATCCTGAAAGTGAGAATAGCTTGTGTCACAAGAGAGATCTTTTCCCTCTAAAGTACCGGAAAAGCGTCATTGAAGGCTGAACAATGTGGATTGTCATCAGATGACACAAAAGTCCCAAACTATAAGTGCACACGATCACGTACGGGAGAGCGAAAAAAGAAAAAGAGAGAATGCGATCAAAAGAAAAAGAACTGAAAAGTATCGTGGCACTGAAACTTGACGATTCAAGTGGAGAAGACTACTGCTGTTGAGCCGCCTCCGGCGCTGAACGAATTTCGAGCATTGTTCAATTTTTCTTATCCAGGAGTGGTAGTATTGATAGAAATATTCTGGCCCAACCAATACAATCAGGAATATTTTTTATGTGATGATATAAAATATTTTTCTTTTGGTCATAAAATACCGATGCCTGCAATCCGAGTAAATATCACATCCAAAGTTTGAACTTGGAAATACTCAATCCAATTTTGAGAATAAAGTTGGAATTGCAACAGTTTTGAGACGATTTGTTCCTAGTGTAGTTATTGGAGAACTATATGACTATATCCTTTTATCACTATTATTCCCTAACACAGGAGATATGTACTTTCAGAAAAAAGGGAGTGGAAGAATAGTTTACTATCGAAAAATTCTTTAATGGCAAGGAAAGATGAAAGATAAAATATAAGGAGAGATCAAACAGAATAACAAAAGATGAAGGATGCAAAATACAAAATATAGAATGTCGGATAAGACATAATTGCAGTGTGATTTGAGACGAGATACCAGATGGACTGAAACCTAGTGGTAAAAATGGATGCAGGAAAAAACACCACGAAAAGTATAATATACCGTCAACCGGGGTAACTTTGGAACACGGGGGTAACTTTGGCGTGCCGCCGTAGGGGCGGCAGCAGTCCTAAATGCGGCCCTGGAACAACTCATGAAAGAGTGGTTATCACGCACAGTTGGCTTGGCAAGATGATCCTGAGACTTTAATACCGATTTCTCCTACTTCGGGCACGCATAAACAATGTTTTGCATTGTCGCGAGGGCCTCCAACAGCTTTCAATCCGTTTAAAAGCTGATTTCTTCAAAAGTGCGTTTTCAATCTAACAAACAGTCTCTCGGGAAAAGTGGTGTGGTTCCGACTTTATCAGGTCGGATCCGAGGTGGCTGAGCTAGATTTCACTTGTGTGTATACATATCTGGACGAATCCGTTGTTACATTGGAGTATTTTCACGAAGTTTCAATTTTGTAGAGTAGAAACTGACAAGTATGTATTTTTTTTTTTTCAGAAACCGGGATAACTTTGGCCGAGTCTACATAGACGCGCTCACCCTGGGCGCGCGCGCTCTCTCCGCTCACACTCCTCCACCCAAGCACCAGAGTAGGTACCGAAAATGGGATTTGAAAATCTTTCGACGAGTGTTTCCTCTCAATCGGAGTATCAGCACGGGTTTGTGACATAAAAAGTAGCTAGTTTATCACGTGAATCGAAGAAAAAATTGATTTGCATCGAATAGAGATCGAAAAGTGAGAGACTTGGATGTCGATCAATGTGCCTTTATATCACTACCCTCAACTTCTCAGGTTCCTCACTCGTGGCTTATTCAACAATATTCAACATTATCTTGGCTTTGGATTGAGACTTTCTCCAGAAACTGTGAAATGAGCAAAGGTGTGCGGAATTCTGGTTAAGAAGAATCGAGCTATTCCATGTACACCCAAGATCAAATTTGTGTTACAAGAGTCACTCCTCCGTAGATTTGGGGTATCTTGGGTGTTCTTAATTAGGATTTCATACACTTTACCTCATTATTCAGCTTCTGGAATAAGTACCAATGTATAACCAAGATGATGCTCAATATTGCTGAATGGTTTGCAAGTTGGAGACCTGATCAAAAGTTGGGGGATGCTCATATGAGACACAACCACGTCTCTCATCTTTCGATCTCTATTCGATGCGAATCAATCTTTTGGTCGGTTTACGCAATAGACTGGCCGTTCTTCATCTCACAAACTCACCCTGATACTCAAGTTGAGAGGGAACACTCGTCAAGAATTTTTCAAATCCCATTTTCGGTACCTACTCCGGTGTTTGGGTGCAGAGTGCGAGCAGAGAGAGCGCGTCTGTGTACACTCGGCCTTTGGAACACCTATTCATGTTCTCTCAAATTATTCCCCAAGATCTGTATCATCATCGAATTCTACTTACTCGAGTAGCCGTTGTTGAGAGCTCCAAAATGACCCAAAGAACGTCTCATTTCGACCCACGGAAGCCGAGTTATAGTTATTTTTGTTAGAATCCGACTGTGAAGGTGTTTTCCTCCTCGAGATTTAGCCATGGTGCAGACAGTGAGTTATGCTGAAGGTTCCTATGCTCGAATATAAAAGTTGAATTCAACCTAACGGACTTTTACAGCAGGTCAATAGAAAGCTAAGACACTCAGTTTTTGATTACCGATGGTGAAAATCGATTGCGTGACCTAGTTTATGAATTAATTTAACCAATGAATAATGATAACAATTTCTGTTCCAAAGTTCCAGTCCGTGTCTAACTTTGGAACATGACTTTCAGCGCTCTTTGCTCCAACCAGATATGTCCAAATGGATCTCATAAGCACCGCAATCGAAAGCTGAAACTGTAAGCTTTCGTTTGACCACAAATACAATGTGCTTCTGATGCACGATGTACAAGTTTCGCGAGGTTTAAGGAACAAAAATGCGATTTTTGTTGCAAAGTTACCCCGGTTGACGGTATACCTAGGACCGGGATGCGACTTATCCAGCTGTAAATTTGGAGAAAATTCAAAAAGGATGAAAGAAGAATGTTGAAATGAGCTGAGCATTCGTTGTTGGAGAAGAGAATCTATTTTAAGTTGGAGCAGTATTATGTACTCATAAACATTGAGGTTCAACGGACTCATATTCATCGTCGTAATTTTTCTAATTGAAATATTTGAAATGCCCCAAGATGGAAGTTACACCAGCCCAAACTTCTTTTTGTCAAATTAACCTCTCATTCCCCTGCTGAATTCACAAAGAGTGAAAACCAAAAAGCAAGAAATGATCCATTGCAGAGAAATTCTACCCTCTATGAAGTTTGCCCTACGAGCGCAATCCATCATTATAATAAGCCATCGCAAAGCCACGCCGAAATCCTCCTTCCCTCCCCCTATCCGCATCACACTAAATATTCCGCAGAGAGATCATATAACCTCCGGTAATTAATTTCTCAAAGTCAGTAATTATTCAACTACATCAAAAGCTATATAGAAGAAATTATAAAGTTAGGAAACACTTGGTGGGTGTACAATTCGATTTCAGCTGAAAATTATGATCGTTCAGAACGTGAGGTGTAGCAAATTCTCGAAAATTCATCAAAAGTCTGAGTTGTATATATGTCATTACACTAGAGACTCGCAGGTTCTGATTACATCATATGCACAATCTCATTCTGCGCTACATCAGGAAGATTGGATATAATTCATCTGGCTCAAGGGAAACCCAGGCATTCATTTCTGCACATATCCGCCGAGCGATTCGATATTTTTGTATTGAAAGATACATCCCGTAGAGACGTGACCATTCCAATAATGTTGCGTTTACTCTTTTCCTCGTCGATATGTATACTTTTCCTGTGAGCTGAGTTCAAGTTCTCTTCGAGGAAGAGCGCTTCGTTGTTGAATTTTTTTTTTTTTATGGGAATGAAGATATTGAATTTAACGAGGTATCAGATTTTTCAAGTACAAATTTCTCATTTTTTCTCCTGATATCCATTTATGGCATGATTCTCTTCAAAATCATCGTAGTTTTTCAAATTTTCAAGATCTCAGAAACGAGGTGTAAAGCAGTACAATCGTGCGTAAAGCAATTGCTTTACGATCACCCGTGCGTAAAGTACTGCTTTACGCCCGGTCGGTGTGCTTTATGCATCAACTTTACGGTCGAGTATTATGAATACTACATTATTGCCCTGGGCGCGTTCGCCCAATTCGGGCGCAAGGACAGTTTATTTCCCGAGCGAAGCGAGGGAAATAAGTCCTCCGCGCCCGAAATGGGCCTGCGAGCACAGGGCAATAATGATTTTTCATCATGAGAATCCTAATACCGCATTTGAATGCGGCATTTTTAGGTTAGAATGATGAAAAAAGGTTTTTTGTCCCACAACTGCTAGTTAAAACTTTGATGCTAGATTCCAATTCTATAATGTTGAGGGTGAGGTTGCGATCATCAAAGCATCAGAAACGGTCTGATCGATATTAAAATAATGGCCCAGGGATAAAAAACTTTTTGAGATTTGTGCAGATATTTTGTCCGGTGAGTGTTACTAGTGGCCTTCATGGTGGCCGAAGATATTTGAATTTGAAAGAATTTTCTGGTCATACTGATCTGCAATTGATGGAAAATGTGATCCTAATCTTTCTGTAAATACAAGTAATTGAGATGAGCCATTCTTTTCAAGGATATTTTCACCCAATAAAAATGACCAAGTTGAGAATTGGTCTAATTTTTCATCGTCTAGTGTATCAAAACCAAGAAATTGATTCATTATGGAGTAATTTTTCGGATAAACATGAGTGTACAGATATCGTTCTTCACTGAGTTTTCGGCTGCAGGTCGATTCTAAATCTTGGTCATCTGGATTAGAACATCTACCAACTATTAGTACGGGGAGTCGAGTACACTTCTCCACGTGTTGATCCCTGATTCTATGATCTGGACTCACAGCCTTAATAACAATCCAAAATTGCGAATCAACGCAAGTCGCGGAAACTTTTAGTTCATAGGCGTCTGAACCTAGTCTAGAATCAAATTCGATAATGTGATTATGTGACACTGGATGATACGCACACGTTTACAACTCTCGAAAAGTTTCTCAGAGTGAATCGCAAAAGACGGAATAAACGCAAACGAGGCTTGGTCATATTCACCCATATCATATTTTGTGAATGTGAAAAATTCTCCAACTCAATTTTGGAGACGAAAAAATTTCAAAAGCTTCACGTTTGGTGCTAGGGATGTTTTCTGATTCCTAACGTTGTATATATGAGCTGGCAACTTCCCCTTTGAAAATTTTTACGAGGTGGAGGGGCTCTGATTTGAAAAAAGAATTCCTAACATGATACATGGGCAGCCTCTCTGAGGGACCGATATTGCAGAGTGAAAATATCGAGTGACATTTTAATTAGTTCCGTGCTCAATAATGTCCAATCCTAACTTTTCTTACCAATTTCTTCACCTTTTCTCGCAACTAAGGTGAGAAAGTTGACTAGCGTAATACCTGGTTTCCAAGGCCCCAAAATCTCAATTGAAATTCAAATTTTATCCTTAATTTGGACGTGATCTGCATTCGGAACGTGGCTTCGAAAGATTTTCTAGCTTTCTATGCTCTGTGAGTGAGGGGGTTGCGCACGAGTCATCCAAACTAACTAGTGAATGAATGAACAAGACGAGCAGATGGAATGAGGTGGTGATGGTACAAACTCACCGTCGATGTCGATTTCCTCTAGCATGGTGCGAAGTTCCTCTGCCCTGGCGTGCTGTCCAAACGATCGCATCACCCTGCCGAGCTCCTCCTTTGTTATGCTGCCATCGCCATCCTTGTCAAACAGCCGAAACGCCTCGCGGAACTCTGAACAAAGCCAATCAAATCGATGTCTTCACTCTCTATCTCCATTCAACCATATGTCATTCGTAGAATAGTTCATGTATGAGTCTCTTTGACTATTATCAGTAGAAAATTACTCGTGGAACGTCACCTCATCAGTGTTAGAATAGTTATTGGTAGAGTTAATTGACACGAGATTCTCCTATGATAATCATCAGAGTATATTCCGATAAGTTTCTCAAATTTACAATGAAAGTTTCTTCATTCAGCAAAGCAATTCATGGTTTTCGTTTCAGTTCTAGATTATTATGGGATTTCTGTCGTGCCCTAAACAGGGGCTACTTTGGGAAAACCTCGGAGAAATATCGCGTAAGATCGCAGTATGCAGGCGTAGATACTTTATTTGCTATTTTAAAATTGATCTTTCCCACCCATGGTTCGGCGAGTCAATGATTGGCATTCATGAGATTAGACTCTTGCAGCTATTGCATTGGTTTTGAGTCAGTTTTACCGATTGTTATCATGAGAATGAAATTTTCTACATATATTCGAATGAAAGTGACTTGGACTTGATTTGATGGCCACGGAAAATGGAGCTACGGGTTAAAATTCATCATTCTTGCGTACCATGAGTAAAACAAGTTAGATTTGGAACCTGAATATAAAGTTTTGAGACCTAACGTGGCCCTACTAGTGATATTTTCAAGGGTCTTTCATTATCTCCCTGGTGTTCCAAAGTTACCTCAGTCGATGGTAATACATTTTATAATTCAAGACATGAGTTCTTGGACAGAGCTCTGAGTAGAGGCTCTGAGAATAATTTGAAAAACTGTTACAGTTCGGTTATTTCTAGATTCTGAAGTTGTTTCAAATCTCAGAGGTATGAGCGGCGTTATTGAGAGAGTTCAGAAAAATTGATCAAAAGCGTTTTTACATATAGTTCAGCCTAGTGGTTCACAATTTTTATCTGATTACGGGACAAATATTTTCTACTCTTACATCAGATCACGCTGTTAACTTTCTCACAATGCTATGTCTAAGTTCGACTTTGTCAAGATGAATTTATGTGGACTCATTCTCATTCGGCCCATCTTCGCCCACCCCCCCAAAACACTGAAAAAATATTCTTATGAGAATTCTGCTGATTATACAGATATCTTCACTCCTGAAAATTTTGGGAAAAAAGGGAGGATTCGATTTTGAAATAGATATCGCTCGAATCACTGTCACATCTGCGTTGAGCATGGTCTATAGTACAACTTTTGAGACAATCCAAGTAAGATTTGCATAGTGGGTCATTTTGAGACGGTACACGCAGCAGTTAGAGCGTCAACGGCTGTGACGAACATGGAAATTTGATGGCCTCGTTTTACAGTGCATTGAATTCGTGGACGGGTTACAACGCTTGTAAACACAATTTACTATCTTCCACGGTATTGTATAGAATTTGTTCTGAACGTCTGATCTTGCACTCGAGCTGCGAATCATGTTTCTCCAGCACGAAATTCAATAATGTAAATAGTAACAAAAACCATTAAAAAGCTTTAAACAAAGTTGAAATACCGTGGTTCTTGATTTTTCAGAAACTATTCTAAAACCACAATGTACAATTTGTTACGAGGGAGAGTTTGCCATAGAGGTAATTGTTTCCGTTTAGCAGTAGAATGGAAAATTTACCTCAACAACTGTTCGCGACATCGTTTCTGACTCTGAGTGAACGCGAATCTAGTCCGTAAGTAGTTGCAACTTTCTCTCTCTTACTCACTCTCGGATATGTTATGCAAATATATACGATACGAGCTGAGCTGCAATATAGTTGCAAACGCTCGGGTCATGTTCTGCCAGGCGGAGCTCGAGCTTATTAAATCCTAGCTAATCCTGCGAGCATATTATTATCGTTGGAGCCTAAGTTCCTCAGAGACAGTATCCTAGCCAGTAAGCTGCTACGGATAATCGAGAATTATCATAATTTTGCAATGGGACTCCAGGAAATTTTTTTTAGAACTGGTCAAAATAATGTGTTCGGTAGTAAGTACTTTTGTAATTTCTTACGGATTGATGAAGTCAAACATAGTTCAAAACTGTCAACAAAAGATTTGAAAAAGTTGCTCTAACAAGGAGAGGTCCAACCTTGCGGAACACGGATCTTGATGAAACTCTGGGAATCGTATTGTTTTGGTAAAAAATCAAGGTATCTCCGCGGGTTTGATCCAGTGGGTCTCCTATCCCAAGATGCAGCCATAGAGATAAACAGTGTCCACATAGGCCCATGTAAAAGAGTCGCGCATATAGATATATCACAATCCTAATCTTCATAGCTGTATCTTGGGATAGGATGCTCATTGGAATTAATCCTTGGAGATACCTTCATTTTTCATCAAAACAAGATGATTCCCAGAGTTTCATCAAGATCCGTGTTCCGCAAGGTTGGACCTTCCCTTGAAAGACAGACTCTAATTATGTCGCTTCGAAAGATTTTTCTCATCATCTTTGAGATGAGAAGAATTTTGGTCAAGATCAGAAATATTCGAGAAATACCCATTCCATGTAGCCGAAATGCCTTCAATTTTGCCGACTTGAACTTTGTTTTAGATCCATGATACATAAGTAAATTTTGAAAGACGTGTTCATTCTTTGAGGATGACCCGAGTTACTCTAAAATTTCGATAAATAGTTGGATTCATAGAGCCAGTTTTGGTTACAAAATCGGGCTTTGAAACACCTTTATGGCAATGAGTATAAGTTCAGGCATCGGTCCAGCCAAAATATGACCTAGGTCTGATGATGGTAAATTTATTCCAAAATTTCAAGACAAGACTGAGTTTATTGAACCAGAAGGTCCACGATTTTGACGTGAAACGATCTCATTTTTCAGAATATTTTATTAATTTCATGTTTTGTCTCTATGGGTCACATTTGGAACAAAATCTATAAACGTATTGTGGAGGTCAAAATCATTTTACTTCGAAATTATATGGCGAAGAAGGGAAGAAGAATTATTCCGAATTTAATCAGCCCGTGAAAAATATTCGGAACACATGCACCGATAGATTTTTCCATGATCTCCAAATTTTTTTGTCCAGAGTTTTCATTTGATGAAGTATGTTGGAAACATCGCGGTTTCAGTGAGATCCTACATGATCCATTACTTATGAAAGGCACTGTAACTGTTCAAAAAAACGAGCTACATAGAAGTCATGACTACCATTCAAAAAAATATCAATATTTGCTCTTTCCTCTAATTGATCAAGTTGGGTCCGGTATTAAATAAATTCTTGGAATAAATTTTTCTATCGACTTCCATTTATCGAACGATCACTAAGGATCAATTGGTTTATTTCCTCTGTGAAGGGATTCATTAGTTACTTTGTTGAATATTTCCACCAACTACCTTCTAATCAATTCTTCTACAAGACTTAAATTTACTCCCCAGTGTATTCAGGGCGGGGTATTTAATTTGAGAGACACGATGAGCTTGCAGGCTCTACAAAATTAATTTGTCGAGATGAATGACGGTTTCTGTGCTGGGAAGAGTTAGTATGAAAGACAGAGAGTAAAGAGCTGAGATAATTCAAAATAAATACAGGTTGGTATGGAGTTGACTCTAAGCTTTCATCTTGAGTTGTTCCCCTGTACAGATTATTCAGTTGTTTTGGTCAAGAAGAAAAATACCCCGCTAAAAATAATATCATCGGTAAGTGTGATGGCAAGACATGCATGCATTCCCTTTGATAGCAGATTTTCACACTATGAAAAACCGCGATTTTTATTTTCATCTTAAGAATTTTGTAGAATATTGCAGATGTTTCAGAGTACTACATAACGATTGTATTATATTCTTTCGACCCCTTATTGAAGTGTGTCACATGCATTCAAAGTTTCTCGATACTGAAAAATAATGAACCTCTCGGAATATTCTGGTTCTTCTCAAATCTTTTTTTTTCAATCCACTCAAAAATTCTGAGCAATTTTTTACCACTCCCTGACTTCTTGCACTTGGATTGTTTCTGGGAATTGATTGTCCCAAGGCAGTAGAAATAATTTATACCAGACAACTTTAAACGATCCTTAAAAATGATCCTTCTCTTAAAAGATCTGAGAAAATGTGGTGATCGTCGATAGTCTCAAAGGCAGCAGTTACATAAAAAATACGCTGCTAAAAGTGATTAGCAGAAAGCTTTCTCCAAGCGTCATATGATGATAATTAGAATAACCAGACCATCATCAAAAATTTTGATTTTTTTGAAAATTTGAGATCTGTAGAGATTAAATGGAATTTCGGTATTAACCAATCGATAGATCTCGGAGGAAAAATCATAGTTTAGGTCATCAAGATTGAGATAAATGAGTCATGAAGGAAGGTAGGAGGAAAAATTGAATATTAAGGGAAATTTTCCTTTATTTTTTGAATTATTTTTTGAAGGGGGCTTTTTAGAAGGATTTGAGCCATCTAGTCTTAGGTTTTTCCGATGATATCTATTAGTTGGTTGAGACAGAATTTGGATGCGGTAGGTTTAAAAAGGCTCAAAAAAAAATTTTTGGTGAAAATTTTGATTTTTTTGGAAATTTGAGATCTGTAGAGATCAAATGAAATTTCGGTATTAACCAATCGATAGATCTCGCAGAAATAATCATAGTTTAGGTGACTCAATTTGTTGTGAGAGTGTGTGGGAAAAAGATATTTATGTATTAAAAGTTGAAATTTGAGCACTTTTTGTTCAAAAAGCCCACGGATCAAATTTGACTGGGAGCCGAAAGGTGCCAAATCACTGGGCTCTCAGAAATTGGATTCTCTACAACTTGTAGAAAGCCAAAAGTTGATGAGGCGAATAGTAAAAGAGAAAGCGTGTCCAGTATATAAAACAACATACATACATACACACACACAAACACGGAAAATGGGGTGGAAAGATGAGTCGTTGGCAGATTTGGGAGGACATTAGGAGGAAAAGTGTTACCTACATGTGATAGCTTTTGGCGAGAGAAAGAGAATGGTCGTTGGCTTTTTTCGATAAGAGGGATTTTATCGAAGAATATGTTGATTTTAATGAAAAATTTGATCAAATTTTCGTTGGGGTGAAAACAAAGCTTTCTCTTTAGAGAAAGCAATAAAACAAATGGAACCGCTTCCGGTAAATTGAAAAGCTTTTCACTCTGGCGTTGCGTAATCATCGGAGAGCGCCGCTTGAAAAATTGTTCTGTCGCAACAGTTTCGGAAGTGTCATGAGAATCGCACCATTTCCATTCCATCAGTGATCTGAACGGTCACAATTTCTGGTAAATCTGCATGTAAAACGGAGTCATCAATGTCATACCACGATGTGGCGAAGCAGTTTCAATACACATTGAAATATTGAAACTACCGCGTATAAAATGTATCTACGCCAAAAGCTATGAAGCGGTATGCGTGTAACACCCATATCATAGGAGAGTATCATTGTTATATCTTTGATCGTATCCCGTGAATTTTGCCATGGATATAAACGATCATTCCCATATCCTATCGAATATGAGTGTTTCTCACACTGCATGATGCAAATTTTACACACGCGTGAAAGTGATAATCAAGGGAGCTAATCGTTGCCTCGTTGAATGTGATAAGATAATTATTGCTTTAGGGTTTCCACCAAAACGTGCTGATGGTGCAATACTTGACTCAGTCGGTTCTATATACAGCTTTAGAACAAATATAGTCAGAGGAAAGTGCAATTGCCATCTAGCTAAGGCACGAGTTTACAAATTGTATTAGCGCATTCGAGCTTTTGAGAATCTGCTTCTGCGCTCCAAGCGACCGACTCTGCATTTGCGGGCTAGAATTGTAAGCTGAACACACACACACATACATACATACATATATAGCCAAGCTACTGACCAAATACGAGGCCACGAATTGGTCACTGATTCCCATCCTTTTTGCCGATTCGCAGTCCGACAGAGTCTGCCAATTGAATCCATGACCAAATTGATGAACAAGCGAATTTCGAAATTCGATTGCCGTTCAAACGCGAAGAGCGGCTTCCGATGGGTACGGAAGCTACTTTTAGTACTTCTTTCTCTATCTTTCTTCTCTCCTCTTGCTTCTTTTTCCTTCACTGACTTTTTTTTGCATCTACCTCTAGACTCTTTTTTATTCTGTTTTTTTAATGTCACGTGCTCGAAACGTATGTTCAGACTAGTTCAGAGAGTTTCTGCTTCAATGGAAAAAGTAGACACATCACAATTATTTTCGATCGGATAAATATCTCCAGAATGAAGATAATGGTGATTCAAGATATGGTTTGAGAATTTATGTTTGCATAACAAATCATCTCATCATTATAATTAAACGCCCAGCCAAAATTTGTCCGTCCGTATCCCGCGTATCGGATTGCCTATGTACAAGGGGGGAGTATATGGGTCATGGATATGTCGATGGGTGGATAGGTTGGTGAGTGGGTTGTTTACATGTCCGGGTGGATGGATGGTCTGATCTGGTTTGGAAAGGTCTGGAACGGTTTGGGACGATCTGAAACGGTCTGATACAATGTGGTCTTTTCTGGTCTGGAACAATCTGGAAGGGTTTGGAATGGTCTGAAACAGTCTTATGCGATCTGGGACATTCTGCAGCGATGGTCAGACTGCAACGGTCTGGAATCGTGTTGGACGGTCTGGTACGGTTTTGTATGATCTGTTATGGCTTAGAACGGTCTGGGGTGATCTGAAAAGGTGGGGAACGATCTTAAAGGGTCTGGAACAGTTTGAGACGGTCTGATCTAGTTTGAGCTGGGTTAAGGTAGCTAAAATATAAGACGTAGCCGTGTAGGTTATGGACCGTGGCGCGGGAGATTCGGTAGGTGGGTAGAGTGATCGTCGGGCGGTTGGGTGGACAGATTGATGAGTAAGTGGCTAGACAAGCTGGTGGGTTCTGCAAAATCCACGAGTACAAAATCAAGAGGCGCGGTAGCGCCTCGCTGGCGAGTATGAGCAGACGAAAAATCGAGCGAGGCGCTGTGCCTATCTATACTTTGAATTGGTGTTATACATACCTCTCATTTGAGCTTTCGTAATGTGAGGTTTTTTGGCAGCAACACTAGCAATGAGTTTATCGGACGATCCGGTAAGGTCATAGACAGTTCTAGTGGAGGCTCCGCTGACTGGAGTAGATGAGCCGCTTGAACCAGCGTGGGTCGGAGTATCACCCGGCGTAAGTTTTTCGCTCGAAGATGCCTGTCGAAGGAAAGTCTAACGTCAACCATTTTCAGAGAACAAAATGGGAAAAACACTTGAATCCACGCTCTCATATTGAGATGAGAGATTACCTTTTTAGGTCAAATCAGAGAGACGCCATTTAGGATTTTGTGAGTTTTTAGAAACTATCTAAGGATCTTCGGTTGTACGCGCTATAAAAAGAATTAGGTCTGGAAAATATTCATAAGACTCCTAGTTCATAATGACTCACCGTTCAATTGATGGAAATGATTTGAGAGTGTTGAGAAAAAATATACGATTCGAGAGAATGAATATATGAGACTTCTGAAAAGAGTTAGATTCTTCAGATAGGTAGAGAATTGAAAAGAAACCATTGACTACGGTTACAAGTATATTCAGACAACTCTTCAATTTGGTAATTTTTCACGCTCTGGCGATGATCCCCTACCTAAAACTTTCAGGAATACCTATACACAAATACCTAATTTACCATGGTTCACCCCAAGTTGACGAAGAATCTTGATATATTCGGTCAAAAATTCGGCTTTGAATACAAATTGAAAATACGAATAATTTGTAAACTAAAATTCAGTAAATAGTACAATATGATGAGTAGAAAAATTATTACCACATTAGATGCCTGCCGAGATTGAAGAAGCGTACTGTCACCTCTCGAAGGTCTCCTCAACAAATGCTCGTTGTATGGTGGTCTAATCGGACATTCACCTCTACTACTCCTTCGAGGACTGACATCACCTCTAGGAGGCCGTTCCCTCTGCGCAAATCTCGCAGCATATTGATCTGTGCTAAAATTATCATCTTCTCCTATCGATTGTTGACTCGTATTGTCACTTGTTTGAAATCTGGCAGCGTATTCGGCAGTACTACTGTTTCTTCTTGCTGGAATACTTGATCTGAGTGATTGAGAGCAAGAATGGCCACCATGTGCACCAGCAAGCTCTTTCTGACCAAGATTATCAGAGCTACTTTCGATGTTAATTTTTGGAAAATCAGGTGTCGACTGTCTCCTATTTTTATTCTTAAATCTGGCAGCATACTCGTCAACGTTAAAACTATCGTCTGATTCAATACGTGTATGACGTGGACTAGATCGAACGGGTCTTTCATAGGCATCTCTACTTGTTTCGCTTGTGGAGTTTGTGGATTTTGGAGATTGATCACTTAGTCCTGA
Organism: Eretmocerus hayati; assembly: GCA_029851415.1. Lineage (NCBI taxonomy): Eukaryota > Metazoa > Arthropoda > Insecta > Hymenoptera > Aphelinidae > Eretmocerus > Eretmocerus hayati. Next base: position 22,515,567 of record CM056741.1, read on the forward strand.
TGCACCAATTTCATCGATTTGACTTTCAGCTTTGATACTATCAGCGGTAGCCGAGTTTGGTTGTACAATTTCTTTTGTGTCACAATCTAATTCGCTGGTGTGACTCTTAGTACTAACATCACAAGCGGTTGTTGAACTCACTTTTTTGCTGACCTTTGAATCACTACCTAATTCGCTGGTGTGACTGTCAGCACTATTAGTACTGATAACGGATTTGTTGTGTAGTTGAACACTCGGCTGTGTATTTTCACTCGATTTGCTGGCGATACTCGTCGTACTAGTCTTACTAATAGTTGTAGCATTGGTATTCACGCTTTGCTCTGTTTTACCGATAGATTCACCAGTACGGGTCTTGGTCGTAGTATCGTTGAAAGTCGTTGTTGCAATCGGTCTAGTGGTATGTTTCGTATTGCTATTTTTGCTGGTTCCACGCGCAGTGCTACCGCTAGAATCTGAAGGAAAGCTGTATTGTGCGTTTTGTGTCGTATCACTGCTAGCTCCACTTGGATTGTATGGCACTAATCGAGCCACAAGTTCATCGTCACTGGAATCACTACTCGTATCACCACTAACTCTAACTATATGCTTTTCAGACCAACCATTTTTATTTTTCTTAACTAGATTCTTACTATCATCACTTTTTCTTATAGCACCACTACTACTCGCAATGTCTTTAGTCTCTGTTTCAGTCTTGAGTTTTTGCACAGAAGCCTGAGGTTCATCAAAACTTCGTCTAAAAGGGCACCTCCTCTGAGTGATAGCATCACTATGAGTGTGTTCAACCTTGTGCGTTTGATCTGGTGCTCTGTGGTTGCTAACAGCGCCGGGCTGATTTCGAATCCCACCACTGACACCAACTTTTGGTATAGCACCAGTTTTAGACTGCGAGGTCTGCACTGGTTGTTGTTGCTCGATTTGCACTTGTCGCACAGGACTGGGGATGCGACTTGAGCTATTTCGGGCAGGTGAGAGTAAACGGGAACCAACTTGATCAACGAGGACTGACTTGAGCGAGCCATATAAGTCAGAGGGTGAGGCAGACGGTGATGCACGGCCACCACATTGTGAAGGTGCTCTCGCTGTTTCTGCGTCTGCATCGGCATCTTCCGATCCTGCGCTGCTTTGTCGAGTCTGTAAACAATGGAATGATAATAATTACTTCAGAAATGCTTGGAGATCGATATTTGTGTAAATCCATCGAGGTTCAGGAGGTATTTTTGATTCAGGACCTTACATTCTGATAAAAAAGGACCGTGTAACACACATGCGGATTGTTCCTATCACATACCAGATGTCTGAAAAGTAAGTAGTCCTCGCCCTATCCTTTTTCAGAAATACATGAGAATCTCAGAAAAACCCCGAAACACGTGCCTCCCCCCATTCGAAGGAGGAAATATGATGGTGACCTTGGTTTTGACCTTGAACTTCAATTTCAAGGTCTCTTGGAGGTCACCTTGTAAGAGCGTGAAGGGTTAAAAAACTCTTGCCTGAAACATTTTTTGATTCGTCATGACCTTGGCGAGATTAATAGAGGTCAGTACTGGTCGACGGCCATCACCGTAGCCTCAAGAGAGCGAGCGTGTTATTTAAAAATATCTGGGATAAAAGCTGGTCATGATCATAGCAAAAATGAGCTAGGGGCCATCGTTTTGACCTTGGTCGTCATTCTTGAGGTCATTTGAAGGTCAATTCGATTCTTCCAATTGGAAACACTAAATTTAGACCTCGAATCCTGAAAAACTGTGGAAAATAAAAAAAATTCCATCTGGAACATTGTTTGATCCCGCTTGACCTTGTTGAGATTTATGGGGGTCAGGACGGGTAGACAGAACCGTTGCAACGGTTGTAACTCCAGGAGTCAGCGTTTCATCGCAAAATGTTTGAGATAATAGTTGTTCATGATCATAGCGAGAATAAGTTAGTGACCTTCGTTTTCCTTGAAGGTCAAGCTCATTTGGAGACCACCCGCACTCGCCTCGATTTACCTCGCCAATCTCAATTCAGGCAAGAGATGATTTAGACGAAATTTTCATCATCTTTCAGGTTTTTTTCGAAATCCGAAGTGAAATGTAGGTGTTAAAAACCTGGAAATAAACTCCAAGGTCACAATTCGATGTCCTTCTCAAAATCAGGGGATACGTGTTCCGGGGTGTATCGCAATTCCCAATCGTTTCTGACAAAAAGTGGGGGGGGGGGGGTTCACTTACTTTTCGGACACTCTGTATGAGAGGATCATATGGTGGAGTGAGTCATCATCAATCATCAATGGAGCCGTAGTGGACTGGATCGCGGTGGGACGAATACGATCTATACGTATACAGTAATAGAATCTTTCCCAATAGTTTCATTAGTAAAGTGGCGAGGTTTACTCAAAGCCTCCCTAGATTTTCATATTTTTGACTATCCCGCCAGCCAATGAGATGGGTACCTACGATTTGGAATCATTAACTGATAACCAAGATTCTGCTCTATTTTTGGCGAGTAATGATGATCAACGACATACGCGAAGGCCACACTTGAGACGGTCGCATCACGATTCTCGATGAATATAGTTGTCCCTGGAACCATGGTTGAGACCATGATAAGAATGGAGCTTGGTGAAAACCGTTAGGTCGTAAATGCTGTTCAATTAATTTAGTAATGGGAAAGCAAGACGATACTTTGATTTCAACATTTTGTCTAGTAGAGATGCGAACCTAGATAGATTCGAAAATCGTTTTCATTCCCTTAGCCGTAGGTCATCTTTCTGTGATCAGGAGCAGCAGACTAAATTACTTCACGATTTATCAACAAAGCCATCATGGACTATGTAAATTTGCCAAATCGACGCACCTAGGGGGCTTACAAACTGTAGGAGTAGCAATCCTACCTGTCTCCTATTTGATGAATATTTTACAATCGCAGTGTCGACATTTTCATTGGCTTACTGGTGAGAACGCGGTAAACGACATTCTTTTATCGGTTTCTCACACTTCTAATAGTACCTGCCTAACTACAATTTAAAGTGCGTAACTTATTCATCAGATTTTTAAGTTTATTTATAGTGTTAGATGTTCACATTTTGACTGAAAAAATTAGGGAAGATGACTTGAAATGGAGTTTGAGATCCAAAAATTCTTGGTATTTTGTTTTTCCGTGGAGATACTCATATAAAAACGTAAAATTCATGTATGGAGCATGAAGTGCAGGAAAGATAGAGAAGAATCACGGGGAAGATAATCTCAAGATATCGCAGCCCCGAGAATTACGTGTGGTTTTCGATAATGATAGAAAATTGATGAGGAGCTTCGGATATTCACAATCAAATCGTGAGTTATATCCCTATCTCATTTTTTTCATGACTGTCGATGGATGGCTCGAAACATGGGCTTATACAGAAACTCTGCATCAATCTTGGCTGTATATTTGAAAGAGTATTGATAAGGGGATAACGCCTCTTTCTATTAAACAAGTGTGACTAATTCGCCTCGGGTGTCTAGTTCACTCTGCACACGTTTCTTAGAGCAAGAAACTAACATTCTTAACGTTTGACCTTTTTCTTCGACACTCAAAATGACACTAAACAAATTGTCTCGATCAATTCTTAAGTTACTCAGTCCATTCTTCTTTTGAGGACACTTTTTGCTGCCATAAGATATTTCATTCCGGGGAGACTTTATATGCATGTTACGGGATGAAGTAAGCATCACCTTAGTATGAGTGATTCCGCGCGAGAGCAGACCACGAAGCGCAGACATGTCTCAAATTATTTTTCACCATTTTCATTCGATTATTTTGCCAATAAATATGAACTCTTCAATCCCTATGGGTCCGAAAGGAAATCTTCTTGTACTCCTGTGGAATATTTTCTTGATACTGTTCAAAAGAAAAGATATTAAACATCTTCAGTGAAATAGGTAGTTCCGATTTGACTCTAGATATGACCACGTGGTTGGCAGCATTTGTGAGATTCACAAAAAGTCCATCGATATACGTGTTGATCAATTTTTTTCGAGATCATGGACGTCCTCTAGGAGCAAAAAAGTAAAAGAGTGATAAATTCCATCCTGCAGGGACTTTTTTTTTCAAAAATCTCAAAAGCCCACAATTTGATGTAAAATGTTGCGTACGTTCAGAGAAAATATAGTCGAACTTTCTATTTTGGCTATATACCGTTTTTTCTACGTTCTATTTACGTTTTCAGGCTCTTCAGTTGCAGAGTGAGTTTTTCTGCGCATGCGTCGGAGCTTTGGCAGCTGGAACCAATTTCTCAAGAAAGCCAAGGGATTTTACTTCAACATGACCACTTACAATTAGTAGCGTATTTAGATGCTCAGATCCCAAAGTTACAACGTATCAGTAATAAAGCATGCACCAGAGAGGCATATGAGTATTTCCGTGCAAAAGAGACCTACAGAAAAGGGTTATGTCTGAAATATTCGAACCAATGGCACAAAATATGAACTCGCCGCCACCCATGGGACACCATTAACATTCTCCAGGTGTTTCGAACGTATTTTTATTCAATTTCATTTGATTTCATTTAGGAAATATAACGGGTAATCGAAACCCAAATTACATAATGTATAGATTAGAGGTAGAATAACTACTAGTGTACTTTGGACTGCATGTTGGTGTGTCTGATCATGATACAGTTGAGATACATGCACTGAATTCATCTTTAAGTACTCGATCTACCGATTTGAATAGTGAGGAACATTCAACATAATCCCTCATCCAAAGTACTGAATGTGTCATTCGAACAATCAAGGCTAGATCCACATTTCAGCCTAAATTATAGATTGGATTCCAAGCATTTGAATTTAGTTGCACGTCAACTCTCATTCAAAATCTCTTAGTAACACATTCAATATGTTCAACTGTATTTTCATCATGATGTACTTGAGCTGAAGGAGCTTATACATTATTGACTATTCAGATGATTTACGGTTAAAAGTGACACATTCAAATTGTGCGCCTCTTCTTCTTATTCTGATGCTCGTAAGGCTGGAAATGTAAGCACACATTTGACTTTACAAATGAAAGGACTCAATTTTCTGGATAATAGGAGCTGATAGTGGCTATTCAATTGATTAACTATCACTACTTTTACGCATCAGATTAGGAAAAGTGTTTATATTTTTCACTACGCTTGGTTGGTCGATAGCTGGATCCATCAGTATCATCCTTCATCACTCATGCACTCACGTATTTACAGGTGATAATCAGGTTACACTCAGTTAAATTGACTGAGTGTAACCTAATTACAAAATACATTAGGAATACGGGCACCTAGACGAAATATCAGTCATTGCATCTCCAAAGAGCTACTTATTGATCACTGATCACTATTTTTATTTAGCGAATTGGTCGCTTTTCTGCGCCCTGCGGCTGTCTCTGGCGTGCTCGCAATGCTTGCACGTTGTACAACACTGTACACAATCGGTCGTTCGCTGGGGCTCTGCTTATGGTCAAGTAACGCTTGGTAACGCTTCTTCAGGTCGTTCACATGGGAAATGCCGTGTTTACGCGGGAATTTAGTTACGCGCCGTGAGATACACAGGGATTCCGATGTCCGCATCGACACACATTTTTCCACGGGGCTAAGTGTCTCCCTAGCGCCGGTAAAGAAGGTCTTCAGGAAATACCCATATTTGTTCGAGATAATTTGAAAATATACAGGAAATACGTTCAAGATTACTGGTAAATTTTTACCCATAGGTGGAAGATTCATATTTTGTACCATGGATTCGAATGAGAAAGCTCAGAAAAAACTCTGAGGCATGACCCTTTTTTGTATGTCTTTCGCGTGAAACTACTCATATGTGAAACTTGCAGAAATTTCCTATTGAGTGTTACCACTTGAATGGAGATATCATAATGATTTGAGCCTTGTAACTTTGGTCCTAGTGCACCAAACTGACTTTGTCAAGTTTTCATTACGAGGGATATTCCCTTGGCTTTCTGATGAAATTGTTCCCAATAGCTTCAATTCCTTCGATTGCGCAGAAAAACTAATTTCCCAGTCAAAGAGGCTAAGAACGTCAAAACGTGAGAAAAACTGTGTTGAACCCAAGAACAGACCTGGGGATTATTCTGTCTGAAGAACTCGATATTTTACATCAAAGTATGGACTTTGGAGATTTTTTATCAAACTCTGTGAGACTGGATATTTTCAGTTGTTCACTTTCTCGCCCCTAGAGGAAGTCTATGCCCTCAAAAAAGTCTGTCGAGACATACTCTGATAGATTTTTCAGAAACCTTCTTAATGCCACCCATCGCGTTGTTGTATCTTGCGTCAATATGCTTGCACTTGACTCCCTTCCGCCCGCGATATAGGTATATGTGAATGCACGCAGCAGACGACAACCTAACCCCAAAATGGCCAAAAGAAGCTACACCTTTCCTTGGATCTCCCTTCATATGCTCTGAATTGTCATTCTCATCGCTACTCGGTGACTCTTGTGCATTCTCACACCTCAATATCCACTGTCATGAAAATCTGTGCTTCGTGGGTATTACTGTACTCGTGATTTTCCATAAGCCGCCATGTTAAACAGCTCTAACAAAGGGCGCTCAGAACTCTTTGCCCAACTCTGAAGGCTTCTGAAATTCCAACTGAAGCACTTTGAGACCGTAATCTACAAGCGCACCGAATTTCGTAATTTTTTGTGCGTTAATCCCAGTACCGTAAACCGGGGTGAATGTGGTACACTTTTGACCTTCCACTGTGATTTTCTTGGTCTTATTCATGCCAAAAGATAATGTATGGGTAGTAAAAATTTGAGTCTCGAGCTCAGCTACAAGATCCCGTTGTCAGATTTTGACTTTGACCCCACGGTTTTTCAAAAACTGCAAAAAACAGGGTGGACACATTCACCCCGTCGACAGGGGTGAATGTGTCCACCTATGCCTCGCCTGCGTCTGAAGCGCACAGCTCGTGAATTCAAGATTTTGAATGCATATCAAGATACGTTATCCTACGTATTTTGACCCGCTAAATATGATCCCAGTGGTTTTAAAACGATACAAGGCAACCTTGTGGTCATATGAGCTAATTAGTTCACCTGGTATTTGGAAAAAAAATCAAAATTTGCAATGAATCTTCAAAAAATCACAATACGGGCTAGAGTAGATCATTTTGAACGTTCAAGGTCGCATTTTCTTCTTTCTATCACATACTTTTCAGAAAAAAATTGTCTGTTAGCCGTTGAGGCACTGGATTGATTTCAGAACTGTTTCTTCATAAAAACCTGTTTTTGCAATAATACTCGCTGTGTTGAGATCACGAGGAAGAAAAATTTTCCCTTGCGCGGGATACCTCACCATAAGTTCCCAACGCAAAATTATCGTCTAAACACGATCACGTGGTTTATTTCGAGCTAACGCGTCAACATTCTCTGCTAGCCACGAAAAACCTGTTTTTTGGGGACATTCGTTTTCAAACTTCATTAAACAGCAAAGAAAGTACTTTAGAGTCCATTTTCATGGAATTGAGGTTATTTATTTGGAAAGTAGAGATTTCAAGCTTCAAAATGACCTCGGCAGGTTTCTGTAGGTGCTATAGAAGCGAAGATATGATGCTGACAATCTTTTTGGCGAAAGCGGACACATTCACCCCGGTGAACACATTCACCCCGGTTTACGGCACCGTTAATACTAATCTTGAAACACTAGCAAGAAAATATTCCACGAGGATACATGAGAATTTTCTCCAACTCCACAGAGAATGAAAACTTTATTTGTTGGACGGCGGAGTTGATTGAAAATGGTGAAAGAACAACCTGAGACATGCCTGCAATCCATGACCCGCTTTTGCGCGGAATTGCTTATACAATTTTAGCCTTTTTTGCCCGCACAAGGCTGTACAAGCTTCAATGATCTTACAAGTTGACTAAAAATCTTCATTAATTTCATCCTTATTTCTAGCTCAACTTGATGATTTTTCTATTTTTGAAGGAAAAGAATCATTATTTCTTTTTTAACTACATCATCCATTTATGTATGATATTTAGGTTCATGGACAGAAGGCAAAACTACAAATGAAGTAAGTGTACCCAACTTGCTTCTGTACCCAAGTTGCCCCCATATGCCGATCTCAGGAATGGGCAGTCGTTGACCTTCTCCCATATTTTTTTTTACGTTTGTTATGTTAAAATATGAGAAATCGGGTGGTTTGCATCGACCCCGGATCATTTCTGCGTTCTCCAGAAAATATAAAGTGAGTTTTCCGTTTTTCGTGTTTGCACGGTTAAAAAATCACCGAGGAAATCGCGTTCACTAAAACCGGTGCCAATTTATTTTTATTCGACCAATCTTGACGTACCTTAGCGCATTCGATTCCTTACCTCAAGACCTTCGAAATCCGTTCTTCAGAGTTGCAAAACTTTGATTTGGAGCAATTTTATGTACAAAACACGGAGATGACTTGAGGAACGAGAATCCCGATATCGGAGTGTACCCAACATGCCCCCATATGGTTATCCCGGAAAGGCGTGCAATGTGGCTTTTTTACCACTCAGAACGTGTTTATCACGTCAAAATAGGTCGGAAACAGTGTTTTAGGCCAGCTAAAAGCTACAAATGCCGCTGCACGGGGATCAAAACGGATCGGAGCGATTTTATGCGCTTTATCGCCGATTTACATTGTTTTAAATCATGGGGGCAAGTTGGGTACACACTTTTGTAAACTCTCAAAAATCACTTTTTGGGAGGATTAACACATTTTGGCTCTAGTTGGTTCAAATTGAACGTACTTGAACTCATTTTGAAGGTCATGAGACGAGCTTCGAAATGAGTTAAGGTACGTTGGACAATATTGAGATGGACCAGAGTTATTAAGAAAATGGCTCAATGGGGGCAAGTTGGGTACACTCACCCTACTGTAAATATCTTATTGGGCTATGAGACCATGAATTTATGAAGGTATGGATAAATAAATGAATGAATTCTTACATCGATGGGGTTGTTGGTACTTCAACTGAAGCAAATGGTGATGATGATAAAATAGATGTTAATTCATGATTAAAAAATCAGAACCTGCTTTGAGAGATCTAGTGAGGAGAACTCAATTTGCCCCAATGGCGAGAATAGCCCCAGACGCTTTATGGCTAAGAGACGAATAATACTCGGGTGGGAATTACTTCAAAGAGTTACGAGCGGGGAGTTACGATGCGTATCGTTTTGTTTTCAGGTTTTTCCCGCTCTGAACTGTTTACCCGGGTTCTTAAATGCATCTATTTTTTCTGAGAGAGGAAACAGAGCGAATGAGAGATTTAGGGAGTAGCCGTTGATATGGTAATTCCCCGAGTTCTGCCCCCCGAGGTATTCCCGCAGTAATCTTTTCTCTTCCCCCGAACCAAATCATCATCCAAAGAGGTATATAAGCTCGTTCACATGACCACTGGCATCATTCAGACATTTGCAGTCTTAAGTGCCTGATCATAAGATCGCAACATTTGCAGTAAGTCTATTATTGGTAAGTTTTCATATAGTCTTCTTGCTCATGTACAATGTTAAATTGTTTTCTTGTAATATTCCACTATGGATAATTATAATGAGTTGGTAAATTATGTACAAAATTTCATATTTTGAACGGTTTTCATTACTTTTTCAGTATCTCAATCCATACCTCTGACTGAAGATGAAGGCTTCAAACTTTGCAGTGTTGGCGTTAGCCCTTATAGCCGTTGGTGTGAATGCGCAAAATGGTAAGAGACTGATAATTGTTCTAAATAATCATCTGGAGTCTATAAAATTCATTTACAACTCACACCGTATGCATCTTTTCTCAATTTGAAGATATCATAAGTGTTTTCTGATGACTTCTGTTCTTGAAGAGCTCGAGTTGTTCCGAGGAACATGCATGAAAACAATGTTTCGATAATAATAATAATGCAATATTTGTGCTCTCGGGTCAAACTTGATATATTTCGATTATTTGGTAGATTTTCGAGTGGCTGAAGTCTTTCGAAAAATATCTTAAGGGTTTGTTGATATTCACTTCGGTAAGACTGTGAGCTCTCGTTAGTGAAGTCTAACAGTTTTTTTCAGACTAGATTGAGATTTGCTCGATAATGTAGCCTAAAGCCTCCCTCAAATCTATGTGTTCTGTATCATCAGCCTAGAGCAGAAAGTCAATGAGAATAGATAACATCGTAACGTTGAGATGAAATCTACGTGTTCATAGTCACTCCATCATCATAAGAATAATTTTGCAGATGCTGGTATAGCTCAAGATGTGAGTAATGTTGGTTCAGCTCCGGTCATTCCCGAGGGAACGGGAAACATGGAACAATCTTTAGTAACCTCACCGGCAGAAGCACCAGTGATCCAAGCTCCAGTAGTTCATGAAATGCCGACAGATTTATCTGTTAACCCGTCAGCACCAGTAACCACAGACTCAATTTTGTCAGATTTATGGGCATTCATTGAGGAAGTTACGAAAGGAAATACCATCCCCGATGGTAAATATATCCTATTATCAATATTCAACCTATTACGATAATCTTTAGGGAAAAATCATTCCTCTCATAATCTTATCCGTCTGTAATCAGTTCAACTTTATCAGGGAATTCCAGACCCCTTGGGGTTTCCAAAGAAATTCGCGTAGCATTCTCATTTCCGATTCGTATTGCATTGAATACAGCATAATTACAGACCAGTAAAACAAGATAAACATGCTACTGAGAAACCACAGACTGATCTACCATGCTTAAATTGCGTCAAATACAGGGAAAAATTCATATATGATCAAGTAACACTATTTTTATGACTAGATTGCATTAACGTTGTTCCAGCCTACCCGTTTGAAAAGGGAAATAGAAAATTCAGTTAGAGTCATGAATTTGAACATAATCTAAGTCTCAAAATATGAATTACTCGCTAGAGAAAATCTATTTTGTTGATTGAGGGAATCAATGGTGATGACTTACTAAATGTGATGTACTCATTCTTCTTCACAAAGCTTTCATTCGAATGGAAATGAAGAGGATCAACAGAAATCTGTACAGCGTTTTCGGTTACAAGATTGTTAGGCTGAGGGATTGCCCTGAAGCAAAGGATAAGGACCTTGGAACCCCCTTCTACACAACTCTTCAAGACATCTTTACACAAAAAATGGACGTTGACTCAGGTAATACTGAAATAGATTCTTTGTGAGAAATTTTTTTTCCCCCAAAAATTACACAGCCGTTCTTCTTTGGCATGACATTGTGTTTAATATGATATAGCTGTTTGAGCTCGAATATATTACTCGATCAAAAAACGGCATTCATCCGGACCGTTGTGGTTTAGATTGAATTCAAACCTGCCTATTTGATACATCATTACGAGAGAATCTTGGTTTGCGATCTTGTTCAAGCCCTTTGATTTTGTATTTTTCAAGGCCCATCATCGGAATTTCGAAAGAAATTCTCGGAATATTCTCGGCATACAATGGAACTATTTTCCATGATATATTGCGTTGAGTGATCAGAATAATGCCTATCAACAGAGTTCAATTTTCTCCAAAGTCTTTCGATTGGAATAGGCATCTTGCATTTTTTGACCCCCCAAAAAAAGGTCTGGCAAATTCGAGCAAATCGAGATGAGTAGGGTGCAATTGGAAAGAAATTCCTACGAATTGTTTCCATCTTGCGCAAATTGTTTGAAAGTCAGACGATTGTGTCCCTATGATGTCACTCGGTGCAAGTCATCTCACTGTCAAACAATTTGCGCAAGACGAAGAAAATTTTGGGGATTTTTTCTTCAATTGCACAATACTTGTCTTGATTTGCTCGAATTTGCTAAACCTTTTTCTGGAGGGTTCGAAGAAATTGCAAGACGCCATATAATAGCGGCAGCCAACGACTATGTCGGAGTGACGTCACACGGCGCAAGTCATCAGACTTTCAAACAATTTGCGCGAGATGAGAACAATTTTTGGGGATTTTTTTTCCAATTGCACCCTACCTATCTCGATATTCTCGAATTTGCCAAACCTTTTTTCAAAAAAATGCAAGATGCCTATTCAGAATTCCCATGAAAGTTGAAGAAATTAATCAAAGATTAGTGAAATAATGATATCAAATTTTAACAAAAAGTGAACAGAAGAATCATCCTCTATGCATATTAATCAAAAACAATTCCACATCATCGTATCGAGATTTCCTATTCGAAATATCTTTGTTGCAGTGCGGTTTTTTTAAAGACGTAATTAGTACCAGAGTCAGCAAAACTCTACCTATCTCGAATAATAATATCTTCATAACTGTTACCATGGCTTTTTTTCTGTCGATTGACATCTAAAATGATTAAATTTTTATCCACAGCTGTGAAAAATGGATTGCTGAGGCTCAGAAATCAAGGACTGAAACGTTTTGGATTGATGGTTGTGGGTAAAGACGAATGTCCAAACGCTGTTTACTAAATCAGAACAGACATGTTGGAATTAATAAGAAAAATTAAATGAATGATGCAGATTCTCCATTTGAAGTGCAATTACTTTTGTGCCATAATATTGTAAATAATTTTAACGAAATAAGAAAATCATTCCTAATATGATTGTTCTGCGTGATCTCTTATATTGATCCTAATTCGACACCATCAAGAAAATTGAAATTGACCTACCATTGACAACTTCCAATGAATTTGAGATAGATTTTGTCGATTTCGGTAAATTTTTCGCCATTCATTTCAATTGTACGGGATGGTTACATTGTAGTGTGTATCTACTCATATTTTCATTGAATTTTTAATAAGTATTCAAACTCTACGAATTGAGGTGATTTTCAAGTATTTTCGAGGGGCTCGTCCAATGAGGGACGTAGTTAGTTACTCAACTGACGAATTACATTATCTATTATCGAATATTACAAGCTCAAATTTTCTTGGATTGCAAAATATTAGACGAAATAACTTTCACATAATTTTCAAAAATTATAGTTTCGAGATCTAAAACTGCAACTCATGGGCCACTTTCTGTCTTGATGGACTAGTGAGTCGTAACTAATAGTCTAGCAGAAATTAGGTATGCAAGTCTTTAAAAGAATTGAAACCTAGTCCGAAATTCATCAACCCATCGAAAAAAACGTTAAGGGAAAATATTTCAGAGGCTCATGATCATAAAATATTCAATTAGCTGAAAATTTGAAAATTAAGTACTCGTGTAAACGTTAGAATCCCAAAGAATAAAATCTTAAAACACTTACAGAGACAATCCAGTGTATTAATTCGAAGAGCAGGAAAGCACACTTTAAACAACGACGAATATAATGTTTGCTCATGAACTTGTTATACGATGTAGAATGAGTGAAATGTATGCACTAGAGACTTGATGTAACCCTTTTAATAACCCTTGTCCTCATTCTCAATGTAACTAACCATAACCAGTCATAGTACGATCAAGTATCATACCTCTGTCTTGTTCTCTCACACACTTTAAATCCTCGTGCCTTGTTCCCTCTCAAACGTAATTTAAATGCTGAATAGTCGTAGGATCTGCGAGGGCTCTACCAAGTTCAACAAGCCAATTCCACGCTCAAGTTATAGTCGGGTTATATATATTACAAAGAGGGAATCCCGTGATTAATAACACACTCTGTGAGAACGCTTCATAATAGTATAGTATAGCTATGTAATATATGATATTGCTACGCCAATTGAGCCATTGTCCACGTATAGCTAATTCGCTTTGGTGATGATGAATTTATTTATACGCTTTATGACATATTGATAAGGTTGTAATTTAATTGTCAGTAATGGAACACGATTGTATATTTCTTGTTCGAGTTAGGGGCTATTCGAGAGAGGCATTTGAATTTGTTGATGAGTTTACAGTACTATTACTGTCGTTGTCTTTCCAGCAATCGAAAGGCAATCAGCTATCAAATCTGCTTTGCTCATCACAAGGTACCATTTTAATCAGTTGATACTCACTCCTCAAAACTGATAGATTCTCATGGAAAATCATTGAAATTGATATTCTATTAGTGCTGCAACTGAAATTTTGAAGTATACATGCCTTATTGCCACTGCCCTGATCAATGTCAGAAAGAAAAAACTTCTATTATGTCAACGTCTAGACGATTTATTCATCGTCATATCCTCATCTTTTCGCTTCTCCACGAGCATCCAAGTTAGCACAGATTTTTCTTTCAGTTTTCACACAGGGAGATGAAGGTATATGCATTCAGAGGCAAAAATATTCTTACTGCGAACTTCTTTGCCGATTGTTCAAGATTACACCCTCACGCTAAAAACAAATTGGCTACGTTAGCAAAATTTCTCGGTAAGCTAACGTTTTGTTGATGCTATATTCGGACAGCATGAGTTGGACCCAGCGTTGGGCAAAACCTACTGGGGAGCAACACAACAGCTACGTTCAGACCGGGTTTTTACATGCAATTTTTCGATCTAAACATAACTGTTGTGTTGCTCCCCAGTGGGTTTTGCCCAACGCTGGTTGGCCTGCTGTCGTGGTGACTCTAACCTTCGGAGTTTTTGCAAAAACACTATAATAAATTTTGGTGCTAAGCTAGCAGTTGGACGGTGCTGGCCCGGCGAATCTTTTGAAGAGTTCGGACGGCTTTGCTGTTTTAGCAAGAAACTCCTGCTTGAGTAAGTAAACAAATCGATACACCAACAAGACACACTTTAGCATATGGGGGTTTTCCATAGAACTTTTAACTATTGACCCCCCGAAATAGAAAAAGAAATTTTCCATCGCATTCGATTGAAATGGGTTTTATGTGATTCTAAGACCTCGAAAACATTTTAAAAAAAAGTGGTGACACTCTCTTCCAAGCCAAGGTATCTGGTTCAGAACGACAAGTACGGAATTCCACTCTTGAAACATTTGTGAATCAACTCCAATCTAATAGATTCGATTCAAAACACTGTATAGACGATTGATAGGGATTGTATTTCGCTTGACTTGACTTTAAGATGAATTTCATCATCGATTTCTCCGAAATTCGATGTTAATTTCCAAAATCGAGTCAAGAGCTATGAGTCTCATTTCAATTTTTCGAATACACTGTGGTGATATTTTGTTCATATTTCAGCCGTATATTATATAGGAATCAAGAAATCCGCGATACAATCGCATTTAGAAGCTTATTCAGCTTACCATCCGGATTCAAATATTTCTCCTTAGCTTCTCACGGAAATACCGGTCAACAATTGCAACTCAAAACAGTGCGGTTATATTCTTTTTGTGATGAAGAAAAAATAGCACAACATTCCAATCCTGTGCTTCACGTTTCCTGAGTATGCGATCAAAAAATAACCATTTTCAAAGACAGTGGCGCGATAACTTTATGAGCTTCGAAGCTTTATATAATTTGTTCGGATCAAGGCTCACTCACAAACCAAACGGTATTCGATTCGTCTTTTTTTACCTTCAAAAATCCATTGCTAAATTCCCCGTTTCGCACAAGGTATTTCATCATTTTCGTAAACAATAGCCGGAGAAATTTTTTCCACGAAACTCGGTTACATCCATATGTGAGAGCTAATATCATAGCCAAATCAGCGCATACCTCTGAATCAAAGATTTTCTCAAAATATGAGATTAGTAGACGGATATATCATTCCAGCGAAGTAGTTGAGGCATAAGTATTTTAGTTACAGCATTTTCAATTCAAAAGATCGCGTTGGTTCGTTTGTAAACTACCCAAAAATCATCTTTTGCAGTCTTCTGTTGGCAAATCAGGATTCGTTTCAACAAAAAAGAGTGTAGGCCATATTGAATGATGCTAAGTACTATACAATGCCACTCCTGCGCACTCCCCATAGTTCAGAGTACTCCAGGAACATCGCAGTAACACAAAAGTCAAAAGTTCCGTGGAAACCCTCATATGTCTTCTGCTGGATCAGTTACGCAATAAAGTGTTATGTCAACAATAAAAATTGCAAAGATATCGAAGAGGTTAGTCATATCAACAAACATATGGTTAGCGAAAACCGCTTTGCTGTTGTAGCCCAATTATTTTTCAGCGTGCACGATACACACCTGCCTGATATGTGATGAAGTCAGCAGGTTCAGGATTAGAATCCAGATTAACTTCTTCTCATATCAATAATCCTTCGAGAAAATTTAGTACTAGGAACTATCGACGACAGAAAAACGCGTCCGAAAATTTTGTTGCAGCCCTGTGATCTTGTCCCGGCCAACCCTGGAAGTCATGAATGCAAGTTTGTGTGGATGGAGCTATCAAAAGAGGTACGCTATTATGTTCCGATTGGAAGTTTAATCAACTCCTTAGACATCAGTTTTTGGATTAAATTTCAAAAATTTTATTAGTGATCCATATACATAGTAGCTGCGTATCAAAAAGGCCGAACCCACCTGTTCACTTCAATTTCAGTTTCTAAAATGTGAGTCCTTCCTCCTCAAGTTTGCTCAAGTTGGACCGATTCATCGATAGTTTGTTTCAACCAATGTCCCTCTGTCAGCTTGTTTGACTGTGGAAACTAGTAATGAAGAGCCGTAACAGGAAGTTTCTGTGATATCGAAGAAGGCTGATTGGCTAGGCAGACCCTCTGAATGCATTTCGTTGTTCTCCGCGGAGTGCGACCGCTGCGACAAAGTCGTTCTCAATAAAATTCATTGCAGAGTTGCCGCGAACTTTTGTCATTAGGTAGTGGAAAAAGCACTGTCTTTTTCTTTCCAAGCCTTGAACGCATTCGTATTGGTAAAAAAGCTTCGAAGAGAAGATCTGGATAGAAATCGAGTTTGACGCAAATTAGATGCCTCAGCCCTTTTTTTAACCTTGAGGGTCCAACTAATCAATGAAGTTATCTTAGATATTGATTGGTGGCTTACTTTATCTCCGTTCAGATAACAATGTTAACCTTTGGAAGACGTTATTGTTTCCTGATCAGGTAACCCTTAATTTCCATGATAAATTATATGTATTGTGACTATTTCATGAATTTTATCAATCCGAATTTATAGTGAACCATGTTCTGTACGCCAACCCGTCGCGAGGTGAGCGTAAAAAAATTCTGAATTCCAAGAATTGCATGGCACATGCCTCGGATATGACTATATTATTGTGTGCAATATACGTCATCAAGTTGATTCTACTGATCATTGTTCAGCACAAAACGGAGAATTGCGTAATCACAAAAAGTCGTTTTGGTAAGTTCGGGCAACATTTTGCAGATTCCTCGATGTCAAAACTCGAAAATTACTCATTTAGGTCAGTTTTTGTGATAAAACTAGACCGAATTAGACTGGATCAGGTTGAACCAAACCGAACCAAACCGGATTAACTCGAATAAGACGTCATGTATATCAGACTAGTACTCATATTTATAATACGGCACCATTACAGGACTAGTGCAGTCTTAGTAGTCATAGTGATACTAGCGGTATTAGTACGGTCCTATCAGCACTAGTGCGGTACTGGTGGCACCAGTTGCTAGTTCTATAGTGGTGCCAAAGGTACACTAGTGCAGTACTAGCCGTCCCAGCGACACTCGCTGGACCAACACTGTACTATAATCGTACTAATACCGCACTAGTACCTAAGTAGACTTACTTAGACTGTATCAGACCAATTATAATGGGGTAGACCATATCATCTATTCATCCAGCCGACCAGCTACCTACCCAGCCACCCATCTACCACCCATACGGTAACCCATTATATATACTTCATCCCTCTCACGTAGACAAGCCGAAACACGGGATACGGATGGAAAAATTTTGATTCAGCATTCAATTCTTATGATATCTATGTAAAATACGCAATGAATCACTCCAAACTTCCATTTCCAGGGATCGTATTTTCAACTTGGCTCGAGAGCATGAGAATATTCGCACTAAGCTTACAACATCTCATTCAGGTGAGGTTATCTATCTTGTCGCAATTGTGTGCTAAGTGTGAGCTCTTTTCCAAGATTTTTCACGCAATGCTGGCTGTAGACCTTCTAATCCTGTGGAGAGTCCATTATCAAGATTGCGCACAGTAGGGAGGTAAATTATGTGCTTGGAATGCCAAGCTCCCTAGAAAAAAAAAGTCAAGCCGCGAGCGAATATTCATTCTGGCATTAATTAACAAAAGTGTCTTTAATGAGAGCTCATCTCATAATCCTGCACGGATACTACTAAGCGAATGAGGATTCTTTTAAATCTCAGCTCTGTCAAGGTTTTTTCCTCTGAATCTGAACATTTTTTGGTGAATGTGACAGCTTTTTAATTTTTCATTCTTGCGCGTTCTTCGTGATGTATGGTTTGAATTTGCTACTATATATTCCTTCTCTTCCTCATCAAATTTTCTGACCATGAGCTACTGGAACAAGTGAGGAGTAAGAGTTATCAAGGCCATTTTCTTTAGATTTATAGTATTCGTGCATCGGACCATTTCACAGAACTTTTCCAGATTTTTCCTCAATTTTTTTGTGGTTCAGATTACTCTCGAACCAATGCAAAAAATATCGACAAGTAGGTAATTCTGAGATAACTTATGCATTAGATGTCCTGACCTCGCATTCATATTAAATGACCATATGATGAGTGTAACAATGATATGTTGTGTATTCTATTGTAATGAAGATGTCCCAATAGTTCCGGGAGCGGATATGAGTTTAATGTGGACCTGAGCTTACTAAAAGTGGTCAAAATGTCCTTCGTGGCATGTCCTAAACTGGAGTCGCACGATTCAATTGTGTTGTTTACCGAGATATTCATTCAATCTAGGTTCCGCACCACTCAAACATCAAAGTTGGGTTATAAAAAGGTGATATCATGTACAA
Source organism: Eretmocerus hayati (assembly GCA_029851415.1). Taxonomy (NCBI): domain Eukaryota; kingdom Metazoa; phylum Arthropoda; class Insecta; order Hymenoptera; family Aphelinidae; genus Eretmocerus; species Eretmocerus hayati. Next base: position 22,534,290 of record CM056741.1, read on the forward strand.
ATCGAGAATCAAGTCTCACTTCAAAATAGTCAAAACACAGTCGACATTCTGTCCTGGAATTTTGCAAATTTTTCGAATGCTCCTCGATAATTCGACTCCGGGTCAGCGAATCGCTTCAAACGGCTCTATAACGGCAAGAATTAATCCCTAACACATCAAAATACTACCACTAGAGAAATGATGAAATACGTGAGCAGCTCCCGACGCGATGACTTATGGACAATTTTTCCGTTGCAAAATAAGAGTTGTCCTTACCGTGGTCACTGGCTCTCGGACACTATGCAACGTCAAGGTCCAGAAATTTTTTTACAGTCTACTCTCACCGTAAAAATAGGCCATGTATTCGGAAAAAACGATCCATTTCGATTTACGCCTTTGAGATCACTTTTCGTGCCAAAATGTCCTTACCGGACTGTTCTTACCGTGGCAAAAATATATCAAAAATTGCTCATATCTTTTACATAGATTGACTGACGTTTATGCCCGTCTGGGAATTGTTTTTGGATGTCAGATAGATTGAAAAACACCTATGAGCAGTCAAATCGCAGCTCTATTTCAACTAGTCAATTTTTGGTCCAAATCCCGAGACCCCCGCCGTTTTTGCCCTCGAAATACCTAGGTTATTCCATAACCACTCAAGTATCGTTCAAAAACACAGAAATCACATCAAATCTTCCAGTAATGATTGACGAGTGTTGAAATATAGGTATTTTGTAACTTTTTCTTTAAATTTCTTCATTTAACATCGCGCAAACCTTTATAGGTCATAAGCGACACATTTTGGAACTTTCATAATCATACTCGATGGGTCATATTTTAAATAACGGGACCGTATAATAGGGAATGTCCTGCTGCGACTTCAAATTTCATGCATCGATAAATCTCGTAACATGCGTAATATGAGCATGTACATCAAGTCAAAGTATGCAATTACGATCTCCAGTTTAGTTCGCAGAAGCAATCAAAGTATTCCATTGAATGTTACCAGGAATTTCGATATTGTGCTCTGATTTTTTCTAAGGATTTCAAGGGAGCAAAAAATTAGCCAACTACGAGAAAATTCCTCGTCCTACTAGCTTTGTTGAAAGATAATGCACAAAGTGTTGGTTGTGCATAGCATTTTTTGGGAGGCATTCCACCAGCGGTGGTCCTGCGGTTGCTTTGAATGCAAAAGAAAATTACTTTCATTCTTGCCCAAGTGAATTTCACCTCCACTCGCCGTTCTTCATCACAAAGAATACCTTGAAAAGGTTCTACCTAGAGTTGAGTTTTTTTTTGTAGATTTTTATTTAATTTTGGAAAACCCAGTTTGCCCTGCCATTTGCACCAGGTAATTATCGAATTGTATGGTGAATAAAATACCTTACACTACTCAAATTCATCAGATATTCCATATAATTGGAATTCTCTGCCCACCAACGTTATCGAATCTCGAATGCCGATGTTGAAAATGTAATGAATATGGTGAAGTAATAAAGTTACATGTAAACCTATTCAGGCATTCTCCAAAATTCATGCGGTCGTGGTATATGAAATGTATGCAATTTTGCAGCTATGTGTATGGGCCCGGACAATTTTATATGCTTCTATGTGTTACATACTTTGGGGATTATAGTTTTCGTGACTCGAGCACTTGTCAGGGACAGAACGAAAGGTTGACATATATCGTTTAACAGAGACACCAATTTGTTCGATTGTCGGTTATTTCATAGCACTCTGAGCTGAAATTTGCACTTTTTCGTTTGTACACGATCTTAAAATAATCGTATGTGATCCCCGCAGATTGGTACTGTCATCAAACACTGGCTGAATTATTGTTTTGGGGAGAAAATCTATGATTCCGTAGAGTTGTTACATTCCTAAGTCAGAAAAATGATGAATGGAGTGTCATCAATACGTTCACTCTCATGGGCTTCGCCAGTAGGACTCAAGATTTTTCACAAGCCAGTTTCCACTCATATTTGCTCAAAACTATCCTCAATAGTAATTTCCCTTGGCATTTTGATCTACTACGGGCATAGATAACGAGTCAGAATAGAGTACACCCCCATACAATTGCATCAATCGAAGAGCGAGGGTCAGAATCATGACCAATTGAAAATCACAAAAAACTTCCTTCGCAGTAAACGTGTTGATCAGCTTTGCATGCAATGTCGATAATAAATAATGACGCTGAAACTATTGAACTATTGACCCAAAAAAATGTGGTCGTTTGCACTATGTATTGGCGCATGTTGCGAAGCACTCGCCAGCTCTTTAAGTCGAGCACTCTCATTACATCTTTGACATCTTTTTCCTTATCGGATTCCCCACAGGATCCAGAAAATTTCTGGGAAATTGTCGTACATGAACGAAATTTATCAAGTTTGTTCAACTAAGAAGTTGATTTTGCTCTCACTTCATGCCAGTCAAGCATAATTAGACCCGTGACTCGAATTCTATCTACTACTCGCACTCGACTTATACACAAGTTTGAATAGTTGGTTTGCCATAAAGCCCGATAAAGTTTAGTCCGTGATTAACTAGCTGTACGCCAAAGAGAAGACAGCTGTGCTATGCGCAACATATCTAAGTAAAGTCTTACAAGGTTTACTCACAGTATACCTCCTCCTTCTCCTCGATTCCATATATACTGTATCCCACGAATGCGGTTTGTAATAGTTCCTATATCGCTATCTCACTGACGTAGAAATGTTCTGTACTGATTCCGATTACTATTCCTGGTGTTTCTCTACCTTCTGCAAATGTTCCTGTCTAGATCGTCTTCTGATACACGCATTGTCGAGGTTAACCCGATTACAATATGGGTTCTATAGGTATACAGGTAATCAAAGTAGAAATGGAAACTTCATCTAGCCAATAAGGAGTATTGAATTTGAAGGCTTCATCTTATGTTTCGATCATATGGGATGCTTGCATTGATGTAGAAAATCATGTAAAGATGGAATCTTTCAGGATAGAAGTTGTCAGAGTTGTTAGATGAGACTCACAAAGGGAATTCGAAGGGTCCGGGTCACCAAATTTCATCAAACTTTTTTCACAGTCTAGTACCATCTAGAATATGGAGAATCCAGAGTAATTCCGTCAAATGGTCCTTCTTTTCAGAGTTACAAGCGAAAACGTTAGCATTACTCTGCATAGAGTCACTCTAGAGTCTTCATATTCTAGGTGGTACGAGACTGTGAAAAAGTTCGGTAAGATTTGATAACCCGGACCCTCCGGACTCCCCTTTGCGATTGAATATGATTCCAGATGATTATTCAGAGTACTCTTGATAAATGACAATATTACCTCTCAGATGTGCCAGGAGTCAGATGCGGATTGAATTCTCAAAAATATGCAAGATCTTTGATGCGAAGTGATGGGCTGATTTAGACCAATTGATTAATTTTCAAGGTCGGTATGACTAACCAAAAGTCAATAACAGAAATAAGGAGGTTGAAAATCCTCGTGCTCTCCAGAAAGTCGAAGAAGTTTCGTCGATAGAAGCGCAGATGAAGATGCGTATCCGTGGTTTTTCAAATTCCATATGACTGCATTGAAAACCAATTTGTCCAAATGCTAAATCTTTACTGAGACTCTATACTGAGCATTTCTGAAGGATGCTTGGCTATGCGATTCTCTTCGACCCTTTTGGACATCGGCTTCTTTGATTGGAAATATCTCCTCCAAAGAGCTGTTGTAATGTTCAGAAGCCACAAGCCGCTTTACTTTGTTTCAGTAAATTGCAAATCTAGTGGCTGGGGAGCTACGTCCGCATCTTACGAATCAATTGATTCAAAGTTTGTGAAAGAGATCTGGAAGTAGCCATGGATATGTACGGTGAACGTAAGTTATTGAGGCACTCTTTCATACTCTTAGGTTCTTTTCTAACTCTTCTTGGTTTTTGGACTGATTGTTTAACTCGGTTTAATAATTGCAAATTCTGCTTACGAGAAGATTTAATTGGCGTGGTACCTCTGTACTAGCGGTAATTTCTCCTCTCGCTACCACTCTTTAGGGTTGTAGATGTTCCCAATGAGTCATAAACCCCTAAAACGCTTTCGCAGCTCAGAAAAGATATTGGTGAAATATTAATCATGCTCAATTGATGGTACTCAGAACTCAACCCATCGACCCATACATCTGTCTACCCACTGACACTTCCACCTAGTAATGGACACGTCTACCCTTACCCATGCCACCAGCTCACCTACCTACGTATTCACTCGCCCACCAACCCACCAATCTATCTACTGATTTACCAACAAGTTCACTTACCAACCGATCCACCCCAACCACCCATCTATCCCGCTAACCCACATTCCCGCACCCCATCTAGCCATCTTACCACCCAACCCACCTATCAACCCCCCCCCCCCCCCCAAATACCCAACCGCTAAACCTAGTCATCTATCCACTAACACGCGGACCGATCAACCAACCCACAGCTGGATAATCATGACTTTTTACATGGTTAACCTGTTACACAGTATCCGGACGGGCAGACCATGGCTGGCCTCTCTCACTACCACTTCTTCAGCTCGTTCGTGGTGAGTCCGACGCTCCCGAAATGGTTTTGCCGCTCAGAAAATATATTTGTTAAACGATGGGTAACAACCGAATGACGATGTTGGAACGAAATCTCTTATGAAGTTCGGAGAGTTGGTGTATTGTCAATCAGTGGATTAATCAATCAGTTCCATCCATAATACACGTGGCCACGTAATATAACAGCCAGACTAGACCAAATGAGACCGAACTAGACCGAACTAGACTGAATTAGGCCGAACTAGATTGAGTTCGAACCGTGTTAGACTGAACTAGACCGCACTAGATCGAACTAGACCAAACTAAACTGAATCAGGCCGAACTAGACTGCTATACCAGAATAGACCTAACTAGATCAATCAGACCAAACTAGACCAAACCAAATCGAATCGGACCGGACTGGACCTAACTACATCAAACCAGGCTGAATTAGACCGAATCAGACCAAACTAGACAGAGCTAGACTGAATTAGGCCGAACTAATAGATCAAGTTCGAACCATGATAGACTGAACTAGACCGCACTAGATCGAACTAGACCAAACTTAACTGAAACAGGCCGAACTAGACTACTATACCGGAATGGATCAAACTCGACCGAATGGACCTAACTACATCGAACCACACTGAATTAGACCAGACTAGACCGAAATAGACGGAATTAGGTCGCAATACCAGTACAGCGAGTGTACTTTTACGGTATTAGTACGGTAATTCTAGTGCGCTACTGGTATGGTACTAGTGCGGTCCTGGGGCGGCCTTTACAGTATCTTACGGTATTAATAATACGGTATTAATACCGTTCTATAATCGTACTAGTACCGAATTAGACCGTAGTAGATCCACGTACACTGTGTTGGATCGATCCAGACCAGACTTTCTATCCATCCACCCGCAGACACTCACCAACCCAGCCACCCATCGACCCATCCATGACCCATACGGCTACCCTTAATACTTCGCCCCTTCCACGAACGCGACCGTATACGTGGGATCCGGATGCCAAACTCTTGGCTTACCGTTCAATTATTACAACTGAGGATTATTGATCCATTTCCTGACATCCACTCAATTGAAGAATTCTCTCAAATCAACCGATACGGAATTACTACTAGAGAAGAAAACTCTAGACAAAATCTGAAAGGCACCTGATGAGTCAGAGATTTTTTGTTAGAATTTCGAACAGTTGTGGGACCCCACGAAACTGGTTCTCGACTTCTGAGGAATCTCCGAAGTTAAGGATGAACATCGCACCATAGCTAAAATTAGACCAATGATGAAAATAGCTCAGTCGACATAATATGAGGATGTCGAATACAGACATTATCGAGTTTCCTAACATCTTCATACATTTTTGAGATATGTGGTGATCAAATTCGATACCTGAAATTTACAATATCCCTCCCAAACATTCATCAAAGGACCCGAGAACCCAGTAATGTCAAGTGGGCAATATTTATGAAACTCCGAAATCGACTTGATCCCTTTACTTATATCCCGCAGGTACAGTATAGACGTACTCAAGACTCGATATGTGGGATGTTCTTTTATTCACGCACAAAATAGTTCGAAACGAATTCGATAGATTTGTGAAATTTGGTAGTGAATAAGAAATCTCAGCGCCGCCATATTGACTCTCGTTTTCACATCAATTCACTGTGGTTTCCTCCCGACTTCAGAATCATATGACCGCGTGGATGAAGTTTTGATATGCATGTATTCTGCAGAAAACGGCAAGAACCAAAGTTATCCAATTTTATGATTCCCTCATCTTCTGTCATTCTGCCACTAACATGGATCTTTTTTCGTAACAAAAAATTTCTCCGCAATCCAAAGATAGGTCTAAATTGAGCAGGTTAAGTCTTGTAAATTTGTCAACATCATCCTCCCAGATATTTCAGATCTTCCAACTGAAACTATCACAGACTATTCGAGGTCTGGATTTTCGTCACATACAACTAGACAATCTCGAATTACGATCACACACTACCTCACCTCTAAGAAAATTACGGATGAAAGTTGACCGAACGAGAAAATAGTTCTAAAAGTGAAGATAAGGATGACGATGAATTGGGCACGAACAGCGTCGGTGGGTGCAAAATTGTCGGTGCAGGTTCACGCCACGCAAAGATGGATCTGAAGCATTTTAGTTAGTAAATCGCTGTGCAGCTGGGAACGGACATTTCTCGTTGGGTACGATGAATTGATTGCCTACGATTTTGCTTGGGCTACTTTCTGTCTAACGCTTCTGCGCGGTGTATTTACTCGAGGATACACAGGCGCTAAGTAAAGTAGCCTCGCGTTGAGAAACACGTACGTACTAGACTGGTGATTTGTGGCAATCCGGCTTTTGGATGTTTGTTGCCTATATATTAGGTACTGCGAAAAGCCCGTGTATTTCAATGCTCTAACGCAGTTTCTTGCCTCTAGTTGCTCTATATGTGTTGCACAGAGTATTGCGGAGCCAAAGAGGCAACCTGAAAAAGCTGTTCTCTAGAAGCTGAATTGGGATGCTTCCGACGAGACCAGTAAACACGAGAAAAGCTTCATATATAGGTATCCGGATATTGTACTATATGTATATATTTTGTATCAAAGAAATTCTCTGTTGGTTGCTTTTATCACGATGGTTTGTTTGTATTTTCTTTTGAGTCGACAATCTGAAGGAGCTTTGCATCATTTGTACTACAATAGTGGCAAAATGTATTCAATCATTATAATCATTTTAGACCGAACTACCGTCGTTAGCGATGAAGAATTTTGATCCTAGTGGTGGTAGCTTCCGTCATGCTCAACAAATGGCTTGTTTTAGAATCACTCCTCGCTTCAATGGAGTTCCGTTTTCACTACGAGAATGTGGAATTTGATCAATTTGATATAGCAAGCTGCATAATTGGATGAAGCTCAAATAAATTCCTAAAATTTTATCGTAATCCACACCCATAAAATGAGAATGGAATGAGATAAGTTATGATGTCTCATAATATATGATTCGTGCCTGTAGATTGTTTTTTGCTCATTGTTACGATGATGACGAGAAGAATTTACTCCATAATCGCAGAGAAAATACAGTTGGATGAAGAGTAAATGTACCGCGGTGCAGCAATCAATGATGCGCAGAAATAAAATTTTGCGAGTTTTCCCAGTTCTGCTTTGAGAGCGAAATTGTCTCTACCACCGTGCTGTGCAAATGCTTTTTTGCTTGGAGCACATGATGAAAAAAAGCTCGCCCAATTGAGATCTGTTTGAAAACATTCGATTTGAATTGCGCAAATCGACTGTGAGTGCTGTTGTTGTTGATTTTCAATTAAAAGAGCCTGTGTTTGTTTTAGGAGCACGAGCGTTGTGAAAATAAAGTTTGATAAAAGAGGTGAAGTCGGAATTAAGAATTGCTATTTATCGCTATCTCTTATATGAATAGTTCGAGCATCTCTCTTATTTCGTCGATTATTTCATCTTCTTTCTCAAATATTTCCAATTAGTCGAATAAATATATTCACATTCAATTCAGGCGTACATGTGTGAAACTTTCTTCGATCTAAGTTAAGGTCCGCTTAGACCTGAACCGTTCCAATATCTTGGACATAGTTGATTTCTGCATCCATTTCAGCCAAGTCATGAACAGTTTTATTCCATGCTGATATTATGGCGTGCATTCATATAGAGATGATATTTATCTCTCTTAACTTTTCCGAGTGAAATCTCACTCGGAAAGAGTGAGTTCTGACTCGGAGTTCGGAGTGAAATCGTGGCAACTCGGTACCGAGTGAGTTTCACTCAGAAAAAAGAGTGAGATTTTTCACTCGGGGAATCCGAGTGAATCCAAATGTTATTTAGCCGAAACTGAATATTTTCGTTTAATCAATACGTTGCGGGCTATAAAATTAATAAATTATTATTAATCATCCGAAGGTTGGAAGAAAAGAAAAAAATCTATCACGCCTGTAGCAGCATGGTCATTTCAATATTTTTGTCATTTGGGAAGTGCGGGGAATCGAACTCGGTTGTCTTGATTGTAAGTCGGACTGCTTCTCCACTGGGCTACTGCTGGTGTTGACTTCTGAGGCCCATAGCACCCTGTTATGTGAATGATGCACCGTGTAACTTTATACGTGTCGTAAGTGGAAATGAAAATATGAAAACTAGCAATGGTTTCGGGTGAAGAAATAACAAAAGTGAAACCTACATTTCCCCGGTAACAGGGCGTTGCTTCTATATTAATAGGGTTGATTAATTTATACGTAATATGATATAATATTGGTCTGTACATGCATTTATAAAACTTATGGAAGAGGATATTGACATTTCTTAGCTCAGTTTTTCAAGGAATATTGTAGGAAATCTACTATTTTCCTCTTTGTGAGCTACGCATTGATCCATCAGTAACAAACGTGCGGTAAAACATAACCTAAAATTTGATTTAAGCGTCTCACTCTTGCATCCGAGTGAAATTTCACTCGAACTTCCGAGTGAAATTTTTGATTTTTTCGATATCTGACTCTTTGCCGAGTGAAATGGACTTCCACTCGGAATCCGAGTGAAAAATCTCACTCGCAGAAGTTAAGAGAGATGATATCTGTGATTTCTACTGGATATTTTCGTGCTCATTGTGTGAATCTAAAATTTTTGATCGATTAAAAAACCTAATTTTACATTCATTGAAGAGAGTGAAACCCATGTATGAATGAATGAATGATATACCAGTGTATACAAAATTTTACACATGATAAACAGTTATATGTGAGCTGAAGTATGAAACAGAAATTTATCGTTGCGATATCAATCGCAACGATTTGTTTACTTGAACTTTCTCTCCCCATGTGGTATAGTTCGATTAATGACAAGAATGATTCTGATATCGATACATACATGGAATATTCATTCATGGATTCTTGCCCATGTCAAGTGAGGTCATTATCATCAATTTAAGTTCAACATGTTCCTAGACAATTATCACAAGATATTACAATTTTGAACTTCGAAGTCGCCCCCGAGAGTACCCTATTATGAACTTCTAATAGAGTGGCTTCAGTCATCTGGGGCCAATTATAACCACGCAATTCATGGATCACTCGTCCTAGATAATCGAAGATAACTTGACTCCTAGGTAGGTATCTTGTACAGTCTCTCATCTATTTCACTCAAGCTTGGAGCGAATGTAATATTTCTGTGGTTTCACTCCCTATGAGTCAAATTTTCACTTCAATATGAGTCATTCTCGGTCGTTCTGAGGATCACTCCAAGCTTTGAGTCAAAATCTTACTCCAATAGTTTCAGAGAGGTTATATCGTTTCTCAAGATGTACTTTGATCAATTTCGTATTCTCAATCAAAACCCGATCGAGAGATGATCCTGTTGTTTACGCAATCGGTTAAGAGCAGAACGATTTTTGTTTCAGAATTTGAGGTGAAGGCACATTTCAGAATTAAGGTTAAATTTTTCCTCAGTCATTTGAATTGATGAAGAAAGAACGAATTGCTTAGATTCTTGATGCTGTGAAAAACAGCCAAGATTCTGAAGTAATTCATTCTGAAACCCTTGTTCTATCTACTATCCCCACACTTGCAACAATATTCAAATTTTTTTCATCGAGTTTGACCTACTTTGCATTCTCTGAAATTTTCTTCAATTTTTGGTAATCATCCTGATGAAGGTCGAAAATTCGAAACTTCTTCCATTGTCTGTGAGCCACTTCGATAGGAAAACACTCGAATGACACTATTTTCCTTGCATTCGCGTTTGCTATCTTTTTTCTTCGAGAGAATCAATATTTCCTTCTCAAATTTTTTCATTTATCAAATGAAATTTTTACTTGAATATTTTCCCGTGGATCAAGCATCTCAAGTACCATCATCCAATGATGTAGTTCATCGATGTAAATAGTATCCTGATTACAAGGATCACCTGTATTCACAAGGGTAAAGGTCGGAAACCATGTGTGCTCACACCCGAGTAAAAGGCACAGCACAAGATGGGGCAACGTTCAGCGGAAGGAAACTGTGCATCATGTACTGCAATTGTATTCCATTCCAAGCGACTGGCAAATGAGCTCGAGGATGTGTCACAAAGTCCCATCCAGTACTCATGATGAGTAGGGAAGCGGGAGATGCGGTGAATTAGGACAGGGGTAAATTAGGAGAAACTAGATAATAATTTAGTTGCAGATGAGTCTAGGCTTCCGCTGCATAAAATACATTTTTTAATATCATCATAGACAATGATTTTTATGGCGATAAGACCGGCTTTAACGAAACTCGAGGCCTACGCAAATGTAAAAAAACATATGTATGTGTATGTGTGTGTGTGTGTGTGTGTGTGTGTGTGTGTGTGTGTGTGTGTGTGTGTGTGTGTGTGTGTGTGTGTGTGTGTGTGACATCCGCCTGATTCTGATTACCTCAAAAACTTCAACTTGAGGGAGAGAAACTATGAATAGGACTACTAGAGATAACTTCAGACAGAGATTCGAGGAGAGTGACTCTATATGAATTTCTAGCGTGGCCCTTCATTTCTTCAAATTTCCATGAGAAATGTGGTGGTTTGAGTTCACTTCACTCGAGCAGACCACGTTATCATGATTCTGAAGATTGGAGCAACAAGTAATTCAATTCTAAGCTTGCATTGGAAATATGTGCTTCTCAAAGTTCAAACTTATCCTGGCGATATCTCTCATTCAATGTTTTCATTGGTAAAGGGAAACGATTTGGCTCTAATAATTTAATGATTCATTTTTGCAGAATCACAAGTTCTCTTTTGATCCGAACGAGAGATATGATTATAAATGTCCCTCCGACATCTAATCAGTTTGAATCTATTTTGATCTTTTGCGAAACTTTACTGATATCTCAGAACTACTTTGAATAGTAATAGCGCCTCGTGAAAATTTCAACGACTTTTATGAAGAATTGAATCATCTTGCATAGGACCCCTGATATATAGGCACGAGGAGGAGGGGGGAAGGGAATGAAATTTTTTACAATCCATAAAAGAGGTGTAAGATTGAGGAAAGGAGGTGATGTAACACTGAACACAAGTTTACTGATGCTCGAGACATTAGGGCTTTCGCCTCATGCACAATTGGTGGAATCATTCCACTCACATGACGTATACTTTTTACGAATTAATGACGAAATTTTGGCGTGGCAACCATTGCACGGTCGCCAATTTTCTCGGTGTTACGTCCAGCCTCGACATGTCCGTGCATGCAAGGCTGAGAGGAGGGATGAAAAACCATACAACTCTCTCGTGCAAGTGAAAAAAGTTACTTCTCTGCGATGATCTACAAATTTAAATTAACTCTCGCTTTTGGAGACACTTATTTTTATGGGAGATTCTACAGAACTTTTGAAATTATGCGCATTGCACGAAATCGCTGAACATACAAATGGTTAGGTTTCAAAACTGAATTTGATAGGTTTCAATGATACCAAACGTGAATGCTATTCGTTTTTCTGTCAATTAATCTGGCTATCCGCGGCACAGTCTGCAACCCTCATTTTTTCAATTTGTTGAAAATTTCATCACTACCAACTCCTTTCAAGTATTCCCTAGTCTGACAATGTATCGGTATCGATCTAAATTTTTGTAAAATAAAATGACTAAAACAATCGTACTTATAGTCCCACGTGAATGTTAATGATGCTAATTAATTATTTGAATGAGACCCTCAGAGTATATTCAATGTCGGAAAAAAGGATCACGGATATTTTCGTTCAACATAAAAAAGTATCTTGCAAAATGATCTCCATTCGAGCCAGCCAGTTCATCTAGAGCGCTGTACCCTGGAGACAAAATTAAGATATCGATTCCATCGTTGCATAAAGCATTTGCAACTCTCGAGAGAGAATGGGCTTGTATTGTGACTTGGAGGCTCTTTGTACATCCGAGAAGCTTCGATCTCGTCATCTCTTTTTTCAAAAGTACAATAGTGAAATATATGAAAAACTACGTGAAATAAGAGAAGCCAGGAAAATTTCAATCGTTGCTTTTCACTGAAATTGGTTGCTATTCTCAATACTTTTTTACATATATTAACCGATCGCGGGGTGAATAAATTATTCTTTGAAAAATATTCGCCAAATGAATCAAATAATTTAGAGGTGGGATGGGGCGCTCAAAACGAAGGGTCAGTGGAAGCTTATTTATAACATTATAAGTACACTCGGTTTCATTGAAAATAAATAGCACTTCAATCACAAAAGTTGTGTGATAACAATAGTGTAAGAAAGTGAAGACGCGGAGGGAGGTGAGGGGTAAATTAGTCGCGGAGAAAACAATTGCTAGATGAATTTAGGCGGGAGCTAGCGGCGCGAATCGCGGGCGTGAGATGAGCCGAACTTGCTGTCTCGCCGATCCATGGTCAACTGATGAATAATTGCTTTAGAGTGATCGAAGACGGTAAAAGTGCGAGACGAGATGCGACTTTGACTGATTTCATATTTAAATGCACCAATGGCCATAGTTTTACAGATCGAACGATTCGAGGAAGGGGGGGGGGCACAAGGGGTTATCGCTCACGTGTCTCGCAATTTGCTTTCTCGAACATTCGAGAGTTTTGAAAATCTCCAACATTTCCGAACATTAACCATTTCCACATTATTGTTCATAAAAATGAACACACAGGATATTGGAAAATTCATCATGACTTGAGTACATATGGCATCTTATGTCATAACTCATCAACAATTTTAGATAGGAAAATACGGTCGATTGCATTCGGAAGGTGAGCATGGAATCTGTCGAAAACACGTTTGAAAATTTCGCTACCATTTCGTCGAAGTTGTATATCGATGGGTCCATGAGAATTGTGTCCAAATTTATATCTTGAGGAGCTGTTCACATGAGATTCTCTGAAATACAATCCTTCACGTGGAAAATGTGTGCTCTTAGGGAAGAAAACATTCCTAGAGTCAATTTGTATACTTTGAACCGTTAATGCATGTGTCGCATTGTTTGAACACTCAAAACGCGACGATCTTAGGGAGAGAGAAAGGGGGGGGGCTCTCAAATCTGCACTCAAAGTTTGACCACAGGTGCAGCTAATAACAAATAGACTCCCGTGTTTGTGTTAACAGATTCGACATGAAGGTTCAACACGTGTTTTATACGATAAGCGCCATACAAAGATATTTTCCTGAACTATAAAATCGTTTCTAAAAAGTACCCTTTTGCTGTATTATAACGTATTTCAATGTAATTAGGAACAATTGTGAGGGAAGTCAGCGGAAATCTGCATTTTAATCGCGCATGGATAGAGTAGTATGGAAATTTTCATAAAGAACCGTCAATTTCACTTTTTCAAAAAACGGTTCGACCAAAAATTTTCATTCTTGCGGGGAAAGTTTCCATTCATCATGTACTCGAAGGGAGAGAAATCAATTTTGAGAGCGCAGCATCTTAGGTTCGAAGTCAGTCCAGGCCAACCGTGAGAAATGTTTCTGGCAAAGATTGGTGCTTGCAATGTGTTTCATTCTAATAACTATGTATGAGGGTATACCATTCAAGCGGTCCAATTAAAAGCGGCCAATGCAGTGCAGTGCATGATATTTTGCTCTGTATACTGAAACTCTTCTTGATTATACAATGTAATACATCCTCATCAATTGTAGACTCATTATCACCAAATTTTGAATGCTGAAGCTCTCGCTCTTGTGGATGATATTTCACCGAATATTGAGAATCTTCTACTACTTGGTACTGATGTGATTGGTCACGCTCAATCGCTGAACCCCTTGCACTACTACTGCCTATTTTTACATGAAACGCATCTTCCAAAACACGAATACCGAATACTTCATCGGCTGATTGGGCGAGTGGCAAGTTGAGTATATTTCACCACCAACATGAAATTCTAAACTGTGATGATTTTTTTTAGAATCTTCAAGCAACTGGTTATATAAAAGATTCAACCAGTTGGTTGAAATTTTTCGAAATTTTTTTCGACAGTTTATGCTCTGGTTAAGGGCAGGTGAAGCGTCCAAGGGAATGAGTAGATAATCGATCTATTACGGCTAGTGATCGAGGTGCGCAATCTCCCATCAAGATTTTTGAATAATAATCTCAATTAAATAACCGTAAAGCCATCTGTCGAATCCTCTTGACACCACCCATAACGTTCCCAAATTAACTTTCCACTCTAAAAATCTCATTTCAATATTCATATCAGCCGAGACCATTCAAAAAGTAGGTTTCCCACATTTAAATTCGTCAGAGAGTATACTACAGTACGCAACAGGAGTGAAACGAATAAGCATCGCTCGGGTTAATCCTGTGGGCTGAGATCACTCATGCAAAACCATGCACGAGTGGAAGCAGGTGGTGCATCCAGAGTAACGCGTTTATCCTGATAAATATACTATATCTGCGTGTAGATTTGCGAGAATTTAGATGCGGAATGTGGTGCAAGTAAATTTTGAGCATCACGCGCTTATTCACGAATTATACCAAAGGTGCAATAGCTGCTCGATCCTGACGCTTTTGAAGGTGGATATCAGAGTCGATATATGATGATGTATCTATAGGTGGTGCAGGCTTGGAGATGATGGTAATGAGTGTGACCGAGACGCGAGACGGAGCTCGTTAAGGGTGTAGTCAAACGAGACCCTGGATAACGAGATCATCGTCAGAAATTCACTTGCTTCGTGTTAGCTATTAGTTGACAGACTTCGGTACACGAGAGGGTATAGCATGATAGTATGGGATAAACTCTGAGTTTGATGATGTATACAGATGGAAACAGGTATCCACTTGTAGACTTCTTTCGTGAATTTTTCTTAAATTATCTTTTGAAAATTCAGGATTGCATGATTCCATTGATTATGTTGACTATGTGAGATCATTTTGGAATATTCATGAGAATGTATGCTGAACCCTTCGAAATGATTATTATTCGGATTTATTTCACTTCTCGTTGATATGGAATAATCATGACATCATTTTTTTCTTTCTAAACTAGAACAACAGCTTATACCACATCGGCTGGATCACTCGGCGAATTTTTCTTCGCTGGATGTTGTTGGAGGAGATACTGGCAAACTGATTGAAGTATTGTCACGGACTTTCAAACTTTTTCATCAGTATAGCCCAAGATAATATCGAAGATTTCTAAATGTCTCGCCCACGTCCTTTGTCTCACGAAACAATGAATTTGGAGCAAAAGATTGTCATCATATTGTTACGCTTTATTTGGCTTACGGATTCAACAAGAAGTCAGAACGGTGGTATCCTATATTTTTTTGATAGATGGAATTCATGTGTTTTGTTTCTGGGTTGACTTGAACTAAATCAACAGGAATTCGTTCACATTGCAAATGGGTCGTGTGAATTGTAATATAATATGACTCAGAGGACGACGTGATCATGAGTGGTTAGTCATTATTTTTATTATCATTTAACCACTGAGATGTAATGCACAAAGGAATATGCTGTACCCGGTGTGAAATCTTGAGACCTGTCCGAAGTCTTTTTGAGGCAATGTGGTCACCATGCAAGCTGAAAATCATCCCCATTTTTCTGAGATCCTTTTGCAATTTAGGCTAGATGACGAAAAATACCACATTTCTTATCATCTGAATCGAATTCGTACACTCCTCGTCTAGCTCAAATCACAAGAGAACCGGAGGAAAATGGAAATGAAAATATGCCTTCTTTGTAGGTTAGGAGGTTCCCGCGGCCAAGTTGTTCACATTCTCCTCCGATTCTCTCACGATTTGGGGCAAACGAGGAGAATACGGATTCAAGTTGGATGATGGTAAGGATTCAACAAGACGCCTGACACTTTGAATCATCAGAATTTTTTTATAAGGTGCATTTTCAATTTCCATGGCCACAGTACACGGTGACGTGACCGTATCACCTTCATGATTTGCTCTGAGGAATCGATCATATTGAAATTGTCATAACTCGGAAATTTATTTCTGCAAAATTCTGTGTCCCAGCTAAGATCTTCTGGAATCTGTTTGAAGATATCAGTAGATATTCACTCTCTCCTTGGTGTGAGATCGGGTCCTCAGAATTCCATGAAGTTTTGATAACTTTTAGCCCACTAACAAATTGAAGCCTGTTTGTATCTTGCAAAGTCACTTCCTGAAATTTACCCGAGTATTATTACGCTGATCACTATGGTCTAAAGTGCATGCACTCTTTTCCAAGAATGAATGGTCGTTTTTTTTAGTATTTTGAGATATCAGTCATTTGGAGATAGATAATTATCTTGGAGTATGGGAAACAATATCAGCACGTGGAAACGCAGACTCGAATTATTCAGGAGTCCAAATTCGATCCTGACATTTGACAATGTGCATGAATGACAGAATCTCGACGTAGGGATACAAGGGAATTTTCCTTACAAAATATTCAGCTTTGAATGGTTTTTCCATGTTCCAAGATCCAATGCCGATTTCCTCAGTTAGGCCATAGAAGAGTGTCCCTTGTGACGAAAATGCCATTGCGGTTGCCTGACTTGACAGGAAATCACGGCCCGAAAAGAATTCCAGTGTACCACTGCCATGATACGTATCAAAGCTTCGAGTATTTGCACCATAGATTGATCGAGATGCTAAGGGCCTGAAGAATAAATACTGGCCTTCTTCATTGTCGAGTTGAGGAGTCAGTGCCATTCCAAAAATTCCATCGTCAAGGGTAAATTTTTCACCAGCTATTGTAAAATTTGAATAGTTTTCTTCTGGATCAAAGATATTTTCTTCTATGCGTTTTACTTTTCCATCTCTCCATACTAAAATACCGTGTCCACTAACATCCGCCATATAAACCTATATGGGAGAGTAACAGCAGGGGCACAGAATCAGAAATTGACGATTTTTCTCTTTAGAAAGGAAATTTTCGACACGTTGTGTGGCAAAGTGTCTTTTCCACACTGAATTTCCACTTTCTTGCACAGTTTGTCAAAAAATAGTATTCGATACACGGGTGTAAAACTTATTTTTTCGCATCCTCGAGTTGATTCCGACCTTCGCCTACGGCTCGGGCCGAAAACCCATCACTCGGACGCGAAAAAAAGTAAAAAAGTTTTTCCATCCTTGTATCGAAATGTACTATTTGGTTATATATAAAATCAAACTTGTGTCAAGGAAATTCGAACGGAATCGAATTATTCCCCATGAATGGATGATCTTTCAAATAATTAAGTTTACGAGATACAGAGGATCAAGTTAACGCAAGTCCTATTCATGAACGTGGTTAAAATGTTTTGAGAAAACATTTACTTCTATCTACGTCGATGGTTTTCAATCAGGTATATTATAAAAGTAAAAATATTTTGGGGATCGGTGATCTGATTTCTCAAAATTTTCATACGGAATTGTACCACCAATCAAATCTTCAATTGTAGACAAAGCAGTGAAGGCACATTCTCAAACGTTATCTGAAGAATTAGCGAATGACCAAAAATTTTGAGAATCTTCCGAGCGTTCATAACCTATTTCCTGAGTTATCTGCTCATTACAGTCTCAATTTTATTTTATCAGATGTGGAATGTGTTGAAACCTGGGCTCATGAATATCGAGGCCCAGTTACAAAGTTTCACCCCAAGTTTGGTCTCATAGAATGTTGTCTCAGTTGTAGTTAGCTTCTTCTATCTTTCACAGAATATTTTCCAAGGAACTGAGGCTTTCTCCCTCAACAACAGGGATCTTCCTGGTACACATGCCCATTTAGAAATTTTTTAATGTATTTTCGATCATATGGTCATGAGGTTACCGTTACGTCTTCGCAAGTGTCCCCGACTTGCACGATTGGAGTGATGAGCAACCCTTCCCCATCTTTATTTTGGGCGACTCTGTCAGGTATTTCAGTCGCACTTTCCAGTTTATCTGTTTTCAAATTGAATGCTAATAATTGAGCTGGACAGATGTACTCATCTCCAATAAGTCCAGTATCTAAGACCCAAAGACGATTGCACCCGTCGATCTACAATTTCAGTCAATAATTGATCATTTCTTATTTTTGGCAAAGATCTCCATAACATGATTCTTTCTTTGTTCTGTGAATACGCACTGCGACTCTGTATACACTAGTGATATGCCTTTTATCACATGCGTTGGGATTTTCATACCATGACCAGTCTGGATAAGGAATCAGAAGAGGACCCGATTCTCCGATTTTTGACGATATGGTGTGTAAAGAAGCAGGAACTCCCTCATCTCTTATGATTGTCAGAAATGTCCTTCCATCTACAAATTTTCAAAATATGATGATTCTTTTAAGAAATTTGAGAGAGACACCAGCATCTGGAAAACATCCGTGGCTTCAGTTATGGGATTTCTTCATGATTTCCGTCTCATGGCTCTAAATTCTGAGTTCTCAATCTGCTAAAATGTGTTCAGGATGAAGTGGAAAGAATTCATTTTCGCATCTTGCATAATTTTTTGATGATGAAATGTAATGTGGTAGGTTACAGGAGCCGTGAATAACATTGCAACGATTTCGCCTGATTTGCATTTCAATGGTAGCTATACATATTAAATTCATGCTTATCGTTAGCTCTACTCGAGACCTACAAAATGGTATCACATGAAAGCACGATAGAAGTTGTAAGCAAAACCAAATCTATTGCAACACGTTTATAAAAATTGTAACGAGCCTAAAAGTACACAAACCTTCAGACCTATCAACGTCAATGGATGTTAACGATTCAGGATCGTACCATCCATTTTTTATATAAGTTTCTTTTTGTTCTTGTGACTGCCAATCGTAATCAAAGAATTTCCAAGCAAATTCAGTAATAAGAGACGAATTTTCGAGACCACGTGATTCCTGGGGAACAAATATAAGGCTAGATAGAGTCACAAGCCAAAGTTTGGCCTTAACGATCACCATTTCGATTGTCTTTCGCACTGCTTGACTTCAAATCCCGGAGAAGAAAAACACTTTGAAAATATATTCAGGCAGAATCGGACTCGATACGAGTAAAAGATTTGGCGGGTATTTATACCGTAAGCGCAAGCATGCCACTCGCGTTGATAACGCAAGAGAGATTGGTATAAAAAACTGATGCATTGTTGCATTTCTTTTTTAAGATAATTCGGGATAAGCCTCAATACGTCTTCGGTGACAGTAATTCTTTCATTAGTTGATAATATTCCAACAATGATGATTCAGATCAAAGCTCACTTACCAATGCATTGAGGAGGGGGGGGGGGGGGGGGGAGAGAACAGGAAGCGATGATAGGAATCGCATGTGTGGTTATTGCGTCAGAGAGGGATTCGCTTGACGTTCGGTCAATGTTTCTCAATCAAGTTTATTGCGTTTTTCAAAGAGTCTTTGAAATGCAACAAGATCATTATAAATTGTTGTTTTTCGTGTAGAAATAGAATTTGAAGATGATTAGTAAGTCCTACCTGTTTGTGCGTGTTTTCATCCTCTTATCAGGACTCTTTCCTAGTTAGGAATGTATAATTTGGAGTTCATATTATTCCCTCTTTCTCGATAGTACGACCATGAGTAAGATGGTGTGAGTCCTAACCCTGCGAGTATAGTTCAAAATTCTCTTCCGATACTGCACTCGGAACAAATTACGAATGGAGACCGGTAACCCGATCGACAGTCTCACAGATTTCTGAGCAGATATCTATTTTACTGCCGGAAGTATAAAGGTTTGTAACCATCGACACTTTCAACAGATACCTTGCTGTTTAATTTTATAATCATTGAGTAGCAAAATGATCCACATCATGTACCTAATTCACTTTCTAAAGTACTGTAGAATTTATACAATTTTTGCTTTGACGCTCTCCAAACTGACCAATCATCGTCTATCATTCGATCCATTCTCATTGTTACGCAGTGAGAGAATTTCAGCTCATTGGAGCCAATTTTCCAAGGCTCTACCCATAGACTCCCAAATGATCCAACGAGGGTTTTGAAGAACGTGAAAAAATTCAACTCGTGTGGCTGCACTAAATTTTTACCCGACGGTTGATTTCATACTCCAGTATAAGGGGTTGGAATTCAAACACAGTGAATGGAATCCCTACCAATTATTTTTATTAGAACTTTCGAAGAGAAGGACGTGGAAACTGGTCCATATTCACATCTTGTTTGGAGAGAGACTCAGTATTCATGGAAAAGTAAATATGTCTGCTTTTTATATGGGAGTATGTATTACATGCTTCTGCTGGAAATCAAGTCTCAATATAAATGTTGAGACTTGATTTGTTATGAACCCTTATCAATAGAATGGCCTGTGCTAATACAGAACAATTCCGACCTACTATCGTGAAGACCTTCAGAATGAGCTCCAAAATTGCATTTCGAAGTTGAAAAAGTATAATAATGTGGCGTGAAGAATAGTTTTCACATCCCAACGATGAGACTTCGATAAGGTGTATGACATAGTCAGTTTTATATCACTAGCGATCAAATGATCATTCATTGGATCGTTAGTGATGATTGTACAAATGTACGCGGAAATCAGACTCTTGAATGGAATACTCACTCATTTATGCACTGGGAAAAGAATTGCGCTTATACGAGGGTGGGAATGTTGGATTTTGCATACCGAGTGATATTGCCTGTTCCGACAATCTGTGAGTTAAAGTAAGAAACCCAAATAAATTCCACACAATGCGAGTTAAATTAGTGAATTTCGCACCCACTTCATGTGGTTGAAGTTCACTTCTGAGTTCACTTCTGGTTTATTCGGCCTGAGCTGTAGACGAAGGTCGATACAATCGGTCGGGAGCGGGGGACCTCATGAATGAAGCGTGAATACTATATTTGCCATTTTGTAAGCACCCAAACAATGGAAAATTGCAAAATGATCATTTTCAATCAACTGTGCAGGAATGTGACGCTTCCTCAGAATTTTTTGGTTTTCTTTCTCATACAGCTGCTCGAACTATAGATTTTAACACTCAAGCGAGGTCGTTTTCGCATTTTTGTGATAAATTCTACCCTCACCTCCGGGTCTGGCTGAAAAATAACATTTGCAATGCAAAACCCCACAACACTACACTCATATCAGATTGCACTATTTCAATCATCTGTGTGGAAATGTGAAATATTTGCAAAGTTTTTCGATTTTTTCTCCCACGCAGCTGAAGCAAAGATGTTGCTCGACTCTTGAGAAAATCAGTATACATACTTACTGTTGTATCAAAATTGATCGGTACTGCGCACTGAAGTGATGCTTTGACATACACTATTAATTTTTTTGTACAGATTAGTCCATTACTGTACGTAAACGTGTACTTTGCACTCAGTTTATCGACTTTGATTCCCAGTCCATCAAAGATCATACTTCGATTCACTGGAGAAGAACCTACTTCTCGCTTCCTCGTCAAAATTGTGACCCTCACTTGCGGCTCAGACCGAAAACCCATCACTCGCATGCAAAAGTAAGTTTTCCAACACGCTGTGCGGAAAAGTGTCTTTTCCGCATTAATTTTCCACTTTCTCGCACAGTTTGTCGAAAAATCCAGTTCGATACACGGATAAAAAACCTATTTTTCGCATCCTCGTGTTGATTCCGACCTTCGCCTAAAGCCCAGACCGGAATCAACCCGAGGATGCGAAAAATAGGTCTTACACCCCTGTATCGAACTGTGTTTTTCGACAAACTGTGCAAGAAAGTGGAAATCAGTGCGGAAACGACACTTTTCTACACAGCATGTCAGAAAAAAGTTTTTCCACCCTTGTATCGAAATGTACCATTCTTTGCAAGTTTTCGATGTTTGGATGCCTACAAAACTGCGAAATAGTACATTTCGCACCGAGTTTATAACGTTGTAGCTCGTTTCTGACCGTTTAGTTTTCGGGATGAGCCGCAGGCAAAGGTCAGAATAGTTGCTCAGAAGTGGGAAAATTTATGAATGAGGTGCAAATACTACTTTTTGCAATCTTGCGAGCACTCAAACATCGAAAATCTGCAAAAAATAGTATTTGCGCCTCATTCATGGGGTCCCTCGCTTCCGAGCGACTATTTCGATCTTCGCCTGCGACTCAGACTGAAAACCAACCGTTCCGAAGCAATCTGCAACCTCCTAAAATCTGCAAATCGGTCCAAAATGTACCATTTCAGCGTATGTGTGTGGAGGGGGGGGGGTCTGTGACCTTCCTGCACGGCTCATCGGTTAACTGTCCACATAGCCTGATGAAACCATGGCGTAAAGATAACAAGGTGTGGGACCCCGAGCGGTTAAAACGCATCAGCTACCGCGCAGACATGGCGGCCCACCAATGCCATCCATATTGGATTTCTAGATGTTGAATAGTTTGAATGTGTGAGTAACCGTGGACCAGCTGTCGTGTCGTTTTGCTCAGATTTGCATGTGGCTCCACAAGTCCCACATCTTACATCTTAGAAATGTTATATTTTTGGAACGGAGTTCCTTTACGCTTGTCTGAGGAGTAAAATCGCGCGCGATCAGCTGACCGACACGGCCCCGTGGAACGAGATTCGATGCAACCCGCCATACGATGCAACGAAAAAGCGACACTTTTGCGATATAGGTATACTGCTTGCGCTAAGCAACCGCGAATTCGTCTGCTATGGTCTATCGTCTGAATGCATCCAGCCGTGATCCAGCCCTATTCGATTGTTGTTCATGTATTGTTAGATATACAATCATGAAAGTGATATCTATGTGTTTCTCTGATGGGCAGAATTCAAAGTCTGAATGAATAAGATATACAATCTAAAAGGTACGAAGTTTCATTGTGACATATTCAATCTAACGATTCAGTGAATCCCAAAATTTTTCTCTTCTTATTCAATCAGCCGAGCAATCAGCTTTGATGCATTTTGTGAACCTTAATTAAGTAGTGAGGATTCAAATTCAAATTGAGATGCTTTTTATATCCCCCGCCATAACTTTCTAAAGAGTCCACCCAAAGCCAAGGAGTAACTCGTCATTTTATTTACATAATAGTGCTTGAAACTCGAAAAAACTATGCAAATTATCTCAATCACACGTGGGCTTATTGGTGTGCATCTTTATCAGTATCGTTATCAAAAGATGATGAGCATTCAAAAGCTTGAACCTCCGTTTTAAGTCCATCAAAGTTTTAGACTTTATTGACATTTCTACACATCTTATCGAGGCAAATTTCGGAACTCCGTTCCTAACGCGTTTCTCAAACGCACACGAATTTTGTGTTGAGAATCAATGCAAAAATATAACAGAGCCAGTCTGCGATGGAAAAAGAAGTAAATCTACCTATTTCCTCGAGCTAAAAATCCTCCGTACAGATGCATAAGGACGTGTGGAGCATATGAGAGAATTCTAAACTCCAATAGCGTCATGAAATAGTGACATTCATAGAGAAATCCAAATTAGTGATTAATTCGTTGATCTGAACATTCTCCACTCGCCCGTATGAATGATTGAAACCGCATAGTCGTGAAACCGGAGGCAAAACACCGTGCTACGTTCATTCAAAGGTCCCGCGACAAAATCTCATTATGGCGTCGGTCGGTGGGCTAGCGAAAACGTGCGCGGTCACACACCTTGTTATTTTTACGCCATGGATGAATAGATAGTATTTGGACCTCCATAGTGAGAAGAAATCCTCAAAATCAGTCTCATCATCTGAAAATTAACATTACAAGGTTAGGGGGTTTGTTGTAACTCATTGCGATTTTTTACTCACTTCAAGAATTTCTCATTACAGTATCGGACCGGGGGATTTTCGCATTCTCCTAACTATTTCAACCCTTGCCTTGAGTTCTAACCGGAAAATATCACTTGGCGTGCGAAAAACGTCATTCTCGTCCTTGTATCGAGATGAACATTCGATAATTATAATCATTTGAAAAAGATCTCTGGATGAAGTGGATACCACATTCAGTTCTTGAAGATTTTGAACAACATCTTCGACTCAAACCAAAGTCGTATCTTTTGAGGACGCAAATCATCAGACCGTACGGTTTCGTATCAAAATTCATCATTATATCCAAATATTATTAATAAATAGTTGATGTCTTCTACACCAATGCACATCTGATCAAATCGAAGACGAAGAATCTACTCTCTAATTGTTTGGTCTGGAATCAAAATTTGATAAATTTGTGTAGAGTTTACTCTTTTAGGCTAAACGATCGTAACATGAGATTCTGATCGCCCTACTCATTAAAAATCGGCGGGAATTTCCATTCTATATTCCATTAAACGTACCCACCCAGGAATCGGATGACGCTTGAACCTGGTACCACCCTTCGGGACTGCCAAAACTACACTCTAGAAACATTTTGCACTAAACTACCCATCTAATCTCAATCAGGATATAAAAATTGATGATGTGGCAGTGTTTTTTGTTGTTATTGTAAGGGGGGTGGGGAACTTAGGTCCGAACTTAGACAGCTTATTAGGACAGTCTCTACCGCAATGATGATTGAACACGTACTTCGTGTACAGCTCTGAGGATATTGCCAGGACATAGTATGCCAATTGAGCTGATCAATTTCCTTCTTCGACTTGTCCTGCTCGCGAGGAAATGTATGGCAAGGTAGGCACCCGTAACGATGGCCACTTTGGCGCAGTCGTGCAGTAGTATCGAGCTCATGATGATGATGATGATGATGATGCCGCAAGAATTTTCTGCTGCCCACCACTCACCATGAGCAGCCTTAGCTTGCTAACCAGGGGCGAGCTGGCTATGTAGCTGGAAACGCTTCCTAACAGGCTGGGATCCAAGGTGACTGCAAATAAGCCGCAACCGGCTCTGCTTTAAACTGCACCACGATCCGGCGCGCATTCGGCCACTGCCGATTTTCTTCTTATATTTTCTTTACGGTCAATTTTAATTAGATTTCACATGGCAATTTGTGTAGAAAAAAAAATACATGACCCGCACCTATGAAGTGAGGTTATGATTTTAGACACTCGCGAAGTTAGAAGAATATTGCGGCAGGTAAAATTTTAGTATGAGCTTGCTGCCACAACGCGCGGAATGAGACTGAGACCATGCTGAGAGCCGATCGTCGTTGAGCAAGAGAGGAAAATGGGTGCGCTATGGATGCTGCGCGCCTCTATATCTTTTGCAAGCCTGAGCTTGCGCGCAGCTATAACTAGTGTGATACGTGAAGCTTGCGGGCGTACCTGTGCGATTTGAAGGTGATGAGGATGGAATAAAACTTGAGCTGCTCATTTTGTGCGTGGTAGGTCGTTGAAAGAGTTTGGACGAGCAATGCTGACGATTTTTGACGATCTCTTCTGAAAGTTCTTTGGTTGTGGGAAAAATTTAACATTTGATCATAAACGGGACTGGAGTTGTAATAAATATGTGAGTAGATGCAGGATTGGCTTTTGAGGTGTTGTATGATAAATTGGTATTGTGAAACTAATTGTACGTGTCATTTGACCGATGCAGATCCGGAGTAATTTTTCCACACCGGTTTTCAGGATGTCGTGAATTTGTCGAAATCTTGATTGGATTTGCTTGAATTAAATTAAAAAACAAGAGTATTTTACGCCAGCGTGTGAAAACTGAAGAAAATTCCAGTCGTCTATGTAAACCCGAGAGTACAGGGTCATATCTAAGTCCCTGCCAAATCGTAGCTATACAAAAAACTCGATACCCAGAATTATCATTGAAACAAAAAATTTACAATATTTCGATGAAAAAATTTTCGAACGACCTCATTCATTATCATTGCCAAATAGAATATGACCCTCTTGAAGAAGTTTGATGTTTGTTTTATGATCAGAATCAGTCTATTATCATTTTGTCTCATTTATCCGTGTGGTCTTAGGAGAAACGGTCTGTCTATACGGAGCCAATTATCGTACGCGGACGATGGATTCGCGTACGCGAATTCCCCTAAAGAACTAGGGCCGAAGACATCTTCGTTCGCGTATCGGGAGGGCCATTATTCGCATACGCGAATCGGAACACCCGAACGAAACTACCTGAAGAAACTACCGAGACTCCCCATGTAAAAATGAGGACACTGTGATCACATGTGAACACAGAGTCCAAGAGCACTATGATCACATGTGAATACCTGTGAAATGATTCAAAAATATTTTTCAATTCTGGGAAATTATTATGGTTCAATGTCCTGGGTATATAGCATCAATAACTCACGGTATTGATTTCACATCACTCGAAAAATCCCCCGAAGTCAATCCAGTATTAAAGGAGAAAAATATATAAAATTGAATCCATCCTTCTATTAGAAAAAAACATCATTATCTTCAAGACTCAAAGGGGTGTTTGACGGATTGGTGAGGAGTGTACAATTTCTTATTCCTTAACATATTAGCTTTTAGGTATGCATATTCGTCACTTTTTGGAGTAAATCTGTACCTGTTTCGAACTAGGAAATCAGATTTACCGTTGATTCTCACTTTTTTTCTAAAATAATATAGACTCGACCATTTTGAAATTTTGGGTCACTTTTGTGGAAAATTTCTAGCCTCTGAGTAGAATAGGATCGTTGACCAACTCTTGTTATATTTCGAAATAAATATAATTTATATTGAGGAATATTACATTTCAAATGACGCAGATTCGTCACCAATCTGTCAAATACCCCTTTAAACCTTGAGTTTAATGATATTTTTCTGATAAAAAACGGTTTGAATTTTGCATTTTTCCTTCTGAGTATCAGATTTCTCCCTATGTGTTTTTCGAGTGAAGTAAGATGAATACCGTGAGTTATTGATGCTATATTCCCAGGAAATTGGACCATAACAACTCCCCAGGATTAAAAAAATTTTTTAAATCGTTCCACAGGTGTTCACATGTGATCATAGTGTCCCCACATTTACATGAGGAATATGATCGTTAACCAACTTTTGTTATCTTTCGAAATAAATATAATTTATTTTGAGAAATACTACATTCTAAATATGCAGGTTCATCACTAATCTGTCAAGTAGCCCTTTGAATCCTGAAGATGATGATATTAGTTCCAATAAAAGGATGGATTCAGTTTTGCATTTTCTCTTAGGCCGAGTCTACATAGACGCGCTCACTCCGGGCGCGCGCGCTTTCGCCGCTCGCACTCTTTGCCTAGACACCGCGGAATAGGTACCGAAAAATGATTCGAAACCCACCTAAGAGTGTTCCCTCGCAATTCAAACACCCAGGCCAAGTTTGTGAGATGGGAAATTCTTCAATCTATCGTTGAGAATGACCCAAAAACTAATTTGCATCGAATTGAGATTGAAAATGAGAGATGTGGATGCCGATCGATGTGCGTGATATTGCCACCCCTACTTTTCAGGTATCTAACTCTCAGCCTGTTCAACAATGTTCAGCATCATCTTGGTTATACATTGGTCCTCATTTCAGGAGCTGAATAATGAGCTAAAGTTTATAAGATCCTGATTAAGAACACCCGAGATGTCCCAAATTCACGGAGGCGTGACTCTTGTAACACAAATGTTATCTTTTGTGAATTTGCAAGAGCTCGGTTCGTCTTATCCAGAATTCTTCACGATTGATTTTATCCTACAGTTTTTGAAATAAGTATCAATGTAAACCCAAGATAATGTTGAATATTGTTGAACAGGCTGAGAGTTAGATACCTGAGAAGTTGGGGGTGTCAATATTGGGCCCATTGATCGACATCCACGTCTCTCATTTTCCAATCTCAATTCCATGCAAATGAGTTTTTGGGCAATTCTTAACGATAGATTGACGAGTTTTCACCTCACGGAGTCGGACTGGAAAGTCGAATTATAAGGGGACTTATGTGGGTCATTTTTCGGTACCTACTCCGGTGTTTGGGTAGAGAGTGCGAGCGGAGAGAGCGCGCGCGCCCGGGGTGAGCGCGTCTATGTAGACTCGGCCTTAGAATACTAGATTGACTTTGGGGGGTTTTTCGAGTGATGTAAAATCAATACTGTGAATTATTGATGCTATATCGCCGGGAAATTAGACCACAATAACTTCCCAGGATTAACATTTTTTTTAAAAATTATTCCACAGGTGTTCACATGTGATCATAGTGTTCTTAGACTCTGTGTTCACATGTGATCACAGTGTTCCCATTTTTACATGGGTCGCGTATACAACCAATTTGAGGGTATTCGCGTACGCGGATTTGCGTATCGAATTCGTTCTTCTGGAATCGCGTATGGCAACCAAAGGATGGATGTTCGCGTACGACAACCAAGTCTAGAATATTCGCGTACGCAAATACGCGTATCGAAGTCGTTCTCCATCTGAGGGTATTTGCGTACGCGGATTCGCGTCACGAACTCGTTCTTATGGAATCGCGTATGGCAACCAAAGTATGAATATTCGCGTACGCTAACCAATTCATGCAGATCTGCGTATTGAATTCCTTCCTCTGGATTCGCGTATGGCAACCAAAGTATGGATGTTCGCGTACGGTTACCAAGTCATGCGAATTTGCCTATCGAACGCGTTCTTCTGGAATCACGTATGGCAACCAAAATATGGATGTTCGCGTACGCTCACCAAGTCGTGCAGGCTTGCGTATCGAACTCATTCTTCTGGAATTGCGTATGGCAACCAAAGCCTGGGTATTCGCGTACGCTAACCAAGTCTCGAATGTTCGCCGTGATTTTCTTGTCAAAATCTGTGATCACATCAAAAGCGTTAGGAATTCCATCATTGCGTCACTAGGATGCAAGGAACCTCGCAGGTTTGCAAGGTTTGCTTGTATTGTCCAAGGGACTAAATCAAAATTGGCTTTGACGATCTATTTGATATCAGCCCAGTTTTTTGATATTCATAACATAGAAAGATATTAGATGTTCTTAATATCGAACTATGTATCTTTAAGGCGCCTCACAATTTAATTGTCGCAACTCGAAGGGTTATGGTGGCAAAACGCACCAACATCAGTTTTGAGTTCAGAATTGTTAATATCTCATCTCATCATTTCTATTTCTATCAAAATCCTTCAAGTTGCGACTTTCAAATTGTGAGGCATCTTAAAGGTGCATGGTTCGATAGTGTAAACATGAATAATAGTAAACTGTGCTGATTGAAATATATTACAAGGGCTTATTCAAGTATTTGATCTTTAGAGAGCGGTAACTTTTCTTGAGAAAGTGACCTTCGATTTCCAACAAATTGTTTATGTATGATAGCACTGTAAGGAATTTTGAAGCCAGAAAGTGGTGGTTGTCTGATATATCGGCCACATTCGCCCTAGATGCTGTGAGCAGCATGTGTGAATTTTTTTCCTTGCCATACGCCCTGAATCCACATTCCTAGGTATTCCGATGCTCTGAGCGAGAATAAAATAGTAGAAAGATCGTCGAGTTGTCCTTGGCCATGTGATCCGCTCCTTCAAGATCGAGTTCAGCGTTTTCCTCACCGTAGCTTCAGTTCTCATAGTATGAGTACTGACACATTTCACCTCCAGGGGTCGGGGGTTAGGTCGGTGGTTGGCTCCAATAGGGCATGGACAGAATGTCCGACTCTGTATTTATACTCAGTAATTCTAGAATCCCTTGAATAGCGATTCTTGAATTGCTCAGCAGCATCATACAGGTATCACCTTTTCTCACCCCGTAAGGGTAGGGGTAGATTAGAACCAGGCACCCTTGGCAAGGTGTAGGCAGGTCAACTCCGTGTTTGAACTCAGTTATCCCGAAACCTAGATTTCTGGGCTGTTTGGGGGATTCAAATGAAGTTTTTTGGGGTGGTCGATATTTATTAATATGATTTGAAATTCCCGCAATCGAATCAAGTAGTCGAGTCCATATTGTTTATTATATCCCCAAATGGGCGACGAGATATCTCCAGTTTCACGAAAACCGCATGAATAGTCTCTCTGACTGCATTTTGTCTACTCTGTGATTTTGAGATTTCATTTTGGTTAATTCTTAGTGAGGAGCTTGGAATTCGTATCCCACTGTGGGAGTGGAGCATAGGGAAACCCCAATCAAGTAACTCAAGGAAAATTTGCAACGACAATTTTCGGAAAGAACTATATTTGAAAATTTTCTTCACGACTGTATAGCGTGAAATCTTCCTTCTGGATTCTCAAATACGCATACCTGACAATGGTCATTTTTTAATCGTTAGATATCACAGCCCAAGATACATCTACATATCTGAGTAAAGAAGATTAGATGTGATTTTTACTGTTACACCCGTATACAATCTAGAATTAAAATGAGCCTAATTTTCAGGAAAGTCGAGAATTTGGAATGCAGGAATTTCGAGAGCCGGAAATTTGGAAGGCCCAAAACGTCCGAATGCAGAATCACGGAGATTCAATGGGGGTAAACATCCTGTGAGACGCCGCCATCTGGGCCAAGTGTATTCCTCAGGGCCTCGACAAAAAGTGCGCATTTGATCTTTTTTTTTCCCCCGTGGAACTAGCGCCATTGTCCGCCCGTGGCGCGCGAGGGAACTACGGCGCCTATGCTTATACACGGGAGGGGAACAAGCGAAAAAGAGGAAAAGAGAAAATGCGCACTTTCTGTCGAGGCCCTTATGGAGAGGTTTGAGATTCTGCCATATCAGATCATCCTGCCATCTAAAATAATACCGAAATTTACCACGAATGATACGAGAATCAAGAATTTACTGGGCTGAAAGTTCGAGGAACAAGAACTTGGAATCCTCGAAAAGTCAAGGGTTCAAGAATCGTGACTGAAGAAATTGTTGTAGTCTTAGAATAATGCATGAAATTGAGATACGCCCCTTGGAAGAAACAATCGGTGCATTTACGGCAACCGTATCGATTTCCATAAAGTGGAAAAGTATCGATTTGCTGAAGACATCACGTACCCACGCTTCGATACTCATCACATCACGTGTGCATATCTGCGTCTCGCATCGAGACAAAGCTCCGATTTCCCTGATTTTTCACGGCCTTAACTCCACGAGTACCAAGAGAACGCGCTCCAACAGATACGAAGAGATGAGCTTCAAAATCAATTGCCGTAGAAAAGATTTAATCTAGCGCCGAGCCGATTTATTACATGGCTCTTCTCGTGGTGATTCTCTTGATACGAGCCATCTTTTTCAGCTACCTACACGGATATTGAAGTGCAACGGCTGCCGTACATAGCCCGTTGAAAAATCATGTTGCTGTCGCATTTCCTGGCAGTAAAATCCATCAATCCTCTTTTGCACCCTCGGGACACATGTACATGTACTATCGCCCAGAGTGCATCATTTCCTCGTGAATTTTTCGTTTTACTCAAGACTTGCATGATTTATAGGTAAGAATAGATATATGTAGATTAATGTAAAACATCGTGAACTTGTGATTTGTGAATGAAAGGGCACTATGCATTTTTCACGTCGGTAGGATATCTTAGTGTCTATATCGTGAAATTTAGTCGTCTCGGGTGAAAGCTCGATTGGCAGTCGTAACTGAACGTACTTCGGGGGTTTCACTTGGCCCAGTCCCGATGGGAATTACAGAGTCAAGCTTCCGAGTGTGGCCTTCTCTCATTTCTATTCCTCCTGTTGCTTCTCCACCCATTGTTCGTGACTTTGGCAAGGCCTATATAGCTGCTCTTCGTATATATATATATATATATATATATATATATATCGCTGCTTTTCGCCAGCTATCGTTTCCAGATTCCTCTCCTTCATTGTTCGAGTTTTCTGAAGTGTTTGCGTTGAGAAAGTCGATGATACACCGCAAATTTTGTGAAGAAAAGTACAAAACTGTCATTATATTCACGAATCCAGACTCTGAACGACACCTTTTCCTGACCGTTTTTGAGTTATGACCATATTCGTAAGCTGCAAAAATACCTGGGTATGAGTTTTAGAGGCAAGTTGTGCCCTACTGTAAGCGAACCGTTTTTATTATAGAATTCTACACCAATAACGTATGTTTTGGAAAATTTGTACCTCTAAGAAGCTAAAAAATATCCTAGATGTGCTAAATTTTTCCAAGTGGAGGATTCTCATTCTAGACAAGAATTGTGACTAGAGAACCCAGAATTAAGGATAGGATCAAATTTAACGTCAAATTTTACGTCAAAAACGTGTTTTTTGAGAATTTCCAGCGATGCGAAGAGCCAGAGATGAGAGGCGGAGCAAAATAAGTAAGAAAATTACTAAAACTACCAAAATTACAGCTGATGTGGAGCCAAATGTACGTGTGATCATTCGCTATTATTGTTTTCAATTTCCCAGCATCGCTGGGAATTGTCAAAATATACGTATGGCAAAAAGTACCCCACCCAAGGAAATTTAGCACATCTAGGACTTTCCTAATATTCCAAAGGGTACAAAAATTCTGAAAAAATATGATTTCGATATAAAACTTGATGGCAAAGACGAGTCTGTCTCCAAAATGCAAAAACTCATTCACAGATAATTTTGTGACCCATAAATGTGGCAATATCTAGAAAACGGACGGGTAAAGATGCTGTTCTGAGTTTGAATTCGTATACAGCAGCCTCGACAGTAGCTGAAAATACGTCAGAAATGACTTCCATTTCATCCTACCAGAAACTCTTTTGTGGGCCTGTGTTATTGTAAACTCGACTGTAGGTTCGATCCTGAATATGACTTGTATACTTTTGGTGGTGAAATCTGTTGTTGTAAACGAGAGGGATACTGCTTTCAACTCTGGATTGATGAAGACTACAACATTTTACATTCAAATGCAGTATCATGACCATTATTCTGATCACCTTATACATCATTTCGGATCAAAATTGTCTCAGTAAGGTTTTAGTATTCCAAAACTGATGAGTGATAGGCTAGATAATTGGTTTTTCTCTCAAAACGATTTCTCAGACTAAAGTTTGGGCTTCGATCCATGACTTTGAGCCTCGTGTTAATTGAAGGTCAACTCAATCTCATGCTTGTAAGTAGTTACTCCCGATCCGGGATCCTGAGAATGTGACAAATTTCGAATTCAGATGTAAGTTTTGGAAATTCGTATTAGATCTCGAGGGAGTTTCTTGAGGTTAAGAAGAATTCCCAGATTTTTTTCGTCATCTACAAGCTATCTACAGAATTGGTGGAATTTTTCACTTGAATTCTCCACTTTTGAATTCGTCACATACTCACGATCCGCTCTGAAAATAGGAAATTCTACTTGGAAATCGAGTTTGCTCCAAATAAACTTCATGGTTATGTTCAAGGGCATGCGGCAGCCGTGCAACGTGTCCGTACAGTTATATTCACATCTCATGTCGAAACTTTGATGAGACAAAGATTGAGATGAGTTGTCTAGCTATTGCTATTGACTAAATTATTCTGCATAAATCGCCGTTTAGACTAACAAGGGGAGTCCGGAGTCTCCGGGTCCTGAAATCTCGCCAAAATTTTTTCACAGTTTCGTACCACCTAAAATATGAAGAATCCAGAGTAACTCCGTCAAATGGGCCTCCTGTTCAAAGTTACAGCCCATGACATTAACATGGCCCATATAGGCCCATGTTAAAAAGTGATATATATATATATACTGGCAACGCTAACATTTTTACTTGTAGCTCTGGACAGGAAGCCCATTTGACAGAGTTGCTTTGGGTTCTTCATATTCTAGGTAGCACGAAACTGTAAAAAAAATTTGGTGAGATTTCAGGACCCGGAAACTCCGGACTCCCCTTGTAAGTCACAAGAGTGTCGTGAAAGAACGGGAACAACTAGACCGCTGGTACCTCCTAACCTATAAAATGAGCGAATTATGTATTTCCCACTTTTATCCGATCCTCTCGCGATTCGGGCTAAACCACGAGAAGAGCCATCCAAGTTAGATGATAACAAGTGTGGCCTTTCTCGTCGTTTACTCCAAATCGGAAGAGAATCTGAGTAAAGTGGGAACAAGATTTAACTCGCACAGTTACTGCATGCTCAAGGCCACAGACAGGGAGTTGAATGGATTCAACATCTCTTTTGGAAGTTTTTCGGGCAGTTTCTTCTTCTAATGTCAGCCCTTCAACCTAGACTATCGCCTAAGCTCTGGGGGCCTCATTACTTGCGATTCTTGACCTGGATACTACCCTTAGATTCCAAACACAAAATTTCAGAAAGTAAAAATCCAATGTAGTTATTGTTCTCCTTCAGAATCCAGAGTCAGATAATGATGGAGGTTCAAGTTAAAGAAATATATCAGTTGGAGTAGAGTCTATTTCTGGGCTTGCTCTTGGTTCTAGGAGACATTCGAGTCGGAGTTTTTGATATTCGGAGCCATTTTTGAGTTTTACAGGGAGTTATGATTTCTAGGATGCCTTTGTACGAATTTATTCCACCTATAGAAAATAAACCAGCATGCATACAGGCGCTGAAAGCACCTTTACAGGGCACCTACAGTATAACACACCATGTACTCGTTGTTCAAAAATCAACCTGGTCTCGCTGAATCAAACAAAATGAATGAAGGAATTAGGATTAAATTGACTTAATCAAGCTGTTCCTGAATCAGTTTAATATTCTCCACTCTTTGAGCTCGCATCGACTGTTCCTGGAATGAGGTGTAATTTGTAAATATGAGTTTACATGAACAAGTATGTAGTGATGTATTCCAGCTCAGTTAGAATAATGATGGGCTAGTCGAAATCTCCAAAGTACATTTGGCCACGGCATTGTTCCATGTAAAATACGGAGAGCACGCTTACGATGGAGGTGCACTTTAGAATTGCAGCACTGACTCGCCCACCCAAGTACCACAGAACGATCATACGGAGAGCGGTCTCGTCACGAGGGTCCTTTCAAGCTCCAGTTTCACGCTCGTAATGCTAGTTCTCGTCTTGGTCATTGCGGTAAAGCTCGGGCTTATGCGGAATGACTGAGAGAGAGTGTTACAAGGATGGAGTGAGATGAAAACGTTCTCGTGATATCGTGGAGGCGGTGTGAGCGATCAAAGGGAGGGCAAGTACAAAAATCTCATCGGATTTGCAGCTAAAAACTGAAATTTTAATTGACTACTTCTTCAAAAAATTTTTGCTGTATCGAATCCTAATCGGTCCAATGAGCTGATGGGCTAATATTTGAAATTATAACTAACAGATTCGAACATTTCACC
This sequence comes from Eretmocerus hayati, assembly GCA_029851415.1. Taxonomy (NCBI): domain Eukaryota; kingdom Metazoa; phylum Arthropoda; class Insecta; order Hymenoptera; family Aphelinidae; genus Eretmocerus; species Eretmocerus hayati. The sequence goes on from CM056741.1 coordinate 22,569,712, forward strand.
AGGATATATCGATTCATAGATGTATAAAGGGGCCCGCTGGGCTGATGAATGAGAAATTGCAAACAAATGAATGAATTATCAATGATCACTTGCGAAAAATATGAGTTCATTTCGTTGTATATGATTGACCGCAATGTATGACTCATATGGATAGGAATCATACCTGACTCGACCACCATTTATCCAACTCTCTGAAAGTTCATACTGATTTCTTGGTTGCAGCAACGTATAAATTTTAGATAGCCTCTCCTCACGAAGCAATTCAAACACCTCAGTAATTAAACCACTATATCGTAATCTAATAAAATTTTTATGAAAATAACAAACATATGTCATTATTTCAAACTGTAGTTATTCACATGGTGAATTGTGATTACCAAAGGGAGATTTCAGAAGACGAATTCCTGTACAATGACTACCGTGGAAAAGATCTCAATGATTGAGTTTAGCGCAGCATTCAATCAATAAATGATCAAAGTATCGGATTCTTTGGCATTCAATGATAGAATTCGTAGTTCTTCCGTTAAAGTACGTGCCCTGCAAGTACAAAAGCGTCTATCAGGTGATTCATCCTGAAAGCCCTTTTCCTTCCGTAGCAGCAGTTCCTGCAAAATTGAATAGTCTCATAAATAGAGATTCCATCATGTCCAAGACGACGCCCATAACGATTTCATTGAAAAATGTAATCGGCCTCTTACTTTATTCCCCAAGCTTCACATGGAAAAGTGAAAAAAATACGAGAAAAGAATGTATCATATAATTCCTTAGCGGAGATGAGCTCATGTAATTCTCATGAGTTTCAACTAGGTGGGATCTGAAGTCTTTGGGCCGAAAAAAGAAGTCTTAAAATAAGTTACAGTACTTCATCACTCAAAAATAATTGAGGGGGTGGGTGGAAAAAGGGCGTAATCGCAAAACGGTCATTTTGAGAAAATCAATAAAAACTTAATAGAAACCGCTAGAGACATAATTGGACAAGTTGAACTGACTCATTTCGAAGAAGATAGCATTCTCAAAATAGCCCAACCCGAGCCGAGGGATGAAACTTGATTTTGAGCTCTTTTCAGCAATTTCAAAAAATTCAGTTACACCCTTTTTCCGAATACAGGATCAAATTTCGGCCTTTCTTCCTCACAAAAAGTGGATTTAAATCTCGCGATCAAGTCCAACCGTCACCAAATTTTTTTAGAGTTTCCTGGGCATGTTTTGAAAGATATCTGATTGCTAGGGGGTGGTTTGATTTATGCTCCACGGTTCTATGGACACGAAAAGCTTCCATCAGTCGGGTGAAAATGACGAGAAATTGTTTTACTACGGAAGGGTAAAAATACTTAATTTGAAGGCGAAACAACATGTTTCCATCGTTATATTAGGTGGAAAAACGTTTCCAGGCTCTGGAGAATTTTTATAAAATTTTTCCTCGGTAATTAGGCCCTTTTTCCAGATCCGCCCTCACTTACGCCCTGTTACAGAGTAATTACGCCCTTTTCAATCTTTTCAGTCAGGTACTTAAGCCCTTTTTCCAAATCCTGTTGGGCTGAGCAAAAAATTATGCCCTGCTTTTGAAACGTTATCACAGCAGTTACGCCCTTTCAACATCTTATCATAGTAGTTACGCCCTTTCAACATTCTATTATCGCACTTACACCCTCTTATCGTGCGGATAAATGGGCGTAATGGCGGTTACGTCCTTTTATCTGCCAGACGGTTTTCGGGGTTTTACGAAGCACGGATTTCGGGGGTTGGTAGCCCTTGGTATAGGGGCTCAAAAAAGCGATGTCTGGAAAAAGGGCATAATGACAGTTATGCCCTTTTTCCACCCACCCCCCTCAATTGTAGTCGAATTATTTGATTGGTCTATCGGTTATAGTGTCCGTTTATTTTATTGATCATTATAATGAAAATTAAGTGGGGTCGTAAGATTTTCATATCACTGTCTTCCAGTGGTGGAGACTCAGAGAAGAGTTATTACAAGTAGCAGAGATTGTGAGGATGTATCGATTCAGATTCCAGGTGAACATAAAAAAGGACATTGGTATATTGAGATCAACACGACGCTAAGCCATTTGAGATTGCATAGTCAGCCGAAAAGAATTACGATTGATTGGCAGATCATACAAAAAATGAGACATTCCTTATCGTAAAAAAACTGAGACGTGCAGAAGGTCATCATTTCAAGATAGGTCATGAAAATCCACAATGAGTGAATTATCTCATGAAGAATAAGTCTAAGCAAATTTTGATGGAATTATTAGTCATCATCTTTCTGATCTCACCGTGGAAAAAAGTGATCTATTGTCAGTCCATTGATGTAGCTCAAGTAAAAAGTCTCTGATCATGATCAAAAAGAGCTTTTACGATAAGATTACAAGAACCCAAGTACATAGCTCATTTTGTAAGCATAGATGATCAAGAGCTGGAGTTAAGATTCATAGGCTTGAAAGTCTCGGGAACGAGATTATCGAACCTCAATCTTTCATGAGCCATTATCCCGAGAATCCTTACCACGATCCTTGATCCTGCGTGCGTCTGCTTCATCCATCACATCGTAAAGATACGTACTCCTATGAGATTAACCCTGACGAGGAATTCTTTCTTGGATGAATGGAAAGGGGTGTGCTCATTTCCAGTGTCATTACACCTTCCTCGTCGATACTTTATGGGTATTCTTTACGAAATCTTTTTTTTAGAAACGGATGGAGAATAGCTTTTTAGAACTCGAGGTGACAGCGGAATTTAGGCATTCTGTATGCATTTCATTCTGATTACATGCTGACAATCTCCAGTCTACGTATTGTCCGGTTTTCAGTCAGTTTCATTCTATACAAACTTTAATTCCAGTGAAAATTGTCAAATTATTGTCTCATATTGTCCATCAAAAATTAGTCTAATCTTTTTAGCTTTATTTAAGACTAGACTCCAGAACCACTGGGCAAATTTTTACCTAAACCATGTTTTTTATCCATTATTACTTGAATTTGTGAAGCAACAGTCGGTTTTCGCAAGAATAATGTACCCTCATTTTATAAAAAGATCATACACCGCCCGTACTAATGGTTTCTGGCGTCAGAAGAGCAGATCCTGGAATATCCGAAATCCAATACACATACATGAAAAGAATGTGAGAGATGTATGTACCGGACGAGAAATATCTTGGTACATGTTATCACAAAGAACTTGCAAATATCCAACCATATTGGATATAGAATTGGGAATTAACTCGCATGGAGAACAACTATCCACCTGAATCCATAACTGCATCAAAATTCTCATCCTATGGGTAAAAATTACATCATCTTGGAAGAATGCTTAGACATTTAGAAATGTCCGATTGCGTCAATTTCGTAGAGGCATCAATGCCTCAGAATCTAAAAATTTCAAAGACCTCTAGAAAGAAATTTTTTGATATAAGTTTGAGGCATTGCTATAGTAGTGGTTACAAGAATCCTTGACATGATCAACTCTGAACTCAACTGTTTCAATGACAAACGAGGAAAATTGGAGGAAAAAAAGAATATGAAAATCCGACAACCTTGCCCGATAGTGTTCCCTTATTTTGAGTTGAATAGTCTTCACAAAGGATAATTGTAAGAGCGAGAAAAATTACAAGAGAAAAGAAGCAAGGTGAGACGGTGATTTTATCCCAAGCAAAGTTTTACGGTACACCTCCTTCAACCAGAGGCTCAGACTATCGCATCCCATTCAAAGTTCTACAAGACTATCTATCAACGATCGACTCTTTCCTGACTCTTTTGAGCTTTTTGATCGCGTCAAAAGTTGGAAGTTAACTGAGTCATTGAGGCATCGCATCGATGCTGCACCTCTGACTTTGCAATTCTTTGTAGTATAAAGGAAAGACTAAACGTAACTTGGAAGGACAAACTCAAACAAGAGAAGCTCTTGCTTTATTGCCGCTTGAATCGACAACCTATTCGATAGGTATTATACTCTTGACCACGGTTCAATGCATATTTCTTCTTTGAAATATCTTTCCACCCATGCAAGCGATCACGTTTATGCCCAAGACCGAACACTTTACCATACAGTTCATGGAATTTTACAACATTTATATTTCATAGGTGACAAGTTGAGTTGATAAAATTGCTGAGGTCCATCAGTCACAGAAAAGGCCGTGGGAAGAATAACCTTTTGTTTGTCTCAAATTGATCTTTGAATTTTTAAGTCTGTGCCCGAAAATTGGTCTTATGGGCATTATTTGGACTCATGCGACGGCATTCCTACCAAGGCCCGTATTTTTTTGACGGTAAAGTTTACCGGCATGAAAGTAGCCGCGGCCTCGTGGGTAAGGCCCTTGCCTTCGACGCAGAAGGCTGGGGTTCGAATCTCGGCCGGTACCGATTTGAATTTTCATGAGTGCTTTTCGGTGGCTTAGGTGGTTTGGAACCCACCTGAAACTGTAGGTCCTGCAAAATAAGTTCGAAAAGAGGTTGAAAATGCGTTAAAAAAAAGGAAGTTTACCGGCAAATTTCACCGCTAAATTTTACCATTAAATTCATAATACGGGTCCAGGGAAGTCACAGCAGAGAAAAATCAAACGATTCCTATTATTATAATTTGCTGAGAGAAAAATTTTGCAGGATTTACGAAACAGTTTCCCACTACGAGTGATCACCAGCACAAAGCAACGTAATTTGAGTGTAAATATGGCACAAATGGTAGCCTCAGGATACAAAAGGAACATACAGTCATACGCGGTCCATTAAAAAAAATCTCGCACCCGCCAGCAATGCCTGACAGCATACAAGTGTGAGCAAAAAAGTCCGAGCTTGTAGTGACAAGACGCAAGCTCTAGTCCGATTACAAAAAGGGTTGAAGCGTCCGTATACACTCAAAGGCCAACTCTCGCGTTACGGGTCTTGCGTCATGTGGTGGTGGTAGCGGTGGTGGTGCAATTGCCTCGGGTTGTATTCATACGATGAAATTTAAGGCTGATGATCTCGTGGTCTACTGCCTTTTGAGCACGTTGAATCCTTTTGATCTCTACACCTGCTGCTAAAGCTACACATATAATTCAAGTGACCCTCAACTTTGCTCAATCTGAATTTTTTTCGCGTAAAATGAATTGGTGCTCACTTTGATTGACTGATCTTTACTCGAAAGAATATTTGATGCCTTACCCACATTTTGCATAATGAGATTAATAGAGTATGATAGATTGACTTCAATTGCGTCCTCGAAGGAGGGAGGGGGGATGAAAATTTTCGAGATCAATGGATTGCAGCCAGACAATTGTGAAGTCCTTCGTCTCGCTGGTATTCTCAATCGAGCCAAAATTACGTTTTGAACGTTTGATTCATTTTTTAATCTTACCATTAGCTCTGGATGAGATTTTGAATATGCATGGCATGGATAAGCAAGAATAACATCTAATCACCTTTCACCTCCGAAATCCAGACCGTAAAAAATGACGGATTTTGCTCATGAATTTTAATGATCGACTGAGGTAAATTTTCAATTCATTACCCAGTGATTCCTTTTGAATAACAATGTGTGTTTGACCGGCAGACCACACACCTCAAAAATATAACGTTGACCGCACATGGAGTCAGTCAGACCCCATGCAGAAATATTTCACTCTTTTCTCAATGAATGGATGTATAGTGGAATATCCGAGTCGATCGTGGAGTCGATGCTTCATATCGGCACAGGAGTTCATCAAATTTTTGGGATTCGAATTCAAATTTTGAAAATGGTCTGCGGCCCAGGTAACCACTGGTATGTGGTGAACGGGTTGAAATTAAGATGGAACTCTAATCAACAACCACAATCAACGTCTTGTATACTTTCGGTATTTGAAATTCAATCTCGATGTATAATTCCAGTGCTTGCACCCAGTTACCTCGTGATCACAAGTGTGTCCAGTTTTATGATACATCCGATCACAGGATCAATTGCGCTCAACATCCAGCTGTTTATGAATTACATTGAAATTTTCTCTGTGTGACATCTTAAATAATGTGGGGAGCAACTGCAAATCGGAGTTGTGCAGATGAATTTTCGATCTTCGACGAATCTTTCGATATTCAGGGAATTATCTTGGCCAGCGATATTTCTTTAAAAGGATCCTCAGTATCATGGATGAATAATTTCATAGTCCGAACGATATGAATGAAGTTTTTCCTAAAAATTATCACCTGAATGAACACCCTCCAAATAATAATTCGATTTGTCGACAATCTAGAAATGATATTTGTACTGTCAAGGTCACGAACACGTTTCTGAAATCTCAAATACGCGTGAAGAAATTTTGTGGCTTTGAGAATCGGTATCTACGATGAATTATGCATCACTTGTGGGGTTTGCATGTCCTATGGCAGACTTCTTTACAGGATGATGAGTGGAAGCAATCCAAAATTGAATAATGTGGAAACTACGTACTATGCCAATACCATGCTTGCATTGAGCTCAATATCTAGTTATGATTTATTGTTTGGTATAAGGTACTCTCTGTGGTCGAGGCTACCCACTGATTGATCTATACTACTGGCGGATATAGTAATTTCTCGTGGGTTTTCGTATCCAGATTAGAGTGACGTGGATAAACTCTCATGTACCCAAGCTTGGACTCAAGGAGTCCTTTGTATTTTCAGATCTTCACGGATTGATTTGTGCTTAGATTTTCAAAGGTGATGAGCAAGAAATGTAGTTTTTGTCCTCTTTCGGGTGAATTTCAGGTCAAGCCAGGTTCAGGTATTTTGACTTTTTCTCCTGGGCTGCAGACTCCATTAAGAATCGAAAAAGTTGAGTTGTTTATTCAATAATAGCTATTTCATGCTCTAGTTTTTTAGTTGAACTGATATTGAGTGCCAAAAATGCTTTTCAACGTCTGATTTTTTAGCCTTATCTCACTATTCATGAAGGCTCTATTGTGATCGGTAGATTGGAAATAAAACTGTTTTGAGGGACTGTAATCCCAGAAATTGTATTTAAACGTCGCTCATATTCAAATCCTGGGTTAATTATTCCGATGACCGTTGAATAATTTCGATCTGAGATTCAGAATATCGGCCCAGTCCGACGTATCATAATTCAATTTTGATGTAGGACTATACCCGATGGCCCTCTCAAACTTAAGGAGAGTAGATCTTCAACGATAGTGAGATCCATAATTACTGAAACGTGACAGATTATATCCTCAGCTGTATGGCAAGCTGCATTTATAACAATTTGTCCATTACGAGTCGTTCGAAATCGGTCAAATTCGATTACCTCGGATGCGCTACGACGCGTGCAGGCCAATTTCGACCTACAGCCCGTATATATATATATTTATATGTATATGTATAGTCAGTCCAAGCTTCGTCTCTTGCGAGCACAGCAGCCGTTATTTCGATTATTGGCGTGACGTCTATACGTGTTGCCTGTCACGGGAAACCAATCGAGGAATTTACATGTGTACGTATGGATGAGCTACCCAGCTGTGGTTGACCCTTCGGGCTTGCTTCATTTACAAATTGGAATTTCAATTGCCATAAATCCGATGAAATTTCGAATGGGTCCATTTATATTGGTGGATTTTCAAATTTAATGACTCTTTGAAATTGGTTCAACAACGGACCAGTTATTATCGTCGATAACAAAATGAGAAAAGTATCTGAGTCATTGCAAACCCTAGAAGTTATTTTGATCGTCTTAAAGCGTATTTTTCAATGATAGCCAAAGAAAAAAATCAGTCTGCTGAACTTCAGAGCCGAAGAGCGTGGTTATTGGAGAGATTTTCGGTCACCAGTGCCATACGACCTTTGTCCTGTTAGACCAAATGACTTAACACAATTCTTCATATAAAGTCAATTAACTATTATACATATATGTATTCACTCGTATTCTAAAATTATCTCAAACAAACCGCTCAACACGAATCGGACCTTTAATTTTTGTATTGAAAGTAGAATCCGGTTGTAACGGCTCTGGCTGTCACGGACAATTCGCGATAATTTGTTTGGTTTCAATACTAAATCAATGTAATCAAGTCTGGCTAAAGCAAATCGGCTATAATGAACAGTGCGGCTGGAACAAAAGGAAAATAATTGGCCAAATTTTGAGTTTCGGCATCGCTGATAACGAAATTTCCCACGTCATTCAAGTATGTAAATATGCAAGATATGGAATGAAACCAGTACAGTTCTAGCGCCCGAGAATCGCCTACAATAAATGACGATGTTGAACTTATCTGAGTGAGTGAAAGAGGTCAGAAAAATTCTGAGATACAGTAAAATCTCGCAATAGCAAACACCTTCACTGCACGATCGGAACATCCGGTGTTGGGGGGGGGGGGGGGTGTCCTCTATTAGGGAAGGACGAGACATACACAAATAGACACGAAGGTGGGAATTCCTCATATCCAATACTCGTGATCCAATTCACGTGCCTCTTTTGTAAGTTCAACGCTCAAACATAGGGCAAACCGTTCGTCACTGAATACACTTTATGCATGAATCGAGCATGGTTTCAAATCATCCGCTTCAATGTTCGTTTTTGTCAAACATGATTTGTACACGGTTTATTTATAGTTTGAACTCACTGCACGTATAAATTACTAATACATGAAGTAATTCGGTGCACATAATATCTTCAGTGGCTGCACAAATATGGATTTTCGTAAGACATATGAGAGGTTTTACAGAACTTTAAACAATTGGGTTCCTGAAAAATAAAATTTTAGAACGGAGTTCCTTTCCCGCCGTTAGGTGGAGAGTAAAATTGCACTGCGATCAGCTGACCGATATATTTTGTCCGCCATATTGTGACAAAAATGCGAGACGCGGCGACAGATATAGGTATACTGAGATATACTGTATGCTTGTGTGCATCTCAGCATTAAGCACATTATGTTGCTCTGCAGCAGACAGCAGTGTTTTGTTTGTGCCTCAGCTCATGTCAGAATCCATCTGGAAATCTGATAAACACTAAAAAAAGTAAATAAAAAAAAACACTCAAAAGGCAATGATCGAATTTACTGACGTTCGCGATAGATATATGAATGATTCCCCCGAAAGTGTGATTTTTTGGGACCAAAATCGTCGTAGGGAGTGATTTGGGTCAAAAAATTATTTCAGCCCCAGACGAGTTTTAATGGGTCGTTGCAGTTGGTTTCCACTTGTTTTGGCACATAAAGAAAGTACCTAGAGCTACGTAGCTCAAAATTGAAGCCGGACAAAGATATGTCGAGTTTAAGGGTTCGTAAAGGGGACGGAATTGACGGGGACGGAATTAACATTCTGCCTTAGAAATATTCTCACGACTGGCCAACTAATCGGAGACTCTTTTCTGCTTGGATTCGATCCAATGCAACCAAATACTTCAAGAAAATGTGTTCCACAAAGCGATATAGCGTGTTGGGGAGAAGCACAACATGGGGACGGAACTGACCGAAAATTCTGTACGCCATTTGGAAAACACGTTCATGTGGTGCGCCTGGCTGCGGATTCGAGTTTTCGGCTGATGTCACGCATGGATCAGGTATATTTGGGTTTCTAGAAATCAACCTCATCGGTTAGGAAGGCTCAATAGATGGTCGGGGACTTTGCCGGCCTAATCAGTGCTGTGCAAGCAGTTTTGGTGCAAACCCGTCTTCAAAATGTCGGATGTCCGCGCGCGAACCAAGTAAGTAATTTTGACTGATAAAGAGTTGAAATATGTTGTTTGAAGTATTACAAATTAAAGTGCATAGCTAAATATAGGGGTTTTCGACTCCGCATATGCGTCGTGATGAATTCAAAAGTCGAAGTCGAGTTGCCTACGGGGGACGGAATTGATATTTCGGCCCTTTATAAGGCGCTACAAATTACGGGGACGTTAGAATCGATTCAAAAACTATTAAAATAGTTGCGCACTAATAGAATACACCCCAGAAAATTGTCACAGTGCACATTCCGACCCCTAAAAACTTGGGGGAACTTGGAACACGGAAAATCACACTTTCAACGGAATCACTGATATGTGCATGTAGTGCTACTCAAAATTGTACGAAATCATCATCCGCGGGACAGATCACAAGGCTGTGCTGATCTCAAGTTGGAGACGAGGTTGGGGCTGTATCTAACCTGTATGAGCATTGGTAATAATACATATATCTATTCCGTTTGTGCCCCCACGAAAAGTCAAATTGAGGATCAAATGTGTCATCTCAACAGACAAAGCACTATTTCTGGTCATTCAGAAAGCCATTTGAAACCGTTGAAACGGTTTAGGTATGCGTCTCGAAGGTGGAGTGATTTGGTATCAACCACTCGAACAATCAACAAAATATTATCCTGAAATTTCCAGAAAAGTAACTTCATCTTGCATGAGATGAGAGTGAGGCTGTGAGAGTGAACGACATATGATATTTGTGAAAAAATGCAGTTATCATTAGAATCCATCATCTAATGGAAAAAATGCTTCCAAGGTGAGGTATATTGATCTCATCTATGAAAAGGATGGTACTTTTCGCATCATCCAATGAATAGATTACAGACTTTTCTACATCAACCGGTGAATAGTGACAGATTTGCTGATTGCAATGAGTGAGTTTCAAGAAATGGTAATTTACCAACAAAAAATATTGACAGCGCTTAAGCATACCATTACTTCCACACTGGCATTCCTGTGTACAGAGATGTCTATACAAATCTGTATTTACATTTGAACAAACAATACCACAAAACAATCCCATGGATCCATAAAATTTGACAAGATTTATTTGAGAGAGCCATTCCAAGTAAGAAGGTGGATTGTCGAATAAGATCGTTAATAATTCCATCAAATCCTCTCAAGAAAAGTCAAATCTTTGAAAGTTCATAGAACTATCAATTTCAATCTATAAACATGATTGGTAGGTTTGATTAAATTCTTTATTGAGTTGTAGAAGTTTTGGGAGAGCATCAGAGTTAGATTTGTTCATAGTATTCATTCATCGTCAAAAGTCATAATTTGCCCAGAAGACATATTTGTCTACTGTTTAAGCAAAATATGATCTTACTGAACGAATACAATACTGTATTAAACCCCTTTGCACAGCAAACTCTCAGACTCATAAGATCACGTTACTCAGTTGTGATAGTTATAAATTTCATGTGAACTCTGCCTCTTTTTTTAGTCTCAATACTTCTCACGAATCTAAATACACTTCATGATTGAAATACACTTTTGTTAGCTTCTGTGCTCCTACCACAGGCTTCTAAAAATTTTTATCCAAGCCTAGGTCTACGCATCATCTCATTTAAGTGCTTATTACTTGAGAAAATGATGTAAACTATCACAAACACTGAAAGGTTTATCGCCACATATCTTTCTGGGTTTGATTTGAGAAATCTACAACTCATTCATGACTCAAAGTGATGGGTCAAATTGGCGGATCAACTGAGTTAAAGATCATAGAATATTCATTTGTTCCTCAACATTGCTATAACACCGAAATCGATCTCACCGAACTCCGTTCCTTACGCGTTTCTCAAACGCACACGACTTTTTTTTCATGGCACGCGTCTGGAACCAATTTTGCTGGTTACTGGGACCTCCAAAATAGGTGGAAAAATACGTGCCCATTGCTTTGGAAGGATGTTATTCCTTAATCAATGAAGACCACATTTAGACGCTAAGGGGCCACCAAGTGCATGCACTCAATCAAGACTAGATCTACGCAAATTAGACACGCACAGGGGTGTCTAATTTGCGTAGATATAAATTGCGCAGATATAAATTGCGCATAATATAAACACACATAAACATTGTGCCTCACTATTTTCTCACTTCTAGATAACTTTTCGACCATGTACGACAAGCCCAAGCATTCGAATCCTTCAAATCTGCGATTTGGCGTTCCCACACATATTGTTTAGAGAAATCGCTATAAAATCCTCAAACCGAGTCTATAGTGATAGCTATAGGAGCAAAGTGGGTGTTTTGATGTATTTCAGGTGTTTGCAAGTTTGATTTGAACGATTGCAACATCATAGAAGAGCTATCATGAGCTCGATCGCATATGAGCGTCATTGGTGGAATCTTCGTAATGCTTCTCACTCAAATAACATTCCATATCAGGACATGAAAACTGTGCAATATTGTTGATGAAAAGGTGGAAAAAAATGGGCAAAACATTTCAGAAGTGTGCCACCCTTTCCCTTTGCATGCCATGAGAATTTGACCTTTTTCAGTCAAGTGGGCGCATGAACTTACCCATCTTGCCGAGGCTATCATTTCAACACAGTTGCTCGCACGCACTCAAACCAAACGGGATATTATTGGTATTGTTTTGAGCTATCAAAATCCATTTGGATTATTTGGTTATCGCGAATGTTATTTTTTGTATAAGCTATGTACGGGATATCTGAAATTTTCGTGAAAACTTGGTTACGGGACTTTGAGGTCAATTCGCGAACCCCACGTCAAAGGTACGCAACTAAAACGAATGATATCTTGAAATATAGAGTGTCTGAATGATCCCTGAATTTCGGCAGAATTTTTCGAGCAATGTTATTTTTGCAGCAGGCTTAGGGAATCAGAAAATGACGCAAGTACACAAAGAGATACCCACACAATGAGGGTTTCGAACTGTGCCACGGATGGACAGACTTTTTTGGGAAACAAACGAGTATCGCGCGCAATCAGAGTCATTAAAAGCTATCAAAATCAGTTTTGAAATCTTGGTAATTGTTTGTACGTTCAAAGATATCATGCAGCATGCTCAATGTCAAAAGTCCTGTGGAATCTCTCATTGTTGCCATCAGAGCAGATATAAAATATGATATTGGTGATTTTTGACCCCAAGCAACAATATGTGTATGATTCCAGCTGGCACGGAAATAGCTAATGGTTATATTTCGGTGTCCGCTATCCACTCTATTATTCACTTCGATGCATGCCATAATGATTTTCATCGGTTGACCGCTAGCTGGGCGGGTTATCGAGTCTGAAACAATCTCGTTTTGGATCGTGGATGACGTCCTCACTGAGTGGGTTCTCCAGGGGATTGACTTTCATTTGAATATGGGAATCGCAGATAGCGGGAGCAATCAAATATGGTAACATATATGAGTAGTTCCACGCGAAAGCGACCCACGAAAAAGGGTCATGTCTCAGATCCTTTTGTTAACATTCTTATTCGATTCTATGGTACAAAATATGAACTTTTCACTACCTATGGGGTCCCAAAAAAATTTTTTGGACCCATGGCGAGAATTTTCGAAAATGGAGTAAAATACATTTTCTTAAAATTCTAGCAACTTTTTTGCACTAAAATGCCAATAAGTCGAGTTTGCTCCCAGATAAAGATATGCGGTTTGCGGCATTCGAAAGATTTTTCAAAAACCTATCGAAATCGCTATTAAAAAGTTGTTTTTGGGGTTATGGGCAGCCTGTACGAGCAAAAGTGTAAAAATCACTGAACAGTGAGTTTCTCAGTTGCCTATTTTTTTTAATGTAAAATTTTGTGTTTTTTCAGAAAAAAGTGGTTTCAATTTCCTTTTCCGACGTCTAAGGCCTGTTTCTTCAAATTTTCGCAAACCTATTTTTTAGGCAGTTTGGAATCGTCTGTTTACTGCGCTTGCGCAGGAATTTGGACTGTTAGAACCAATTCCATTGGGAAGCCAAGAAAATTTCCTTCAAAATGACTACTCGGCCAAGTCAATTTCATCAATTTGGCTCGGAGCTACAACGTTTGAAAGACCACCGAATCTCGATAACCAACAAGAAGTGGACGGAGACACCGCGACAATAGTAGCAAAATCCGGGCACGATCTCTGGCCCGATGTATCGTTTGGCTATTGACACACTCGAGCTGAAGCTTCATCTTTTGTGGGCTGTAACTCCGAGCCAAATTGATGAAATTGACTTTGCCAAGTGGTCATTTTGAAGGAAATTTTCTTGGCTTCCCAATGGGATTGGTTCTAACAGTCCAAATTCCTGCGCATGCGCAGTAAACAGACAATTCCAAACTGCCTAAAAAATAGGTTTGCGGAGATTTGAAGAAACAGGCCTTAGACGTCGGAAAAGGAAATTGAAACCACTTTTTTCTGAAAGAACACAAAATTTTACATCAAATATGTGATTTTTAAAAATTAAAAAAAATAGGCAACTGAGAAACTCACTGTTCAGTGATTTTTACACTTTTGCTTGTACAGGCTGCACATAACCCCAAAAACAACTTTTTAATAGCGATTTCGATAGGTTTTTGAAAAATCTTTCGAATGCCGCAAACCGCATATCTTTATCTGGGAGCAAACTCGACTTATTGGCATTTTAGTGCAAAAAAGTTGCTAGAATTTTAAGAAAATGTATTTTACTTCATTTTTGAAAATTCTCGCCATGGGGCCAAAAAATTTTTTTGGGACCCCATAGGTAGTGGAAAGTTCATATTTTGTACCATAGAATCGAATAAGAATGTTTACAAAAGGATCTAAGACATGACCCTTTTTCGTGGGTCGCTTTCGCGTGGAACTACTCATATATATTTTTTCATGGCTTCTCCAACAGTTGTATTGGATGATCTATTCAGGCTGACCATGCAAATTTGAGATGATCAAAAGGAGTCTGTAAAATTGGGGAGAACTCAAAGATATCATGATCCCTACACCCTCGTGCTGTGTACGATTAGATAGGACTAACTCGATTTGTCTCTGATGAAAAGTCCAATTTAACGCCTTTTGATGCGATGGAAATTGAATTTGGTTCAATTTACAAATACTTTTGCACGCAGTTGATTGACGACATCAAAATGACTGTTGAGCCAATACAAATTAAAACCAAATTAAATCCTGAATTTAATAAAAGCACGTCAGCCCGCAACACGAAATTCTGAACCGACCCGTTAATTAATCTGTTTACTTTGAATCCTAATCTCGCAACAAATACCATAATGTCGCTGATTTCTTTTTCAAAATTCCGTGAACATGACTGTTTCCTTGTGCATACTTTGCATATAATCAATGAATTGTTGACGATACTTAGTAAGATGTTAAGAAAATCATAAGCAACCCAATTCACTGGAAACAGGATAATTTTGAAGCATGCAAACATCACCAAGATGGGATATTGCGTATAGGAGTATATTTTCATTTGTTCCTATCCATAATCTGAGCGATTTCCGAAAAGTCTTCGTCTAGCTAATGACTCAGTCCAGATAAGATTGACCAGGCAAATTTGGAGATGAATGGATTTGCTTGGCTCTAAAAGTATATGATTTAAGGAGTTAAATAAGAAGTTGAATAAGAATCGACTTTTTGAGGTCATAACCAATTTCTGAGCTGCAAACTGAAATATTGCGTATCTCTGGAGGAAAGCGTTGTAAACGCCTGTAAGGCCGAACAAAAAAATGTTCCTCTTCTCTCTCAACTTTCCCGAGTGAACCCTCCTTTCGTGGCAACTCGGAAAGAGTGAGATTCATTCGAGACCGAGTAGAATTTTTACTCCGAAAGAGTGAAACTCACTATTTTCGGAGTTGCCACAAAGAGGGGGTTCACTCGGAAAAGTTAAAAGAGTTCATTTTACTTCTAAAATCATATACTTTCGAGTCGAGTGGATCAATTTTTTTCTGAAATTCGATTGGGCGATCATATGATTGAGTCTGTTTGATAAATTGAATGAGCGCCGTATTAACTTGATTGGTCATCAGGTGAATTAATCCAGATGTGTCTTGATCATAGAATGACGTTGCGTAAAGATTCAGTGATTCTCTCAAGCATCATTTTTTTTGCTTTTTCAAATCTTCACTTCTTCTATGAAGTTGAACCACATCGTCAGATTCAGATATTCTATCATCACAGTTGGTTGCGCTTGAACAATATCCTTGTTGATGTATTCCAATTGGTCATTACAGTCAGGTTTTGGAATAATATAACATGACTCCATTGCAGAAGAACCTTGGACACCATATTCCAATGACCTGATCGGGTGTTCATGCAATTTTATCATTGTAGTAATTCATTGTGCCACTTCAGACCCAACCATCCTTTCCAGTTCTCACATCCAACTGGGATTTGTTCCATTGTCGTATTTACATTTGATTGTATTTGATTATCGGTGCATGGAGAGTCTATTCACGCATATTCACTTGTTACACGTGGCGAGTGAATATGCCATTTTACCATGATAGTATACAAAAGTTCAACGAAATAGAGGAGAAACAAACGATCTCCCAAACTTATAAAAATCCAACAACATGACGAACGGGTCCATGAGCTGGAAAAATGCACCCAAAGAGCAGTGTGTAAGACATTGCAGCGCTGCAAAACTCTCACAGCAAAACCCAGTGATACTAGGGGTGCAGTTTTTCCGCTTCAGCTTGATTCTTCAAGACGAACAATTGCCGTGAACCCGTATTTCCAACAGAAACGTGCAGTCTCGCGCATCGGCGGGCAAACTCAAAAGCTTTTCGTTCCCTCTAGATGTGTGCATGCTTGAGAGACAGCGAAGCTTTTTGACTCGCAACTGACACTCTGAGCCGCTGTCCATTATATTCGTCTCTACTTGAGTTGTATTTCAGCGGGATATTTTGACGTCTGGAGCCCTGAGGGTTTGAATCGTGAAATACAAAACTATAACCGGCATCCTGACCCCTCCCTTCCTGCCTCGTCACCTTTTCGTCTCTGCATTTTTCTTCCTTTCTCGTGTGGGGAAGGTTCTCTGGTACATCTTTGGTCTTTGTGCCTTTGAGTCTTTCTTGAATGCAAGTTTCCCAAATGTTCCCCAATGAATACAATCGCACTTTGACCTTCTCTAAATTTAGTCCCTTAGTTCGCTACCTTTAAGGAGGTCTACGTTTTTCAAACTAGCATTCTTTCTCTCGGAGATGTGTGGTCATTAGAATATTATGGTATTGGTTTTCAGATTGTTTCCATTAACATTTAGATTCTTTGATATGGGGAAGAAGTTTGTGAGATGAATGCGCTTTCATTCAAGATGTGGAAATAATTTCTAATTTGTATTGGCCTTCTGGCATTTTGTCAGTTCCGCTGAAATCTGGAATGAAAGTCTAAATACTTATGACCTGATGCATGAGAAATATTCCAGTTCCTGCTCACCTTCGCTATATGAGTACCTCCGCGGAAATTTTGAAATAACGTGTACCATCTAGTACGAACCCTTAAAACGTTTGAGCAAAAAATATCAAAGGTAATTTTCGATGAATTTTTTGTGCTTTTTTTCGGGGCAATTATTAGTTTTTTTTATCCAGGGCTACCCAAAAATATTATCATCAAAAAAGAGGTCGAAATGTCAGGTTCGTGTGATGAGCTTCTTCCTATTTTCGGTCTTTGTGATTATGTATCTCTATCAAAGAGCTCCGCACAGATTCGGGCGGTCAAACTAATCAAATTCCATGGGATTGAGCACCAAATCCCACTACTACAAGGACCCAAAGACTACTTCTTACGTGCGTGCTCATACCTTTTGTGGCGCAATTTTACTTAAAACTCCACTCCATCAGTTTTCCTCGATAAAAGTAAGTTTGCTGCATTTCAGGCCTTCACGCATCAACTAATTCTTAAAGTCAATCATCGGGCAAAACTTTTCCATATACCCCAACGTATCGAAGAGAAATCGATGTTCACACTTCACGGAGTAGTTTTCCGCGAAAATCTAGTTTTGATAAATTTTTATGTCAGGTCCGTGTAGTACACGCAGCTCCCGCTATTCGCGGTTAATGCGTATAAAGAAAATGCCGCGAATACCGAAACCGCGAATACCAGGACCTTGGGCTTATGGGAAAAGGGGGGTTACGTATACATATGTGGATCCGTGAGTAACTACAAAATCGACACATCATCTTTAGATGACAAATTCATGTAATAAGCCTAGCAAAATGAATTAATATATGAAAGATACGAAGTAACAGTCTGATACGAGTGAGAAACTACTGTGATTCACTCCAAAATCTGTCGAAACAATCAGTCACGAGCTTGCGAGTGGAGAGCTCTATCACTTTTGACTAGCGAGATTGACGAACATAGTCAGCAACGATGTCTGGTAAGTGGCCATAGGAAGTTCTGAAAGCTCCGGCCAATTTTCCTTTAGTGGCAGGCAAATTCAACATTTTCAATTCCTCCGAAAGGCTCACAGTTTATGATCACTTTTTCTGATTGACGGATATGCATTCTTTTTTACGTACTATGCGAGGGGTATGCCACTGTGTCGCTCGGTGTCGCTCGGTTGCCAGTCGTCGCTGTTCGTTGCTGTTCACTGCTGTTTACGGCTGTACGGCCTATCCTCCAAAAGGAGGCGAACGACGGCCCGCAGGGTGAACTGGCGGCGAGTGACGAGCGAACAGCAGCGAACAGCAGTGTACAGCAGTGCACAGCAGTGCACAGCGCTGTTCGCCGAGTCGGCTCGCCGCGCCCGCACTCTACAGTTTGTGCTGTTTCGTTCACTCGATGGAATGATTATTTAATAATTATTGCAGATGGATATTTTCATTCACGGATCAATGAGAGGCTGTAGATAACGCAGTCGATTGGTCCTTTAACTTACCCATAAACTACAGACGGATGATTCCCAAATCCCAAGCCCCTCATGAGGGGCCGACGATCATGAGAAACATTTGAACATATAATTGAGATAGTGTGGATTAGCACAGGGGGCAGCGTGTCCGCCTCTGACGCGCAAGGTCAGCGTTCAAATCCCGGTGAGGGTCATTTTTTTTTTTTTTTTTTTTTCGTATCTGCACAAGCTCGCGAATTTCTCTTTAAAATTATCACTCGTTAACGAAAGTTTGAATTTAAAAGTGCATGAGAGTCAAACAGCTATTTTTTTTTTTTTTTTTTCAAATATGGAAGCCGAAATCGAGCGCAATTTCGCGCCTACACGTGAGGATTTTTTTTAATCGCGGAAAACTAGATTCCCAAAATTCCGACCAGAGATGTCCAAATGGACTCATATAAACCCCGCAATCGAAAGCCGAAATTGGAAGCTTCCGATTGACGTACCACACATACATTGCACTTTTGATCTATGGCGTAGAAGTTACAGAGAAATTTCAATCAAAAATGTTCGAAGATGTTCCAAAGTTACGCCGTTTGACGGTAAATCTTTCTGAAATCGGTGTTTCTAATGACATCGCTTTTCTGAACTTGCAGGTCCGAACTTGCGGGTCCTGGATTTTGCCGAAACTTTGGGAATGTTCTTGTTTTGGCGAGAAATGAAGGCACCCAATAAGGTTTCGTCCAATGGGTCTCCTATGCTGAGATACAGTCATGGAGGTTAGCATTGTCAGTATATCTATATATACGACTTTTTAACATGGGCCTATATTGGCAATGCTAATCTCCATAGCTGTATCTGAGGATAGGAGGCCCATGGGATTAAACCCTTGGAGATACCCATGTAAAAATGGGAACCCTATGATCATATATGAACAGGGGGTCCAAGGACCCTATGACCATATATGAACATCTATGAAATGGTTGCATTTTCAGGGAATATCACATCAAAAAGTCACGATGATGATCTTGCATAACCGAGAAAATCTCCAAGAGTTCATTAGGACATTGAATTAAAACGATCTGTAAGTGATATCATTCTCCTACTAGAAAAAAAAATTTTAATTTCCAAGATCAAAAACGTTTGGCAGATTGGTGACGAACCTGCATAAATGTAATATTTCTCAAAATGGTGATCTCAAGATATAACAAATTGTGCAGATTGGTCATCAACCAAACGTTTATAATCTTGGAAATTAAATTTTTTTTTTTTTTCTAGTAGAAGAATGATATCACTTACAGATCGTTTTGATTCAATTACTTAATGAAATCTTGGAGATTTTCTCAGTTGTGCAAGATCAGCATCGTGACTTTTTGATGTAATATTCCCTGAAAATGCAACCATAACAATTTTTCGGATTTTAAAAAATTTTGAAAATCGTTTCATAGATGTTCATATATGGTCATAGGGTCCTTGGACCCCATGTTCATATATGATCATAGGGTTCCCATTTTTACATGGGTACCTTCATTTTTCACCAAAACAAGAAGACTCACAAAGTTTCGTCAAGATCCAGGACCTACAAGGTTGGCGTTTCCCTTGTCAGTTGGCATGCATGATGATCAAGCATAAGGAGGTGGTTGTTCCAGATGAGGCTAAAAGTGTACACTTGGTGATAACGAATACTTCCCGAAAGTGATGTCGAATCCTACGCATCCCAACTAATGTTTTTCAGCAACACAGCTTCACACCTACGTGGATTCAGAAGCGTAAGATTCGATACCTTTGGAAAGTATTTGTTGTCAGCATGTGTATGTACCGCTTGGCCGAAAAGGAAGTTCGACCATCGAAAGCCAGAAAAGCTCCAATGATACAGTGAATGTCTCGATTTGTTCGAATTTCTTGACGTTTAAACAATTATCATTCATTCTATCTTCCTGTAACTGATTCAATGTTTGCTCACATTAGTGAAAGATATGCGATTTTAATGAGTTTGAATGATCAATACTTCATCTAATAATTTTTTAACTAACTGAATGTTTACTTACACACGAATTCGAGGGAAAATATGTCGTGCTGGTATACCATATATTTACCAGGGCAAGATAAGTTTATTTCCTGTTCGTTATATTATTTTTCTCGTTCATACATATACCTTCTAATCCCGTTAGCTATTTTTTCCTCTCGTGCACTACATTCTTATCGTGTGAATTATTCCTTTTCCTGTGCGAAGTACAAATATCCGGTCCGTTCGCGCCAAATATCCCGTGAAATTATTTTTTTTTTGGCGTGCCGAGAACCATACCCTCAAAAAATCCTTACGTGTAGGCGCAAAATTGCGCTCGATTTCGGCTTCCATATTTGAAAAAAAAAAAAAAAATAGCTGTTTGACTCTCATGCACTTTTAAATTCAAACTTTCGTTAACGAGTGATGATTTTAAAGAGAAATTCGCGAGCTGGTGCAGATACGAAAAAAAAAAAAAAAAAAACGACCCTCATCGGGATTTGAACGCTGACCTTGCGCGTCAGAGGCGGACACGCTGCCCCTGTGCTAATCCACACTATCTCAATTATGTGTTCAAATGTTTCTCATGATCGTCGGCCCCTCGTAAGGGGCTTGGGATTTGGGAATCATCCGTCTGTAGTTTATGGGTAAGTTAAAGGACCAATCGACTGCGTTATCTACAGCCTCTCATTGATCCGTGAATGAAAATATCCATCTGCAATAATTATTAAATAATCATTCCATCGAGTGAACGAAACAGCACAAACTGTAGAGTGCGGGCGCGGCGAGCCGACTCGGCGAACAGCGCTGTGCACTGCTGTGCACTGCTGTACACTGCTGTTCGCTGCTGTTCGCTCGTCACTCGCCGCCAGTTCACCCTGCGGGCCGTCGTTCGCCTCCTTTTGGAGGATAGGCCGTACAGCCGTAAACAGCAGTGAACAGCAACGAACAGCGACGACTGGCAACCGAGCGACACCGAGCGACACAGTGGCATACCCCTCGGTACTATGCCATGACAAGAATCTAGATAGTGTACCAACAACTTTGTTATATAACCTATTAATCAGTCTCAGGAAACAATAACAATACCACCCTGAAAATGATGAACACTCAATCACAAAGTTGTTTTGGGATGAGACACTTGAATGAAATCCATCGAAAATTCATATTTCATGAGGTGAATTATCTCTAATATCCAGATCCAAACCGCGAATAAGCGGGTCAGGGCACCGCGAATACCGGAGGATGCTGCAAATCAGAAACCGCGAATGGGCGAATTCCGCGAATACCGGGACCGCGAATAGCGGGGGCTGACTGAACTAGTCACTTTCTTCCAAATTATTGAATGGTCAAATCAAAATTTCAAAACCTCAACGCTGTAGCTCAAACCATTTGTCCGTGAGATCAATTTTAGGGGCGAATCAGGTCCGTGTGTTGCTTCAAAATGTCAGGTTCGTGTGACTCTACCGCATTCTTAGTGTTATCCTTGTGGTACTCTGATGTGAAAAAATCGATACACGTGCGCGAGTTAATCAGTGCTTTGTGTGTTTCAAAAATTCGAAAGATACATCTTAGAACCTTTGGAAGTGAGATTTAGGGCTGACATTTTCGACCCCCAAATATCAAAATTTCCGCGGGACTACTGATATGTCAAATAAGATTCAGAGAGAGATTTTGATGAGTCAATGGTAAGCACAGAGTTCTCATCTCTCTTGAGTTCAAGGATACACCTTATTTGGACATCAGATAAGCCAGTCACCACCTTGCGGTCCGAAACTGTTTTGCACGACACTTGCCTGTATCAACCTGTATCTTTGGATACAAACTTTGTTTGAATGCTTTGAGTGGTGATACGTCATCTGGCAGTAATCTGGGGCACTGAATCCGCGTTATTGCATATCGATTCGAAACCACCATCGTAAGGCAGCGTTTTCGAGGCCATACATCTGTAGGACCTCTTGAAACCATGCCGCTGTCAAACTGCTGAGAGTCGTATCGCACCGCCACGAGAGACTTAGGCCAAGAAGATGAAAGAAGACAAGAACCTAGTCTGACGAATTGGGGCAGAATATGCTCGCGGTGGGCCCTTAGATGCTCGAAATCTTTGTTTGAGTAACAAATTTTTTCCACGTTACCTTTTTGGAGGAATCACCCTCAGATAGGTCCTATCAAACCCACACTCCTCCCTACCTTTACATCACAAGAATGTTCAGATTTCTGCAGATTTAACTACCGAAGGAACGCACGTGGGCTTAAATTATTAGTATAAGGGAGTGTACCGCTATACTTGTAGCGAGAGAGAGAACGATCTACCCCAATTCGCGTTGGGGTCATCAATAGATCTCCCCATGTCACTTTTCAAGGGAACAGCGACTTGTTTGACGTGATGCGCGATTTTTCTAGTCATTTTAATCACAAAATTATTCTCACTTTTGGATTGACTTGATGACTGTTGATGAGAGCGTCAACGTTCTAGACCATCAGAACTTCCATTTTTTGACTTTTGGTTAATACGAGGTGACTGAAGCTACTATTAATATTATAAATTCCTGAACCACCGAGGAACTCATTTCCTTTTCGCAAATACAAGAGTATCGATCCAGGATAGCTTAATGATCTGCTACTATAACATGACTATACAGGAATACATAATTTCGATACTAATTTGGAGGACGCCGTATAATAATCAATAAGAACTTTAAATCAGAGAGTGTCCATTGGTTCTGTTCGTAGACGCCTTGCGCCTTTATCGGGTTGAAAAAATGGATTCTAGGGGGCGTGGGTTCGGATCCCGGTCGGGTAACTCAGGATTTTTTTCCGAGTAACTCAACCGAGAAAGCGAATCCTTGCGCTCCGACAAAGGATAATAAAATGCTTTGAGTACTGAGTGCTTGGCCAATAATTCGAAAAAACGATTGGGCTTCGATGAGGGTTGATGGTATCCTCTCGCAGCCGTGTCGCGAAGTTTGCTATGACTGCCATTGACAGTCAATAAGTTTCAGCGGGGAGACCGAATGACTGGCATAGAATTGATGGAACCACTGATACCTGTCGAGTCCGATCAAGGCGGTGAATATGAACTAGCAGAAAGTGCAGATCATACTCGAAATACGCCACGGTGGTGCTTCAATTCTCGTAGCAACTCTCTGACAGGGTCCGCTCGAAAGATTGCACTCGCATGATAGGAAAGAGTGGAAGACGACTTAAACTGGGAAAATGACAATGGCGGTAGAGGTAACGCGTCAGATCTTGAAAGAGCGTATATTGGAAACAAATAGAATACAATACAATACAATTTTATATCAGCGATAGACAAATTGGCCCTGAGCAAAAGTATGCTTGGGGAAAACAGCCTCCATAAATTGGTCCTGGATTACGGCTACTCACTCGGCTACTTATTAATCGCTGCAGTGCAGCAGAGAGGTGTTACAAGCGCAACAAGTATCAGAAAGAAGTTCACGATCAGTCTCTTCAGCTTCGAAAAAAGGTTAACAAACGCTTGAATCAAGAGCATGATACTTTCTTTCACGATTATTTGGCAGATGCTTTTGAACAGAAGAATAAAATTTGGAAGGAAATGCGCAAACTCGGCCTCTCGCCCGAGAGTAAGGAGGAGAAACTTCATGGTTCTACCCCTAGTTTTACCTCAGATATGTTGAATGCTCACTTGGGTGTCTCTATGTTCCTCTACGAGAAAATCAGGGATGCTCAAAAAATTGCATTCTCTGCACCAGATGGGATTTTCTCGTCCAAGCACACTATTTCTGCAGATGTGGTGCATGACCTCATCGTCAGGATTTTCAATTCCTCCTCCAATCAAGGCGTCTTTCGTGAGGCCTGGAAAGAGGCACAACTGATTGCACTCAAGTAGACAGCAATACCATCAGCTGTCACGGGCCTCCGACCGATTGCACTGTTTCCGCTTCCTTTCCAAGGTTCTCGAGAAGATAGCCTACGACTAAATCATGGAGTGCCTGAATCAAAAGAAATTGCTTGATTCCTTTAAGACCGTTTTTCGGCAACGTAACAGTACCCAGACAGCCTTGATTGAAATAGACAGATGACGTACGGATGGCACTCGACAAAACGTTCGTCGCTTTACTAGTACTATATTTAACTTAAGCAAAGCGTTCGATACGATCTTCTCATCAAAACTCCTGGGCAAACTTCGAAATCTAGAGCTTTTGAGAATGGCTCTTTTATGGGTCAAACCATATCCATAAAGTCTTTTCCAAATTGTGACATCCAAAAGCAATGTTAAGGCGATGCGGTCACTGTGGACACTTAAAGTTATTCGCACTTTTATCAAAGGACACCGCAGAAAAAGCGGGGATTTCTGCCCCCGGTGGATTTTCATGAGAAACCAGAGACAGATAGATGGAAACACGCTAACTTCGATGACACCGTCGAAAAGTCGGACTAAATTCGCCTTTCGGAGCACGATTCGTTAGAAAATCAGTATTTACTTGGTTAGGTTGACTGTCTGTTTACACTGGCGAGTGAGTTGTGGAACATGGAAAATCGATA
The DNA here is from genome assembly GCA_029851415.1 of Eretmocerus hayati. Classification (NCBI taxonomy): domain Eukaryota; kingdom Metazoa; phylum Arthropoda; class Insecta; order Hymenoptera; family Aphelinidae; genus Eretmocerus; species Eretmocerus hayati. Next base: position 22,594,655 of record CM056741.1, read on the forward strand.
ACAGCACATCAAGATATCCGGTCCGTACCGTGCTCTTGAATACCACGATTGTGCATAGAATAGGAATCATCCATAATTATTAGTGCCGCAGAGTATTTGTATTGAGGGCTGTGGGCAGTTTTAAGAAACTCTTGATGTTTTCATCACCTTTAAACCAGTTGAAACTAGCTTGTTTTAATGTTCCAACGAATTGATGAATTCTACTGCATCATCAATGTTATGATCGAATTCGAAATAGTATGACTCTAGGAAAAACTACGTATCGTGCAGCATACGTGTAAAAATGAGCATCATCGGCTAACAATGAGAACACCACGAATAAATCGGCACGGTTCGCAGCAGTTGATTATCTCGCGTGAAAAGTTCATACTTGGCATGATTCAAAATACAGATGACAATGTTGAGGGCCGAGCCCCTAAAATTCGCTATCTGGTTTTAGACTCGTACTGTTTTTTGCGTTCTACGACTCGCCAGTGTAAACAGACAGTCAACGTAACCAAGAAAATACTGATTTTTTAACAAATCGTGCTACGAAAAGCGAATTTAGTCCGAATTTCCTGCGGCGTCGTCGTAATTAGCGCGTTTTCATCTATCTATCTCTGATTTCTTATGAAAATCCACTGAGGGCAGAAATCCACGCTTTTTCTGCGGTGTCCTTTGCTTGCGATTTGGGTGAAACGACGAGAAGACCCGCGTTTATTATCATCCAACTCGAGTTTCGCCAAAATCGCAAGAGAATCGGATAAAAGTGCGAATTACAAAGTACCTACTTTATAGGTTAGGAAGTGTCCGCACTCGAGTTGTTCGCACTTTCCTCCAATTCTCGTGCGATTTGGGCTGAACGACGAGAAGTCGAACTCAAGTTGGATGACAATAAGTATTCGTCTTCTCCTCGATTAGTCCAAATCGCAAGTGTATCGGACAAAAGTGCGAATAAATTTCAGGGTACACGGTGCACGGTGGCCGCATCGCCTTAACTCCCACTGGCTCACTACCAATCTAGGAGTTCCGCAAAAGTCTGCTCTCGGATCACTCCTGTTTAGTCTTTACGTAAACGATCCACCAGAACTGCTTTGAGAACTGGGCATCAGGCAGTGGCCAGATGCATCAAAATATTGTAATAATCGCGAAAGCGCGATTATTACAATTTGTGACTAGTCAAGATTGCGGTAACGAGGGCTGCTTGAGCGAAAAACTTTTTGAGGATTTTCATCAATGTTCAGTTACACGTGCAGATAAGCTACAAACTTCACATTCGAAAAGAGCGGGAAATTTTTGGCATTAAGCATGACGATAAATGAATTCTGTATCCATACCGGGTTTATCCATTCACTGCACCAATGAAATTTGCTACCCAATACTATCCTCCCCGATGATTACTTGAATGAGACATGTGAACTAAGCCAGACGATGGCATAGAGTGAAGATCCTCGTAAACAGACAAAAGACTCTGAACTGGTTCTGCATGGATATATGATTCGTTAGTCCAGTTATGCATGGCAGCATCGGGAGCATGTGACTGATTGATTTATGCTTGTACAGTTCACGACTGACTATGGATGACAAGGGATATTAGGTAAAAATCCCACGATTATGATGAGTAGATATTCTTCTCTTGCCCAAAATTTCGTCAATCTCGCATTGAACTTACTAGACTGTCGGATCGCACGGCAAACTTTTCTTTATTGGTCAGTTCCAATTCCATGAGGCTATTATGCATAAGGTGGTCGAATTTGCTTCATCATATGAAAATAAAATTTGAAATTCTCGTAATTATATTTTGCCAAATCATAACCTAGATCTTATCGAATTTGAAGAAAGTTGTGGATAAGTTATTGAAATTTTGCTACCAGAGTAATTTGACTTGGATCGATGTGTTATTGATGTCAAACTATTATAATTGATCATCTGTGATAGTGTTAGCCCAGCTATCAGAATATTGTCCGTATCAAATTAGAAACTGTGATTGTCTGATCTTCTCTGGGGTCATTTCCACCTCTCGTCCTCTACACCATTTGTCTATGCTGAATCCACCATCCCTCCAGTGAACAGATAAGGACTCCTGCCAACCGTCAAACGTATCTTCCAATCTTTCCAACTACATTCATATACTGTTTTAGCTACAGAGCAGGCGTGAAAGAGTTTATAGTTTCTCTCCCACCTCTATCCTCATACTTGCATTATCTCTAGTAGAAGTAGCAGCTGTTATTAAAAGGTAAATTAGTTCTCATAATGGATCTCCAACTCTTGTACGTGGAAGCGAAAACGGCAAAACTTCGTCCAGCCCGGGGCATCTTTTTCCATCAACTCGAGCTAAAACTACGATGTGCGCTCTGATGTCGAGGCAAAACAGACAATGAATTCTTACCACGTGCAAGTATAGAGAATGTTCGCGACAACAGTTGACTTTATATTCACCTCGTTCGACTCATCTGCTCTTCCTGAGAATTTCTTGCTACTCTGTTTCAAGCACTTGTGTTTTGCAAACGAGGAGTTCCACCGGTGACAAATTGAATGCACTAACGAGTTTCGGGTACGGCAAGACTGATTCTAATTCACTCACACTAGTGCGTATGCTCATGCACAAAGTCAATCAGTCGAGTCTTTTTTTTTTTAAACGACTTGAGGTGACTAATTTGGCACGAATTCATGAATATACTTTGGCTCTTATTTTTTCCCCACTCGAGTCTACTATTATTGAGTGCCGCGTGTTCCGAAGGATAAATCTATTATACCCTTGCCTCTGCATGGATCCAGATATTCAAGCTATTTAATCTATTTCTGATCATTTTTAGAGTCTCTGCCAACGTAACAATGAGTCTAAATTCCATTCAACTTGATTGTAATTCTCGTAGTTATCAATCAGCCAGCGTAGGAGAAACGAGGTCTTCAGCGTTGCTTGGCCAGGGTTGGGATCCAAAGAGAGAGGAGGCTCAACAAAGTCGAATGTTTGAATTTATAAATACTAAATTGTCTTGATCCTCTCCCCCCCCCCCCTTCGCTCTCTGTGGTCGTGGGTATTTGATAATATGTTAGTCACACGGAAAAAATAGTGTATTGTGCATCTCCGCTCGCGAGAAGCCGAAAGTGACACACTGCGGAGCGGGTGTGTTGCCACACGAGCGGCTGCCAACGCGAGGGCGACATACCCATGGCGGCAATAGATCACTTCCGTCCCGGGGTGCGTATACTACTATTTGGTACACTTTTACCAAAATTCTATGATTCTCTTTGGACTGTGCACCCACCAACCTACTGACCTGTCACATGACCCACCGAACCCCAGACCTGCTGGATGATCTGACCACCCAATCTCCTCATCTGAAACATGACCCAGTAGCCCCTCAACCTGGTTCACTTTTGATGACTTTTGAAGTCTGGTTGAAAATTCAACCAGTTCGGTTGAATATTCAACCAATATGATGATAGCTAATATGATGATTGGATGCCCCGCCACACTCTGTCCGTCCGGTTGACCGCACATCGCGTCGCCTACGTGAGAGGGGTGAAATATGATTGCTAGTGGTCGTGCGGCGGTGGATGGATGGATGGATGGATGATGGGCGGATGGATGCACTGTAAATTCCAATCTGTAAAAAGTACATAAACAACTGTTCCCTAGAAGAGATGCAATCTCTTAATTCTCGGATGCAGCTTATTTGGCGAATCTGCTCCATCCATCCCACCCATCCATCTATTTATCCGTCCACTCATCTATCGAAACACTCACCTGTCGATCAATCCATTCACCCACCGATCCCATACATTCGCCCATTCAACCATTCTCCCATCCATACAAACATCGATCCATCACGGAATATAATACTTGGTTAAAAATTCAACCAATTTTTTACAGTGTAGGATAACATGATGATTGACTGGAGCTCAGTAAAGAATATGTGAAGACAGACTACTTGAAAAAATTGAAAATGATTGTGACAAGTGGAAATGTATGATACACGCACAAAAATCTGCAGGTAAACACTTGGTTCTGAAAACCATGATATGCATCTCATTCCTTAGAACAAACGATCAATGAACAAACTGGACCAACTCGCTAAACAGCTCGAACTTATTTAGTTTGGATATCAACATACTTCTAAAATTGACTAGCAAATTCTGATTTTGTATATTACTAGATAACAAGTTCCACATTCTCCCAAGTCTGTGCGTGATTGAATAGCACATAGAATTAGACTGGCAACTTTTTTTCTACTCGTGCTGCGGGTATGGCGCATATAACATCCTAGACTATTCGAATATTCATTATGAACCGAGTTATTTTCTATCTAGTAGGCCATAACGATATCATGATAGGCTCACAGTTCAGATAGAGTCATTAATTCGAATTTTCAACGCAAGCATCAGTATAGCTGTTGTCTATAAAATGTATGGCACAATCGCTCACATGACAAAGAATTCGCCGAGAATTTGGTTCTGAACCTATTCGATTTTATTTTGCAAGTATTTTAGCGGAGACCATGTCGTAGCATCGTAGGTTACTATTGAGATAACGAGAGTTTCATCTGAATGTGTAAAATATATCTAACAGTTCTCAATTCTGCAGAGGAGGGTTTCATAAATCCTACCATAAAATGAGCCTTTGCTAGTACCATATCAATATGCAAATCAAACTTTGGACTGGAATCAAAATTGGCCCTCATGTCAGGTACATATTTCACCCTATGTGCCTCTTCCCCTCTCCCATCAAAAAGGTATCTATGAATGATATGAATTTAGACTTCGATAGAGATAAGAATCCCATAAACTGGTAAGCGATAAAGAATTGGACTCTCCAAACACTCTGTCAGTGCATTCTAATCTTTATGTACACTCCCCAGCGGTCTGAACTGACCAGCACAGCTCACTTCACGATCTTTCTGTCTCACTTTTTTTCCACCTTTATCAATGAGTGCGAGTGAGACAGCGCGACGTCGAGCTTGGTGAGTTCAGACCGCTGGGGAGTGTATATGGCCCCGAGTTCAATGGAAAGATGAGTTATCTCACAAGTAGGTAAATAACGGATTTTCATGAAGCTCACAACTGTTAGCTATGAGGCATATGCGCCATTTTCCTTTACCTTCGCTTCTTGGAGAACTTTATGAACTCTCTACATCGGATCTTTACTGCCTCTAGCTCAGGGATCGGTTTCTCATTTTTGTCACTTGCTAAACTAAACTTTAACCAGTTGAGATTTTATCTGAGGAGATATACCATACAATATTTCATGGTGAGAAGAAGCTGCTTATCTGGTGATATCGCCTGATGAATTTGATTGAACCTTTCATGCATAAAAGCGATCTCGAAGCCTGGAACTTTTTGCTTTCACAGGAAAATTTCAAAGTCGATGTTAACTTTGGGAAAGAATCTTATTCTGAAATGTGAAACTGATTCGGGAAGTTCTAAAATGAAAAACTGATAAAGTTGCTTGCAACAAATTAGAATCTAGACATTTTTGAAATAGCGTGGATGAAATTTCAATCAAATTTTGATTCATGAAACTGGTTCCAATTACCGACAACCTTCAGACAGAAACTACTCCTTGAAACATGTCATATAACTATCGAGAACTCGTGGAATACCATCACCAATTTTTCAAGTTCATGTAGTTGCTTTGTGTACAATTTGTTGATATGACATTGATGCAAGACTGCCATTTGACTCTGTGAACAGGGACTTTGGAACTCTCTGCAACAGTCAAAATGATGGGAGAACGCACCAAGAATTCGGACTTGTATAGCTAATTACAATTGTTTTTCATAGCACAAAGTCTATTTAGCAAGTAAGCACGGAGGTGGTTCATTTTTATTTACCTAGCAATCTCAAATCGAGCATCGAAGTGAGTAGCTCTTGAGTAGCATGAACTCTTTGAGAAAAACTGTGATATGTAAATTCAATAGAGTTACACTGAGAACAGAATGTTGCAGTTCGAACAGTGTGGTTATATTGTAACGTGGTATTGCTGTCAGACCAAAACTGGATTGTCATCACAGAATTATGATTGGTTATTGCCGTTGAATCACCTCAAAAAATCTTTGAACAATAATAATCCCCGACCGGTATCATTACGTGCAAAAAATTCGATGGCTTTCGTGGTAAAATAGTCGTAATGTGATTGTGATACGATCAAGTATCGTGACATTCAAGGTTCATGGACTATGGTTTTTCATCGTGGCAGGAATACCAGATGCCAAATCATTTCAATGGCTTGAAGTAATGAAGAATTCGGTATTGCTCTTCTGGCTATACCACTTCTTGGTCAGACAAATGCATGACCGTGCGACCAAGAATTTATTCTCAGTGTAGGATATAATTTCAATACTTTTTCACAAATAATTCATGCTTTCTCACACAGATCTGCAGATTTGTTTCTATGTTTTCATGCAAGTATCGATGGAAAGATGGTGTTTCACGCAATAGCCATGCTTCTGGATAGTCAAAACCCCTTTCCGTAATTCGTGATCTTATCCAGAGTTTGTATCATCTGAACACATTAAAACTATACGTGAGCTATCACGACGTTAATGTGTCACGAGCTCGGACTCATCTAAGTACTAGTAGTGAATAATCGTTGACGTCTTTCATTCTTGTTTTCACGAAAGATTTTTAGTTGGTTGGACAAAACTTCAGACGATTCATAGTCACATTGCCGTTGACTCAGGATGAAATCATTCTTCTTCATCATGTTTTTCATGATAGCAGCTTTGGCTCACGCATCCATGGATTATGATGGTGTGTATGAATTTTTGATCATTTCCTACTTAAATTTGATCCCTTTCTGCAGTTTTTGTGATGGAAAACATATTGTAAAGGTGCACGCAAGATTGTGTTTGTACAGCAAGGACTGCAAAAACTATGCTCTCAAACTCTCACTTGTTCTGCTTAGACACAAATGTATTCGATTGTAACATATTAAAATTATCCTCTACTTTCCAGCGCAAAATGATACGGTTGATGTCCATGATTTGATGCTGAAAGACTTTGTGAGTTTTGACGTGTAAGCTGGCTACCAAATTTGCCATTCTGATGATATAATGAGATAATATTCTGAGTAAAAGTTTCAAAATGAGATATGACGTATCATAGGGGTTCGTAATCCAAACACCCATCTCCTCAAGGCCTGTAAAACTTAATGTTGGACCCCAATTGTTTATATGGATAAATATGAATTTGGGAATAAAATTCATAATTCCAAAATCTCACGATAACGAAATATAATTAGATTGTTTCATTGTTTTTCTACAAGTGATTGTTGTGCTCTCAAAATATTCGTATTGGATGGAAATTCTTAGAGGATGCAACAGCGATGGAGTAACAGGGCATACGATTGGAGATTTTCAGACTTTTGGACTTCGCCATCAGTGCGGGAAGTGAATTATATAGTCAGAGTTGACTCACGAAGATATTTGATCCGTGTATCACTGAAAAACTTTCCCATCATCCGCTGGATCCAAAATGCGAACCGCTTCCAGAGGCTCAGTTTTCTTTTTGACGATACGCGTTCAACGGAATAGCGCTGGAACCCACTTGATCATCGCGCTGGTATTCGGAAATCGAAGTGCCGCCAGGTGACCGAAGAGCCAGCGGGGCTCTTCGCTCGCCTGGCGGCACATTTGGCGACTCGTGATGGCAGCGCGGCGCATACCTCGTTGCGCACGGTCCGTTGAATTTCGAATCAGTACGCGTCGAAGCATGTTATAGCATACATATAATAGTCCTATGTACGCATTATATGTAAGTTATATAATATATATGTCGCAGGCAAAGTGATCAATTCGCCAATGTATACAGTCGCCAGCAGATGTATACATTACCTAGGCACTGTATACAGCCGCAGTCAAAGTGTTCAAGAATCGCTGCTGCAGCGCCGGCGAACAGTTTGCCTAGGTAATGTATACTTTGACTAGCGACTGTATACACTGCCATAGACCGACTCGGCAAAGTATTCACCGATGGCACGGGAAACGGCTTCGCCTATATAACAGGTCAATGATGGACATTTTATTCTCTATATTGGCGTACGTGATTGCACCAATAAATGAGTTCCAAGGCTTATTCAAAAATTCATGCCTAAATGTTCCCAAACTATTGATGTAAAAGATGCGTACGATTGATATTGAGACTATGGTAAATAATAGAGAAAAAGTATACAAAATTGAAATTAATTCAGAAAGTACTCACAAAGTATTTTGATAAGAATTAAATTGCACTTTCATTGAGAAAACAAACACTTATGACTTCTAATTTGTTTGGTACTCAAAAGATTAGCTTGCCACTCATTTCGAACGCATCGTAGGCCTTCAAACTTGCTAACATCGTGTCCAGCAGGTCAGAATATGTAGAAAATCATGTCTCCGATGCGCCCTTGGTCCACTACAACGATAAGTCACCATAGCTCGCATCTAAAAACGTTACAATAGCTATTTGAAGGTGAATTATAGTTTCTCGTGATTGAAAAAATTTTCCCGTGTATAGGATCAAAGAAGAGGTCGGATTCGATTCCTACGTCAAAAAATACACAAAAAAATTATCGTCCGATGAACGCACTACTTCTGACCCAAAAATTCTTGGCCAGCCAAATTTCTTTTGAAATAAGCATTGGAACTCATTCATTGGTGCATTCACATATGCCAATATAGAATATAAAATATCCATTATTTACCTATTATATAGGTGAAGCCGTTGCCCGCGCCATCGGTGAATACTTTGCCGAGTCGGTCTATGGCAGTGTATACAGTCGCTAGTCAAAGTATACATTACCCAGGCAAACTGTTCGCCGGCGCTGCAGCAGCGATTCTTGAACACTCTGACTGCGGCTGTGTACAGTGTCTAGGTAATGTATACATCCGCTGGCGACTGTATACATTGGCGAATTGATCACTTTGCCTGCGACATATATATGCCATCGATAACGCCCGCCGCGCGCCGCACTCGCTACGTGATACTGTAGTGCGGCCGCCAGGCAAGCGAAGAGCCCCGCTGGCTCTTCGCTCACCTGGCGGCACCTCGATAGCTCAATTCCAGCGCGACACTCTCGCAGGTTCTACCTCCGCGTTGGCATGGATCTCTCGGTTATCTATCGGTGAGCGTACCGGTGGCTAACAAAAATCCTGGACCAGCGGATGATGGGAAAGTTTTTCAGTGTACTCTAGTTCATCATTCCAATGATCATCATGTTTCTGCAATCTTTTATCATATCGATAAATGATTGCAGTATCAGGCCCAAAATATGTTGACCTTGCATACTTTCGACATGAGTTTTCCTCCCATCTTAAATATGTTAATCTAATAGGCGAAAATACTCAGATTTGTCATTGGCGAGATATCTTTATTGGAAGAATTATTGTCAAAAGAGACAATGATGCGGAATACCTGTTCTTCGAAAATTTTCGAATCAATCCGTTTTCAATGATTTCCATGCTAGGCAAAATTTCCAAGGATATGAGTAGTTCTGCGGAAATATCGATATTTTAGAGTCGAAAATGAGCCAAGCCTGAATCTCACTTTTGAAGTTTCTAACATGTATTATTCGACTCTTTGAAACATATATAGAGTGCTAATTAACTTGCGCACGGATATCAATATTTTCACTTATCAGTACCATAAGGATTTAACGGATAATGCGTTAGCACCACACGGACCTGACATTTTGAAGCAACACACGGATCTGACATTTCGCCACTAAAATTGATCTCACGGCCAAAAGGTTCGAGCTACAGCTTTGAGGTTTTGGAATTTCGATTTGACCATTGAATAATTTGAAAAAAGGTGGCTAGGACTTCTGCAGTCTCGCGATCAAGTGTCACACTAGTACTATGCGGACCTGACCAAAAAATTTAGAAAAACTAGATTTTCGCGGAAAAAAGCTCCGCAAAGTATAAAAATCGATTTTTTCCGAAATACCGAGGCATGGAAAAGTTGTGTCTGATGATTTCCTTTGAGAATTAATTGGTATGGGGAGGCCTGGAATGAGGCAAATTCACTTTTAATGAAGAAAGGTGATCGAGTAAAATGTTAAGCTAAACTGTGCCACAAAATATATGTGCTCAGTGGGCACATGAAACGTGGTCTTTAGGTTTTTGTATCTTCGGAATTTGATGCTCAATAACATGAAATTTGATACAACTTATATTCGCCCAAATCCGTATCGAGCTTTTTGGTGATGCTATCCGATCACAAAAGCCGAAAAGAGGAAGAACCACATCATACGGACCTGACATTTTGACGTCTTTTTTGATGATAATATTTTTGGGCAGCGCCGAATAAAAAAACTGACAATTGTGCCAGAAAGTGCACAAAAAATACATCAAATGACCAGTGAGGTCTTTTCCTCAAGCGTTTTAAAGGTTCGTACAATCAGGGTTACATTATTTCGAATTTCCCACGGAGATAGTCATATACGATTCATCGGCCCCCAACTGTATTATATATCGTCGCTTCCGACGAAGGAAGATACTCTCCATTGATCTCTTGAGGGTCTTTTCAAATAAGAATGTGTTTCTCTTTGTCGAAGAGGGCGATATCCTGCATCGTGTGCCCGATCCGAGGGCAACATAATTATTTCCATTGTAAAAATGATTAAATCTGGTTTCTAACCGGATTTATAGGATGCTTCAAAATACTCAAACAAAAAATGATCTGACTATGTTACCCATAATAACATTTGAGTAGCCAATACGCGGATTTTTCTATGTCGTTATGTGCCTGCACATAAACAATGCTAACGTTTCTACCGACCATTACTAAGAATTTGGAAGAAAGTAGCCTCCGACATTTGCCGACGTGCAGTAATTCCTTTACAATATCAAGATAGAAAAGTGCGTTCTGTTCCAAAGGCGATCATCATCCCGAGTATCATCTCGTTATGAAAGATGTGAGATTGGGAGAATGGTGTGAGTTCTATCGCTTCAAAAGGCTGTTCATCGTCGATTTGTACTCATTATTAACTCGGTAACGATGAATGCAGGAAAGAGCGTACCTCAGATGATTGAATAACTATTGCCTGCATGGACAGGAAGAAATTAGTAACAAACTCAATGGCACATTGCCTGACTTGGATCTGTCACTCATGTCTGACATGGCAAAATATGCCATGCAGTCACTGCCATTTCCCAGTATGATAATATGTTGTCTGCTCCTATATGGTTGTAGGGTTTCAAAGTAATGCAAAACAGTTTTTAGAGCGGATGATCAATCCGCGTCAATAAAAAGCGAGCCAATCAAGGAAGGTTCATTTTGAGCGTTGTTTGAGGATCCTAAAGATGTTCTACAGAAAAGAGTCGACGTTGGATCTGAAGGACCTGTCATTCCTCTCTTGTGATCCAATATTGGGGACTGGGTGAAATTGCTCCCAAGGCCACCCTCGACAAGGTTCCATTTGCAATGTTTACCCACCTGATATTGTTGTACCAGCACGAGAGAGGTTCATGATACAAGCACTCGAGTGCCTGGCACGAGATGATTCAAATGTGATTTCGCAGAGAGCATTCTGATGTAGAAATCTGACCATCAAATTCTCAACCTGGCGCTCAAGTACAATATTTGTGTTGCAGCTCTATTGCAGTTTACGCAGACCCACCCAAGGCCATTACTAATGCAGACTCGTTACCTATAAGTTATTCATGGACTGGTGACTCAATCCAAATAGAGCACACGATCAAAGCCACAAACCACCCGATGGTGTCTTCTGTTGATGACAGATTTGAAGGAGTTCAACAAGTTAGAATTTCGACAACCGATCACCCTAGTGATTCAGAATTTGTGATTATTTGTAATCACATGGAATCTTCAAGATGATGACAATTTTGGAGGGGGAGGATACAATTCCTTTCGATATGATGTGCAAGTGCTACCCAAAATCTCCAGTTCTCTACATTGTTTGTTCACTTTTGATAGTATCCATGACAGGAGAGATTCCTTCACAAATAAACTTGCTATCCTCATTACAAATTTGACAGGAATATGGACTTATCACGAGTAAGAGGAACGCATTACCTCGAATTTGAATGTGCTTTTAGGTCAAAGTCGGAAGTTCCAAGGAAGTAGCAAAAAAAATGACAAGAGGATAAGAACCACATCGCAACCACTGGCGAATAATAATGACTCTTCAGGAATGTCAGGGAAGCGAGTTTAGTTCAAGCATGGAAACAGTCAAGTGACCCCACACACACCACCGTGCGCTCATTTTTACCAAGACCTGCTCAAGACCACATTTAGACGCTAGGGGGCCACTAAGTGCACTCAATCAAGTCTAGATCTACGCACGACCTAGTATAATCACACATAAACATTGTGTCTCACTATTTTCTCACTTTTAGATACATACTTTTTAAGTATGTACGTACGTACTTTTTGAGCATGTACGACAAGTCCAAGCATTCGAGTCCTTCAAATCTGCGATTTTGCGTTCCCGCACATATTGTTTAGAGAAATCGCTATGAGATCCCCAAACCGAGTTGATAGTGGTACCTACAGGAGCGAAGTGGGTTCTGTGATGTAGTTCAGGCGTTTGCAAGTTTGATGTGAACGATTGCAACATTATAGAAGTGCCATCATGAGCTCGATCGCATATGAGCGTCATTGGTTTGAGTCTTCGTAATACTTCTCACTCAAAAAAACATTCCATATCAGGACATAGAAACTGTGTGATATTGTTTATAAAAAGGGGGAAAAAAATTGGCGAAACATTTCAGAAGTGAGCTCCTCTTCCCCTTCCCGTGCCATCAAAATTTGACCATTTCAGTCGAGTGGGCGCATGAGCTTACCCATGTTGCCGGAGCGACCATTCAACGCAATTGCTCGCGCGGACCCAAACTCAACGAAATATTCTTGGTTTTTTTTTCAAGCTATCGAAATCCGTTTTGACTATTTACTTATTTTTATGAAGAATAACATGGCGGGATTGCCACCGGCCCAAATGTAAGAATGAAAGACCAGCTCAACAAGATGGAGTGGAATGTCAGGAGTGCGGTCGGTGGTTCAAAACATCGATGAGTGTGTCCCAACACGAGATGAAAGCACACCGGGACTCAAGGAATTTGAAACGCCACCCATGTGCCCCTAGAGCGAAAGCAGCTCCAATGGAAGTATGGACCTCAGAGGAGGTAAAGTGGTTAGGAGGCCTGTGTCAAGTCTATTGGAATGGGAAATTCATTAACAAAAAGCTGGAACCACACTTTTCTGGCAAAGCGAACAAACCAATTGGAGAGAAAAGGGGACAACTAGCAGCGGAGTCTCCCGATACTAGCTTGCACGTAAGTGTGGAAAATGAGGTGAACGAAAACGTGAGCACAGTGGAGCAGCTTATAAATGAGAGCCAGAAATCACAGGTCGCTGGCCCGAGCGGTCTTAGGAAGATAAAACGAGGCTGATGCCAGGGATCGAGTGGTTGCATCTCGACCCAGGGTAGTCAGCGAAAGTGACAGTAAATGAGATGACGCTGGTGACACTAGAGTAGTGACCAGTGGAGTGAACCAGTCATGGGCAGCATTATCTGAATCCAGCTTTGAGGATGCAGAAGACCTCGCGCCTCAGGTGGATGTGGCAAACGAACCTCAGAGGGAGGTATAGGAGGAAAGACTCAAGGCAACAGTGAGAGAGGAGTTCCAGCTTCGAGACGATAGCGTATGGCATGTATGGATGCAAAGCATCCAGGCTGCTGACATTGAAAATATTCCAGGAGCCCAGACGGAGCGACTCTACTCATCCTTCGAGGAGATTAGTTCAAGTGCGAGAGCAAAATCCTCAACAGGAATCGAACGGCCGGAACTCAGTCAGAGTAAGGAGGGAGGATGTGTGAAACTCCACCAACAGACGAAGGAACCACGGGAGAGGAGCAGGTTCGCCAAATAGGGATGAAAGACAAGGAAGTCAATGTGAAAGGTGAAAAGAATTTCATCACAAGGAGCCAAAAGACTTGGCGAAATGGTGGCGAACAACGACTTCTCTCCTATCCAGGTAAACACTCCACCAGACAGAGCCCAGACGGATAGTTAATACACTAAGCTTTGGGGGAAAGCGCGTCCTGAGTGTCCAGAGAATTAAAACAAGGTATCCGAAGCCGCTACATCCTTTGAAGGAATTCTTACGCCAATAGTCACAGCGTGCTTCGGATACGTCTGGGGAAAATGAAACTCGACACTGCCGCTGGCCCTGATGGCATCAAAAGATCAGACGTGCTCGGTGACGTTCTCGGCGTGTTGGAAAAATTATTCAACCTCCTGCTGTTGAACAACTATTATCCTGAGCCATGGCACAAAAACAGGACCACCCTTACCCTGAGGCAGGTGAAGACCAAGAAATAGTATTTTTTTCGAGATCTCCTTGCAGCCTCTTGGACCTAGCACGGGGGGCCCCTTTACCACCTCGGTGTGAAAGGTTATGCCCAATCTTTCTTCTACACATGGATTCCAGCATCCCCGGAGTGACTTACGCCTTGGTTTGCAGCCATTAGATGCCTCTCTCCAATGCCGGTAAGGCCGACATTCCCTGTCTTACGAAGTGAGCCATCGGATCCGCGGTACCCTTAGCGTTTCCGGAGAAAACCTCTTCATGGTTTGCAAGGCCGTGATTTGGTGAGACTCAAACTCCAATGCCGGTGAGGCCGACATTTCCCCGCACCTCCGCGTGCACTTAGGAAGGCACGTCGGGTCAGCTTATTAACTCCCTACTTTACCCACCCTCTTCCTGCTTCGCATTCGCCCAAGGCCCGCTAGTCGAACCTCGTGAAATGGGAAAACCCAGCATTTCTCTGAAGGATAATCCCGGGGAAAACGCCATTCCAAAGCAGGCGGGGTATGGGGTCCTTTTCCCGTCGAAAAAACCCCAGAAAAATTTCCGAGTGATTTCGCCGGGAATCGAACCCACGACCCCTCGAGCAGTGTTGATTCCGAAGCTAGCACGCTACCGACTGAGCCAGCACTGCTATGGACCCGGGAATAGTTAAAAACCCAAGACCCATTACCATAAGCTCCATCATGAGCTGTCTCCTCTCTGCACCACTAGATGCAGAGAAGAGCC
Source organism: Eretmocerus hayati (assembly GCA_029851415.1). Taxonomy (NCBI): domain Eukaryota; kingdom Metazoa; phylum Arthropoda; class Insecta; order Hymenoptera; family Aphelinidae; genus Eretmocerus; species Eretmocerus hayati. Next base: position 22,609,673 of record CM056741.1, read on the forward strand.
GGCTGAGGCAATGCATCGTACACAGCTTCACGCAAAAGGGTTTCACTGCCGAAAGTGGATGCGATTTGAACATTAGGCTGCTCAATGCAGCACTTGCCACGGCGAAAGAGCAAGGGGGTCTGTATGGAATCAAGGATATGGCGAAAGCCTTTGATACCATTCCTCATACAGCCATACCTTTGCGGTTTCATCATATCCACTGTTTTCCAACATGTTAGTAACCTGAAAATAAAGTTTGATCTATTCACCACCAAGAACCGAACTCTTCTGTTTATTCAATTAATCCCTTATTTTTACTTGGTGGAATACTCATCCGACTGAAAAAGAAACACAATGGAGAACTCCGTGTAGATTTTAGCCATCTGTCCGTGCAGACACTTTGTTTACAAATCCGGGCTGCAAAGCTGACATATCACCGACCTCGTCTGAGCTGCCTGGACTCGGAGAACTTGGAGGCCGGAACAACGTTCACCGCGAATGCCAAATGCCCTTCTCCGAGGACTCGACCAGAGTTGATCCTGGACAACACCGGCCGCCCGAGCGCATTTCGCGGATTGTTGTCGAAATCGAAATTCTAGTCCCAAAACTAGTTCTGCTGCGCGCGCGCTCCGAAAGCCTCACTCACAACGAATCGTTGTCGTCGGGGCAGGCGGTCGCAAGCTTGGAAAGAATCAACTACCGCCGAGTGTACGCATGGGTTTATTATGAAACCGCCATCTGCCATGAATCTGAGGGAGATTGAGAAAATGATTGTCATGGAAGTGAAAAGATGATGCATCTGGATGAGCATACTGCTACGGCCTTCTTTTACACGGCATGTAATAATGGGGGACTCGTGTTGGTGAATCAAGCTAAGATAGTTCTAGCCGCAGTCCTATAAAACCACGCCAAGGCGACCCTATCACCGGACACAGTAGTAAGAGCTGCAGTACAATCTGATTCGACCAACGAAATGGTCACACGTTACCAGACCGAATTAGGGATCAGAAACGAGTCAACTTTGGGTAAGTTAGACGAGTTTAAGAGTGGTATCCGTGAGAAGGCCCGATTGAAGCCTAGTCGTTTCCCGTACGCAGTGCGCCTAAGAACCAACACGGTTGTTGAACCGAATAAACGCTAGAGCTCATCCAAATGTCAACTGTCGAAGATGCCACAGCAAGGTTGAAACCCTCGGGTACATATAAGGTCAAAGCATCTCTGGAAAAGATGCGAGAATCCACCGGCATGATGAAATATTCGACCTAGTATTGAAACGAATGATTGAGAACAACCAAGTGATTTTCAAAAAACAGACGTTCCCTCATGCCAATGGAACGATGTTCAAACCGGGTCTCGTGACCAGGGTAAATGAGAGCACAGCTCAAATCGTGAATGTAACTCTTCGTTTCGAGAGAGGCAATAGCTTGACAATAGCTGCGGATGGAAAAGTAGCAAAATACACGAACATCGTACCATTAATCAAAAACCAACTTGGCGTCTCGAAAGTCGACGTCATCCCACTGGTGATCGGCTCTACAGGAGATCTTGCCAAGATGGTCTGGAAGCAACCTAAAGAGAGTTGGACTGAAAAGAGGCGATTCCATGACTATGGTCATGATAGCGGTAGGTTCCTCAATTGGAATAATGCATCATTTTTAGATTATGGTTAGGTAGTTAAAAGTCCAGAGTAAGTTTTACAACGAAGATGTAGTATGAGTTTTACTGTAAATGACTTCATGTACTACGTTCTAGGAGTATATGAGTAGGTTTTATTTGAAAGACTCGGATTGTATCTGGTCGCTTGCTCACATATTTGTGGACCAGAATGAGTGTAAGCAATCTGATGCGGGCTAGGACCCGGTGCAATCGTCGGAATTGCGAGTCATCGAATGTATCCGTGGCGCGGAGCCGAAAGTCCGAAAGGACCCAAGGCGGTACCTTCACGAGGTTTCCCCGTTAAGTCCAAACGCCTTCTGCGGTGGACGAACTGATTCTGCTCGCTGGCTACCGGCAAGGAACCAGCGCTCTGTTCTCAAATTTATTCAAGCCCAGTGGCAGGACCGAGGCAGTGGTGGTGGGCAGTGGTGTTAAAGTTGAAATGTTGAGTCTATTTCCTTCGTTAAGTTTACGGACCAGGAAGGTATTCCACAGATTCGGAGTAACCATCAACCTACAGTGACGATTTCATACATCTTGAGTTGATGCGGTCACTGTGCATCGTGCACGCTGAAAGTTATTCGCACTCTTATCCGATACACTTGCGATTTGGACTAAACGAGGAGGAGACAAATGCTCATAATCATCCAATTTGAACCCGTCTTCTCATCATTTGGCTCAAATCGTAAGAGCCCTGGAGAAAAGTGAATAACTTGAACGCATGCACCTCCTATAATAGAGGCACTTTGTAATTCGCAATTTCATTCAATTCTTTTGCGATTTGGCCAAAACGCCGAGAAGACGAACTCGAGTTAGATTATAATAAACACTCATTTTCTCGTCGTTTTGCCCAAATCACAAGAGGATAGGATAAAAGTGTAAATACCTTTCAGCGTGCACGGTGACCGCATCGCCTCGAGAATAAGTTTGATAAATTGTTCACAGACTCTTTTGTAGCTCTTTGACTATGAATCAACCAAGATTGATTCCCGAATACTGATTCAAGGTCATTCCATACTGCTTACACTCGCTCTTTACTCCATAGATGGTGCCACGGTGATTTGTATAGCGTAATGCAAATAATATTTAATTTTTGAATAGTTGCAAACACTTTTCGGAACGAATCATTGAGTTAGCGCGTGCAGCACATTTTAAAACTAATAGGAACACTATCACATATTCAAATAGTTTTATATTTTGAAATTTCATACGAGGACTAGGAGTTTGAGAAATCTGTACACGAAGACTAACACTTCTAAAATTTTGAAACGAAGAATAGCTCTTTTATTGTAACATAAGTTCAATTTAAATGCACTATGACGGGATTCAGGACCGCCAAATCTCGTCATTAACCCACCTTGCAAATTGATTATCTCACCAGTGAAACAGTATTATGTTTGAAGACTGACAAGAGCTCCAAGGCCGCACACGGGCTACGCCATTTGTTTATGTATCAATAAGTGTAGAACTTTGGACTGGATATCTAGGTTACAAGAAAAATAATCAAGACGATCCAGTGTTATATGATTTTGTAACATCCACAATATTATCCTCATGGATTGGTACCCTCAGGGACTGATCAATGATCAACAAAGAGGGTACTTTTTGAAAGGATCAATGAGGATTTAATTTTTCTCCACAGAGTTAGCTATATTGATCAATAGTGATTAGAAATTGAAGAAAAAGTAAGTTCTATGTACGCCCGTGTATGCGGATCCTATTTGAGTAAATATTGAAAAACCGGGCATTGACGTCGACGCCCCCAAATCGATGTGCCATATCATAGATCATGGTTTGGGTATCAAAAATATAAAATCATTCGTAGGATCAGCCCAATTGCGAGATAACGAATCTGTCCAATTGATGTAAATAGCTGGAAATAGCATCCGAGTGCCCTCGAGCTCATTTCAATACATTACCTTCAGCCTATCAATTATCTTGAGCCTACCATGATTTAAGTATGAGAACTCCACAACATATCTTTCACAGCAAATTTTTTTGAGCTGCCGAGAATGATTTCAGGCATACACATGGACCCGTAGTGATCGATCGCATCAACAAAAATTCTGGAGAATGATTGAAAATATCACTGCCTTGCCACGAATGTTTTTATAATGATTCGCTCAAGCAGAGAATGATCGATTCTTAGGACTTGCATTGATTGTTCGACAACAAGGTTTCAGAAAGGACGTACGAGCCTTCTGGATTTTATAGCCTAAGCAAGGAGCTTCAGCGAGGAGTTCCAACATTCCAGGTTTTAGAGTTAGATGCATGCGGTAAGCAGTGAGCGGTGTGTCAGATCGGACTCATCTAGGCTTCTGGAATGCATAATCCATCCGACGTGGGGACATCCAGGTGCTGAACAATTGCAAATCCGTACAATTCAGGAGATCCGAATGAAAGTGACCCAAAATCGAATCAACGAAGAGATTGCAGCTGAGCGCGTAACTTCATGAACTGATTAGAGTCTAGCAAGTACGGCCAAACATACGAGAATGGAGGGAAGCGAGTGTGCGCGCTATTGAGATGTAATTTTCTTTCCTGTTTCCTGAAGCTCGTTCCCAACTTGGTCGGCACTCTATACTCTTAATCACCTTAACCTAATTATGAAATTCGTTCTCATACGGATCGATCGGGTATAGTCCTTCCTGCTTCTCTCCCTTCTCCATTTTTTTCTCCTCTTTTCATTCCAAGCGAACGAAATTTATTTTGAAATGGTGGAATAGATTCTATTTCATCGACCAAATCCGCTAGATAACGCATAAATGAGAGATAGCAAGTAACAGTAGTGATTGTTTACATTACATAACAGCCTGTCGATAACATACTTGGTGAGCATTCAAAGTTCGATTACAGTCGCATTGGAGCGATTCATCATTTCGAAGTAAATCGATCGCTCGTTTCTGCAAGACTTTACAAAACATCGTAAACAAAAACAAGGGGATACGAAATAGAATCACGCCTACACCTGATATCAGCACATTTTTTGACTTTGGTCTTTATCGTTCTTTTAGGGAACTGTCCCGGCTAATTACATACTATCTAGGGGAGAAGTTCCACTGTAACATACTTACATGTGATACAATCGTCGAGTGCTATTGGCTTGAAATTTAGATTCACGATGATTGTCAAAAAAAAATTTTCATAGATCATGCGAATACCTTGCCTGGAAACTCAGCACACCACGCTATCATCATCTGTAACTATAGTACAGTGGGAACTCTCCAAGATCCATGTTAGTTGGTCGGGAAGTTCACCAAGAGATAGATAAAAACCGAAGTCAAACATTTTTTTCTGAGATAGCAGGTATAGGCAACAGCATAGCATAATATTTTCCTCAAAGTGTACTGGGTCGGCCGATACAATTTCTAATCATTTCATGCTCTTCAATTGTTGGAAATGACATTAGAAACGTGAATCTCGTATGACCAATCTAAGATGGATAGCCCTTGGCATTTTTTTATCTTTGCAAGGTCCAAATTGGATCGAAGTTGAGTGTTTCGTGGTTCGACCTTTTCCTTGTATGGTGAAGTAAACATTTTCAGGAAATGGAAAATTCGAAGTGAACGGGAAGTTTTTTCTCCAAAATATTCAAGAAAAATAACATTGCGACACGGCATCGTGTAGCTCATCAAATTTGGAGTCCCAAATGACTCGTCCGATAATTTTTTTATTACTCAATCTCCCAGGAGAACTGATGGTAAATAGCTAATTTTGAATTTGCCACCAAAATTATCGTGAAGGATAGTTGCGCCACGTGTTAGGTAATGTTATTGTTTCAGTGTAATGCCACGTGATCTTGTTATTGTTTTGGTGTTTAACCTATGATCGCAAATGTTGTTTTGTAGCATTCACAATGGAAACTCGTGATCGAGTGGGAATGTCAATCGGCTTTATACCGTTGAAAGGTATTAGAAGTATCGAGCGTGTACTCTTGAATCTTTATACAATAAGAGTCCAACAATGCGTACAAAATGTGTAGCAGTCACGCGATCAAAATTCTCTAATCTAGTTCGAAATTTAAAAAATCCCGCATCCGAACCTCTTAGACAATAGTGATGCCTAACGGATTCAGGTGGTGGTTATCGATTCAAGACACTTCATCGCCCGAACTCTGATTACAAAGTTTGGCAAAAAATTGTACCATAGATGGTGGACAGGTTATGGGCACGAGTTATTAGAGCGGTATCTCGTAGCTGAAGAAGTTAAAGAATTTGTAAAAATCGTAGCTCATACTGCTTCCCCACGAGATTGAAATTCTATGAAATGGGTGGGTTTTTTGGAAATCACAATCGTGAATCTACTAGAAAATTTTAATGCCAAGCAGAAAAATCACTTTTTGGAAAACTCGAGACTGCTCGGTTCCAGTTGGTCGAATTTGAACGTACTTCAGCTCACTTTTAAGGTCTTGAAACAAGCTAATGTTGAAGTAGACCAGAGTTGTTGAGAAATTTGCTCAAGGGGGAACGGGGGCAAGTTGAGTACACTTACCTTAGGTTCCATAGGAATGAGATTATTTTCTTTGCCAAACGTATCATTTGAAGTGATTTTTTGGAGGTGTATTGAAATTCCACCCTCGCTACAAGAATGATCCAATTTGACGGTATGCTGTCTTCGATCCCAGTCATTTGGTAACGCGTATTTTTTCGAAGATTCGTGCTCTCTCCATAAGTCAGACTCAATAGTTGTAAGAAATTTGAATATGGGCAAAACAACAACGAAAGATAGAAGATTACTCACCTTCTCAAAATCCAGATTCTGGAATATAATCAAGTAAGTAATCGACCTTCTCACTTGTTCATGTTTTCATGATGTCTGATGGTTAGCTATACCTGAGCTTCATTAAAAATTCGAATCATGCTCGTAGCTTTGCATGACAATGTCAAGTGCAGCTGAATACGACCTCTACAAGTGCGATCATGAAAAGAATGATGTGGCCTGTACAATTCATTTATAATTAGCACGTTCGCTGCGGGGCCAGTTTTTCGAAAATTATTTCGGGGGACTTGTGCTTTGACAAACATGTTTGTATGAGTATGAACTCTTTTGTGGCTTATCGTTCGTGCCACATCAAAGCAGAATACAAAGCAACGAAAAGACCAAAAAAAGACGAAAAACCGTGAAAAAGGTGAAAAATCTCAATGTCCACAATGGGGAATAAAACAATCAACTCGATTTCAAAATCCACCGATGAAAAATTTGAACTTCTTCCTATTTGAGAAATGATCCCCGAGGTACCTAGAATCATACTCTACAGGAAGATACTTTTCTCTTTCGTGAACCTTCAACCCTCCCGCCTTTCCGGCCTAGCATGGCATCCGTTTCGGCGAAAACTCTTAATGCTCAAAAATTATCCAGAGGATGGTTCTCGTCTGCGCAGGATATTTAAATATATTTTCCCAAAGCAAAAAGGCCGTCGGAACACGATTCCGGGGTCCGTTTTGAGCTACATACTGTTTCAGCGTTTTCGTTTACGTCAAGAGAACCTCTCAATAAACAAGTCTTTTGCGTCTAGCAAAAAATCCTGACACGCAGTCTCAACACAGACTAGGGGTTCGCTTTTTACGTCGAAAGATACCCAAAAAATCGTAGTTTATTCAATGAGACATTCCGACTCCAGAATCGTGTTCCGTAACGTGGTCAAAGAAAATGCATCATTTGTATAACAAATTTGGCACCACTAGATCTTTTAAAGTCGATGATACTATAGAATTAGCAATATTATATGAGCACTATTGAATCATCGTGTATTGAATTACAGTTGGTTAGTTAACTAAAAGTTCCAGAGATACTTGCAGTTTCCGTATTCTAGGAAACTTGACGGCTCCTTTGTCAATTTCAATTAAAAACTCTGTGATGGAGGGTATCGCACCTCGCACAATATAGTATCTACGGTAAATTAACTAAGGACCAAAGTGATGAGAATTGGACAGAACAGTTTGAAGAATAGCAGAAATTTGATCAGACCTTATCGATGCATTATTTTAAAGGGTTTTGATAATTCTGTAAAAGTCAAAGAAAATTTTCAATTCCCTACAATCTTCAGGTGTTTGTCTAAAAAAAAGCATTCGGTGATACTGTGTAAATGATCTACCAATATCATCATTCATCTATCACGATCACACATTATTCAATGCAGCAACCGCGGTTGAAACAATTGATGTTCAGTCGACGGTTCATCCACCATGTCTTTACTCCAATTACGTTATACTAGATACCATTGCTAATATGCTCAAACTCCGATAGATGACTCAATTGAGTGCAAGAGTGGGCCATTCCTGATAGGTATGTATTTGTGTGTGACATGTAAAAGCTGACAACGTTTACATAATATGTGTGAAGGGGTCGACTGATGATGTACAGACATAATCTCACGCGAGAAATCTTTCAATGGAACTCGCTTCTGCATTGTGAGTCTGTTGGTCTTATTCAGGCTAGTAGCCCGCATCCACGCGTCGTTCAACAATAATAGAGGCCTTATTTGCCCTTTTCAAATCGTCTAAGTGGAAGTGGCATGAGAGTCTGTTGCTCAGCACATTTGCTGACACGAGTTGCACATCGTATGTATAGGAATTGTGGTACAAGAACAGATATTGTGGTAAAAATTTGAAGTTTACACACGAAAATATAACTTCCTGAAGTTTACTTCTTTGATATGCTCTAAATTTCTATTGATGGGTTACAATAGGAATAGATGGAGTTTGAGAGATTTCTGTAATTCAAGAGATATTTCAAGAACTCCAAACGTGAAATATTCTAAATTTTATCTTTACTAGCTCATTTCTTCGACACTTTCTTCAATAAAGATGATCCGTTATGAAGAAAACCGTGCTTCATCTCCTGTCATTTTCGATAGAAGGGTTTTGAGAAAACTTTACAAATCTGAAAAATATTTTTAATAACGGTGAGTCGATGTCGGAATACGTCTGATCATACCCGACCTTGCCCTACTTAGAAGCACCCAAGAGTTACTTCGCCAACTTTCAGCTTAAATTCATCAAGACAAAAAATTAGTACAATATTGTTGAAGAACAGATTCAAATTCATCCTACGACTTTGTAAATTCTGTGCAAAGTTTTAATATAAAAACTATGAGGACATTGAGAATGGTTTGTCGACACTATTTTTAGTCTCGTTTGCATTATATGTGCCTGTGAACAATTTTATCTGAGTATGTATCTACCCTTGAATAATAGCACGTGAACTTGAATAGGTTAGCTACCACGTCTGAGAACCATTCATCACAATTTTTTTCATACAATCTACTTTTTCATTAGAATATAATAATAGTACATTTCACACCGAGTTAGTGAGTTTGTAACTGGCTTCTGAGCGATTGGTTTTTGGCCTAAGCTGCGAGCAAAGGTCGTAATAATCGCTGGAAAGCAGGGAACCTCATGATCGAAGAGTAAATACTTCCTTTGCAATTTTTTAGGTAGCCAAACACCAGAAAATTGCGAAAACAAATTTTTAACGCATCAAATTCTCTGATGGAGCAATATGATTTGGATTTGAAGAACCACTGTGTCGTGGATTTCTCAATGAACTAGTTGCGACATCAACCAACTGGGCCGGGCAAGGAATTAAATTTACAAAAATGAGACTATCGAGGAGCAGATCGATTTAGTCAAGGATGAAGGTCCAAAATGCGATTAAAGTAGTCTTGAGCTGCAACCTACCCCCTCGAGTATTATTGGTTTTGAAATAAGGAACGATACTTTCCTTGCAGTACCACGACTTCAATGAGAAATAATGTGGGTATTTTGGGCTGTTCTTTGAAAAGTTGTGTGTTGAAGCGTACCGTAAGTATGGAATTTGTGGGTACATTGAGGTGTCCGTTATTTCCCAATACTGTTACATAGGCCCCCGCGCCTCCCCCAGGAAGGGCTTCTTATGGCTAGAAACGACCGAAAAAACTCTGAGTACAAGCAAAAAAATTGTCTAAACCAAATTGTAAAGCCATTTTTTAGTGATTTTTAAGCCGAATTTTTTCACCAGCTATTGGATTGGTTTTTCCTGCGGATGGTTCAATGTCTCTGTCCATAGCTGAAGAAATTTCCTTCAAAATGACCGATGATGAAGCCGATTTGGTGCATTCTAAAAGTGAATTAGTGTCAAATCTGTGGGTTCTTACATTGATCGTCAGCTATCTCTGAGCTGACGGATTTGACATCCTGGACTCTCTTATACTTTTGAAAACAAGTAACAGTTATGGTTGTAGTGCACCAGATCAACTTATCAGCTCGCTTATCAGGGGGTCGTGCTGAAGAAAATTTTATCAACAATCGAGTGATAATACTTTCAGAGGTATTGAATCACGCACACGGCAGGAAAGGCTGTTAACTGGGCAAAAACTTGGCTAAAAAATCACTAAGGATGGTTCTAGGGGGGGGGGGGGGGGTCAAGAAAATCATTTATACGTCCATACGTAGAAACAGCGTGTTTCTAGGCCTCCTCGCTTCGCGAGGAGACCAGGAAACAAGCTGTTTCTGCGTACAGACGTATAAAACTGCATACGCGTCTCGTGCGGAAACATTTTTCCTTCGGGAAAACCAAGCTGGACGGTGCCATCGCCCACGTCCAGCTCGGTTTCCCGAAGGAAAAAATGTTTCCAGCACTCGACGCGTAATGTACTATTTGCTTCCACTCGGAGTTTTTTCCTTTACTTCTGGTTATGAAGAGGCTCTCTTAGGGGGGTGAAGAAGTCTGTAAAAAAATATTGTTAAATAACGGACACACTCGTGTAATAAATACTTGACAAACTTCCAGAACGGTAACTCAATCACAAAAACAAAGGACGAAGCTTCGAAAATTCAAACATATTCAGAATATCTCTAAAGTTTCCAAAGCAAATTTTCTACTTGGAATTCCCAATGGAAAGTACTCACTGTGAACTTCTTTCATGATTAATTTTGAAATCAACCAATTTCACCCTGGAATAATTTCTGGAGAAAGAGATATTTCTGATTCAACAGCCTCGACAAGATATGAAATTTTGATGGTAAGAACGTTTTTGATTGAATTTATTAACGTGTGCGTCCGATAAATATAGAATCCAAGAATCCGCCAAACGACAGGTAACCGTATAAATACACCATCAACACAAAATCAGAGTTCAAAGAGAATATTTATCAGAGCCAACGAATATAGACGCTTACTATATATATTCGTTGATGACAGAGCCAGGATCCAGGATGGGGGATAAGATTTCGAACACATGACGAACTTTGCTGATGGGTAGGGTTACCATCATATAATGATATCGAGTGTACCGCGAGGCATCGCAAAAGGTGGGACACTTGTATTACAAGGTGTTTGATCGCAAGAGGGGAGGGTATTATATATAGATGAATAGCATGAGTGCGGTACGACGACGTACAAAAGGGACAGCTACATGAGAGCACTTTGCAACTCTGATCGAGACAGACGCATATTCCAAGCACAGCGGCGAGTAATATACTCTAACCAACAACATTCTATAATAATATTCAATAGCACGTTACTCATCTATACAGATATATAAATCGTTATACGAGTTATAGTAGTCTTGTGCATCCAGTTTGTTTTCAAGTTAAAAAAAAGTCCCATATACACATATTATAGGGATATATATTATACTCGCATTGGAATTACCCATGTATCGCTCAAATTCTCCGCATCTCGCCGTGGCGGCGCTACTTTTACTCTCTCTTTTATCGATCCTGCCCACGCCATTGCTTATGCCACCATCAGTATTCGCCCAAGAGCAGAACAAGCCGGATCAATCTAACAAATCTTCTTCGTTAACCAATAGCAACAAAATGGGTTTCGATGATTTTCTTGGAAAGAAATACAAGCTCACGAGCAGCGAAAACTTTGATGAACTTATGAAGGCTCTTGGTGAGTACCATAAACCCTATAGTATAAATATTTGAGTTTTATTCAATAAGGTATTTCAGTGCACGTAAAAATGTGTGTGTAAGCTACAGTATGCATGTGAATATGTGATGCAGGATATAATATAAAGTGCTCCGGAATTTCATCTCGTGTGGTGGTGCGGATGATGGTTTGTTCTCCTCGAGATGCCGGCCGGCCGGCGAGCCCTTTTTTTCGCGCGCGCATGCAGCTGCTAAAATATTCTCGCGTGATGTCTCATATATGTATGTGTGTGTTTGTGTGTGTGTGGTATGCCTCGGGTGTTACGGGTGCTTAGATGGCTGATTTCACGGCCAATTGTATATAGTTTTCATGCTTCAAAATTTGGATTTTCATTTGGGTATCTCGGCTATTTTCTCAGAAATTCTGATTCAATTAATATATAAGTACGGGCCAATGCGCGCAAAATATCTCTGTGCAAACTTAATTTCAAGCATAGAATTAGCAATTTTATTCCGTGTAATTACAAACCGGGGATATTAGAATTGCCAGTATCGCATTATTTTTCAATTACGATGTTGTATGCGTGGGCTCTGACATTTCCGCTCATCATCAATTCATTGTTTACCTACGCGAGCTCTCAAAATTTCCGATTATAGTCTTACGAATAACAACTCTATATTTATGTATTTATCTTCCTAACTGATTACCCCATAATTTATCATCGCCACGAGAGATATATTTAAATCCAGAATTCGCAGCCTACCTGCTAATTTTGAGTAAATTAGTCACTCAACAAAATTGCCTACTATATACGAGTCGTTAACTCAGAACGAACCCAAGTTAATGCATTTTAAATCTTTATCACATGTAAATGGCTTCTATGTGTGTGAAGATTCCTCATGACTCACTGAAAACATTAAGTCCCCCATCAATAAATAGGCCCCTCTTGTTGGGGACTCTATTTGTGTGACGGCATAACTCAAGATAAAAGCTACATGAAGGCGCATCTGCGAGACTGATTCAGTGGGAGTGTCATGCTTGGAATTTTTCCACGCGACATTTCTAAGATATCATTTTCCATGTATTCGGACGGGAAAGCTCGTTCGTCACTATAGTCACTAGATTACAGTTTTACTGGATTACTGGAACTGTCGCTATGTTTTCTTGAAATACTTCCTCACAATTTTCTTGACGTCGATAAATTGTAAATTCAATCACATGGTTAAAATAATCAAATTTACCGCTCGCTACATCACATAACCTCATTATTATTCATGCACACGAGTCTATTACAGAAAACGAAGCGGTATGTCTTCAAATCTTTGAGCTAAAAATGAATTGAAGCGATAAAAGGCTCAAATAAACGTGTATTGAAAAGTAGCAAAAGGAATATTGAGGCTCTGACTCGTGTCAAAAAAAGAATGAAACCAAATTGCAGTTTGAATGCATTGAACTTGGCCTCTACTTTTATACTCCTCTTTAATGTCACATGTTGCGTTGAAAGAAGCCGAAAGTCGAATACCGTCTGCATTCGAGCTTGGATCTTTATTGGAGATTTAGTCTGTTCCATTATTTTCTTTTACAAGATTCAAACGGTTATTATTTACCATCGGATGCGTTTACATCGGTATTACCCATGTCTCATGTTGATGCTAATATTTATAGAAATTGATTCTTGAAGAAGATTCTTATTTTGAATCCAGATACTTTTAAGCTTTCGTATAGACTCCCACGTACATTCAAAATGATATTGTACGATGCGTTACTTCTAAAAACCGGTTCAACCTCGAGTTTTACCCTGTATTACATCTGGACGCACTTACCGGTATCGTTTGTTAAGTGCGTGTACAGACTTATTGCCTCGATAGCTTGTGTCTTCCTGCGCATTTTTTTCAAGTATTATGTTGTACATTCAAGAATAAAATTCAAGATTGCTTGTTTGATAGTCAGCATTGTCGTATATCCAGACCATAGGAAAACGAATATATCAGTCACTTTTGTGATAAAATTCAGATATCATCTTAAAAAATCATCCAATTCTATGATTTTCTCATGAGCTCAAGTGCCTGCGTATCACTCGTGATTTGTAACACTTTTTAAACATACAAAAAAATGAAAAAATCTTCCGTGATTACTGTAATTATAGTGAAGTATAATAATTCATCATATATTACATTAGACCCAGGTGCAAACTGCAATTACCTACAAAATGAATAAGACCACTCTGCAAAAACATTACTCTGCCATCACGCTTCCTTGTTAATGAGTCTTGCATTATCTCGAGTGTCTATTAAAATGTCCACAGGTCATCAATTTTCAATAAAATACAACTCAGAGCATGGACATTTTCGAGGGAATTGTCAGTTGCTTTTTTTACAAAGATTGTTAACGCGTTCACTGCGACGGGTCCCACCGGTAGGACCCGCGCGTCCTCTTTTGTTTTTGTTCGAATTCTCGCGTGACTAAACTATGTAGACCCATCAAATGGCTTAGCTTGCGACTTTTACTCATTATTATATACGACGCGACGCCAAAAACATATGTGCACACCAGTTATAGAATCGGACTTGATTTGTACGAATTACTCGATAAAAATTGTACAATTTATTCCAACTCATTTGAAGGTTTATGCCAAAAGCTACAAAATTAGACCAGGTATGCGTAATTTGAGTGATGATATAGAGCAGAGTAATCAGAAATTTAGACGCGCAATAACCGCGAGACAAATCGAGTGAATGGTTGACATAGCCATCTGCATTCTTCCCTCTCTCAATCTGTTTTATCTTTACGAGGAACTTTGTGCATTCGATAAGTTGAAGAATATTTCAAATGAGACTTTTTGAACTCATAGATTCACGATGGGAGAAAATCATACTTGCGTGGATTACAATCGACCTGCCGCGCGGCTCATCCCCAGACGAAAGCTTCAAATTCAGGCCATGCTAACCAACTACCCGAATGATTCTGAGGAATCAATCAGTGCTCCCAAAAAGCTAAATAATACATCTTAGAATCGATCACTAATAATTTTGGTGATTGGATCATTCACTCTAACCCCCTTTGCCCGATAAAATTTTCGCGCGTAAATTCGCCAAGATCTTGTGAATAGATACAGGTGCGAAATCACTTCGTTTGTACTCTCTCACACTCTGGGACGGAATACCGATCTTCACCGTCGCAGTGAACGCATTAAAGAACTAGAGGCAAAAATTGTAAATCCAACGAGAACTAGCACGTTTTTTGGTTCCCAATAAACTAAAAATCTTGAATCATTTTGCCATTTAAAATCTTCTAAATCTGAAAACTTATTCCTACTTCTGTATATCAGTGTACATTTTTTCCGAGGAAACAAAATCATTGCCAAATTTTATGCAGGTCAGAAATAATATTTCTAGATTAGGGATCATCCATAAATCACATCAAAGAAAATCCCATCGTTTCATACCCTCTCCCCCTCATACCCGGAAACTCATACGTAATTCATGAATAGCCTCCTTCTACCTGCTAGATCCCCAAATACAGGATCATAAATATCAGTTGATATCATCCAATACATAGTGTACAGATCTAGAATATACTACCATCACACGCAGACAGTATGTACTATACTAATTCACTCGAGAGCCATATACTCAATTTTTGATTAAATGATCACCGCACGCAATGAAACGAATGAGGCAGGAATCGCCGGAATTCTCAGAACGGAAAGGAGAATCAGTTCAAAGCGAATATTATTGTTCATCTGTGCAGTCCTCTCTTTTGGCCAATCGCGAATAATCGTATCAATTTTAATTTGCCGGTCGAGAGCATACGTACAAGCACATTGCCAACAGTCATCAGAGAATGTATGAGTGCGATGACCCGCTCTGCTCTGACATATACGCAAGCTTTATATTATTATGAAGCTTCACAAAAGTACAAGTACACGTTTGTTCTCGGATCCAAGGATCAAATGTGCGATATGCTTACAAAAATTTATAGCTATAGAGGACTTGGAAATTTTTATTTAGCACAGAATTTGTTCTGAGTATTATAGTTTCACAAATTGGTATAGGTCTTAACTTCGATCTTAGTTAATTACAATGACATTTCCGTCCAGCTGATGATTCGTGAACCTTATCAGGTTGATGGAAGTCATGCCTCATAGTAAAATTTCAAAAACTGATTTCTAGCACAGACTTAGGTCTCGCTTTTGTCAAAGCAGCTGTTTTGGTAAAGGTACCTGCTAGAAATCGGTTTTTGAAAATTTACCATGTGACATAATCTTCATTAACCTGATAAGGTTCACGAACTAGGTGGACGAAGCGTTCATTGATATAAAAAGTTTTTGGGAAAAATTTCAATGATTTCTCACATCGTCCTTCACGATTTAAAATTAGACATGACACCAATTTGTGAAACATAAACTTCCATTATATACTTGATACTATTACTGTGGTAGTTACGGGGACAATAAATTGTAATTAATTTCATTATCGAAATTCTATGCGCATCCTGGATCACAATTCAGAGGTCACACCTTGAACATTTCCAATGCACAGAGGATCCAAAAATTCAAGGTGAATTATCTTACCTTGTATTATTGCTCAATACTTATTGTCATTCCTCGTTCCTCGCATTCGCAAATTCGTATATTGTATCGTTCTTTAGGTCAGCACCTGGTAAATTTATTCGGAAATCATACACTGAGAGAAATTATCTAATAAAATTTGTTACCCCGGGAACAATTTCTATTAATCGCGTCAATACCAGAGCACCAGCAGGAATCGCAATAGATTTTGTTCCTGAATTAACAGTTTTTACTCACTCGTCAACAATTTTTGTTGATCCAGTTCAAGAATTTTTAAAACTGGCTCGTTTGTAAAATTTATTGATTTCTCAATAAAAGTTATTGATTCGCATGTAAATTTTGTGCCGAATGGGAAAGGAGGAATCGTTGAATTTCCGCGGTTCCTGTATCTGCCACCAGGTGGCTCACATCGTCTTCGGCATCGATGTTACGACCAATATTTATTTATTACGGACAACAAACTTGACGAATGATAGTCAATGCAATGTCATCGATACCAGATTTCCATGAATAACTGGGAGTGTATTTTATTTTCCGCGTATCGTGTCTATCGGCTAGCAATCAGCTCGTTAAGAGGTGGATTGGGCTTACTCGCAAGCGGTCAAATTTGACATCGTTTGTATATATACGAGTTCCAAAATCTTCACATAAACATAAATTGTTTGCGTGAATCCGTGTATGCGATATCGGTAATACGTAAGATAATATATAATGGAATGTGAACATATATTTAAGAACTTATAGAATTAACAATATGTGAGATGATAAGTCTAATTCTAAGTGCGTGAATATAATATGATGTATGTGATTGAGCGTGCTTCGTACTCTAGAACTGCATATAATCCATTAAACATTGGCTGACTAATACTTCATAAATAATATAGAAACCCATCATTTTGAAATTTAGTTGGGCGCCAGTATCAAAATTTGTGTCATCGTCAACAAAATTTGTAAACTGGTTAATAAAATTTACTTCCGCATCAATAAATTCTGTTACCGTTTCAACAAAAACCGTTGAGGATCCTGCTGGTGCCACGGTATAAATGTGTTTATAAAAATTACTCCTCAGTTAACGAAAACTATTAGTAAATTTCTCTCAGTGTAGGATGGCCTTTGCGAGGCCACGCGTCGTTTACGCATAAATACCGGTAGCTCCTTGCCTTCTCTTATATTATTATATATCAAGTAGTAAACACCCTAAGTAATTCCAAGTATTTTGTTTTCGAACGTGATTCGTGAAATTGTAACTTATTGCACGTGTGCTTCTGTAATACATTATCAATCTTGTCGCGAATTTTCACGCATGATAATATCGACTGAATCGATGTTATATTCTGCATTGTCTCGTTAAACATTACGAAGTATGCATGTACACAAACGCAAAACAATAGAATCGTGTCAATTTGTAAAATGACACTCGGTGATTGTCGATTATCGATTATTCCTTACATTTCACTTCGTGTGTTGTTTTCGTCATCTACTTACTCTCGTACTTACTTGTTAAAATTGACCTGTGCTCTTTCATCTTCTTGTCTGACAAATGTGATACTCGATCTGACACACTTCGAAGTTCAAATGATGAATCGCCTGTACCGACATCTGCAAGTTTTCTGCATTACCGGCATTTATCAAAAGCTCACTCAAAATGAAAAAAATGTTGCTCCAAGCTTACATGTACGTCGATAAATGAACTTATCAATGTGTGGAATTTGGTAGGTACTTGTGAAAGCCTTCGAGAGTTGTTTTCAAGTTTAATAACGTATGACCGATATCTGAATATGTGACCTGATGCGAAAAACCATTTCTCAAATCAATTTAAAAGCTCTTCATGTATCGATACAAAATCTCGCACAGTGACGGATTCAATCCTTATGCACACGAACTCGGGTCTATAATTTTTCTGGATACCAAATTTGGACCTCAATTCGAACAACATTACATTGAATACCATGCCGGTAAGGTAGAATTCCTGCCAAATTACCATGCAAATGAATAGAATTTGATGATCGGGACCCAATTTGATAAATGATGTTTCTCTTCTCGTTTTGAATCACATAATTGTGTAAAATCGACTAAGCAAATGCTATTTTAAGTTTAGAGTTAGGCTTATGGCTAATCTTTGATGATATATTTAGATTTATAACTTTTTTCGCACTTTATTCAGTCCCTGGTGGAAAAATGAGCGTAGCAGTACTGCGCAACTCCCTACTACTGTCATACCGCTACGGCCGTATTACTATAGTAGCACTACTGTCGTAATACGATCGTAGCACTCTGGTAGTAGTACTGGCCGTATTACTGTCGTATTACTATCGTAGTACGCTCTAGATTTACGGTCATACTAGAATAGAAATATTTGGGTTTTACATTATGCTTGTGATAAATAAGTACTCCCGCAGTATAGATTAATTCGAAAGATATTTTGGAAGGTATACTTGAATGGCTCTGTCAAAACATTTCAATTTTAATGTAGATGCTAGGAAGAAGTGAGAGCGTGACGGAGTAAATCGGTTTTGCCGAAATTCTACCCGTAATTGAGCACGGCGACAACATACGGACTGACGAATGGGGAACTTGCATTATGCCAATACAGAATATGCATTCGATAGCGCAGACGGCGCAGACCACAAGATGATTTTTGGTCAAAACAAAATAATTTCAGGAGCAATATTTGATTTACAATAAAAATCCAAAATGCACCCGGGAAAGACCCCCGATTCAAAGCTACGTCATATATGGTAGCCGCTGATACACACATGCAAACCCGCGCGCATTGGCCTTGCGTACGTGTGACGGCCGTCTGCAAGCACTATGAAATAACAAATCGGACCCGGCTTGTTTGATGCTCGAAAAACAATGTTTTAAACAAATTGGGGGTGAATTCTTCACATTAGCAGTTGCTTCTGGCCTTTTACTTTAGCTAAGTGCAGTGGGAACACCTGTTATCACGTTTTTTGTGCATAGTGAAGTGAAGGAGGATGCAGGTTAGTGGACTTTTGAAGCCGCAAGTTTGTGGGAGAGAATTGTTAGATCATCACTCAAAGTATCATCTAGCTCATGTAATGAAGCAATAGTGGCATAATATATGTGACTGTGGTGAATAACTTGAATCATCTGACGATTCTTATTCACCTTCCTACCTGAGGATGTTGACATCCTTCGACGATGATTACCCCAACTCCTCTTATGAAGCATCAGACAGAATCAAGTTGAGCGCACTCAATCAAACATTTAGTGGAGTAGTTGTCTGCTGTTTGTCGTGCCTCCAAGCATCTAATTGATGAGTTGGGCCCAAGTGTTGCCATTAGAATTGAGCTCTTGCCATTTCTAGCTCCTCAGTACTAGATCATTATGCTGTGGCTGCGTCAGATGATTAGTCCAATCAGTAAGAACCACAAAAGGGATTCAAAATGATGAACATTCATTTTAGATTTTACTAATGAAAGTTAATGATTGACCAAACCAATAACGCAGCCTTAGTGTAATGACCTAGTACTGAGAAGCTAGAAGTGGTGAGTGCTCATTTCTAATGGCATGACTTGGGCCCAACTCATTAATCGGATGCTTGGAGGCACGACAAAAAGAAGACAACTACTCTAGTAAA
Source organism: Eretmocerus hayati (assembly GCA_029851415.1). Taxonomy (NCBI): domain Eukaryota; kingdom Metazoa; phylum Arthropoda; class Insecta; order Hymenoptera; family Aphelinidae; genus Eretmocerus; species Eretmocerus hayati. The sequence continues at coordinate 22,629,340 of CM056741.1, forward strand.
TGTTTGATTGAGTACGCTCAACTTGATTCTGTCTGATGCATTACAAGAAGAGTTTGGATAATCATCGTCGAAGGGTGTCAACACTCCTGAATGGGAAGTTGAATAAGAAGGATCAGGTGATTCAATGTGGAAATCATTCACCACGGTCACATATATTAAGCCACTGTTGCTTCATTTCATGAGCCAGATAACACTTTGAGTAATGATCTGACAATTCTCCACATCAAAATTGTGGCTCCAAAAGCCCACTAACCTGCATCCTTCTTCACTTCACTATGCACAAAAAACGTGATAACAGGCGGTCTCACTGCACCTCAACTATATTAATTGGCCAGGAGCAACTGCTCATGAGGAAAATCTCTCCCCAATTTGTTCAATAATATGTTTTGAGCATCAAACAAACCGGGTCCGAATTATTGTTTTCTTGTTAGCAGCGATTGCGCGCAGACAATAATTGATGGCTCGTATGATGGTGTGAGATTAGGTTAGGGCTTCATATCTTTTTTTTTTTTCTCCAACTGGTTACCTCAGCGTTCGCTGCCGTTCGCTGAGATATACCCTTTATTAGGTACCGCTATTCAGCTACAGCGCTCCTGCGTTGCAGCTTTTCGCTGTACCCTTGTTGATGTGAGGGCTTCATATCATATAGCGTCATATTGGCATACCTATACACACACCATCAGATCTATCCATAATACTGACAAAATAAAAATTCAGCTAAGAGAATACGAGAGGGCTGTCAGATGTGGGTCGTAAATTGCTTCACAGATTTACGTATTTTTCGTTCACCAAAACGGTGATTTCTAAGAAACACGATTTACTCGCGCTAATAACGAATTTTTCGCGGAGTCACTTCTACTTATAATCAAAAATGTAACACGAGTTGCCGAATAACAGATGTATCTCAAATTGTGACTTCGATAAATATAGTCTATGAAGGCCGTAATACTACAGTATTACGACCGTAATACGCCCAGTACTACTACCGGAGTGCTACGATCGTAGTCCGGTAGTAGTGCTACTACAGTAATACGGCCGTACCTCTCCGATAGTAGTACTACAGTAGACAGTAGCGCTACTGTAGTATTACTATAGTATTACGCTCATTTTTCTACCAGGGGTGTTCTGTTCATTTTTCTGAGGGCTTAAAAATTCCTCCTCAAGAAAAAATTCAGGAACACACTCATCAGAACATACAGAACAGTGAATGAGTTGAAAATCCCTAAATCAACCACTCATTATTATATTAGTCTTGCAGCTCCTCGCTCATTCACTAATACAAATATACAGAAGTGGCCCGCATAATATACACGTGACTCGCGTAAGAAATACTTCGCAGGCCTCGAAATCACATCATTAGCTTCTCTCAGAATTTTCGAGTGGCACCAGCTTGTTATACATTACACAAGTAAATCAAATCACGTATTGTACACTCGTTGCGCATATCCGCAAGGGGCCTAATGTTATTACTCGTATAGAAGCTCTTCTACTACTTGATGATTGTGGCCATCTGCATACCGTCTCTCATGATGAATCAACTTTCATATACTCAAACCGAAACTTCTTCAAGTGTAAGTCGTATATGATGTGTAGGTTGAAATTACTTCCTCTTGTGATTATATTATCTCCGCATTTTGCCTCGTGAAAAATCCATAGTTTGTGTTTTCAAGCTCTTCGTACTACTTGGAAAAAAAAAAAAAAAAAAAAGGAGTCAGGAAATTTGATCACGGATCTGTATGAATGGAACGTACCTAAATTAAAAATAGACAAATTGAGTCGTGGGATCTGTATGTTGTGTGAGATCTGTCTTTCTACGCTGGTAATGAGTTTCAATTGACGGTAATCACTCTGTCCGACCAAATTGTTGATGATAATGAATCATTCGGAAATCTCGAGTATTTTCTGTCTGTATAAGTATGTTTCTCGGCTCGAATGCAAGCAATCTGGATTTCTAATCAAAATATATCAAGGCAGACAATGACGGTTTTTTTTTCATCGCGAAAAATAATCGTCATTAGGCGGTCATAATCCAGCTTGCGAATGCAGTAATGCACCAAGTACCGTTATGTAAGATTTGTCTCTGAGATTATATTTGATTAACTTGAGGTGATTTTTTGGGTAGTAATCAAAGTAATTGGGTTAGTGCGAGATCGTTGATATCCGCCTCGCATCGCGCAAAATGAAACGAGTCATTTTTTTTCTTGTATATTTGAACAAAGTGAGAAATCCCGGACAGCCGTGGTTTTCCCCGGGGATGTATGTTTGATTTGTTTCTCGAGTTCTTCTCAAATATTATTGTTTGACAGAGAGTATCGCATTCACACGACCGTTGAATTAGTTTTCTGATTTTGCTCTATAAGCTAAAACATATAACTTTTGGACGGAACTTCATAATGGATATAATCGGATATTATAGAACTATTTGTGGTTAAAATTTTATGAATTAAAATTATATTGTTGGGAATAATCAATAATTCGCGTAGAAAAAGATAACGAGTCGTTTAGGATTTCATGCAGACTCTTTTTCGAGATGATCCGCTCATTTGTCGACTAACAATCGAAGAAATTTCCCATCCTAGTTTCGTAACAATTTGTTTTAGATTGAATAGAAAAAAAAATTTTATTCTAAATCAGTCGATACGGCATTAATGTTCATGCTTAGATCATAAAAGACTTAGTTCAGAGATGAGTTGTTTCGGAAGTAAGAATAGATATTTGCATAAATATCATTATTTGAAAAAATTATTTATTCAGGAAATCCCTACTCACTGTGTTTGGAAATTTCTTGCAACGCACAGTCAACCGCAGAAAGGTTCTTACATTTTGAAAATCGCTAAGATACGCCAGAGAAAAATCAACAAAAAAATTAAATCAAGCCTGATCAGGAGTCATTACAAGGGAACGAAAACTCAAAGTTGTGTCCTGGAAGATGAATAGAAAAACGGAGATATTTTTACCCTGTGATAAATTATGATCATCATGGATAAGTGCAATCATTGACGTTTCTGTCCTTTGCAATGATCCAACAAATGCATATAAATCATCATAACGTATCGTATTGTACCCGCCCACAACTCTGCTATTTCAGACAGAGTGGTAAACCAATTGGTCGAACTCTCACTTTTTTTCTCTCTCTTCTTTTTGAAAACATTCTGTCTCGTCGTCTCGTGAAACATACATACATATTGCTGATTCATATATATGTACACATTCTCTTCGTGTCACACTAACTCTGAAATTTCCCCAAAATCCTCAAACCAATAATTCGTCAGCTTTGAATCATTAGTACAAATGTGCATGAGATACAGATAGAGAGGCGATTACTGCGCTCTCGTTATAAACTCTGTCTGCCTGGCAACATCATATCAGTCTGCGTTTCGCCTTCATCGTCGAAACTTGACGGAATTCATTTTTTTCCGTATTCGCTTACATACTAGTTTCGATAAAAAAAAATGTCTTTCCTTGACAAAAAGTACAAACTCGAGAGCAGCGAAAATTTCGATGAGTTCATGAAAGCCTGCGGTAAGACAAATATTTGAATTTTAAATTACTTATAGGCACTTCAACTAGTGTTAAAGAATGTATTTATCGAAGTATTTGTGGTTGAATAGTGTCAGTGAATGGGTGTATCGTGTCAGGTATTTTTTTCAAAAGTTTGAATTTACCATTTTTTTCAATTTTGTGGATCCAACTTCATCCATATCTTTAAAAATTTTGATAAGTTTCGGAAGACAGTGAAAAAAGAGACACGTGTCCAAGCAAGCGTGTTCCGTTGGTCGTCTATTCATTTCCTAAAATGTCACTAATTCAACACAGAGTTCAATTTTCCTAAGTAAAATTCCTTCAAATTTTCTTCGAATACAATTCAAAATCAAAAAATTGAGGTTTTTTTCGTCGAACCGTCAACACACGTGCTTTTCCCGATCGTATCAAGTCGTGAAATTCACCACTGATAACCCTGACCTCAAGATTGATTTTCCCCCATGCAAAGAGAGAAATTTAGGGTCGATAACCGCGATAACTCAATCATTATGAAAAAAATTTGATTTCCCTCGTATTTTGTTCACTCTGAAATATATATCTTTTCTTTACATGTGACATGACGTTGCGGTCGAGTCACTACACAAAGTTTTATGCCGTATATAATTTCGTTAGTAGTGGTGACAACGACTTATGAGTGCAATTTTGATTATGTGTCGAATGATAAGTGATTCCGCCGCATATGCGTTGATAGCGTCATTCGCGCACACGTGTGATAAGTTCCGTATACCCGAACTGAATCACTCGCCCCCTTCAACTCAAACACTTGAAGTTATCTTGAAAAAACCTCACGAGTCGCTTTTTATCATCTCTTGAATCGTGACGGGCCTTTCTTTTCAAGGTCCAGACATTTGCTGATTATGTTAGTTGCTCCCATGACAAATCTTGAAACGACAATTTTGGAAACGATTTTCATGATGCCTATATTAATTGCGATGATATCTACCTGGGATATCACTGGATCTTATGGGATTGATTTTGTTCGTCTTCGGTGATTATTTTGCGCATTGAATTTCATTTGTGTGACTTGCAAACGTGATTGACAAAATTCAATGTTCAAGACCAATTTTTTCTGACTTTTATGAGCTGAATGAATTCCTTGAATAGTTTTGAAATTACAGAAAATAACCGCAACTTTCAGCATCGTAGTAAAGACATTCTTTCTTCCTGAGCAAATGTATCCTTTCGAGCATCGTTTAAAAGATATTGACCAATAAAGAGTTTAATTTTCCAATGGGCTACGAAAACAGATATTTCTTATACCATACCGATCAAAAAAATCCTTGAAATTGCCTCATGCATTGCACAGATAAAAGTATAGAAAATAAACTGCTTTCAAAGTCATCACATTTTCATTCAATATTCATATTTCATTTCCAGGTGTCGGTTTGATCACACGAAAAATGGGAGCAGCTGTGAGCCCCTCAGTTGAAGTGACAAAATCAGGCGATGAGTACACAATGAGCACAAAAAGTACCTTCAAGAACAGCGAAGTCAAATTCAAACTTGGCGAAGAATTCGATGAGGAGACGCCCGATGGTCGCAAAGTCAAGAGCACAATCACTATTGATGGCAACACAATGACGCACATCCAGAAAGGCGACAAGACAACCACCATCAAGAGAGAATATAGCGAAACAGAGATGAAGGCTGTAAGTGATCATTTCCACTCATATCTAAAATCACGATTATGATTTGTACTCTTGTGAATTGATTCTTCTTTGATACTTTACACATTCTTAAAATATCTTTTTAAATTGTGTTCCAGATCATGACAGTGGATGACGTCGTATGTACTAGGATTTACAAATTGGAGAACTAATAATCTATGACCATTAAAATTCTGTTCTTGTCAGAGCTCGTCGACAATTTCAAAATTGCAAGCTGCATTTAATAGTGCGGAAATTTTTGATGATTAGCCCTGACTCAATAAGCTGACTTTTCTAATGACTGTTTTTCTATGCCCGAATAATGTGTATCGTTCTGATAAGATTGAACTCTATTCATGTTATAGTAATAAACCTTTTTTATAATGCTGATGTATAATTGAATAAATATTATTTCATTAAATGTCATCCGTATATTTAAACTACCTGTCTCTTCTTTGGTGATCATTTTTCTCCTGTATAAGAGTGGTAAAAAAATTCAACCTGGATAAAAACATCCATCAGCCTTAAGTGAAGTTAAAATATAATACTTGAATAGAAATCGGTGAGACTTCTGGATTCCAGTCCAGTTACTCAAATTTAAGGGAACAACATTTTTACTTGAGTTTCAAAGGTTCATAGAGATTTAGTTTTTTGTTATTCCCTGTATTGTTAGGAGTTGCCTTTTTGATTAGCTTACACAATTTCAAGTATACGTCTTTGTGAAGATATTTCAGTAATAATTTCTTGTTGAAAAGAATTTACATTATTCCATTCATCGAATTATTGAATCAAATTAGTACTATGTCAACAATTTCTCATCGATAATAATATTGTGCGCAAATCAATTGGGCCATATTGTCGTAAGATCATGCAAAAAATTCCCATTCAAGACGGTCTCTAATTCAAATAGGACAAATTATTGTACAATACTTCATGCTGAATGATCAGGAATGAATCAAGCAATTGAATCCTCCTGTGTACCAATCAAGGTTCAATTCCAGCAAAAATGGAAACAGAAAAAATATTATGCGAAAGAATAAGTCTCAAAATTACCGCCTAAACCTCCTGACGTGAACTTATCGACGAGAGCCTTTTATATAAACAGACAACTTCACACAGCTCACACTCGCAAAAGTAGGGAGGGTGCTTACTCGAAGTTGGCTGGAAAAGCTGTGAAAAGTCATGACTTCTAACATCCATTTTCACGGTCTAATTAAATACATCAATAATATGCATTGATAATTTTGAATACAGTTTCCAATTTTCCGAGAAAAATCATGGAAAAATAGCCACTTTTGGAGCGCTGTTACGTGCTCTAACGGAAACCAGCTGGTTGTATGTAAATGTAGGAATTGTATACACCGCAGACCAAACGAGATTTGCCCTTCGGTGAGACCCTGCGAGCCCTTTAGCAATAAAGAATGCCTAATTGTTTCATTGCCCGAAATCCCAGATCACCAAATGTGTACATCAGTCCCAAACAGCGGAATTCTCTCTGCGAGCGCGCAAAGCTCAAGAAAGTTCGTCTGCTACGTTGGACTGCTTGTTACATGCTTGTTATATTCACGCGGATGTCATCCTCAAGAGCCCGAGTTCTCGAGGATGGTTTGTGCTTTTGCAATGCTAGGACGTGAGCAATACGGCACGCGTACTCGACATTGAGTTTTGCCCCGTCGACGTGGTCGTGGTGACAACGAGAAAGTTGTGTTCCGCTGTTTGGGACTGATGTACACATTTGGTGATCTGGGATTTTGAGCAATGAAACAATTAGGCATTCTTTATTGCTAAAGGGCTCGCAGGGTCTCACCGAAGGGCAAATCTCGTTTGGTCTGCGGTGTATACAATTCCTACAATTACATACAACCAGCTGATTTCCGTTAGAGCTCGTAACAGCGCTCCAAAAGTGGCTATTTTTCCATGATTTTTCTCGGAAAATTGGAAACTGTATTCAAAATTATCAATGCATATTATTGATGTATTTAATTAGACCGTGAAAAATGAATGTTAGAAGTCATGACTTTTCACAGCTTTTCCAGCCAACTTCGAGCAAGTAGGGAGGGTAGGAGAGACGCAAAAGCGTCTACTGCTAGTCTAATCGGTCGTCGTCTGGTACGCGGACGCGGCGTGCCGCAAAAGTAATTTTGTCTTTTTCTTCCCATTAGGCCACGGTCAGTGTATTACACAGTTCTTGCAAAACCATCAAATAGCTAACTCAGAGATCAGCTGAGAGAGTCTAGCTAGACGCCAGTTTTGGAACATGCATTCTATTAATATTCTCAGCAAGGTGTGCGCGCTCCTGGCCCGTTTTTCGACATTCAATTCTATCACTATGAAATCAACACAATGCAACAATTTTTCTTGAGAGTAACAATTCCAGAAACCGTCTCACATGAACGGTTACTTTGCTCACTCAAGTTATATATTAAGGATTCAACATGAGCATGTCGTTATTTCAAAAAGTGATTTTCTGACGAGCAAGAGATAGTCCTATCCCACCATGGTGAGTTACTTGTGAAAAATTTTAAGGTAACAGCTCAGAGATGCATCAAATCCTTATTATGATTCCTATGTTCTTCCTTTTTTTGCCTACCCAAGATCTACCTCTATTATGTATTGTCCTCATAAAAACTTTGGTTTGTTTATCTCATTGGAACTTGTTCCATCTGAGATCTTTACGATGTCCAATGCCCCCGTTAGCTTTTTTCTCAGACCAACATCTTAAACCTAAATTAATTTCAGGCTCTGTTAGGAGCTCAGCTGGTGATTACACTGATAATGGTCAGTGTGATTCAAAAGTTAGGACCACATTTCTCTCTTGCAAAATGGGTTCTGTGCTCTACGGGGTAACTACGTGATATAATCATTTAGTTTTAATGCATGATACCTGGTTTACTGAGTCAAAAATTTTATGAATTGAACACAGGCTCATACGATACCTTTATCCAACAAACCAAGAACTCAGGAATATAGTTGGCCATCCCAAAGAGAAACCAAAGAAAGGAAAGCACCACGAGAATGGAAAAACCTCAGATGTGTTTCAGATACCTCGCAATATAGATGTTACGCTTGAAACTGCTCCAGTATCACCTCTTGACATCGTACATCTCAAATTTTTTGCAGATTTCCAGTGGCTTTTTGACTTCTCTTTGTATGTTGTGATTGTTTATGTTATAACAGAGGTAAGCATTCCCTGCATTATTTCATGAATTTTTCCATTAGATGTATGAATTATTGGTCTCTTCAGGTCAAGCCCAGATCATTTTATAGAATTTTCACATTTCCAACTTGAAATGCTCCAAACAAGAATTTTCAAAATTCACGGTCAATTTTGTGCATATTTATAATTAAGCATCTACTCATCCTACAGGTTTATAACCATTGGTACCCTATTAAAGATGAAATCAATTTGAGCATGCTGTGGTGTGCCTTGGTTATAGGATTTGCTTTGTATCCTTTGAAATTCATCAATCAAGTGCCCTTCATATCTATCTATTCTATGTCATAATATGATTCTTAACACCTCTTTAGTAAGGCCTTAGTTACACTCTGGGTACAGTATTTCAAAGGTGAAGAAAGTATTGGAGAAAGATCTACATGTATAGTAACTGGTTTTGCATATCTTCTACTGTCCATGATGATTCTCATTGTAGATGAGAATACTCTTGAACTTGGTCTGGACAATGCATACACAAGCTTCAATCATACTGCTTCTATATTTTTGAAGGATCAAGGTCTTTCCTCAAGGTGTGTGTCTTGAAATGTTGATCATTATTTCACATTGTGCCCCCTTAAAGATAGATTGCTATTTTGCAGTGGGCCTGCCTCTAAAATCATTGTAAAGTTCGTGCTAGCTGTAATGTGCGGATTTCTCGGTTCATTATTCACATTTCCGGGACTACGAGCATCTAAAATGCATTTTGATACTTTGAGGTAAGTCAAAGCATTATCTCTATTTTGGGAGCTTTTTTAATGTTGTGAATATTTTCCTTGAGAATTTTTGTGACCATTTGAATCCTTCCAGATATCATAAGGACAATAAATTGCTTCTTCTCCTGGCTAATTTTAGCTATGTAACTCCACTCATATTGGCAACCCTTTGGATAAAACCTATCAGTCGAGATTATCTCACTGTTAGGATATTTTCTGGGATGACCAAACCAATGTGAGTTCCATTTAGACATTTTTTGAAAATCATCTTACCACGTTGCAATTTCAAAAGTAACGCCTGACCGGATGTTTTTCAGAATGACACCCTCGGCTTTTGAGAGTATGAGATTGATAGCAATCGTGGTAACTGTTCTGTTGAAGTTGGCCCTGATGCCTACGTACCTACAAGCTTATCTCAATCTCTCTAGTCAAAGATTAGAAGTCCAACGGAAAGAAGCAGGCAGAATATCCAATGTAGATTTTCAAAAAAAGGTAAGGAATCTGTCAAAGGATTGCATCACATATGCCCAGATAAACAAGAGACTAATGATTTTCAGATTGCTTCGGTATTTTATTATCTCTGTGTCGTCGCACTACAATATATTGCCCCGCTGATTATTTGTTTATTCTGTGCCTTCATGTATAAAACTCTCGGTAAGGACAGATTTGAGTTACGGTCGATGCGTTGTATAATCATACTTTTTCTTGTTGATTTCATGATATTCAATTGTAGGAGGATACACTTGGGAGGGAATATATAAAAATCTTGATTCAGAACAATGTTCTGCACCTACAGCACCAGCTGATCAAAATATCTTCTCTGATGAAGAAAAGACTGTTACAGAAACTGCACAAGAAATTCATCTTGCTTTGAATTCAATGAAACAGGTACTTGCACCTATGCTCTCTGAAACATTTACCACCAATTCACACCATCAATTTTATGGTTGATATGAATCGGAACCTTTCTTGTGTGGACTGAATGATGTCAGTGAGCGATGATGAATGTAATCGAATCACACAAACAATAATCTTGGTAGAAGAGATGTGCAGTTTCAGATTTGTTTGAAGTGTAAAGCAAGCATTTTTTCTTAAATCTTTCATACGTGATTGAGTGCATACAGTATTTTCTCGATTCAATCAAATGATGATTCAATTTGTAACTCTTGACAATTTTTTCAGATATTCACCACAGAGGTGTTCAGAGGTATTTTAGGGTTAGCAACTTGGTGGAGTTGCTTCACCTTATTTGCCAGCACAGCCCTCGGCATGTTGTACCAGAGCTATTTCACGAATGTTTGAATCATTTTGAAAAGCAAATAAGTAGCGCTGAGTTTGAAAGTCAAACTAATACGGAAAGACTTCAATCATGCGCAAAGCTGAATGCTATAGCTCACGATTTTTAGATGAAATGTGTAAATAAGAGAATGTGAGATAGTCAATTTAGATGGACGATCTTGAGAATTTCCACTACGCTTTTGACGGACAATTTCTTAACTCAATCAAAAATGCGAGAATGAGTATTGTGTTGATAACATCAATATGGCGTGAAAATGAATATTCGACAGCTATGTAAATTTCTTTTGTAAATAGTGATAATAGATTATATGAATCGAAGAAACACCTGATTATTCATCAAAACTTTTGCTTGCATTCATCAAGTCCACCATCGCATTTGGAACATCAGTAGCAATTTTGACGAGAATGGATTCAATGGAGTTCTGCAGATTTTTCTTGAAAATTTCCTAACGACTCTTTGCACGGCATTATTTTTATTATTGTGACCAGAAAAGCTTGAACAGTCACGTTTTATTATCCAAAATAATCGTTGAGAAGGGTTCGATCACTCTAATACTACTCTCAAGTGCTCAAATTCCATGTGATGTAATAATTTTGTCGGAACTTTGGAAATCTAAATTGGTAACATAGCGGGCCATGCCTAGATCAAATTTTGGTTTTGATGTTTTCATTGAATAATTAAATATAACGACGAAGCTTTCTTGTTGACTCACTGAGCATCAATAGGATTATGATCAATTCCAATCGTTTCCATAATACTGCGAAGACCGAGCACTTTCCACAATATTCAATCTAGAATGTTTGATGCATTCTAATCACATTTCCGCGATTATAGAATTTCGTGTATCTTTTAATCCTCTTTCAACACTTTCATTACGGTTTGTGGTTTTTCTACGTAACTGATGTTTGCTGTCTATATTTTTCCACTCCGGAAAAGCACATTTTTCTAGTCGGAATGAAATAAGTCATTATGGAAAGATTTTTCTAGTTGGGATGAAATGAGTCATTGAGGACTAGAAAGATGATCTTACAACATGAAAAGTATAAGAAAATTAAAAGTCTTCCGGACCTCACAGGGAGTGAAATGTTATAGCAGCATAATTCCTATGAAAACTAATTTATGAATGGTGAGCTGTTCTTCAGCATTTTTTTTTTTTTTTTTTAAATTCTTGACGCATAATTCTAAATTTCAGCAAAGATCGCTTGCAATTCTAAGTGTATCAAATTGCCAGAATCTCTTTTCCGAAAGGGTAGTTGGAAGAAGGGATTGCACCCCTGAACGTCGAGTATTACAGATGCCATTTCCATATATTTTGTGATCTTGAAAAAAAAAACCTTTCGTTTGGGATTAATGAAATAGCAAAGGGTTTATAATCTTTTTTCCGAGTGATCGGAAATAATTCTGAATAATGAAATAATATATCATGGGAATAAGAGTAACGGTATAGAACCCTTAATTCTTAGCAAAATGAGCTTTATTTGGCTCAACGTCTATATTACAATTTATCGTACAATAAACATTTAAAATGCGCTGAAATAATTCCGCTGAACATCGACTTTTATGAACATCGTACACATCAATTTTTTCACTCGACACTTCCAATCGACACTCGTCGTGCTAATTCCGGCACATAACTTTAATGATGATAAGATCTTCCGTATAACAGCTTTTACATTTTATCAACACGTCAATAAGATTATGGTAACAAATTTCACTTCAACGTCAATTATCTGCTTTCTTTTTTGCCATTGAGCTTTCGAAATAATTATATCTCATTGTGGTTATTATTTGCAGGGTTTGCTACATATTTTCCATAGACAGGGCCAATTATATCTCATTCTGCCTGTCATACAGTTATTTGAATTCATGTCACATACACATATCAATTTGAGATGATACACAATCTGTGATAGACGATGTTATAACGATAGTTATCCATTCACGTTCAAATCTTTGATATTTTCACAGTTATTAAAATCAGTCATTCGGGGGACATTTTATAATGCAATTCAAGATATGCAAGTGCGAAAGTTATTCGAGTTCTAGATTTACAGTGGCACCAATTGATCTGCAAAATCTTCGAGATACTTTATCGGGCCTTATCAGTTTTGGAAATTGAGAAAAAAGCGAGGTTGAATGAGTATTGTAGATTGGCCAGTTTCCGAACATATTTTCACGATGCGACTTCGATGAAAAAAAAATTCGATATCTTATCACGAAACCGATAATTAATTGATTATTGTAAGGGTCGTTTATTATCGAACCTGTATCAATTCGTATCATTTTTTGGGCTCACATACATATGTAAGTCTAAGGGTTCCGACCGAGTTTGTGGCTTCCCTAATGAGGTGTGGAACATCACTCAATTCCTTTGATTATCATTTCCGAATGTGCGATGTACATACTCTGAGACATGTGGATTCACGTTGATTTGCGATTTTTCAGCCGATTTGGAAATGGAATATCTGTTATCAAAGTCTTGCTTTCAGGCACGTTTTGGTAGAAAATAAATCTTTCGCACTTGCAAGATTTTAATTCTCAGTAACATTTTGTGGGTCGTTATATCAATTAGATTGCATTTTTCTCGTTTGCAATGATTCCTGATTATAAGAGTGGGTGTGAACAAAATAGTATATTATATATTGTCTGATGGAGAGTCGAGAAAGAATCGAGTATAAATATTCAAAGAGCTCACGTTCAGAATTTTTTCACAACAAATTGAGCTTTTTCACCTAACTAGTAAAGTACTAAAAAGTATAAAATTTGACGGCGAAGCAAATTTTTTCTTTACACGTCAATAAATTAGGCTATCTATGAGGCTTTCATGTCTCAAAAGTAATCTTGCATTACAATTGTTCACGAATTTATAGAGCAAAACTGTGAATTCGTTTTTTTCTTTGCTCGTTCATATGGCAAAAATTTATGCAAACACTATGCATATTATATTATCAATCACTTCTTATGCTTTTTTGATCATTTGGGCGTATATATTTCAGTTTGTAATTAAATTTTCACTCGACAAGAACAAACGAGTTTGTGCAAGATATTTCAACCTTTTTGGAGAGTTGAACGATGTTGATTCGACTAGAAACTAAAGAGAACCAGTTCATGAAAAAAATCTTCGAAGTGATGATGAATTGGGTTGGGAGTACATTTTTGGAGAGATGCAAAAAACATACTTACGATCGGGTTGACGTAATGAATTATTACAAATTTTTGAGAATCCAAGACGCCAACTATGAGCAAAATACTAACGTGGGAATGAATGGGGAAATATCAATGGAGGATTCCAATAATTTGAGCCTTGCTTCACGGAATTCCCTCAATATTCCATGAATTTTCAACGTTTTAGTTTCTATATTCTCATTAGCATCGATTGCTTCAACTTTTTCTTCAACCTACGAGCTGGTAACGAAGTCTCATATTATACTGTACCGTCAACTGGAGTAACTTTGGGACACTTTCTACTTTTTTTCCTTGTTTTTCGTGAAGCTCGGGAAGGTTACGATAAAACCCACCTCAGCCAATGGCCAATCGAAAACTTGAAATCTTAGCTTTCGATTGGCGTAAGCTAGAGATCGATTCGAGGATTCTATTCGAAGATACGGTCGTAGAAGCAAAACACTTTTTACAAAACCTGGGGTGGGGTAACTTTGGGACACTCTATGTTCCACTCATGTTACTTTTGTTCTGAAATAGGGAATCGATCCTCTCTGGTCATATATTGAAAGTCGAAGGCGTTAGCTTCCAATTGCTTTTTGGAACGTCCCGATCGGATGTTTCCACGCCGAGTAATGCTCATTTGGAATTAATCAGCTACTTGGACAAATTTTCAATTTCCATACGAATTCTTGCCAAATCTCGGAAAATTGGTTCGAATAGCTGATTAACTTCAAATGAGCATTACTCGGCGTGAAAACATCGAATCGGGACGTTCCAAAAAGCAATTGAAAGCTAACGTCTTCGACTTTCAATTTATGATCAGAGAGGGTCGATTCTCCACTCTAGAACAAAAGTAACATAGTTGAACTTGGAGTGTCCCAAAGTTACCCCACCCCAGGTTTCGTAAAAAGTGTTTTGCTTCTACGACCGTATCTTCGAATAGAATCCTCGAATCGAGCTCTAGCCTACGCCAATCGAAAGCTAAGATCTCAAGCTTTCGATTGATCACTAGCTGAGGTGAGTTTTATCGTAACCTTCCCGATCTTTACGAAAAACAATGACAAAAAAAGTCGAAATTGTCCCAAAGTTACCCCAGTTGACGGTATCAAAAAGAAGAGATGACTCTACTTGCTGAAAAAAAGTGATGAACCACTTGCACTGAAATCTCATTTTTGACTATGAAGCCGCGAGGACTTTTGCAATATCATGAACAAGTTTCAATTTTGATTCAAGAGTTTCAAGCCCGGTTATCTTTAATCAAGATGAACTATTTTCCCTAACATTTTTGATCCACTCAAAGCTTCTGCCAGAAACCAAGGTGCCAATCCAAATTCTATTTTTTTTTCATGGAACAGATGTTGAATCTTTTTTAATGAGCCCTTGACGAGTGAAAGCAAGGAACCATCACCGATTCCCATACTGATTTAAACCAACAAGATGTTAGGAATCCTCCATAGCCAATATATCCACTTACTTCAAATGATAGAAACTCTACGTAGAACTAAGACACATTTAGACAATCTTGCATGCATTTCTGAGCACGATACAGCTCGATTATGAACCTTGTTGCTCAAAAATTTTTTTCACAAAAAACGCTGACATAGGATTTTCATTGATTGTACGAGTATTATTATCATGGACGAACTTGATGCGTTTTGGATCGGTTAAAAAATTGTCTCATGGATCGGGCTACGAAACACGGGATGAGTAGTAACCACTCGATGATGATGTACATGGCCTAGCCAAGTCACGCTCAAACAGAGGAGAGGCCACCTCATTGATCGTTGCGCTTGTAAAAGTTGCAGTTGGGCTCCTGCGTCCTGGTACGACATTTGACATGCCTGACGTCGTTGCTATTTGCTGGAAAATGATACATTTATCGTCAGATTTCATTCCCTTTCAAATGCAATGCTTCTATTGGAATTTGAATTTGAACAATTTTCCGCCTCGCCGGTGATTTGAAAAATTGTATCCAAATATTCGGTGATCAACTGATGTATGAATAGCATAGAACATGGGCTAATTTGCATTTTAGAAAATTGAGTTGGTTTTCTGTTAAATTGACCAGTTCGCTTCTTTTTGAAAAAATTATTCTGCATGATATGAATTAATTATTCAACGTCAGTCTTGCAGCGAGCGTCACCTCAAATGGCTCTATAGAATTGAGCAAGTTGTGTACCGGTGATGACAGACATCGTGCTACAACACGATTCTCGCGACGAAACATCGCTCGATACAATACAAAATTGATTCCGATAGACCCTCTCATTGATGGACTTGAAATCCATGCTCGGTACCATGTAAATGAATTCAATCCAGTATAGTCTGGGCGCCCACCGATGCTCCCGTATCCACTTCATTTGCCCCGGAAAATCTTCACGTTGTCCTGCGTATTTAGATGCGCTGAGTCGATTTTTCGAGGTCGCTTTTCCGAATTTTGGTAACTTTTTTTGTTATTAACAATTTTGTGTGCAAAATTGAGGTTTTTGGCAAATATCTCGATTTATATGCATTTCCCTGGAAAGCTTCGTCGGATCAAAGTTGTAGATCGTGGAATTTCCCACAAGAAAGGTCCTCACAAGTTTCTTGGGAAATGGAAACCCCAGTCGGAAAGAGCGCGAAAAGCGCTCGGCGCGGTTAACATGCGTTTAAATGGAACCGTCGACACAGCGCTGATTGGTGCACTGCCATTTTCACAATTTTCATTTTTTTGCGAAGCGACCTGGCTCATGTTGTAGAGGAATAATTCCAGTTTGATATGTTACGAATTAGATTTAGAAGGAATCGAATAATTTTGGACTTTTTTCTGCCTCGTCAACAGTCCAAAATTATTCGATTCCTTCTAAATCTAATTCGTAACATATCAAACTGGAATTATTCCTCTACAACATGAGCCAGGTCGCTTCGCAAAAAAATGAAAATTGTGAAAATGGCAGTGCACCAATCAGCGCTCTGTCGACGGTTCCATTTAAACGCATGTTAACCGCGCCGAGCGCTTTTCGCGCTCTTTCCGACTGGGGTTTCCATTTCCTAAGAAACTTGTAAGGACCTTTCTTGTGGGAAATTCCACGATCTACAACTTTGATCCGATGAAGCTTTCCAGGGAAATGCATATAAATCGAGATATTTGCCAAAAACCTCAATTTTGCACACAAAATTGTTAATAACAAAAAAAGTTACCAAAATTCGGGAAAGCGACCTCAAAAAATCGACTCAGCGCATCGAAATACGCAGGAAAACGTGAAAATTTTCCGGGGCAAATGAAGTGGATACCGGAGCATCGGTGGGCGCCCAGACTAGCAGTGATTGGGTTCTGGCTGCGGGTGACGGTGCGTCGTGAGAATCAAAATCTAACTTCTTCAAAGCCTAGACTAAAACCAATTCCATTTTCATAATTAGGTTGGTCAATCTGAGTATGAAAGTAAATCTGATTAACTGATGTCCATAATATGCATGAATAATTGTACACACCTCGTGAAACGTAACTTCAGCATTTTTTTTCGAATTTGGCAAAAGTTCATCTTTTGAATGGGGCGTTCTTGGGCTTGGAGTGGGTACAGGATTGGAAACTTTTTGTTGCTGCTCCTGCGTTTGTTGTTGCTGCTGCTGCTCGGCGTCTCGTTGCTGCTTCAGTTTCAGCTCAAGACGTTGCTCTTTTTCGTTGCGCTCGCGTTCGAGTCGACGAGCGCTATAACTTTTTGCCGATGAAGTCGAACTATGAATCGATGCAACGCTCGCACGGCGTGATCCTGCCAATTCGTTGTTTATTAAAAGAGAAAACATTTTTTAAATGATTTTCAGATACTATCCTCATTATTTTATAAAATTTTGTGTTCACTCAACAATTAACGCACAAACACAATATTAATCACGAATGATGCTTCAACAATGCACTATAGGTAATCAGAATTTATACACAATGATGTTGAGTTGCCCTGGTATTGTTCTTGTTTATCATGTGAAAATGCAGATGGCGATCAGAAAATAATAATGAATAAAATAATCCATCGACAAGACAAGAATCTAAACACTGAGCATCTAACATCCATGCCTTATATGTCATTGTTTTTAAAATGATATGAGCCCTTATTAAAATTCTGGTCAGTGTAACGAAAAATGACATTTGGTGGCCATTATTGTGTTACATTGAAACGAATTTCTACTAGGGAGTTTTCATCACTCATGTAAACCTGACCCATTGTGTGCATTTCTGCGAAAAAGATTTCCTTCATCGTGTTGGAATCTGAAATTGTGAACAAAAATGACCATAAAACTTCGATTTTTTTTCTCGCAAAAATGCATTAGTCAGGGAAGTCGAAAAGAGATGAACCAATAAACTCGCGTAGATGTTTCTTACCAGATTATGAGATGAAAGCACAAACAATTGTGTAGAGCGAGTAGGTAGAGAATTCATGTCTCACCACCATCTTGCTGCCTCGGACAGCAAGCAGTCCGATTGTGGGTGAATCATATTATAAAATTACATTGGGATGTTTTCTTCCTCTCCTCTTCAATTAGTGCCTTAACTTGTGCGCTGGGAACATTTTGAGCTATGATCTCGTCGACAATCCAATCTTGGCTTGGTATATTTGTTATGCCATTAATTAATGTTTGACAATATAATATCATGTAGCTCTTGAGAAGTGTGAAATTTCAACGATTTCAATTATTTAAAAATTGAAAAGTATACGGGACGGTGAAAACCCCTACATAGACGATGTGACAACTTGAGGTTTCTTAGAAAACTGGAGTCCGATCTACTTTGAAATGTTCACCTCATAAACTTTCGTCAACCAACGAGGAACTACTTTAGAACAACGGTATTGCTTTTTTGGCACGGCTGGGCGTGCAAAAAACGAGATCTGCCGTGCGTAAAGCATGTGTTTTACGCACGGTCGTCCGAAGATACATATTTCTAAAGATGAATTGAAGAGACACGTATTTTTGGGTTTCACCTTATCATGTTCTGACTCGGAGTTATCGAATTTTTTCGATATGAGCCGCGAAATGGGTAATTTGTAGGCTGAGTTTTTTTTATTCGATGAAGATGCAATCATTCAAGTACGAGGGCACTTATCGGGATAAAACTTGTCCAGGGCGTGTTTGAGTGGATGATACTGCATCAGAAAATCTTACTATGGACAAGCGAATTTAGAGGGATCGATTTTAACGGAAATCGGTAAGAGTTGGATTGCTTAAAATGAGCATTTGCTTTTGGACGGCAATTTTCTGAGAACTCATCGAAACATGGAGATTTAGATATATCTGGTTCGGTTCCCTTAATGTGGCGAAAATTGGTGCTAAAAACGATTTTGATAAAATTTTTTTATAAATTTGTTTTCATGAGAGTTTGAAGAGATGTAATTTGCCATAGACGTCTTGATGACTCGAAAAAGTGGGATAGAATATTCATTTACTCATTACCCACAAGTCCCTCTTTTCATTTTATTGCACAGGTACACAAAGTGTCAAGAAGTAGTGTGCATGGTGGACAGAAGCACATAAGCTCGGCTTCAATCGACCGTCTGAATACAAATTCGATGCCCATTTTGCTCAATCATGTCAGGATCTTTTGGTACTCGCGAGAAACTTATCTTTTCAGCAGTTTTCTGCCATAGACAAAATCCTGACGTGAGAATCTCAAAGTGGAGCACAAGATCGTGTCTAGACCTCGCTATGGACATCCCGAGCAAGCAAAAGTTTTTCTCTCGTGACATTTGGAGAACAATAATCATTGCAAAACTAATTCTTTTTTCATGTTCCGGGAGTCAAAAATACGCTCTTTTTGAATAGTCCCGATCGTCTTACTGGATTGATTTCCATTACTAAAGATATCTAAACCACATATTTCGACGTGGAATTGTCTAAATTTTTAGCATCCGTGGTCGATATTAGAGCCAGGTGTAAGCTCAACGGACTGTACTAAATTATCGTACGGGTGCAGTTAATCGATTTTTCTGTCAATTGAATAACTCATATCCAGCTCGAAAAAATGACCATAGTCAATCGGGTCCATCACGTCTGCTAAGAATTTTGAAGTCCAGATAACTCTACGTTAAAATGTATGGTTGAGATAATTTGTGTCATGGTAATCTGTCTAGTTATACGATTGCAATTATTTCGGGGAAGCGATTTTTGATTCTCAAAACATGGATTATTAATTATCTTTGCAAGAATCCTTGTTCTCCAAAAGTTACGAGGAAAAAAACTTTTGCTTGGTCGGGATGTCCAAATATGTTAATCCGGTAAGAAATGACCATCTTGATACGATCCCTTGCTCCGTTTTGAGTTATCACATCAGGGCTCTTTCTACGCCAAAGAACCTCTGATGAAAATGATTTGTTTGTGTTCGCAAAAGGATCTTGACGTGATGGTGCGAATGGGCATCAAATTGGAGTTCAGATGGTCCTTGAGACGGTCAATTGAGTCCGGACTTACATGCTCCTCTCCACCACACTCACCACTTCTTCCCATTTTGTGTACGTGAAATAAAATGAGGAACTTGTGAGTAATAAGGACATAAATCTTCTATCCCATTTTTCGAAGTCATCAAGATGTGCTTATGAAACCGAATTGATGAACAAAAAACCCGTAGAATAATTTTTAGTGGCTCTTCTCTGCGACGTCGTCGCGGGAGCCGGGCCAAATACTTTTTCGAGCACATTTTGTTCCTCCTGTTTCACTGAGTCCTCGCGAATATTGGCATCCGTAAAGAATGATTACTTTGAGAGATCCAACCTAATTAACTAGTCCAATCTAACTCTTACTGATTTCCATTAGAATCGGTTCCTCTAAATGCTGCTCGTCTTTTATGATGCCGTACCAAAATTTTTTGATGCAGTATGGTCTACTCGATCACCCTGAACAAGTTTCATCCCGATGAGTACTCCATTCTTGAGTGATTGCATTTTTATCGAACGGGACAAACTTATCCCACAAATTAATCATTTTGCAGCTCCAATAAAAAAAATTCAGATGATTCCGAGTTGGAACATAATAAGGTAAAACGCAAAAATTCGCGTCTCTACAATTTGTCTTCAAAAACATATATTTTATTCTGGAAGGAATCCAAAACTTGACCATCATTCGACTGTCAAATGGGTCTCGAATAATTTCTCAGATGAATTTAACCATCATTAGTATGACTTGAAATGATGATGGAACAGAAAACCCCAACGCGAGAAAAGTTATTTTACTTATTGTTAGTAGTTTCTTCCTTGAATTGTGTATCAAGTACTGTAGTGTGAGTACACTGATCAAAAGTATGCCAGACATGATCTACATAAACTAGCTCAAAACTGCAGGAACTTGTCTTTTCTTACCTCAAAAATAGCAGTTTGTCACAGCTGATCTGTCTGGTCCAAATCTTCACAAAAAATCTTAGCATTGTCGGCGAATGCATCAAAACATCGCGCTAGAAATAATATCACTGAACATTCTTTCATGCTTGGATATGCGCCTGACAGGCATAGAAACCCTTCTTTTTTGGAGCAAATTAGCACCATTCCAGCATTTGACAGAGTTGTGAAAAACGCACCTCTAGACCATACT
The DNA here is from genome assembly GCA_029851415.1 of Eretmocerus hayati. Lineage (NCBI taxonomy): Eukaryota > Metazoa > Arthropoda > Insecta > Hymenoptera > Aphelinidae > Eretmocerus > Eretmocerus hayati. Next base: position 22,650,469 of record CM056741.1, read on the forward strand.
TTTGATCAGGAAAAATTCAACATATAATAGAAACGAAATCACATAGAACATTCAAAGCTCACATTTAAGCACATGAAAAGATCCATCATGAATCCTACTGGCTTCACGTGAGTACTGCTTTGGAATCAAGATGAATGATCAGACAACGAGTAAGTTGTTGTGTAGAACAGTGACAAGCAATAATAATTGTAATAATTGTATCCAGATGATCAACGTTTCAATGAATGACACAAACATCCCAGCTTGTTAGCTTCTACAATTACTTGACGTGGACTGGAATAAATGATTGATTCATAGTTATTTGGAAAAACAGAGCCAGTACATTGAAGGGAGTGAGCTATGATCGGACGTCATGAATCTTAGAAATAACCAACTCAGACTATGAAACTCCATTGATTGAAGTCAATTTGGAAAAAATCACTCTATCTGAGGATTCTATTTTGTGTCTGAACGAATAAGCGCACATCAACAAGGACCAGAGAAGAATGAAGAAAGAGCAATTTGAGAGATAGAAACATAGACAAGATTGATGTACAGATGCCGTACAGCCAGCATAGGTTGTACTCGAGATCGTGCAAGGAAGAGCGCAAGAAGAGCATGAAATTTGATTGATGGACAACGGGCTAAGTTAAATGACTCTTTCAAAATGGTACCGAGGCCGTCGGACGAGACCTCAGGCACATCGCTGAGGGCCCGACGGTGCTGCTGCTTGGCGCCGTTCGACGACTCCGCCGCGGTCACGGGTTCGGATCCCGACGGAGCCGACGCATGCGCGGACTGCTGCTGACCAGAGATCAACAAGATGGCGGCGGCACGGGCCGCACCTGCTCTTGATGACGATACTACTGTTCCTCTACGCTGATTTTGTTGACTATTTTCCGTGGAAGAGTAACCAGCGTAGCTGTGCTTGCGAGTGACTGCGTTGTATCCGGCCAAAGTTCCACCACTGCTGCGTCCGGATGAGCGAGATGACGGTCTGCCGTGTAGCGTCAGCGGAATACCTGCGAAAAAAGTCATGAAAAAAATCATCAAATGTGGACATTTTATTCTGTTCGATGTATCAATGACCCACATCAGGGAGTAAATGTCATGCAGGGAATGTAAACTATTTCGAAATTTTTATTGGCATGGAATGTTCCTAAGGAGTCTTGAGGATCTAATTATCTGAGAGTACCCAAAAAAGTTAACAAGCAAGCAAAGACAACAATGTAAAAGCATCATGATTCTGAGTGGAAGATATTTGATCTAACTAAAGATAGACCAAAACTGGTAATATGTAGTTCGAGATGTAGTTTCCTTGAGACCGAAGAATGAGAGAGAATTATCAATGAACCTTTAATCGAACGGACATATGAATATAAATACTCTCATCGTACAGATACACTCGGGGACAAGGTGAACTGCGATGGGATAATGGTCAGTGGTAATTCGAGATCTTTCGTCTGTCTCGCAGCCAATGGGTTATATCGTACATGCGGCTACTGACCGTCACAGCCATAGGCTATTAAGCTTGTTCTCGAGTGCATAATGGAAATGTAGGAATGATGGAGGCACCTGTCAAAATTGCATAATAGTTATAATAGTATGTTTTGCACCAAGTTCATGAGGTTGTAGCTCGCTCCTGAAGGATTGGTTTTCGGCCCGAGCCGCAGGCGAGGGTCGAAATAATCGTTCGGAAGCGGGGAACCTCGAGAACGAGGTGCAAATACTATTTTATGCAATTTTACGAGCACCCAAACATCAGAGAATTGCATAAAAATCTATTATTCAAGTTCCCTGCAAGATGGTTCCTTACAATCATACGTTTATCAAAAATTACCTTCACTCGCCTTCAATCTATCAAGTTGTATGATTTTTCTTAAGTCTCAGAACTAGAAGTGATTTGGGAAGGAAAGTTGGACATATTGAATTCTCTTTAGGGCAAAGGTACCTGTTTCAGTGGAATAGAGTATGGGAGCGGCGGATGCAGCATTGGCATAGTTGCGTGGCCGCGTGTAACGTGCTCTGCTGAACAGCTTCAGGGTGAAACATATTGCTCCCGTAAACACGGTAATTCCAGCCGCAACACCAAGTAGGGTCGGCAGTTTTGTCGCCGTCAGTGCCAAATCTGCTTGTCAAACAACAATCTTGATTCAAATCTGGACATCATGGTATTAATGCGAGTTTACGGAATAATGTTAGTACTCTATTGTACTTTATGCAATATCGAATGAACGATATTATATTATAATGATATATTATGGTAATACCAGAGGGAGTTGAAATTCTTCAAGAAACTTTTGTGACTGAGGAGAAATTTGGAGGGAATTTTTTTTGTGTGGACTTGAATCTTCCTGATAAAACCTCAATCTAAAAACGACATGGAATCGTGAGTGCGGTACTATCTTTGAGATGTCATGAGAGTGAGTGTCTAAACAACTATCAGATATCAGTATCGGCTACATGCCAACAGACACTATTGATTTCTCACCCTCACTCAATGGGCTTATCGGCTGTCACCTCTTGATTGGAAATTCAATACCACAAAGACGGTTGGCTCTAATATCAGAAGGAAAATTGCAACGCTGATCAAAAAGACTTTAGCTAATTAGATCGCGTCTTGAACTAAATTTTGCAGAGGAGATACTCGAAAGTATCGAGAACAAAGTTCTCAGCTCATTAATTTATCCTTGATGGAGAAAAAAGGAAGGTACTTCATCTTTATTGATCTGTAGTGAAAAGGAGAGGGAGAATGAAGGTTTTCAAAGTTTCGAAAGTTTATGAAGCGATAGCAAGGATAATAATAATTCACCATGATACTGGAAAAGACACTGAAGTTTCACGAGATTTGATCCGAGACTGTTATTTCAACATTTTCATCAGGACATTGGGGGGCATATTTCATCATCTGTGGGGAATGTTGTCTCACCAAATAGTTGTTGGTAACCATACTCATGAAAAATGCCTGCGTTTCATTTCAACTGGGAAAATTATGGCGTGGTAGATTCGAAGATGTCAGTTAAAGAATAACATATTTGTTTCGGCATAAAAAATTCATTTTTTCTCGTCAGAACATGTTATTGAGATGAAAAAGGTTATATTAGTGCTAAACTTGTTATTGTGGAAGTTTTAATCTTTCATTTTTTTCTCCCTCATGATTCCATATCTAGTCCCTATTCATCATCGATCAGGTTCTTTATATCGACGAAAGTTTTTCTAAAAAATTTACTATGACTGTTTTCGAATGCATCACCAGAAAATAGCCTCATCAAATATTAGGGATTGAAACTAACCAATATGTTGGATATTGCAGACCTGATGGGATATTGTATCAACAGATTAAAGAATTTATTGTCTCATTTTCAAAGATTCTGGAAGTATATTTTGAAGGACTTTTATGCAAAGATAAAAAATTTAGGTTCGATCCCACTTAGCATGACACAACCGTTCCTAGTCTATTATGAATAAATACGATAATAGCAAATTATTTGTAACATCCAATTCTGTGAAATTATTATCGTTTCTCAGAATTATATCGTGATGAAGGTTGATTTACTCATAAAAATCTATTTTTTGACAAAAAGTTCTGGTTTTCCATCATTGGATTAGATGATGTTAATTGTGTCATGATCATCAGCTCAGTCTTCGCTCCTCATAACTTCTCGAGTTTATTGTGAAAAATATTCCCAGGGACTGCACTCGAGCCTTGTCAGAGTACATTTTGGAAACTTTTGTTCAGAATTGCACGAAGAAATGAGTAAATATATTTTCCTTTCATGCACTAACTTGACATGTCGTTTTCAGTGATCGCTCGCGAATCACTCATCATCAATTTCTATCATTATTTAAAATCGAATCTATTTTTCCAGTTCAGAAAATTATTTTGCACCAGATTAGAGGATCAATCGTGTGCTTAATTTGATAGAAAAAGAGTTGAACAAATTGGAGTCACTAGGTCATGTAATACCTGAACACCATATTTTTCTGTTTCTCCCATCAGTTTCCCAATCTCATACTCGGGAATTTCCTTTTTTTCATACACCAATAAAGATAAGTCTCTGATTGATTTACTCCTAATTATTTTCATTTCAAATGAAAAAAGTTCAGTAAAGCATCCGAATCTCTCTGTTTTACAATATTCAAACTGATCTCGAACAACATGGATAGAGAGTTTAGAATGGTTCGAAAATTGGCGCAGTTAATTCAAGTACATCGTTCGATATTCATACCTGCAGCGCAGAATAGCCTCTTGTTCGATCGTGAGAGGGGAACCTGGTGATAGCCCAATTCGCAATCGCAGACCGCGTGGTGTTGAATTTGCGTGCAAGTCGAATGCTGATCCGAGTAAATGCAAGTGGCCTGATACAGACACTGTTCGCCGAGTTTCTTAGCTGCGAGCAAGCAAATACAATGTAAAGTTTCATGCAACTCGATAATAACGCGCAATGCGGTGGTTCGTAAAAATTAATCTGAACCGCACATTACCGGTTCGTATTAAAATCAAGTGATCTCAAAAGACCTTTGTTAATTCTTTTTTTTTTTTTTTTTTAAGAACGAGGCAAAGTTTAATTAGGTTTTAGAACAAATTGGATCGTTACGTACGTTTGGCACATCCCTTGGTGGGCCCAAGTTGAACGGGATACGGTTTCTCGCATTCGCAAAACTTTGTTTGCAAATTGCAGTACACATGCTGCAGCGTGGGATTGCACGTAGCATCACACGGAGAGCCCAAATATTTTGATTTTTCTGTAAACAACAAACATACATTCTTCGTTCATTCAAATTCTGATGGGTTCTTTCGAGAGGTATGCTAGTCCAAAAACTCCACAACATAGAAATCATAGAAATAGTTTATTCTAAATAAAAATGGGGAATCGCATTTAATCTTCCATTCCGGAAATTATTATGTAGACTAGTCGAGTGGTTCAGAATCAAAGTGGGTTGATTGTTAGTCCACTTTGATTCTGAACCACTCAGTTATTAGACCTCACAATCACTGAAATTCTTGAGCTCTCTTTGGGACGAATTTTTCTACTTGCAGTCGTTCAAACACAACAGCTCAATCGATACGATGAAGTACTGGAATTACTCTCTCAGATCAATGGAGGAGAATAAATACCAATTATCGAATTGATCATACACTTTATACTGTGTGACAGGACACAAGTCAGATAAACTTTACGTCAATTTTAAGCAAGTCAAATTTGTTTAACACATTTGCTGCGGCGGGGCCCACCGCAATGGGCCTCGCGTGTCCGGTGCTGAAAATCGTGACTGCATTCTCGCAGGAATTTCAAATATATCATTAATTAGCCTATGCAAGCTAATATAATCAGCAGATACGCTGATAAATTTGAGAATGAACTGTAATTCCCTCCTTTATGGAATTCGTGGTTGATATTTTAATATCTAGAATTATTTTTCCGGAATGCGACTACTCTATCAATATATAATTCCAGTGCTCCAGTACTGATTGACTCTCTCTTGGAAATACGAGACTCACGTAATAAAGGATTACATGAATTTTTCACGGCACTTATTCATTAATATCAACGATCACTGAATCTATCAACGCAATAAGGCACAAGTGATCCTTGCAGTTATTCCATATTCTATCCAGGCACAGATATCCTAAAGACACCTAACCTCAAAGATTATAGGAGTCTCTATCCCTGTTCAGAATATTACAAAAAGTAGTAATAACAGTATCACGCGTATCCTTTCTAAGTCTGCAAAGAGCTGCAAATAATTATAATTCCTTCGGGGCCACAGAACTATAACAATAATAGGCAACACAGATGCGTTTTGCTTCGCGTTGTCTACAGCACGAGGTAAACAAACCACCAAACATCAAGTAAACATCAAGAAAAAAGTCAAGTTTGATCAAGTAGAAATTTTTTTCTTGATCAAGTCTTGATTAAAAAAATTGATCAAGATTGGATAAAATCTTCAAGCCACTTCAAAATATTTCTAATCGGGCTACAGAGAAACTAATCAAAGTTTGCTCAATTTCGACACCTAAATCCTTCAAGGATCTGAACAATTGAAAAATGCGAGACAAAGTATGAGAAAAATGTCAACGCCAACAGAAATTGAGTTTCAACCTACTACATTGTGATGGAAAAAATTTCGATGAAGAATTTTCTAAAATGCTTCATGGACTCAAAATCTCCGCATTGAATCTATAACACCAAAGAAGACAACCGACAAAACTTTTTTGGGCCCCATATATTGACCGCGGTTAATTGTGAGAATGTATCAAGAAGATTGAGTGACTCTCGAGTCATAGAAAAAGTTTTACTCTTCCCGATTTTATCGTGCTATCTTGACATCGAAAAGACATTTCTAGAGCTCTGAGAAAATCTCGAGAGAATTTGAGAAGTTTATTGAGAGCTGTTGAGTTTTTTTGGAGATAAAGATTAACTTTGGAATTTGAGAAAATAGTTCCATATTGATAATAGCGCAGTGCGCACAAAAAAGCCTTTTAAAAAGTTCCCCGAGTTCTAAATTAAAATCGGTATTCTCTTTTCACTTTTTTTGACTCTCGTAGAAAATACTCGAGGGTGTCATTTTCAACCTGCGCGTTCTTGCGATAAACTTGAAATCTCAAGATTTCAAATTTTTTTTCTCTCGGTCAGGATTACGCTACATAGGTTATGAGCTTTTAACAATTCCAGTTTTTTTTTCAAGTCAGTCGCTATAGAATACTTTCGTAGCTCGTTATTACAAGTTAAAATGTTCTACGTATGTATACCTATTGAATTTTGAAATTCTTCATGCTTTCCTCGCTGTATTGATGAATTCGTAATATTAGGCGAGATTCAAACCTCAATTAGATTGGTGTTTTTTCACATGTAAATTTTACATAATTCTTTCCAGCTTTTTTTTTTGGAATGAAAAATACCCTTGCAGTGAGATATATAACAATCGGTTTGTGAAATCCTTCCCCATCAAAGTGAATCTTTCGTGAACTCCTGGTGTGATTCTTTTGGAATCAAGGACAAGTTTCAAATGAATTGGGAATGAGAATCGACGACCGATTGAGGCAGCTGTTGCTTATCCTTTCTGCAAAATAGCACTTTTGATTTGAAACCATCATAGTGTTACGTGGGAAGGGGGTGACTTTAATGAATCACAACAGAGTATGTGAATATGAGTTTAATAGAGGAGAAATATACTAGAGAGAGAGAGAGAGAGATAGGGTGATGTAAATCTAAAGGTTAGTCTGAGCGGTCTGGATGCCGCGCGGCTCGTCGTCGACGACCCCGGTCCGCGCTGCAACAGAGACCTTGCAGAGGTCCTATTACGAGAACGAAAATTGTGTTACCGTCATCAACTCTTGACTGCTTTTGACGTTAAATATACACAAGATATATCTATATGATTGGTACTATATAGATATATCCTGTGTATATTTAGCGTCATGAGCCGGTGACGGTGAGGACGACTTTCGTTCTCGTAATGGATCCCGGTGGGGATAGGCCCCGCTCCGTCAAAGTGCTGACGGTGCACCCGCGACGACCGGCGAACCGTGCAAGTGAGTTGCGCGGCCACGTAGACCTATCGCGGGTGCAACATCATCGTGGTACGAAGGGGAGAGGTGAGCACAGGTATTGCTCTTCACCTCTACCCACGTGACAATAGCACTAATTTTTTGAGAGGATGCAGTGTCCTTGAACACGATCCTATTTTGATTTAGACTGGGGATACCATGAGTCCGGAGTCTTTTCTGCACTATGACGCGTCAGGTTTCACGTTACCTACAAATGAATTACTCAATTACATGGTTTCTCCGTAAAAAATGCAGGATCTGAGTTTGATAAGGAATTAGTATCTTTTATGAGTAGTTCCGTGGAAACATAGGAATTATGTGAGCCACCTTGTACTAACCCTTGAAACGATTGGGGAATAAAACGACGAAAATCATTTTTTTATGCAATTTTGTGCTTCATCGGGCTCAGACTTAAATTTCCCAGTCCAGGGTCACTCTAAAAAACTGTTATCAGAAAGTGGGTCAAAATGTCGTTCCATGAGTGTGAAGCGCCAAGATAGGGCTCATTCGGGTTCCCGGCGAGCAAACTCATCAAATTCAATGGTATCAAGCATCGAATCCTCCAGTTATATGAATCAAGAGACCAATTTTAGTGTATATGGCAAGCACTTACATTTTGTGGAGCCATTTCACCTAAAATTTTATCCCTCTATTTTCCCCGATAAAAGTGAATTTGATTCTTATTACCATGCCTTTCCACACAAAGTTTCTCGTCAAGCTTATCTCCAGACACAAATTCTCCATACCCTGTAGTGTTGAAAAATAGTACAAATCAATACAAGGGTGGAAAGATAGGTTGTACCTCCGTTGATCGAACTGTGGTTTTTGACAAACTGTGCGAGGAAGGGGAGAATCTAGCGTATTGAAAAATTGATTTCCACACTTCGCGGAGAACTTCATCATCCAAATTCAACTTTTGCTAAGTTTTTTGGCGGAGTCTGGCGAGGTCCTTCGCACACAAGCCTACAAAAGTTTTAGTCGGTTGTTTTTGATGTATCTGATTATCAAACGAAAATCCCAGATCCGAACACTGTAGCTCGAATCGTTGGGCCGTAGGATCACTTTTAGTGTTAAAATGTGAGGTTCTGTGCTTTGCTACCGTATTATCCATGTTATTTTTATGACAGCTGTGGCAATATAAATATTTGTGCGCGAGTCGATTCAAATTTCATTCGTTTCGAAAAAGTAGGAAAAATAATGTTACAACCTCCAGAAGTGGGCATTGGAGTCGGAATTTTTTCAAACCCCGAATATCGACATTTTTGCGGAAGTACTAGTATGAGTTAGAATTTCATAGTATTTGATCTTAAAATCTCACCAAACTTCAGGAATCTATTGACGAATTGTGGTGATCTAAGAAAACAATGGTTGGACAGATCTATTTCAGTAAAAATGCTGAGTGACCATTTTTGCTGGCATCTAAGTAGAAAAAGACGAGTTTAATCAGACAACGAAAGTCAATAAGCTTGATCCAAGAAAACTAAAAATATTATTACAATATTATCATAATGCCATTCAGGCTATTTTGAGAAAATGGGAATGCCCCTCATCCTCAAGCCTTTTCAAGGCCCAACAATATCCAGCAAGTTCACTGGTTCTTTGTTGTGCCGGCGCATCAATCTCAGATTCTAGATAATAATCATTGACGTAATACCCGTAAAGTTCTCATAGATCTTAGAATCAAAATCCTGGCAAGCTACCTATCTTATAAGTACTATTGGCAGCTACTCAGTGGGGGGTCATTGACCTCATGCATCAGAGCTATTACAATTCACAAGAGAGCGCAATACTCTCTTTTTACTAGTAGCTCGTCGAGAAAAGAGAGGCCACGGGGTCGCCGCCGCTGCCACTACCGGTAGCTACAGGGTGATGCGCGCGCGCTCCGCAATCAATAAACCACCCCTAGAGTGAGTGAACCCTCCGAAATCGTCATCTATGTTCCAGGATATTCCATCATCATTAACCCACATGCTCACACACACTCTCACATACACACAAACACAAACACACACATTGCAAGACTTCTAAATAGGACAAACACTGTTGCACAATTATAAAATTTCTAACCTGCTGTAACGTTGAGCTCGACGTATTCGTCCTCTTCGTCGAGCTCGTCGTCGATTCCTGGATTCAACAATTCTTCGTCCTCGTGATATTCCGTATCAACTATTGCACTTTTACCACCAGCACCATCACCACTCACAGATTCACTTTTAACACTGATAGGTTGATTAACAACACAGCAAAATATTATTATGAGTATTATGTAGAGACAGCTCAGGCCCAGATTAATGATGGAGACGATTTGGGTATGAGCTGATAATTTTATCAGACCTGGTTTCATCGCCAGTTAAAAAATGAGAAACGGCGACGAGGCCCATCAAGCCCCCGCCGATTAAATAATCTTCTTAAACCTGTCATATTTTTTTTTTCATTAAGGAAAATATGAAGAATTTTCTTGTTTGGAGTACTTCGATGGTACCTTCACGGATGGCGCTTTTAGACTATTGTGATGTGCGAGAGTGAGAAAGAGCTTGGGTGGCTGTGGTGCACTAGGTTGAAAACGTTTGTGCTGATTTTGTACATGCGCGGTGTATAGGAGAGTTCACAGAGAAGGGTGATGCTTGGCTTTATATTACAGTGTACGTGTATATGCAGCGCATATGCAGCAAGTTTCCGGTATAGGTGAAATGTAGGTATGTATGTGTGTTAGAGAGTTTGAAGCTTTAGTCTGCAGGTGGTTGTGTCTTGCGGCTGAGCTTGGGTGATTTTGTAGATCTGGATTGATGCGGTTCAATGCTTTGGCAAGTTGAGTTATAGGAATTGTAAGAGGGATGATGCCTTGTATATAGAGGATCGGATACGATTACCATGTGCGCATGATAGGAGGCTGATATACGTCCGATTTTTATTTCTTCTGGCAGGTGAGTGAGCGATGCGAGCGTTGAGGTTGCCGATATGCGAAGTGAAAAGTTTGGCACCAGCTTCGGAGGTTATATATTCTCGCTTTTCATTCTGTCCGACGGACAGATTCTTGATGAATACTATTTATTCTGGCTCATAACTATTCATGGAAAATATTGATGGAAGGGTAAAAAATGTAGCCATCATTGTTTTGGTCTGTGGATAGTTCACCGTTTAACGGGGTTTCAAACTTTTCGTGATTAGGAATTATAATTGCTCTGTGCTTGCGTGGTTTGCTTGGATGTCAGAATTTTTCTAGAGCCTGAATTTGGCGTGAGGACACGAGGCAATGGTGTTTTATCCTCGAGTCTTTGACATGTGGATCTTTCAAACTCGAGTCAAAATCAAACAAAATTCATCTCTTTTTCTTCATTTTCTTAGACTGAAAATGTGCCTGCTTTGCCTCGACTAATCTTATTCTCCTCGTGTAAATGTTGTTGAACAGACGATTTTTTTTCATTGCTGAGATTGTCTCACAAGGGGGGGGGGGGGTCCGGGTCGCCAATCATCCCCAAAATTTTTTCACAGTTTGGTACCATCTAGAATATGAAGAATCTAGAGTTATTCCGTCAAATGGGCCTCCTGGTCAGAGCTACAGGCAAGAACGCTAGCATCACCAGTATACCTAAATATATCACTTTTTAACATTGGCCTATATGAGCAATGCTAATCTCAGTGGCTGTATCTTTGGACAGGAGACCCATTTGACGGAGTTACTCGGGATTCTTCATCTTCTCAATAGTACAAAACTGTAAAAAAATCTTGGGAGAGATAGGCGACCCGGACCTCGTGGTCCCCCCTTGTCAGTTTTAACTAATTGATTCCGAGCCATCTTGATTTTAGCGGGAAACTTTTTTTTGCGTTCAGAAAAACGTGTGATTAATTTGCCCCCACGTCATCTTATGGTTGAATACGGCACCTATTTTTCCATGAGATTACATGCTATTCTTCCAAAAGCAGGATATCTCAACTCCCAGGAATCCAAATAAGAATGTGATTCTTACGTCATTTTGCAGATTTTTCTACATTCTCGAAAGGTTTTAGAGAAAAAAATTAGGTACATAACACTCTTTTGGATACTATCAGCGTAGAATCGGATCAAAATAGAATTTGCAATCCTGTAATGAGTATTTTAGATTGGGTGTAAAGACAATAAAATAAAAAAAAATAAAAAAAAAATTAGGTGCGTCCGAAGAACGCGCGATTGATGACGAAGTCTTCTATAACATGCATATTTCGACTTTTTGGAATTGTACAGAGTATGAATTCACTCGCACACGTATGTACATTTTCCCACTCATCGGTACCATGGTAATAACATGGACACCCTGTTATCAGGGAACGAAACGATATATTTTAGAGAGGGCACGGACATTTGGCACTAAAATTGATCTCGATAAATGGTTCAAGCTACGGTATTGGGGTTTTCATTCGGCCATCAGATACCTGACAAAATGCAGGCTGAGATCTTTGTACCGGGCGGGGAACTGTAACAAGAATTTAGCGAAAGTAGATTTTCTTGAAAAAGTATTCAGCGAAGTGTGGAAATCAATTTCCCTTCGATACTTTGGAGCATGAGAGAATTACGCCTCCCGATGAACTTTGAAAAAAACGGCGCGGAGAGGTTTGAAATGAAGCAAATTCACTTTTATCGAGTAAAATTTCAGGCAGAATTGCGTGACGGAATGTGCGAGCTCAGCGTGGACGTGAAGAATGGGGTTTCGGTCCTTGTAACTTAAAGATTTGATGCTCAATAGCATTATTTTTGATAAGCCTGACGGCCCGAATTCCGAACGAGCTCGATCGTCCAAGCGATCGTGGCGCTTCGCACTCACGAAGATCGAAAAAAACGATAACCCACAAGGCACTGAACTGACATTCAGACCCAATTTTGAATGATGATTTTTTTGGGGTAATCCTGAATCAAAAGGTCCATCATTGAGACAGAAGCAGCACCAAAAAATATATCGACAACTAAGTAGTTGTATAATTTTTTTTCAATAAGCGTTGTGGGCTAGCACAAGGTGACGGGCATTATTTTGTATTCACCGTGTTACTCAAATTGAAATGCCCCCAAAGCATGAGAACATTTCATAAAGGGACGTCACTGTATTTCCAAATTTTGGAGAGCTGATACTCTTCATTAATATGCAAAATTTTATGCCTCTTATATTATGCATTGTAACTTCATGAAAAACCTATAGATATTATGAATGACTTACCCATCCGTGTTTGTTTACAAACTCCGCGCGCTGATGAGATAAGCGTACACGATATAGATATACTCAAACATGCATGTTACGTGGATCGTTTAGTGCGGCCGCAGCAAAACTCAACGCGCGATAGGATGACTTCGTCATCAAAAAAAAAAAAAAAAAAAAAAAAAAAAATGAGCTAGGGTACGTCAAGATCAGTGGCACCAACCTCATTCGGCATATAGAGTAGGCGAAGCTACCGCCATCGTGTGCAAAAATAGCGTAATGGAAATTTTTTGTGGGATACTCACCGCAAGACCTCCCTGATTCTTAAGTCATAAAATTGTTTATTTTGGATTCAAAATATGTATTTTAGGTGAATTAGAGCATTTTAAACAGAAAGATACTCTTGTCATTTTTCTCTAGGATCCATTGTTTTTGCGCTATGAGCATTTTAAAGTTGAAAAAACTCGAAAATCGCGATTTTGAGGCCCGGATCAAAGTGTCATAATCGTGAAAATGTTATGCTCTCACTAGGGAAATTTGTCAATTGGGATCTCCTCTACAAGTTGTGATAGCAAAAACCCATGTTCCTCGTCGATTTACCTTCGTTTTTTGAATGTTAATAACGCGTCGTATGGCGCCCGTTCGCGTGCTCGCGGGCTCCCACCTCGTGCGTGCAGATGACGCAACGCCTATCGCGGCGCGGGGAGCATTGCGATCACCAGTGAACTCGCGCCATACGACGCGTTATTAACATTCAAAAAACGAAGGTAAATCGACGAGGAACATGGGTTTTAGCTATCACAACTTGTAGAGGAGATCCCAATTGACAAATTTCCCTAGTGAGAGCATAACATTTTCACGATTATGACACTTTAATCCGGGCCTCAAAATCGCGATTTTCGAGTTTTTTCAACTTTAAAATGCTATAGCGCAAAAACAATGGATCCTAGAGAAAAATGACAGGAGTAACTTTCTCTTTAAAATGCTCCAATTTACCTAAAAAACATCTTTTGAAACCAAGATAAACAATTTTATTCAATTGTTTAAACAATTTCGATTTAAACAATTTTGTACCCAGATACGGCTTAGGAACATATGACTTAAGGATCAGGGAGGTCTTGCGGTGAGTATCCCACAAAAAATTTCCATTACGCTATTTTTGCACACGATGGCGGTAGTTTCGCCTACTCTAATAGCTTGTAGTGATTAACGGAAATTCATCCGAAAACATTTCAAGAAGTGCACGAATTATCTTTGAAGACTCATGATCATTTATTTCTCCATATTTTAACGTAACAAAATCCAGAAAAATACATGGCAACATCTGCGGTCGCGTACATCAAGATCTTGAGTGAAGGACAACTTATATTTGTGATGAGAAATCACGAAGCTCGGATGGCCAACGCAAGTGCTGAAATAGTACATCTCGATACTAGGGCGGGAATGTTGGTTTTCACACAACGAGTGATATTTTATCGCCTTACCAACGGAAACGTATTTCCGTCCGATTATACGGACGGATAAACGCTGTTTTCATCGTCGGGCAATAATAGTATATTTCGCACCTGCGTCCGCGAGGGGCCGAAAGTGATACATTGCGGCCCGGGTGAGTTGCCGCACGAGCCGCCATGCGATGGCGGCATACCCGTGGCCGCAATTGGTTGCTTTCGTCCCGAGGTGCGTATAGTTCTTTTCAGTACACCTTCATCGAAATTCTATGGTTTCCAACACGGTTTCGGGGCAAAATCCCGCACCGCCGCACAGGTTAGAAAACGTTGGAGCATGCATTGTAGCAGACCGAGGGCGCAGCCCGAGGTCTGATGCGCATGCTCAGTCGTTTTCTGCCCTGGGCGGCAATGCGGGATTTTCTGCCCCGGCATCGGGGCGGAAACCACAGGCTTTCGATGCAAGTGTACTGAAAAATCCATTATGTACCTGATACGGAAAACAATTTTCCTAATATTAATCGTGGAATGAATTGATGCAGGGTCCGAAACAAGTGTACGTCACGTATATGGGCTCTTGAGACTGTGACATAACTTTGACGTAAGAACCGCAAATTTGGCCGTTAATCTAAAGTGATTTTTGTATGATAACGGAAAGGAAACATATGTGGATGAATAATTGTTGGCGCCCAAAGACTTGTCGAGACACGTGCTTCACGCCTGTTGGAAACTGTACTTGTACGGGACTATCTACACACACACACAACTATTCAGTATTATATCCCGATTACTGCAAAGGCAATTTTTTGTAGTTTCCCGTTAGTTATGATCACGACTTACACTCTTTGACTGGGGCAACTGCAACGATGTAGATTATTTTTTGACTCATTATTTATGCACTTAGCAAATTAAACCACCAAGAAAAAATGCTATCAAGAATATAA
The DNA here is from genome assembly GCA_029851415.1 of Eretmocerus hayati. Classification (NCBI taxonomy): domain Eukaryota; kingdom Metazoa; phylum Arthropoda; class Insecta; order Hymenoptera; family Aphelinidae; genus Eretmocerus; species Eretmocerus hayati. The sequence continues at coordinate 22,665,554 of CM056741.1, forward strand.
TATTCAAGCAAGCACGAGTCAGTAGAGATTGAATCGCAAAAGATCGTGGGCCCCCTGGTGACCTCATCGTAAGTGAATTTTATTATAATAAAAACTTCAAAAGAAGCGGAAAGACTACATCTCACAACCCTCTTGCTAAAACTATTTTTCGATATACTGTGCGTAAAAGTGCACTTTGCGCACAGTTTGTCGACTTTTACTCACAGTTTATCGAAAAGTATAGTTAGATACACGGGCGTAAAACCTATTATTCGCATCCTCGTGATGATTCCGACCCTCGCCTGCGGCTCGGGCCGGAAACCCATCACTCGGACGCGAATAAAACGTTTTACGCCCTTGTATCGAAATGTACTATTTTGACACACTGTGCGAGAAAGTAACTTTTCCGCACTGATTTTCCACTTTCTCTCACAGTTTGTCAAAAAATAGTATTCGATACACGGCTGTAATAGTATATTATGATACAAGGGCGAAAACCATTGCGCCCGAGTGTCATACTATGTTTTTTGATCTTCTGTGAGCAAATGGAAAGCGACAAACAGTGTGCAAATGGCTGATTTGCGCACAGACGATCAAAAAATTCATTCTTCGCATCCTCGTGTTGATTCCGACACTTGGATGCTGAAAAAAGTTTTTCCACCCTTGTATCGCAATATACTATTCTTACCTTCATGTGGGTCTGAGAACAGTAGATGCATTATAACTCAGCTTTATGTTCAATTTTGCGTGTATTGAACTCGGAGGGTGGAAAAACGAAAAATAAGATAAAAGACATCTCAAAAGCACATTGAAATCAACATAACTGAGATTTTGATAAATTTCCTCGGGCTCTTCATAGGTCTATATATCAAACTTTTTTTGAAATCCAGAGAGACAAAGAGAAAAATCGAACGATGAATGCAGAGTTTCTCATTAGATAGTCTGTCGGTTAAGCAAGTTCCACTTGAAAAATGTTCGTATTTTGAAAGTTGTGAATGAAACTATTACAGTGGATATGCAGCCAAAACATTGATGCTATGGCACGTTCTACATAGGACACGCTCAGTGCGCGAGCGTACGCGCATATACACTTGCGCTCAAACCATTTAATGTAGGAATTTTCATGAAACAGCCTCACCAGTCGTATTTCATCCGGAAATTCCACAAGTGAAGAGTTGGTTGATGATTGGTGGACCCTGAGTGACATTATCGAGCCAACAAATCAAGTTTCTCCATGATTTTCCATAAAAAAATAGAGAAAAACATTATCGTTGGCCATGCAAGCCTTTCGATCAAAAATCCAGGTCAAACAACGCTTTCGCGATTCAGTATCCGGATTGGTGACCGCTCATCTTGCTCTTGCCTAGTTTCTGATCCCAAACAAAGTTCGGTAGTCATCGCAAACTAAGACCGGTGGTTATCAATGCGAATACTGAGTTGCGAAAACTTTGCTAAACTGGGGTTTTCCTCGAAAAGGCTCGCGAGTCCGCCACTGCTGGTTTTTCGTATTTGTTAATGGGAAAACATGAAGGAAATTGTTTCCCTGACCCGAAGATGTCACGCGGAGACCGCCATCAATCTTTCTCATGGGTCCCGTATCTCACCGCGATAATGAAAGAGCGGGTAACTTTTAGGGTGGTCAACGCTGATGTTTTTTCTCTGATTAATTGTCGAAAAACATGCCGAAGATTGATTTTTTGGCTCGATGATGTTACTTGGAGCTCACCAATCATCAACCAACTCTTCCCTTGGGAAAATTCTGGGTAGAAAACTACTGGCGAGGCTGCTCCATGAAATTTCCTGCGCAATCGTATACGCGTACGCTCACGCGCGCTGAGCGCGATCCTATGTAGAACGAGCCTATTCCTCAAAATTGTAATGGATATAGACGCTTATGATCTATTCTTACACAGTATGATAAAATGAGTGTAACAATAATAATATAAAAAATCAGGTATAATTGGCTTATAACTACAAAAACTGTTGTCATGATCTCTTATACTATCTTTGCAAAAATTATATACATGGTAGAAATATCAATATTATTGATATTTGGTTAATAAATTCATCGAGAATGTGACCGTGAACTTCTCAATCACTCCAGAACGTTAGAAAATCCACAACTCTCTAAGTTGAATCTCGATCGTTTCATTAGCAACTTTGACCTGATTCCAGGGTGAATGAAAATGAGCGATTGCTGATAGAGCTGCATCGTTAGGCTGACCTATGCGTGTCATCTGAATGACGCATCACAAACTCACAACGCTGGTGTTATCATCTTCGATTAAACAATTCTCTTCTTGTTTGTTCGAGTACTGCTTTGGCTCGACTAATTCTGAAAACAGAATATTCATGCATTACTACCTCGATATTTTATTAGATAATCCGATAAAAAGTTGAATCATATCCATCTTACCGATGGACTTGTCTCTCCTTCTTTTGAATACAAACACAGTCGTGAATACTGCTGCGATAGCAATGATGCCTAATGTGGTGAAAAATATTGTTGAAGTAAAAATCTTCGATTCTGGTTTCGTAGCTCTTCGAGAATTACTCATAGAATTACATTGGGAGTCTGTAAAAGAGATTTTTATTTTAAGATGAAGTTTCAGGTGCCTAACCTCCTCAAGTCCTCAACCGTGGTGTCTTTAACAATGAAAATGCCAAAAAACCAATATACCGTCAACTGGGGTATCTATGGGACAAAAATCACATTTTGTCCCTTCAAACTTGGGAAACTTGTTCGTATTATACCAGAGGCTCATTGTTTGTGAAGTCAATCGGAAGCTCACAGCTTCAGCTTTCGATTTCGGTATTTATAAAGTACATTTGGACATCTCTAGTTGAAGATACGAGCGCTCAAAGTCGTGTCCCAATCTTAAACCGGTTTGGGGTAACTTTGGGACAGCATACATCGTATAGGGGATTCCACGGCTAACGTCAGCTTTTGTAACTTTGAGACAAAAATCGCATTGTTCTCTTTAAAACTCATGTAACTTGTATATCTCACTCCAGTCGCAGCAGAATTGCATCTTGTCTGTGGTCAATCGAAAGCTGACAGTTTCAGCTCTCGGTTGACAGGTGTTAGAGTATATTCGGACTTCCTTGGTTAGAATTATAGGCGTTCAAAGTCGTGTCCCAAAGCTGCCCCGGTTTGCAGAAGAAAACACATTCTTTTTAGTTTTCACGCTGCAGAATTGAAAGAGGGTAAAAGTACGCCAATGTAATGATGGATTCTAGGGAGAACAGGTACCAAAGCCTCAAGATTATCTTCCTTGCTGGTCGCGCGTGATAATGACTCTTTCATGGGTTGTCCCAAAGTTATCCCCGGTGTCCCAAAGTCACCCCAGTTGACGGTATATGATAACTAAAGTTGCGAAAATCAAAAAAATCTGAAAATTGTCTGAAAAGTGCCGTCAATGCCAAGTACGAGGACCAAAAAATCTATACGTATTTCTAATTTAGAGAAAAGTGGAAAATACTACAATCCTTTGATTTCGTGACTTTGACATTATGTGTCATTTTGCAGCTAGTTTTCAACTTTTCTCGAGTCAGAAGATTTTTGCAGGACCGGGGACTGGAACTTGAGTGAGCGAGTTGAACTCATCTCACCTATTTTCATGAAGCAATAGTACTCTGGCCTGTCCTCAGTATTTTGTGGCATGCATTCGCTTGTATTCCTGATTTCAGATTGACAAAGCTCACTGCAAATTTTTCCCGTCCAAGGTAATTCGATGGAATCAGCATCTGATTTACTGAGAGTTAGTGTTCTGAAAAGAGGTCAACATTTTTTTATGTGGTCACTGACATGAATAATTCAAAAATATTGACGAAACCCCTTTTCAACAGTCCGTGTGAGATATAACAATAACCACTCACTCATTTAGTTGCAAACTTGTTTCATTATCCGGCACAATTACTCTGCAAACCATTGGCTCGTCACATAATTTCCCAGCCCACCCATAGTGGCAGCTGCAGGATCTGTTCTCTACGTTGCAAACCCCGTGAGCACATTGTCCTCCACACGCATGAACACAGTGGGAATTTCCCAGATCGTCATCATCCGCCGGTACGTAAAAATCATTGCAGGCACATTTTTGCGGTTCAACACATTGCCCGTTTTCACAACTGTGATCGCAACGTGCTTTGCATATCGTTGAGTTGTTGACGAATGATAAATCGTAACCATCCTGCAGGAGATTTAATTTTGATCAAAGATTCAAGATTCATTGAATATGACGGAAACTTTCGAATACTTACGGCACATGAATCGCAGACAGAATCTGTATCCTTACAGAATCCGTGTTCGCATTCGCATTTTACAATGCAAGTCGAATTTACGTCAGAAGCATTTTTTTTCACATAGCCATCGATACAGGTGCATTCATTGGGTGCAGTACATTTTGCATTTATACATGAATTGTTGCAGATGGGCTCACACATATCTTTTGTGCCCATTTGATAACCATCGGAACAAGAGCAGACGTCTGGAGCCGAACAAATCTGCACATACAAAGCCGTGTTGATAGTTTCATATGAGTCCGAGTATAAATCAATTGTTTTGGTCGACCTATTTCGATTCAAAGACGAGAATGTTGAATGGAAAGACACGATTAGAATTCGACTTGGTCACTTTTGAACATACCGAAAGATGAATGACTATCTCGATGCTACTGGATAAACCCCCTCGGCTTATGAGCCAGCGACTGACATTAATTAAAATTCATTTCATATCGAACACTATAACATTGATTAGTATGTCAATTAATCGTCAATAATTTAGGAAGACTTCTAAATCAACAATTCCGTGCATCAGGTATCTTGAGGCAGCAAATTCTTGAACGTCAGAGAAGCTCACTCAATCGAATAATCTCGTTTCTATGATGTGAGAGAGGTTATTATTCTCAAAGTTCATGTTTCGCCTCGGTTAAGATTTGAAACCTCATACAAAAGAAGATGCATTACTTTGAACAATGCGTATTTACTGATTTTTGTCTGCAGGCCATTGAAATATCTACGAGGAGACCAAATTCTGAATACTTCCAAGAACAAGATGTTAGCGAGAATTTTTTGATAAGAAACGAGCCAAAGCTACCTCTGTTCAGTATGTATGCAATACTCAAGTAGTACTTGAACCGTACTTGAACCGTTTTTGAGCCGTACTTAAGCCGTACTTGAGCCGTATTTGAGCAGTACTTGGGCAGTGCTAGAGCAATACTTGATTAGTAGTTCATAGATTCTATTCGGTATTCTTATCCAGTACTCTTACAGTACTTTTGAGCCGTACTGAAGAACTTTATGAGTTTTGTAGCAAAGTTTACGGATTCAGAAATAATTCTTGAAATTTTTCATTGTTCATTAGTGACTCAGAAAGAATTGGGCGGACACCCAGGACTCTCATTTCAATCGAATTTGTCTGAAACTAAAAATACCGTGGATTAAAATATCTTTGAATTTCTTTGATTCTCGAAGATATTGAGATAGGCACTCTTGAAATAGTTTCAAGCAGCTGGTTTTTCAAAAGTCGTAATTTCAACAAGGATGTAATCGATTAAGCAAGCTGATAAAAGTATAGGCCGAACAATACCCCATCGCATATAAATTGCTTTGGTGTGCATTCTTACTGCTCATTTTTTCACCAGTAGTGCATTTGTTCCACTGACGATGAGTATGAACATTATGGAGGATATTACTCCCAGTTAACGCTGATTCTTGTGACTATAGTACATAACTCATGATGATAATTAATACTCACACCGTGAACAGGGTCACAGCCATTGAGACAAACAGGTTCACAAATGTGAAACGTTTCATTTGAAGACAATGAATATCCATCTGGGCAAGAGCACAAATCGGGTGCGATACATTCCTATAAATAACACTTGATATCAACGAATCACATTACATCATATAGGCACAAATAACTCAGGATATCACTCACTCCATTGATACACTCCGGCGAACAAATAGGGTTGCAGATATGGGTCACGTTCCCTTTTGTCTCATATCCTGTCGCGCAAACACAAGTTTCCGGTGCTGTACACTCGCCATTGGTACAACCTTGGCTACATTTTGGCTCACACGTGAAGATATCATCATCTTCGTCAACGTAGCCAGGATGACACTTACACAGATTTGGCTCAACACAATCGGAATTGACGCATTCTCTTTCACATACTGGATTGCACACTTCTTCTGGCGCTGTGTCTACTCTTTCCATAGAAGTCCGGTTGTATCCTATGAGACACTTGCATATATGTGGTTCGGAGCAGTACTCCAAATTTGAACAAGTCTCACAAGTAGGCGTACAATGGTATCCGTTAGGTTGCATGTGATAACCGTTGTGGCAGGTACATTCATTTGGAGATGTACATACGCCATTGACACACTCGTCCGAACAGACGGGTTCGCAGTCTTCAAGACTATGATTATATTCATAGCCCGAATCACATTTGCATATGTCGGGTTCTGCACAAATACCTTTAGAGCCACATGATTTTTCACATTTTGGAATACACAGGTCATCACCGAATTCTGTGTGATTGGAACAGCAAGCTGGCCTCTTGTGCCATGATGTGTGACTCTATAAATCGATGTAAGTACTTGATTAAATTTACATTCGTCATGGGTAAATTCTTCATTGCAACGTCCGAACAAAAATCATTCAAACTTGCCTCATATCTATAATTCGTTCGCGTTTTCCAGACATACCTCCCAAAATAGTTTCTTGTCTGATATTGTTCTACATATGGAACTCTTTTGGGCGTCGTTTCACTGAAAATCAAATGCTTTTAAAAATCCTTCCCCTCTTTATGATCATTGATGTAATTCTTAGCACCTGTAGAGCTCCTCGCACTCTTTATGCACTGCAAAATCAGAAATATCGTAGTGAGCCGATATCTGACTCAAAAACACAAATATTATACTAAGCACAATTTTCAGCTCCATTATGCTCTACTTGGAATACTGTACTGTATGAGACTGAGAATAGCATGAACAATAATACCGGACAAATCCCTCTTACTCATGATGAATCTTATCTCCTCCGAGTGTGGACAAATTTATCAGCAGGATGTCTCTTGCTATCATCTACCCGAAGATTTATTTTTTTCTCTCAATGGATATTCAGTCAGAGATGCAGATCTCATACAACTAATAGAACAGGAATTAACAAAATGCGAGATTCGATGTTTATAAAATTTTAATCTTCATTCTTCAGTAACATTACACAAGGTCTCACAAGCTCCTGATGGAAAATTACTCGATGTGGTTGCGTGATAGTATCATAAATGTTTTGTCGGATTCAACTTCTATTATTAGTTTGAGATCAAACGTTTGGGACGCAAACGTTTGAACCCTTGATACCATGTTCTTTCCTGAATCCTGCGTTACAGATACAAAGATTCGGAGCAGTACAAACACCATTGAAACAGCCATCAGAACACATAGGCACACATTGACTCGAATAAGGATTGTTCATATCAGGCCCATATCCTGGATTACAGAGGCACACATTTGGCCCAATACATTGCCCATTCAAGCAAGGCACTTCACAAAATGCTCCATATTGATTGATAACGGGGATGACCAAGCCGTCAACCGGAAGACCTTGAACGATTCCGTCATTTCCCGAATGATTAATCATATCAAAGTTTACGTCGTAATTTCCATTGTTTAGGAGTTGTGGCTGATTCTGTACACTACCATATATTGGTTTTCCTGAGCTAGTTGGTGATTGATTAGACCTGATTGGATCTGGATACCTGGATGGTACTCTTGGTGATTGGGTGACAGGTGTTCTGTCCCTACCATATCCTTGATGTGGTACATCGGTTGGGGGGTTTTGTCCAGGGTACGGTCTACCCGTACTTTTATCAGAGTATGGATATTTTTGAGAAGCGGTATCGTAGGCATTAGTCTGATAAGCATTGGAAGGTGTTGTGGAGTAATGAGTTCGTGAACCGTAGTTTCCTTGTGGTCTCTGAGGAGTATTATATCTACCTTGCGTTTGATCGCTTGGTCTATTTGAGTTTTGGTACGGTCTTGTAGTTCCTTCGATATTTTCATTTTCAGTACGACTTTCTTGATTATAGGTTGGTGTTGTAGAATAATGGGATCGTGAACCGTAACTTCCTTGTTGTCTCTGAGGATTGTCATATCTACCCCGTGTTTGATCGTATGGTCTATTATGGTTCTGGTATGGCCTTGTACTTCCTTCAATGTTATCGTTTTCGGTGAGCGTTTCCTGGAATGAACCCGGGTGGTGCTGATGATAAGGATGATTCGTGTTCTCAGGTCGGCCTGTTTGTCCATACCTTTGAGTATCATATGGAGTAGTAGAACTATGAAGATTTTGGGCTTGGTTATAGCTTGGGCTGTTATAAGGTCGCTGGGTAGGATTCGAGAAACCACGAGGATTTTGAGCTTGGTCATACCCTTGAGCGTCATAAGGCCGTTGGTTATGGAAATCGGAATTCTGAGGATTTTGACTTTGCTTGTTGTTAGTCCATTGAGGATTGTTGATATTTGGTCTATGAGTTTGAGTAGTATCTACAGGTTCAGGTGGAAATGGACCTTGGAATCTGTGAGTTTGGTTTGTCCTTTGACCGTAGTTTCCGTTGTTATGTGGACTATGATCACGTGGCCCATGTAAATTTTCTTGATCAGGACGGGGTCGTTCATGTGTTTGGATATTCCCATATCCGTAAGATGGCGTTGAGGTTCTGTACGAGTCACGTCCTTGACTATAGCCATTATCTGAACTAGACTCTGTAAGGAATCTCTGAGGTTCTTCTGTACTCTGTTGATTTCCGTATCGATCACGTGAGTTATCTGGTCTGGCGGGATTCCGTGTTGGTCCGTCAATTTTTTGTATATGAGATGATTGATGATTATCTCTCTGTCTATCTCTCGAATTTGAGGGCCTTTGTGGATCCTCGTTCTCGCGATTTCTATTGTAGATACCACCTGGTTGTAGCTCTGGATTCTGATCGATTGGTATGACGCCAAAGTTGTCTGTTGTATCTCTAGATTGAGGGTAGCGATTTGAAACTTGAGGTCGATATGTGCTCACAGAACCGTAAGGACCATTGGGTGAATTTGTTTGGTAATGTGGTCTGTTGAGTTGTTCTTCCCCGTAATTTTCTGGTCTATCTCTGGAGTTTGGTCGGTAACTCGAACTTTGTGGTCGATATGTACTGATTGCACCATATGGACCTGTTGGAGAGTTTGTCACATAGTGAGGTCCAGTCAAAGGTGGCTCACTGCTCGTTGAATACCCGTAACCTCTATCAGATTCATAATCGGCCTGATGGTAGCTGCCTCCTCGTCCGGTAATGCATTTCTTCGATTGTGGATCAAAAACAAATGGTGGATCACATTGACATCTTTCAGGTGCTACGCACTGGCCGTTTTCGCATCCTTCTCGGCAAATTGGTTGGCAAGTGCCGTCGTTGTCTTCGCCATAACCCGGTTTGCAGGTGCATACGTCTGGTGAATGGCACTCTCCATTTATGCAAGATCTTGGGCAACGTGGTACGCAGGTTTCTGGAGTATAGCGTGAGATGTCGTAGCTGAAACATACATCAGTGAGTTTTCTCCTTTTCCGGAAACATTAAATATAAGTGAGTCTGGAGTAAGCTGGGCAAGACCATCTGTAGTGGGAGAAGAGGAAAATGGGATCCGAAACGGATGTGCTCTGTTTGTTCTATGTTTGAGTGCAACAAATTTTCTTTAGATTTTTTCGGAGCCCCCGAGAGCCGTAAGACTCAAAGAGGGACCACTTTTGGACCTACCTATTCTCGAAAAATCATATCTCCGACTAAGCTCAACCTTTTTTCACATACTTGGATGCATTTTCTTGTGAAGACTAGTACTTTCACGAAAAAAACTAGCCAAGGCCAACAGTTCAGTTTAGCAACTTCTAGGAGTGATCTGCTGAGAGCAAATTCTAGTTACATTTGAGTCTTATTCGAGATGATGGAGCCATAGTGGTCGGGAGTAGGAGGGGGGGGGTCAATGTTCCAAAAATGGCAAGCAAATCTGCGCATGTAGTCATTTTCTACTACTCGTTACGAGTAGAATCCCGTTAGAATCAGATTCGGAGCTGATCGGTTCTTCAAATGCGAGCAAGAATAGAGCTTTCCCATATGAACAACGCGTGGATCGTTATTTTCCGGTGATATATGCATGCAGGCTGACTACATCTCATAACCTCTGTGTTTCCCCAATTTTTTACTCAGTTTGGCTATTCAGAAGTTCATTTCAAAATCTTCAAATTAGAATGAAGCACGTCTTATGTTGCTGATGTGCAACCGAATGATACTAAGAACCACATGTGAATATCTGCGTCAACCTGCTATACTTATCCAAATTTACTCTGTTTTCCATGAGTTTAATCAAAACCTTGTTTCAAAGTCCAGGAAATGGAAAGAAAGATTAGGAACAGAGTATACGGGTGAGAAAAGCGAGGAGGAAACAGTCCTTATGAATGACACGAAACGTTTTATCAAACGGAGTAACTAATCATAACACGAATATTATTCTCACTTCTATTTGCTTCAATTTCAGCGGAATCAAACGTGCTTCATTTTATTCTGCAGATCCTGAAATGAACTTTTGAATGAGCTCGACTAACAAGGGGAGGACCTGACCTTTGGATCACCAATCCTTTCCAAATTTTTTTCACAGTTTTGTGTCACCTAGAATACGAAGAATCCACAGTAACTCCGTCAAATGGGCCTTCTGTCCAGAGCTACAAGTAAAAATGTTAGCATTGGCAGTACATCATCTGTATATATCACTTTTCAACATGAGCTTATATGTGACATGGTGATGCCATAGGCTGTAACTTTGAACAGGAGGCTCATTTGACGGAGTTACTCTGGATTCTTCATATTCTGGGTAATACAAAACTATAAAAAAATTTTGGACGAGATTGGTGATCCAAAGGTCTGGTCCTCCCCTTGTAAGTTGGAAAATTTGGGGCAATGCAGAAGTTATGAGATGTATACGCTCTGCATGCATATATTACCGGAAGTAAATGATCCACGTATTATTCATGTAGGAAAATACTATTCTTGCGCGAACTTTAAGGCCATGCGGTAGCCGTGCAAGCTAAATTTTGTTCCCAGAATACTCAAATTCTTTTGCGATTTGGGCTAAACGACAAGTTGTGCCACACTTGTTATCATCCAACTTGAATGGCTCAACACGTCGTTTAGCCCAAATCGCAAAAGAATTTGAGTATTCTGGGAACAAAAATATGCGTATATTATAGGTTAGGATGTCCCAGGCGCTCAATGGTCCCCACTTTTCTGCAATAATCTAATGATTTGGGCTGAACACTGAGTTGTCGAGAATAAATCGGATGATAACAATAACTAGACAACTCATCTCAAACTTTGTACCATTAAAATTTTCACATAAGTGATGAATGGAACTTTACGGCCGGGCTGCACGGCTACTGCATGCCCTTAAAGGACCGAGCAGCTCCGAATCTGATTCCAAGGGGATTCTACTTGTAACAAGTGGTAGAAAATTACTTAGTGCTCAGATTTGGTTTCTATTTTTGGACCATTATACCCCCTTTTCCCTAACACTGTGTGCTCCTCCTGAAAATCAGCAATGAACTTTTACCAGTGACCATTTCGAACGTCTTCTCAAGACTTACGAGCTGAACACTGGTAAATCTATGATCGAGTGAAATAGGGATACGCATATGTTTTTTCAACTCAAAACGACTGTCTGAACACGATTTTCAGGGTGGTTCAGCTCTAGAACGTCATCAAATTTTCTACGGCGCCAAAACACGCATTGGAGTCTATATTTTCGTTGAGATAAATGGATGATATTTCAAAGCTGAACTTACCTCAATATTGTTCTTAGACGGTCATTTTGAACCGTGATAATGTATTTTCATCCACATTTCAGTCGTTTATCCCATTTGGAAGCTAGAACGAGTAAAATCATGCTCACGACCGGCTGAGACCAAAAAGCAAAAATAATGCCCATGGAACCTACAGCTCGATCCTGGCTCGAAACTCGTCTCTGCAAGTTTTTACACGTACATGGGGATTCTTTGGGGAATACTCCGACATATTTTGGTGCAAATTTGTGCAGATGGGATCATATGTTACTATCGCCAGCGACGCTGGTTTTGCGGAAATTGCGAAGAACGGCATTTCAGGATGCGTATGCATAAAAAGGAAATGAGCGTACTCCCAAAATTTTTTTTGGTATAATCAGAGATCCGAAGAAAGACACTGGAGGATTTCGGTGGGACATTGATGTGGGAGTTTTTAGTAGTTTAGCTCTGAATTTTTGATTTCTTGATAAAATGCCAACCTTCCCACCGCAGTCACTCATATAAGATTGAACGTAATTAACTTGTATCAGTCGTAAAATTGTAGGTTTTGAGAAGTCCTTCATAGTAACCATTGGTAAGAGTCGATCATTGCGTTCTTAGTTGGAGCTAGATCTCTTTGAACAAAACCAAAAAATGCTTAAATCTGCTCTTACCAGTCAGCTTGTATAAGTTGCTAGACTGTTGAGCAAGTTTTCCCATCAACAAGTACGTCAAAAAAAGTTGAGTCTGGTTGGAGCTATGGATTTTTGTTAATAGACTAGGATAGAACCTAAACAGGGCCTTTGGCCCATGACGGGGGGAGGGGGGAATGAAAAGTCCAAAAATCTGCGAGCATGACTTAAACATAATGAAAACAGGAGATAAATTGTTTTGGATTCTTTCCCAACCCTTCTGTGATGGTTTTGTCCAGCTCGCTCCAGGATAACTCGAATATACTCGAGTTTATAGATATAAATTAATATATTCGAATCGATTGCAGGATATTTTTCTAAATATATATAAACTGGCCCTATCGGTTTTTCCTGCTACATGAAGATCTGGAACTGATTGCCCAGATTCTATACGAGGCATATTTGAGGGTCGACAAAAGTCTCAGATTCTACACACTTTTCATATGAGATTTGACTCGAGATTATGAGTATTTTAGATTTTTGAAATACACTGTTACGACTCAATCTTTCCACTTGGGCTTGTCAGAATGACTCTGGAGAGAGTTATAATTGACAGCTATTGTAGAAATGATGATAAGTTCGGGGTAGTTGTGACTACAAAAATTCGATTCAATCTAGTCAAATATATTGATTTATTTTGGCATTAGGCTCACGGAATGCCTAATACTATGTTAGCTTATCAACTCTCCGTGGAGAACTATATAAGATGGCCTACGAATTTTCATAGTCACAGCTACATTCATCATCTTTTGCATTATACCCATCTTTCTCAAACGTGTCGTCATTCCTACAATAGCTGTCAATGACAAGTCTCTCCAGGGTAATTCTCGCACACTCTTGAATTACGAGATTTCCGCTCTTGATTCAAGATATTTTGTTTGTAGGGCAAGTGAAGAAACTGGGATAACACGGTGTGTGTTAAACATCTAAAATTCCAATAACCTCGAGTCAAATCTTATATAAAAAGTGAAAAGGACCTGACACTTTTGTCGATCCTTAAATATGTCACGTGTAGATTCTGAGCGATTTAACATTCTCAGTTCTTCTATGGTTGGGCATAGAGGTTCGGGTCAGTTTCAGATCTCCAAGTAGCAGGAAAGACCAATATAGCCAATTCATATATTTATTATTGTTTTGAAATTGTTAAAAGTCTATTGTTAAGATCAGAGTGGAATAAGTCTGAGGTCTGAAACTGCTTCAACTATTTTGAGAATATTTTGGAGAGCATGATGAAGTTTCGTACTAATAATATGTTCATTAACAATGCACTGAATTGAGTCTCGACACTCTCTTGCTTACGCAGGCTCAAGAGAAATAAGTCAGAGTTTAAGTAAGATCTCAAAAATATATGGTGTGATAGATTGCGTTCCTTCTGTACTTTGTATTCATTGTTAAAATAGCGAGACGTAATTAGTCATCTGGAAACTTTCATGACTCATCCCAAGGTTCAAAGATCATTAGAAATTTGATATGGCAACTGTAGTATTCAACAATTCAACTAGTCTTGAATCTTTGCCGGCGACTAACTGAGAATATCTCAAATCATGTGCTGAGATATCAAAAAAGAATGCTTCCATTCGATCAATGGTGAGGATAACAACGTAGTTTATAACATCTTCGGATGAAGCTGAGCACTTGATATGAGACTGTGCTTTTATCACGTTAGAACAAAAGTGAATCAAATGACAAAAAGTGAGAGCTCAATGGATGTACTTATTTTTCCCCTTCTGTTGCAAATTTAAAATCAGTAAAATGGCTGCTTCCAACTGAGAACTAATAATGCGTCATGACAACAAGACCCTAGTTTTACACCCTCAATACTTGAACAAAGTACTCACCCATCATCACAAAGGCACATCTCAGGCCTGTAACATTGTCCGTGAGGGCAACCGCTTTCACAAACAGGCTCACAATGCTTAGTCTCATTCAACCTGTATCCCTGATGACATTGGCATTGTCTCGGAGCCACGCAATCGCCATTTTCACAATCGTGCAAGCAAACTGGTCTACAAGCTCCATCCCGTTCTTCAAAACCAAATAGGCAAGTGCAGACTCCGGGTGAAAAGCAGTATGCATTTTCAGCACATGGTCTGTGACATATGGGTTTACATACTCCATTTTCGGGATGCCAGTTTTCTTCACACTGACACTGATTTGGCCCAACACATTTTCCACCAAAACAGCCCTCGTCACAGTTAGTCTCGCAAAGACCAGAATCTGGATCTCGAGCATAACCTTCGCAGCAGTCTATTACGGTTACCCAACCTGGGCTACTTCCATTCTAGAAAAAATTGGCGAGTTGTAATATTTGGGAAGGGGTTGGGAGATTTTATTGTCAAAAGGGGCTGAAGTTTTACAAACCGATTTGATTGGAGGTGTCTGGGAACCAGATGCTAATTGGATTGAACCTGATGATAATTTGTTGGCCACTTCATCGTCGTAACTAGAATATGATGTGCGAGATATTTATCATTCTATTTCAGAGGGAAGCAGCTCAGCTTCGTTATCCAATTTGCAAACTTCCGAGTTCCATAGAAAATACTTGAGTGCTATTTGTTTTGTTGGAAGGAGAGCATTCAAAAAATAAAAGCGAGAAAGTACAACAGTAGATTCGGCCTCTTGGTAGAATCACTTGTAGCCTTAACCTCTATTTTGCATATTTCATCCCAATGAATTACCTATAGGATCTGATCCTAGCATCTTTATTTCGCCAAACCAGGAATGATCTGAAATAATCGCATGGCAGAAACTCGAAAGGAATAAATATGTAGGCTAATCAACTTTATAAAGTGAGCTTGCAAGCTTTGCGATGATAAAATTACTTGAAACCAAGAGATTGTAGATCAATTCTTTCGAATGAGATGGTATCTGGGATCCAATTTTTGTAAGCCAGGATTCTCAAAACTGTCGGTCATCTCTTTTGAAATTGTTCATTCTATGTTACCAACACATAGACAGCTTTAGATAAGAACCGTATGAATCAAAGTCACACACTCGGAATTTAAATCTGGTATTTTTAGGGCTTTTTTCATCCAAAGCCACTTCATGAAAACTTCTTATACCATAACTCCGATCAAGGGTTTATTTGCATTATCTCGAAATAGTTTCACCGGTAAGTGATCACTCACAAAATCAGACTTCACAATAGCAAAGCGATATTTTCAAAACCTGAGATTGGCTTACACCGGATTGGCTTGTCTGAAATCGTCCATATGCCCTTTTTATCGAGGACCTTTTCAATGGTTGCTGCGAGAATATCAAATTAAACATACTTAGAGATTGATAAATGTAAAGGTTCATGAGGTCAAAACACTTTATGTCACTACGTTACATACCACAAAATAGGACTGATATACAGTATAATATATGTATACTTTTGTGAAAATCTACAGGCAGCAGAGCCAAATTTTGGAGGAAAAGAATTCATATTTAAAATTCTCATGCATATGATACAAGTGGCTCCATACGGTAGCGGATCCAATCAGTGGTCGAAGAAAAAAAAAAGATTAATGCAAATTGAAGTACTACTCGAAAACTCACGGAATCCTTTTGTAACACGTGCCATTTTCACTGGTTGGAAAACTAACATAGTTGGCATCTGGACTAGTCCTAATACTTAAAACAGCTGATACAATTATTGTCAAATAAGAGAATAAAAGTAGGCATGGCTTTCTAGACATCTTGACTCGTTCAAAGTTATGAATAGACTATCTAGTCGGGATTTGGATCTTGGCCATTGAAACAGATTATCTTGAGCGGGGTCGGGAGGTCAATGCGAGTGGAACTATGGATGAAATGATTTGCGATCAATCGTAGGATTTGAGATAAATGGTGAGTCACACATGAGTAGTCTATTTTTTCACGCGTTGTTGATATCCATCATCATGAAGAGCAGAGTGACATATTGGATTAAAAAAGTGACAAATGGGTCAAATTATCTATCATTTTATTATCAAATATAATTGTACATTGAATGTCACATAAATATGAACTAAAATCCGAATTCTGATAACACGCTCCAAACACATGATCATCATTTACTAACTCACTAAAAAGTTCATAATTAGCTTCTCATGACGATTATAGATTGATTCAGATTCGTATGCTGTGGCGAAGCTCTAGTTATATTAGAAAATCATGATTATTGGAGATATTATTTGATATGTTACAACGCAACAATTAAATATCTTCACAAACATTCATAAAAGTCTTTGGATATTCTAGAAACTGTACGAGAAATATGTATTGTACTATGATAGAAAATACGCAGTGTGGGGAAAGGCCATGAATTACGTAAGGGAGGATTTCATGATTTTAGACCACGCTTCACTCTAGCAAGATATTGAAAAGGAGTTTCACGCGAACCGTTGAAGCGGTAAGACGTACCGACAAACGAGTAATTCGCGAGTTCCGCGTGTTTACCTCGTGTTATGAGTTAGTGAGTGAGTCTGACTATGAACGTGCGGAAATTTAAGATTCCAAATACAGCATAGAACATCGGCTGTGGGAATCAATCTCCCACGTAATTTGCCTCTTCTCAGAAGAGCATCGCAAATGTCACCGGTCACGGAGACAAATGCAGCCTCCAGTTCACAGAAAATGAATCAAACGCCACAGAAAAATAACTCTACCGCAAGGAAACCATATGCCGTCATGGCAGAACAAATGGAATGTCCAACAAACGAACAAGCGATAGTCCTTGATTCAATCGAGGGCTTGACAATTGAAGATTATGCAGTAGCCGTAGCCACAGTAGTACCAGCAATTGATATCACGTACATCTCTCGTATTTCTCAAGGCTGCGTCTGTCTTTACCTGAGTAAGAAAGAAATAGTCGACCGTCTCACTGAATCGAAAACCGAAGTGATTATCAAAGGGCATACCCTTGAAATTCGTCCTTTAGTATCAAAAGCCCAACGCATTATCCTGTCCAACGTACGACCTATTATTCCATCGAGTATGATTGTCGCAGAGTTGGCTGAGCTAGGCATCAAGCCGGCCTCACACATAACGAAAATGAGAGCAGCAATCAACGCCCCAGGATTTTCACATGTTCAAAGTTTTAGGAGACAGATGTTTCTTCGACCCGAAGACGTAGCAAAATTACCAGAGACACTGAAAATTCATTTGGAAGACACTGACTACTGGATCTATCTCTCTACGGAGACAGTAAAATGTTTCTTGTGTGGTGAGGAATGCCACAAAGCAATACAATGTGAAAAATCGAAGGATCTCGACAAAACGGTACCAGCTACTAGCCAGGTTGACATTGTGACTGATGAGCATGCATATCCTGCTAATTACGGGATCTTCAAGAGACCCCTGAACCCTGAATCGTCAACAAGTGAAAAAAGTAGTCAAGATGATGAAACAAAAGTGAAGCCACCCAAGAAAAAAAAATCAAGAAAATCGAGAATCAACCTCTTGATTTCTCGACCGTGGTCGATAAGTTGGAACCAGCCAAAAAGTTCATTTTAGACAATCAAGAAAAGTATCGTGTGACTTTTGAGCAACTAGCTAAATTTGTGAGCGAAGGATTTGTGAAATCTGACGTTGCGGCTTCGGCCCGCTTGTACACCGACGATGTAACAACACTAGAAAATCTGCTGACTGATATTTATCCTTCAATTCTTGACAAGACTATGAAGGGCCGTATAACGAGGATGAGAAATCGACTCAAAAATCCAGAAGCCGAGTCTTCGACAGGTGACGAGTTTTGTGCATCAGAAACGGAGTGATCAATGACCACGCTGCGATTAAAATGGATAACGAATCAACAATAGCTTCGTCTCTACGAATTCTATTCTGGAACACACGGAGCATCGCTCAACGGGAACAAGATCTGCGCGTGCTGATTAGAGACTATGATGTATGTATTTGCGTAGAAACATGGCTCAATGATGACGATTTTGAAATTCCAGGTTTTTTGAGCTATAGAAAAGACAGAGTGTATAGTTCAGGAGGAGGCATTGCAATTTTCATTCTTAGTCATTTAGCTTTTGTTGATATAAATAATATTCGAGTCCCAAATCAGTTTGTAGAAATGTGCGGTGTGAGAATCACCAATACCATCCCCACTCTTGACTTGATCGTATGCTATAGAGTACCTAATCACACGTTATCCTACGAAGCTTGGTCGCAATTGATTTCAAACGTAAATAACAACAATCATTGTATCTTAATGGGAGATTTTAACTCTCATAATTTGAAATGGAACTGTGACTATAATGACATGAATGGTACGAGACTTGAGCAATGTATCGATGACTACAATTTAATCTTGCAAAATCCACATACGAAAACTCGTATCGACGCTCATTCCAAGAAACAATCTAACCTCGATCTAATCATTTCGACCCGAAATCTGTCTGATAAAGTTATTGTTAATACCATGGAAGAGACATACGGTTCTGATCACTATCCCATTTGTATCGAATTAAGCATGGAAAAAAACCTTTACACTAAGAAAACTTTCAAAATTAGATCCTTAAAAACTGATTGGTTGAAATTCGAAAAATGCCTCGATGAGGCCATTCCAGAATTTTACTCAAGTGAGTATGAAGCTTTGTCGGCTAGAGATAAATATGAATTTTTTGTTGAGAAAATCGTTCACGCTGTCCGGGTTAGTACACCTCCTAAAATTATGAAAAATTGGAAGAAAAAAGGCAATCCTGTCCCATGGTGGGACGAGGAGTGCAATGAAGCCAAGCAAAAACGGAAAGATTCATTCAAAGTTTGGGAGAGAAGTAAAAACTTGGACGATTGGATCACTTACAAACAATTCTGTGCTATTGCGAAAAAATTGTTGAAAAAAAAGAAAAAAGAAAAATTCAGAGAATTCGCGCGTAGTATCAATCATCGCAGTGATGCAAAGTATGTATGGAATAAATGCAAGATCTTGAAGAATAAGTGGACCAAAGTCGAATCGACCCACGTGACGGAAAATTTACAGTCTCGCAACAAAACGAATGAAGCTTTGAGTAAAATCTGCCCTGACTGGGTACCGACTGATCCTGATTGGATTCCAGAATCACAATGTAATGAATTTTTTGATCAAGCTTTCAATTTCTCAGAATTTAACGTAGCTCTCGATTCATCAAAAACGAAGTCCTCTCCCGGCATGGACGGAGTAGATTATATGATCTTGCAAAAACTACCTCTGAAATACAAGCTTCTCCTCTTGGACATATACAATGATATGTATAAAAAAAGTGAATTTCCCGAGACCTGGAAACAATCATTCGTCCATTTTATTGATAAACCTGATGGTAAAAGTGTCCGACCAATAGCTATCACTTCTTGTTTATGCAAATTATTTGAATCTCTCGTGAAAGGTAGGCTAAATTTTTGGTTAGAATCTAATGACCTATTACCTCAAGATCAAAGCGGCTTTAGAAAAGGAAGATCATGTATAGATAATCTCATTAACTTAACTTTAGAGATAGAGGAAGCTTTTTTGGATAAAAAAGACGTTCTAGCAGTTTTCCTTGATGTCTCAGGAGCATTTGACCATGTTATAATTGACATTCTTTTATCTAAGCTGAAAGAAATTGGTTGCTCAGAGCAGCTGATCAGATTCGTAAAATACATCACTTATCAGAGGTATGTTTTCACTGATATTTTGGGAGAAGAATACAGGACTGCGTATAAAGGCGTCCCACAAGGTGGGGTCCTCAGTCCCCTACTGTATATTATATATGTTTCGAAAGTTATGTGCAATATTGCAAAGTCTGTAAAGAAATCTCAGTTTGCAGACGATACAGCTATATATTGCAAGACCTTGTCACCAGACAAGGGTAAAAATTTAATCGAAAGATCACTTCACATCTTAAGTCAAAATTTCCGTGACTTAGGCCTTGAACTTTCAGAGTCCAAAACAGTTCTTATCCACTTTAATAACAAAAACATTCGACCCGGAGAGGTAGAGATCAAGGTTAACAACTGTGAAGTAAAATCGTGTGCTCAAACCAGATTCCTCGGCATTATTTTCGACTACCGGCTAACGTTCATACCACAAACCACTGCAGTCCAGCAAAAAGGTGGCAAGGCTCTCAATATACTAAGATTTCTTTGTGGAACTTGGTGGGGCTCAGACCCAGAAACTCTTGTTATCATATATAAAAGCTATGTTCGGTCGATAATCGATTACGGCAGCTTTTTATATCTGTCGAGTAGGAAAACAAACATTGAGAAAATTGAAAAATTGCAATATGCTGCAATCAGAATTGCTCTAGGGTATCGATGTAGTAAACCGACAAACATACTAATCGCTGAGTCCAAATTGCCTTATATTGAAGATAGAGCGATCCACCTATGCAACTGTTATCTTAGCAAAGTTTCATCTAATGTACAATCCTCCCCGTATCAACGTATTCAGACCTACTATAGAAAGATCATGAAAAAACCTCAACGATGTAGAAAAATACTTGATAAATGTATCAGAAATGTACAGCTTGCTACTGATAGTATTGTGAAACACCCATCTTACGGTATATATTTGCAAAGCTTTGATAGTATTTTGTGTTGTATCCCTGTTGACTTAGAATTCGCATCTAAACTCCTTGTTTCAAATAATGTTGACCTTGAGATGAATGAATACGTCAAAAAGAATAATGCCCTATCTATTTATACCGATGGCAGTAAGATCGACTGTAACGTATCTGCTGGAGCATCATGCTGGTGCCCAGAAATGGACATAGAGATTAGTAAGAGCCTCTGTAAAGATGCTTCTATTTACACTGCAGAATGTGTTGCTCTAGATAGTGCATTAGATCTTGCTCTAGAGCACAGTGATAGAAATTGTCTCATTCTTTCTGACTCGCAGAGTGCATTGAAAGCCTTAATGAATCCCAAGATGGAAATCAAATTTAATCCTTATCTACTCAGTTTGAAGAAAAAGTATCTAGAATTCACTCGTCGCACTCCAAATAATAGTACACTAAATTTTGTATGGATCCCTTCGCACTCTGGAATCCAAGGAAATGAAAAAGTAGACTCTCTGGCAAGAGCAGCTACCGAAAAAGAGCCCCTAGATTCCCTTAAGATTCCGTTCACAGATTTGTTCCGAGGTTTCAAAGAGCAAGCAATTGCGAATACTCAAACTACCATCATTGAAGAAGGTGCCAAAAAGGCAAAAGAATATGTTCAATTCTATCACAACGCTGGTTCAAAACCTTGGTATCATACAATGCAACTACCTAGAGAAGTTTCAGTTACTATTAATCGTATTAGAGCCAACCACTACAGCTTAGCTTAATCTCTAGCTCGAATTCATATCATTGAAAAATCTGAATGTGAGTGTGGTAATGCAAACCAAGATATAGAACACATTCTGTGGCAATGTGAACTGTATGATCAACAGAGGACTAAATTCATCAGGAGCCTCAGAGCTCTTGGTCACCAACTACCAATGTGCGTAATGGTGATTGTTTATAAACCGAAAAAACAAGTATGTTATTTGATCCATGATTTTTTGAACGATTGCGGTCTTAGAGTTTAAGTACCATATGTGAATTTGATTTTGTATTGCCAATATAAACTTCCATAGAGAAGTTTGAAGTGCTAAATAAAAAAAACAAAAAAAAGATATTGAAAACTGAAAATCGCTGACTCATACATATGTGGAGCGTGAGAAATTGGGGAGACCCCCCTCCCCCCTAAAACTCTCGCGTAATTTAAGGACGTTCCCCTAATATATTTTGTGTAAGCGAGGCTGTAGTATCTCGTAAGTTATCGAGATAAAATCATGATTGAAATGCATCATAATCACAAAATACATATTGATTATTCAGTAAAACTTATCGAGAATTCCCTAGAATATTATGTCACTCAAGCTATACGTCCATCAACTAAATTGATATTCAGCATATATATCTACACATGTAACCAATATTACAATTTTCAATGAAGTAATGCCTTTGTGCAATGGACCGAGCAGAGAAACCGCTCATTTGTCAAATGCATCTGTTCCAAATGCAGAAATCGATCACATAACAATTCGTTGGCACGTACAAGCCATTTGTTGATTCACTCTACATGATTTTCTTCTCTTTTTTCATTACGTCTTTGATAAACTGCTCCTACACATAAAATATCAATTTGATATTCTATATAAATCTTGTGAAATTCATTGGATAATATCTCGCTGTAGAATATATTTCTTTTACAGTTTATTGTATTCGAGTTTTTATCAAATTGATGAACAGGAAACTTATAAACCTGTTCGGTTTTGCAGCATTCTATACAACAGCCAGAGAGTAGCTGTGATTGCAACTTTACATGTGAGTGTAGTGCTCATGAAATATAGTTGAATATACAAATTTCCATTTACTATCAAAATTTCTTTATTCCAACAGATTATACAATTACCATACAAAACATAAATACCCTATAGTAAATATACAAAGTTATACGATATCATTCGGTGCGATATTGTAAATTTCATGTTTCGTATACTTTTTCCAAATTGTATCGACTATGTTAAAACCTATCGGAAGTCAATATTGACTCTAGATTAGAAATTTATTTCAGAAATTAGTTTAGGAAGGATTCAAGTCTAGGAATTGCAATAGCCTCTTGAAATATTTAATGAATCAGCGTAACCAGACTCTGCAAAGAATCCTAGAATTCTACAATTCTCTCAGACATCACTGGTTACGTCATGGAAGTCCAAAGAATCTATGGACATATTAAAACTACATATAGATCAAAAAAAAAACCCATATGGAGAACTCATTCATACCCAAGTGAATTAATAAAGTAGTAAATTTCAATAATGGTCACTTTTTCTGCTGAATCGCCATTCGTTTTTCAAGCTACTTGTAAGCCTATTCTATTTTTCGCAATACGAAAATGTATTATTGCAATTTTTCGATATTTGGTTGCTTACAAAATTGCAAAAAATAGTATTCGCAAATCGTTCATGAGGTTCTCCGCTTTCGAGCGATTATTTCTACCCTCGTCTGCGGCTCGGGCTAAAAACCAATCGCTTAGAAGCGAGCTACAACCTCATAAACTCGGTGCGAAATCTACTATTCTCTCACTAGGGTTTGTACTTAGGTTAGTAACCATCTTTGTAACGATTTATCAAAGTTTTGATCGATATAGTAGGAATCGATCGTTTTTGTATTTATCGCTCGTGCGGAAATTCAATATTACTAGAAATGAATTTATCGGTTATACGAGCCAAATCCATCTATCATTGCCAGGTGAGAACTGACAATGATATTCAAGCTGTATTATAACAGCCCTCTCGAAAATTCGATTAAAGACATCAAATTTTCGGCGCTCCAAGGAACGTTATTTTACGTCCACTACTTGGAACATCTTTTAAGAGAAAGATCAGAGATGAAAAAAATCCACCCGAGGTGGGTCCTGAAAGAGGTCGTGGGATCAGGACCAACCTCGGGTGGATTTTTCTCATCTCTGATCTTTCTCTCAAGAAATGCTCCACGTAGTGGACGTAAAATAACGTTCCTTGGAGCGCCGAAAATTTGATGTCTTTAATCGAATTTTCGAGAGGGCTGTTATAATACAGCTTGAATATCATTGTCAGTTCTTACCTGGCAATGATAGATGGATTTGGCTCGTATAACCGATAAATTCATTTCTAGTAACATCTTTGTAACGGTTTACTAGTGCAAAAAAATTATTCTGAAAAATTCGCAGGTTTTCAAATCTGGCTACCTTGTCAATAACAAGACCCCCAGGATGATTCTATTTGAATAACAAAGTATCACGAGGGAATTAAATCTAAACTGTCATAGCCATGAAACGAAGAAACTTCCCTCCCCCTCTAATACTTCAGCTTACCTATAACTCTGATTCATCACTAATGTCTCTTTGCGCATAACGAATCTTGATGAAGCATACAAGAAAAAAATCTCATGGCACATTCAATCTAGAAGTCATTTTTAGCAGCCAAAACTCCACATCTAGAACTTTTATTAGCTTGTAGACCAGCCAAAAACTCCGAAATTTGCAGGAGGTAGCATGTATCAATCACGACATTTCTATCTCACATTCATTTCAGTCAAGGCACGTTGTACTTGGTAAAATTCAGTGGCGCCGAGAGAGGTATCTCATCATAAATATGTTCGAGTACGTCGCTCTCATCCTGTGCCATTGAGGCCGTCTTCAACGATCCTGAACAATTACAACTTGCTGGCCTGTCGTAATGGCTCTCCAACAGATCTGCAATTTTTTAAACAAAGTCGGCTATTTTATATCCTGATAGCCTCTATATTCTCGGAAACGTACCCGGATGCAAAAATTCTCTCAGAAAAAGGTAAAAGTAGTAAGACTCATAAGGTTGAGTAATAGCTCACAACAAGGGAATTAGATTCAAGCTTGAGATATCATCCAACGAGGATATCCGCACTACAAATGGGTAACGCCCATTCAAAAAATCAGCCCTGACCCAGGTGCGCGAGCCATCACTCGTTTCTCGTTTTATCGATCGACGATCCGAGTCTGATTGCAAACCGGATGAATTCAGATTTCCCGGGCTGACTTGCTGTATTCACTTCTTTCCCTCAATTTATTGAAAATTTTCGATACGGTCACAAGGGTTATATTTTATAACGCAAGAATGGATCTCGCGTCGAGGGCTTCACTGGTATAATAATTGGCTTTGTGGAAGCCTGTTATGGCGTTTCTTTTTCTATTTTTGAAGCATTTTGAGAGTCGAAGGCCGTATACATATGAGTCATTCTTTTTAATATCGCCAGGTTTTGTGGCGGGGGTCAGGGATTTTTCTGTAACTTTAGGTACATGTTGTATATGATAGAAGAAGATGAAAAGCACAGTTTTTAGGTCCCGAAAGTCATCCGCGCGAGTTTGGCGCCCTATTTTCGTTTTCAAAATTCGTGAAAAATTCGATTTTTCAACTTTTTGATTGATTTCTCACCAGTATAGAACCCGGTAAAAAAATTATCCAAGACACATATTTCGACGTAAAATGAGCTGAATTTTACGAAAAAAATACTCTTAGATCCGTCAAAGGTAAACATAACCTCAAAAAAGTGGGGTTTTTCAGAAAAACACAATTTTCAAGTCTTAGGCCCTATTTTATCTCAATTTTGACATTTTTATCGGATCCCTCGTCAAATTTTAGGTCGAAAACCGTTTCCATAAAATTGGGCTGAAGATGGGTTTGGCCACCATAATAACAACTTTAGTAGCAGGGTCGTAAAAATAGCGCTAAATTGTTCGTTTCGGGAGGGACACTTATAACACTGGACAACAAAATGTTGGTTCATAAGTAGCGCATTGATCAAACAATGACTTTTTCGTGTATTTTTCGACGCAGAAACCGAATCCGAAACCAGTTTTGCACCTAGACATTAGGAATTTTTTTAAATCGCGAAATACTGAGCTTCTAAAAAACTGCGTTTTTAGCGTTTTTTGATGATTCTGTAGATACATGATTTTGATGGTGCAACCTTGCAGCGGGCTTTGAGCGTACCCAGACTATGATTTATGACGTATTTCGAGCTGCTGAACACGATGGAAGTTGTTTTAGAGGGCTAGCATGCGTTCGAAACAAAGGACGAGCTGATTTTTTGAGTTGCTATCGGGAGAGTTTGGACGATTTCGTGATAAATCTCAAAGTGCTCACGAAATTGATCAGAAACACCCTTTTGGATCTCACGAGGGCGCATTCTTTTCGTATTTGTACACGCAGTGAGGGAAAAATATTTGCAATCGCCTAGAAATAGATGAGTGGAATATACGTGTATTATTCCGAAAAGAAACTTTTGATCTATTCCTGAGGTAAGCTCAAGCTTTCTCGTAATGAGTCAAAGCAGTTTCCTAGTCTCATGTGCTTCTGAGAACATATAGGTAGCCGTTTGCAACCAGCCCAAGATGGTACATCTGACGCTGAGTATTCTTATTCACTCGCCTCCAGAATAGAATCATTGGAGTGCCCACATTAGCTTAAGGTGAAAAACGATGTAACTAGGTTGATGACATATTCATGGTATGTCAAGGTAAGTTCCGTGACCTGAACCGAGTTTAGGTCTCCGGGACTTCTGATACCGTATCCTAGCAACAAAATGACATTGTTTTAATAGTTTGAGTGACTTCTACGTACAAATACTCGAGCTTTGATCCAATACGAGGAGGCTTGAACTCACTCGAGGAATAGATCTCGAAACAGATCAAAAGTTTCTTTTCGGAATAACACGCGTATATTCTACTCATCTATTTCTAGGCGATTACAAATATTTTTCCCTCACTGCGTGTACAAATACGAAAAGAATGCGCCCTCGTGAGATCCAAAAAGGTGTTTCTGATCAATTTCGTGAGCACTTTGAGATTGATTGCGAAATTGTCCAAACTCTCCTGATAGCAACTCAAAAAATCACCTTGTCCTTCGTTCCGAACGCATGCTAGCTCTCTAAAACCACTGCCATCGTGTTCAGCAGCTCGAAATACGTCAGAAATCATAGTCTGGGTACGCTCAAAGCCCGCTGCAAGGTTGCAACATCAAAATCATGTATCTACAGAATCATCAAAAAACGCTAAAAACGCAGTTTTTTAGAAGCTCAGTATTTCGCGATTTAAAAAAATTCCTAATGTCTAGGTGCAAAACTGGTTTCGGATTCGGTTTCTGCGTCGAAAAATACACGAAAAAGTCATTGTTTGATCAATGCGCTACTTATGAACCAACATTTTGTTGTCCAGTGTTATAAGTGTCCCTCCCGAAACGAACAATTTAGCGCTATTTTTACGACCCTGCTACTAAAGTTGTTATTATGGTGGCCAAACCCATCTTCAGCCCAATTTTATGGAAACGGTTTGCGACGTAAAATTTGACGAGGGATCCGATAAAAATGTCAAAATTGAGATAAAATAGGGCCTAAGACTTGAAAATTGTGTTTTTCTGGAAAAAACCACTTTTTTGAGGTTATGTTTACCTTTGACGGATCTAAGAGTATTTTTTTCGTAAAATTCAGCTCATTTTACGTCGAAATATGTGTCTTGGATAATTTTTTTACCGGGTTCTATACTGGTGAGAAATCAATCAAAAAGTTGAAAAATCGAATTTTTCACGAATTTTGAAAACGAAAATAGGGCGCCAAACTCGCGCGGATGACTTCCGGGACCTAAAAACTGTGCTTTTCATCTTCTTCTATCATATACAACATGTACCTAAAGTTACAGAAAAATCCCTGACCCCCCGCCACAAAACCTGGCGATATTAAAAAGAATGACTCATATATATGGATATAGTGATGAAAAATTGTTTCATACCTCGGAGATGGCTGGATAACTGTATGCCAACGGTGACGGTGCCATTCGCATATTCCACCGGCCTCTCGTCGAAAGTCAATATAGACGAGCCTGTTTCCGAGCCGCCCGAATATACTGGATTCATTAGCGATAAAGTACCTGAAATTGAATATTTTATAATGAGATGTATTTTAACTGGATACATTTTAGTCGATGTAATGAATTATCTTGCAATTTATCGATGGGGACGGATTACTAACATATTTTTCACACCGGGTAAGAGGTGTCACGTAAACGTAACTGAAGATGTGATTGATATTGGCGTGACAATATGTCGTTGATTCAACGATGACTTTGCGAGTCAACGGCAGTCAGGTATTTCCCCAAAATCATCCGAAGTCTGAATGGGGTTGTTTGAGATAGTACTGTACCAAGTTTTTTCTGAATTACTTTTTGATAACGTATCGAAATATGTAAGTAACATCCCATCAAGTCACGAGAATGAATCGCAGTTGATGTGATACGAATAAAGGAATTTTTATTTCATAAAATGTTATTAGCAGTCTAAATTTGGCTCAAAAACTGAGCACATGATTCTCATTAAACATCTTTCAAACGTTCACTGGGGAGGCAAAATCGTGATTCCGCAGTAAATTGCGAGAGAGTCATCAATTTAGAATCTATATAGTACATGGTCGAACTTTTGTGAGCCCCATCGGCAAGGTCCATTACACGAAAAGTTTTGACAGGCTTTTTGCAGGGCGGTGAGACCCACCGGTGAAGCTCAAAACATTTTCTGTAACGCAGATATGCATATGGATGATGAATAGTATCGGTCGAATTGTTCATGTCAATACCATCAGCCTCTAGAAGGACCTGGGCTTAAATATCTCCTCCAGGCTCGAATCTCTCGAATACGAAAAATGATAGGCTCAATCTAATCTTCTATTAATATGTCTTCAGTGCCAAAAGTTTTGAAATGCATGAACGTACAGATATTATAGAGGAGAGTATGCCCTTGAAAGAACAAATGTTCTCCCATGCAGCGCGGAAACTTTTCTTCTCGACAAATCGAAGACCCCTGGTTGTTGACCATGTTCGATATTTTCCAAAGTGTATTGACTCACCTTGTAAGTTTTGAAATGAACTTCCAAATAAGTTGGGATACGTCAAAAACTGTGGGATTTGGAAAAAATAATCTAATATTTATCGATTGATCTCGAATCATTGCGTGAAAAATGGAAATCTTGCGATAACTCGCCCAAATCAAGTTCGATACCGGGACAGGCGTGTGAATATGCTCATTATAACATAGAAAAAATGCCCACGATATAAGAGCTCCGAATGGGCCTCACCAAGGGAGCCCACCGAGGTGAACCTTTTAAGTCGGTAGAAATGAAGTACCTCGAGGAAGAGTCCCAATGGTGACGTCAAGGTTCTTTCCGGGATCATTATCCTCTTCTGTGTACTGCCTCTCAATTTTGTCTTGGCTGTACATTGATAGAGCGGCCTTGAGTAACCTCGAACACACGTGGAAAATCATGAGTACGGCAACGGATGTGAGTCCAATCGAGATTAAACCTCCAACAACTATCATTGCTGCATCGTCAATCGGAATTGCAGACATTGATGCATCGTCACATAATTTCCCAGCCCACCCATAGTGGCAGCTGCAGGATCTGTTCTCTACGTTGCAAACCCCGTGAGCACATTGTCCTCCACACGCATGAACACAGTGGGAATTTCCCAGATCGTCATCATCCGCCGGTACGTAAAAATCATTGCAGGCACATTTTTGCGGTTCAACACATTGCCCGTTTTCACAACTGTGATCGCAACGCGCTTTGCATATCGTTGAATTGTTGGCGAATGATAAATCGTAACCATCCTGCAGGAGATTTAATTTTGATCAAAGATTCAAGATTCATTGAATATGACGGAAACTTTCGAATACTTACGGCACATGAATCGCAGACAGAATCTGTATCCTTACAGAATCCGTGTTCGCATTCGCATTTTACAATGCAAGTCGAATTTACGTCAGAAGCATTTTTTTTCACATAGCCATCGATACAGGTGCATTCATTGGGTGCAGTACATTTTGCATTCATACATGAATTGTTGCAGATGGGCTCACACATATCTTTTGCGCCCATTTGATAACCACTTGAACAAGAGCAAACGTCTGGAGCCGAACAAACCTGCACATACAAAGCCGTGTTGATAGTTTCATATGAGTCTGAGTATAAATCAATTGTTTTGGTCGACCTATTTTGATTCAAAGACGAGAATGTTGAATGGAAAGACACGATTAGAATTCGACTTGGTCATTTTTGAACATACCGAAAGATGAATGACTGTCTCGATGCTACTGGATAAACCCCTCGGCTTATGAGCCAGACTGGCATTAAATAAAATTAATTTCATATCGAACACTATAACATTAATTAGTATGTCAATTAATCGTCAATAATTTAGGAAGACTTCTAAATCAACAATTCCGTGCATCAGGTATCTTGAGGCAGCAAATTCTTGAACGTCAGAGGAGCTCACTCAATCGAATAATCTCGTTTCTATGATGTGAGAGAGGTTATTACTTTTAAAGTTCATGTTTCGCCTCGGTCAAGATTTGAAACCTCATACAAAAGAAGATGCATTACTTTGAACAATGCGTATTCACTGATTTTTGTCTGCAGGCCATTGAAATATCTACGAGGAGACAAAATTCTGAATACTTCCAAGAACAAGATGTTAGCGAGAATTTTTCGATAAGAAACGAGCCAAAGCTACCTCTGTTCAGTATGTATGCAATACTCAAGTAGTACTTGAACCGTACTTGAACCGTTTTTGAGCCGTACTTAAGCCGTACTTGAGCCGTATTTGAGCAGTACTTGGGCAGTGCTAGAGCAATACTTGATTAGTAGTTCATAGATTCTATTCGGTATTCTTATCCAGTATTCTTACAGTACTTTTGAGCCGTACTGAAGAACTTTATGAGTTTTGTAGCAAAGATTACGGTTTCAGAAATAATTCTTGACATTTTTCATTGTTCATTAGTGACTCAGAAAGAATTGGGCGGACACCCAGGACTCTCATTTCAATCGAATTTGTCTGAAACTAAAAATACCGTGGATTAAAATATCTTTGAATTTTTTTGATTCTCGAAGATATTGAGATAGGCACTCTTAAAATAGTTTCAAGCAGCTGGTTTTTCAAAAGTCGTAATTTAAACGAGGATGTAATCGATTAAGCAAGCAGATAAAAGTATAGGCTGAACAGTACCCCATCACGTATAAATTGCTTTGGTGTGCATTCTTACTGCTCATTTTTTCACCAGTAGTGCACTTGTTCCACTGACAATGAGTATGAACATTGTGGAGGATATTACTCCTTCTTAACGCTGATTCTTGTGACTATAGTACATAACTCATGATGATAATTAATACTCACACCATGAATAGGATCACAGCCATTGAGACAAACAGGTTCACAAATGCGAAACGTTTCGTTCGAAGACAATGAATATCTATCTGGGCAAGAGCACACTTCCGGTGCGATACATTCCTACAAATAACACTTGATATCAACAAATTACATTACAATATGGGCTTGAATAACTGAGGATATCACTCACTCCAAGAATACACTCCGGGGAACAAATAGGATGGCAGATATGGGTCACGTTCCCTTTTGTCTCATATCCTGTCGCGCAAACACAAGTTTCCGGTGCTGTACACTCGCCATTGGTACAACCTTGGCTACATTTTGGCTCACACGTGAAGATATCATCATCTTCGTCAACGTATCCAGGATGACACTTACACAGATTTGGCTCAACACAATCGGAATTGACGCATTCTCTTTCACATACTGGATTGCACACTTCTTCTGGCGCCGTGTCTACTCTTTCCATGGAGGTCCGGTTGTATCCTATGAGACACTTGCATATATGTGGTTCGGAGCAGTACTCCAAATTTGAACAAGTCTCACAAGTAGGCGTACAATGGTATCCGTTAGGTTGCATGTGATAACCGTTGTGGCAGGTACATTCATTTGGAGATGTACATACGCCATTGACGCACTCGTCCGAACAGACGGGTTCGCAGTCTTCAAGACTATGATTATATTCATAGCCCGAATCACATTTGCATATGTCGGGTTCTGCACAAATACCTTTAGAGCCACATGATTTTTCACATTTTGGAATACACAGGTCATCACCGAATTCTGTGTGATTGGAACAGCAAGCTGGTCTCTTGTGCCATGATGTGTGAGTCTATAAATCGATGTAAGTAATTGATCAAATTTACATTCGTCATGGGTAAATTCTTCATTGCAACGTCCGAACAAAAATCATTCAAACTTGCCTCATATCTATAATTCGTTCGCGTTTCCCAGACATACCTCCCGAAATTGTTTCTCGTCTGATATTGTTCTACATATGGAACTTTTTTGGGCGTCGTTTCACTGAAAATCAAATGGTTTTGAAAAACTTTTCTCTCTCTAACATCATTGACATAATTCTCAGCACCTGTAGAGCTCCTCGCACTCTTTATGCACTGCAAAATCAGAAATATCGTAGTGAGCCGATATCTGACTCAAAAGCACCAATATTATACTAAGCACAATTTTCAGCTCCATTATGCTCTACTTGGAATACTGTACTGTATGAGACTGAGAATAGCATGATTAATAATACCGGACAAATCCCTCTTACTCATGATGAATCTTATCTTCTCCGAGTGTGAACAAATTTATCAGCAGGATGTCTCTTGCTAGGGATCTTGCAGAAAGGACGTCCGCGGTTTTTCCCAAGATTTTGGACCCCTCCCCCTTCTTGTCACACGTGGTCACAATTTCGTGGATATACCCCCCCTCATAAGGACGTCCGAATTTTTCAAAATTTTTCATACACCCTCGACTGAAAATTGACATCGAAAAAGTAAACTTCCCCCATACAGAGGTTTTCCGAGAAATATGTTGCGTCTCACCATTTCTATTGTCGAAATTTATCGAAATCGGATTTGAAATTGTAATTAATTGCAAACAAGTCTAATTCATCGATTAATTTGAATTAGCTCGTATTGAGAATGATGTCGAGATTCTTTTTTTTTCTCGGGAATACCTCTGCTTGCTGAATCGATTTTTCGAGGTTCCTTGGGCGAATTCATTTGTCAACCGTTTGTTATTAACAATTTTTAGTGCAAAGTTAGGGTTTTTTACCAATATCTTGGAAAATATGCATTTTCCGAGGAAAACACATAAGGTTACAGCTGTAGATCTCAAAATTTCCCACAGTAAAGGTCTACACAACTTTTCCGAAAAACCCACTCCTCAGCCTATAAACGCGTGGAAAGCGTCCGGCGCGGTTAACACGGGCTTGTATGGGTAGCCAGCGTATTCCTTCTCAATTTTCATATAGATTCGATGATATCAAGAATATCGAGATGAAACCAAGCCCATTCGAAAAAGGAAGATGTAAACTTGACAATAACATCGTTCCAATATCGAAGAAATCTGAAATTTTCGATTTTCCACCGAGAGACTGCTAAAATGGAGCCCCAGACCAGGCGCTTGGGGACCAAGTACACGTTATACGTTGGCTGTTACTAACAATTCTTCGTTTCATTTCTGTGTTTATTGAATCATTGAACTGATTCTTGAATATTACCGGAGTCCATTATGCGTTTTCATGAACGAAATCTATTTGTTGTAAACAATTATTAAAACAAAATCATATTTTGTTAGCATCATTATTGCACGGTCACAGCCGGAGAGGGAAGTGTTTGATCATGTTTGAAAGCCCAATGATTTTTCATACCAAAACGAGTCGCCGAGTTTTCCAGGGAAATTGTGGTAGGTGGTGGAAAACCGTGGAAAGCAGGGAACAACATCATCCCGAAATAGCAGAGCATATCAGAGACATTACACCATTATGGTTGAGACTTCACGCGTATGTCCTCTAACTCCCCCGGTTTCCCCCACCCACCACAATTTCCCTGGAAAACTCGGCGACTCGTTCTGGTGTGGGAAATCATTGGGCTTTCAAACATGATCAAACACTTCCCTCTCCGGCTGTGACCGTGCAATAATGATGCTAACAAAATATGATTTTGTTATAATAATTGTTTACAACAAATAGATTTCGTTCATGAAAACGCATAATGGACTCCGGTAATATTCAAGAATCAGTTCAATGATTCAATAAACACAGAAATGAAACGAAGAATTGTTAGTAACAGCCAACGTATAACGTGTACTTGGTCCCCAAGCGCCTGGTCTGGGGCTCCATTTTAGCAGTCTCTCGGTGGAAAATCGAAAATTTCAGATTTCTTCGATATTGGAACGATGTTATTGTCAAGTTTACATCTTCCTTTTTCGAATGGGCTTGGTTTCATCTCGATATTCTTGATATCATCGAATCTATATGAAAATTGAGAAGGAATACGCTGGCTACCCATACAAGCCCGTGTTAACCGCGCCGGACGCTTTCCACGCGTTTATAGGCTGAGGAGTGGGTTTTTCGGAAAAGTTGTGTAGACCTTTCCTGTGGGAAATTTTGAGATCTACAACTGTGACCCCTAGTGTTTTCCCCGGAAAATGCACATTTTCCAAGATATTGGTAAAAAAAACCCTAGCTTTGCACTAAAAATTGTTAATAACAAAGGGTTGGCAAAAGACGTCACCCAAGGAACCTCGAAATATCGGTCCAGCGGGTGGAAATGCATAGGGGAGCATAGGTGGGCGCCCAGACTCTTTATGCTCAGCTTCTACCACGAAATCATGATCAGACCCCGTGGGTTGGTTTGTATCTTTTTGTAGATAGCTTTGTATTAAAGGGATATCATCACTAAATATATTTTTGAATATAATCTGCAGCAACAAATCTTCAAAAGTAGATTTATATGATGGTATATTTCTTTCAAATCGAGCCGTGAACCTGATGATTGTTTTGAAATTCAAAACTCTTACGATTAGAGCCGCTGTGCAATCGTTGTACATCGGATCACTATTATATTAATGCCGCATGACCGTCAAAGCTTTATCCATGCTTGTGGACGTCTCACTGTACATGAAATTCTTTTGAAACTTGAAACTTTTTATCAAGGCGTCTCGCATGCAATGAAATATCTGAGTTTTGATTCCGAGTAAGTGGACGTCCGAATGTTCATGAGATACCCCCCGTCAGCAGTCACAAAAAGTCACACTTTCGACGACCCCCTCCCCCCCTCTGAGCGCGGACGTCCTTTCTGCAAGACCCCCTATCATCTACCCGAAGATTTATTTTTTTCTCTCAATGGATATTCAGTCAGAGATGCAGATCTCATACAACTAATAGAACAGGAATTAACAAAATGCGAGATTCGATGTTTATAAAATTTTAATCTTCATTCTTCAGTAACATTACACAAGGTCTCACAAGCTCCTGATGGAAAATTACTCAATGTGGTTGCGTGATAGTGTCATACATTCTTTGTCGGATTCAAATTCTATTATTAGATTGAGATCAAACATTTGGGACGCAAACGTTTGAACCCTTGATACCATGTTCTTTCCTGAATCCTGCGTTACAGATACAAAGATTCGGAGCAGTACAAACACCATTGAAACAGCCATCAGAACACATAGGCACACATTGACTCGAATAAGGATTGTTCATATCAGGCCCATATCCTGGATTACAGAGGCACACATTTGGCCCAATACATTGCCCATTCAAGCAAGGCACTTCACAAAATGCTCCATATTGATTGATAACGGGGATAACCAAGCCGTCAACCGGAAGACCTTGAACGATTCCGTCATTTCCCGAATGATTAATCATATCAAAGTTTACGTCGTAATTTCCATTGTTCAGAAGTTGTGGCTGATTCTGTACACTACCATATATTGGTTTTCCTGAGCCAGTTGGTGATTGATTAGACCTGATTTGATCTGGATACCTGGATGGTACTCTTGGTGATTGGGTGACAGGTGTTCTGTCCCTACCATATCCTTGATGTGGTACATCGGTTGGGGAGTTTTGTCCAAGGTACGGTCTACCCGTACTTTTATCAGAGTATGGATATTTTTGAGAAGCGGTATCGTAGGCATTAGTCTGATAAGCATTGGAAGGTGTTGTGGAGTAATGAGTTCGTGAACCGTAGTTTCCTTGTGATCTCTGAGGAGTATTATATCTCCCTTGCGTTTGATCGTATGGTCTATTTGAGTTTTGGTACGGTCTTGTAGTTCCTTCGATATTTTCATTTTCAGTAAGACTTTCTTGATTATAGGTTGGTGTTGTAGAATAATGAGATCGTGAACTGTAGCTTCCTTGTTGACTCTGAGGATTGTCATATCTACCCCGTGTTTGATCGTATGGTCTATTATGATTCTGGTATGACCTTGTACTTCCTTCAATGTTATCGTTTTCAGTGAACGTTTCCTGGAATGAACCCGGGTGGTGCTGATGATAAGGATGATTCGTGTTCTCAGGTCGGCCTGTTTGTCCATACCTTTGAGTATCATATGGAGTAGTAGAACTATGAAGATTTTGGGCTTGGTTATAGCTTGGGCTGTTATAAGGTCGCTGGGTGGGATTCGAGAAACCACGAGGATTTTGAGCTTGGTCATACCCTTGAGCGTCATAAGGCCGTTGGTTATGGAAATCGGAATTCTGAGGATTTTGACTTTGCTTGTTGTTAGTCCATTGAGGATTGTTGATATTTGGTCTATGAGTTTGAGTAGTATCTACAGATTCAGGTGAAAAGGGACCTTGGAATCTGTGGGTTTGGTTTGTCCTTTGACCGTAGTTTCCGTTGTTATGTGGACTATGATCACGTGGCCCATGTAAATTTTCTTGATCAGGACGGGGTCGTTCATGTGTTTGGATATTTCCATATCCATAAGATGGCGTTGAGGTTCTGTACGAGTCACGTCCTTGACTATAGCCATTATCTGAACTAGACTCTGTAAGGAATCTCTGAGGTTCTTCTGTACTCTGTTGGTTTCCGTATCGATCACGTGAGTTATCTGGTCTGGCGGGATTCCGTGTTGGTCCGTCAATTTTTTGTATATGAGATGATTGATGATTATCTCTCTGTCTATCTCTCGAATTTGAGGGCCTTTGTGGATCCTCGTTCTCGCGATTTCTATTGTAGATACCACCTGGTTGTAGCTCTGGATTCTGATCGATTGGTATGACGCCAAAGTTGTCTGTTGTATCTCTAGATTGAGGGTAGCGATTTGAAACTTGAGGTCGATATGTGCTCACAGAACCGTAAGGACCATTGGGTGAATTTGTTTGGTAATGTGGTCTGTTGAGTTGTTCTTCCCCGTAATTTTCTGGTCTATCTCTGGAGTTTGGTCGGTAACTCGAACTTTGTGGTCGATATGTACTGATTGCACCATATGGACCTGTTGGAGAGTTTGTCACATAGTGAGGTCCAGTCAAAGGTGGCTCACTGCTCGTTGAATACCCGTAACCTCTATCAGATTCATAATCGGCCTGATGGTAGCTGCCTCCTCGCCCGGTAATGCATTTCTTCGATTGTGGATCAAGAACAAATGGTGGATCACATTGACATCTTTCAGGTGCTACGCACTGGCCGTTTTCGCATCCTTCTCGGCAAATCGGTTGGCAAGAGCCATCGTTGTCTTCGCCATAACCTGGTTTGCAAGTGCATACGTCTGGCGAATGACACTCTCCATTTATGCAAGATTTTGGGCAACGTGGTACGCAGGTTTCTGGAGCATAGCGTGAGATGTCGTAGCTGAAACATACATCAGTGAGTTTTCTCCTTTTCCGGAAACATTAAATATAAGTAAGTCTGGAGTAAGCTGGGCAAAACCGTCTGTAGTGGGAGAAGAGGAAAATGGGATCCGAAACGGATGTGCTCTGTTTGTTCTATGTTTGAGTGCAACAAATTTTCTTTAGATTTTTTCGGAGCCCCCGAGAGCCGTAAGACTCAAAGAGGGACCACTTTTGGACCTACCTTTTCTCGAAAAATCATAGCTCCGACTAAACTCAAGCTTTTTTTAACATACTTGGATGCATTTTCTTGTGAAGACTAGTACTTTCACGAAAAAAACTAGCCAAGGCCAACAGTTCAGTCTAGCAACTTCTAGGAGTGATCTGCTGAGAGCAGGTTCTAGTTATTTTTGAGTCTTATTCGAGATGATGGAGCCACAGTCGTCGGGAGTAGGAGGGGGGGGGGGCAATCTTCCAAAAATGGCAAGCAAATCTGCGCATGTAGTCATTTTCTACTACTCGTTACGAGTAGAATCCCGTTAGAATCGGATTCGGAGCTGTTCGGTTCTTCAAATGCGTGCAAGAATAGAACTTTCCCATACGAACAACGCGTGGATCGTTATTTTCCGGTGATATATGTATGCAGACTGACTACATCTCATAACCTCTGTGTTTCCCCAATTTTTTACTCAGTTTGGCTATTCAGAAGTTCATTTCAAAATCTTCAAATTAGAATGAAGCACGTCTTATGTTGCTAATGTGCAACCGAATGATACTAAGAACCACATGTGAATATCTGCGTCAACCTGCTATACTTATCCAAATTT
Source organism: Eretmocerus hayati (assembly GCA_029851415.1). Lineage (NCBI taxonomy): Eukaryota > Metazoa > Arthropoda > Insecta > Hymenoptera > Aphelinidae > Eretmocerus > Eretmocerus hayati. The sequence continues at coordinate 22,703,864 of CM056741.1, forward strand.
ACTCCGATTTCCATGAGTTTAATCAAAAACTTGTTTCAGAGTCCAGGAAATGGAAAGAAAGATTAGGGACAGAGTATACGGGTGAGGAGAGCGAGGAGGAAACAGTCCTCATGAATGACACGAAACGTTTTATCAAACGGAGTAACTAATCGTAACACGAATATTCTTCTCACTTCTATTTGGTTCAATTCCAGCGGAATCAAACGTGCTTCATTTTATTCTGCAGATCCTGAAATGAACTTTTGAATGAGCTAGACTAACAAGGGGAGGACCTGACCTTTGGATCACCAATCATTTCCAAATTTTTTTCACAGTTTTGTGTCACCTAGAATATGAAGAATCCAGAGTAACTCCGTCAAATGGGCCTTCTGTCCAGAGCTATAAGCAAAAATGTTAGCGTTGCCAGTACACCTATATATATATCACTTTTTAACATGGGCCCATATGGGCAATGTTAATGTCATGGGCTGTAACTTTGAACAGGAGGCCCATTTGACGGAGTTACTCTGGATTTTTCATATTCTAGGTAATACAAAACTGTAAAAAAATTTCCGACAAGATTGGTGATCCAGAGGTCCGGTCCTCCCCTTGTAAGTTGGAAAATTTGGGGCAATGCAGAAGTTATGAGATGTATACGCTCTGCATGCATATATTACCGAAAGTAAATGATCCACGTATTATTCATGTAGGAAAATACTATTCTTGCGCGAACTTTAAAAGACCGAGCACCTCCGAATCTGATTCCAAGGGGATTCTATTTGTAACAAGTGGTAGCAAATTACTAAGTGCTCAGATTTGGTTTCTATTTTTGGACCATTATACCCCCTTTTCCCTAACACTGTGTGCTCCTCCTGAAAATCAGCAATGAACTTTTACCAGTGACCATTTCGAACGTCTCCTCAAGACTTACGAGCTGAACACTGGTAAATCTATGATCGAGTAAAATAGGGATACGCATATGTTTTTTCTACTCAAAACGACTGTCTGAACACGATTTTCAGGGTGGTTCAGCTCTAGAACGTCATCAAATTTTTTACGGCGCCAAAACACGCATTGGAGTGTATATTTTCGTTGAGATAGATGGATGATATTTCAAAGCTGAACTTACCTCAATATTGTTCTTAGACGGTCATTTTGAACAGTGATAACGTATTTTCATCCACATTTCAGTCGATTATCTCATTTGGAAGCTAGAACGAGTAAAATCATGCTCACGACCGACTGAGACCAAAAAGCAAAAATAATGCCCATGGAACCTACAGCTCGATCCTGGCTCGAAACTCGTCTCTGCAAATTTTTACACGTACATGGGGGTCCTTTGGGGAATACTCCGACATATTTTGGTGCAAATTTGTCCAGATGGGATCATATGTTACTATCGCCAGCGACGCTGGTTTTGCGGAAATTGCGAAGAACGGCATTTCAGGATGCGTATGCATAAAAAGGAAATGAGCGTACCCCCAAAATTTTTTTTGGTATAATCAGAGATCCCAAGAAAGGCACTGGAGGATTTCGGTGGGACATTGATGTGGGAGTTTTTAGTAATTTAGCTCTGAATTTTTGAAATCTTGATAAAATGCCAACCTTCCCACCGCAGTCACTCATATAAGATTGAACGTAATTAACTTGTATCAGTCGTAAAATTGTAGGTTTTGAGAAGTCCTTCATAGTAACCATTGGTAAGAGTCGATCATTGCGTTTTTAGTTGGAGCTAGATCTCTTTGAACAAAAGCAAAAAAATGCTTAAATCTGCTCTTAGCAGTCAGCTTGTATAAGTTGCTAGACTGTTGAGCAAGTTTTCCCATCAACAAGTACGTCAAAAAAAGTTTAGTCTGGTTGGAGCTATGGATTTTTGTTAATAGACTGGGATAGAACCTAAACAGCCCCCCTCCCCCCGTCATGGGCCTTTGGCCCATGACGGGGGGAGGGGGGAATGAAAAGTCCAAAAATCTGCGAGCATTACTTAAACATAGTGAAAACAGGAGATAAACTGTTTTGGATTCTTTCCCAACCCTTCTGTGATGATTTTGTCCAGCTCGCTTCAGGATAACTCGAATATACTCGAGTTTATAGATATAAATTAATATATTCGAATCGATTGCAGGATATTTTTCTAAATATATATAAACTGGCGCTATCGGTTTTTCCTGCTACGTGAAGATCTGGAACTGACTCGAACCTCTATGCCCAACAACGCAAGAACCGACAATGTTAAATCGCCCAGATTCTATACGAGACATATTTGAGGGTCGACAAAAGTCTCAGATTCTACACACTTTTTATATGAGATTTGACTCGAAATTATGAATATTTTAGATTTTTGAAATACACTGTTACGACCCAATCTTTCCACTTGGGCTTGTCAGAATGACTCTGGAGAGAGATATCATTGACAGCTATTGTAAAAATGATGATAAGTTCGGGGTAGTTGTGACCACAAAAATTCGATTCAATCTAGTCAAACATATTGATTTATTTTGGCATTAGGCTCACGGAATGCCTAATACTATGTTAGCTTATTAACTCTCCGTGGAGAACTATATAAGATGGCCTACGAATTTTCATAGACACAGTTACATTCATCTTTTGCATTATACCCAACTTTCTCAAACGTGTCATCATTCCTACAATAGCTGTCAATGACAAGTCTCTCCAGGGTAATTCTCGCACACTCTTGAATTACGAGATTCCCGCTCTTGATTCAAGATATTTTGTTTGTAGTGCAAGTGAAGAAACTGGGATAACACGGTGTGTGTTAAACATCTAAAATTCCAATAACCTCGAGTCAAATCTTATATAAAAAGTGAAGAGGACCTGAGACTTTTGTCGATCCTCAAATATGTCACGTGTAGATTCTGAGCGATTTAACATTCTCAGTTCTTCTATGGTTGGGCATAGAGGTTCGGGTCAGTTTTAGATCTCCAAGTAGCAGGAAAGACCAATATAGCCAATTCATATATTTATTATTGTTTTGAAATTGTTAAAAGTCTATTGTTAAGATCAGAGTGGAATAAGTCTGAGGTCTGAAACTGCTTCAACTATTTTGAGAATATTTTGGAGAGCATGATGAAGTTTCGTACTAATAATATGTTCATTAACAATGCACTGAATTGAGTCTCGACACTCTCTTGCTTACGCAGGCTCGTGGGGAATAAGTCAGAGTTTAAGTAAGATCTCAAAAATATATGGTGTGATGGATTGCGTTCCTTCTGTACTTTGTATTCATTGTTAAAATAGCGAGACGTAATTAGTCATCTGGAAACTTTCATGACTCATCCCAAGGTTCAAAGATCATTAGAAATTTGATATGGCAACTGTAGTATTCAACAATTTAACTAGTCTTGAATCTTTGCCAGCGACTAACTGAGAATATCTCAAATCATGTGTTGAGATATCAAAAAGAATGCTTCCATTCGATCAGTGGTGAAGATAAAAACGTAGTTTATAACATCTTCGGATGAAGCTGAGCACTTGATATGAGGCTGTGCTTTTACCACGTTAGAACAAAAGTGAATCAAATGACAAAAAGTGAGAGCTCAATGAATGTACTTATTTTTCCCCTTCTGTTGCAAATTTAAAATCAGTAAAATGGCTACTTCCAACTGAGAACTAATAATGCGCCATGACAACAAGACCCTAGTTTTACACCCTCAATACTTGAACAAAGTACTCACCCGTCATCACAAAGGCACATCTCAGGCCTGTAACATTGTCCGTGAGGGCAACCGCTTTCACAAACAGGCTCACAATGCTTAGTCTCATTCAACCTGTATCCCTGATGACATTGGCATTGTCTCGGAGCCACGCAATCGCCATTTTCACAATCGTGCAAGCAAACTGGTCTACAAGCTCCATCCCGTTCCTCAAAACCAAATAGGCAAGTGCAGACTCCGGGTGAAAAGCAGTATGCATTTTCAGCACATAGTCTGTGACATATGGGTTTACATACTCCATTTTCGGGATGCCAGTTTTCTTCACACTGACACTGATTTGGCCCAACACATTTTCCACCAAAACAGCCTTCGTCACAGTTAGTCTCGCAACGACCAGAATCTGGATCTCGAGCATAACCTTCGCAGCAGTCTATTACAGTTACCCAACCTGGGCTACCTCCATTCTAGAAAAAATTGGTGAGTTGTAATATTTGGGAAGGGGTTGGGAGATTTTATTTTCAAAACGGGCTGAAGTTTCACAAACCGATTTGATTGGAGGAGGTGTCTGGGAACCAGATGCTAATTGGATTAAACCTGATGATAATTTGTTGGCCACTTCATCGTCGTATCTAGAATATGATGTGCGAGATATTTATCATTTTATTTCAGAGGGAAGCAGCTCAGCTTCGTTATCCAATTCGCAAACTTCCGAGTTCCATAGAAAATACTCGAATGCTATCAACCGTTCAGCAAATGATGCGATTTATCTCAATGAATCATTCTTGCATTGGAATACGATAAAGAATTCGCAAGATCAAGTCTATTGCTACATGCGACCTTGATCCGGATAAGAATTGTTTTGTAATTGTCGGAATTCTCAATGATAGATACTTTAGCAACATCAGCGTGCAGTAACTGGCTTTCTATCAATTTGTTTTCTTGGAAGGACAGCATTCAAAAAATGAAAGCGAGAAAGTACACCAGTAGATTCGACCTTATGGTAGGATCATTTTGTAGCCATAACCTCCATTTGGTCTATTTCATTCTAATTGATTACCGATAGGATCTGATCCTAACATGTTTATTCTGCCAACTGGAAATTTTCTGAAATTATCGCATCCCATGTAAAAATGGGGACACTGTGATCACATGTGAACACCTGTGAAACGGTTTCAAAATATCTTCCAGTTCTGGGAAATTATTATGGTTCAATGTCCTGGGTATATAGCATCAATAACTCACGGTATTGATTTCACATCACTCGAAAAATCCCCCGAAGTCAATCCAGTATTTAAGGGGGGAAAAAAAAATAATTGAATCCATCCTTCTATTAGGAAAAAAGATCATCATTTTCAAGACTCAAAGGGATGTTTGACAGATTGGTGACGAGTGTACAATTTCTTATTCCTTGACATATCAGCTTTTGGGTATTCAAATTCGGCACTTTTTGGAGTAAATCGGGACCTGTTTTGAACTAGGAAATCAGATTTATCGTTAATTCTCACTTTTTTCCCTAAAATCATCTAGACTCGGCCATTTTGAAATTTTGGGTCACTTCTGTGAAAAATGTCTAGCCTCTGAGTAGAATAGGATCGTTGAACAACTCTTGTTATATTTCGAAATAAATATCATTCATGTTGAGGAATATTACATTTAAAATATGCAGATTCGTCACCAATCTGTCAAATACCCCTCTAAACCTCAAAGATAATGATATTTTTCCTGAAAGAAAAACGGTTTGAATTTTGTATTTTTCCCTTTGAGTATTAGATTGACTCGGAGGTGTTTTTCGAGTGGAGTAAGATGAATACCGCAAGTTATCGATGCTATATTCCCAAGGAATTGAACCATCACAGCTTCCCAGAATTGGGAAAAATTTTTTCAATCGTTCCACAGGTGTTCACATGTGATCATAGTGTCCCCATGTTTAAATGAGGAATATAATCGTTGACCAACTTTTGTTATCTTTCGAAATAAATATAATTTATTTTGAGAAATACTACATTCTAAATATGCAGATTCGTCACTAATCTGTCGAGTAGCCCTTTGAATCTTGAAGATGATGATATTAGTTCCATTGAAAGAATGGATTCAGTTTTGTATTTTCTCTTAAAATACTAGTGAGACTTTGGGGGATTTTTCGAGTGATATAAAATCGATACTGTGAATTATTGACGCTATATCCTCAGGAAATTAGACCACAACAACTTCCCAGGATTAAAAATTTTTTTAAAATCGTTTCACAGGTGTTCACATGTGATCATAGTGTTCTTGGACACTGTGTTCACATGTGATCACAGTGTCCCCATTTTTACATGGGATGGTTGAAGCTCGAAAGAAGTTTTTAAATAGTCAAGTGTCCCACACAGCATGGGAATCTTTCAGGAATATTCCAGGAATATTACATTGAAAGATTGGAATATTCCAAAAATATTACTCTGAAATATTCCTGGAATATAGTTATGTCCGCGGCTGGGAATCTTCCTGGAAGCTTTCATGGGAAGATTCCAGGGAATCTTGCAGAAATCTTCCAGAAATATTACATTGAAATATTTCACTGGAACGTTTCTGTAACATTGCCAGGAATCTTCCAGGAATCTTTCAATGAAAGATCTCTGGAAGATTTCATTGAAACCTCTCGGGAATATAGTTATGTCCGCGGTCGGGAATATTCCTGGAATCATCCATGAAATATTTCTGAAATATCTCATGAAAGATTCCTGGTAGTACTATGTCTGTGGTTGGAAATATCTCTGGAATCTTTGGTGAAAGATTTTTGGAATCTTTCATAAAAGATTTCTGACAATATTTCTAAAATATTTCAGGTTGATTACTATATAGGTACATTCCATCTGGATTCTTGGCAGATTGCCCGGGGTCTCTTACTGTAGTCTCATTTTTCTGAAATACTTCGAAAACATTCAATGATATTCAGTATAGTTTTTTGCAGACAAAAGGATGGAAAGATTCTGGAACTTGTACGAATTGGAAGAACTTTTACTCACTCACAGATAAATTTTTTACAGGAAATCCCAGATGTTTTCAGGTTATAACCTAAACTAGGTCATAAATTAAATAAGGTAATATCCAAAGATACCAGTTGGAGATAATACAGAATCTCGTTGAAAAACTCTTTCCAGAACTCACGCTAAACTTACCATCAGAGGCTCAAAAAAATAGCATTCGAAAAAAAGGGACGTTTGGTTACTCCAAATTGGAGCGTATTGTTCGAATGTCTCACAAGTTTCCTTTTTCTCTGAAGATTCAATCATGTTCCATCTGGGTTCCTGAAAAATTTCATGGGATTCCTCACAGTAGAGTTATGTTTCCTGAAATCTCCTACCAATAGCTTAGTAGTAAATTTATTGTAGTTTCCTTGAGGAACCGGGCTAGAAAGACCTCTGAGTGAGAAGTATCATCTCATGTCTGATCTGAAACAAGAGCCAGCGAGTAACACCTAATTTTGTTCTCAACTCAACAGTTGTCATCTGAGTAGAATGAACAATGTAAAGTGTATTCACAGTGTGCTTTCATTAGTTCAGAACTAATTCATTGTTCAAATTGGTAGGACTGACAACCTCGGTTCAAACAAAACTTTTCTATATTAAATGGAAATATTAGTGCACGGTAATAGAGTCATTTTCTCTGAAAACTAATCTTACTTTGGATTCGTTCATCTCATCCTCAATGAAGAATTTGATGAGATCAGCTTCAACAAAATAAACCAGGATTCCACGTGGGATAGATGGAGGATTCATAACTGTATGGAGGGTTCAAAAGTGAGACGAGAAACCAATGCAGAGTTTCACAGCAAAGTCTCTAATATAATTTTGTTTGATGAGGAATTTTTCCATTCGATTCTTGTGAATATTCTCTTAGAAAAGTTGTCTGTTCATGGTCATATTAAGTTGAAATCTGAAAGTTATGATCCCCAAAACTCTACTTCGTTTCCATCCAAAGGATTGTATGGTTACCTAATGTTTTACTTAGTCTGATGGCTGAAATACTCCAAGCTCTCATAGTGTGTTCAATTGATACTGTTACTGATATCAGAATCCCATTGATTGGTTATCCAATACGTCCATCAAGGAAGAATCCTTGAACATAGCCTGGGTATACAGATGCTGCACAAACATACGCTTAAGATCAAGAGATGTCTCTTTGTTTCATTACAAATACTGTCAACGAACGCTTAAGAATGTCTATGCAATCGCCATTCTTGATGACCCTAATATGTAGATTGAAATATTCAAGAACTGGATGAAAACCCATTCCCGCCAATTGGTTTGACTTGGAGAAGTAATGTGTACGACTCGTGTCTACAGAATCCTACAATCACCATCTAGTTGAGGATAGAATCTCACCTACAGATATGGGATGAAGAGTTGCAGAAGATGTGTGGGTAGCTTGTATATGTTGAGATAATTGTTCTCATCATAATTGATGGTTTATCTCTATTATCTTACAGTGACAAATGATGATGTCATCAGTGATCCTGTTTTAAATAGCATTTCGTCCATTTGCTCGCACCCATTTTCCTGCAAATATATCTTTGACTGAACACAAAGTGTCTAGCTCTTTGCTCACTAGCACTCAAAAAGATTATTAGGCAGAAATACTCATCTGATCTACAAGGTATCAGCAACGAATACAGATCAGCTCTATGGGTTAAGAAAGTTCCGACAACGAGGGCATAGGTTATGGTTGCTCATGCCGGTCACTTGAAAACTGTAAGACCGCAAGTTCGTAAAGTTTTCCATAAGGTTGACAATACTTGATGCATAACTACGAGATGAGTAACAAGGAAACGTTGGGAAATACATGGAAATTCCCTTTATACACGACTCGCCACGAAGAACACAAGTTGATGATATTCAGCTCGGCGTGCAGAGATTGGTCCCGCACGATGCTGCACGGCACTGACTGGCACTGACTGCACTGACTGAATTGATGGCACTGACTTGCTAACCTGACCTGACCAGCTTCGAGTGGCTTCCCAGGACGAGATCCTCGAGAATTATTCACCAGAGGATCGAATTAGTAAAAGATCCCAATAACGCCAAATTTGCTCATTAGAAGAATTTTGGAATACTCAAGATGTCTGGCTATGAATGATGAACTAACCCTCGCGGAGCCACAGTATATAGTTGGATAAATTCAGCACCTTGAAATCCAATTATAGCGATGCATTATTTCGTCTCAAAAATACTCTTCTGAGCTTGAAGAGGATCGACCTTTCAGGACTCCCATTCTAAGCCTCCATACGGTTATTAATAATTTCGGTTATTGTTCAAGAGCCTGAGAATCCAGATCACTTGATAACCTGAGCATATCGTGGAGGCATATGTGATCTGGACTCAACCAGATATTGCACAAATATTTCAGAAAGATATTTATGGAATATTGCACTGAAATCTTTCAGAAATATCAATTGCATATTGCACTGGATAACCTTTCTGGTATCTTCCCAAAGATTCTCACAGTACAGCAGGAATATATGGAGATGATGAGATTCACGAAACATTATATTCCACTGAAATCTGTCAGAAAGCATTCAAAAATCGTTCGGAATAAGATTGCTGGAATATTTACGATGAAATTTTTGAGAACAACTTCGGAATACTACTTCTGGAAGATCCACTGGAATCTTTCAGCAAATCTCCACGAACTTGGCCCGAATATTTTATTGGGAGGAAATTGAAGACAGACTGCCAGTGGATCATCGCAGGCATAATAAGATGTTTTTGGAGTATTGCACTGGGATCTTTGGAAGAGCACTCAGGTACCGATCAACAGTGTTCCAGAAAGCTTTCAGGAACTTTATCGAAAATCTTCCGATGCAAGATTGCTTGGATGTTGTCGTGCAATATTGCAGAAATATTCAAAAGTCATTTTTTTGCAATATTACACTGGAATCTTTCAGTAATCTTTCAGTAATCTTTCAGGAATCTTCCAAAAATCTTCCGGACCAGGATTGCTGGAATGTTGTTTGTAGAATATTGCAGGGATATTTTGAAGTAATATCGCTAGAATATTGCACTGGAATCTTTCAGAAAGCTTTTAGAAATCTTTCAAGAATTTTCTTCATCACAATTGCTGAGAAATTGTCAATTGATGAAATATATGAAAGCCATACTTTTGGGATATTGCAAAAATTTTTCAAAGGACTATATATTGGAAAACCTCTTGAGAATTTCTCCGAATCAATATTGCTGAAAGATTGTCAGGAATATTGCAAGAATGTTTGAAGATGATGTTTTGCAAATATTGCACTGAAATCTTATCGAGGAAGCTCTCAGAAACCTCTCAAAAATCTTCCAGGAAGCTCCCAAAGACCTCCCAAAGACCTTCCAGTGCAAGGTTGCTGGAAAAGTGTCGTGCAACATTGCAGAAATATTTCCAAGTCAAACTCTTGGAATGTTGCACTGAAATCTTTCAGAAACCTTTCAGAAATCTTTCAGCGTAAGGTTTCTGAAAGATTGTTCGTAATATTTCATGAAATATTTCTGGGAGCTTCCTGGGGGATTGCTATGGAATATTCCAACGGAATATTATGAAATATTTCCTGAAATATTCCTGGAAGATTTCTGAAAGATTCCATTGAAATATTCCAGTGAAATATTTTCTTGAAATATTCCCTTGAGAGTGATTTTTTTCCCGAGGTTGGATTAGAATTTTCTGGGAGCCTTCCATAGAAACCTTCGGAAAATCCCTCCGAATCGAGATTGCTGACAGATTGTCAGTGAAATATTGTTTGGAATATTTGGAAGCGATATTTTTGTAATATCGCACCGGAACCTTCAAGTTCACTGGAGCTCTCTAAAATCTTTGACAAATCTTCCAGAGAGCTTCCAAACGCAGAAATCTTCCAAGGCAAATATACTGGGAAAATATTCTGCAATATTGCAAAAATATTTCAAAGTCATACTCTTGGAATATTCCATTGGAATCTTTCAGAAACCTTTCAGGAATCTTTCAGTGTAAGCTTTCTCTCAGTGTGTCTGGAATATTCCAGGAAGCTTAAAGATACCTCTTTATAATCTTTTTCAGCAAGATTGCTGGAAAATTGCCGTGCAATATTCCAGGAATATTTCGAAATCATATTTCTGGAATATTCCACTGGAATCTTTCAGAAATCTTCCAGAAACCTTTCAGAAACATTACTAAAATCTTTTGGGGATTTTTTCACACTCTTCCAGAGCAAGATTGATATGAGTTTGTCTGTGAAGAATATTGCAGGACGGTTTTACTGACATATTGCTAGGATACCACAAAGTCTTCCAGAAAACTTTTCCGGGATGATAAAAATTCCAAAAACCAATCTCAGCAAGATTGCTGAGAAATATCAATGCAGTATCCGTAAAATACTTGAGTGATTTTTTTTCTCGAGGTTGATTAGAATTTTCCGGGAGCCTTCCAGAAATCTTCGGAAAATCCCTCTGAATCAAGATTGCTGACCGATTGACAGTGAAATATTGTAGGAATATTTGAAAGCGATATTTTTGGAATATCGCACCGGAACCTTCAAATTCACCGGAGCTCTGTAAAATCTTCCAAAAATCTTCCAAAGAGTTTCCAGATAATACGCAGAAATCTTCCAAAGCAAATGTACTGGGGAAATATTTTGCAATATCGCAAAAATATTCCAAAGTCATACTCTGCGAATATTCCATTGGAATCTTTCAGAAACCTTTCAGGAATCTTTCAGTGGAAGCTTTCTGAAAGATTGTTTGATATATTTGATGGAATATTCCCGGGAGCTTTCTGGAAGATTACTGTGGAATATTCCTATGAAATATTATGAAATATTCCCTGAAATATTTCTGGGAGATTCCTGAAAGATTCCACTGGAATATTTCTCTGAAATATTTTTCTGAAATATTCCCATGCTGTGTGGGGTGTAGAATGAGCTGGCAAGCTTTGTGATGATTAAATCACTCAAAACCAAGATTGTCAATCGATCTTTTCAAATGAGATGGTATCTGGGATCCAATTTTCGTAAGCCAGAATTCTCAAAACTATCGTTCATCTATTTTTGAATTGTTCATTTTATGTTACCAACACATAGACAGCTTTAGATAAGAAATGTATGAATCAAACTCACACACTCGAAATTGAAGTTTGGTATCTTTAGGGCTGTTTTTATCCGTGGTCACTTAACGGAAAAATTCTCATCACATTACTTCGATCAAAACCTTTATTTCCTCCATAAGTGATCACTAACGAAATCAGACTCCACAATAGCAAAGCGATATTTTCAAAACCTGAGATTGGCTTACACCGGATTAGCTTGTCTGAAATCGTCCATATGCCCTTTTTATCGAGGACCTTTTCAATGGCTGCTGCGAGAATATCAAATTAAACATACTTAGAGATTGATAAATGTAAAGGTTCATGAGGTCAAAACACTTTATGTCACTACGTTACATACCACAAAATAGGACTGATATACACTATAATATATACTTTTGTGAAAATCTACAGGCAGCGGAGCCAAATTTTGGAGGAAAAGAATTCATATTCAAAATTCTCATGCATATGATACAAGTGGCTCTATACGGTAGCGGATCCAATCAGTGGCAGAAGAAAAAAAAGATTAATGCAAATTGAAGTATTACTCGAAAACTCACGGTATCCTTCTGTAACACGTGCCATTTTCACTGGCCGGAAAACTAACGTAGTTGGCATCTGGACTAGTCCTAATACTTAAAACACCTGATACAATTATTGTCAAATAATAAAATAAAAGTAGGCATGGCTTTCTAGACATCTTGACTCGTTCAAAGTTATGAATAGACTATCTAGTCGGGATTTGGATCTTGGCCATTGAAACAGATTATCTTGAGCGGGGTCGGGAGGTCAATGCGAGTGCAACTATGGATGAAATTATTTGCGATCAATCGTAGGATTTGAGATAAATGGTGAGTCACACATGAGTAGTCTATTTTTTCACGCGTTGTTGATATCCATCATCATGAAGAGCAGAGTGACATATTGGATCAAAAAAGTGACAAATGGGTCAAATTATCTATCATTTTATTATCAAATATAATTGTACATTGAATGTCACATAAATATGAAATAAAATCTAAATTCTGATAACACGCTCCAAACACATGATCATCATTTACTAACTCATTAAAAAGTTCGTAATTAGCTTCTCATGACGATTATAGATTCATTCAGATTCGTATGCTATGGCGAAGCTCTAGTTATATTAGAAAATCATGATTATTAAAGATATTATTTGATATGTTACAACGCAACAATTAAATATCTTCACAAATATTCATAAAAGTCTTTGGGTATTCTAGAAACTGTACGAGAAATATGTATTGTGCTATGATAGAAAATACGCAGTGTAAGGGAACGTCGATGAATTACGTAAGGGAGGATTTCATTATTTTACACCACGCTTCACTCTAGTAAGATATTGAAAATTGAAAATCCCTGACTCATACATATGTGGAGCTTGAGAAATTGGGGAGACCCCCCCTCCCCCCTAAAACCCTCGCGTAATTTATGGACGTTCCCCTAATATATTTTATGCAAGCGAGACTATAGCATCTCGTAAGTTATCGAGATAAAATCATGATTGAAATGCATCATAACCACAAAATACATATTGATTATTCAGTAAAACTTATCGAGAATTCCCTAGAATATTATGTCACTCAAGCTATACGTCCATCAACTAAATTGATATTCAGCATATATATCTACACATGTGACCAATATTACAAAATTCAATAAAGTAATACCTTTGTGCAATGGACCGAGCAGAGAAACCGCTCATTTGTCAAGTGCATCTGTTCCAAATGCAGAAATCGATCACATAACAATTCGCTGGCACGTACAAGCCATTTGTTGATTCACTCTTCATGATTTTCTTCTCTTCTTTCATTACGTCTTTGATAAACTGCTCCTACACATAAAATATCAATTTGATATTCTATATAAATCTTGTGAAATTCATTGGATAATATCTCGCTGTAGAATATATTTCTTTTACAGTTTATTGTATTCGAGTTTTTATCAAATTGATGAACAGGAAACTTATAAACCTGTTCGGTTTTGCAGCATTCTATACAACAGCCAGAGAGTAGCTGTGATTGCAACTTTACATGTGAGTGTAGTGCTCATGAAATATAGTTGAATATACAAATTTTCATTTAGTATCAAAATTTCTTCATTCCAACAGATTATACAATTACCATACAAAACATAAATACCCTATAGTAAATATACAAAGTTGTACGATAGCATTCGGTGCGATGTTGTAAATTTCATGTTTCGTATACTTTTTCCAAATTGTATCGGCTATGTTAAAACCTATCGAAAGTCAATATTGAGTCTAGGTTAGAAGTTCATTTCAGAAATTAGTTTAGGAAGGATTCAAGTCTAGGAATTGCAATAGCCTCTTGAAATATTTAATGAATCAGGGTAACCAGACTCTGCAAAGAATCCTAGAATTCTACAATTCTCGCAGACATCACTGGTTACGTCATGGAAGTCCAAAGAATCTATGGACATATTAAAAGCACATATAGATCAAACGAAGAACCCATATGGAGAACTCATTCATACCCGAGTGAATTAATAAAGTAGTAAATTTTAATAATGGTCACTTTTTCTGCTGAATCGCCATTCGTTTTTTAAGCTACTTGTAAGCCTATTTTATTTTTCGCAATACGAAAATGTATTATTGCAATTTTTCGATGTTTGGTTGCTTACAAAATTGCAAAAAATAGTATTCGCAAATCGTTCATGAGGTTCTCCGCTTCCGAGCGATTATTTCTACCCTCGTCTGCGGCTCGGGCTAAAAACCAATCGCTTAGAAGCGAGCTACCACCTCATAAACTCGGTGCAAAATCTACTATTCTCTCACTAGGGTTTCTACTTAGATTAGTAACCATCTTTGTAACGGTTTACTAGTGCAAAAAAATTATTCTGAAAAATTCGCAGGTTTTCAAATCTGGCTACCTTGTCAATAAGAAGACCCCCAGGATGGTTCTATTTGAATAACAAAGTATCACGAGGGAATTAAATCTAAACTGTCATAGCCATGAAACGAAGAAACTTCCCTCCCCCTCTAATACTTCAGCTTACCTGAAACTCTGATTCATTACTAATGTCTCTTTGTGCATAACGAATCTTGATGAAGCATACAAGAAAAAAATCTCATGGCACATTCAATCTAGAAGTCATTTTTAGCAGCCAAAACTCCACATCTAAGACTTTTATTAGCTTGTAGACCAGCCAAAAACTCCAAAATTTGCAGGAGGTAGCATGTATCAATCACGACATTTCTATCTCACATTCATTTCAGTCAAGGCACGTTGTACTTAGTAAAATTCAGTGGCGCCGAGAGAGGTATCTCATCATAAACATGTTCGAGTACGTCGCTCTCAGCCTGTGCCATTGGGGCCGTCCTCAACGATCCTGGACCATTACAACTTGCTGGCCTATCGTAATGGCTCTCCAACAGATCTGCAATTTTTTAAACAAAGTCAGCTATTTTATATCCTGATAACCTCTATATTCTCGGAAACATACCCGGATGCAAAAATTCTCTCAGAAAAAAGTGAAAGTAGTAAGACTCAAAAGGTTGAGTAATAGCTCACAACAGGGGAATTAGATTCAAGCTTGAGATATCATTCAACGAGGATATCCGCACTACAAATGGGTAACGCCCATTCAAAAAATCAGCCCTGACCCAGGTGCGCGCGCCATCACTCGTTTCTCGTTTTATCGATCGACGATCCGAGTCTGATTGCAAGCCGGATGAATTCAAATTTCCCGGCCTGACTTGCTGTGGTCACTTTTTTCCTCAATTTATTGAAAATTTTCGATACGGTCACAAGGGTTATACTTTATAACGCAAGAATGGATATTGCTTTGAGAATTTAATTGAAACGCTCGCGTCGAGGGCTTCACTGGTATAATAATTGGCTTTGTGGAAGCCTGTTATGGCGTTTCTTTTTTTATTTTTGAAGCATTTTGAGAATCGAAAGCCGTATACATATATATGGATATAGTGATGAAAAATTGTTTCATACCTCGGAGATGGCTGGATAACCGTATGCCAATGGTGACGGTGCCATTCGCATATTCCACCGGCCTCTCGTCGAAAGTCAATATAGACGAGCCTGTTTCCGAGCCGCCCGAATATACTGGATTTATTCGCGATAAAGTACCTGAAATTGAATATTTTATAATGAGATGTATTTTAACTGGATACTTTTTAGTCGATGTAATGAATTATCTTGCAATTTATCGATGGGGACGGATTATCAACATATTTTTCACCCTGGGTAAGAGGTGTCACGTAAACGTAACTGAAGATGTGATTGATATTGGCGTGACAATATGTCATTAATTCAACGATGACTTTCCGAGTCAACGACAGTCAGGTATTTCCCCAAAATTATCCGAAGTCTGAATGGGCTTGTTTGAGATAGGACTCTACCAAATTTTTTCTGAATCACTTTCTGATAAGTGTCGAAATGCGTAACTAACATTTCATCAAGTCGCGAGAAGAATCGCAGTTGATGTGATAAGAATAAAGGAATTTTTGGTTCGTAAAATGTTATTAGCAGTCTAAATTTGGCTCAAAAACTGAGCACAAAAGGCACATGATTTCCATTAAACATCTTTCAAACGTTCACTGGGGAGGCAAAATCGTGATTCCGCAGTAAATTGCGAGAGAGTCATCAATTTAGAACCTATATAGTACATGTTCGAACTTTTGTGAGACCCATCGGTAAGGTCCATTACACGAAAAGTTTTGACAGGCTTTTTTCAGGGCGGTGGGACCCACTGGTGAAGCTCAAAACATTTTCTGTAACGCAGAATTCATGCATATGGATGATGAATAGTATCGGTCGAATTGTTCATGTCAATAACCATCAGCCTCTAGAAGGACCTGGGCTTAGATATCTCCTCCAGGCTCGAATCTCTCGAATACGAAAAATGATAGGCTCAATAAAATCTTCTATTAATATGTCTTCAGTGCCAAAAGTTTTGAAATGCATGAACGTACAGATATTATAGAGGAGAGTATGCCCTTGAAAGAACAAATGTTCTCCCATGCAGCGCTGAAACTTTTCTTCTTGACAAATCGAAGACCACTGTTGTTGACCATGTTCGATATTTTCCAAAGTGTATTGACTCACTTTGTAAGTTTTGAAATGAACTTCCAAATGTGTTGAGATACATCAAAAACTGTGGAATTTGAAAAAAATAATCTACTATTTATCGCTTGATCTCGAATCATTGCGTGAAAAATGGAAATCTTGCGATAACTCGCCCAAATCAAGTTCGATACCGGGACAGGCGTGTAAATATGTTCATTATAACATAGAAAAAATGACCACGACATAAGAGCTCCGAATGGGCCTCACCAAGGGAGCCCACCGCAGTGAACGTGTCACCGTGCACCGTGCACGCTGAAAGTTATTCTCACTTTTCTCCGAGATTCTTGCGATTTGGACTAAAGGACGAGAAGACGAATACTTATTATCATCCAACTTGAGTTTCTCTTCTCGTGGTTTAGCTCAAATCGCAAGAAAACTGGAGAAAAGTGCGAATAACTCTAGCGCAGGTGCCTCCTGACCTATAATATACGCACATTGTAATTCTCACTTTTATCCGATCCTTTTGCGATTTGAGCTAAACGACGAGAAGACGAACTCAAGTTAGATGTTAATAAGGATTCGTCTTCTCGTCGTTTATTCTAAATCGCAAGAATATCGGAGAAAAGTGGGAATAACTTTCAGCGTGCACGGTGACCGCATCGCCTTAAGTCGGTAGAAATGAAGTACCTCGAGGAAGAGTCCCAATGGTGACGCCAAGGTTCTTTCCGGGATCATTATCCTTTTCTGCGTACTCCCTCTCAATTTTGTCTTGGCTGTACATTGATAGAGCGGCCTTGAGTAACCTCGAACGCACGTGGAAAATCATGAGTACGGCAACGGATGTGAGTCCAATCGAGATTAAACCTCCAACAACTATCATTGCTGCAACGTCAATCGGAATTGCAGACATTGATGCAACCGAATCGCCGCCTGTCGAACATAGTAAACACGCATCGATTATGAATCATATTTGATGTTATCAAGGATAGTCTCATGCGTATGATAGATTATCAGCATTTTGTCTTGATTATGGTATGGGTGGTGGAAAGTTGGAGCTGGTGTGATTTGAAATTTTCATGGTGCTCGAATTGCACCGTCGTCAGTGTGTAGCTAACTAGTGACTAATGAAGAATCTTGAGAAGGTCTAATCAAAATGTTACCGATTCTTCCATAAAATTTTATCCTTTTTCTACCATGTATCCCCGAGTTTTTGGAGATCTGAGAATTACAGTGATTTTTATCAAATGGGGTTTTGACACTGTTTCCTTGGAAAAATTGAGTCCCTGACAATGATTGAAATTTTCGATAACTGCTTGAAAATAAACGATTGTAGGGTTATCATGTGAGCTATGCTGATGAGTTTCATGTACTTACTATCAGCTTGATGCCATGCTGTGTGGGTTCGAGTTATTCATAAAATATTTTGAGAGTAAAATTGAGTCATACTGCCGGGTATTGATGCGGTCAACAGTTGTATGATTAATTTATTTCGAGGCTTGTTCGGTCACGTCTATACATGCATATCTTATCGGTCAAGGTTGACTTCCGGCAAATTATTCCTTCTTTAGCGCCATGCATCAAATCATAGCTAAATGATATCATGCGCGGGGAATATTTGGTGATTGTTTATTCATGTCATGAATTTGGACTAGGTTCGATAAATTCTACACCCTGGGATCTATCTCACGCCATCAAGAATTTTCCGAATAGTTTGCAGAACGGCAACAACCATACAAGAGATCAAGTTGATTGACCGGCTGATAACACAAAAATGAGCTAGGAAAATTGAACCGTTCAGCTTTTTTTTTAACTTTTCAAAATACAATTATTCATGCAAAATTGTACGATCTTTGCAATAAAACTAGTCCATTGTTGATTTTTTGCAGTTTTATGCGTTTTTTTGGTAAATTTTCCCCGATTTTCCATCCTCTGACCAGTCCTAATACAGCGATGTCTGTGCATGCGCGTGGTCTTGCAAATTTCCAAGTAGTTTCATTCGTCGACTCGGATTGGAAATACACGGGACAGCATGGATGAAAGGGAAGGGCTCAAGGTTTTGGTAGGTTAGTAGGTCATCGCGCTCTGACTATCCTTCGTTTGCTCAACCACCCTTCGTAGTTCGTAGATCGCATTTGCTCTATACCCTTGTCATCAAGTATTCCAACATTTGACTTTGCTCCGATTGCTGAGTCTGATGTTGCAAGAGCTTTCTCTGACAGCAAATCCAGAGGTAAGGGTGCTGACGAGATTTCTTTCTCTATGACTAAGCTGGTATTTCCTGCTCTACATACTCACCTGACAAGTGTTGTGGACGGGTCTCTATTAACTGGGTTTTCCCCCAATTCATAGAAACGAGCGTAAATTATTCTTCCCCCAGAAATATCTGCCCCAAAGACGCTATCTGATAACCAACCTATTGCACAACTTCCCGAGCCATTTAAAGTCGTATAATCGTCCATGAACAGCTCTGTAATCACTCATCAGCCTCAAACCTGTACCACGAAGGACAATCTGGTTCTCGATCGGATCACTCGACGCAATCAACCATCCTCGGAATTCTAGAGGACACTGGGGCTGCCATTGATAAGCGAATGCTCACCATATTAATCTCGTTCGACATTTCCAAGGCATTTAGTACCTTTCCCCATGCTAAGCACCTAGTAAAGCTTAGGAAAATAAAGAGCAGTGACCGTGTTATTTGCTGATTTGCTAGCTTTCTAAGCGATCGACAGCAAGCTCTTCATCTTGCAGATGGCATGCATGAATCGCGGCTTCCACTAGTGACCGGAGTTTCCCAGACTAGTGTCCCTGGCCCTTTGCTTTTCCTCGTCTTCATCAATGGCGTTCCTGAAGGCTTGTGCGATATGTGCGGATGACTCTAGCATATATCTCTATTGCTTCCCGAAGGACCTCCTTGACCATATCGCATTGATTTCTTTCGATCCCCAAGCAGTCGCCGACTGGGCAACAGAATACGGTCTCAAACTCAATCCTTCGAAAACATATGTGATCATTCGAGGAAGTAAGTTGTACCTCAAGGAGATTTTACTTTTTGCTTGTTGATCGATCACTCGACTGGGTCAAGTAGATTAACCAAATTAGCCAACGCGTACATGGATCCCTTTATTCCCTCAGAATTGCTGCCCGAAGCTTGAATCGTCCAATAAGGCAATAGCTTGTAAGTAGCTTGGTATTGCAATACTTCAGCTATGGCTTAGTATTCCTTACTTTTGGACTTTGGTCTAACCAAAGACCAAAATCTGAATCTTCATAGTCTGCACAATGCTTGCGTCAGATTCATCTACGGCAACATACCTCGGCAAGCTAATGTCACCTCTTATCGTGTGATAGTTGGTTGGTTCTCCCCTGAGAATTATAGAGAGTATCTCCTCAGATCTCATGCCCTTGCAATCAACAAACATCAGCCTACATTCCGTAGGTGTAAATGTTTCCTTGTCACTGACAACCCTGCGCTACGCCAGTCCGAGAGGAAGAACAAAGCGCCCCTCACCTATCGCTCTCCCCCACACCGAAGCTTCCAACCAGTCGTTTACAATCTGTGCTTCACATCTCCTGAATCAACACCCGTATTTGAATTTTGAAAATAGTCTAGAAACCCTGAAGAGTATCATCCTGAACTTTCTACTAGATCATGACCGCGGCGACTGGTTCAAGCGCTCATCATGTGAAGGCCTAGAAGCCGTTCCCGTATCCCTGAGTGGTATCCTCCATCCACCCTCATAGGAACACATAGATGGACTTTTGTTTTGAGAGCTCTCTTGCGGATACTATCGTGTATATGGGATTGTAATTTATCTTTTTTACTTCAATGAATTTGTAAACATGTTCTTGAATCTCAAGAGGCACCTCATGTGTATACATTGAAATTGATCCATTAAGAATGATCTATGTAAGATCCTTTGTATCTTTCTTCTCTGAGCAAATGAGGTTTTCATCCCCCGTACTCAATAAAATCGAAATCAATCAATTAATCTTCTTTCCCAATCGAGCTGCCGTAGTTACTGACTTGGGACATAAATTAATTTGTGCAAGGAGTCATTCTAAGAGAAATCTCTTCAGCTTCCGATTGGATTCACTTTGAAATTCATATAACCACGTGCCTGCGCAGAAATCACTATTTCTGACCGGCCCTATTTACTGATTGGTCAGCGAATAAGAAATCAAAAAATTGACCAAAAAACGCAAAAATAGCGAAAACACGACTCTGGACTAATTCCATTGCAAAGATTGTTCACTTTTGCGTGATGAATCATATTTTTTTGGAGAGCTACAACAGCTGCTATTTGAAATAATAGGGCTAGTCTGATTTGTCCGAACTAAGTCAGGGCTTGAAGAACCTAAATAGAAATCTCCAGTCATTTTCGATAGGTTTTTTCAATATCTCTCGAATGGCGCAAAATCTGTTGCATCATCTTGGGCCAAACTCGAGATAAATCTAATTTAGTAAAAGAAGATCATAGTTTCCATATTCTGGTGGAATCAAAAATCAAAACAGAAATGGCTCTGCAGGCGTCTTCGAAATCTGTTTTGGGCCATCTCGGTGGGTGGAAACTTCATATTATAGACCATAAAGTCGAATAAAAATCACAAGAAACCGACCCATGACTATTTTTCATGAGTTGATTTCAAATGGAAGCCATCCAAAGTGAACCGAGACTTTCTCGAAAACAGCATCTTACTTTTAGAATTTTTAGTGCGTCTATTGCCTCAGAACTATTAAATATCCAGAAAGCTATTTTTCACTCCCAAAAAGCGTTTGGTTTCGATTTGAAACAGATCGTAATAAAAATTACCCATGCATCAAGTAGAGTCCATTCCGTTCTCCTTTCTCAAATCCATTCCTTCCTCAAAGACGACACAATGATGTAATGAGCATAGAGGGATTGCAAAGATATCTATTGAAAATTTACGACATAGGCCATCGAAATATACGCTTGACTCACCTGCACGCGTGGTCTTAACGTAATCGTTTTTAGGCGAAACGATGACCCGGAAATTGTTGTTACGCTGCGCTTCTTCTTGATGAAAAGATTTAGCTGCAGGCTGACCCAAAACAACCGTAGGGGCTTCCTGTACATGTGACGGCCTCCTCCTTGTCGTCGTAGAAATCACTCCCGATCTGGTCGAACTCAAAATCATCTCATCATCTCTCGAAACAGCCTTGCCCCCTGGACTACCATCCAATACCTGAACCGGCATCATCTCATCTGGTAAACTTATAGGAGCCATCCCTGTTACCGAATCCTCCATACCAGCTAAAATGAAAATACCAATGTAGGCAATTTTGAAATTAGCTACACAGTCTTCCATAATCGCAATGCATTTGTGTGCAAGTCGTACATATTATGTATTTTAGTTTGGAAGTTGACGAGCACTTCCGTCGAGTTATTGTCTCATCTCCGATTGCGATGCTTGTCATTTGTGAAACGCAGAGACTTTGCGAAATAACTGAGTATATCGTATAGTCTCTATAGAGCGCCTCAAAAGATGCATACAAGGATACTCGGATACAAAACGGGATGTATAAAATGTCGTATGCATGCATCTCGTGGGACTTGCAAAGTCAGAAGTGAACGAGAGAAACTTCGCTACGTTGGCGTTTCGAGCATGGAATACTAACGATTTTGAGAGTCTGCAAAGATATGCTTAAAAAAATATATGTATAGGTATGCTCGTTGATACTCTGATGCAGTTGGCCCTTTTTGCCCGACACCACCCGGGCACACAAGTGCCCAAACCTTTTCGACTTTTTTTCAATATGAATGCGGGTTTTGAATTCTGATTCCCACTGGCGTGAGTCGAATTGTACTTGAAATTATGTAGATTCCGAAATTGCGGGTAAACTTTGGAATTTCAATAATCGTGGTGCGGAGAATAATCTCGTTTCCAGCTTTTTGAATGAAATTTTTTTCCTATTCACAACTTATTCTGAATTGTTAGTGCAGAGATTCCATGGAATCGCTCATTTTGAAAAGATGTTTTTGTGATTTACGGGGAAAATTTTCACGCAATTTACCCACCGAGATTTTGCGTTTATTAAATAAGCGTGGAAAACTGACCAAAGTTTTCAGCAATGAGCGATCTATCTCGATTTCTAATGTCGGTTCAGTACTGAGGATGGATATGATGATCCATCACCTGTATCATTATAATATCACTTCCAGAATCGACGAATCGTGTGAGTTTTTTTTTCTTCTCAAATCCTAATCCTGGTTTAGATCCAGCAATTATGAGAACTTTGGAGCATCATTTTCGATTCGTTCGAACATCTTCCAATTCTATAAGTTCTAAGGAATGATATTCAGGCCAGCACTTCTAGATGCCGTAAAAATCATCATTGTAGAACAGCTTTTCTGCCTTGTAAGGTAAGTGTGCCTAATTTGCCCCCACTATTTTTATTTTGCTTGCCATTCTTATTCATCTCCATATTATTCAACGTACCTTAGCTCATTTTAAAGCTTGCTTCAAGATTTTTGAAATGAGCTAAAGTACCCTCAAATTCAACAAATTATAGCTGAGATATCTTAATTAGATATCTCAAAAGAAGATTTTTTGCGAGTTTTCAACAGTGTGTTCCTAATTTGCCCCTACGTGGAAAAGAGGCCTATTTCCATGAGATTATAATTTTTCGTATAATCGGGATATTTCGGCTCCCAGACCTCCAAATGAGACCTACTTTAGCTCATTTTGTAGCTTTTTAACTCCTTCCAAATTTTTTGAGTGAAATTGATGTATTTGAGTGGAGTGAAGAACGAGTTTGGAAAAATACTATGGGGGCAAATTAGGAAAACTACACTGTTTCTAGTAATATGGCCGTAGAATCGACTAAAAATCGAATTTTGCAATTCTGCAAAAAACATTCTCAATTTGGGACAAAGACAAAGAAAATGAGTTGAAGTACGTTGGAATTGATTACATCAATTTTGTTTGGCATAGCTTTTAGAGACCAACAAAAAAGAAGTCGAAAGTACCGAAAACCACATTTTTGTTGTTAGAAATGCGCGTGTCATTAAGAATCGGTCCAAAACGTTTATTTTCTCGTATTTCAACATAAAAACATGAAAAAAAAATGCGCAGCAAGGTCTGCGGGTGCATACATTTGAGAACTTGAGTAGGGGCAAATTAGGGAATGGGGCAAATTAGGCACAGTTACCTTATGTAGAATACTTCATATGGGATTCCTGTGGATTCATCACTTTCATTTGAGAATAAATACTTCGCTGACTTGTACGAATGTACATGAGGTTTCCAAAGATTGTAGGGCTCAAGTGATTCACTTGAATATGCTGAGATGAACCAACTCAGGTCTGTTCTGTACTGATTTCGAGTTTCCTCTCGTATTATAACACCCAATGGATAAGGAATGAAGCAATTTCGCAAGCCAAACCGTGTCATTAATGAGGTTTTTCTGGACGTTAAAAGAAAGATCATTCAAATATTGTATTTTACTCGGAAATTCCATGGATAAATTTCTCCAAGGCTCAAGAATTTTCGATATTTCTCAGATCGTTTCGATATTCCAACCGAATTCTTGCATAAAATGAAGTTATGTCCAACAAGAAAGTCGAAATTTTGGATCTTGATATTGAACTACAATGCTCATGAACTTATCAAGTGTGAAACAATGACTCATTAACTTGATATTGTACAGAACCCTTGATATACTCCCCCAATAATGAAACCTCGATCAAACTCGTATGAAAGAAAGAGTGATGGAACAGGTATCGCAAGCTCTGGGTGTGGGAACTCCGAACGATGTTCAGTCACTTTCACAAAGTTTTACAATTTCGACAGCATGTCCCTTATCCGTTTGCTCCAACAAATCATCATTAGCAATTTTGCTGTCTTCATTATCCACGTAATTTGGCATTCCGTCCAAGGCATGAAGTGCACAAGACATTTGAGGTTCTTTGTACGCACAAAGGTATTATGGAATACCGAAACATCAATCATTCTTTAGCCGAAATTTTTCGATTCAACTTGTGCTTGATTAAGAAATTATCTTACTCTGCATCAAACTCTCGTCATTAAGTAGAAAGTAACAAATTCTTAAGCTATGGCGTAAATCTTAATTATAAACTTTCAATGCTGCCATTACAGACATAAAGACAGAGATGTTGACTTTTCAAAAATTTCAAAACAAGAAAAACGTAATAGTATCGAGTTCTGGCTATTATTGAGACACGTCTTATTTCCTTGATGGCCTCAAAAATATGCCTTGTTTTCGAAAATAATGCTTTGAATTTGGCAGTGTTCTATAAGAACTTCAGTGTAACACAGTATTAGCATTTAATTTGAAACGCCCTTATCACGAATCAGGAATACATTTTCCAGAAACCTTGCAAAAATATCAATATTTTTTATTATTCATTTTTTCACTTACGTTCAGGAAGCCTGGGAAGCGTGGTATCCTTGTCAAAATCAATGACATCGACGTAATCCATCGAACCTCCAAGCGGTTTTGAAGGCAAAGAGTTACCGGAAGTACCGGAAGCCTCAAACGTATCCATAGGTAAACTGTTTGGGTCAAGAGGCTCAATGCATTCTCCGTTTTCGTGGTGACATCGGGCCAGTAAACTTTCGCACATACAGGGTGAATTGCAGCCTCTACCCCATTGACCCTCGGGACATTTTCTCTCGCACCTGATGTAAAACAAACTTTGCTCGTTAATATTCGCTCTGTCGTCGTCATCGTAAACTATAGTATAATATGTACTCGGACACCCTGATGTAACTTGTATTTCTTGGAATTTCAAAGTTTGGAGAAGATGTAACTTCACTCTTGGACAGTTGTGATGTGTGTGAGGGTATAAAATGATTATGTCTGGATCAAAGCTTTTGGAGGAATGGTTATGGGAATGGCTGGATGGGAATAATCTCAGTGTATTTTGGACTGAGGACATATTTGGAATGATTATTACATAAGCATTGAAATTTGGTGGCGTGCATATTCACAAGGTGTATCCAATATATGAGTTAATTTTCTAGGAACTTGTGACATATCCAAGTATTTTTCAGCCGATAAAGCCAAAATTGATGATATCAGTAAATTTCAAATGAGAACCTTTCGAAAATTCAGCTACCTATTACTTCCAGTAAATTAATGGAATCATTCTTTTGACATTTTTGAAAGTCTGATCAATGGTCGAAGTTTGCTCTAGATAGCACAGCATTCCCTGAATTCGCAAGGTTTATACTTGTCTCTAAAAATTTTTTGCTCCAAAATTCATGAATTTTCTTTGTTTTATTCCCAGGTGAACGTCGTTTAAGGGATCAAAACGTTATCCATCAACGAATGATTATATGCCATACCTTGATCCCATCCAACCTGGAGGGCATTCACAATGTCCGTCTACAGGATTGCATCTCACATCGCGTAGGCAATTGCACTTATTTTCACAGTTCAGGCCCCATCTGCCTTGCGGACATTCTACATATCAGAAAATACGGAGAATGTTTTGAAATATCATATTGTTGAGTCGAAAACGAGGAAGTCATGACTGTTATTAGGATGACTGATTTGAAATACCGTCAATTGCAT
The DNA here is from genome assembly GCA_029851415.1 of Eretmocerus hayati. NCBI lineage: Eukaryota > Metazoa > Arthropoda > Insecta > Hymenoptera > Aphelinidae > Eretmocerus > Eretmocerus hayati. The sequence continues at coordinate 22,730,215 of CM056741.1, forward strand.
TGTTAATTTTCAACTGCTGACAAAGTGGAATTTTTGAAAAAAAATTATTCGAAGACTATGATTCTAAGATTGTCTTTATGAATGATTAAGTAAGAAGACTCTAGGGATGATGAAATAATTTGAACCCTACACTATTGAGTTTTCAGAAATAATTTGATCAAGAAAAATTGACAAGAAAGTATGAAATTATTTTCAAATTACTTAAAGATGTTTGATTTGAATGATTTGATTCGAACGAATTGAAGTTTTAAAAACTACATCCCAACCAAATAAAAGAAAAATTCGTGATATCGCTGAAATTCCCGCGCATATTTATTGACATAGACGATCTCCTTGTCAGAGAACTGTCAAACCTCAAACGTAGCTCGATAGGCAGCAATAAGTACGCGAGCTCGTACAGTGACATACTGCAGCAAAAAAGTGTATGTACACGCTCATTAAATTAAAACTCTCGATTACCCCGCAAAGAGCCAGCTCAAAACGATGATATAAAACCGCCAACTAGGTTGAAATTTCACTAAAAAAAAAAAAAAAAATCCACCCTCAGCGCTGAATATGACTTCAAAGAGGTTCAGTTAAAATATGTATGTGATGGCAATCCGATGCGTAAAAATGTGAGTATATACATGTGTAGATATTTTTGAATTTTACCTGAGGCACAATCATGGCCTTGAAAGCCAGGCTCACAGGTGCAGTGGTTAGGAGCCGTGCAAACTCCACCCAAGCACTTTTTGCAAAAAGGCACGCATTTTGCGTCAGCGCTACCTTTACCAACTGGCTCCTGCATCGTGTAGCCCTCGCAACACGATGGTACATTCTTAAATCTCACCTCTTCCTGTGATAAGAAGAATAGAAATTGTATTGCGATGAATCAATTCAGATGGAGGAAATTTAGGCTCGTATTTACGGGCGTATCACATGGAAGATTAGGTAGCAAAGAGAGGGGATTTGTAAAGAACTGGACTGAAGGCGCATTTCGGAGACACAGATCAATTCATAGAATATTCAACCAGCTGGTTGAATTTTTTCGTAAAAATTTGTACAGGGTAGATACAGATCCAAGGGTTTTTTACAAGTTCTGAAAGACAGAAGTTCCCCCCACAGATTCGCAACAGATGAAGCACTGATGAAAGCATTCAAGAAAATTCAGTGATCAAAATAGTTAAAGGTAAATGGAATAGATCAGTTCTAATAATTAGCTTTCGATACTTGAAACAGTTGTTCGAAAAGTTTGTTTGAGCATGGAAAGTAATCTTTCTCCAGGCTATCTTCTTCCTACTGATCCTCATTAGAACCAGCTTTTTTCTCATTTCATGATGAATCAAATCTCTATACCAAAAACTTTTTTTGATTTATCGGAAAAAATCACGAGGAAATCTGATTATTCGACCATTCAAAATGTTGCAATCCAGATTTTGCTCATGCATAAGCTCACATGTATTGCACCCAATCAGAAATTGCAAATTTACTACTTTCATTTCACTGCACAATTTTAATTGGTAAAAGATACAATGAACTTCGAACAAAGACCGCACAAAAGTTTGGATGCACTGGAATTGAATGTTGAATAATTCTCGCTAATTAACAACCAGCGAATCAGCCGACTATATGGTCATCAAAAGCTTCATCATTGGATTGCATATTAATGGCGAATGATTAATTTGAAATCACCGCGTCGAGTATTTTGATTCTCAACTCGGGAGACATGAAAAACAAATCCAAACTCGCGTAATACCGTGGTAATACTCAGTCTTTTCTAGGTCAAGCGCATAACAGACTAATTTTACATGTGTTACAGTAATCGAATGCAACGACGTTATGTATATGATATCACAAGTGAAATTCGAGTGAAATTCCAGAATTTCAAAACTTTAGAGCTCGCATTCTTTTCCACGAACACAGATACATATAATAATTCTACATATTGCACCATCAAGGCCAAATGCCGAATTATTGCGTACTTCTGAAACCGATCCAATGATATTATTATACCTTGCAAATTCTATCTCGCAACCACGTGACATCCGAGTATCGATCTGGTATCGTGTCTTCCAATTCAAGCCCGACCTCATGGAATGCGATCATTACATACCTCACCACCTATGTATATATAACTCCCAGTTTCACTCATACCCTCATGCAAATATAAATTGTCTCGATCACCGCAAATCTGTACACCTCACAGTGCGGGTGAAATTCATACATTTGCTGAAAAAAAGATCAGCCCGTGAATTGATATGAATAATTGAAAGTGCAAGTAATCGTTACCAAGCTTTTTGAGTAAGAGTTACTGAGTACTACATACTCTCGTCGAAAATTCTCGTTTTGTGTGTTTGAAATTACGCGATTTTCAAATGACACGTCAAAACTTTTTGTATTTCCCTCACGAACAATCGTTAGTGAACATCGTGTCATCCATCCAATGCATACACATTTATAAACATAAAGTCTTTCGCATTGTCGTTTCCGCATTCGCGAGGGTCTTCTCACTTACCATTCTCATTCATGTTCTGGTGCAATGTGCAATCGTCGCTTGGCGAAAGTTATTTAGCGCTTTGTACTTCCTTTGTGTTTTTACCGCTCACAATAAGACTTGTATGCCTCTTTTTCCAATCACTTACCAGATGCCTTTGTTGGAATCGATTTTTCAGGAGCAAGGGGCCATTGATCGATGCACACGATGCACTTGAAAGTAATCAAAGGTGACGCATGCTGATTTTTTGGCCAAAATTACGAGGACTGTTCAAACGAATGGATTTGCACAAGATTTGTGGAGTTTGATTTTTGGAAAGATAACGAGCTTCGTTGACTCTGAACTTGGCAATTTGAATTTACGATTTGTCGAAAATTCGAGGTTCCAGGTGATCGATACTTTAGCGGGTGCGTGGAAGAAGAGCGTAACTACAAGAGGGTCATTTTGAGAAAATCGATGAAAACTCAACCAAAATCGCCAGAGGAGATTTTAGATGAGTGGAACAATCTGGCTTACTTTCAAGAAGATGGTATCCTCGAACCATTTGTACAAGCATTGAAGGATTAGAGTCAATTCCATAGATCTTAGAGCCATTTGAAAAAATGTACATACGCCCTTTTTCCGAGTCACGGTTGAATTTTTGGTGAACTTGCCGTACAAAAAGTTGAATCAAATCTCAAAACCACGTCCAATCACTCTCAAAATTTACGAGTATGCTTATGGAAACTCACTGAAGGATGTTTCATAGTAGAGTAGGCGAAACTACCGCCATCGTGTGCAAAAATAGTGCAATGGGAATTTTTTGTGGGATACTCCCCGCAAGACCTCCCTGATCCTTAAGTCATATGTTCCTAAGCCGTATCTGGGTGCAAAATTGTTTAAACCGAAATTGTTTAAACAATTGAATAAAATTGTTTATTTTGGATTCAAAAGATGTTTTTTAGGGAAATTGGAGCATTTTAAACAGAAAGTTACTCTTGTCATTTTTCTCTAGGATCCATTGTTTTTGCGCTATGAGCACTTTAAAGTTGAAAAAACTCGAAAATCGCGATTTTGAGGCCCGGATTAAAGTGTCATAATGGTGAAAATGTTATGCTCTCACTAGGGAAATTTATCAATTGGGATCTCCTCTACAAGTTGTGATAGCAAAAACCCATGTTCCTCGTCGATTTACCTTCGTTTTTTGAATGTTAATAACGCGTCGTATGGCGCTCGTTTGCGTGCTCGCGGGCTCCCACCTCGTGCGTGCAGACGACGCAACGTTGCTATATCGCGGGGCGGGGAGCATTGCGATCACCAGTGAACTGGAGCCATACGACGCGTTATTAACATTCAAAAAACGAAGGTAAATCGACGAGGAACATGGGTTTTTGCTGTCACAACTTGTAGAGGAGATCCCAATTGACAAATTTCCCTAGTGAGAGCATAACATTTTCACCATTATGACACTTTAATCCGGGCCTCAAAATCGCGATTTTCGAGTTTTTTCAACTTTAAAATGCTCATAGCGCAAAAACAATGGATCCTAGAGAAAAATGACAAGAGTAACTTTCCGTTTAGAATGCTCCAATTTACCTATAAAACATCTTTTGAATCCAAAATAAACAATTTTATTCAATTGTTTAAACAATTTCGGTTTAAACAATTTTGCACCCAGATACGGCTTAGGAACATATGACTTAAGGATCAGGGAGGTCTTGCGGTGAGTATCCCACAAAAAATTTCCATTGCTTTATTTTTGCACACGATGGCGGTAGTTTCGCCTATTCTATAGAGGTAAAGTTGTTCGACTCATTCTCAGAAAATCTGTACTCGCAAAGAGCTCAATATAGATGCCCAAAAGTATGGAAAGTCTATAGTCACTATATTAATGTTTAGGAACTCACTTCGGAGGTAGAAGAACATGTCCTGATCATTTAAACCCATAAAATGAGTTTCCTTGCCGAGGGAAATATTTAGAAAAATGTCTCATCGGTAATGACGCCCTTTTTTCCAATCGCTCCAAATATAAGCCCTTTCTCCGAAAAGATACGCCCTTTTGGAATTTTCCCCTCAGTGACTTACGCCCTTTCAGGATTTGAACATGTTAGTTAAGCCCCTCTTCCACATTTTCGAAAAGTAATCGGAAAAGTTGCAAGGCCGTGGTGACGTTTACGCGCTTTTGAATTTTCTTCAACGCCGTTGCGCCCAACGTATTGCTCTAGTGGAGGTATAGTCACTTCAAATGTTTAGTATGATACATGGGTTTTCTCTTGAGGAAAATGAAATGCCCTGTATGTTGTTCATGAGTTCTAAAATGATAACTCGAAATTGGGTCAAATTTGAAGAATATACCAATTGATGCAAAAAATTTCAGTTTAGGCGGCAATGAGCTAAGATCCTAGCGAAATTTTTCCCCTTATTGGTTCTATTTTCGCTAAAGGATTTCAGAATCATACACACAACTGAATGCTTAGCAGATTTCTAAATCAGAACTGGAGAATATTGAAAATTGAGCAGAATTTTATCGATGCCTACATGGTCATTATTGCGTGAACTTACACATTTTGTGTCAAAAAATTCAGAAGTTGAAAATTGAGCCCCCCGAATGCCGATGCTGACTTTTTCCACTATCTTTTGCATACAGAGTGATGATTTGTGATAAAGAGTGTGGAAGAGTAAGTATGCTATCATTTTTTTTGTGTATTTGTCTTATTGAACATCCCAGGAAACGACTGATGAGTACATGGAACTGACATTTCGGCTTTAAAATGGCTTTCAGAAATGATAGAGTTTACGCAAAAACTTCTCCGCGCGGATTTCGTACATATCCACCATACAGTAAAGAAAAAAAAAATATTTCCGCCCTCATAAAGTGATTCTTACTGGGGTAGATTGGTGTCCATAATTATGGGCTATGGATGTTTACCCAATGCTCACGATCTCACTTCTTGAGCCTCTTCTCGTATTGACATTTGATTATTTGACACGATTCCTCGAAAGTTTGTCCATGGCAAAGTTTTCAAAGTAGATTTGGGATGCGCTGGTGCTATTTGTCAAATTCCTCGTTTCTAGTGAAAACCTCATAACGAGAAAGAGGTACATAGCTAGGGGTCTAATCTAATCATTTCGATCAAAAAGCCTATGAAACATAATTGGTTCAACATCATATTCTTTGAGAAAGATTCGGGGAAACCCACTGTGTTGATTACTCCGAAGCTATAGCACCAAGAGTATGGATGGCACACTCCGATTATTACAGTCCATGGACCTTGCCTTTTGCACCCTTAATCTTCAAAAATGAAGAGAATGACTCGACGAATCTACCTGAAACTTTGATCGTAATTTCATCCCAATAGAATAGGTGTAGGAAAATTTGGATGGAGCGATTTGGAAGATTATACAGCCACACAAAAAAAATTTTCGGATCTGATGGTCTCACTATGTTTACTGTAGGTTTTTGGGGTCCCTGAATCAGAGCCCGGGGTCACTTTTGCTCCAGCACGGCAGGATTTGACATAACCTCAAAAAACCATGATTTTCGGGTAACACTCGGAGAACTGGGATGTGGTGGTTAAAGTATGATATTTATGGGTTTCCAGGGTCGCTGAATCCGAATCCGGACTCAGTTTTGCTCCAGTATGTCAGGATTTTGAGATAACCTCAAAAAACCATGATTTTCGGGTAATACTCAGAGAATTGGGATGTGGCAGTTCAAGTATGATACCTATTGGTTTTTGGGGTCGCTGAATCCAAAATTTAGGTTAGTTTAGCTGTAATATGTCACAATTCTGACATAACCTTGAAAAAACCTTTCTCCCAGATTTTTCGAAGAATTTGGTTCTAGAGACTTTTCTGAGCTTTTTACAGGTTTTTGGGGGCGCTGAATCCGAATACGGTATTGGCCTTGCTCGCATATGTTACAATTATGACACAATCCCATCATCCAGGTATTTGCGGGTTTGGACGCGTGTATGGGTTTTTTGGATCGACTCTTCACATGACGGAATCGTTGGTTCGAGCATCCAGGTATAAGTGAGTTTGATCACCTTGAGAGGTCGTCGGATCCATCCAGCCCATGACATAATTTCTGGTTCAAGCATCGAATGCATGTCTAATTTTGACACATTAGACTAAAACCAATCCTGGATTCGAATCCAGCGACTCCAAGAACCTGTAAGAAGCTTAGAAAGATTTCCAGACTTTAATTCTCCAAGACATCGAGAAGAATCATAGTATTTTGGAGTTATGGCAGAATTGTGACATATGCGAGACTGGCCGACCCCGGATTTGGATTCAGCGCCCAAAAAACCTGTAAGGAGCTTAGAAAAGTTTCTAGACCCGAATTCTTTGGAAAATCTGGAAGAAACATTTTTTTGAGGTTATGTCTAAATTATGACATATTACAGCTAAACTAACCTCAACTTTGGATTCAGCGACCCCGAAAACCTGTAGGTATCATACTTCAACTACCACATCCCAATTCTTTGAGTATTACCCGAAAATCATGGTTATCTTGAGGTTAAGTCAATCCTGACGTACTAGAGCAAAACTGACCCCGAATCCGGATTCAGCGACCCCAAAAACCTACAGTAAACATAGTGAGACCATCAGATCCGAAAATTTTTTTTTTATGTGGCTGTGTTATTAGTCGAAATGGGAGACCAGCACACATTCCAGGTAAGTTGGCGCGATAACGCCCATAAAGCAAATTTCAATCAAAATGGCAGAAACTGGCCCTACTCAGGCTAACTACAATAACGGCTCACGCTTAACAACTTTACCCACCGAGTCCCCTACGTTCGTCTATGCATTACACAAGGAAGTCTGACCATCCCAATCTGTTACTACTAGACGTTAACACTACTTACCTACGCTAAATGCGCAGTCTTATATACCAGATTGCAAAATTTTAAGTCCTCGAGCTCCAAGGAAGCCGTCCAAGAAATTCTTCCGGTCGGATAGCTCGCTAATTGCTTTATTAATCTAACTCTCTCGTTCTTTCGCGCTTACCTCTAACCATTAGAAAATTCACCAGTCCGGCCGGTCTCTCATCCTTTCCATCCATATACACGCCTATCCTATATATTAAGTATATGTATATTTCGTAATGGCGTTAATTAAAATTCAGCCTCGGCGTATTATAATAGCCACACTCGGTTATACTACGGTGAAAATTGCTCGTATCTCTCGTTTTATCAGATTCGTGTAATCTTCAAAAACCCCAAGTACTTATCCAGTAGCACTACTACCATTCAACCATGTGTCTATATTTATAACTATACTAAGCAAAAACAAAAGCTTTGCATGTTAAAAAGTGTTAAAAGTTGCCACGAAAGGCGCCACCTTACATTATTATGCGTACATAGCAAAATTCGTTAACAAAAGATGTAATAATGTATGCACACGTAGGCATAAATATACATGGGTAATTGTTACAGCGTTATAATTAAGAATGAATATAACCTCGGTGCAATGAAAAGCGTATCGATTATGTGTCCCAACCAATAATCGTATTTTGCCTACATAACCTATATATTGGTGTATAAAAGTGGTAACCACGTGTTGAACACTGCGGTAAAAGGTGACTGATATATTAATGCTGCGTCATCACCATCAGGAATGAGAAAATTACAGCGATTATAGGCGAATTTATAGGGCTAGTATAATAATTCGTTTTCATCGTGAAGTAATCGTTCTCCGTAGTATTACATTAAAATCATCGTAAACGAAACTCGTTGATCTTTTATACACATATAAATATACACTCGATCATAATATTTGTATATCGAGGTGACCCGTTAAAATTAGGATATTACATAGCCAAAAAGCGACTGTAGAATGTGGAGCAAATATGTTACACAATTCGACCCCATTTGCTCTTTTTGGTCTTTATCCGCGAAATAAACTCCTACTTACACCCTGAGAAATACTTCTTCCATAAAATGTGCGAAAGTAGTATGAGTAATACGAGTGTAAGTGTCAGAGAGTATAGCTCATTTTGTGCGTAATAAGCAGTCTCACATCAGACGTTGAGCGACTTTCTTTATAATAAATAAACTAACGAGCCTACTATGAGTGTAAGATAACGTTACATCGTGAATATCCGCCCAATGGAAAATTCTGGTGAGTATACAAAATTTTTAATCTAGTCTTGAAACATGGAATACTACTACCTGTATTACGTATTGCATCGATAAAATGAGAATACATAAATTTTGAAAAAAATGAGTATAATCGAAGCTATATTGCCTCACGTTATATTATCGGTATAATATGTTTACCGTATTATCAGTTACATATAATAGGTACTCTGACGAATGTAACATTTTGGCATAATCTGTATGCACCATATCGCAGCGCGGAAACTGTACATCCAAAGTCACTCCTGAATACGGTAGCCAACTTCCCTTGTAATAAATATCCTTGGAAATACCAAATTCCAACCATAAAATACTCATTTTTCGAATATCCCATCTCACATACGAGTAGTTCCACGCGAAAGCGACCCACGAAAAAGGGTCATGTCTCAGATCCTTTTGTAAACATTCTTATTCAATTCTACGGTACAAAATATGAACTTTTCACTACCTATGGGATCCCAAAATAATTTTTTGGCCTCATGGCGAGAATTTTCGAAAATGAAGTAAAATACATTTTCTTAAAATTCTAGCAGCTTTTTTGCACTAAAATGCGAATAAGTCAAGTTTGCTCCTAGATAAAGATATGCGGTTTGCGGCATTCGAAAGATCTTTCAAAAACCTATCAAAATCACTATTGAAAAATTGTTTTTGAGTTTATGGGCAGCCTGTACGAGCAAAAGTGTGAAAATCACTAAACAGTGAGTTTCTCAATTGTCTATTTTTTTCAATTTTTGAAAATCACATATTTGATGTAAAATTTTGTGCTCTTCCAGAAAAAAGTGATCCCGATTCCCTTTTCCGACGTCTAAGGCCTGTTTCTTTAAATTTTCGCAAAACCATTTTTTAGGCAGTTTGGAATTGTCTGTTTACTGCGCATGCGCAGGAATTTGGACTGTTAGAACCAATTCCATTGGGAGGCCAAGAAAATTGTTTTCAAAATGACCACTTGGCAACGCAATTTCATCAATTTGGCTCGGAGTTACAGCCTACAAAAGATGAAGCTTCAGCTCGAGTGTGTCAATAGGCAAACGATACATCGGGCCAGAGATCGAGCCCGGATTTTCCTACTATTGTTGCGGTGTCTCCGATCCACCTCTTGTTGGTTATCAAGATTCGGTGGTCTTTCAAACGTTGTAGCTCCGAGCCAAATTGATGAAATTTACTTTGCCAAGTGGTCATCTTGAAGGAAATTTTCTTGGCTTCCCAATGGGATTGGTTCTAACAGTCCAAATTCCTACACATGCGCAGTAAACAGACAATTCCAAACTGCCTAAAAAATAGGTTTGCGAAAATTTAAAGAAACAGGCTTTAGACGTCGGAAAAGGAAATTGGGACCACTTTTTTCTGAAAGAACACAAAATTTTACATCAAATATGTGATTTTCAAAAATTAAAAAAAATAGGAAACTGAGAAAGTCACTGTTTAGTGATTTTCACACTTTTGCTCGTACAGGCTGCCCATAACACCAAAATCAACTTTTCAATAGCGATTTTGATAGGTTCTTGAAAGACCTTTCGAATGTCGCAAGCTGCATATCTTTATCTGGGAGCAAACTTGACTTATTCGCATTTTAGTGCAAAAAAGCTCCTAGAATTCTAAGAAAATGTATTTTACTTCATTTTCGAAAATTCTCGCCATGGGGCCAAAAATTTTTTTGGGATCCCATATGTAGTGAAAAGTTCATATTTTGTACCATAGAATCGAATAAGAATGTTAACAAAAGGATCTGAGACATGACCGTTTCGTGGGTCGCTTTCGCGTGGAACTACTCATACGACAAACACGACACTCTCACTCATTCCTATACACTTCACAATTCAAACGATCGCATTTCGGTATTCTCAATGTCGTGGTCGAGCCATCTTCTACCGAATTCCGTAAAATAAATTCTCATCGTTGAAAAAAAGCTCAACAAGCACGTCATCGATCACCTTTCGATGGACAAATGAGTTTGGGCAAAAAGTATATCGGCAATCGAAAATTGGGGACATCTGACGCTCTATATATACCTGTATATTTCTGAAGCGCAACCGTAAAAGTCCGAGAAATGATGCGCTTCCCGATGCAACAGCAGTGGATTGGAGTGGAGTCGAGTGAAAAATACGATTTACGAGTTCGGTCGAGATATGTGAAGAGGATCTCGTTTTTTTCGGAGAGCAAGTATTATAAGTAGGTACTTTTTTTTAAAAGATGAGGCACGGGAATGCGGTAGAGTGAAATCGAGAGGATATAGCAGGAAAGTGTATAAGCAGGAGGTAAAAAAGGAAGATGAGAGTGATGAACGTTATAATATGTATCTTACCTTGGTGCGCCATCGTTCGCGCATTTCTGTGTGTGTTTTCAGACATCGAGGTGGAACTTGAAGACACCAGACAAATTTGAGAATCTCAACTGGTTCCTCGTATGGCTCCCTTGACGTTACTGTGTAACTGAAAATTCGATGGTCATGTAGGATGTTCAGATACTTGTTTGCTTTAGCCAAAATTCACATAGTAATGATCGAGTGATCCGTCAGACGAACAAGGGATAGAATGTTGTTGATGATTGGACTAAAAGATTTCAAATTACTTGCAGTGAGGAGATGTGTTATGGATTACAATAACGATTCATCAATGTTTAAAGATTTTTGTAAAACTTTGGAGTCACCAATTGGCATCACTTCGAAGAACTTATCACGAGAATACGGATGGTTAAACCATATCTAGACTGTTATTTACACGAACTTATCAGTAACTGTCTCAAAGTAACCGGAGAAAGATTTCGGAGAGAAACTTATAAGAATTGACGATTTCCTGATTTTCGATAAATCGAAACTCGAATATCGATATATCGAAACGTCGAGGGCGATTTATCGAAATCTTTATATCGATAGGTCGCAATTTGAAAAGTGATACGTGAAAATTCTAAAGACGGTTTTATTTTGAGATTTCGGGATTGGTGTGCATAAGCTCGAAAAACGATAGATCAAAACTCAAAGATCGATATATCGAGACTCACACGATGATCTATCGAAAGTTGAAAGTAGTATATCGAGGTACTGAGAATCATTGATTGCAGTTTGATAGTTTATCCCTCAGAACTCCAAGGATAATCTTCTGAAACTTCAAAAGTAGTGTTAAAAGATTTGAATAACGATGAGTTAAAAATCTAATTATTGATATATCGAAACTCGAACGACACCTATAGCGAAAGATGATCCGTCGAGATCCTCAAATCGAAACATCGCAGTTCGACGATCAATATTTCGAAACTTCAAATACGAAATTCTAATATTCCAAAAACAGTGGACATAAACTCTTAGTGATACATCGAAACACGAATATCGATTTATCGAAACTCGAACGATCAACCATCAAAACTGAAAGGTTGACTGATCGAAACCCACAATTCGATAGATCTATGTTCTGCAGATAATGATGTATTATCTCTATGTAAATAATATATATCGGAATTTCAAAGATAATATTACAAAAATTGAAAGATAATGCGTTCAAATTCTAATTAAAACGTATCGATTACTCAAGAACGATATATCTAAACGGATGGAGGTTCAGATGTTCTATACTGGGTCAAAATATATAAGATGTACTCCAAGATTTGATGTACGGTGAGTCAAAAGATTATTCTCAGTTCAAGATGCGAGATTTCCGAGTTCACCAGCAATAATTTCAAGAATATTTCCGTCCGCACATTTGCCACAGGGTTGAATCTATTCTTGAAGCATCACTTCTGCAAAGACGACTATCATAGCAAAAGAAAAACTTGTTCACAGTCTGTAGAACAATAGACGAAAGACAAATGTTAGAAATCGAAACCCAGAATCAAATACCAGACTTACAGGTTGTTTTATGATACGGATATCACTGTAACGGAACTAGCCAATAGAAAACATTTTGAATCAGTGTATATGCTACCCACAATTCTATGCTCACAGTTGTAATACACGCAGAGTCTAGATAATAGATTGATTGACAATGCCGATTGCGCATATTATCGTTCGATTGGCCGTGCAAAAATTCATATTCGTATACGAGATGTCGAGTTTTTGTTGCAAGATATGTATTTAGCTTACAGAAACACGATAACGAGCGCAACAATGAAAGTGATTGAAATCGGGGTTAGTTGAAAAAAAATATATTGAGCATGGAAAAAAGGTCTGAGAACTTGATTGGTTCTTTGTAGTTTATTTATAATAGGTGTGGGTTTACATGAACAAGGTACGTGAGTGGACAGTCTTGACGTTGAGCTGATAACAAGAGTTTTTATATACATACTTTAACAGACAGGTAAACTTGCATGTAGATGTAAAATGAGTAAAGAGTGATTAGAAGTCACGAAAAAGGAAAAATAGAAGACGGCAAAATTGATGGGTACTCACTTTTCAATTTTATAGCAGATGTGATTCCCTGTTAGTGCCGATACATGTTGAGTGTGGCACGTCAACTTGAGTAACAACAAAATCGCTAAAATGTCCCACATTCCGGCAAAATCTTCTCTGCGACGTGGCTTCATTTCTTTTCACCTATATTCCGTCGCATATACTTTTTCCCTGTGAATACAATTCAATTCGTTCGATTACCCAAGGAATTTTCTATGACTACTTGATGCATAAGCTCGCACTTTTTTTCTGGGTAGTCATAATGTCGAGAAAGGTGCCAGGATATTATCTTTGAAAACGGGATCAAGGTGCAAACACCATAATAGATATATCAAGCTATTTACACCCATATTACACGTACATACAAACATAGTACGAAAGACGAGGTACACTTTTTTTACGTAACAATACGGTTAACGATAAGTAAATCCTCTCGTTTCACAGTATAGTCGCGTGTTTGAAAAAAATTAAAAATAAAAAAATGAATAAAGGCCGTCCGCGGTGACGCGTGGATTATGCCGTGCCAGACACACACATACACACACAACACAAACATATAAATATACACTATGGGTCAGTCTGATCCTTATTACATTGCATTATATAGCTTCCAAGTAGAAAGTGCACTGTGCTGAGCGATTTTTTTCATTTCGCGTGCTTTGGATCGATCATTAATAAAAAATATGAAGCGTAAGATTATAGTTGTATGGGTCGTATAGGTGTCGCCACGTTATTTCATCAATCATCTACGTTTTTTTGGATGCACGTTTTATTGAATGTGTATAGGAGTGCGCAAGAGTGAGAGTGTAAGTCATATTTTTGTATACGATAGCGTGAGGATGCAGACGAAAAAAATGATTTTGAAGAGTAACAGTATCAATGATTATTAAAAATTGCAAGTGCAAGCTTTCATGATATGGTGAGAAAATTTATAGGAAGCATCGCGTGTTTGTGAGTTATCGATCTTGAATTTTGGAATGCGATTGGTTTCGTTTGCATGGAATCGGATGATTTCGGTGACAGGATGAGTAAGTAAAAGTGTATATGATTGAGAATTTGTCAGAGATTGAGAAAGTGATGCTCACCTGTAAATGTTGGTAGATCTTCTTGTGATATCGAGAAAGTACTGATGGAGTCAAATTGAAGAAAAAAATTTGGATTGACTATGGAAGAGATTGATACTGAGGGAGCGTTGAATGAGCAGCTTGGAGACTGGAGGCCATCGAATGATGAAATTGATGAAATATTAATTTATTCATTGTCTGATGCTGCTGAACCATGTCCATCGTCCACTCAGGCTCGATGTAGACTGAAATATCCTTGTAGATCATCCATCTGGTCTCGAGTGACAATGAAGTTACAATAGATGCTATATATAGTATAAAGCATCAAGTATATCGTATTTCATCGCAGACACGTACTATATCATCATCCGTCCTGATGCAAAATGTTAACCGGAACCATCTTGACCCTTCCTCTCGCTCCTACTGTAATGATGTTGTGGATATAGCTCAACTGTAAGGGGAAACATTGAGTGAAGCTTGCGATGAGCTTTTGTTGCTCCGCTTTTATGATTGGAGAGAGAAATCTGATATGTATTCGTGAACTTTTTGCGTTTTTTATCGTATTACATTTATAATATGAGACCGTCTTGGTTATAATGAACCTGATGGTATTTTCTAACACAGGAGACTGGACTTGACTTGTTGTAAATTGATTTGCAAACTTTGACCAATGCACGCGTATTTGTTGAAGTTGTTATGTTTTATGATTGGAATGAATTATTTTCCAGACAGAGTCCTTACATGGAAGTTTTTTCTGTCAAACGTGGAGCCATTCATTCAGACGTTAGCTTTACCTATTCAGAAGTGATCGATTACAATTGTACGAGATGATCATTGTAATCATTCAGCATATTTTCTGGGATTTTATTTTTTGGATTGGAAAATTAGACAGTTTTCTAAAATTGCGATAACCACCGACGATGTAACAACAAGGAACGAACAAATAAAAAAGTCATTAAAGGGTATCACACAAAATTGGAATAGGTTGACTCCGAGTAAAACTCGAACAATAAAATTGCCACTAGAGCTAGTAAATTACTACACACCATCGTGTTGCTAGTGTAGGTTCTGGCCGATATTCTTGTACATAATCTTACAGTTCTATTCGTCTGGAAGAGGCTTAGAATAAAAGGTCTATGTAGAGTTGTGTAAATTTCTTCACTCTTCAAATTGAGATAAAGATTTTCATGTGATTGTGAAGTAATACTCAATGCCAAGGATAGCAAAACAATGACTTTTTTCAAGTTTGTACATGATCTAATTTCATGTTCCCATATTCTGTGGGATTTTTGCCCTTCTCGAGATCTACCCTAGATCATAGGGGCCATCCATCAATGACGTCACACTTTTTAGAATGGGCCGGGGGGATAGCTAGACGTGACATGCTATATGTAAAAGTGGCTCGGTGCTAAGTGAGACAAGGGGGGAGGAGTTCAGTAGAGCAAATTTTAAGGTGAAGTAATTCGTGGACTGCCCCTGAATAAGAATTTAAAACTATCTTCCATCACCTAATAATTAACAAGATCATACGGGGATAAAAAGAACGAATATTCTGAATAAATAAAAAAGACGAGTGTACGTCAGCAATCCATCAAAATATGTAGGTTAGTTTCCGAAAGAACCAACGATAATGTGAGCTAGTGCGTCTCGATAATTTTCAAGCTTTGGATTGTTTCAACAAATTTCAAAAATGAGCATGATGACAAGAACTTGGGAAAATTGACTAAACCTCGGCTGGTTATAGCTCTAAGCCTCAAATGCTTGTGCAAAATGAGACGTGGGCGGGTCATTGAACTCTTTGGATCTAGTCGAAGAAACGATTCAACCAAGGTCTACAGTAAATATTCTCACGGGCAAAAATTTGAAGACTGTTGGAAGAGTAGAATCTTGACTCAGACCATTTTTTAAAACGCTTTTTTAATACAGTTATAAGTAACTTTCAAGGGCGGATCCAGGAATTTAGTTTGGGACGAGCGGTCCCATTGAGCGGCCCTACGGTAAGGGAGGGGCGGTCGTATAATGCCCATGGTTGAATTTTTGGCTATAGGGTTGCGTGTTAGCGATCGCTTCTTCGACCCCCCCCCCCCCCCACCCCCTGGATCTGCCACTGGTAACTTCTGTGTATGATATTTATACATATCCCGAATAAAATACGACTATCATGGGGAAGTGGGTAGTTTTTTCGTCCTTGATGGCAAATATAGAAGTGATCTCAAGTCTCGTAGATCTTGAAGGACGGAAATCCGTGACGAGTATTCCGGAACTTTGTCAGAGCTATAGCATGTGCATCAGGTACAATCCACCTCGCGTGATCGCGGATTTTGAAATCAGACCAGCTTAATTCACACAGTTTATTGGCAAGGCTACTTATACAAGCAAATATTCAGTCCAGTCAGTTGTGAGTAACTTTTCCCATAATAAACTCCTCGTAAATCGATCGGTAAATATGAGCTTGACGACACCATCAGCATTAATAAGTTTCCATTAAGAAGACGGCAATTGCGTAGGCTTCGGTGAAAAAATGGAAAACCCCCCACGAGTCGGATCTAATTCGAGGTGTCAGCCCTGACTTTGGCACCACCACCGGGTATTTTGCTAACTGTCCCACTGCCAACATTTGACATTCGAACTTCGGCGCGCTACTGGAACTGTATGTAAACAAAGTCGGCAAAATGTCTCATTTCAAGTATTTGACAATAGAAACAAATTTTGATGTTTATTTCTGTTAACGGGCACTTGAAACAATACATTTTGCCGACTTTGCTCATACAGTTTCAGTAGCGCGCCGAAATTTGAACGTCAGATGTTGGCAGTCGGACAGTTAGCAAAATACCCGGTGGTGGCGCCGAAGTCAGGGTTGACGCCTCGAGAAACTTTGAATGAGATCAAAGTTGGACAAGATAAGTATACATAGGAGTCTATATCATCAGTGGCAGAGAGTTACATTCGTTGCTGTATAACTAATTTGCCAAGACTGCTTCTGCAGCAACATCAGCAGCAACAACTCTGTTTATAAGTATATACGGGAGTCGTAGAGCAAAATTTATGTGGTGTTTACCGCATTAGCCGTGTATATATCTGCACAGATGCACGCGATCGCGCTTCTATACGATATTATATATTATAAAATCTGTTACAGAAGGTGTGTACATAATGTAACCGGGGGGTAGCAAAAAAATTGTAAATTTTATTCGTCCATTCCAAATTTTTTGTAAACCCTCGTGGTTTTTGTAACGCTTACGCAAAGTATGGCATTTTAGTGTAATGCTATACGGGTAATGATTAGTCATCTTCTGCTGTTTAATTTCGCGTACGCGAGGCTGGACCTCGCGCGCGCGAGAATCTCTATCCGGCAGCGCGCTGAATCGCGTACGCGAATACAGGGACCCCTCGCGTGCGCGAGCAATCCGAGACTCGCGTACGCGAAATTAAACAGCAGAAGATGACTAATCATTACCCGTATAGCATTACACTAAAATGCCATACTTTGCGTAAGCGTTACAAAAACCACGAGGGTTTACAAAAAATTTGGAATGGACGAATAAAATTTACAATTTTTTTGCTACCCCCCGATTAAATTATGTACACACCTTCTGTAACATCTTGTATATCCGTGACGCGCTGTAAGACGCTCACATAATTCAATCGCTTTCAACCATGGATATTATATCATCAAGTCCCAAAGTCGATCCCGAAGTGAATACTTTGGAAATCTCAATTTATACGCTAATCGCTTTTGAATCACAAGAGTAAATCTTTCATTTACCGTGTAACACATATTCCATATACCGATTCATAGATTTCAAGCATATCTTCGTGTACATGAGTCTCAGATATTCATTCGATGGATCATTTGCGAATACTTTCGTTTTACTAACATTACATCAAGGACACTTGTAGATTTGATGCGATATGAAATTTTGATTTCATATTATCAAAAGTAGTATTTGAAAAAACTTCTTTTGATACAACATATCAACATAAAATTTGATCTTCGATTACCAATTGACCGTTTCATCATTTTGGCACAATATTACATGCCAAATATTCTGACATATATATTTTATAATAAATGTTAGAATCAATTTTACCGTCCCAACAATTCGGAATATCGAATTTCCATGTTCAGCCGGATGAAAAACATGCAGGCTCCAGTCCTAATGCATGGAAATTTCATTGTGAGATATTCAGAAGGATTCTATACAGAATTTTAATTTTCAATCCATGTCATGCATTGAGAATAATTATACTGTACAGAATCCCGGAAGAGAGTTTGAATCAGCTGGCTGATGAGAAAATTGAACCAAATTGATCCAACATTCCCAACAAATCGGTTGAAAATAAAAATTGAATACAAATTAATTCGATGTCAGATTGTCAGCAGCTCGTCAACTAATAATTAAGAGTAACTTTTTCCATTCAGAATGACACTTTTATGAGGATGAGGAAATTCTAATCAAATGTAACAGCTTGGTTGATCTTCCAATTGAATCGAGGGAATTATCGAGTGCAAATTACCTATGGAAGAATTCCTCGAGGAATTCTAATGTACCCATCGAGACCAGCTCAAGCACAGCTCGCAAAAAATTAATCCTACTTGCCCCCCCCCCCTCCCTTGAGCTATCACCTCAATCACTTTGGCTCATCTCAATATTTTTCAACGTAAATCAATTCATTGTAAAGCTTTTTTCGAGACCTTCGAAATGAGTTGAAGTGCCTTTAATCTGAGTAACTTTAGTACACGTGGGGTAACTTTGGTACACCTCCAGAAGTCTTGTATAACTCTCCGGCAGCAACTCAGTTAATTTTACAGCTCTCCAATAAGATTCTGTTATCAATTCTGATACTATGGAATCCTATTTGTTGCTCTTGGAGAGTTGTGCAAGACTTTTGAAGGTGTATCAAAGTTACCCCGCGTGCACCCCAAATTATCCAATTTGACGGCACGTCTAATTTTGATGAACTAAATCCGACCTGTAACGAGTACTTCCAATGAACTCGATGCAAACGGGCTTTATTGACAAAGTCTTGTCAATTCTCATCAAAATTTCAACGTTTTGGATGCAGAAAAGGCACTCCTCATCAGGGAAAACGAGGAGAAGTGGTAACTTGCTAGATCGTGATGATAGATTTTAGCTAGTGGCATAATTCATTCATTAAAAGTAGAGGACAGTAGACGTGATGGGCAAAGACTATTGTGAATGTATTCTTTGAGTTTTTCATCTGACTAGTAAAAACGATCTATTACTTTTGTACATACTTTTGAGTGACAGGATCGAACAAAGTTGTTGAACATTCGATCACCTGATCGGCACTCGTTTTCACTAGTCAGATGGAAAACTCAGAAAATACACACACGATAGTTTTTGCCTATCACGTCTACCATCCTCTACTTTTAATGAATGAGTTATGTCACTTGCTAGAATTCACCATCACGACTTAGCAAGTTACCACTAATAATTCTTCTCGTTTTCCCTGATTAGGGGTGGTTTTGTACGCATCCGAAACGTCGGAATTTTGTCGAGAATTGACAAGATATTGGCAATAAAGTCCGTTTGTTTCGAGTTCACTGGAGTTACTCACTACATATAATTTGCTAACGATCGAGGAAGAATCCATAACCCGAGATCACTGAAGCCGACTTGTCTAAATTTTTCTAAAATAATAGTACATTTTGATACGAGGGCAGGAATGTTGGTTTCCGTGGTTCGAGCGATGGTTTTCCGCTCCGAGCCTTGGCGGGGGTCGAAATCATCGCTCGGGAGAGGAAATCACCCCGCCCGAGTGTCAAATACATTTTTTTCATCATCAGCGTTCAGCGTGTTAGGCGTCGGTACGTGGAGCCTGCAAGTTGTGCGGCTCTAGCGTCGTCGCGTCCGAATATCTATCTCGCGTCGGTGCCCGCCCGCGACAAGTAATTTTTCTATTATCTGCAATAGTTTTTACTCTCTTCATTAATCTCCCGCACCGCACAAGCGATTCTCCGCGATTCTCATCTTTTTCATCCTCTGTTTTTACACCTATTGTTCAGAATACAATGATTTATCCATTCCATTATACTTTGAGAGTATTATTTGTTAACCTTTTTCTTTTCCCTAGATTTCTCCATCACACTAGAATGGGCCCCGAGGTTCCTTCAGACCACCTCGCACCAACATTTTGGTTTTTGAGCCAGTTTGGAGACAGAAAAACAGGAGTCCGTGTGAAAATGATTCTTTTCGCACAGACGACGGAGAAGTAATTTTTGAGAGTCTACAAAATTATATCGGCGAGTGCGCATTACTGAGATAGGCATATGAGGGCAAGTTGCGTACAGTTATGACCTTACATATGGATGATTCTACCGAAAGTGTGATTTTTCGAGTTCCAAGCTCCCCCTAATTTCTACGATTTGGAATGGACTTCATAACAATTTTTTAGGATGTATCCTATTGGTGCGCAACTACGTTGCTAGTCTTGGATACGATCCTTTATTTTCCTGTATTTTGCAGTACTTGATACAGGGTCGAAATGTCCATTCCGTCTCCCATATGCGACCACTCAAACTTGGCATATCTTTGTCAAGTATCAGTTTTGAGATACGTAGCTCTAGATACTTCTTTTTCGTACCCAAACTAGTGAAAACCAACTGCTACGAGACACCGGAACTCGTCTGTGGCTGGAATAGTTTTCTTGACCCGAATCACTGCTTACGACGATTTTGGCCCCAAAAAGTCACACTTTTGGCGAAATCACCCGTATACATTCTCCCTAAAATCAAACGTTTCGTTTCAATACGCTCGAGCCTTACTCAGTATATCAAGTTGAATCGAGTCGTCGTCGAAAATCAATTCACCCTTAGAATGACAGCCTCAATTATTGGTCCATTTACAATCTGCCATTTGCCTATATGCAATTAATATCTGGAATCAATTTGAGTGGTAACTAGAACCTCAAAAAGGAGTGGAAAAGTGCGTGCCCACTAATTTGGGGGAATGTTATTTCTGTACCAACCAAAAACGTTCACAGACGTCCAAAGGACTTTTAGATACTCTCAGTCGAATGTAAACCCTTCGGATCATACGCGCACTGCTAGATGTGGTTATCGGTCAGATTTTTGAGTAATTCTGATTGAAAAGCAACGATTTCCTGCCTCGCCAGCTCGTTATTACACCACGAGGGGTATTCAAGGAAAATGGCTCTGGAAACTAGAATCATTTCAACGCGTCTTTGTATGATTCGGGATCGTGGTAATATATATTTGAATACTAAGTTCCCAGAGTGTTTTTCGATCGACAGTATATGGGTGGTGCTGATGGCGAGAGTAGTGATAACCACGAGGTAGAGCTCCATATTTTAAGCAGATATGGCAAATGCTATTTTTTTTCTTTTTTCTTCTCCAATTGCTCCTCTTGCTCCTCTCGTTTAAGTCTCGATTTTTCCCTCTTGACTCGAGCATTGTTTTCGCTATTCTCCATGAATCAATAATATTGAATATCCTGTCACAATCGACGATCTAGCACCACGCAAGCTATTTCCCATGTATCTAATTTTAAAATCCTTTCAAAATGGTTATAATAGTCGATTTGCACAGAGTTGTCGTCAAATGCCCGAAACCGAAACTGATAGTAGAGCTCAGAATCAGGAAACAACTAGTTGCGCGAATAACTACAAGCCCCCCCCCCCTTGCCGTACACAGTCGTCCAAAATTCTCTACAATGTTTACCGGTGAGCACAAACATACACATCTACAGCGTAATGCTGTGTCTATGTTTGATAAGCCTGTACGACAAGTCGGAGCTCTGAAATTCCTTCTGCTCAAGATCTGGCGCCTCGTCCGTAATTCTTCAATTGACCATAAAATTTTTGAATAAAGTCTATGGTGGCATTTGAAGGTAGAATGAGTTCTCTGGTGTGATTAATCTGTTTCCAAGATGATATGAGCGATTGCAACCTCATAGAAGTGCTGAGACGGGCTCGATCACATCGACCCCTTCGATACAATTCTTGTAATGCTTCTCACTCAAATAACATTCCATATCAGGACATGAGAACTATGGGATATTGTTCAAAAATAGGTGGAGAAAAATGGGCAAAACATTCCAGGAGCGTGCCCCCCTTCTCCCCCTCGTGCCGTGGAAATTTGACCATTTTGAGTCGAGTGGGCGCATGAACTGACCCATCTTCTTGATGCTATCATTTAAACGCAATTGGTCGCACGCACCCAAACCAAACGTGATATTACTGGTGTTGTTTCAAGCTATTGAAATCCGTTTCGATCATGTAACTATCGCAAATGTTATTTTTTTTATAAGCTCAGTACGGGAGATCTCAACTTTTCGTGAAAACACGGTTACGCGACTTTGACGTTTGTTTATGAACGCCACGTTGAAGGCACGCGTCTGAAACCAATCTTTTCTCAATATATAGGGTGCCTAAAATGTCACTGAATTTTGGCAGAATTTTTCGAGCAATGTTATTTTTGCAGCAGGCTGAAGAAATCAAAAAACGGCGCGAGTACGCTAAGAGATACCCAAAGAATGAGGGTTGCTGGCCGTACTGTGGATAAACAGATTCTTTTGACAGAACAGCGAATAGAGTACACATTCCGAGGCCCTCGAACCTATTCAAATCAACTCCGACACTTTGATAATCTTTTGAAGGTTCAGAGATAGCGTGCAGTACGCCTAATGTCAAAAGTTCTGTAGAACCTCTCATGTGTGTTGTATTGAATGCATGTATGGGATACGAGTTATAATGCGGATGCATTGTTATATCCGGTGCATATATAATCGGGAACATTTGTGTCTATCGGCCAATAAGAGGTAAATGATACGAAGCGCTTGATGAAACGGATCAAATACTCTCGTTCAAATATAATCGTTACACGCCCGCGCGCGAGTGCGGTCACTGACTGACAAAGTAAGTAGCGCGTCGAGCTTCATTGAAAAATTGTCCCGACGTGATGGTGATGCAGCCGTCGCCGATGTACAACACTGTCGTGATCCTGATACTTTTGTTGTTGCAGATTATAAACACGCGTTGTGGCTTACTCGAATGGAATTTTGGTAACACAGACGCGTCGGGAATCCCCGCTGCATCCAAAAATGACTTATACGAGATTCTACTTAGGATTATCAAAGTCATCTCATCTAGAATAGGTACCGCTGCTCACCATAAATGTTATAATGAGCTCCCTGACTTTGGGAGATTTCTAAATGATTGCGCGACTTCGAGTCCCGATTTATGAATTTGCACAAATAAATCGATCTGTTCGGGCAATTACTTTTCAAAATTATTTGATCTCAACATGTCATCTTTGAGACAATTCTGTTGTAAAAATCATTCTATATGAATTTTTTAATCATGAAATTTATTATATCTGTTTGATTTACATTCATCAATCATCAGATGACGGAGATAATCATGCATTATTCAAATCATCTCGACTATGATCATGTGAAAAATCCTTATAAAATATGCTGATTTTCTTTTCATTGTTAATTTTTCAATCTGTGCTTTGATTGATTCTCAAGCATCATATAGCGGACGTAAAGTACACAACCATCCGTGTTAAACAATGAGTTTTCTGAAAGATCTGACGAGTCCTCCAACATTTTGTAAGACAGAAATGGAGAATTGATTCAAGATCTGGATGGATCCCAGGGTTCAATAAATTAAACCATCATGGTTTTAAAAGACAAATACTGTGAAACGTTCATCGTGATTTGACAAATGAGGGAAAAAATTGTCACCAAACATTCTTAGAATTTGTTCTCCTCGGTTCTCGCGAATAACAACTACGTGCACGTAAATTCGGGCTACTTCTTGTGGAATTATGATTTTCGACAACTCACGTAATTTTCTGAATCATCCCAGAATTTTCCTCTCGATCAATATTCAAGTTATTGACAGTTCATTGTCACCCTGCCAGTCGTCATGCACCTAACATATCCAGCACCACTTCTTTCCATCGAAAGATAATATTGACATTCGGAATTGAGATACGGTTCTTCACGTTGACCCAAATTAAAATAAAATTTGTGGAAAATGCTCAAATTTGCCTCGCCAAAAAACCTTCCAAATTCAAAATTCGCACATTCAAAATTTCGATTCATCATATAGACCCGCAAAATTGAAATTCACTTTCTATGTAAAATTGTGAGTGGTGATTGTCCTAAGTACAAAAGAATGCTATGGAAAAAATCGAAAGAATTGGCGGGAGCGTGCGATCTGCACGAGCTACAAAAAGTTTACAAAAAAAGTCATCTACGAGATCGGTAAGGTTTTGCGCGAATATAGAACGGCAGGTCTCTATTTCTCGCGAAAGTGACGTATTTATGATGATGCGAGAACCTCTTATTCGGAGGCTTGCGTCACTCTCTCATTCTCTCTCGTATATTTTGCCGTTACGGTCAATGAGTATAAGTATAACGTAGAGAGTTCAAGTTATGATAGTGGTTCTCACGTTTCGCGCGATCGTTTAGGAGGCTCGCGATTGTTGTTGTTGGAATGCCTTCGTTGTTAGGCACATTGGGAAAAATGCAATATTGCATGCTATTGACTTTTTTCCAATGTTTCTGTTCTATCTCAATCTGGATTGAATTGAAATGAATCTCAGATTTATGAATAGAATTATAAGTATTTCTGAGTGGTTTTAGATTGACTGAGCTTATTAATTTGCGATCCGGCCTGAAGGCTACTTGGAGGGCTTGATATTTCATTCATAAATTATGTGATTGATGAGATGAAACATTCATTACAAATGTACGCAAAGCTCATTACTTTAGATGACATGTGCCAGTGTGAAAAACGTAATCGTAATAAGATTATCACTTTGGAATTTCCAATGCAATCGATCTTCTAACCACGCTTGCGTTTATATGTTTACTTTGAGAATTAAGTGCTCAAATTTTCACGCTTGATCGGATTCGATTTTGTAACAGACTCCTATATCCTGTGACATCGCGTGTGATCTGGGTCACATCTGTAGGTGGTAATTTTTTACTTGATACGATGATTCACAGGAAAGTAGCTGAAAATGTGTAAAATGAACTTGTTTTACTATGTAAAAGTATGACTTGGATGTATGCTGAGAAAATTGATGTAAGAAAACGGTATTACAGTCGATTGAGTTTTGCCGAGATGCATCTTGAGACTAATCGATTTGATAGCGCTCAGTATGTCAGGATATGTGCATATTTTGTCAAAGAGAGATATGTTTCTTAAAATTCTCACGCGAAGGGACATCTTCAATGAGCTGGAATTGAGCGCGGGAATATTATGCGTCGCCATTGGCCGCCTCCGCATTTATGAAATCTGCCATAAATTATTACGTACCGGTAGCACTCGATTATACATACAGCATTTTACTGGTTTGAGTTACTTACTTTAAAAGGTTGATCCACGTTTGAGCACATTTTTCCAGCAAAAATTTCATTTCATGACAACTCATAGAAATGGATTAATAAATGAGGAGATTTTGTTGCTCGGGGATTTGAGTGAATGAGAGCATCGAAAAATGTTGTGAGAGTGTCCACGGTATCCTAATTTAATATCTTAATGTGTTATTTTTGGCGTTTCAAACATTTGCGATTTCGGTTTGATGTGCGGAAAAATCGAGTATGATAGGTACATATGAAAAACATAAGCTGGTGGCCCGGTTATATAAATTAAGAAAAATGGTTTGGGAACAAAACTGCCACTCCAAAATCGCCACTGTCCAAAAAATTTAACAGTAAATAACTGCTACATATGCAGAAGTGTCACAGGGTGAAATGTATGAAATTATTCATTCAAATAGGGCACCAGTATTCACGCGCAGAGATCACAATCTCACTGGCAGGTCAAATATGACTCTATATGGCTTTGAAAATTCAGCAAAAATCTATTTCAAAGGATCAAAATTGAGGGTCCAAGTGAAAGAAGGGCGTGATTGCAAAAAGGTCGTTATAAAAAATGAATAAAAACTTAACAGGAATCTCGGATGGCGTAATTTGATCATTCAAACTGGCTTATTTTGTAGGGAATAGCATCCTCCAAATGTTCGAAGAATAATGGAAATATTTAATCCAATATTGAGCTCCTCACAGCTACTTTGAAGAGTGCAATAAGGCCCCTTCTCCAAATCCCTAGTCAAATTACGAAACACCTCCCCTCAAAAAGTGGGATCAGATTTCGAATTCGAGTTCAATCGTCTCTGAATTCTATGAGAGTGTCTATGGGCATGTTTTACAAGATATCTGATTGCGAGGAGGTGTCTTGACTCATGCTCAAAGATATTAATAGACGCACGAGAGACCTTTATCAGTGGTGTGAAAATAGCGAGAACTTAATTTCAATATAGAAGGGTGGAAACACTTCATTTGAAGGTGAAGGAACACGTTTCAGTTGTTAAAAACGTTAGAGTAGCGTGTTCCGATTCGGGGGCATTTTTTAAAAATTTTTCCATCACATATTAGGCCCTTTTTCCATCTTGTACCTGATCACACCCTTTATGGGAAGAAATAACGCCCTTTTAATTTTATTCCATTGGGCACTTGGAGTCTTTTGGAACATTTGATCATAGCAATTACCCCCTTTTCGAGAATTTCCTGAAAATGTTTGAGACAATTATGGCGTTTTCAGGATCTTCTGCTTTAATTACGCCCTTTTTGAAATTTCCGTCTGCGGTTAAGCCTTCTTTAAAATTTCCTGCTGCAATTACGCTTTTTGGAATTCTCTTCTGCAGTTACGCCCTTATCGATCCATTGTGATTGAGACTTTTTGAAAAACGAGTTTGATGGGGTCATAGATCATGGTTCGGAGGTCCAAAAAAGTGACAGGGAGAAAAAAGGGCCTTATTGCCATTACGCCCTCCTTCCACGCAGCCCTTCAATCGACACTTCCACTGTGCCCTCATATTACGTCCTTTCCTGTATAAGGTAAAAGATTCTCGTCTCATGGGAAACTAAATTGCGTGGAAATTATCAGTGGATCCCGGTGAGGATTAGAAAAAAGAAAACGATTATCGCACAGATCGATCACAGGTCGGGATAATTAACCAAATATACGGATCACTACATTGTGCTACTGCGACGGAATGGATTATTCGAATCAAATTAACACGTGGATTGCGATCGATTTTTGAACATTGAATTTCTACTGAATTCATATTTCTTCAAAAGATATTCTCGATAGCAATTTCTCTTAATGGTTTGGCTTACTGAAGGCATAAATGATAAGTCAGCAAAGAGTTAACCCCCATAATTTAGCTCCAATCGAAGGAAGGGTGTTGTCGGATTCATGACAGACCGAAAAATGCGAAAAACTGCCTTCGCAGTGCACGTGCACGTGGTAATATTTTCACTTACCAATTCCCTCTCAAGATATCTCGTCCAAGCGGATATGCGATGCCGATAAGGGCTAGATCAAAATTTGGAAAAACTGTATGCTCCATCCGTGATCACACTAACAATAATAAATTTCACTTTCCCGTCACATCTCCAAGTCCAATATAAGATTCATGTAATTGTCATTTGATGAAAAATTACCAAATAACGAGTCAAAAAATTCAGCCTTGGAAATAAGGCTAATACCGATGTATGCGCGCTCGACGACGCATCTCGACTGGAGTCGTCATCCAAGCTCATCAGTTAAAACTATGCCTGCTTGACTGATGTGTACATATACTTTAGTGTTTGAATGTGATGGAGTGCCTATAGTAGATTGTAAAGTAAGGGCCTGCACGATATATAGCATCAAGATTATGGGCGTGAATATATACGTGTGAGTGCAAAGAGTATAAAAGAAAGAGAGGATAAAGTCAATCAACGATTACGACGACGACGACGACGACGTCAACGACTCTGATGACAAGTCGTCGTCGGGCTGAAATGTGGCCCTGAAATTTTTCAAATACCATCAGGGTATGGATAGCAAACAAAACGTGGGAGGTAAATAAAGTTCACATTTCAAACTTGATGAGATTTTAAATTCAAGATAAATCTGAATGATTACTCATGGTATTAGTGATATGCATCTATGTGCAGAAAAAATTTTCAAGCATTGGATGGCTACGATGAGTATTTTTTTTGGTCTGAACTTCATTTACGCAACTTCAGCCCAAACGTGGATTATTCAGAGGTTGACGACGTCGATGATTTTTCGGACCGCACTTCGAAATTCGAGTATAGATGAGCTACTTCCTAGGTGGAACCGCCAAATCATATTTACATACGAATACAATACTTCGGATAGAAAGCACCGACTTAAGAAGTTTAGGGAATGAAATCACAAAATCTTCAGTCTTCAAAATTTTCCGAACTGCATACTACCACATTAAAATTGTCAATATGATGCCTTCATAAGTTCTATAATGATTTCTCATAAGATCAAATCAGGAATGACAATGTCATGAGCTAAAACTCGAAAATTATCGAGCGTTAGTTCATGCGGCTTTGCAGATTTATAAGCAGCAATTATTCCTTGATTCTCCCGATCAGAAGCAATCAAAATTCATATGATTAACAATTTAGAAATTCCTCTTCAGTTTTCTGTCGATCAAAAACTGTATGTAATGTTTGAGTTTTGGAATAATAGATTACACCAAAATGGAATCGAAATGAAGGTCTCGGAACAGTTGCAGACAAATGAAAAAAGTACGATCAAATATTTTACGTTGAGCATGCAAACTTATCATAGAGATTTAAGATTGGTATTATATCTCTATGGAACTTAAACGAGCAATGGTGCTTTTCGAGAGCCCAAAATGACGAAGTGAGTTCAGATAAACGAATCTTAACTCCCACATACTGCGAGGGATACGTCACTCTGTTTTGTTTCAGAGCCAGGAACAACACATTCATTAATCGTCCTCTTGTTGCCACATATAGGCTCCTATATGGAGCTAACATCGAATTCTCTCGGTTGTCAACAAATTTTTATCGATCATTCCCATTTTATGATACTATGGTGACACCACTGCAAGCTTCAAAAATTGACGTTTATCAAACGATGAACTATTGGTTCTCTCTCATAAATTATTCGAATCATTATAGTAGAATAAGATTAGCATGATACTGGAATGCATTCGCATCCAAATGCGGCATAGATTTGGAAATTCCCAGAATTCAGAACGACTTTCCAACGTTGGTAATATCAAATATCAGTGTCATAAGAATGGTGAAAGATGATCGAATCGGGGAATCCAGAGATCCTCGATTTTAATTTCTTTCTTTTCAAAAATAGACACCTCCTGAGATTTGATTTTTATGTAAATTATTTTCCTCAAGACCCAGAAAATTTACTTTATCCCTCTCAAATTTTTGTTTGCTACCATAAAATCCAGTGCAGATCAACTCAATTTACATTCGTCCAGCGTGCTGCAAAAAAAAATACAAATACAAATAGTTTGGATCCGCAATAAACTCGATCAATGAACAAATTCTTGTTAAATTAGAAATACAAAATTGGGCTATCAATAAAAATCTGGCTTCCGCTTAATGTCTCATATTATCTCCTTTCTTCAATCCTGCTCTCGATAGATCGATCGATAAAGATATCACATCTTGGCAGCTCTCATTATCACATAGATCAAGTTGCATAAGACGATCGTGGACACAGTATATATTCGAGACACCAAAAGTCGTATTTTCTAACCAGTCTGTGGGGCAGTGGCGGCGATTTACCAGATTTATGTCTCATTTCGCACCTCCCTGCTGCTATCCGAAACTTTATGGGATCACTGTCAACGTGACACAAGCGCGCAAGCTTTACACCAATTTTTTTTACCATATATCCAGTATCTCAATCATTCCAGTTTCACACTCTCGGTCAGAACCACTTCGTTGCTCACAAATCGTTATCTCTATATCGAACTACAACACCAAGATTACGTGTTCATCCAGTCAACTATCCAGACCTAGTCTGCAACTTCAATGATAAATCGGGACAAGTTTTGCTCAAGTGCATCATATATTATATATTATATATCACACATCAGTATTGTAGCTCACACATAACCTCAAAAAGCCACCCACGCAGTTCCCTCGTATTCACTTTCACTAAGCCAAATTCTTCACAGAATTCAAAATCACACAAAGGCTTGGTCACTTGACCCGTTCTTTACTTTGTCCCATCCAAGGGACGATATTAATTTTCAAAAATTTGTAATATTTTCCTTTTAATGCATCAAAAAATCTGAAATATTTTTTTAAAAAATCACACTACAAAGAATAAAATGATATACCAATAATGGGATCTTAATATGGAATTATGCGAGGGAAAAAGAAACAAAAATCGACAATTTTTCAAAATTCCAATCTTGCCATTTTTCACCGTTTTTCCACCCGAGATACATGTTCTGATGAGAAAAATAGCATTTCCGATACCAGAAGCAATTTTGTAGTGAACGGGCTTACAATTCGCTTACAATGTTTACAACACAGGAAGGAAAAGCCCACATCAAGAATATGAGTAATTCCGCGCGAAAGCGGACCACGAATTACAGACATATCTCAGATTCTTTTTCCACTATTCTTAATCGATTCTATGGTCCAAAAATAAACTTATCACTCTCTATGGGGTCCAAAAAAGATTTTTTTTTGTGTGGGGAATATCTTTGCAATAGTGTTTTTAGAAAGAAATACCAATCTTTTTTCAGTAAAATGGGTGTAGTTCCGACTTGGGATAAGATACGACCACGCAAATAGTGGCATTCGAAAGGTCCTTCAAAAATCTTTGAAAATATGTTTCGAGAAAATTTTTTTGCCGCCACGGACGATACCTATGAGCAAAAAGGTGAAAAACAGAAAAAATTCGATTCCTCAAAAACCCATTTTTTTAAAAATCTGGAAATCCATATTTTGATGTAAAATTGCGTGCTCTTCCAAAAAAAGCGGTCCTGATCTGTGTTTGTGGGTTCTACGCTGTTTTTCCACGTTTCATCAATATTCTCAGTTTTTTCGGTTGAAAAATGGATTTTTCTGCGCATGCGCAGGAATTCAGACTACTGAAACCATTTTTATTGAAAAGCCGAGAAAATTTCCTTCAAAATGACTAGGAGGCGAAGTCAATTCGATGTACTGGGCCCAAAGTTAGAAGGTCTAAAGAATTATGACACTTCTACTCGAGTCACGATACTAATGGGAAATTTGTGCAAGATCTGCATTTACCCCTCTTGAGGATGCTTCTTCATTAATGCGATGTAACTTTTGGCCAAGTGCATGGAATTGACTCTGCCAGGTGGTCATTTTGAAGGAAATTTTCTCGGCTTTTCAATAAGAATGGTCTCAGCAGTCTCAATTCCTGCGCATGCGCAGAAAAATCCATTTTCCAGCCGAAAAGGCTGAGAATATTGATAAAACGTAGAAAAAACAGCGTAGAACCCAGAAACACAGATCGGGACCACTTTTTTCTGGAAGAACACGCAATTTTACATCAAAATATCAATTTCCAGATTTTTAAAAAAATGGGTTTTTGAGGAATCGAATTTTTTCTGTTTTTCAACTTTTTGCTCATAGGGGGCGTCCGTGGTCTCAAAAAAAATTTTTCGAAACATATTTTTAAAGATTTTTGAAAGACCTTTCGAATGCCACTATTTGCGTGGTTGTATCTTACCTCAAGTAGGAACTACACCCATTTTACTGAAAAAAGATTGGTATTTTTTCCTAAAAACAATTACAAAGATATTCCCTACGGAAACAAAAAATTTTTTTTAGACCCCATGGAGAGTGAAAAGTTCATTTTTTGGACTATGAAATCGATTAAGAATAGTGGAAAAACTACCTGAGATATGTCTGTAATTCGTGGTCCGCTTTCGCGCGGAATTACTCATATACAAGATGAGATGGTCTGAGAGCTTTTGGAGTGTTAATAATGGATTGAAAAATTACCAGAGCACGTGCAATGAATCGAAAGCGAGAGCGAGTTCACCCGCTGAGAAATCTTATTGCGATTATTGGACGGTCGTACATACATATACACATATAACACGGATGCACCAATGCATTGAAAAAGTGAGAGAGCGAGACAGAGAACGAGAAAAACGAGATGTTTTCGAAGCCTATAATCGCACTACAGTGTCCATTGATGCTTCAGGGCACGATTTGGTTACTTCTGGACCTGCGAGCTTTGATATGATGAATTGCCGCGATGCAACTCGCTGGTCATTGCGTGCAAAAATCGTTGTACGGATATATGTATTGGGATAAAGTGGAGGTATCGAGTAAGTTGATGATGGTTAGAGTATTTCGGAGAGAGTGCCGCAGAAGCTTGTTGTCCAATGCATTGTAGCACACAAATTTGAACGAAGAGGATCTGTATCAAGTTCTGCGAGTTATTGAATGAATTCAATGAGCATCTGAATTGGGCTAAAACTGGTTTCGTCCGAGAAAAGGAGTCAGACGTTTTGAATAATTTGATTCCGGTTTGATCATTTCTTTCCGAAGATTGCTGAATTTTTGATTTTAGAGTCTGATTTGGAACTACATATAGTATCAAATGGTGATAATTTTGAGAGCCCTCTGCCTCCCCAACTTGCTTCCCAATCTTTAGAGTTTTAATACTCAAGCTAATAAACATGGCAACTTCAGTATTGAGGAAGGCTATGTGAGAGGATATTCATTATTGATTCCCCTATAATCCAATTGTAGTAAATTTTGCTGAAAATGATCATATGTAGCTGATTTTGAAAGTTTCCAAGTACGCCTCTAAGTGAACCAAGCTCCGCAAAAGTCTTTACACAAACTGATCATCTTATTTGATCAGGAGCTTGGGTCGCCTGAATGATCTGACTGTATAAATCATTCAGCGAAAGATTTAATTCCAAAACCCAAAAAAGCATTCATACCATATAGCAAATGCCAATGTGATTGTACCAAATATATAACATGTCGAGGACTAATACCTTTATAAGACCTTTCTGGATCCCGCAATACGTGTCCCCGGTTGATATTGGATGCAAATCATGTTTAAATTGAAATTGCTTGAACCAATTGTCAGTGTCTATTTTTCTGTCCTGGGAGCAATTTTCGAAAAACGATCATTGTACCCATCCGCAGCAGAATATTTTTCACGTAGTTCATCTATAGAAGTCGTCGTTTTTCCATGTAAATGTGTTCCAAAGTAGAGAAATGCGAAAACCAAAGTTGCTAACGGCCCATAACGGTACGAAAAAATTGATTTCAATTCACCAAAGTAGAAAAGATTTAATTGGCGATCCACTTAACAATTGGAAGTCTCGAGCAGAACAGATATTTGTGATAGAATTCAAAACGTCAACTGTGGGTCACGTCCCTGATTTCTACTCTTATGTTTCTAGATCCATGCATTCAATTCCTGGCCTTTGCCAATGCCAAATGTCTTTTATATACCAGAGATACAGGAATTAATAATATTCATGCATTTCTTACGGGCGTGAGAATTAATGAAAATTATCATCTTATTGAAGCGAAAGATACATGCTTATTTCGTGAGAAAGAGATTCGAGTCTCTTGCCCATAGCGTTTCGGAGTCGATCCGTCCTGCTGCTACAATACAACACTCAACTTCGGATGGACCAATATAGGCGTGTTGCCTGTCACTCTTGCATCTCATGATGATGGACTTGATTGGACGGCTGTCTGTTTATACTCTTATATTATGAGTGTGAGAGTGGATGGTGACGATTGACTCCTGGCCGAGATCATTACTAAATGGTGCCTGGAAAATCTCTCGAAAGTCGACTTTAACCTTCACTATTATTGATGCAGTAAGACTGAATGAATTGAAATTAAGATCTTTGAAGATTTTCAGAAAATACTATTTTTGTGTGATGATAAATTTCTGCGGGAGCCAACAGGTTGCCTACCTTTCGAAGACCTTATTCTCTTGCAGAATATATAGAATTGAACTTCAAAAATACCATAGGACTTAGCCAAACTACATTATTTATATTGAATGGAATTTCATGAAATAATTCGTGGCATGAAAGACGACTATTTGTGAAAAATCTTCATTGACTGATGCCCTACGATGAAAATGCTCCAAAATACGTGAAAAATACTATTACTCCTCAAATCGAGTTCAAGGTATTTCTTTTTTTGTATCGAGACCATCATTGCTCCTTACAGAATAGAAAAGTGAATTTTCACTACGATTTTCGTAATGGCCAATTTCAAACGATGAAAATAAACCAGTTTCAATCTCTCAGTTCAACAGACCATAATTGAACGCACCCACTGTAGTCTCTCGTGGTACTATATTCACAGTCAACGATCGGTGTTACACGCTCGGATCGGGTCGTTCCCATTTGAAGAAATCGACCTATAAATCGTTGCTAATATGTATAATAACTATATGATCACATCATTCAGGTTTCCCTTTCGATAGAATGTGAGTAGAGACTCACTCGGTTGAAGTTATGGAAAACAATACACATGCAATATATGTGCATACCTCAACATTCTCATTGAGTGAAATCACCATTCACGCACACATCGTTTATGAAAAACGCAGAAGCCAGCAAAGAGCGACGCCGACCAAACTAAATGTGGAAAATCGGATGGAATTATTGAATAACATCTCTTCCAATCCTCAAATTTGTGTTTTAATCGTTTCGCATCATATCATACATTGTGGATAATTTAACCTGAAAATGAGTATATCATCCAGCAGAGTACGACATCGACTGCAGAAACTATGACGAATGAAAACACTGAGAAACGAAATTCTGGGATTAAAATATGTCATTGAACGAACTACGATTTCCTTTCGTAAATCTCCACATAGAAACAAAATCTGCAGTGCATATTGCCTCTGAACATCAGAGCTTTTTTCTGGACGCAAGAAATTAGTATTTCAGATATTTTCTTGGCCTCCGAAACATTTGAAAATAAGTGTTTTGTCGAAAAATCGTTGCTTTTCAAAAATCACGAGGGGAAAAATTCTTGGTTGTGCGGGATATCCAAATATGCCTCTCCGGTGCAAAATGATCGTTTAAACACCATTCCGTGCTTTATTCTGATTCACCATGTCAGAATGTTCGTCCAAGACAAAAAAATTTGAAAAGTGGTTTTTTGACAAACTGTGCGAGACAGTACCTGATTCGCGCTGATCTTCCACTTTTTCTCACAGTTTGTCAAAAAACACAGTTCCATATACAAGAGTAAAACCTATTTTCGCATCCTCGTGATAATTCCGACTCTTGCCTACGCCTCGGGATGAAAACCCATCACTCGGGTGCAGAAAAAAGGTTTTATACCCTTGTATCGAAATGTACTATAAACGGGCTGCGGATTCGGTTTCGGCATCTCTTACTACATTTGGGAATTGTAGTATTGTAAATCAGACAGCTCGGCCCAAAAGTTTGGTTTCTCAGTGTAATATGAAATCCCTCCAATCACAGATCACAGTTTTCTGAAATTCCAGGAGAACTCACGTTCTGATTTGACTGAATTATTTTTTTCAGAATGAGTTTGTTCTAAGAGTGAGCTTTACCTTCATTTGCAGTGTACCAACCGGACCGAAAGAATACCTTACATATTCATATTCTCATTGGTGAAGGAAAAAGAGTCAGAATGTTGCAGACAGCCAAAGAGAAGTGGACAGGCGTCACCCGCTCTCGCTCAGGATTTCTCAATTTCACCATCATCAGCCATCTCAAGTGAGCTGCAGGATAATAGCCTTTATACAGGTATGTATCATCTCAAGTCATGGAGCTTGTACCTCATCAAGACCCTTCAAAATCCAGCCTCTTAATTCCACTCGGACGAGTCGATCGCATTTGTGGTTCCACACCTTCCTCGGTTGTTGAGGGATTTGTTTGAGGCTGTTTTACCTGATATTTGTTGTGATGCTGATGCAACGTACTCGTCACGTCGTAATTCGTTTAAATTGGCTCATCTCTGAGCCTCGAGCGTGTTGATCTCAATTACCGCATCATTAACATGATCACTTTGACGTTTACCTTATATAAATACAAATGATATCATCACACAGAAGGCAGTTCATAGAATATTTGATAGAGGATTGAGTAATGTAGGGGATGGGTAAGGAATACAATTTTTGGTGAACGATGTACGAGTGAACTGGGATGCAACGGATACGAAGGTAACATAGGGATATGGTGAAAGAGATATTGGAAAGACCTCTGGGTCATCTGGCTGCTTGGGCTTTGTTTGAGCTCGCTACGCATGGTGATCACTGTGGCCTTGCACAGATTAATTTGGTTCCGAGTACATCGCCAAATATCCTCGAAACTTTTGATAAATGGTGTCGCATGAAGATCAGATCCGAATTAGTTTTGTACTCAAATTTTTTTATCATACAAAAACACATTTATGAGCTAATGATATTTGACACAAGTTCTAGGTCGATTAGAGGTGAAAGGTAATTTATTTGGAGGTTGAAATTTTAAAACACGCTGTAGACAGGATTCGGATCGGAAGGCGTTCGCGAAATTTTTCTTGGAGGTTAAGTAGTCTCACATGAATACATCATACCAAAGCGTGACACAGAGCTTCAAGAAGTCACATGAAGTAAACATCACATCACATGATATAAGGTTATCTCATAGTAGTCTCGCATAGATACATGACACGATAACGTTACATGAGCCCCACAAAGTCGCATCAAAGAACATCACATCACAACCCATGAAGTTTTCACATGAACATCTCGCATGAATACATCATCCGGAAACGTTATATAGGGAACTTGTCACGGAAACTTGACGGCACATGGTCGCACGAGTGGTCGCATCACATGGGGCTGTTAACCATATGAAGTTCTTACGTAATGCCCATGTGTTGTTTCGAGACAAACGTCATGATGTACATAAGAGGGACAGTCTCTTAATTCAAGAGTGTGTAATGTGTAATTCTAAGAATAATTTGGCCTCTCAAATTTCCAGAACCCTTGATGTGAGAGGTGTAGTCTCTTACTCTAAGAGTTCGAGTATTTTAATTTCATAGTGTCTCACTCATGATTGAATTCTAACCTAAAATTGCCGCGTTCAAATAGATGGTAGTCTTACTAAACCGTTGATCTTCATCAACTGAGATCAAGACTATGGATCGAGGGATCATGATGTAGGTTCACGTGAAGAAGTTATGTAAAATTTTTCAACAGGGAGTGTCAACCAATCTAGAGCCATTAGGGGCATGCGGTAGCCGTGCAGCATGGCCGTAAAGTTCCATTCACCACTTATGTGAAAATTTCAATGGTACAAAGAGATGAGTTGTTTAGTTATTGTTATTGTCCGACTTCTACTCGACAACTCAACGTTCAGCCCAAATCATTAGATTATTGCACAAAAGTGGAAACCACTGGGCGTCTGGGGTATCCTAACCTATAATATACAAACATTTTTGTTCCAAGTATTCTCGAATTCTTTTGCGATTCGAGCTAAACGACTAGTTCAGCCATTCTAGTTAGACGATAACAAGTGTGGCTCAACTCGTCGTTTAGCCAAAATGACAAGAGAATTCGAGAATACTTGGAACAAAATTTAGCTTGCACGGTAACCGCATGGCCTTAAGGCCAGTCCGTAGTCCCCGCAGAACCGCAACCAGACACGCACCGGTGTATATTTAGGTTTTCCAACTATATCTAATTTTTGAATAACTGTTGATACTTTTCGGATTAAATCATTGAGTCAGTGCGCTTCCCAAAAGAATTTCCCATCATTTGAGCTTTGTTGCATCTCAAAACTCGTGATATATTTTGCAGGATTTAGAAAACAGTAATATTGAGCTGCGCTGCCTCATCATAGGAACCACGCTGTCATGCACGATTGCCATTTTCCAAATCTCGCAAAATATATCACGAGTTTTGAGACGCAACAGAGCTCAAACGATTGGAAATTTTATTGGGAAGCGCGCTGACTCAATGATTTGGTCCGAAAAGTGCAACTATTTAAAAAATAAAGATTGAATCACGCTATGCAAATTACCGTCGCGCCATCTATGGAGTAGTGAGCGAGTAGTAAGCAGTACGGACTGGCCTTGAAGCAAAAATTGCTTAAATCTCGTGTTTTAATAGTAAAATATCTTTTTCCACCATTTCAAACTGGCGCTCTGTGCACGGTCGGTAGGTGGCACATCTTGACTACCAACAGAGATCACTATAAGCCCGGTAAACTTTAAATTGTGAGCGTGGAGTACTCGTAAAAAAGGCCTTGGGTGGATTACACCCCACGCCCACGCCCCCGTCCGAGGGGACAGATGTCAAAATGAGAGAGTCGTTAACAGAGGAACTAATCATTGGATATTTTTGGTGGAACTGATTCTGCCCAGAGATACCATTAATAGCTATCAATAAGTGTTCAGAGGAAGGATGTAATTATTGTAGACCAATGCCGATCTTATCA
This sequence comes from Eretmocerus hayati, assembly GCA_029851415.1. Classification (NCBI taxonomy): domain Eukaryota; kingdom Metazoa; phylum Arthropoda; class Insecta; order Hymenoptera; family Aphelinidae; genus Eretmocerus; species Eretmocerus hayati. Next base: position 22,768,559 of record CM056741.1, read on the forward strand.
AGAGGAAGCTTCAAAGTTTCCTGTTGATCTTACATGAGCAGCGGATACTGTGACTTTCTTGATCATACGTTCATCAGAATAGAAAACAAATTGACCTTTCATTTTTTTCGGTACAATGAACGCTGAAATCGAACCAAATTAGCACGGACTAGATCGGCCCAGACCCAAACTACGTCAAACTCGACCGAGTTAGACCGAACTAGACTCTCGATTAGACCGGAATAGACTGAAATATATCGAATTTGACTGAACTACACCGGACGAGACCGAATCAGACCGAGCTAGACCGAGTCAGGAGCTAGGCCTAATTAGACCGAGGTAAACCGAATAAAACGAAACTGACAAGGGGAGTCCGGAGTCTCCGGGTCCTGAAATCTCACCAAAATTTTTTCACAGTTTCGTACCACCTAGAATATGAAGAATCTGAAGCAACTCCGTCAAATGGGCCTTCTGTTCTGAGCTACAGCCAGAAACGTCAACATTGCTAGGATATCTATATATATCACTTTTTAACATGGGCCTATATGGGCAATGCTGATGTCATGGGCTGTAACTTTGAACAGGAGGCCCATTTGACGGAGTTACTCTGGATTCTTCATATTTTAGGTGGTACGAAACTGTGAAAAAATTTTGGTGAGATTTCAGGACCCGGAGACTCCGGACTCCCCTTGTGAGCCGAACTAGAGCCGATTAAACCTAATTTTATCATTCGCGTTCCCATTACCAATTCCTCATAACTCATTCATCATAAATGACTCTCCATATATCATTTCTCATTCTTCATTCCCATCCAATTATCAATTCATGCATCCATCCACCCAACCAGCCACCCATACACTAACCCTTTCACCCACCCACCTACCCATCCACCCGGACACATACCTAACCATCCACCAACCTATCCATCCATACACCCGGACATCCACCCATCCATGACTAATATCGCCACCCATTGTACTCTACCCGTTCTACGTAGGCATGTCGATGAATTTCGGGTAGGCGTTTAGTTATTATAATATACACCTAAGTTCGAAGAATTTCGAACAGACTACCATCATTTGTATTGTGAATCTCCCCTACCTTTGATTAAATCCTGAAGAGATGTACAAATAATCACTGGCTCTGGTGATCAGGGTCGTTCGTAAGCCACCATTCTGACAAATGGATAATCAGGTACCACCCATCAAACTCACGTGACAACGCCACAAAATTCAGGAACACGTTACACGATTTCACTTCACAGTTTTGCCACGCGATTTTGCCACAGGACTTCGACACACGATATTGTCACACGATTCTTCCACACGATTTAGTCTGGAAAGGCAAACTTATTGCTCATATACCTGGAAATTTCCCGCGTCACCTACTCTTGACAGTGTTTGGGGCGAGCTCAGGTTTGCCGAATTTTCTGATTGAGTTGAAGATTATCTTCTTCGCATCACCATGTCCTCGATGTGAATATTTCGACTTATATCGAGTAATGGAAAAATTGTTTGTCAACTCGAATTATACTCTTGAAAATCTTCAAACTCGATTGAACTGATTTGCCTCCAATTTTATGAGAATAAAGGCTGGAGATACGATATTGTCAGGAAAAGGATGACAAAACTAACTAATGTTCATATTTCATCACAGCTACAAAATGGCTGACAGAGCATCAAGACATCTCAATAGCACAACTGATGACTTTGTAGGGCCCGAGTGAAAGAAATTTAGTTGGGCTCGTGTTCAGAAGAAGTATGTTAATAGAGTTCGAAGCCGTCGAGTTCATTGTTAGTCGGGCTCACTGGTTCATCCTCATCCTAATTCCTTCCTAGAAGAACAGCTCATTCGCCGTAAACAAAGATGAGCAGTGTAACGATTGCAATTATAGTGATCGAAGTGGCTACTCGTAGATCCGACAAGCCATATTTAACAGTAAAATTAATTATATATAGTTGTACGAACATAGACATACATCATTCAAAGTGGGTTAGGTTAGCTCGTATATACCTGCGTTTTGCGGTTTTGTGGTCTGCTGTATACGTGATTTTTGTCAAATAAACATAAATGAATAATGACCATGCTGTCATCCGGCGTGAGGTTGACAAGTGGTGATGATATATCCATCAGTGAGAGAATATCCATCATCTCTTTATGATCAAATTTGATTGACTGTCGTGCGATGTTGAATGTGACAGTGGAGCTCGCCAAAAAAAATATTTTATTTTCCAGGGTCAAAGCCAATAACAGAGTAAAAAGAAGGATTTTCATGACTTCGTGCTACTGCTTTTGATTTTTGCAGTTAGAAAACTAGTGACTCTGAAGACTTTGTCCCGAGCTTTGTCCATAAAATCTTCAGAGTCACCAGTCTTCTACAACCAAAAGTAGTAGCTGAAGTCGTAAAAATCCTTCTTTTTACTCTGTTGTTGGCTTTGACCCTGGAAAATGAAATATTTTTTTTGGCGAGCTCCACTGTCACATTCAGCATCACGACAGATCATAAAGAGATGAAAGTCTCACTGATGAAGATTCATCAGCACTTGTCAACCTCACGCCGGATGACAGCATGGTCATTATTCATTTATGTTTATCTGACAACAATCACGTATACAGCTGACCACAAAACCGCAAAACGCAGCTATGTACGAGCTAACCTAACCCAAGGTTCGCGGAGCAAGAAACGACGAAATCGCGAATCAACGCGCAAGTCGCGCGCTATCTCGACAAATTATGGTCACTAGACCCGCGTGACTGGTCTAGACCGAAATCTAAAATCAACCCCCAGGTCGTTATTGGGATCTCTCTCTTGATGCAGTTCATCATGCCTCGATTCTATAGAGTATTTGATTACAAGAAACGTGGAATCATTTAAACATTCTGGGAATGCATCTCTTTTACTTATATCGTTTTGCTCTAATCTCTACCGACTACTGTTCGCATAATCATAATCGAGCTCTTTTAACATCTGGTGTCACGCCAACTCCGCCACCTTTCCAGTCTCGTGAGGAGATGGATTCGAACTCATAACTAACCTTTAAAAGAATACAATTTAGTTGCTCAGTGGTATCCATACGAAAAGAATTACGTTATACATTTCCATTGATCGGTCAAGATTTATTCAAGATCTCAATGCGTATAGTCACTGCTCGACAGTATCCAATGCAAAAAAATTTATTTCGACATGATCTACATATTTTGTATCCATTTTTAATCAATCCCGTAGAAAATGTATAAAGACGGTGGATTATTATCTATAGGTACAGAAAATCAGGGAATTCTTGATGCATCAATAATTCTATTTAATGCGTTTACGGCAGTTTCAATGGATTCGCCATACCCGCCAGATGATCTGCAATCTGGGTTCGGTAATAAGAAACATTGCTATAAATGTAAACAAAAGTATCAAGGGTTCTGGTAGTCTTATGCATTTCGTATCCAAAACCAACCAACTCTTTCTTATCATTCATCAGCATTGATACCGTGTAAGATGAACAGAGATTATCGAAACGACATGTACATAATATATCACCCGGATAGTCTTCAAATGCATCGGCAAAGATCCAATGAGAATAAGAATCGTATGATTTCAGGTCTCTACATCTTGTATCACTAACCACGGTGATATTGTCTGCATAAATTCCTTCTTTCTCATCAAAATTTTTCACCCAGGTGAAGTAGCCAATCGTTTCTCCTTCTTCAGGTCTCCTTGTTGCGATTTGAAGAGGTTGGGCTCGAGGTCCAAATTTTATGCGACTATCCAATTTGAGCAGAAAGATATCCGTTTGATATTTCTCATCGATTTCGACGACTTCAGCCCGGTGCTCAGTGCCATTTTTACCTTGTGCGTCCGCGCCAGTTATCACGGTGAAATTACATGATTCGCTGATTCTTATATCACCATTCGACATGAGAACATGTTGATCAGAGATAATGACGCCTACAGTATCTTCGTCAGATACCGTGTAAGATTCTATCTTACACTTGTAAAATATTGTAGCAAAGTATGGATAGTCTTCGGTGCTGTAGATACTTCTTGAACATTCCTGAGTTACTGGTTCGATACCTGAAGATGACACAAAAAAAATTATCATGACTACGACGCCTCATATCGTAGGAATTATAAGGGATCGTTTAATTTCACTTTGTATGACGAGTGCATTGAAAATTGAAACCGATGTAAACGTAAGGGTTACATAACTCTTTTCATATTGGTATGAAAGATGGAATTATTTGATTCAACTTTGAATGAAAACATGAACAAATTCCGCATTTCAAAGTTTTCTATTTACGATTTCTTACAAGGAAAGTCCGAGGGGTTTGGAAGCTGGATCTGGCAAAAACTTTAGAAGTAGAAGTAGAAGGAAATTTAATCAACTGTGGACCCACGGTCCAATGTAGTCGAGGCTACGTACAATACAGTCATTGAATAAATTAAAGGACAAACTGATTTTCGATCGGAGATTAAAATAAATTGAATAATAAGTCAAAATAATTCCAAAAATGATATAAAAAATATAGAAAATAGAATAATAACATCACACGGTGACATAAAATCAGCTCATTTACACACAAAAATAAAAAAGAAAAGCGCTCACTGCACTCAGAAGTATTCTCGATCACAGGTTCATGGACTACTCGATTATCAATAACTTGATCATACATGCGTGACATATTGCAACGAGAAAAAAAATTTGGCCTGGCGGCTCGTGCGGCAACACACCCACGCTGCAATGGGTGACTTTCGGCCCTTCGCAGTACAGGTGCACGCACAGAATTTTTCGATAAAAATTACCAGACTGGTGAAGGAAAAATTACCCTACATGCCGGCAATCGTGGGACGCGCCATCTAGGAGCGCCAATTTTTACGGGCATGTAGGGTAATTTTTCCCTGTGCCAAGGAGATGGTTTCTGTCATGCCACTTAGCAGTGATATTGCCCTGCTCAATATCAAAGTCATCACGAGTAGAAATGAAGATGATTCAACAAATTTCAAATGGTTTCATCAATTTGTATGCATCGACCTCGAATCAAAATCCAGGCATCTTCATCAGAACAAATCAAATAATGTACTTCTATACCGAAATTTTTGTGAGGTTAGTTGAGATGCTGAACTCGCGGCGCGCGCAGGCGCACCCAGCTCTTTATACTGGTACGGTAAAGATTACCCTACAAGTGCCCGCAAAATTTACCCAAATTCACCGCACTTTTTCATCTAATTCGATACAATTTTCGACCCGAAATAAAATGTACCCGACAGTATAGGTAATTTTTCTCGACACTCATCCACAATAAGTAGGCTGAAGTGTCGGACGTCCCACGATTATCCTAACTGTCTCCGTAATTTTTATCGAAAAATTCTGTGCGTGTGTGTGATGCACTATTTCAAGTCACACATTGCTTAATGACTGGAATCACTGGGAGGCATTCAGGGGAATACAAACTTTGAAATGGAATGAATAATTCAGGCAAGAAATCTGTCATTCCAGTTGCAAAACTCTATGAACGGAAAAGGGGGGGGGGCTGCAAAATGACTCGTTTCAGCGTTGGATGATTCTCTTCAAGTCCTAGCAAAATTTGATTCATAGAGTGAGGATGCGAAAAGCGTGGCACGTAAGAAACAACACGCACAACGATCACACTGATAGGATCAAGGGAAAGAAGTATCGGATTGATAGTGGAAGAAGTTTCATTATACGGGTACTTTTGTTCGAGGGAATACAAGATTGAAAATTGCATGACTGAATGGGAACATTCATGAACAGTTTGTTGTGCCAAATATCACTGTTCCTCAGAGAGAGCGTGAGAGGTTGACAGACTGAGAAGGACTCTAGTCTGTTGTCCCAAAGTAGCCAGTCAAAATCATAATTCCATATAAAGCAAGTATGCAGTAATGTACCCGAAATCTCACAGACAAGAATGACGCTTTCCTGCAGTGTAAAATTCATCCCGAATATCCCATCCAGATTTTTCTCAGTACAATATTCATCGATTGACAAGACTTGAAATTGTACTTACTTCTCGATTGAAGAAATGTAAAATCAGGTAATGTCTCGGGTAATGCGAATAAGTCTTGAAGTCCGAGGAGCAAGAGAGGAAGGACACGCAAGACAAGCGGTAGGGCCTGGTCCATTGTTCAGTTGGATACTTGTCTCGACTAGCCAAAGAATGGATCCAAACTGATGTTTATTCCTAGATTTTTCTATTTCCTCACCAAATAGCAATCAAGCGTTAGCTCATCAAAGAAAGCGTAAATAGACTTATCACCGGATACCCTGGTCAAAACCGATTTTGCCTGAGGATGTCATTAAAAAGTTTTAATAAAAACAGAGAGAATGTAACTAATGTAGACCAATCTCTGTTTCAGGGTTAGGAACCTTGATGATTTCCTGTTGATATCTTGAGTAGCAAATTTTATGAGTTTCATGGATGACACACTCTCAAAAATGAAGAGCAAAGATAGATCTTATACTCACATGGTTTCTCAGTTTACTTAGAGATCTAAATTTCTTCTGAAAATATCTACATTACTTTATTCTATTTCGATTGAGAAAGCACTGGCTTTTTAAGCTAGAACTGCTCTAGCTGTGGAAGGAATCAATACAACGAACATGCCTGAGCGTATTGGGGAAATAAACAAAAATCGATTCCACTGTATCTCGAAAAGATATATTTGCAATTCCAACTAAAGTTTTTACTCAAAAAATATCTCGGAGGATCTTAAAAACGCTTTTTTCTTGCGAAAAACTTGATATTTCATTCGAAAAAGATGTTTTGAGCAGTGTTTTACAGTCCCAACTGATTTTATGCGATTTTTTGCTCTCTGATTCTTCAGCGAGGTGACAGTTTACTACACATGCGCATCATTATCAAAATTGAAACCTTACGCAATCGATAGTCTGGGAATTGTCCTCCAAAATGTTTGCTAGTGGAGTTCATTCTTGGGCACTGCCATGCGCACGATCGATCATGCACATTTACAGTAGTAGATGCGCATGCAAAAACGAACTTTTCATCGCAAAAACTAGCGTAGCCATATAAGTCATAAATCTTAAAGCGAGAACGGTAGAATCGCGGGATCGCCGGTTCTACTTTCTCGAGACAACGAGAAATGGCCGGAGTGCCACTTCTACATGTTGCGTTAGCTGTTTATAGTAGTTGTAGTAGTAGTAGTTTGCGGAGTCTACCGTTCTACGAAGCAATTCAAATCTTATTGTTCTCTATTGTTCTTTTACGATTTTTATGATCAAAGAGAAGTAGAACTGCCATTCTACCATGCTACATGTAATATCCCTATAAAAAGGCGGTTCACGCTCTTGGAAAGGGACAGTCCGCGCCGGATAGCCCATCACGCCGATCTTCGCGTATTTTTCTCGCGAATCCGCGAGCGCGCGTCGCGCCTCGTTGGATCGCAATCATTTCGAATCGAGTCCCATCATTTTATGTCCTTTCACATGTAAAAGTGTCGCAACCTTTATATCGTAGCTTTTTTCTTCCAAAAACCACAATTCTCGTCTCGCCAACATTATTTCACCCGCACCCCCCAACCATTCATCGAGTCATGAATAACGCAGTACCACACGACCAACGTAATACGGAGAGTTGCAGAGACCCCGAGCACCCATCACTCTCCAACGACGAGCGCGGGGTAACACTCTCGCCACCCCATTGCACGTGCGTTCGTCAAATGGCGCCCGACGTGGGGCGAATCTCACAAATCACCAACTATACCCTCTCACCGACTGAGTTAGACACATCACAACAGCATTTCTGGGTTTGGCTGCAGAAAAAACCCAGTGGCGCCCGATCATCGATCACTCGAGCACTCGATAAACAGGACGACGCAGCCCAGCCGAGGACGAGGACTTGGCTAAGCGAGGCGACATACGGCAAACCAACGGTCGAGTACGCGCTGGCCAGTGCACCCATAGTGTTCACCAGGCTCCTAGGGGTGTCTGCTAAACCTCTAAGCCTCGTCGCCGGGTCGTACTCCGACGACTGCATCGTGCCGAACCAGGAACCGACCCACCGGGTCGCGTAGGTTACGACCATGAGTCACCAGCTACCGTGCCGAGCCATCCCGGTGCCACTCCAGGCACACGTCGCTCAACCGAGGTCTGCACGTAGCGACGTGATTTTCACCGCATCTACCGCCTACACTGCAACGCGGTCCGTGCAGGATCACCGTTTCACCGAATCTACGAGCACGCGAGGTATTCTCGCACAGTCGCCGGCGTTACCGCGCAGTCTTGTTCAAGATTTTGCGCGAGTATCGCACACTCAACATGCCGACTCTTAGTAAACGCATGTCCCGGGTAGCCAGATGGCTCACCCACGCGCGCCATTCCGCGAGGCGTCCTCGCAGAAGGGCAGCGTCCGAGCCACGAGTCCGTCTCGAAGACATCGTCAGGTCCAGCCCATCGGTCTCGAGGAAGCCACCGATCTCCAGTCATTCGCGCAAACGAGCGCAATCTTGCGTGCAGCTTCCTCTGGAGAGCGCAAGAAAACGGCCGAGGACGACGCTCCGAAGCCACCACCCATCCCAGCTGAGGAATACGCCCTCCTCCCAAGGCTGGGATGCACGTCAACAAGGGAATACGCCCTCCCTTGCCCACCAGCCATGGGGGAGTACGCCCTCCCCCCATCGTGGCACGTCGCCTGCGCCCAAGACTCCTCTCGAGCGTCATGAACTCGGGGTGGCCAAAGGTCTACTGGAACGCAGCGCAGCATCTTCGAGAATCATGTGGACGCACGATTCATCAATTCCATCACTCGAGCTAACGACCAACGGCTCACTCGTGCCGGCCAGCAGGCCGTCTACCCCAGCAACGTACGGCATTGGAACGCCCACGTTCAGCCTCAGCTCAACTGACGACGGCAGCACGGCGAGCAGCTCGCATGGCTGTCCCGGAGTTGAAATTGGCACTCGAGCTTGTGCGCTCGACCTGATAGTGGGATCGCTCAAATCAGCGTCGCTCGATCCTGCAGCAGCAGGAGCAAGTCGCCCACACCAACACGCCTGCGTAGCGAGCAACTCGCAGCACGGCAGTGACGGGCAGTCAGCCCGCAGCAACGGCAACCGCAGCAGCCAAGTGCGTGCGGTGACACCATTCCGCATAGTGACCGAAGTCGTGATCGCGAGTTCCGGCTCCGATTCAGTGCAATCCGAGGTCATGGATTTGCAAGCTGAAATAAAAAGTGCACGAGACGCGTTCGACCTGTTCGAACAAACTCTCGATATCGACGTGTGTGCCCAAGTGATATCGACGCTCCGGAGTGTACGAACAAGACTAGTGGAACAGCGGTATCGTGATAAGAAGGCGCGAGAAACCCGGGAGCAGCTCGAGGCCATGACTCCTGAAGCCCGCGAAGCAGCGGTCAACGAGCTCCGAGAGAAAAAGCGCCTGGCCCAGCAGGCTTGGCGAGCTAAGAGGGCTCGCACCCGGTCGGCAAGCTCTGCGTCAAGCCGCAGCACAACCGATGCCCCGCCGGAGAGCTCCTCTTCGGGTTCTCAGAGCGTGCAAACTGCTCGGGCGCACCCTGCTCGGATGGTAAACCGGCAAAGTAAGATGGTGCCATGCGGCCGCGGGAAGACTCTCGTGGTTCCTGTCAGCAGCAACAGCGGTGCGGCCAGCACGAGCACAAATACCTCCGAGACCACAGTGAGTACTCCCAGCGTCAACGACGGCGAGAGCCAGACCCTCGTCGAAATCAGCGCACCCGCACCGTCATCACCGGCAGCTCCAAGCTACGGTCAGAACTCTGAGTTTGTTAGCGACAGCGACGTCGATTGGGCAGCACTGAGTGAAGCACGGTTACCACTGAGTCCCGTCGTGACCACAGCAGTACTCCAGCCCTTAGCACCGGTAGTCCACCGGCTGCCACCAAGCCTCACGTCAGATGACGCATCAGAACGCACGACGCTTGGCGTCGTCGGGATGGAGCAAACGCCTATGTGGAGCCAGCGCGTGTTGAACGAGAGCTCGTCGTCGGGCACGTCCGCTGAGCGCATCATCTCCGCGAGCAACCCGGCTCTCCGTGGATTGTCCGATGTTTCAATCGACATGAATGATCCTTGGAACCGGAGCCTCACCAACTTCCTGGCCGCAACCGTTCCGATCGTCGAGAACGAGTTGGGCATCGGCGCCGAGTTCGTTATACCGCCACAACAGCAGCAGCAGCAGCGGCAGATTGAGCAAAACGTGATCGTGAGAGCCGAGTGTGACAGCTCTACTGAGAATGTTGACTTGAACGCGACGATCGGTCGTGCGGACTTGTGAGCTCACTTATGTGCATCTTGTGCGCGAGTGTGTGGGCCCGCACGGCTATCCGTACGATGCAGCAGTGAACTATGAAGCGAACTGAACATTGAAATCTCGTAATCATGACCATTTTGCATTTTCCTCACCTCACCTCATGTACCTAGGCTAGTAAATTTTGATTAAATCCACTCAGAGTTGCGACACTTATAAAATTCAAATCCACTAGCAGATATATATAATTTATGTTAGAATAAGACTCAGCATCGATTCATCAAATTTCAATTCACCACTTTGCAAAGACGAAGCATCAATCGGGTGCGATCTAACGAATAGAAGGATTTATTTTAGCATGATCGCAGCAAATTGTAGAGTTTTTAATCACTTTTGGATAACTATGTAAAGATATTCGTGAGGTTATATATATACGCTTGAAAATCCATTTTTCCATACGCATCCCGGGTCGATTGCCATGCGCACGATCGATCATGCACATTTACAGTAGTAGATGCGCATGCAAAAACGAACTTTTCATCGCAAAAACTAGCGTAGCCATATAAGTCATAAATCTTAAAGCGAGAACGGTAGAATCGCGGGATCGCCGGTTCTACTTTCTCGAGACAACGAGAAATGGCCGGAGTGCCACTTCTACATGTTGCGTTAGCTGTTTATAGTAGTTGTAGTAGTAGTAGTTTGCGGAGTCTACCGTTCTACGAAGCAATTCAAATCTTATTGTTCTCTATTGTTCTTTTACGATTTTTATGATCAAAGAGAAGTAGAACTGCCATTCTACCATGCTACATGTAATATCCCTATAAAAAGGCGGTTCACGCTCTTGGAAAGGGACAGTCCGCGCCGGATAGCCCATCACGCCGATCTTCGCGTATTTTTCTCGCGAATCCGCGAGCGCGCGTCGCGCCTCGTTGGATCGCAATCATTTCGAATCGAGTCCCATCATTTTATGTCCTTTCACATGTAAAAGTGTCGCAACCTTTATATCGTAGCTTTTTTCTTCCAAAAACCACAATTCTCGTCTCGCCAACATTATTTCACCCGCACCCCCCAACCATTCATCGAGTCATGAATAACGCAGTACCACACGACCAACGTAATACGGAGAGTTGCAGAGACCCCGAGCACCCATCACTCTCCAACGACGAGCGCGGGGTAACACTCTCGCCACCCCATTGCACGTGCGTTCGTCAGCACCGAGATAGAGGGAAGGACGTTTCTGAGGAAACAACTAGGGCACAGTCTTTTGCGCGCCAGCAATCGGCTATGAAATGTCAGAATATTGGATTCGACCTTTGTGTAGAGGATCCTATGGGATTTGAGGTACCGTATGTTTCTGTTCCTTTTCAAAGCTCAAAGCTGGTGTTCAATATCAAAAGGATATATCCTACCGAGCGATGGTCATTTCGAAGGAAATTACACGGGCTATCAATGGCGCAGAATTTCCATTTCGCAAAATGACGCTAGAAATGGTTGCGTCTACTCTGGTTTCAAAACCGAATTGCAAAAAAGTCGTTCATAACTTATTTGAGAGAACAAAATACGCCGTGAGAAATCTTGTTCCACAGAGAATGAATGAATCAATGAATGATTATCTGTATTCGCTCGAAGGCAAAAAGATGAATATACATATATGGAGCATATGTCACATGCATAATAAATATACAAAGAATAGTCAATACAATTTGACATTTTGGTCGAGGTTATTGCCATTATCACAGGAGGTGACTAGTCATTCAAAGCATCAAAAGATGTACAAAAGTCAACAAAACTGAATTTCATCTCCATATATACAATCAGTTACGACTAGGAAGAGCAAAAATTAAAACATTTCATATATGAAAAGGAACATGGGCGCACAATAATATCACAACGTGTCTCTGTCCAGTGACAAAAGAGCCACGCAGAAGTCATCTAAAAATGACAACTCTGATTGGAAAGAACCCAAGCCTATCAGAGATTGAAGTGATTCCTCTTCTCCACATCAATCCTCTGGGAAGACTGTGTCAGTAAAAAAATCTTTCAAGGCCTCTTTGAATAACGATATTTCGCCCAGCTGCTAAAAGCCCGGAGGGAGGAAGTCCTGCAAATGAGCACATTGAACCTGGAAGATCTTCCATATTCAAGTCTCATATTGGGAACTTTGAGTACCCGCTCTTCTAGATTTCCTCGTGCGGGGCGTTCAGACTGGTACCTGGTAAACATCGCAGCAAGGTAGCCAGGTTCTCCCAAGTGCATGATCTTGTGCATCAAAAGTGCTGAGAAGTACATTCTCCGCGAATGAGTACGTAACCAACCCAAACGTTCCCGAAACGGGGTGATGTGATCGTCTCTCCTAAGATCAAAAATATATCTCATGAATTGCTTAGTCTCTGTATCCGTTGCCACTGTTCGTCCGTGGCGTCAAAGTACACGGCCGTGCAATAATTTAGGTGCGGTCGAACCAATGACTCGACTGGGCAAATTCGGAGAGGCATGGTGGTACATGCCCAAAAAACCGCAGACCGTATACGGCTCAGTTGACTTTCTTAGTTACTTGGTCAATGTGCGGTTCCCACACTAATTCACAGTCAAGTGTAACACCAAGACTCACGACCGTATCACTGAACATAATGAAATTTCCCTCCTGTACTTCAACCCCTGGCAGGTCTATTCTCTTTAGATTTTTGATATTTCTCTCCGAACTGAAGTAGATTGCCTTGGTCTTGCCAGCGTTGAGACACAGGCTGGAACTTCTGGCCCATTCAGAAACTAGTCATCCTATTTCTCCTAGCCGAGCAATGCCTTCCCTGATCTTATTTTTCTCGATTTGAAGATGAATTTGAAGGTCATCCGCATAAAGTAGATGATGTACCGACTTTCCGTCTAGCAAGTCAGCTAAGTCATTCCAATCCAAGCTGAGGAGTATATTGAGCTGAAGGCCAAGAACGGACCCCTGTGGAACAACCAGATTGGTTTCAAGCCAATCAGATTTATCTACTTTAGAAGTGATTTGTTGGGTGCGACCCCGTAAATACGATTTCATCCACAGGAATGCCGATCTTGCGAAGCCAAGACGTCGTAGCTTCCTCAGTAGCTTGGATGGTGAGATTGTGTCAAAACCTTACCCAAATCAAATAGTAGGAGCAGAGTGATTTTCTGTTTGTCAATGCCTACTCTGATGCCCACTCTCATGTCATCTGTCAATTTTAGTAAAGCTGTCTGGGTGCTATGGCATTGCCGGAAACCAGTCTGGAAACGATCAAGAAGCCTTCCGAATTTCAAGTACTCCGTGATTTGGTCATGTGCGATTTCTTCCAGAACCTTGGAGAGAAAGCATAGCAGCGCTATGGGACGGAAGTCCGAGTTCGTTGATGGAACGGCAATCTTCTTTAACACGTTCGCTGCAGCGGGGCTCACCGGTGGGCCCCGCGTATCTTCCACCCAATACTGAGAATCTCGGCCTTATGGGAAATAATATTGAGCAGGGTCCACTACCAGTGGGAAACCTTTGTTTTCCGTTTACGAAAGCGGATCATCAATAAATTTTTATACGTCCATACGTAGAACACTGCATACGCGTCTCGTGTGGAAACATTTTTCCAGCACTCGACGCGTAATGTACTAATCCAAATTTCTTGGAGAATCTTGACGATCAAATAGGCAGTGGTGGATATCAGTGACATCCACTTTGTGCTTATGACTTTTTCGATGACTCCCTCATACGAACTTAGTACCAACTAAAATATTGGGTGATAAGTGCATCCCCGATTCACGTGTCGATCTGCAGCATTCGCTGTTCTAGGGAAGTTCCCCAAGTTTTGTTCGTCAGTGTGATGTAAATTGACAACCAATGATAGATAACAGTCTCTTCAAATTTCAGGGAAACTCGTACCCTGATTTTATTGCACCATTCCACTTTCAGACCGAGTTTGAACCAAAATTGAAGCCAAAAATAAAGTTCGTCCTCATTTGCAGTATACCAACCGGACTGGAAGAAAATCTTGATACATATTCATCTTCGATTTATGAAGGAGAAAGAGTCAAAATGATGTGGACAACCGAAGAAAGGTGGTCAGACGCTCGGGCAGACGTCACCCTCTCCCACTGAAGATTTTTTTTCATTTCGCCATCATAAGCCAACTCAAGTAAGCTGCAGGATGATACCACTCATATATTAGGTATCTATCATCACAAGACTTGGAGCTTGTACCTCATCAAGACCCTTTGAAATCCAGAGTCTCAATTCTACTCGGACGAATCAATCGCATTTGTGCTTACACACCTTTTTTGATTGTTGAAAGATTTGTACGAGGTCGTCTCACCTGATGCTTGTTGTAATGCTGATGAAATGTACTCGTCACGCCATAATCCCTGAGCCTCGAACGTGTTGATCTCAATTACCGCATCATTAACAGGATTACTTTGACGTTCACCTTATTATAAATGCAGATGATAGTTTTACACTGGCGTAAATCTTATTCATTGATTATTTGGTAGAGAAGATTGAGTAACGTATGAGATAGGTGAAGAATGAGATTTCTGGTAAATAATGGTTGAATGGACTGGGACAAGACGAGTGCAAAGACAGGACAAGGATATAGTAAAACAGATAGCAGAAAAAGCTCTGACACTCATGTAGTGTAATGAGATGATTACGATGACGATCAATCGGATTATCTGGCTGGTCTTCGTTTGAGCTCGCTACTTGGTGTGCACGATAGCTTCGCACAAACTGATGCGGCTTCCAGTGCATCGCCGAATATTCTCAAAACTGCCGATGAATGGTGTCGCCACTTCATACATAGAATTGTGATCTAGTCTTATGCAAACAACAAAAGTGTTCTGCTCAACGAACTAGACAATGCGTGATTTTTTCCCGCATCGCAGAGTTACAGAGAAAGACCCGCTAAAATTTCTTCAAGTCTTCTACTCAGAGTGGTTGGTACAGATTTGTAAATGAATAATGGTCGAATGATAATTTCTTTGTAAGAAAATACGTAAACGAAGCGTGGAATCGTATTTGAATCCTCGTGAGATCTTTTTTGAGCTCGTAGATTGTATTTCCAATAGCCAGGTGAGAATTTCCGAGGTCATTTCTAATACCTCCATGGCTAATATTTTGTTCTGTTCATCACCGAATATTACTGCACGGATTCAAATTTATTCAGAGAATTTTTCTCTGTATATCCTTGACAGTGTCTCGTGTTCACCGGTTTTACTTAGAACAGAGATATAATTGCAATTCCGATGGGAATTCACTAGTGATATGAATCGTCAAAAAATTCTAGTCTGAGATGATTTATATGTCTTTCATTTATTCCTGTTCTTTCTCATGCAGAACATAACTAGATGGTTGTCTAGATACAGAATATTAGTGATACACTCAAAAATTATCTTGTCTCGTGGTTCTACAGCTATTCAGGAATTTCCATGTGGTTACCGATCGTGGTTCTGTATTGAGATATATCATGATAGATGTTCATCAAAGCATGAGAGGAATGGGAATTCTCATACACTTTTCTTCCGATGCCAACCAATTCTTTCTCATTATTTATCAGCATTGATAATTCGTGCGATGGGCAGAGATCTTTGAATGGATATGTACATAGTATGCTCGGATAAATTTGAAATATCACACGAGAATCACTGGAGTGTGATACCAATTTTCTACATTTTGAATCGCTAATCAGAGTGATATTATCTGATAAAATTCCTATTGGCCTCCGAGGATGCCCGTCTTCCACCCAGCTGTAGTAGCCAACTCTTTCTTCAACGTTTGGTTTTCTTGTTGCCATTTCAACAGGTTGAGCTCGGGGTCCAAATTTGATACGTTCATGCAACTTAAGCAGAGTAATCTCCTTGTGGTTGCCGATTTTTATGCGGTCAGCTCTGTGCTCGGAGCCATTTTCACCTTGTGCATTTGCTCCAGTTATCACGGTGAAGTTACAAATATGACCATATTCTTCACATCCAAAATTCATGAAGATTGTACTCTCAGTGAGAACATATTGGTCAGAAATAATGACGCCAACAGTATTAAATTTCAATCCCGAGTGGGTGACATACTTTATAATGGCAAAGTACGGGTAGGCGTCGGTGCTGGAAATCTTCCTCGGACACTGTGGAAACACTCCTGGGGGATCTAGATATAATACAAACAGTCAATAACCTTGCAAAAGCCACTCCAGGATTACTCAAGGTAGGGCTGGGATATGTGCGCATCCGGATCCCCTGGATTTTTTTAAAGTCAAACGGATTTGAGATATTTGTGGTTTGAAATGAATTTCCTCGGATTTCCTGGACTCGAATTTTAGAATCCGCGGATCCTGGAATCCGGTCGAATCTAGCTCCAGAAAGATTCGTTTTGAACCTTGAGTATCTCAAATCTATCTCACTCACCAAGAATCCGGGGCGCATTCGGACTAGCAAAAGCTCTAGCCTTAACTTGACGACATTTTATTTTATAGCCGTATGGAAGATAGACTGGTAAGAGTTGTTAGTTAGGCTCGAGAAGTAGGGTCTATTCTCACAGTGCCTGTACATGGAAGGTCATTGACAATGAGCTCGGGCCCTTTCAGCCCCAGTTTCTCTCTTTAATATAAGACTGAACTCAAAATCTTATACCCGTCATTGTCAGTACAGGCAAAACCCGGTATTCGCGGTTTCCGTAGTTGTGAATCCCGTGTTTGCGATGGAATGAATCGAGTCCCGAATTCATCATTCGCGATATTTCATCTCGTATTCGCGGTTCTCGAGGCACCAAATCTCATGGCGGAATCTTAGAGAAGGAATTTTCATTGTCTGTATAACAAAATGTTGTTTCCATGTGATCTACGATTTCTGAAGTGTAATTGTTTTCTCAAAAGCTTCGAATTGGGTCGTCTGTAGGATCATTCAGTTAGTCTAGTAGAAGAGATTGAACAATTGTTTAAACAACCTCTAAAGCCGGAATAGATGATTTCGCAAAGGATACCGTCACTTCAAAATGCAATAAAAAATTTCATGAAATTTGATCTAGTTATGTCCTGCAGCCTCCACTTCAGGATGAGCTGTGGAGCTGCTCTCGAACCATACCCAACAATGTAAGCAGGCCTTGTGCGCGGAGCAATATAATCTCGAAAAATAATTTTCTTCTTCAGACAACAATTACTCAATCCTTTTGTATTGAGTAAACTTTTAGATCAAGCTGTTCATCCTCTCACCCACAATTATAGCGCAACATTTGCAATACATGATCCAAAGAAGCTACGGAAAATGATGGCTTTCAGGAAAAAACGATAGTTTTTGTCCGCCACAATCACGATACCCTCGTTTGGCCATAAAAACAATTTTCCCATACTCACGAATTGGGCATTCGCGGTGTTTCCTGGGAATGTGACTACCGTGAATACGGGGTTCTGCTTGTACAAAATCATGCGATTAATATGATTCGATATCGTACTTACTTTCTAGAGGACAACGTGGTCTGATCTGCGTTGAGCATGCTTCATCCTCACAAGCAAATAAGCTTCGACTATCAAAAATAAAAATAAGAAGGAAGTACAAAACAAAAGTTGAAGAGCAACGCATCATTTCTCTCTATTCGTCTTCAACAGCCAAAATGAAGTACGGCTGCAAAGTGCTGCCTACTAGTGTACTCTCAACACCCGTTCCAATTAACAGCGATGGCGTTAGCTCATTAAGACAAACGCGGAAATGAGAGACTCGTTAAGAGAGAAACTTATCATCGGATATCACAGGCGGAACTGATTCTCCCCGGAGATGCCATTAAAAACTATCAATGAGTGTTTAGAGGAAGGATGTAACTGAAGTATACAAATGCCGCTTTTATCGGAGGGAAGCTCCATTAGTTTTCTGTTGATCTTGTGAGCAACGAATCCTGTGACTTTCATTGATGATACGTTCATCAGAATAGAAAACAAATTGAGATTTTTCATTCCGAAAACTTTTCACTTTACTTAAAGATCCAAATTCATCTGCAATATGTTCTTAACCTTTCTTTTTTTTTCGGTATGATAAACGCTGAAACTGAACCAAATTAGCCCGAACTAGATTGGACCAGACCCCAACTACATCAAACTTGGCCGAGCTAGACTGGACTAGACTTGATTTGAACGAACTAGACCGAAATATATCGAATTCGACCAAACTACACCGGACTAGACCGAATCAGACCGAGCTAGACCGAGTCAGGAACTAGGCCTTATTAGACCGAGGTAAACCCTATGAAATGAAACTGTGCCGAACTGGAGCCAATTACACCGCATTAGACCGAGCTACGCTGAATTGAACCGGAACAGTTAAACCTAATTTCATCATTCCCATTCCCATTACCAATTTCTCATAACTCATTCATCATAAATCACTCTCCATACCTCATTTCTCATTTCTCGGGTGTCTGAAGCTAGCCCAAACATTCTCTCACAAACGCAAACAAGTAATGCCATATTTTATTACTTTTTTATTGCTATTTTATTGCCGCAATCCAAAATTTATTGCTGCAAACCCGCCCGAGCAATTAATGTTTGGGCTAGCTTCAACCTGAAGCTAGCCCAAACATTGAGTAATAATGATCCGATCGGAACCGGGCTTAGCCTATCTGTTATTGCTTTTTTATTGCTCTAAGAATCCGTTCCGATCATCCCCCTAGAGTGAATACCGATCGAGCAATTAATGTTTGGGCTAGCTTCAACCTGAAGCTAGCCCAAACATTGAGTAATAATGAGTCGATCGGAATCGGGCTTGGCCTATCATTCATTACTTTTTTATTGCTCTAAGAATCCGGTTCGATCATTCCTCTACATTGAATACCAGCCGAGCAATGAGCATCTCACTGAGATATGGATGAATCGTGAGGGGTGCGGAGACGATACGCCCTATCCCGACAATGTGATGCATCACCCATGGATTCTTCTCTAAATTGCCGAATAGTTGTCTTTATGATTCTTCACACCATTCGAATTGAACGGCGATCAAAGAAATTGCAGAATAGTGCATTATTGCGATACAAGGGTCTGGAAACTTTTTTTCGCATCCAAGTGATGGGTTTCTGGTCCGAGCCGTAGGTGGGGATCGGAATCGTTACGAGGATGTGAGGAAAAGGTTTTACTCCCGTGTATCGACCCACACTTCTGCTTCCGCTAAAGAACAAATCTCTCATCCAATGCCAGTAGACTTTCCGACATACTTTTACTTGAGGTGAGGCCGTAGTTCGCTAAATAGACGTAAATCCGTTCGGAGGATGAGTCGAATTTTACTTGACCGAATAACTTGGGATTTCACGTGCATGTATAGAATGCATGTCCAAATCGCGCTACGGAGCCAAATATGTCAATTTCACTGAAAGAAAGTGTCCAGATGAAGTTTACTCGAGACGTCGCACATTGCCCAAAAAACCGCAAGTTGTGGTCATAACCTCGGCTTCAACTCAATTTGGGCGATATCGGAATGAAACCCACGGGAATTTGTAGCATTTTTTTAGGCCTTTCAAATGTGCTAGGCCGTTTTTAGAGAAAATGCAGTCGACTTGCTTGTACAGTGCCCGAAAGCCGAAATTTCTTGAATTCGTGGATTTTAGGCTTGGAGAGTTTGTATTATCGCTTATAAAAGGATTCTATGGTGCAGGGGGATACAATATGTCATTGACAATAACATATTGTCGGTCATTTACCCCTAAAAAAGCTCAAAATCAATTTAAAGTGCTCTTACGGAGCGAAAAGTCCAAAAAAACGCGTTAAATCCACTAGATTGCGATAGAATACAGGCGGTCTTGCCTCACTCACGTTTTCATTTTTGTTCAATAGAGTTCCTCATCAAGCGTTAGAATTTTCGGAGAATAGGCTTGATCAGAATGCCCCACCCCCCTCCCTCCCTCAAAGTCAGATACTACTAGTCTAACTCCCTTTGCATTTTGAGCGAGTTCAATTCCGGGATTTTTTCATGATCTCAAAATTTTCTCTGTCATGATCCCATATAATTTTGAATATTATCGATAAATGAGATGATTCCGTATATCATCTGTGGTGAGTATATAGCATCCAATGATATTACTTACTCTCTGTGGTTTCGATTACTTTTTACCCTTTGTTGGTGGCACACAGCCAACGTTACCTCAAGAATTTCGAAAAAAAACGTGTATACTCGATTAGTTGTCATTTAAACGCAGATAAAGATAGAGCAATTCCACACAAAGAATCTTGAAGAGTGGAAGAATGCCATAAGCTTCTTTGATTTTTGTCACGTGGTATGAGGAAATGTGAGATAGCTCTCAAAGTCGTCAGATTCTCGGCATTTCGAAGAGAAACGGCGAGAATCGTCAAAAATCGACAGGTTTTTTTACATTTAGAGCACTTACACTCTTGCATGCGCAACGTAAAAAAACTAACTAGCATTGCAAATGGAATTTTTTCCGCCGTTGAGGATGCTTTCTGTAAGATTGCTCTTTCTTCATCTGCGTCTAAATGACAGCTGATGGAGTTAACACGTTTTCCTCGAAATTCTTGAAGTAACGTTGGCTGTGTGCCACCAACAAAGGGTGAAAAGTAATCGAAACCACAGAGAGTAAGTAATATAATTGGATGCCATATACTTACCACAGATGATATACGGAATCATCTCATTTATCGATGATTTTCAAAATTATATGGGATCATTACAGGGAAAATTCTGAGATCATGCAAGAATCCCGGAATTGAACTCGCTCAGAATGCAAAGGGAGTTAGACTGGTAGTATCTGACTTTGAGGGAAGGAGGGGGGGGGGCATCTGGATCAAGCCTATTCTCCGAAAATTCTAATGCTTTATGAGGAAGTCTATTGAACAAAAAATGGAAACGTGAGTGAGGCAAGACCGCCTGTATTCTATCGCAATCTAGTGGATTGAACGCGTTTTTTTAGACTTTTTGCTCCGTAAGAGCACTTCAAATTGATTTTGAGCTTTTTTAGGGGTAAATGACCGACAATATGTTGTTATCAATGACATATTGTATCCCCCTGCACCATAGAATCCTTTTATAAGCGATAATACAAACTTTCCAAACGTAAAATCCACGAATTTAAGAAATTTCGGCTTTCGGGCACTGTACAAGCAAGTCGACTGCATTTTCTCTAAAAACGGCCTAGCACATTTGAAATGCCTAACAAAATGCTACAAATTCCCGTTGGTTTCATTTCGATATCGCCCAAATTGAGTTGAAGCCGAGGTTATGACCACAACTTGCGGTTTTTTGGGGAATGTGCGTCGTAGGCTGCCGATCTCTAGCAGACGACTTGTGTACATCTCGTTTGGATACTTTTTGTCGTACTTTTTTGTGTGAAATTGACATATTTGGCTTCGTAGCGCGATTGAGACGTGCATTCTATAGATGTATGTAAAATTTCAAGTCATTTGGTCGAGTAAAATTCGACTTATCCTCCGAACGGATTCAGCCTTCAGGGCTACATTCAATAACGCGGCGGACTACGGCCTGGCCTTAACGTAGTTGTACACCAACTACGTGAGTCAATGGCTACCTAACCTCACATTTTTACCCACATTAAAATATTCGAAATCATTATTGTTGTTGATGGCTGTACTTCTTTTAATCGAACAACTTACAAAAACAGTTATCTAAGCCATCTCTAACAGAGATTGGCATGTTGTTCAAGGTTATCCACCCTAAAATCGAAATCACCGATGGCGTGTTTTACATTTCGCGCTTTGGACAGACAACTACTCGAAAACTACGTGGTCAATAACACCCCATGAAGTCACGTATCAGTCACTAGACCCAGCTCACATGCGGTACCCTATGTCGGTAAAAGTACAGTTTCCGAACCCCCGATAACGAATTCCATCTAGCCCATTGCTATCCAAAGAATTCGATTGCTTAGCCTATGATAAACGAACGCTATTGAAAACAATTCTTGAAATATTATTTTCTTCCACTCACCTGCTACCTTGAAAACTTCCATAGAATCATCTCTCACAAATGTGCATTTTTGTATGTACATTCATTCGTGGACTCTCTGAGAATGTATCATCTTACGATAAATTGCGTTGTACATCAATTCGCGAAATCAAATTACAAGTTTATACTCAACCTTTCGAACACACGGGCAATGATGTTCCAGTATAAAGAACTCTAGTGCATCTACAGTATTATGTTCAAACACAATGGTTAGAATAAAATTTCATTTATTGCATCACGGTTACAATCTTAAAACCGGGCCTTCTATATAAACATATCAGTGCACAAATGATACTCAATATACGTAACACTATTGATGAATCAGCGATTTATAACAACGATTATAAATATTTACAACGATGACGTCTACATTTGTTCAATCATATTCTTATAATTATATCCTATACCGCTAGCCTAATGCTCGCAATCATTTTATGTACTTACATTAGATGGAAAGTAGAGCAAAATTTACTCTCTATATCCTGTATCAGTTTTATTCATCAATTATAACTGTCCGTCTTATTCGGTATCAGTTTTATTTATCAGACACTGAAAATGTTCAGATATGAGATAAGTTCATGAAGCATTATGTCAAAATCTTCACCTCTGAAATCAAATACTTTGTTGCTCTGTTTGCTCATATTGTACTGTCAAATTACGGTATAGTGAACATTCGATTGAGATACAACAAATAATAGCTTGGGTCAACTTTTTCGTCCCTCATCTTACAAGCGTTGATTCTTTAGTCGGCAGATTATACGGACTCGGGGAGAAGCCCAGACTACTGTAATTGGCCGCATTACTGATACAAAGAGGTCTATAAAAGTATGTATTCGAGGAGCAAACTGTGGGCGTCTGTGAACCCATTTTTTCAACACTTGTTTGGGTTCATGGATCTATTATGACTCGATGAATGACTTTTGATGTAAGCTATGTATGCAATGTTGAAACGATCAAAGTGCGATCGAAAAGAGATTCTTTACATGTCATCATGTGAAATGATTCGATGGATAACTAGTAATTTCAGTCAAGCGCACGACATAGATACCAATCATAAGTGTATCATTTCCCTCAATAGTATATAATCTGCAAAGTATGGATGTGAAAGGGGAATGGATGTTCGATACCTGACAATAACTCTTGCGACAGGGTTTTCAATTCTTATGAAAATCGATTCAAGCTATCGATTCACACGGCAGTCGATCTTTTTGACAATACAAATCGAGTTCGAGTTCGATATGATGCAACGTCAACGGTACACTTTTATTTTGTATTTTTCAAATGTAAATTGGTGAAACGAGTGAAGAAAGGCGCGAAAAGTGAAAAAAATCACACAGAGATAGGCAGGTGAAATTCAACGTCTCGAGTAAGAGATATAGAAGGGCCCTTGAAAATGTTACACCCTTCAATATACTTACATCAAGGTCGATTCTCATTGTTCTTAAAAAGGTAAAAAGATCGATATGATCGTTGGGTCAAGGATAAGTACGCATTCAAGCTCACCCAACACAGTAAGTTCAAAAAATTCTCTTTGTTTATTTCATAGAGATTCAATGATGCCGATTGCAGAATTAAATCACGCCTCGGTCAAGACTATAGATATACCTACACTTCCCAACCACAAAACGTTTTACGCAATCGGGTAACTGGTGATGGACATGGACCCCCTTCAAAAGATGTGAACTGTTAAAGTCGATAATTTTCACGACGTAATTCTCTCCTCGTTATAAATATAAAAGTATATTATTCGATTCAATTTATCCTCCGATTATTATCCAGTACACATTATATCGAAAATAATAATGAAAGATCGTTTCGATAATTTATTTCAATTTAAAGGTGAACGTAGTCTGCAATTAATACACTGTGGTCCATCATCTCAAGACAATAATTATAGTTATCGTGATCGCGATGAAGATAAGATGAAGATACGATAATTACTGCAAGTATAATAACGACGTGTATAATGGCTATTACAGCATAATTATATACGTCGTAAGGGTCAAATTCAATGTTTGGCTATCAATTGGCTTCGTAAGAATGATTGAAAAACTTTGATGAACGATTGATTAATCGTATTCGGCAACGGTTGTATACTGAAAATTTGTAAGGGAATTTTATATGAGGTATGTGTGCGTTTTATATAGTGATTGAGAGATCAAGATCTATGAGGCTGAATCGTTGTGTAGACGAGTGAATTGATAAAATCGTTGCCTCTTGGATTAAGATCTGATTTGGCGGTTTCTTGTGTTATGTATTCGATGACATACGGAATGAAGATCTTCATTTTGGATGCGATAGAGTTGTATTATTATGTATGGCTTAGGTTTATGGTCTCCTGGACAGGTCGTATGTGTAAATAATTTACGGTGGTATATGCGATGGTGATTGAAATCATTTTTGAACTTTTTTAAGATTCATGAGATGGGATATCTATAGACATGGATCTTGGTTGGCAGGCGCGTATCTTGACGTGCGATCCAATTTATCGCATAAAAAGGCTTGGATGAAATAAGCAAAGATTGAACTGATTGACACGTCTAATTCGATTTTTACGTAGAATAAGGACCAGCTTCCAAGATGATCTTATCATTCTAGCAATTTGAGTGGGTAAGAGTAATCTCCGGGTCGATCTTCAAACATGGGACTATTTTGAGTATGTATTATTGGAAAACACAAATTGGATTCAAACAATTTTTTCGACTTTTTTTACTCAAATTCACTCGGTATTCGAGTGTCTTGTGCTTTGAATGATTTGACCGAGAAATTTGGAAATGCTCTCCAGCAATCAAAGAAATTTTCGGATTACGCACCCAACAGATATATTTTAAGAAGACGTTGAAAAAGGGTCAATTTGGAATCCCAAATTATCTCATGCAATGCAATTTGAATTCACCCGTAAGATCTGACCCGGGAACTGATCTCTTCATCATTACAACGATTCTTTATGACTAACGACAAACACTAGCACACGTTGTTTTGTACCTTTTTGTTAGAATTAATTTTGATAAAATGCGCATAAAACTGTACTTTGCGCACAGTTTATCGACTTTTACTCACAATTTTTCGAAAAGGGTAGACATGAATTTTTTTTTCGATTCTAGAATTTTTCTTCTCAAAATAGGAAGACGAATGATAAAATGAGAGTCTTGAACAATCCCAGTGTACATATCTATGTTGTTCTGAAAAACACATTAATCACATCGAAACTACATTCACTTCATAATGATGAACTACCGCAAAGTAACATGCTGTGCATTCAAGAGAGAGTAAAAAGTAGGAGATAAACACCATAAACGCGTCCTTGAGATTCAAACAGTGCTCAATCCTGGTTAGTTTCATATAAGGACCCAATGCACCATCGCCAGATACCGGAATCAATACTGAACGATTTTTCTTCCACCGATTCAGCGAGTTGACATATACATCTATACACATGAATGAGCTTGCATGGCGAATGGTGAAAGTCTCAATGTGGCATACAGAGCAAATACATATCATGCAGGGCTCAAGTAAAGCCAGTGCAGTATTCGTGCCTCATATATCTCATGGTGTATGCATGCATATATACAGTGTCCTGGTTGGTGTTATGGTTTTGTCTCGGTTGAAAGACACAAGTGGCTCATTGTTCGACTTCGGGCAGCACATTTTTGCGAGTTCAAGCTCGGCCTCTTCCGATTCTTGCGCAATAATCCCGGTTGCCGCATTAGCACTGTCTCGAGACTTAAGATTGTGTTGTATTCTGTTACGCGTGCAGCAACTTGGCATGTAGAAATTCTCGCTACTACAACCAGCAGAATTTGCAAAGTGTTTCTATGGTTAGATCTGCACTGATTTTTATTGAAGTTCATGCCAATTTGGTGGAATGGTTCAAAAAGCGCTTGAATTTAGTACGAAAATTTTATAAATTCTGGTGAAGCTTGCAAGCTCTGTTTTATTGGGTTTCTTTGGTAGCTCAAAGCGCCTTCATAAGTCATTCTAGAAGGATTTGGGCAAGATTTCCTTATGAAATATTCTCAATAGTTTCCTAAGGATTTTGAAAATCTTCATGAGATTCCCAACATATTTAGAATGTTTCCAGTAGGGCCATAGAGCAATTTCATAGGATCTTTGTGAGCAATTCCTCATCATTTTAAGGAATCTGATTGCGTCAATAATCTAAGAAAACATGAATATTGAGAAAAGTGATGTTCAAGTGAAGAACAAGATTGATTCCGAATCATTGGTAAATTTTATCTCAAAAAATACACGTATGACCTCTTTGCATTGAACTAAAGTATCTTGTGACTTTGGAATACATTAAATGATACTACATAAAATTTGTGTAGCCACCTCATACGAAAATAGAAAGTAGATAAAAAAGAAGAGAAGTCTCGCCCTTATCTACTCAAGTGCAACACGAACATGGAACTATCTTTCTCATGAAGAAAGTTCTGAGACAATTCCATCGTCTAGATATTTCCACGCGTATGTAATTCTTCGATTATTTGGCAGTTGCAGCGAGGTTAGAATCCTCGTCTATCGATCAAAATATGGTGGGTTTCATTCCCAGGTCCAGCACTAATGAGATTTTCTCCAACTACCTTTACCGTGATTTTTGTGGTTCCAAATCCACTTTGAACTGAGTAGGTCTAATGGAGACTTGAAGTTTCTTTTCAAACACCTTGCCTCAATGAAAAAGATGTGTCGAAGATAGACCGTTTGTCTTCTCTGAAGGAAAAAATCATTTCGAATTCACAACTGGCAAAAAGGGCTATACCCTGATCGCTATATTCATAGATGATAATATTTGAACGTTGCACTAAAATTGCTCTTTCTACAACCTACCTCCAGAAATCGTCTATTCCATTTAAATTTTATTGATTAATCCAACAATCATTTTCCTATGTGATTTTTGTGAATGTCCCAAAGCTACTGTGAATTTTTTTTCTAATGAAATGAAATTCGATGAGAGAAACGTTACCAGAGAGACTGATATCAATTCTTATACAATTTGGTTTTAGCAATTCGAATTCTAGTTATCCCTGCGCAAGAGGATGAAATTCAAACAGCTTATAGTTAGTACATATCGTGAGTACTCACGAGACAAGCGAAACTAGATACCGGTGTAACCTCCTGTACAAGAACTTATAGTTATAATGTATGTAACTTATCATAATGGAGATTTCAAAACGAGCAAACGAAAGTAGTCGACACGAATTTGCATCCAGAATCTACCGTACTAGCACGAAATGAATGGTGAAGTTTTGCATGTAAAGTACATTTTTTTACGTTTAATTGTATGATTCGCCAATATGAGAGTAATTATATTTCTCAGTAATATCCCATGCAATATTTGGTCTATAACGTTATATCTTCGAATTTTCAATATAGACAGATGTTGACATCATTATATACCTATTATGTCACTAGACTTTTCTTGGTGCGTGTTGAAACAAGCCTATAGTAGTTGTCGATGTTATTACGAACTATATTTCATATATTTATATTGCATTGGGGGGTCCGTGTTTTCCTATCATGCATTTATCGTGGAAGGAAAATATGAAGTAGAACCTTCAATAAAATTTTATGAAAACACGATTTCATAGTTTTGCATGGAGTCATTGATGATGATAGTTATGCATTATCCAAAGAATAACGTTAGAGTCAGCAGTATCAAAACGAGCGAAGTTCCGTAGGAGGCTGCACTGTTGTAGTAGAATCCACTCCCATAAACTTCCAGACCAGCTGTTTCGATGCTCAGCTTGCAATAGTCACCGTCTGTAATGAAAAATATGATATGCTTTTATGAATTTCTCACCCTTGTGTCAAATTTTGTTGTCATACGTTAAATCTTCACGAGTCAAATGGTTGGTAGAAACGCATTCTCTATTCTACAAGGAAGTCGACGAATTGTAAGCAATTCTTCAGATTTTTTGGAAAATTTTTCAACAGGCTCAATTCAATCATTTTTTGATGATTTATCTCATCATTGAATTCTTACGAGTTCAACTCGTCCTTTATACTGTTTCGTACGGAATCGGTTGTATTTAAACAATAACAAAAATTCAAAAAAATTGTTTCAGACATAATATCTTCTGTATCTTACTGAATGATGATAATTCAGATAGATATGTTTGGTCATCAAATAGCTGCTGTTTTTAGAAACAAATCATCAACCGCGATTCGGAAATAAACGTCTGCTTCGGAACCAAAACGATGTAAATCTATTTCAGCTTTTCAAAAAATCGATCTGATATTTTGAATGCTGTTTTTATTGATGATCACTTCCCGGTAAAAGTCCAATGATGTCATCTGGTGTAGGAGCCAATTTGTGAGATGCAAGAATGATTCCCGCAAAGATGATCACTGATAAGGATGGACTACAAAATACCAAAGCTATTCATTGAAAATCCGCAATGGGCCAGAACCATGCAGATCTTGATCAAAATGTTACAAGCAAGGAATCTACTATGAATATCAAATCCATTCATACTTGAAAAGGAAAGAGGTTGTTGAAAATTGACAATCTTTCCTGCATTATGTTCAACAGAGATTTGATTAGAGATACTTTGAGATGCCCGCCAGATACGATTGCGATAGACATGCATCAGTACTCAATGGTCTACATGAATAGTGCGAGGATAAAATTTTGATATTGCGTAATGTAAAAATGTTCACAAGCTAATGTCTGCAGAACAAAAGAATCCATGCAGCTTTTGCGCAGTAGTTTTTTGTATTCAAATAGCGCATGGATAAATCCGAGCTTAAAGTCCTAAAATACACAATAAATAAACTACTGCTACAGGGCTTACAAATTCTACTCAATCTTCTTCCCCCTTACACACAAATTGCACCTGGACTTTGAACACGTAATATAACGTAAATTTGAATTACATAACGTGGCTCGATTGTGACATCCCTGATCGACAGTAATAATTCTCGTCAAGACGAACTAAAATGTCAGACACTCTCTGTTTGTAATATTGAAACTACATATGAAATATTTACATGCAATCTTATGTTAGCTAACCGAGTTCAAATTATCCATAATAATGGGTCTCAGATATCCCTAAAATGTCAAAAATAATAAATTTTTGTGAACTCTCGTAGTTAGCCTACTTTTAAAATTGACAGCTCAACGTATTCATCCCAGGGTGGGCCACAGTCCAGCTAACCTGTCATGTATGAAATTTGAAAGAATTACGTTTCCTCCGCCTGCAAAATTTTTTACATATCTTCCTACATTTATGTGTACATCCTACCAACGTGACATGGACGATGCGCCAAAACAGTTTAACTCTTTATAATGCAACAAGTATTTTACTCGTGTCCACGCTCGTTTGGCTTCCCTCAAAAGGGCCATTTTACGGATGCTCACGCGAGATGCACAACACGTACTACACGTTCCGCTTGTTACATTTCCCTTCTCCAATTATACTTTCATGTATTATAGTAGTCAATCGAGATGGAAAGTGAGTTCGGAATGCTGGAAGATGATGCATAAATAACCAACAAAAAAATCTAAAGAAGCGCCGTCGGTTCGATTCATTTCGAAATTTATATGTGTATGTTTATAGCAAATTGGAGACCACCGACGATGAATTTCTCAAATTTATCAAAAAATTATGCTCACAAGCGAGCAGCTCTTGTTTCCACCTCCTTCTTCTGGTTGTATTATAAACCACTGTTCGACACGTATTTTGTAATATAAAATGTACATCAAAATCAATACTCTGCAGGCCAAAAACAGCAAAATTTCACTTTATTCAATAAATGGCTTCACGAGCCCGTTGTCATGTGGTATAATCACGTGTAAATTTGCATCTCTCAACTTGTCTTCGGTGGTCGAAACGACGGAATCCGATGTATGTAGCTCTTGACGTTAATTGTTGCCGTTACAAAATGCTTCTTTTCGCTCGTTCTCTCACTGAATTTCCGAACTAACGTAACATGATATGGGTATTCGATGATGTGAGTAATGTAATTGCCCAACGATGGACAACAGTATTTCCACATGCATGAAATATTTGAGTGAAAAAAAAATATTTTGGAAGATTAATTCTAGTCACGTAGGAATAGGGAAAGTGTCAATCGTATCTATTGATTTGCAAATCTTTTTCGACGAGCTACGATGCAGTTCGATTGCAATTCGAGCTATCGATGAATCTTTACATCGATTAGAAAGCATCATTCTTATGTTGAAGATGGATTGCGACAGTCGATTGGTCGAGCTACCAGGTTTTATATTCTTACAACTCATGCCAAAGCCACTATTTTAAAATTATGAGTGTACAGATTTTATAATTCCATAGCTGTGTAGTGGCGTGGATAGTTACCCTGGAGAATTAGAGGAATGTTGCAGGAATGCACGTTACGCATTTCCCAATTTCTATGCAACTGGAGCACTTAATACTACTCTCCAGGAAAAAAAATCAGCCTGCAAGAGAGCATTGCTGAAGAATCGTAAATCAGCCTACTGCTGACAGCATCATCATTACACGCAAGACATTTCAAAAACCAGATGAAGTCACCCAAGAATATTTGTATCTGATGGAATAATTTTGAATTTTCTGATGATGAAAAGTACGCACGGACCAAGAGGCCCTCGATGAATGAAAATTGAACGCGAAGCTTCATGAAATTGAAGGATTGAATATGTGCGCTGAGCAGAACCAGATTATTATTACAGAATACAGTTGATTCTCTGAAGTCGGGGTTTGTGGTGGTTGATGTCAGCTATAGCATGAATGTAGACAAATTTGAAATTTGATATTTGTGGTAGTTTCAGTTGAATATGTCATAAAAAATTCTGAAGATTTTCTGTAGATGCTGAAATTCTTGCTAATATCATATGCTCGTAACAATGTTGTTATGTTTGAACGATGTTGTTATGAACAACATGTTTTTATTTTGATAAAGAATTGAAAAAAAAAGAAACAAGCATGTCACAGTTTTGTGATTTTATCATGTCCGTAATTTTGCAACTAGTTGATGATTTTTCCGAATCTGGGAACTAGGTTTGGGGTTCAAGTAAGTGGACCACTCAAAAGTGATCGGGAGAATTCAAACTTCCTCAAAAATATCGCAGCCTCTCCCAATTTTAAAAAAACTTCGTATGCGTCAATAGGTGAGGATATTCAGAAGAATTATGATTCATGGGGTAGTTTGGAGTACGCTTGAGTTTACCCAAGAAACGAATCAAAAATGTTACAATTTTCAAGGAAAGCACAGCCATACAATCGTCGAGTCAACACCATCACGATCAACGAAATTGGATGCCGTCAGTTGTTTTATCTCAAGCTGCTCAATAAGAAGAGGGGATTAGCAGTCTCCCCACCTCTTCAAAAATTGAGTTACACACACGCGCGCGCGCAGACATATACCCGCCCACGCACACACACAAACACATAAACACTCACTTACTTGCACACACACACGCACCCACCCACGCAACCACACACACGCACAAACACATACACACGTACATACTCACGCGCGCACACATACATACACATTTGCACGCAGGCGTTTGTCGCACACCCATGTACCCACACACATACACCCACCCACACACACACACACATGCACGCGCACACACGCACCCTAAGACAGAAACACGTACACCATTACAATACATAAGCTCTTGCATACTCACACACACGCACGCACTCGTGCACCGAGACACGTACACACACGCACCCAGCCACGCACAAACACATAGACACCCACATACTCACACACAAACACATACACACTCACTTACTTGCACACACACACGCACCCACCCACGCAACCACACACACGCACAAACACATACACACGTACATACTCACGCGCGCGCACATACATACACATTTGCACGGAGACGTTTGTCGCACACCCATGTACCCACACACGCACATGCGACCACCCACGCACACACACATGCACGGGCACACACGTTACTCACGCGCGCACACATACACGCACACTTGCGCGCAGAGGTTTGTCAAACATCTATGTACCCACACACATACACACACACATGCACGCGCACACACGCACCCTAAGACAGAAACACGTACACCGATACAATACATAAGCTCTTGCATACTCACACACACGCACGCACTCGTGCACCCACCCACGTACAAACACATAGACACCTACATACTCACACACAAACACATACACACTCACTTACTTGCACACACACACGCACCCACCCACGCAACCACACACACGCACAAACACATACACACGTACATACTCACGCGCGCGCACATACATACACATTTGCACGGAGACGTTTGTCGCACACCCATGTACCCACACACGCACATGCGACCACCCACGCACACACACATGCACGGGCACACACGTTACTCACGCGCGCACACATACACGCACACTTGCGCGCAGAGGTTTGTCAAACATCTATGTACCCACACACATACACACACACATGCACGCGCACACACGCACCCTAAGACAGAAACACGTACACCGATACAATACATAAGCTCTTGCATACTCACACACACGCACGCACTCGTGCACCCACCCACGTACAAACACATAGACACCTACATACTCACACACAAACACATACACACTCACTTACTTGCACACACACACGCACCCACCCACGCAACCACACACACGCACAAACACATACACACGTACATACTCACGCGCGCGCACATACATACACATTTGCACGGAGACGTTTGTCGCACACCCATGTACCCACACACGCACATGCGACCACCCACGCACACACACATGCACGGGCACACACGTTACTCACGCGCGCACACATACACGCACACTTGCGCGCAGAGGTTTGTCAAACATCTATGTACCCACACACATACACACACACATGCACGCGCACACACGCACCCTAAGACAGAAACACGTACACCGATACAATACATAAGCTCTTGCATACTCACACACACGCACGCACTTGTGCACCCACCCACGTACAAACACATAGACACCTACATACTCACACACAAACACATACACACTCACTTACTTGCACACACACACGCACCCACCCACGCAACCACACACACGCACAAACACATACACACGTACATACTCACGCGCGCGCACATACATACACATTTGCACGGAGACGTTTGTCGCACACCCATGTACCCACACACGCACATGCGACCACCCACGCACACACACATGCACGGGCACACACGTTACTCACGCGCGCACACATACACGCACACTTGCGCGCAGAGGTTTGTCAAACATCTATGTACCCACACACATACACACACACATGCACGCGCACACACGCACCCTAAGACAGAAACACGTACACCGATACAATACATAAGCTCTTGCATACTCACACACACGCACGCACTCGTGCACCCACCCACGTACAAACACATAGACACCTACATACTCACACACAAACACATACACACTCACTTACTTGCACACACACACGCACCCACCCACGCAACCACACACACGCACAAACACATACACACGTACATACTCACGCGCGCGCACATACATACACATTTGCACGGAGACGTTTGTCGCACACCCATGTACCCACACACGCACATGCGACCACCCACGCACACACACATGCACGGGCACACACGTTACTCACGCGCGCACACATACACGCACACTTGCGCGCAGAGGTTTGTCAAACATCTATGTACCCACACACATACACACACACATGCACGCGCACACACGCACCCTAAGACAGAAACACGTACACCGATACAATACATAAGCTCTTGCATACTCACACACACGCACCCACCCACGCACAAACACATAGACACCCACATACTCACACACAAACACACACACATACACAACCACTCACCCACACATGCAAGGTAACCAAACAGTAAAAAGACCACACACTAAACGGCTACAGCTCTGAAATAATTATCTTGCAAAAAGTCGAGCTCACCACATCAAGATTTATCCAGAAGCCAGAATCTATATAACATCATCATAAGTAACTGGTATGCATACCAAACTAGTATTACGTGTCTCAGCTATTCGTAATATGGAACAGTTCACTATACACCATAGCATCTCGTATATAGCATAATACTGATGGCGTGGACGAGCTTGATATTACGGCAGGTGGATCCGTTTGAGATAGGAATCACGAGAGACGCGACCAGCGAAAGGAAGAGCTGTAGAGTGTACGCGTGCCAAGTTACCTACCTATATATTAGTGAAATGAAAAGTGTAGATCTGGCACGAGTCCAGAGAGTCGAGAGTAGAGACCATGTGCTCTGCATTTAAGATAGGCCTTAACATAGTGCAGTTATGTCTATGTAGAAGAGTTGCACCGGATTCAAGCTTCGAGGATGCTTTATTCGTTTGCTATTCCGCGTTTCAAAGACAGACTAAGACGGAAAGATCGATACGAAATCGATTGGTCTACTTCCGTCTATTATGTCGCCCATATAGGCGCGAGAAACTAATGAGGAAATTAGCTTTAATCTTTCTCTTAGTGACTGATATTTGAATAAAATTCTATACTTGATTTATAAAAACCGGTTATTTTAGAGATGTAATCTCTGATCGATATCACGAATATTTTATAATCTCGGGCAAATTTTAATACTAGCAAATCGAATTACGTTCTATGACTACCAATACTCTAAGGTATAACACCTGATATTGATGCAACAACTAAACCCGGAAGATAAAATCCTTATTTTTTTTTTTCAATGAATAATATACCGATGCCGGTCAAAAAAGATTTTGAACCAAAATTTTATCTGGAGCCATAATATACATAGAGTAAAATTATGCATTCGATAAATTAGAGAATGTTCCAGTCACGGTCGTACCATTTAGTGTTTCTATGTGTGGTGCGCGTAATCCGGACTATACGATTTCCATGGACTGATCAGTGAACTATATATAATACATTATGAGGCTGCATTTATGGATCATTCTTACGCAATGAGTCGAATATACGTGCAGTAGTTCTTTTTAGTCTCCGGAGGCATTTTCTTAGTGCGAAAAAATCCGATGGACTGAGGTATTGTATTCGCAGATCAGATAACTTGTGTTTTGTCGGTTAGCCCACGCTGCAGAAAGTATTAACAGACCTCAGTTATTCCTAACCTAAAATCTGACATCGCTCTAAGCGAGTCTACTCAATAAAGAATGAGATGTGAAAAAATTATATTATATATGAGATAAGGTAACTTCGTTCATATCTATAATGTAATACTCTAATCATATCTCTAGCTCATGCTGCATTTCCGTAAGCTTAATTAAGAGTATGATTTTGAAACGGTCTTTTTCCGTAAGAATTAATTTGGTTAATATCTAAATTTACTTATCCGGTTGTATGATTATATTAATTCCAGACTGAACACGATTTTAGATACAGAATTTAGAATTGAGGTATAAAATTATTTCCTGGGAAGTGAAATTTTTCTTCAGGGGCGCTAATATTTGCAGTGGCACTTTTTAACTTCTACTCATACGGTGAGGCTGCTGTTACATGAATTTGCGTGAGCCTATATGGAGCATACATCGCAATATTGAAACTTGGTAAGCTGTCACAGTGTAAAGTAGTCACGAGATAGTCCACCTTAAAAGGTGCCGCTTATTTTGAGAGTTTCAGCTACTTAACTTATATATAGAGAGATATATCGTACATTCAAAATAAAAGTGAGAGTGTATTTATGCGACAATTATTGGACTTTAATTGAATGAGATGGAGAACTATCGCGTGTGAGAAAAGACCGTAGAATGCATTTTTGGGAATCAAACGCAGTGGATCTCGTTTGGTGAATTCTTTCACGTCAGGCAAATCCAATTATCGTCACACGTAAGACAGGTCAGTTATCCGACAGTAAATAAATTTGGGTGTGAGCGATAAATTTTGTGGCTCCAGGTGATACATATTATTTGCGAGTGCAATTATTCAAGGTGACGGTCGCACCTGTTGTAATCAGGAATAAGAGTGTCAGAAGCAAAGTATCATTTCAATGATTATGTTTTTGGGAATGGATTGAATCTGATTATTTCGGTATGATGAAAACAAATCCAACTGGGAATCATTTGCAAAAGTGAAAAATCCAGGACCTCAGAATCTTTTCGAAAGATTATTAGACGCGATTTCCGTTCGAAATTCGAGGATATTAGCCAGTCCGAGAAAAAATACCTCAATCCTATTTTGGATCTTACTCAACTGATAAGGACTGGGTATAAGCTGCAGTATTCATCGTGAATCGGGGCTAGATCTTGAGACTTATCATTGCATGTAAAATTTCTCATCAACAGCAGCTTGCCTGGTTCGACCCCTGAAGATTTTGCAGGGTTGGAAAGAAATTTTGGCATGAATAATTAGGCAATTTCTAAATTATTCTCCTGACAAATTGCCTGAAGAAATTTTGCAAGAATAGGGGAAAACATAAGTCCCTCGATTATTCATCAAACCCGCCAAGATTGAAATTGGCATGCAAATTTTGATAATAACCGCCTATGGTATGGAATGATATGAGTTCTAGACGATTCTTCCCATGATAAGGAGGCCCAGGTGGTTATGAAATAACAGCGATTTCTTACTGAAGTTCAAGTCTGCTGTTCAATTCAGCGTGAAGAGATCATGGATTTCTGTAAAGCTGAGAAAATTTTGAACAAAACTCAAAATTATTCACAATTCAACCCCGTATAAAGTCTGATATCATGCGAAAATCTAGGATCTTCTACAATTTTCATGGTTGTAACAGCGAGAATTCCATGAAATTTTTTCTATAGTTATATTTGTGGAGAAAATATTCAACAGTTCTTTCTGTAACCTGGGCAAAGCGTATGTCACGAATAGGTTAGGAGTAAGGCAAAAGCTCAAATCCGGATAATTGGTACTTTTTGGAGCACAAGTTTAAGAAACGTAAAAATTATTGATCTAATTAGTTTCAAATCTCATCAAGTTGGGAGATTTTATTTATAACTATATCCTGTCTAAATCAGCTGAACCCTCTCAACACTCATAAAACTCACCATAAGTCCATCCAACTAGTTCATTTGTCCTGAAGTTTTCCGTTCGTAGCCAGTCTTCAAGTGGCCTGAAGAACTCCCTTATCGCCGATGGATCTAATCTTGATTCACCTGTAGCTTCCAGTAACGTATCTTGCCACCTCTGAGACGCTCCCTTCTCCATAATATTCCTGTAACAAACAAGAAAAAATTCCATGAATTCACAGAAATTCACTCTAATCATCAATACTAAGAGCAGCATTAGCTCTACCATATTACGTCAAGGTACTCCAAGAAATCAGTGCAGACTCAAATATAGTGATTGACATTTCGAAATCTCATTCTGAAACGATAAGCATGAATATCCCAAGAGCTCAGATATCTGACTCACATTTGAAGGTTTTTCCGATATTCATCGAGCTACCTGCGCAAGAATCAATGTTTAATTAACTTTACGACGTTTTTTGTTTGTCTGAGTGAAAGGCCCACTGTAGTATGTAACGTAGGCCTCTCTATACAATTTATTATGAGCTTGTAAAATATTTTGCTCGCACTGTAATTACAATTTCTGCAACTTTTGAAACGGAATCGATATGTACAGTATTGGGACTCAACGTTACCGTTGATCTAGTTTCTCACGAAACTGTAAAAAAAAGGGCAGATAAAAATTCAGGCTCATCGGAATTCCTCGTCACGGCTGTTTATACTTTTTACGTAACTCGAACGTTTGAAACGAATATTTTGCGCACGATCGGTTGTAGGTATTTCGGCTTCTTGTGGTCGGTGGTAAATGTTCAGCCATGGCAAAATTCAATCATAATTCAAAAATTCCAAATCGTCCGGAGTTTGCTGGTTGTTGTCCGAGTCTTGAGATCGTTAATACTCCATCGGTCAATCGTGTCTAGATTGAGGATTGCAATATACTTTACAGAATTTTTAGATGACTCTAGCAATATACTCCAAAAGTGCGTGGTCTTTCAATTAGACGTTATAGCGCACCAATGTCACGGCTGCTTTTACATAATTTATTTCTACCTATATAGACAATTTAACGTTGTGGCGATGGCTCCAGTGATTCAAATGAAAGTGGAGAAGAAAAATTGTCCAAGAGAAATGTAGATCGCGCATAATGAATGGTCATTCTACTGTCATGGAGGTGAGCTTGTCACATATATATCTATATGCTTGAAATTCGCATTCCATTCACAATATTGCGCAGTGACCAGACTTTTTTGCACTTAATTCTGTCGAGCAACGTATTTGAGGAGGAAAATCTGTAGAGATACTCATTACATAGCTTCTTTCTCACGGTTAACTTTAGTCATGCCTCGATTCATCACAAAAATTTTCTACCCTCATTCCAAAGCCCCGATATTTGATGTGTAAATGGTGTTGTATTTTGAGAATCCAGCTCATCATCTATCAGTTTGCACTCTATGGCATGCAGAAATGAGAACGTACGTTCATTTCTGAATATCATTCTGAATCAGAGAATCAAGTCAGTGTAGAATTTTGTGTACAGATCTGGGGTGTGGGGATATTGACAGATAATACTCGAAGACAAAACGAAGAAGAAAATTGGATAATGGGCGGAAACAGTTACAAAAATTCACCGGAATGGAACATTTTGATCATAAATGCCAGTTGAAATTAGATGTTATTAGGCTGAAACGCTCGCTTCGCAAAAAATCCGAATCAAACTCGTCTATAATTTTTCATCGGGATTAATTGATGACTGACGAGCAATAGAACTACAGTGGCAATCAAGAGGCGCGATAGCACCTTGCTGTCGAGTATGAGTTCCTTCTACAGAAAGTTTATTGGAGTGAAAGATCTTTCAGTGAATGGACGACTGCATCAGAAGAGTGTAAGATCTTACATTGCCGAGATAATGAGTTGGCATTTTAAAAATTGCCTCTCCCAGCAACGATCTTTCGGGATATTCCTTCTGATACCGACATCAATAAGCTTCCCTCTTGAATATTGTCGATGGACTTTCTTAGGGGAGCCATCATCGATCAAAAGAAGTTTCGAAAGTTCCAAACACCCCGCAAGAATATTTCGGTCCGAATCCAGCGTATCGGGTTGCCTAACGTGGGAGGAATGAAGTGTAATATTGGCGATATGGGTCATGGATGGATCAATGGGTGAATGGATTGGTAAGTGGGTGGTTAGGTGGTCGGGTGGATGGATGATCTGGAAAGTCCGGTTTGGAAAGGTTTGAAATGGTCTGGACCGGTATGGAAGGGTCTAGGACGGTTTGGTAAGATCAGTAATGGTCTAAGGAGATGTTAATGTGTTGGGTACGATCTGGGGCTTTCTGGTATAGTTTGGAACGGTCTGGAAGTATCTGGTACAACTTGGGACATTTTGGTACTGTCAGGGACGATGTTTACGGTTTGAGATGGTCTAGCAAGAACTAGAGAATGTTCTAGTATGGTCTAGAACAGTGTAGGACGTTCTGGTATGGTCCAAATCGTTCTGAGACGTTCTGGTATGGTGAGCCGGTCTGATATGATCGACGGAGTTCTGGTACGATCAAGGACGTTTTGGTGCGGTGCTAGATGGTTTAGAACGGCCTGTTATGATCTTGGATGGCTTAAAACTGTGTGAAACGGTCGGGCATACGCTGGGAGGTTCTGGTACGGTCTGAGATGGCATGGCGAGATTTGGTACAATCTAAGACATCCTGCATGATTTTGAACGGTCAGAGATAATGTGTACCAATTGAGATAGTCAAGCACGGTTTGAAATGGTCTATTATGGCTCAGAATGGTCTCGAACGATCCGAGGCAATTTGGTGTTGTCGTGGATGGTCTGAAGTTGTCTAGGATGGTCTGGTACGATCTGAGACGGTCTAAAACGATCTGGGACGTTTCGGTATAGTTTGGGATGGTCAGGAATAATCTGGTACGAACTGGGACATTATGGTACGTTCCGGAAAGGTCTGATGCAATCTTGAATGGTTTGAACTGATCTGAGGTGTTCTGGTATGGTTTTCGGTGGTCTGGAGTCGTTTGAAACAATCTAGGATATTCTGGCACAGTTTGGGATGGTCTAGAACAATCTAGGACGTTTTGGTTAGGATGACAATAGTCTGGAACATTATGGTCCAGTCTAAGATGGCCTGGAATGACCTAGGGCGGTCTGGTATAATCTGGGACGTTCTGGTATCGTTTGTGCCGGTCTGGCACGATCTGGTGCGGTCTGGAATGGTTCCGAATGGCTCGGGGAGATCTAGAATTGTCTGGAATCGTGTGGTCTAGACTTGGCTGAGTGAAATGTAATCGGTGGCTATGATGATCGGGCAAGTGTGTGGATATGACTATCAGCGTCACCCCTTCTCCGAAGAGTCATTCACCAACTTAATTGATCATTACCCAAAATTCTGTCTACATTTATTATTATTGAGCTACAAAAGCATTCCAGAGGCCTCTGATTCATCAAGAACATTTACAGGGTGAGCGAGTCGTAGTGAGAGAGGCAATAATGGTAGTATATTATACTAATCCCGCTTTGAATATTTCGAGAACCATCTTAGTCATGAAAAGAATACTCATGATACTTATAAAGTGTTCTTAATCTTATGCTATAAGGGTAACGCAACGTCATTTCATCTTCAAAAATTGACCGTGTAGTTATAGATGAACGCAGGTGAAAGAACTATCAAGATCTACATCATGTGCTGAGCGATGAAGGATTACTTATTTGTAGTGACATACAAATATATTGAGTTGTGATCTGATTCCAGGCATAAACCCCCTTACTGATATTTGCTGAGGTGCCAGTCATCAGCCCAAGATCCAAAAAAATAACAAGTGAATGATCAAATTAAATATCGAGTATTTCCAAGTATAAACCTCACCAAATACTATATTCAAAGGCAAATTGGTCTAAGGTCCCATCGCATGACGATCACGATCGTAAATCGGCAAGTGCAAGTATAATACTCATGAAGGACCATAGTACTGTCGTCACGACGGTTCTAAAGTCGGCTGAATTTT
Organism: Eretmocerus hayati; assembly: GCA_029851415.1. Lineage (NCBI taxonomy): Eukaryota > Metazoa > Arthropoda > Insecta > Hymenoptera > Aphelinidae > Eretmocerus > Eretmocerus hayati. The sequence goes on from CM056741.1 coordinate 22,809,714, forward strand.
CACAAGTGAGAGGTATACCAATCTATGTCTATAAGGCAATAGGGCGACCCCAGTTACCGATGCACTACTCAACGTATACTTCACTCTATAACAGCGATGAAACAGGGTTCTGCCGTGAGAACCGGACCCCGATTACTCGTGCAATACACTACATAGCTCAAGACAATAAGTAGAGTCTGATGCAGACTTTGCGTCGCGTCGTCGTATAGACGCCAAACGGTGTTCAATTCACTTTGAGCTCATGACTTATCCAGTAAGTAAAGTATATACACTTCTCAATACTCGAACTTCGGTCACAAGATTATGAGACTGGGTTACGGGAACATGTCAGACGATAGTCTGATGCGATTCACTTGCAAAGACTTGGCTACCATACAGTTAAATCTGTGTACCTGTAATATTTTGGAGGAATTTCTTTGGACCTTCAAATATTTCAGTGAGTGATTTTGAATTTTCTGGTCGTTGGCTGGATACTTTACATCGTTATTCTGTATTGATAGAGTGATTTCTGGGAGAATCTGGTTATTTTGCTTTCTCTAAAGAGAAAGCTTTGTTTTCGACACAGCGAATTTTTGATCAATTTTTCCATTCAACCCAACATTTTATTCAACATAATTCATCTTATCAAAAAAGTGCTTTAACCATCTTATTCCTCTCGCCAAAATCTAACCATTGTAAGTAACACTTTTCCCCTTAGAATCCTCGAAAACCCCCCAGTGACACATCTCTCCGGCCCTTTGTCTGTGTCTGTGTGTGTGTGTGTATGTATGTTGTTTTTTTTGCGCCACGCTTTCTCTTCTACACTCCACTTTATCGATTTTGGCTTTTCTACAAGTTGTAGAGAATCACTCAGAGATGAGACCAGTGATTTGTCTGGTCTCCTCTCCAAATCGAATCTGATTTAAACGTTTTTTGAGGTAAAATCGCTGAAATTGTGTACTTTTATACTAAAATATCTCTTTCTAACTTTACCTTACCCCAATTATGATTACCTAGACTACGGTTTTTTTGGCTCAATCTATCTTTTGGTTAATACCGAAATTCCATTCAAACTCCATCAACGTGAGTTTTTATAAAAAAACCAAAATTTCCAACAAAAACAGCGATTTGAGCATGTTTAGACCTATTCTATCGAAATTCCGTTTTAACCAAATCACTCGTTTTGCTAAAAAATCTCACTTTAGGTAGCCCAAATCCCCATAACTGTTTTCCTCAGAAAAATAACTCAAAATATACAAAAATATTTTTTTCAATATTCATACTTTCCTCATATCTCTCCTCTAAACTACTTTATTCAAATTTTACTCAACTAAGTTGATACTTTTTCATCGTTCTAAATCGATTGGTTGATACCGAATTTTCTCAAAATCCGTTTTAATACATTAAAAATCCCATTTACTCCCGAAAAATCCAAATTTTTTCAAAATACTCCCATTCAACCCAATATTTTCTTCAACATAATTCATCTTATCAAAAAAGTGCTTTAATCATCTCATTCCTCTCGCCAAAATCTAACGATTGTAAGTAACACTTTTCCCCTTATAATCCTCAAAACCCCCCCCAGTGACTCATCTCTCCGGCCCTTTGTCTGTGTCTGTGTGTGTGTGTGTGTGTATGTGTGTTGCTTTTTTTGCGCCACGCTTTCTCTTCTACACTCCACTTTATCGATTTTTGCTTTTCTACAAGTTGTAGAGAATGTCTCAGAGATGAGACCAGTGATTTGTCTGGTCTCCTCTCCAAATCGAATCTGATTTAAACGTTTTTTGAGGTAAAATCGCTGAAATTGTGTACTTTCATACTAAAATATCTCTTTCTAACTTCACCTTACCCCAATTTTGATTACCTAGGCTATGATTTTTTTGGCTCAATCTATCTTTTGGTTAATACCGAAATTCCATTCAAACTCCATCAACGTAAATTTTTATAAAAAAACCAAAATTTCCAACAAAAACAGCAATTTGAGCATGTTTAGACCTATTCTATCGAAATTCTGTTTTAACCAAATTACACGTTTTGCTAGAAAAACCTCACTTTAGGTAGCCCAAATCCCGATAACTATTCTCCTCAAAAAAATAACTCAAAATATACAAAAATATTTTTTTCAATATTCATACTCTCCTCATATCTCTCCTCTAAACTACTTTATTCAAATTTTACTCAACTAAGTTGATACTTTTTCATCGTTCTAAATCGATTGGTTGATACCGAATTTTCTCAAAATCCGTTTTAATACATTCAAAATCCCATTTATTCCCGAAAAATCCAAATTTTTCCAAAATACTCCATTTTTATAATCCTTACACCGTCAAATAAAAAAAAAAATAATCCTTACACCAACTATATTGAAATTTGCCCTCAACCATACTACATATATTCCATGGAAAACCCTACTTTAGGTCATCTGAATTCCCCTAAAAGGCAATCTCCTTATAATAACTCAAAATATTAGAAGGAAATCGCATCTAAAATTCATTTTCCGCTATTACCCAGCCCCTAAACTAATATATACAAATTTTACTCAACTAAGTTTATACTTTTCCATCGTTCTAAATCGATGAGTTGATACCGAATTGTTCAAAATCCTTTTAAATACATTCAAAATCCAATTTATTCCCGAAAAATCCAAATTTTTTTAAAAAACTCCATTTTTATGATCTTCTCACCAACTATATCAAAATTTTCCCTCAACCAGACTACATACCTTCCATGAAAAACCCCAGTTTAGGTCATCTTAATTCCCCTAAAAGTGAGTCTCGTAATAATAACCCAAAATATTAGAAGAAAATTGCAGCTAAAATTCATTTTATCCTCATATCTCCCTCTACAACTAATCTATCCACCTTTTAATGGACTAGAGAGATACTTTTCCCTCATTCTACATCGATTGGTTGGATCCAATCATTGGATTGTGAGTGTGATATGAAATGCAATTAAATTAGATTAAAAAATATAACTATTTTGTAGGAATCCCAATCATCATTTTGGAATTTGATCAGTTTCGCAAATTTCTCATTAGTCTCAGTGAACCTCTTAAACTATTTCGCTAAGAGAAAGCATTCTGCTAATCTCATTTAGCAGCGTATTTACACTGAGAGCTCGTCTGACTAAACACGGCATGTATCTACTGACTCGTCACCTTGCTCACCCTGACAGAGGCGGGCAATTCTGTCACTGAAATTAATCTGTGTGACTATAATTGCATAGCCTGACAAACATCATCATCTCAAAAATTGAGATGGTTTTGAACACAAAAAGTAGGATGAAAAAAATAATTCTGAATACGTCGTTAGGAAAACCTAGTGCGAACAATTTTTCTGTTATGGCGCGCTCGACAGAATAAGCTAAGCTATATATTTATCCGTGGGCTTAAACTTCTCGTATATTGTCTATAATATCTTGAAAAATGTACAGGATGAATCTTTGGCATACTCGTCACGTATATAAATTCTACTTGTCTAGAAGAGTAATCAGTCAATTTATTCGAATTCTTGGTCAATTTATGAGATTTTTTAAAGAACTACTTGCGATATGGTTTAGAACCAGAATGCTCTCAGAATTACAGCCCAATCCCACTCGTATTTGACGAACGATAAGCTCGAATTTTATTTAGTTTCGAAGAATCATTTTCGAGGATCAAGAAAGTACAAAAACATATCAGCCTGATTGTTGACGTACTTTTCAAGTACAGTTTTTCAGTAAACAACTCTAACCTATCTCGAAAGTTGGGCACCCTAGAAATCCCCATTCGACAGTATTTTGCACTTTCCAAACGAATTCCCGATTCTTCCGACTCTTTGCAAGTGTGCAGATCCTAATGTATCTTTTCAAACACGGATAATTATACAAAATCAGAATTGCCATTAGTAAGCCCTTCGTGACTATAGCATCATGCTCGCATCATGAGCTTGAATAACCGTGTTTGAAATAATTCTTAAAATTCTTTCTGTCTACCATCAATCAAATTACATAAAAATATCAAAATTAAGAGAAAAAAATTCAGTTCCAAAATCCTAACGACTACCTACCCTCCCAGTCTGTAAAGATACATTAACCAGTTGTGGACGTTGTTTGGCACACCACATTGGCCACAGCTCGGTTTCCCGGTTCATGTATATCGTATACGTATAAACGTTGATGGTGTTGGCACCTGATTTACCGCTTCAACTCTCTTCACGCATTCGAGCACTTCACCGCGTTCATTACCGCAAGCGCCCATATAGACTTTGAACCAACCAACTTTATATACGTTACAAACTCTCTGGCCAATTTTAACTCTCGACATATCCATATCCCAGTCTCATAATAACTAGCCATTTTACTTATATCTAACTACACTCATACTTTTAGATTTGTTTGCTGAAGCAAACCTATTATCAGGATTATCGTTTTGACCGTGCAAGTCTTTATTAAACCTACTACGAACTACTATAGTAATATAGTCCATATATATCTATGAAAGAGGACAAGAAAAATGCCGATTCCATTATACACGTGTATACCATTTAATGATGACTAATCGTCACCATATTGCATCTATTCTTGTTACCAAATGGATATTTAGTCTATTATAGTGAAGGGTACATAATATAACCTCGATCTCCTTGTTGAGCCTATTATTGCATAAGATTGTATTTTCCTTAGACACGCGTGCATATTGTAATAACTGTTGTTTATTATTTTGCAAAATGTTCACATTGGTACGTAAGTGTACACGTATACATGTGCGTCTGAGAATTGGGCGGGCGTGTATTATCGTAGTACAGTGGAATGAAAACTCTAACCATGTATCCTGACTAAGACAATTTGGCTTCCGCAATATTTTTGCGTGCGGTGATCTATGACCCATTTATTTTGCTCCAATCCCATATTGCGATATATTGTTGAATGAAGTGGATTATCATGATCTCTAGGCTTGTTGAAATCAGATAATTGTGCAATTGATACGAGAACTGAGCTCTCGATAAAGTTCTAATAAAACGTGGACCCAGTCACTGGGATTGGATTATTCTCATTCTCATGAGCCAACAGTTTATGAACCCTTGTTTAACACCGTGAAATTTTGTGATGCTCCATTTACTGTGGTAAAACTTTTGGCACATTGTCTCCCGTTTGAAAATCTTTTGAGAAAATGTAAAGACAAAAAGGTTTTGATAAACTTCAAGAACTTGAAAATCAATATAAACATAATTGAACCGTAGAAAAGTGTTCTAGTTCCCACGAGTAATCCTTGAAAAAATCACTTTTATAGGTTAGGCTGATGACAAGATTTATAATTTTCGAAAAAATCATATCGAAAGTTGCAAGATTCACTCTTGAAATGATTTTATTACCAAAATGAAATTCTTTGACTCTTGCGATTGGCGAATTTTGAGTACTCATTTTATCAATATTTTGCAAAAAATCTGTCGAAAAAGTTCTGAACAGACAAATTTTGAACAAAAAATCATACGAATTCACATATAGTTCCCGAGAGTCTGGGAAGAACTGTCAGCGTTAGAGCAGTGGAACAAATTTTGGAGGTGTCAAAAAATTAAGAGTTAATCATCAGAAATCGAGAGAGGTTCATGACTTTTGATCAGATAAGTTGGTTGATCTTATTTCACTTGGAAAAGACATATTCCGGACATAATATCGTTGTCGATAAGAATCGTTGTGAGGTTCGTACTCAATGCACCTATTTGATTGAATTTTAGTCTGAACATATTCTGAACATTTGTATAGAAAAATAGACATATACCATCGCTTCGACTGATAGTGAATTAAAAATACATTCTACTCTGACACTCATCAAACAGTGAAGTGGAAGATCTATGTGAAGCGAAATTTGCTTATGATTGGCAACAGTCACACACAAATCACTAGAAGACATGAGAACACGACATGTGAATCATGAAGAGGCATTTTCTTTTCCATCTCCCATTTCATCAATCAAATTCTTTACCTTCAATCTCCTAAGAGCGAGTGAATTATTTCAATTTCCAATGGTACATTGTTGCATTGTTGATGCATCACAATGAAATCATTTCATTATACAAAAATCTTTATCAAGGAAGAACTTCTGTATGCGTTGGAGAGATTTGCCATAAATATTATTTTCTAGTCAGATTCGTTGATGGCACGGCACCACTTTGGAACCGCAAAAAGTTTCATACAGAAGAATTAACATCTAAAGTATCACTTACTCTTAACTCAAAGCACGATCTCTTTTGATAGCGTCAAACGAATTTCATGTTGCCAGTTCCCTTTTAAAATAGTGATGGTGATACAGTTAGCATCTGTTTTGACACGGTTTAGCTTCCTAAAAAACGCCCTCGTACTGAATCCAATAGGTTATTTCAGGCTTAATACAGATGTAACAACGGGTATCATGAAGTTGCGTGATCTAAGAAGAATCAAACATTTCTTTTCAAAGCCCTGCACATCATAAAATCAGTTGTTTAGTCACATTCAACATTGCTCTTAAGGCCATGCGGTAGCCGTGCAAGCTAAATTTTGTTCCCAGAATACTCAAATTCTTTTGCGATTTGGGCTAAACGACGAGTTGTGCCACACTTGTTATCATCTAACTTGAATGGCTCAACACGTCGTTTAGCCCAAATCGCAAAAGAATTTGAGTATTCTGGGAACAAAAATATGCGTATATTATATGGTTAGGATGTCCCAGGCGCTCAATGGTCCCCACTTTTCTGCAATAATCGAATGATTTGGACTGAACACTGAGTTGTCGAGAATAAATCGGATGATAACAATAACTAGACAACTCATCTCAAACTTTGTACCATTAAAATTTTCACGTAAGTGATGAATGGAACTTTACGGCCGGGCTGCACGGCTACTGCATGCCCTTAAGGCAAGAGGGACGGAAAACAGCACTCTTGTGAGTATCATACTTCATCCACATCATAGATAATGATGAAATTGAGGAAAGAAGAAGTAATACAACGATAAATTATTGTGCTAAGTCTGCTAAGATTAACCGACTAGTTTCTTCGGGCAGCACCCCCGTCTCCCCATGACAGCATAAGTGAGTGAATACCGTCACCTCAAATTCACAATTTCGAGTTACAATATTGAAAATTCCCATCTTCTGTGACTATCACAGCTCAAAGAAACAGATGAAAATCTTTCCAAAAATTCACCACCAAAATCACGCGTTGATCGATAATAGTGCTACAAACTCTCGTATACCAACAAACATTCCGCAATACCTGAAATACCCACATACCGTCTGCATTTAGTCTGGATGCAAGACATACTATGTATATATATCTCAGTATATTTTGCCGCGTGAACAAAGCCAGAGAATTTGCATGGCCGATAAAAATCGGTTTTCGACACCCGCATGGCAGCTAAAAGAGATCCCGATAAAAGTTTAGCAGCAGCAGCAGCAGCCACCCAGACGGAGAAAGAGCTTTCCATAGTGACGTAAAGTTCACCGCATGACTTATCCGTATGTATACCTCCTGTGAGATTTGCTACTCACTTCAGATTAAAGTAGGCGTGTACGTATACGTTTTATATTCAAATTATGTGTTGATGCAGTCACACAAAACATTTTATACCTTTTTCGCACTTGCCAAACTCTGAGACTTCCAAATGTGTTACCATCGACCGACACCCATCAAAGTTCTATATAACCTCTGTATAGGTTATGGCAGATCAGATAAGACAAAAAGAATGAGAGACCCAAGTCAGACAGAACTGCAAGAGTTACTTATTGTTTGCCTCTGGTGTAGTACACCACGCCTTTATAGATTGTTGAAAAAAAAAAAATTCACATTATGTCACAGGGATAAACACAAATATACATAAGGTGTCGATGCAAAATACACAAATGCCTTAGACAGTCCGATTTTGGTTCGTATTAATGTGTATAGGTTATGGTATGGCCAAAAGGTGTGCGGCGCTTGCGCAATAGAAATTTTCTCAGGGTTCCGATTTCAGTACACCAATTAGGCTAACGCTAGTTTGAGAAAGCACGGTATAAGGAGCGATTCGAATATTATTACACACAATCACCAACACCATACCTTTATATCGAATTTTGTATTGTGTCCTTCTAATTATAATCTGACTTCCCAATAACACGTTGTCAGTGTCGTCTGGTGTGTATAATAGTAACGGTAGCTGCCTGGAGTAGAAAGATAAGGTTATTCGATGGAAAGAGAAAGAGAGAGAGTAGTGACCACTGAGCAAGCAGTAAACAAGTCAGATCTCTGCAATTCATATATAACTAAACAGGAGGTGATTAGCGAAAGGTGGTTCCGAATACGTGTATTTTTTTCGCCTGCATAATACTTGACGAGGCCGTACGATGATTGAGGTCTTTTATTCGTGCCCGAGATATTTTTGAAGGTCGTTTGAATCGAATGCTTAATCATAGAGAACGAGAGCAATAGGCTTGGACAATTAATAGCTGGGTGCCAGTGTGTGTGTGTGTGTGTGTATGTGTGTTTTATCAATCATTTAAATGCCGTTTGATGCTGGTGTTGAATTATTGAGGCAAGAATTGGTTAGGACTGGTAAACTATTTTTGGAGTCAAGGTTTAGATGCTGCAACTTTTTAAAATGGAAATACCGAAGTGTATTATGATGTAGAAGGCGTGGTGGGATGCCTAATTCAATTAATTTTGGGAAAGAGAATGTACTATGGAATCGAAGGACAATGAAAAGAGAATTGAAAGAAAATGGAAAATGAGCTATTGGAGGACACAGTATCTCCTACCTCCAAAAAGTATGAGTGTAGAATACTTGGAAAAATTGAGATATCGACTAACATCTTATCGACACATATCATAATTCTTCCTCACATATTCCCACAATTGTGGACGATGACCCTATTTTGAATGATCTTTAGGAATTGGAAGATTACAAGGAACAAAACGTCAAGTTTTACCTATGTTTTGCAAGAGTACCGCACAAGTACCGGTGTAGTACTAATCAAGTACTGATGAGGTCAAAATTAGCTCTTACTACTTCTGAAAATGAGCATGTTACGAAACTAGGTCCGTTGACGTAGCAAACTAGCAAGTATAATTACTACTAAGAAGAGGAATCAAATGTATGGCAGGTCACCGATCTTGACGAAACTTTTTTTTACAGTTTTATACCGTGTGATGAAATGTGAATAATCTAGATGAACTCCACAAGACAGGCTTACTCATATTCAAAACCCTCCAGCAGGATTTGTGCAGTACTCAATCAGTACTCGAGCAGTACTTAGCGGTACTTGAACAGTACTTGAGCAGTACTTAAACGGTACTTGAGCAGTACTTGAGCAGTATTTGAGCAGTACTTGAGCAGTATTTGAGCCTATCCGGAGCTTTTGTCTATTTTCAGGATCAAACTATCGTTACAGTTGAGTCACGAAAAATTTGTTGATTTTGTTTTTGTTCTTTCAGCCCTCTTTTCCCTATCATCCCAAAATGTGAGATCAGGACCGAGCCATTCCTCATTCATATTTTACGGTATAAAAATATGACATTCTGAGCCGAGTTGATGTGATTTTCCTATTGATTGAAATAATCGTGGCGGCATGGACTAGCTTCAAAGTTGTCTCATTTGTCCCCCTCCCCTCCTTTTTCACGGATGAACTAGTTCGAGAAAATCAACCCCTAACTGGTATTCTCTTCCAACGCCTCTTGTTCTAAAACCTTCAAAATATAAGGTTACTTGGAAATATTTCAGGGAGGAGGCTAAGAGGATACTTGGTCTTCATGATCCTAAATATTTCATCATCCATCACTCTAAATTATTGTGTCACCTGTTTTAAGGGACAAAACAGATTAGATGTTTTCCTAACTCGTCTTCAAAAATGTGTCATTCCATCGTGAGTGCTCCATTATTGAACTTCCCAGCAGGCTGAGCCATGTCCATCACCTGTTAACTTCAAGAAATCAGCACAACTCCCCAAGATCTACAGCCAACTTCAATAATTCCACATAAAATATTGGAATAGAATAGTGAGTAACAAACGTATTTCTACATAATTCAATTTCATTACCTCAAAGATATCTCATTGCGGCAAACCTGTCCATCTCATCGACTCTCTTAACATTGATTTTATCAACCCTAATAATTGATTGAATCCGATGGGCAGTTAGCGATACGTTTGTTTACTCGCAAGCTCAGTCCATTAATCATAACTATACCTTGCATGCCATCACTAATAGTAAAGCCCGGTTTTGAGCCATAATTATTACTATATGCTACACCTACACATATATATACATAATAATAATATACCTGCTAGTATTTCAAGATGCCATATACATTGCAGAGATTGTAAGTACGCCACTACTGCATGCAACAGAGTAAAGATCTTATCATCGAACTGTTCGCTAATGGGCTTCTCGCCTCTCTACAATATCATATACTGCTAATATCTAAGCCTGATATAGTACTACTAATATTCACTACATTGTTACGGTAAAAGCCTCAGTAAAAGCTGCAAAGCCCGGAGGGCTTCCGTTCAATCGTCCTTCGATAATCTGCGAATCGGATAAGCTAAAGGATTACATCTTGAAGCGCCTGCACTGACACCACTACACCAAAGCATTGATTGAAATTTAATATATCTATCGTGAGAATTGGGTTAAAATACGTTCTACTTTCTGGAAAAAGCTTCTATGTCGGTTATGATTGAAATGGTCCATTGTGTATTCGTTGACACACGAGAAACTGATATTATTCCTTGAAAAACCTTGGGGGCTCTGTGAGATTATGATCTGAGAAATTGTGAACGATGTTATCCACCTGTTGCCAGTTTATATCTAGATTCAAGAAAAATCATATTTTTCATATTATAGACATAACCTAGCTTCTACGCATGGCGATCACATTCTAGTACATTATACTATCTAATGTATGAATTGTAGCGCTTCATTTTCACAGTGACCGATGCAAACTTCAAAGATCGGTTCGGCGATCACTCAGTAACCCAGATAACCACCCGTGAACCAAGCTCTCGCTAACATCATCACGAGAGCCAAGTGAGAGTGTCCCTCAACAAGCGTTCCTCGATTCATAATACTTTTACATTATATTATAGTGGTTCCAGACCGCGTTTCGGTATAATATTTCGAGTAATGCCGCATCAAAACTCGTTTGGCAATACGATTTGCGATTGGCTTCGATTGATGGATTTCCAAAGTTCTTGAGTATTATACTTGTACATGTGAAGGAGGTAGTCATCATGTATAAAAATGAGCGGGATTCTATATGAAATAAGTCGTCAATCTCAAACTGATACCTTTGCACAATGCTAGTTCTTTTCATGCAGCCTTGTAGTTTATTTCGTAAGATTCGTTATGTTGAGGCCGGATTTCTGACGATTTGATTGATGCGGATAACTGGGTGAGATAATGATGTATCTAACCTAACGATTGCGTTTGATTTGAATTTTCCGTGCATTGTCGTTGTTAGCTGTGTGTAGGGTACGGATAGCTAAAGACACAGTGAAAATAATTCTGTATTGTTGATTTATTTTGGATTCTAACTAGCTTAGTTCAGCCTTCTAACCTCAAATGATGTTGCAGTCATTCATAAGCAAACTGTAACCATAGTAAGTCAAGTAAATATAGTATGGATAAGAAATAGCTCTGCATCGAGATCGTGAAATATACAGATTAATTCAGTTGTCTGAACAAGTTTTCTTACGCTGAAACTGCTCTTGAATTGGTCGAATATCTTGGAAACTCCAACAACACTTGCGCTACTGAATTAGCACCATATAGAATTGGTTGGATTCTTATCAAACAGATTCAACCAGCTGGTTGATACCTGCGGTTCATCTTATACCGTCTTATACGGAAGACTCAATCAGGTGGTTGAATTTTTTCAATAACTAGATAAAAATTCTCAGGAAAACTTTTACAGCAAGGAAGAAAATTCTGATGGTATGAACTTCAACCGTATTTCAGTGGTACTTCGTTGAAAATTCGAAAACCATGACGAAATCCAAATCTAAATCCTAATATTGGTCTTGAATTGCACGAAATGTTATATTCACATATTTTGTCAGACGTCAGTGATTGAGATGACCCACGGGTTGCTATATAAAAATGAGGTCCGAAAATCAAGATTACTACAAAATGATTTGGAACTAAAGGCATCTCATTGGAAAAGGTTCTAGAAGTTGTCGGGAAAAATGGAAAAACCTAATTGACAAAGTGGTCCTTTCTCTGAAGCGAGCAAGGCCATCACTCAAATGACCATGAGTCAGGACACCGAGTTTCGATTAAACAATTTTTACCATACTTTCATAGAGGACTTGATCTGTCAAACAAAATATTGGGCCATCGACTATTTAGGAGCTGAGACATGCTGAAAAATATTCGCCCTCAAAATTCTTCCTAAATTCCAAATTGATAACTCTATCTTGCACAAAATGGTCAACAATCTCGCAGTAATGCTCGGAAGGAAAATTTGGATAGTTGCTATTTGTACATCATTGAATTCAAGCTGTGAGAACATGAATGATGAATCGATTCGAATCAATGGAAATCAAATTGAAAAAATGAGAGACTAATTGTGATGAGATAAGGAATGAGGGGAACACGTCCATACATAATGATAACAAGTGAGAATAAGCGCGTTCACAGCTCGAATGTGTATCACAGGACTTGTACTGAACTGATGCATCAATTCAGAACATCCGATATACTGCAGACGACTACGTCCGGATACTTAACGGATAAACACCTTGTTTAACTCGAATGTATAGTGGAACTGCATTGCCAGCATGACCGATGAATTTCCGTCGGGCGGTGCTTTACCACACGTATATATCTCACTGCATCGCATCGTTACACACTTATGTTCCATTGCACTCGATTATCTCGGATGCTGCAGCTTGCATAGTAAATCTCTATACTCTCGTTCCGGTCGGTTTCATTTATGACAAAGTTTGATACTTCTTGCTTGAAATGACAAGTTTTTGATTAAATTCTATTTAAGATTGTTTCTATGATTTGGTTCGATTACAGTAAATGTTTTTCACATCATCGCTCACTGTTATAATTCATTTACACTGAAAAACTCAATGAAAGGGGAGGGGTAAGATAAGAACAAACCTACTGTACAGAGAATTTAGTCAGAATTCTGTCAGGGTTGAAAGGACCTTGAAGATATTCTTTCGTAATCAGAAGTATTTTACAACCATAGCGATTCCAACATCTGATCTTCAACATCAGAATTGTCTCTTATACATAGACTGTTTCAGACTTTCAGGCTCGCGAATTTTTAGTGCATTTCTTGGATTTTTCCAGTCACAGGCAGTGATTTTCCCCTCGTTTGGAGAACGGTAATTGATTGGGAGTTATAGACAAAATTTCAAGACCGAAAAGCTCCAGTAAAAACACGCTGTAGATCCTGGAATCATTTGAATTGCAATTTTGTCTCTGACTAAGGAACAAGATCAATTTTGGTATACGAGAACATTTTTATTACTCTTCGTTCTCAAGTCACGGGAAATTTTCTGAGAAAGTTTTGTATTGAATTTTCCGCGAACTTCAAAAAATTGATTCGCTCTTCATCAGTCAGAACCATTCCTTTGCGAATTCAAAACCATTTATCCTCTCGAATCAAACCGAATCAGTTTACGTGGTTTGCAATCTGCTTCGAAATGGATTCGAGTGACCTGACAATTATTGAAGACATCGATGATTGTAGTCAATTTACGAGAAGAATAGAGTCATTTTTCGAAGCCAAGAGAGTACAAAATGAAGTACTCTTGTTTGAAAGGTAGAACAAAAATTATTTCAAACCTTGAAGCTCACCAAAAGGGCGATCGGAAATAAAATTTTACCACTTGATGAGAACATTGTGGCTCAAAACATAGAGATAAATATACAAGAAGCAAAATGAAGGGAAAAATGATCAAACAAAAATAATCTCCTCACTTCCACGACCTTCTTAAAATACACAACTCCAAAGGGATAGTCTCAAGGGACTACATAACATCATATTACAATAAACCATGAGCAAGCATAGCCTCATTCCAACCAACCACTAATCATACTACCACCAAGATAATTTTTTCCCTTCCATCCACCTATAGCGCAATAACACAACTGGCCCATTTTCACAGTCTGTAATCCAAGCCAAACCTTGTCCTTGCCTTGCGCCACCAAAAAAAAAGAAAAAAAATCCAGCAAACATGAACCCAGCTCGAGACTAACATCACACTCACGAAATCGCCGATCTCAGTACGCAAGCAATTGTCGAATAATAATGCATCCAAGATCTGATGCCCCTTTCACACTTTTTCATGGTAGCCTTCTGTACACTTGAACACAGTCCGGCTGTTGTTATCGCCCGACTGCATTCGAGGTATATTTTGTATGTGGGCGGGCGGTTGGGGCCAAGCTTTCTCGAATTCGTTTTGTACCAATTTGAAATTCCCGCCATTCTGGACTTGCACAAAACGACGACTAGTATGACAACGATAAACGGCCTTGTCCCACGTACCTACACTCAAAGAAAGCTGCATTTGATGTAGGAAAGAAGGGGGAATAGCCACATAGATGTATGATAAAATACTATGTCGGTTGCATTTGAATTTCGTGTGGTAGGAAAGGCTCGTCCTTGAGTTATTTAATACGACCACGCGATAAAGTCCTTAAAGAACAAGTTGTTCACTTCGAGCTTTTAGAAAGAGTAGATTTAATTCACTAGCATGTGTTGATCTGCCCTTACATAATTTCATGACCAAAAAATACGTTAATTGCGCTTGAACATTTTTATACCGCTTGCATTTGAAAAAAATAATCCAGTGGGTGTATTTGATACTTATGAACCTTGCATGTAAGAAGTGATGAAAACTGATGCGATTGTGTCGATTGAAAGCCCCAGACGGACCCGTAAATATACAGTTCGGCTAAACGTATTGTGTAATAATGCTTGTGGTCGATCCGCCTTGAGAATAGGATAATCGCGACATTCTGATGTATAATACTTGTGCGCATGAATACGTATTTCACTATTGCGCAAACGCGACCGATTTTTATAACATTACAATACATTTCTTCTATCACAAACTTTTTGTTCTTAAGCCATACGATTGAGAATCGGGTGAGTGTGTCAAAGTTTGCTAACCCACGTGTAATATTGGGTCGAATTTTTTGTGATAAAGCCTGATGATTTTACTAATGGAATTTGGCTCATATTTTACGACACATTTTGAAACCAAGATATGTACAGTTACCAGTAATGATACTTATTGGTATCATTATGATTGGTAAATCATGCAATTGTGGAATGTTAAAAGCGGTGAGTGTACCAAAATTGTTTCTATCTCCCACAAGTATTGGCTACGATAAACTACGATGACATGAATCTACATAAGCGCGAATAAGAGTATACTTTCGGACAAAATGATTGTAAACCAAGAGCAGGTTACTGTATCGTGCGAGAATGTCACGAACGCTGGGATAAAATTTCTTTCTCCTTCAAACATCAACGAGTCGTCCGTAGATAATCATGTAGGAGAATTATAGAAAAAGCATTCTAAACTCGAGAAAATGTGTTAACTCTGGGTGTTCTTGAACCTTTTTTCACCTTCTCCGGTGACACGAGTAGCTGGTAAAACTCCAAGGATTTTTTAAAATAATTCTTGGTTTTCTTCATCATTTTCAAACTTAATCTTGATTCACTATATGCGTTGCGACTTATCAACAGGCCAGTGCAGATGATTTTTTTTAACGTACTTTGACTCGTTGAAGACGATCCTGGTGGTTCTAAAACGCTACAATCTAACCGTGGATTTTCGAAAAATCATAAAACGGGCTGGGGTGGACTCTTCGTTTTTCTTCAGATACTTTGAGATTTATAAGATCGTCCAGTACCCGTAGAAAGTGTGGTTTGATACCACGGACTTTCTTTTTGAATGCTTGTTTTTCCAATAATTCTTGCAGTGTTAATATCACGAGATGGAAAGTTACCTCTTGCACGGGGTATCCAAGAATGGTTTTTCCATCCAATATGAGCGTCTGAATACGGTCCCGTACGCCGCTTTGAGCTACCACATCAGGATTTTTTTGTTAGAGGCAGGAAACCTTTTTTTTCCAGAAATTTTTCTGGCCTAGACAAAATTCTGATTTAGCTGCTCAAAACGAACTACGGAACCTCATTCAGACGGCTAGTTGACGTCAGAAAACTATGTTCGGATGTCCCGTGCATGGGGAAATTTTTCTTCTCGTGATTTTAACAGAGCAAAAATTTTTGGAATTTTTTTTTTCTTCAAAGTATATAACAAAATGAAAAAAATGCAACCTCGAACGTTCGAATTGGTTCATCCTAGCCCGTAAATTACCGGGATCGTCTTCAGCGGATCAAAATATGCAAGAGAATATATTCGCACGGGTATTTCGATAAATCGTAACGCATCTAGTAGATCAACATCAAGTCAGAAGAATATGGAAAAAAACCAAGTACTGACATTTTTCAAAATTGGTTTTCATCACATGGGTGAGTAAGAATCCCCTTCAATCTTGTGGTTTTTTCCTGACTTTTAAAATTTCCGAACATGGTATGTAGAGTTAACAAATGCGTCACGAAGTGAAAGAGTTGAAATCCTACTGCTCCAAATCGCAACGATGAAACTCATCATACTGTGAGTATCCATGAACTTGTAAATCAAAAGTCGCATAAAAATCACCAAAAATGTCTCATTTTCATGGTCCCACACCTTTCGGATGTCTTACCGTATCTTTTATAACATCTCAACGATCGCAAGTGAATTGGATAGATTCTTATCTCCAGCAATGATGAACCGATACGTAACAATTTATCTTGCTTCTTCAACATAAAGTACAAACTCATCGCATAATTAAGAGAGATCGATCGGATATCCTCTTATTCGGTCCATAAAACACTACCCATTTTGAACAAGTGACGTATCGGAAACTGACTAATAGGGTTTGAATATATATCCCCATATGTACACTTGTTCATCCATACGTTATAATACGGATACATATTTCAAACGAGAGATGCGATTTTGGCCAACTCATTAACAATCTGTTTTCGGAGCCTTGAACATGGAAAGCGATATAGATATTATGTATGTACAGCAATGCCGCAGGCTTGCGATCGATCTCGTAATGGATAATGCCATTAAACCGTATTCGGAGCAACCGATGTCGGCAAGGATTAAAAATTTTTTAGCGCAGAGTTTGGTGAGATGGTCATCAAAGGTAACACGTTGACGAAACAATCTCGTCAAATTTATCTGACGAGCGCGGGTAACATGCCATAAAATTCTTTCCGAATCTTGTATACTGCTGATTGTTATTGTTATTGTTATTATTTTCATAATATTATATAATTATATAGCTTGCCGTGTGAAGATTGAGCCATTGGCATATTTTTGTATTCATAAGAAATATCTGAATCGTGTTATGATGATCAGAGGGAAACTTTTACTCTCCCGAGATTCAATTTATGGTATAAGTGTCTGACGTTCTGAAAGAAAATCTGAGTCATTTGTGAACTATGTTACACCTTCTCTTGCAATGGTTGAAAAAAATATTGAAAAAGTAGCTGAAAAAGTTTGTCGTCTCATCGAATGTCATAGAATGAATGACTCTTTCGAGCGGTATCACTTGGATAGTCAACATTCAACGCTGATGATGGAATCGAAAGAAAATTAAAGGTCATTGGATGATGATGCTTGACCTGAGAAAACTCTGAAAATCAAAATGAATATTATATGATCCCCTAGTCATGGGTTCAATTATTTCAAATGAGAACGACGACAGCGCAATATCTGTAATAGCCAACAGGAATGGATATTCCAAATTTTCCGCTCAAAATTAGGGTTGGAAATAAGGATGAGCGGTCTAAATTTCATCTAGCTCCCATACTTTTGGAGGATTCGTATTTTTCGAACGATTCAAATGATATCATGATGGCACACTCACATGCCCGACGTTACGTGACATTTGCCGATGAATGGATGGGCGTCTTCCATAAAAACCCAATGTTCGGCACCGGACAATAATCATGTAGAGTAAAATTTGTATCACTCCATATGATTCTAAAGACATTATTCTTGTGGGGTCAACATAACTCACAAGGGGAGTCCAGAGAGTCCGGGTCACCAAATTTTACCAAACTTTTTTCACAGTCTCATACCACCTAGAATGTGAAGAATCCAAAGTAACTCCGTCAAATGGGCCTTCTGTTCAGAGCTACAAGCAAAAACATCAGCATTGCCAGTATATCTATATATAACACTTTTTAACATGGGCTTATATGGACAATGCTAATGTAATAGGCTGTAACTATCAACAGGAGGCCCATTTAACGGAGTTACTATGGATTCTCCATCTTTTCGGTAGGACAAGACTGTGGGAAGAAGTGGTGAGAGTTGGTAATCCGGACCCACCGGACTCCCCTTGTTAGTCCTGAATCATAATTTTTTTAGCCTACCTTATTTTTGCTTTGCTCAATTTGGATTGTAAAAAGAATGTAGATTACTTCCAACCTGTATGGTTAAATAGCAATGAGAATTTCGAGAAAATCCAAATTCAGAGGTTGTAGATGTAAGCCGAAATCGAATGCTGTAAGATGTATTACACAATAATAAGAAAATTTGCCCAAATGAGCTTCTTAATAATGCAAATTATTGATATAATCACTCAAGCGTCACGAAGAGAGCATAACAAAAATTTTACCAAACGAGCAAGCGATTATTGCGTGACCTTGTCGTAAAACTAACCACCGAGAAATTTCAAACAATTTTCGCACATGAATAATAATTTTACCATAAATTCACAACAATATTCTGAGTTGCTCATAATCACTTATCGTTACTTATGCAGTTTTCGTTATTTTCTACAGAATAAACAATGGATTCAAAGGAAAAATTCAATGACCCATGAATTATTGCCCCTCGGAGCCACACGCTCCCACTAAGATATTCTCTCACAGAACTCAAATGATGAAATGACGGTTTAAGTGCCAATTTTACCTTCTTACATTTCTATGTATCCCTTGCACCCATCAAGTACATACATACAACTCTTTGAGTATCGAGAGAGAATCGCCAGAGTGATTTGATGATATTATCAGCCTTTGAATGCTATACATATACATATCTATAACTATATTTTCCCATTGAAATGTTGGGTGAAAAAAGTAAAGCGCAAAAATGCAAGCGCGCGACGGGCATAACCTTCGAGTAATAGGATTTTCTTGCAGTGGAAAAATAATCGCAAGTAGACTTGGTGGGTAGTGCTATTCAACTTTAGCTCTGTAGCCTGTCGCGTGCAGTCCTGTATGTATGTAATGACTAGATTATACGTTTGTTGGCCGGTTGAAGTATTATCGTATATACCCTGAACGCAAGCCAGGCGATCTTTTAGAGAGCCAAGTGTTGTAATTTCACGACTGTTTGGGAAATAATTTCCGCCGGTTTAATGCAATTGATGATTTTTGGCTGTGATTTTTGACATTTTTTGAGGTGATCAGGGTCGCAAAATTCATGGTAAGATATTATTGTTTCTGACTTGTGAATACTATTTTTTGGACGTAATTTGATCGTTCAAGGGACACCTATCATCATATTCAACTCTCTCCGTGTACATCAGTGGGAGGTCACCGAACTTCAGTTCGTATTTCGGGTCAACTTTGCCTGATGATTTCAGTGCATATACACTGGAGTTATCAGTGGGAGGGGTGAAACTTCAGTGACCTTGGGGGTCAGACGGGTCCTTGTTACTGAACCTTATAGTGAGCATTACTCATGAATCATAGAGACGATCCACTGAAATTTCAGTGTTTCAAGGGACCCACCGGCTATTATTTACCGAAGTTTTAGTGTATCTCACTGGCAAATCGGTGGGCGCCCCTAGAATACTGAGTTGCCCTCTGGACCTTCAGTGAATATGATCTGCCAAGACCTTTCAAGTGCTAAAATTTCATTGGATAGGCACAATGATTCATCGGTGATGCTCACTGATAGTTTAGTGACGAGGACCCGTTCGACCCCCATGGGCACTGAATTCCAGTGCATTACGGTTCAACTTTTACTGATAACTTCAGTAATCTTGGGCGTCGAACGGGTCCTCGTCACTAAACTATCAGTGAGCATCACCGATGAATCAGTGAGTCGATCCAATGAAACTCAGCGCCTTAAGGGTCCCGCGCGGATATTGTCCACTGATGTTTCAGTACATCTTATTGAAAAATCAGTTGGCACGACTAGACGACAGAGTTTTCCACTGAAACTTCAGTGAATATGAGATGCCGGAACCCTTGAATCAGTGAAATTTCAGTGGATTATCCCACTGATCCATCAGTGATGCTAGTTGTTAGTTCGATGATGCACACTGATAAATCAGTGACGAGGCTCCGTCCGATCCCCAAGATCACTGAAGTTGTCAGTCTGTTGAAGTGAATGAGTACCAGTAAGTTGAACTGAAATACACTCAAATTCAGTGACACGTTGCTGATTGATACAGAGAGAGAAAGGGTACAGAAAGTGTAAGATGGAAAAGAGATTGAATTATGGAGTGAATGAGTGTTGTCACACAAAATTGCACAGAAAAACGGTTTAGATGGAATAGATCTACGAACAAAGTGTAGCTTTCACACTTCAGCTTACCAAAAAAATTGTAAAGCGGAAGGAAGTGAATCATGCTATCAATATGTGGCAGTACTTTTGGCAAAATTTTTCTCAGAAAACTTCAATTTCTGGAAATTTCATCTAATAAAACCTGATCAGGATCCTTATTTGCAGCAGCCCAAGAGTAAATACAGAGTGCAATGTCTTTCGAGGCATTTTTTACACTCGCCCAAGCATTGTGAGGAGGTCTTTTCACTTTCCATCGTAATCACAGCTTATTGTGCCAATGCGAGCACGGATGCAAGAGGATTAAATTCAGTGCTGGCAACGTTGACAAGGATCTCAATGGTGTCGGGGAAATTGCGAGTATAACGCCCATCAAAAATATCGTCAGCGTGACGGATTTGTATAACAAGCAACACTCGTCAACGAGTTACTATTCCATCATTTTGATGCTGATGACCTTGCAACTCGCGATACCACAAAAATCTCGTCATGAATGTGAGTAAATATTTGGATTTGCAATGAGTGTTATGGAAACCCTTCATTCACAAGCACAAAATTATGAATATCTCAGATCATGCTGAAACTCGTTTCAGAAATGGTAGACTGAGCTAGGGTACTTTGAAAGGTCCTATAAGTGCTATCATCTGGGGCAATTCCCAAGACATTGACAATCTAGAAAGAATAGTTTTTTGATTTTATAGAAAAATTTGGGTACTTGACCAAACTTGGCTATTGGCTAAGAACTCAGACTGGAGTGTGATCAATTTTTCGGAATGCTAATAATTTGAGTAGCTAATTTTTGGAGAATTGAATTTTTCGAGAGACCAGAATTTGGAAGGCAAATTACTTACGAAGAGACAAGTATTCGAAAATTGAGAATTTTGAGGGGTTAGAATTTGGTATGCCTCAATCTGGAGGCTAACAATTTGGAGTCTCCGGGGTGGCAGAGACTTAAGAAAACCAAATTTTGAAAGATTAATCATTCTGGTCACTTGCCCTTTGACTTAGGGTCTTCGGATTATCGATCATCCAAATTCTTATTCCACGCCTTTCCGGGTATTTGGTATACTTCTCCCCTCTCAACTTTGGCCTTCCTTATCTTCATCCCTTCGAATATCTAGATTCGGAGGCATGTTCAACTGACGATGAACATAAGGGCTTTTCATGGTTCTAAACGTACTTTCATCGGTCGTATATTCAGAAAAAATCTAAGGGACTTTTTCGTCCCTGAAGTGTTGCTCAAAATCTTGAGACTGTATTTCGATCGATTTCGATTCACAAGGAATGCGGTTGACCATCTGCGAATGGGTCAACTGCTGAAGGGATCCGACCATTTGTGGTACCTTGATAATTCATCACGACCTCAATCACGACCCTTACAGAAGCTCTCATTTGAATCCACGTAGCAGCTCGAGATATTGGAATACTCTCCCAGATTTGTTCAGAATACATGTCAGGCGAGTGTACATGGTCAATTTTCTTTTGAAAACATCAACTAAATATGACAGTCCACAAAATTTCCACCTAATTCCTCATCCTGAATGTTTGGAAGCTCAATATAAAGTTTCAGGCTTCAGAATTTGTGAACCGTACAGAGCTGGAAATGTAATAATTGAATAATTAGTACTCACCCAAGTATCTTGCCAGCCTCTGGACTCCTGTAAAAATCACATCTGTGTAGAGGTTTTCGTGGATCATCAAGGCTTCTCTGTCCCGCTGCTTGGCATAAAGACCGATAAAGTTGGAACTGCAGAACTCCAGCGACGAAATTTCTGCAATTCAAAAAAAATATCCAGAATACACATGAGTCCTCTCACCATACTATAAACGATAAAACCAAGGTTCTCTGATTAACTCTATAAGCAGGACACTATTTGCGTTATTCTTTACATCGAATTTTACATAATACGTCTTTCGTTTACCACCTTTTGACGTATACCGATAACTACATTTGAAACTTTGATAAATTTTGAGCCATTACTCCGGAATTCTACATAATATACAACACGGTACAGAATCCACCCACGAAAGTTTTAAAGAATGTCCACACACTGTATTATTCAGATCAGACCAGTAGGACGCGCATGACGTATTTTATTCGTGTGCGTAATGAATATTTCCGAAGCGCGGTATGATCGTATTATTATTAGCTGGATGAAAGCCGCGCCAAGTAAGAAAATTGGTCCCATTAATGCAGCTCGATCGCTCTCAGCGTTATTTATGTATTTATTTGCGCCGACGAGAACTCTCTCGCATACGATTATTCAATTAAGGGCTCGGGTTTTGTACTGATACATCTCGTTTTCATATCTCGCGCCAAAGCCAGTCCTATACCAATCCTTATGCACACACACATTTCGATATTTATCCATGTGTATATGTGTGGTGTGCTCGTCTGTGAGTATGTCCGCCTACCACCAAAAATTCCTCTTGATTACATATATTTCATCAAATGAGAGAGCCCAAATTCACTCCCGATTCAATTTCCTCACCAAGCACGGCAACACTACTGACTGATACATTGAATTATTTACATAATGCATGGCTATCAAGAGTATCGAAACGTATTATTACGCCGCAAGAGGCTTCGGGAATGAGGTACCTATACGTATTATTATTATTGTACACTTCACTTTTGGAGAGATGACGATTATGGAAGGCGATCAATGCTGAACGATGAGACGATGCGCTCGTTTAAGCATCGTTTTGTACCTACTAATTGACTTGTATAATATAGAGGAAAAAAATATTTCTTCTTTACTCGACCTTTCCATCATGCTTACGTTACGATGTGCAGATGTATTCGATGTAAGGACATCTTGATATTGCAGATAGACATGCGAGAGTAAAGATTTTCAGATTTTTGTTTTGATTCGTCTGGAGAAATGTATCAGATTTTACCAAAAAAAAAAACTTGGAGGCAGAAGGGTGATGGTGGAGGAGTTTGACGATGCGTATAATCATGTGAGACATGAGGCCACCGTGCATGTAAATTTTTGCGAGAGAAATCAAATTTGGGAAAGAGATAACTGCGAAAGTATTCTTTTTTATATAAAAAAAAATTTTTGGATGATTGATAACCATACTCTCGCCTAGGATTACAATGTAACGTATAACCTGGTTGAGAAATTTTTTTTTTTATAATCGGTTCAGAATTTATTATTAATTCTGATGATGGACCTACTTCTTTCCGAAATCAAATATTGTCGCATCACTCAAACGATATATCTGGCTAAAATTCCGAAAAAATCTTCTAAAAATATTTTTTTATGAAGATTTCTTCTTCTGATGAGTGAGTCTACACCTTGTATAAAGATATTACGAAAAAAATTTTTTAGAGTCATGGTACGAAGTGTAAAAAATGCCCGATGAAAGACTGAATTTGTATAAAATCATTGGGCAATAACCATTCTCATCCCATCAATGATATTCGAACGATCTGGCAAACGATAGTAAAGAGTAAATGTATGTTTACAGCAACCATTCAAAAAAATGGAGATCAATCAAAAGATTCAAGGACCGTAGATCTCAACTATCACTTGTACAATCTTGAAAAGATGAAAAATTCAACCAAGCAAATCTGTCCTATGGACCATAGCATCAGTAAGGCCTTGAGCCTCTCTGGTCAGCCAATCGATCTTGAAAATATCGAGCAGTCTTTGTTTTTAATCATTTCACTTTCTGCGCAAGACCAACTATAAGGAACTCAAGGTGATGCGTTTTTGTTTCTATTGCAGAATGCAACATTCCCCCCCCCCTCTTGCCCTCGAATAAAACCTTGCCCAAGGTAAATGGGAAAAAATACTTGCAAGGGCAGACATTTTGGATCATATTCAGAATGCGATTAAGAAGTAAAGCAAATCATTCAGACCCTGTCCACAGTTGTGCTATCTACTAGTTCTTCGCCTGACATGTATTGGTTTTCTTCTTTCCAGAAGAGTACAAAAAGTGCCATATCAAAAATCTCGATTTATCATCAATATTATATAATTTTAAGAATGAAGTAATCCACCAGACTGAATCAACCGAATTTTTCTTATTCGCCAACTAAAGGCGTGTCTGACAACCAAATCAACAAAGTAAACTAACGTTAAATTACCGTTACCCACCTCACACGGACCAGATAACTCACCTAGCTATAAACTGTCAAAAAAAGTAAAAATTCATATCAGCTTTCTAATCAACAATTTTGATCGTGTCATTTCACAAAAAGAGTGCACTCCACGATTTGCATCTATCTAGACTTAAAACTTGTAATTCCGGGTAATTCTATAGCTTTAAGCTCGTAATCTCATTTAAAACGCTCTCGCCCATAATTACAAAACAAATTCGCTCATTTGGCAATATTAAATCACGGCCCCACTGTAAAATTCAGTCTAACTCATATGTAATGTATGAATAATGGATTACGCATTTTAAAGAATGAGTGCAAGTTTTGACGTCAAAAAAGGATATGATGAGCTCACATCATATTGTGCGTTCACATCACATCATATATTCTACTAGTTGAGGCAACGATTCTATACAGTGTAGCGATGAGAAATTAGCCTTGCGCATGAGTCTGGAAAATCAAATGCTAAATAAAAATACCTCGACGTTCGCAACCTCATATACATATATTTCCTCCTTCTTTTTTTCTCCCACTATATTCATGCATATGGATATCCCTGAGTTATTGCACTATAAGCAGGTGCACATTTGCCACATGATATATATCTTGCATGCATGTAATAACTGTATGAATGTATGAACCACCTTTTTTGATTGACAGTCGAATGTCAATTGACCAATGATAGAATATAAGACGTTCGGTTGCGCTCCAGATATAGATCAACAACCGCGAGATTGTAAACCGCGTAATTCATAACTCGATGAATCAATCAGATGTGTCTATATCGGGTGATTTAGCGGTAAAATGATGGACAGGTGGTTCAAAGCCGCGGTTAAATCGCACATCTCTGTTGAGCTCTGACTGAGGCTCTCGCTGTAGAAATTGAGAGTACCGCAAATGGAAATGATTCTATTATGAGCTTGTGAATCACGTCCGTCATATTACGAGAAGACCCTTTGAAGCTTGAGTTGATAATGAATGGAGGAGACGCATCTCGTGTAGAAGAATATGAATTTTA
Organism: Eretmocerus hayati; assembly: GCA_029851415.1. Lineage (NCBI taxonomy): Eukaryota > Metazoa > Arthropoda > Insecta > Hymenoptera > Aphelinidae > Eretmocerus > Eretmocerus hayati. Next base: position 22,835,418 of record CM056741.1, read on the forward strand.
GATAATGAGTTTTTTAGGAAGGAAGTAAATGAAAGAAGATGGTTGGAGTATCTTTTTCTCAGCTCTTAGTGTCTGCAAAGATAGATTGAATTTCTCTGATAATTCACTTGAAATCCTTGGAAGTTTCTAAATATTTTCCCTAAAATTGAACACATTCAAAATATCCTTCTAATTTTCGGAAAATATCTGTATTCGGAAATATTGACTGCAATGGCGTTTTTGAGTCCTGTGTACAATGGACCCCACCAATAAGCCCTATATAATGAGATTCTGATCACCACCGCACATAGAAATTGACGAGCTGCCCGCACTGGTGTGGCCCATCGCAATGAAGGTGTTGAGGGTTAGGTCCAAAGGAATCGATTGAATTGAAATCAACCCACTCAGTTCCAAATTATTTTCTGGTCGAGGTAGCGGCACAAAAATATTTTTTATTTACCTGAGGCCGTATTCTAAATTTTGCGGTAAAATTTTCCGGCAAAATTTACCGCAAAATTTGTCGGCATCGGTGGCGCTCTGTCGGTAACCTGTAAAATTTGCCACTATTGCTGCAGTTTTCGGGCGCGGTTTGACGTATTTTTCACGGCAAACGCTATCGGCAACGCAAATACAGCATATCGAGCCGGCAAACTGCAGCAAATGCGGCAAATGTTACAGGTTACCAACAAAGCGCCACGTTTCCCGGCAAATTTTACCGCAAAATTTTGAATACGGAACCTGAGGGAACCCGTCAAAAGCACGGAAATTCAGACCTTTGGTTTTCAGTTTTTATTTCTATTCTGAAACTTTAATTTTGGATTTTTCTTCCATGAGAATTCAACTCTGGAAAAGTCAAGTAGCATTTGAGATTTCCAAAAAAATTTTCATGAATTGAATCTGCGTTGTCGCGAATAAACCGCAAAAGTTAAAAAATCACTTCGTCATCTATGTGTAAGACGATGCTGGTAGTAAGGGGCTACGGACCAGAGAAACGTAATATTTTCCCCCTATTTTTCCACGAACTATGGTATTTTCCTGAGTATCAAGACCCTGAACAAAACATTTCCCGCGATGAAAAGAAAATTATTCAAATTGTTGCAGAGTCAGCAAACATTTTCTTTTACAGATGTCGAAAATTCTAGATCCGGACATAAATCCCCTAATTTTTCGTTAATATTACCTTCATCTTGTATCGGATGTACCGTTGTGAGTCCCAAAGACTTGATCAAGCACGAAAAGATTAAATCTTAGAACCTCTGTTACCTGAGCTTTCCGTCACACTATGTAATACCCGGCTTACGGTATATACCGAAGTAAAGCACGCAAAGAAAAGGAGAGTAAGTCTGAGCTCAAACGAAAGCGAGAGGAGGACTCGCAACACAAGCTATAATAAACACAAACGAGAGGGACACAGCATGCAAGCGTAAAAGCGCGAGGGAAAAGGAAATCGAAATCGGCCTGATGCATACTATATACTTTTTTACTTGATCGTAAGGCCCCATCACAAATATAGATAAATACTTTGCGTCTGCACGCAAATATCGGTGGATAATTCTTACGTACATTTCGAACAAAGGACCTACAATTGGAAATGTATAAGATATTGAGAGAGGGGTTGCGGAGGCGATTCTTTGACTCTCTCGCGGGTGGCGGTGGCACTTGACGCGTGTGTGTTATAATACGGGGCCCAATAACTTCGCAACTGCCATGCACCGCCACCACGACCATCACTAACCACGATCAGACCCACGAAGGCGAACGAAGGCGAAAGTGGCGAGCGTATATAAGGCCCCAAGCAAACGGCAATCAGCATCCAGTTCATTGCTGGGACGCACCCGCGACCCGTCCTGAGTCGCTGTCAAAAATGAAGAGCCTGGTACGTGTGTAAAATTGTGTGAAAATTCTCCCACAAACAAGTGTTACCCAGTGAATTTGAATCTGCAAGATATATTCGCGAGTGTTTGACGATTTGTGCTGATTTTAGTTTTTTGGTTTTTTTGAATTTCCTGCCAAATTTTTTCAAGTGCGCGTTCGATTTTGCAGATGAACGCGATACTGCTCATCGTCCTGGTTGCTTCGGCTGCCTGGGCCGAGGAAGCTGCTGCATCTGCCAAGGAGCAGCTTACCCAGGATACCAAGTCCGGTGGTGAGATCAAGAAACAAGAAAAACGTGGTCTTGCTGGTTACGGTTACGGATACGGTGGTGGATATGGTGGTGGATGGGAAGGCGGTTACGAAGCTGCCCATGCTGCCCCTCTTGAATACGACCATGGATACGAACACGCACAACCCATTGTGCACCACCAACCGGTTGTTCACCACGAGAAGGTTGTTACGGTCGTTAAGAACGTGCCCGTGCCCTACCCCGTTGAAAAGCACATTCCCTACCCGGTAGAGAAACATGTGCCTTACCCCGTCAAGGTGAGTCCGATTGCAGGAAAAACTCAATTATCGTAGGTTTTGACTGTTTTCTAAAATCATTCTCCCTATCTTCTCCCTGGTTTTCTTTCGTTTTTCATTCACTCTATTAATTTGATCATATCATTTCCTTCCCAATGTCCAGGCATCATTATCCTTTTCTTTCTTCTTCTGTTTTTTCGAAAATTTTCGTTCTTTCCTTTCGTATTTTCTCCACTCTATTGTTTTGAATCGTCATATAATTCTTCTCCCAACATTTTGGCATCATATTCCTTCTTTTCTTCTTGTTTTTCTTTCCGGAAATTTTCGTTCTTTTCTTTCGTTTCCTCCTTTTGCTCCTACTCCTCTATCTATTCTCCTTTCCGTTCTTTGCATTCTCTTGTTTCTACTTCGACATTCTTACTTTCCTTACATTTTTCTTCCGATTCTGCAAGCTCTGTATTCTTCTCTATAACTAGAATATTTCTCAGAGGTAAAATGTGAGCTGAGTGTTGTTTTTGTTCTTTTCAGGTTCCAGTGCCACAACCATACCCAGTTGAGAAAGAAGTTCATGTGCCGTACAAGGTTTACGTGAAAGTTCCCGTACACATTCCACAACCATACCCCGTTGAGAAGAAGGTTCATGTTCCAGTTCATGTTCCCGTCGACCGTCCATACCCCGTAAAGGTGTACGTTCCACAACCGTACCCAGTTGAGAAGCACGTACCTTACCCAGTGAAGGTGCCTGTACCACAACCGTACCCAGTTGAAAAGAAGATCGCAGTGCCTGTGAAGGTTCCCGTTCATGTTCCAGCTCCATACCCAGTTGAAAAATTGGTGCCTTACCCAGTGAAGGTTCACGTTGATCGTCCATACCCAGTGCCCGTGCCTAAACCGTACCCAGTCGAAGTTGAAAAGCACATTCCATACCCAGTTGAGAAGCACATTCCATACCCAGTCAAAGTACCCGTAGACAGGCCTGTACCTGTACACGTTGATAGGCCCGTACCCGTACCTGTCAAGGTCCACGTACCACAACCGTACCCAGTTGAGAAGCCCGTACCATACCCAGTGGAGCATCCAGTGCCGTACCCTGTCAAAGTGCCCGTAGACAGACCAGTTGCTGTACCAATTGAAAAGCACGTGCCCGTACCAGTCGACAGGCCCGTACCATACCCAGTGAAAGTGCCCGTAGCAGTGCCCGTAGAGACGCATCAACACCACTATCAGCCACAACACTACCAACCTCAGCAATACGAGCACGACGCTCACGCATACAACGACTATGGAGATGGATACCACTGAGCGCATGCGCTGAGAGTATCAGCTAATCAGCTGCTTTTAAAATCGCTGTTGTCAACGCCATTACGGTGCAGACATTTGCGGTAACCTCACTGCCAAAATACTCGACCCCACTCAAACTATTCAAGTTCTTTCTTCCTCTCTTTCTCTCTTCGTGCTCTTTGTAAATTGTAATTTGTATATGTATTAAAGAAGAGTCGTGAGAGAGAAAGAAGATTGCGAGGATAAGAGATACAAATTAGTCGCGGGATCGGCAAATCTGTATACTTGATCGTATCGAGAGGACGGTTGGGATAGCACTTTTTGCGCACGCGTGAGAATTTGAAATTTCAAGTCGCGTGTTGCCGACCGTCTTGAGCAAAAAAATGCCTACTCGATGTAGATCGTTTCGTGTGTTTGTTTCGACTCAAATAATATAGGATATTGATGTGTATGTATTTTTTTATATGAAGTAGAAAAATATAAGAAACTTGGAAATTTAATCAATGAATTACTTTCTTCCCTTACATAACCCAGAAAATTGAAAGTATCTCCAACGTATTATCATAGATAATTTTCACTGTCATTTGCTATATATTCGCTTTCTATTACTTTCATTGATCGATGAATATAGAAAATTACAATGTTACTGGTCAAAATAACAAGAATCCGAGTGATTGTAATTCCATTCGATTTTTCATTTTCATGATAATAAATCAGTTAGTTTGAACTTGAAATGTTTTTTGATCGAATTATCGTAATACGAGTAAAAAAAAATTTGAACCATATCGATCTTTTGAATTTTCCACTGTTTTACATCTAAAATACTATTTTGCATAAATTAAAATTTAGAAAACTCTGAATGCTTGATGGACTAGATTGGTCAACTAATTAAGAAACTTGCATCAGTTCAACATTCGCATCATCAAAACCATTCCGATCCATATACGAAGACACATGAATAGATTACCAAAAATGGCGCGATTCGTTGGTACCAAGACACATAATTAGAGTCTCAAATGAATTGTTACGGAATCAAAAGGAAGGACGATCCAACAAGAACGTGAGAGAATACGGCAAAGCATAAGGGTGTCGCAACTGATTCAGCAAATTCTATACTATACGGACCTCTTGCAAGTGAAAATCGGCATCAGAGGAAGCGGTTTGCGATGAAAATCGATAGTCGCAGTTACAGCAGCAAGCTCAAAGATCTCCAAAGCCACGCATATACCTATCTATCTATCTATCGCGTTCTCTATACTTGCGCAAACCTTTGCATCCTGCATCAATTCGGAAACGTCCAGCTATCTATCTAATATAACCTCTCGTCCTGCACGCGATGTTGGTAATCATTCAAGAATCTAACTTCGATCGATCTCTTAGACTTTGACATGATATTTTACACCATATAATTATCCAAGGCCGCCCCCAATTGTTTTTTCTTACTTTTTTTTGTCTCAACTATATATATATATATATATATATATATATATCTCGATTCTCATTCTCACCATGTTATAATATGGCCAGCGTGAAGGCCGTCATTAGTTATACTATATGGGGGATGACGCGTAAATTTCTTTACGAGGTTTCGGGGGCGTTACGCTTCACCAGTTCTATGCTACCGGTCTCATTATATAGTTGATCTCGCAACTTCGTCAATGCATTAGAGCCGTGAGAAGTGGGTGAGAAGGTACTTTTATATATATATACTTGGAGCTAATTACAAGAACGTATTACGTTTGCTATACGGTTCGTCCAAGCATCAGATTATACTACATTCGCCGCGCCGCCGTCTGCTGCATGTTTGCATGGATGCATTTCGCAAGTATTCTATATGGGTAACGCTCACTTGGAGGTCTTTTAGATAGATGTATAATAATATCTACGGTGTTATATAGTACGACATGACTGGTGCCGAATGCCCTCAGAGTTCCGACGAGATAACAAATGATACTGATGAAGAAGGAGAGCTAATGGTTGGCGATTTATAAGAGTAAAGCGGAGGGCAACAATGGGAGCAAGCGCTATAGTTTGAAACAGTGCGAGGGATATATGTACATATTATATTGAATATAAGTGGCTTGTACGATATCGTGGGTGAGAGATTTGTATCTTTTTGAAGTGATTCTGAAGGGTCTGAGGTGTAGTATTGTAGTTCGTAGTGTATGGAAAATTAATTCTTGATGACGGGCAATTAGTTTTGATGGAGTTTTTCTAGATTTGGAGTGATTAGATTAACATTGAAGGGAGATAATAGATAAAAGAACTGCTTGGATCGTTGAAAGTTTTATTTGAACCCTGCTGGAAATAATCCCGTGAGATTCTATGGGACCTGGCCCTGGGAAAATGTTTAATTTTGATTTTTGCGAAATTCGTCATCCAAGACATGCAGCATACAAATTTTGACCATTGTCTCTCCGAAAATGATTGAATTTGGTCGATTATGGTCAAAGTTTGTATACTACACGTCTCCTATGCCAAATTTCGCACATTTCAAAATTAAAAATTTTCGTAAGGCCAGTCCCACGAAGTTCCATAAGATCCCACGGGGTCCCATGAAATTATTTTCAGCAGGAAAATCATGAATGAGGTGCGAGAATGACATCAGTTCACATCAGATATGATAAAGTAGAAGATTTGAATTCAGTTGAATTTGCAAAAGTGTCGAGTGATTTCTGATTTTGAATTACCGTGTTTCCCAATTTTTTTTCCTTCTCTTTTTGTATCGAAAGTTTTCCTAATTGTGAGACCGATCTTGCACCCCTTTTAACTCTTAGAAACGAGCAGAAGTTTGATTTGGAATACGAGAAAAAATTACTTTGAGGAGGAGAAAACCTTATGATCCTGGATGGGGTCGTAGAAAAACGTAGAATTATTACTGAAAACGTTCGAATCGTTAGCTTGTAATTCTGCAAGGTCAAAATTTTAGGGTATATTTTCGCTGGGGCCGTCTTTTTGGGGGAGGTCTTACAGTAAGGGAAACATGGTAAGTATGGATTTGGTGGGAAAAAAATTGAAAGCTGAGATGAAGTTCAACGTATAAGATCTTATAGGCGTTCCTCGAGAGCTAAGATGATATTCAGATAAAAATAAACCTGCCGGGAATATTGGAAATTCTTCAAGAATTTTCTGATCACATAATTAAATATTCAATTTTAATTCTTTTCAATCCCTCACTTTATAAGGTAATTTTTTTCATCTCTCTCATTCGGACAAGCCTATGTAGAAGTGCTAATTACACTGCTGCAAAGTACCCATCATACTGCACTCGCTATCTGCCTATCTGTAAATCAACCTGGTTCCGGATCAATAAAGTTGAATTTCATGCATAAATTGCCAACAAAATGACAAAACTATTTTCCCACAATCATGTCAACTAACGTATTTCAATGACCAATGAACGATACTCTCTCTTGCCTAATGAACGTGGGACAAACTAGACGATTATAACTCCATAGGTGACCTACCCCATCTGGACAAAATATGTCAGAAATCAAAACTCAATCGTTCTGCAATAATAAATACGAGAAATTAATTAATTATTCAGTATATTTATGTCCAGTAAATGATATCTCAAGTACATCTCAGAATGAATCAGGTGAGAATGACCCGGTAAAACGGTGTGAGGTAAGTGACACGGCACTTGACTCGGAATGGACTTTATATTGCACTTTTCATTATCCCCTCATTATGTATACCGGCTTACAAGGATTGCGCAATCCATTATTATAGCTCTCACAACACGCAAACGGTATGCTGATACTACTCGTACTCAGATTGCATCCGAGAGTCCTCTTACTATCGAATGCCCGAGGCATTGTGGAAGTGAATGGTAGACGAGAAAGGACTCTTCAATCCTTCACTCGTGCGTCTTGTGGTAAAGCTATTTCCTTCCTTATCGATGGATTATTTTGCAATAAAAATGAATTCACTTTCAAAATTTTAAAGGGGCGAATAACCATGAATTTGAGAGAAATTGAGTCTGGCGAAAGGAAATTTTAGTCGAGTAACATTTCGAAATTGAGTGAATTAGAACACCAAGCTTATTTCTAAAGGTAGTGTGCAAAAATCTCGATTCACACTAGAAATTCAAAATTTAATCTGCGATCAAATCAGAAAATGAATTTTCATATCAGTATTTGATTTGAATCATGGCGCGCCCGTCACGTAGCGCCACCATCTCGAAACGGAGTGAGCGCGAAGCTCTGCAATTTTCCACCGTCGATAAGACAGATTTCACATTTACAACCAGTTTTTTTTCTTTTCCACGGAAAATCGTGACCCGCTGGAAACGGGCTCGCGTCCCCATTCATGAAACTGAGTCGTGACGCTTTCGATTACATGGAATTCAGTTACCAAAGCAATATTTAGACTGTCGAATGGAAACGAATCAGTAGATTGATATGAATTTGTGGGATACTGGAGTAAGCATCGATCGAGTTGCATGATGGGTTCAAAAGTGATTGTGCAATGGCTCAAATTTACTGAGATTTAGCCCTACTTTCAGGTGCAAATAGCGTAAAATTGCAGTTACGTTATTTTAACAACAGGACCGTGGGAACCAACGAAACGAGACTCTCTATCAACCTTTTTATGGGTGCCACTAAAATCCTGTCGTGACCTCACGATTTTTGGTAGATACTCAAAAATGACACAACCCAGGTTTGTTTCATGACTTTTGCTTGTAACTGAGGATCGTAAAATCGATGATGTTACCGCAATGATTTTCAGTCATCATTAGAATATGAGATTGAATGCTTGGTGCATGAGTCATGTATTATAATCGATGTGATCACTCGTGTGAAATCGAGAAAAGTAGCTCAGAGTTGACCTTATATAGTGTAAGAAATTAAATGTCCTTGCACTGGATCTTGTGGTAATCACAGGTGGAGTCGCATACACTTGTCTTACGTAATGAAATGCTCAATGACTGATTTTGAATGAATATGGATACATGTGAAGACCAGAATCTTGGTATAATTATTCCAAGGAAAAGTGATTGAGCTGTCATTAAAGACAAGTTAGTATGGAATTCTGTTACAATTTTCTCTCTACTTTTATCGAAATGCGTAAGATTGCGAGAACATTAGGATACATCTTTATAATTCGAAATAATTAACTTATTTTTATCACTCATCAATATTTTATGTTGCAACCCGGAAGAATCAAACATTTCACTGGCACTGGATGAAAACACGCCCCCATTCAAAAATACAGAAGAAAAATAATGGAAAGTGTTTTTCTTCATCAAAGGCGACGGCATAAGCTACCTGGTGTAGAGAGCTTATTGCTGTATGGCCTAGTTTTTAGTCTATCGCCCTGAACTACTTGATCGTTTTTTATCCTATAAACGTCATCTGGACACCCATAGAAATGTACGTAATGGATCATAAGTTCATCACATCCCCTGGATTATTACCAAATAGATCACTACAAAATATTCACTTGATTAATCATCATCAATAGAGTAAACCGAATTTCTTATTAACCCTTAATTACCCTGGTATTACGCAACGCCATGCTAATCAAATGGGAGTTGTGTCAAAATACTACCACCAGGGTAACTAAGGGTTAAAATTTCTCCATAGTTCTCCTCATCGAGGGCAGGAATTTCTTTTGAGGCAAAATCTGCATGAGGATCACTTTTCAAAGATAACTCTTGAATTTAACTTATAATTCCGAAGTGAAAATATCATTTCGTGAGTGAAGATTAAATGAGTAGGATACATGAAACGTAGAGGTATGACATGAAATCGTCACGAAAAATGTTCACAACTAATCATGGTCTTTCAGGAGCACTCGTTTTTTCTCAGTTATTTAATATTTCAGGAAAAGATTACATCATCTTGAAACCTTAATATCTCGAAACTTTCTTCCTCAGAATCATTCAAAGAATTTCCTGCATTCAAGCCCATGGTTTGATTTTTCCACATGATAATTCCAACCAAATCCATGATTCCATGAACCATGAAACTGGACATGGAATCTCAATATGGAAATTCGATCACCCCTGGCGACAGTTGCAAATTCAAGCAATCAGAAACGGCAGAAGTCACGTCATTGAAACAGTAGTGGGTCTTATTTCAGTGAATCTAATTGTCAATGGTACGAAACGGAAACGGATTATGCAAATATAACCATTATAATGAACCCATCCATTCATCGCAATCCGTCTGCATTGTGCAGTTTCAATAATACAATTCTCATCGCCATCCGGGCCAGTACATTCGCAATGGCAGCAAAATTCTTTGATGATTTTACGAAAGAGAGGTGTCGATAGACATCATTTCCCAGTTTATCGTACTTTATAATCTGCATAATGCGCTGCTGCATATATCCGCATATCCGCCAAGCGTGACAGGTGAGCGTTCATCAGAAGCAAAGAAGCGTATGACTGCATTAAATTGAGCTTCTATGCTGCGGATTATGATGTGCGAATATTGCATGGCAACGCTAAATACTTAGCGTGGGATAAATTTCAATAATCACTACGAGTACATTGATGGATCTCTCATGCTAGCTTTATAGTTTCAGTGTTTTAGATTTTTGATAGAAATTTACACATATTGAGTTCAAATTCATTTCATCTGAAATTTCCATGGTTGAGAAGTGAGAGTCATTTCGTAAAACCAGTATATAACGGTACAAAATATCATTATAAATAAATATTCCTAATGATATCACTGCACAACAAAATTTTGGGCAAGAAGTAGACCGGAAACTGATACCTTTCCGAATTTTTCGACATTGAAACCGAATCCGACCTCAATCTTACGCCTAGACGGCAGGATTCTTTGAGGTTGAAAAAATCTGATCTTCGAAAAAATAGCGCTTTTAACGGTTTCCCTTCTTTTTCGGATTCGAAGGTCCCTTAGCCAAGGAATACCAATTAGTCAAAGTGCATCAATATATTTTACCACAAATTCTGGCCTGTTGAACACGATCCCGGTGGTTACAGAATGCTGGAATGCAACCGGGGAGCTACATTAGCTAATTCGTCCGCCTGGTATCTGAAAAAGAGCCCAGTTTTGCAATAAATCTTCCAAAAATCATAAAACATGCTACAATGGACCAGTTTGAACGTTTGGGGTCACATTTTTTTCGTTTCGGAATGTATCATGAGAGGATGGATTGCCTTGAACCCGTGGTAAGTGTGGTCTGATGCCACAAATTTTTTCATAACACCTGTTTTTGCATCAATTTTTGCTGTGTTAAAATCACGAGAAGGAGAATTTCCCCTTTCATGGAGTATCCTTACTGAGTTTTTCGATGTCTTAACATGATCCCATGGTGAATTTTGGGCTATGATGTCAGTCTTCATGTCTAGATCAAAAACAATCCGTTTGAAAGAATAGGTTTTTCGTGGCTAGCAAGGAATCCTGACGTGTTAGCTTAAAATGTACCACGAGATTGTGTTGATAAGGTCATTTTGCGCCGAAAGATAATGTGTGGATACCCCGTGCAAGGGGGGGGGCGATCTTCTCCTCGCGATATCAACATAGCAAAAATGATTATAATATGCCAGAATGAAGAAAATGCGACCTCAATGTTCAAATTTGTCCATTGTAGCCTATTTTATAATTTTTGGTTAATTCATTACGAAATTGGACTCCGTTCCAGATAAAATGCGGACGAATTAGCGAATGAAGCTCCACGGTTGCATCCTAACATTCTGGAACCCCGGGATCGTGTTCAGCGGGTCAGAATACGTAGAATTATATTTCTTGATATGCATTCCTTCCTTAAAGGCACAAATCTGAGGTCGGATTCGGCTTTAAAGTCAAAAAAAACACAATGAAATGATTGTCCGGTTAATGCATCATTCCTGATGTACAATTTTATTGCGCAGTGTATTTTTTATAACCTGCAAGATAACTTAATCAGATTATCAAAACCGATGACATATCTGGCCCAAAGAAGTTTCTGACTAAGGAAGATCAATGAGAAACAATTGTCGGCATTGGGAAGTGACATCCATGTTAAATTCTGGTCGCATGCAATAGTTCATGACTCGCCGCAGATGGCGCTGTCTAGTAACAAGCCCGTGTTAAGCTCGGGGTATACGGCCGCCATGTTTGACCTTGATGTCACTTCCCAATAGTGCGACTAAACGCTCATTTTCCTTTTCGGCTAGACACAAATCAGAAAATTAGCGTTTGAGGCGACGCGGTCACCTTGTAAGGTGAAAATCATTCCCATTTTCCTCCTATTCTCTTGCGATTTGGGCTAAACGAGGAGTGCACGAATACTTGTTACTGTCTAACTTAGATTCGTCCACGCGTCGTTAAGCCCAAATTGCAAGAGAATCGGAGGAAAATGGTAATGAATATATGCACGAATTATAGGTTAAGAGGTTCCCGCGGTCAAGTTGTTGACATTTTCATCAGATTCTCTTGCAATTTGGCTTAGACGACGATTTGGCAAATACAAATTAGACCTCAACAATGATTCAACAACTCGTTTCAATCTGCGAATCATCAAAATTCTCATTTGGGATGTGTTGCATGCTCGTTGGTCGAGGTGGACTGAAAAATAGCATGCATCTCACTCGTTGGTCCGTTTATGGCACAGGAAATATTTTTCCGTATCCCAAAACAGTCAAACGCCGCATCAGTGCATAATAATGTACTATCAAAGATGCTCTCAAAAAAATCAAATATTGATAGCCAAATAATGAAAATGATCAGCTCCAATTATATTATCAAGTAAAATTTACGAAAAAAATTCTTGAGATGAAGTTGAAGTATTCGAAGACGTTGCATACATCATTATCAATAACTTCCTAACAAAACATGCACGCGCATGAACCTCTTGGTCTGGTAATTTTTTACTGATCTCCCGATAGCAAATCAAAATATTCGAAATCCCGCAGAGCACCGCCAGTACTAGAAAATCACGAATGTAAAAATCAATTAAGAAAGCTAAATAGCTGTAATTCTTCGAAAAAAAACAACGGCCGGGATGAAGGCTCGCTCATCACATGCACACGCTAAAAAAACAGAATCATAGCAGCTTGATGATGAGTACGCAGCAAACCCAGATGCATCTATCTAATCATAGCGGCTCGGTATTTCCTGATGGGCGTAGGCCATTGCACCGATTTCATGAATGAGGTGTACCGTAAAAGGTAATTGCGTCAGGCGTGAGGTGGAAAAACTGTGCGTGCAACTAAAGCCTATCTATCTATACACTCTACCAAACCTAACAACATCTATACCCAATATGAGAGTAAATGTTAGTACAAGAATCAGGATGAGCGTGCTCACAAAGATTCTTGCTCTCCTTCGTGCCGAGACGTTATTATCAAGGACGTTGGCTTGCACTCATCGTCAAATTTTCACTTTCAGCACAGCTGGTGCATGCTATACATATAGATATATATCTAAAATGTATAATACTTAGAACCGATTCGGTCCATACGCACGAAAGCGAAATTTCCCACCCACTGTGTATTATAGTAGTTATACCATAGTAGAGGTTTTCCGATGCGCTGAAGCTCAACGCTCTTTATAAAGAGTGAAAAGAAGAGTGAATCCAAGTTCAGTCTAGAATTGGCAGTATTGGTGCATGTATGATAGTTTTGTTTCTTTATTTCGGTGTAGCAAGTGTGTAATACGGAGTGTGATTCAAGAACACGACCTTGATCCTGAAGCTATACACAGTCAATGAGCACGATTCGATATGGGTCGTCGTCGTTTGGTATGTGATACAATTAAGTGTTCGTTGAGTGTGGTTAACACGTTCGCTGCGGCGGGACCCACCGGTGGGTCCCACGATTTTTCATTTTCCAGTCTCATCCAGTCCGTAATGACTCGAAAAATATACCCAGTAAGAACTATCCAAGGTGATTTATAGGCTGGAATTTATAGTCGTATATAATTACTCTGACTAGGGCTCAACCAACGAACCAAAAAAAAGTTTGCTCCGATCCAAGCATTTTTACCAGGATACGGGGGCCCAGTTAGGGAGAGAAATAAAATCACGAAAAATCGGCTTCGCAGCGAACGTGTTAATGTGAGATCGATCGTAATGTGGATTTTTTTCAGACTCATTGAATAATAGAAAAAATTAAGTATTGGCCTAGCTCTATAACCTTTTTCAATAGATTTCATCAAAGATGGATGTTTTAGTTAAAAAATTTTCATGGTTGTCAAAGCAAATTCTGCTCGCGTTTTACGTGTTTTTGTCGTAGGTGTCACGAAGTTATCCTCCCAACTCCTTATATTGATCATTCTTACGAATTCGACTCGACACGGAATCATGGTTTCAAATCGGAATTTGATATTCATGTAATATGATGCTAATCATTCCGAATCATGTGATTTGAATGGTGGTGTGAGAATCATACGAAGGTTCTGGAAATCACAAACTTATTTGACAGATTGGTTGAGACAATTTTTTGACTATCGTGAGCCTACATTGGATCATAAACGCATTCCTGAGAATCAAGGTATACTTTTGAATCAAAAAGGGACAAAGATGATGAGATTGGAATTTTTATAAATTGTCATTTTCTCACCGGTCCGATGTCATACTTTGAGTGCTCCTCAGTCCTCATATATTTTTGATACAGGCACGGATTATACAAATTTTTTCAGAATTTTATATTGTTATCTTAGAGCGGGGCAATAATAGTCAAGAAGATGATGGTGTCAGTTACTGCACAAGCTTTCAGATCCTTTGCACGCTTTCAATTGAAGTGGGCTCATATGTTCAAAAATAATCTCCAGTTCATCATCAATCTATTCTATCTTCGATAAATGAGCTGGCAATCTTGTCAAATAGTAACCTCGACTCTCTGGAACTGATGACATTGACTATTAAGGATCACAAAATTCCCATTGTCATGAATGGATTCTGATAAGAAGTCGTCTAAAGATTTATACGAGAGTCTGATAAGGCTCAATTCATCGTAGTTATGTGACTGATGAATAAACCAAGCATTAAGCGATATCAGGTCATGAAAATAATTAAGATTCTCCAACTTATCCATAGTGGTGCACGTTAATCGTGTTCGGGATCTTAGCATCGTTGTCAACAATAAGTGCAGAACACTCAAATATCAAGAAAATAGAGTATCTGATCGATCGTGAGTCGAACCGTCGAATAGGCTACGTCGTCACAAAAGTTTACCCTATCGATCGGAAAGATGATTTGAATGAAACAATCTCCATCACACGTGAACCTGAATCAACAAGAGTCGACCGTAGCGCTCTGAATGAAGAGGATCACGGTGAGCTTCTAGAAAATCCTTTCTACCATTTTCCAATTATTCAAATGTTCTTATGTACTGATTTGATCTGGGTCTTTAAGGCATGTCTCCTAAGACAACAAACTTGACATTTTGTTCAGTGCGCAGTATGTTTTGTCTTCACCGCGACCTCGCGTTCGAGGTTTGTTTCTTCCGGCAGCCCTCTGTAAACAGACTCAGTATTATCTGTCTATTTATGCCGTAACACAGATTTCCTCCATTGCACATGACAAAGTTTGAAGTACTTGAGTAATAATATGTCCCAGAGTTCAGAATATAATATTACTTACAAACTCTAGCATAGAATATACTGCTCAACTGAAAAACTCTGAAGAAAATAAGACGCAGTTACATAAATTGAAGGAAAGGAAATATTGCAAAGTTGGGCTGAACCGTCTAATGTCCAGATTCTAAACCCGTTAGATACAGGAATGTACTCGAAACTGATTTCCAAGTTTCGTGTTTTCAGGGTAGGGAAAATCTTGCAACGGTCGAATTGAAATTTTGAAAATCATTTGCTCTCTCCCAATTGAATTTAAGCAATTTTTTTCATAAGTTTTTCAATAACTTTCTTCCATGGAGAAAAAACCTCAGGTTTCCTTTCAGATCTTTTCTCATGTTTCCAAGACGAGTTTTAAATTATTAAAGATTCATAGTGTTCACTATGAGATGACAAAAAAGAGAACTGATTGGAAACACAATGAATCAAAACTAAAAAGATTATCTTCAAATTTCGACAGATTTCTACGAGAACGAAAAACTTGGAGACATGCCTTCATAAGCCCCAGATCTTCTACATATTCCTCAATACTTTCAAATGACCTGAGTACCTATACTTCTGGAAATAATAACCAAACTCAAATCGATGAATTCAATTTAATAAACAGAGCATCAAGCGGTAGAAGTGGTTGAGATACCGATACAATCCGAGATCCCAAGCGGCGAAACAATACCCGAAGGTGACACAAACAGCCGCTCACTTACGGAAAACCATATACAACACGATGAGAAGACGGTAACAGTAGTAAAAAAGGTCGCCGATCCTTACCCAGTTGAAAAAACTGTCCACGTACCAATCCTCAAAAAAGTCCCCTACGCAATCCAAGTCCCAATACCCGAACCCTATCCCGTCGAAAAACAAATTCACTATCCCATCAAAGTCCTCGTCAAAGTTCCCTATAAAGTCCCTAAACCCATTGCAGTCATCAAAGAATCATTCTACCCAGTTCATGTACCAGTAGACCGAATGGTACCTCACAGAGTCTACATTCCAGATCCTTATCCTGTCGAAAAAACTATCTACTACGAGGTAAAAGTTCCAGTACCCGAACCATTCCCAATTGAAAAACCAATTCCAGTTCCAGTTAAAGTACCAGTACACGTTATTCAGCCTTACCCTGTCGATAAAGTAGTTCCCTACCCTGTAAAAGTTGAAAAAGAGAGACCAGTTCCAGTTCCAGTGATCAAACCTTATCCAGTACCCGTTACAAAACATATACCCTATCCTGTAGAAAAAATTGTACACTATCCAGTCAAGGTCAAGGTTGATAATCCCGTGCCTGTACCTTATGACAAGCCAGTACCTGTTAAAGTCGAGGTCCCAGAAATTGTTCCTGTACCTGTAGAAAAGGAGGTTCGATATCCAGTGGAGAAACCTGTTCATTATCCTGAAGTGCACTATCATAGTGACAAGGGATCACATTCGAGTATTATAGAACACAAGACCAGTGGAGTTGAGGGAAAAGAAGTGTCGCCGTCCACGCCTAGAGAGCCTGCCAAGGTTCACGAAGATCCAAATGAATAAAGATTCTGCAAAATCTATTAGTGATATGTGTGTGTGTAATGAAATTTTCTGTATTATCTTTGAGTGAGATTGAGTTGTGTGAAGTCAAATTTTGAGATGTACAATCAATTTTTATGATGCATGAATGCTTTTCGATGAATTGTGATTAGAAAATATTCGATTTCTTTCCGGAGAAGATTCTCGAATTGAGTGAATGCAAAAAATATCGCGTGTGAAGTTTATATAAGACTGTGATGCTGCGCACTGTTAAAATGTGAGAGCTTTCGATAATCGCGTGCATCAAGTGATTTTGTTGGAGATGAATTTGTTTACATACAAGTAGATTTATATTATGTACTGTTATAATGTGATGCATAACATATAAGCTATTGAATGCAGAGAATTGATTTTAATTGCTTAATATCACGACGAGATATTTATAACTCGCTAGATGAAAGAGTCGTTGAAAGAAATCAAGATGAAAGTTACAGGCGATAATTACGCGGTCACGCAGTCTGAGCATTGCTACGTGCTTTGCGATCATTTGTCACGCTGCAACGATCATATCCTCCCGCTGGACAAAATCTTTCGAGCGTGAATAAACAAGGTATTCGATTTTCTCTTTTTTTCCGCAAGTTTGTAATTTTAGATCTGCTTGATTAATTATGACAGTTCGTTGCTCTTTTGAGAGGAACTTGTTTTGAAATGAAAATTTGATTAGCAGAACTTTGACAGTGGCAATTTTTTTCCAAAAAACAAATCACTATATTTTGTAACATCTTGCCGACGAATAATAATTGAAAGTCCATATTTCCATACGTGGAGAGGAATGTGATGTATAATTTTGTTGTAAAGGAGAATAAACTGCTGAGAAGACTCACGGTGGTATTTTTTTCTCATGTGATTATGGTTTTGTAATAAAGGTCGAAGCATTTTATGATGACACGTGATCACTTAATAGAATACAATTGCTGAATGAAATTTTGAGATCATAAGTGATTTTGGTAGATTTTTTCGTCCTTGATGGTTAATATACGAGTTGAATATTTGGCCTCGTCGATCTTGAAGGACGCTGGAGAACTAAATAAATTCCCAAAATTTCATGATGGAAATTTTATTGCAACGTTTCGTCCACTAGGTTTTGTAACGATCTTGGAATAGAGCACAGACATAACGTCTAGCTTTTGTCAATACAAGTAAATAGAGTGAGTCCTAAATGTGGTGGACTCACTCTATTTACTTGTATTGACAGGAGCTAGACGTTATGTCTGTGCTCTCTTACAAGATCGTTCAAAAAATATCATGACGATTTAAAGAATAACAAACCTGAAGCCTGATGAGGTCCACAAGACCTAGTGGACGAAACGTTGCAATAAAATTTCCATCATGAAATTTTGGGAATTTATTTAGTTCCCCACCGTCCTTCAAGATCGATGAGACCAAATATTCAACTCGGAAATTTGGAGATGATATGATTCTTTCTATCATAAAACGTTAATGAGCGTGGGTCAATAAAACCCTGGCTAATACAAATCCTCATACTTTCATACCTCAAACACTAATGCTTGAAATCGATTGAAAATTCTGAATTGAATAATCTCTCATGGAGTAGTATAGAATCATTCATTTCCACGGGTGGTAACCCATTCAATAGATATTCCAATAATGTGTCAAGACTTTTGCATTTCTCGCGACCACATTTTTATCAAAGCTTTTATTCCTTTGACAGAACACATTACCATTCAGAGTAGATCATAGTACAAGATACTCATAGTGATATACTCGACGTTACAATCATGAATGAGTCGATTTGTTTTTCATTATTGTGGCAGTGAGATTGATATTCATTTGAATATTCCCATCTGTTGAGAATATTACTTGATTGAATCTTGAGTTTAGATCCGTATTCATTGAATCAACAATGTTGTCAGCTGATTGGGGGAATGACCACTCAGAATTAAAAAAGTTTTAATGCTCAATAATCACAGAACACAATATTTAAATCTGAGTGGTCATCCCCCCAATCAGCTGACAACATTGTTGATTCAATGAATACGGATCTAAATTCAAGATTCAATCAAGTAATATTCTCAACAGATGGGAATATTCAAATGAATATCAATCTCACTGCCACTTCAGGAAGTTATAATCTTGATTTTGAAGGAAAACAAAGGAAATGTACCTCAATCCAACTATAAAATGGGCTACATTTTCCTGTGGCTGTAAACGAATGGCTGTAAGAATTCCAGTGCAAAAGGAAGGAAAATAATCGAAAAGTGTTGAAGTAATGGATATTGGAATGGTCGTAAAGCTTTAATGCCGGATGAATCCAAACGAGAAAGTAAGCAGTGTCAGAAGTATAAATAATGTCGAAGCCTGCCGATTTGGCTTTCAATTCCGCACAATACTCACGACAAGATATTGATCACTATACGTTTGATCAAAATTCCAACATCATGGGACGTCGCGAAATTTCGGTGAGTAATTATTACATGATAAAAGATTACAGGAGTAAAATTCTAATGACAGTAGCTGAGCTCTAAAATGTGTGCCATGTATAGTGTGATGATATACAAGAAGATAGTCTAGGATCCAATTAGAAGCCAGAGTGAAGGTTGATTGAAGGATTATCCACTTTAACGATACAAGTTAAGGGCACGTGAAAGCCAACTTTTACCGACATCACGAATCACCCGATTATCGATTTTTTGCACGAGTTACATGTAATAAGTCAAAAAAGTAATGCCAGACAAGTGGAGATATGGGTCAGACCTATCGTTTAAGAAGAGAAATGAGTGGATTGAGTGAGAATTGCAATTACAGAATTTATACTGCCGAAGAGCTCGATACTACGCGCGCTCGCGGCGCTCGCGGCGCTCGCTACTGCGGGCGCCGCGAGCAAACCACAGTTCTGTAGATTTCCCAAACAATATATTATTTTTTGATGATTTTTTAAATGTTTTGGAGTCAATTTCGAAAAAAGTAGTACCAGACAAGTGGAGATTAGGGTCAGATCTATCGTTTAAAAAAAGGTTTGAGTCAATTGAGTGAGAAATGTCGTGATGGCGTTTATACTCGTGAAGAATCTTGTCGAAAATCCGTCAACACTTTTCGGCAGTATAAATCCTGTAATTCCAATTCTCACTCAATCCACTCATTTCTTTTCTCAAACGATAGGTCTGATCCTTATCTCCACTTGTCTGGCATTACTTTTTTGAGTTATTACATGTAACTCGTGTAAAAAATCGATAATTGGGTGATTCGTGATGTCGGTAAAAGTTGGCTTTCACATGCCCTTAAATTGAATATCTCAGAAGTATCATTAAAGTACCGCAGATGTACTAGAAACTTATTATCGAATTTATGTTGAAATACTGCAGAAGTCCTATTCAAGTACCGTAAAAGTACTGTCCAAGTACCGCAAAAGTACTAAAGAAGTACATTTTTACAAAGTATTTTCGGGATGGTACGTTCCGATTTCGAGTTTGAGTTCGCAGGGACCTAGTGTTGATTTTATTTACTATCGATCCAAAAATTTTTTGATCTAGCCATGAATCTGATTCGCAGATTAAATCATTCAAAGACTAACTTAAGATCGAGAATTCATTTTAAAATCACAGGTTCCTATTTTCTAATGTTGACATGAGTGCTGACTTACCACATGTTGATCAATTTCGATCTCATTTTTCAAATACCCAGTCGCACTTATCATATAATGAACACCTGGAATCTTATTCATTTGGTGGAAGCACATTAACTGTACTCATAATTTCAAAAACAACCATACCACTTTACGAACTTTTCAGCGTCAGGTGGGTCTACAACTTCTACCGATACTTCTGATCCTCGTTCTCTGTGCTAACGGATCAACTGCTAAAGCAGGCTTATCAACCAACAAAAAAGAACTCGAACGTGCAGCAGAACTAGCCGTAGAACGAGCAGCAGAAAGGGCAGCCGAACGTGCTGTAGAAAAGGCCCTAAATTCTGGAAACTCATCCACGGTAACAGTAACCCTAAAAGAATCTTACAAAAACGCTAGAAGAACCGCTGAAGAAGCTGCAGCTCCAGGCTCTGAGTCAACCCGTCCTAACCTCAATTCCACTCACTCTAACTCAACCTCACCCGGTCGCCACGAGTACTCTCATCTACACGCTCCCGCATCACAACGAAGTTATGAAGTCCACGAAGAACGTTCATCCACCGAATCTGGCGAAAGTGATAATTCCAGCGAATCTGTATCAGATATAGGTTTTGAGAGCACAAGAGGTCCGACTCTAGAAGATGATGAAAGTGAAGACGCTGATGGCAGTACAGACGAAGAAATTGTGGAAGAGTTACTTCTGCAGCAACAACCTGATGGATTTGGTATGAAAGACGGAAATGGTAGCAGAACTAAGACACTCTCAAGGTCGAAATTGAAAAAGGGTGAGGACGAGGAGGTTGACGAACAAGAGAATGAACGTTTGCTGGCTATGTATGCAGGTAGTCCAGGAGGTCAAAGGGTGAAAGGTTGGTCTAGTGCAAGGCAAAAAGGTTGGGTTAGGCACAGGCCGCTCTGGGATGATGCAACTTTGGATGATGACGAGGTTAGGTTACCGCAGAGTCGAAGATTTTGGAATGACCCTGTGTCATCTTCGACATCTTCGTGGACAGCGGTTACCCCCAGGCAGATGAGAAGGAGTCAACGTGAACTTGGAACAATTTTATCACCACCAAGTAAAGACTCGATCTATGGGTCAGTGTACCAGATGTTACAAAGGGATGCCATTAGACGACCGGTTGTCGTTAGGGCAGCTTTGAAACCAGCTCTAAGAAAACAGAGACGAGTAGAGGATAAGGTGCCCAATAGATTGCCAGAGGTTCCGGTGAATTATCGGACTAGTCCACGAGTAGGATATCAGATAGATAATTTCGGCGGAGTAGCTTCGCACGTTGATAGGGCAAGAACTAGGAGTGGCGAAGAAAATCTTTCTGTTAGCAAATACGATCGACCAAATCTGCCTGACCCCACTGAAAAATCAACCGATGCATCGCGGGACTCGACCCAGTCATCTGCATAAAGTTCTTCATCGATCGCATTTTGGCATTCGAATGTATACATATACTATAAATTGATCCCGTCCTAACTAAATCCTAAGATCTAAGGAGTCAATTTTATCGCTCTGATCTGGACGCACCAACTCCTTAAAAGTACTTTGAACGGAAAATCTAGTGGAAAGAATCGAACGCCACCAACCAAAACAACTGTAAGTCGCATAATGTACGACACGCCTAAATTACACAGCGGACTATAATCTGTCAACAAAGTTAGAAAAATGTTTCACTCACCTAATGTAGGGAATATTAGCGGGTATATGGTACTTGGAACCAGGATCGAAATCATCTTCAGATCTGAGCACAGGAGGTTTCGTACCAGCATAGGTCTCTTTTAGCCTGTGCCAATGGCAATTGTACTGATTCCTATTGACGACACCTCGGAAAACATCGTATCGCCATTTATCCATGGCAATACTGTACGGTAAGAGGACTAATTTCTCCATCGCCAGAGAGAAGAGGTAGTTTATATCGGCTGCTTTCTCATCTACGTATTTATTTGCTAATCCTAATGTATGCAAGTGTTTTGGAGTTGCTACACTTAGAGCCACTGCTTCTCCAACGGCTTCGTGGAATCCTGAAAGAATCGTCTTTCTTAGTCTTTTGGTGATAATGGCTGTCATTTTCCAGAATCATGCAGCCTAGTTAATCTAATATGAATCCATATTGTTACTCAACCCTTCGATTTGATAAATTGCTAGTGCATTGGGCAAGAAATGTATATGTAAAGTTTCACAGACTATCTGTAATCATAGAAATATGAAACGAACGCATAATTTTCCAATATCAGGAAACAGTCTCATAGAATCATAAAGAAAAGAAATGAGGCCGAGAAGGTAAAAGGACACCAATCTTCCGAAATGAATCATTTTCAGAAACAACAACGACGTAGTCACTCAAGCGGGTTGAAACTGTCTATCCTGTCAGATTACGAAATTAGTTATTGAAAATCATTTCTTCTTACCTGGATTCGCGCCATCACGGAATTCTCGAGGTAGATGTGCGTAGCGTAAGAAATATTGAATATGGGCCATTTCGTGATGCACTGTAATGAGGTCCTTCATCGTCACTTTTGTACACATTTTTATCCTGAAAATGATCAATTTCTCATCATTCATGTCCATAAAATATTGTAATATTCAATCGTCAGATGGATACAACTCACCTATAGTCGATACGGTTACAGAAATCCCAAGCGGAGGCTTGACAAATGAGAGGCCGATCACCAGGATCGACAATCAAACTTCCTGCCCAAAATTCAGGTGGCAAGGCAGTTAGATTCAACGATAAGAAGAAATCTTCACCGACTCGGAACACATCGATCGGTGTCCATCCCTATAACGAAGAATTCAATAATGTTAGTTGAAATTCGTTTTTGCTTGAGATATACAAATAAAATGTATTCTATTTACCTGAAGTAACATCTCTTCTGTAACGTCCAAATAATGTTTACCTGGATACGGTAATGTCATATCCAGAATGTTCGTCCAAGATTGTCCCCAGATATTTCCTGTAAATGAAATATCATGGTTAGTTTTTTGGGAATAAATGTGATGTTAACAAGAATACCATCTGTCAGCAATAGCCACTAGTTCTAGATGAATTCTTAGGTAAAATTCAATTTCGGATCTCATAAGATTTTGAGAAAGTATTCTAAATGCTCAGATGTTTTAATCATTCGTAACGACTTGAAAAAAGAAAAGAGGATGATGATCTAGAACTTGAAGGCACGTTTGAATGTGGAAAAATAAAAAAAAATCAATGGAGCACAAGAATGAATGCAATAGGAATAAACCATGATGGTTGGAATAGCATTTGCAGCTTGAAAACGGATTTTGAAAGTTGAATTTAGGCATTCAAAACGTGATATCACATGATTTCAAGTACCAAGAATATGAGACGGTAGTGGTGCTTGACCACTGATCTTTTCCGGGCCATAACGATCTCTCAACCTCTTCCTGATGTACGCATGAAGTTCATCGTAGAGAGGTTTGATTCCTTCCCATACTTCATCAATCTCCTGTTCAAAGTCCAATGATTCGTATGGGAATTGCCAGTATTCTGCGGCATCCGTGAAATCTGCAAGACGGAGATGATAATTATAATTAATATGAGAAGCTAATGATGCAGTTAGGTACGCAATCTTTGAAATTTTAATTTCGTCTTCAGAGAACGTTACACAGCTATTTGTCAAACGAATCAAATTAGAGAACCCAAAATCTCATAACCAAATTGTGGATTTGTTTTATTCTTCATTCTTATTTTATTAAGGAGATATAGCGAGTCATCGCGTCCCAAGTTGCATAATGAATTTCGAAGTTCACTGTAAACATAATAGTCACTAATATCTACGGATTGATGGATATTTGGAATCCAAATAATACGAATTTAGAAATTACAATGATCAACTGAAATCCACCGCCAGCTCCCAATTGCACGAATACTTCTTCACTAACGTCACTCATGAGTGATTCTACGCGAAATAGACCTAGGAAAAAGGGCCATGGCTCAGATTGTTTTCTTGGCTTTTCCATTTGATTCTATCGAACAAAATAGGAATTTTTCACCACCCATGGGACCCCATACAAATTTTCCAGGTATCTGGGGCACATTTTAATTTATCCTTCTCAATTATCACCAACGATCGAACAAAATAGGAATTTTTCACCACCCATGGGACCCCATACAAATTTTCCAGGTATCTGGGGCACATTTTAATTTATCCTTCTCAATTATCACCAACGAGAAAATTTGGGCTTTTTTCCAATGAAATTCACATTTCTCGAATCACATAAGAAATACGGGGATGCGGTTTGCGGCATTCGGAAAGTATTGAAAAAGCCTATCATAATTAGTCTTGTGAAATTGATTTTGAGGTCATGGGCGGCTTTAGTAGGCAAGAGAATGAAGAATACAGAAATATTAATTCCTCAAAAAGCCATTTTTATCCCTTGAAAATGTCATGTTTGTTGTAAAATATTGTTCTTTCAGGGAGAAGTGGCCTCGAACACTTTTTTGCGTCCTGGGGCCTGTTTTTGCTATTTTTCGCAAATTTATTTTCTAGGCAATTGGATATCGTCTGTTTTCTGCTCATGCGCAGGAATTAGGATTCCTGAAACCAATTTCATTGGAAGGCCAAGAAAATTCCTTCCAAAACAAACACTTTGCGAAGTTATTTCCAACCACTGGTACAAGAGCTGCAACTTATGGAAGATGAACCCTCAGTTTATAGGCATAATATGCCATCCTGCGCGGATTCATCCCATCACTCTCTCCGGCAACTCCGATGCTCCTCTTGAGATTCAGTGGTCTCCTAGAAGTCAATGACTTTGCCAAGTGGTTATTTTCAAGGAAATTTTCTTGGCTTTCTGAAGAAATTGGTTTCAGGAATCCAAATTCCTGCGCGTGCGCGGAAAACAGACGATTTTCAATCGCCTAGAATATAGATTTGCAAAAGATAGCAAAGACAGGCCTTACGACGCGAAAAAATGTTCAGCACCATTCATTTCTGAAAGAACACAACAATTTACATAAAATATCGAATTTTCGATCAATAAAAAAATAGCTCTCTGAAAATAGTATATTACGCAACAAGTGCGAGAAGGTCAATTTCCGCACAAGTTGCCAAACGAGTGCGGAAACTTCTCGCACGTGTTGCGTATACTATTTTTTGCAATTGTGCGCGAAGTTGTAATTAAATGCACCACTGTCCGAGCAAGATTATCTCGGAAACGAAGTTTCCAAGAGAGGCCAAATTCAGAGGGATGACGTGACATCATATTTTGGAACTGTGCGTGAATGAAAATGCATTAGAGCGAGAAGTTACATTCACGCACACTTCACCAGTGCGTAAATGTAAAACTGTGCGAGAAGTCATTCACGCATTACTTCTCGCACTGTAAATAATGAAGAGAAGTCTCTTTTTTTTACAACTTCGCGCACACAATTGCAAAAATTGATATTTTTGTATTTTTCATTATTTCGCTTGTTTCAACCGTCCATAACCTCGAAATCAATTCTACAAAACCGATTCTGATAGGTTTTTTCAAGACCTTTTGAATGCCGTAAACCGCATCTCCGTATCTCTGATATAATTCGAGAAATATGGCTTCTATTGAAAAGAAAGTCCTAAATTTTGTTGTTGGAGATGATTTAAGAGTATAAATTAGAATGTGTCCCAGATACCTGGAAATTTTTTCACAGGGTTTCATGAATGATAATAAACTCATATTTTTGTACCATAGAATCGAATGGAAAAGTCGAGAAAACAATCTGAGACATGACCCTGTTTTATAAGTCTATTTCGCGTGGAATTACTCTCATCTCTCACTGCTATGAGAAGACTTCGACAAGTTGATGAAAACACATTTAATTCTATGACACGGGTATTCGACACGATACTATTGCGATGCGGTCACCGTGCACCGTGACCATGGACCTTGAAAATACACCTGACATAAAAAGTTTGATGATTCAAAGTGTGAGACGAGTTGTCAGATACTTGTTATTGTCCAACTTGTATTCCTCAATCCGTTGCTTGGCTCAAATCACAAGAGAATCGGATAAAAGTGGGAATAACTCGGCCGCGGGAACCTCCTAACCTATAATATACGCAAATTTTCATTCCCAACTTTCCCCGATTCTGTTGCAATTTGGGCTTAACGAAGAGCCGACAAATCTAAGTTAGATGATAACAAATATTTGTGTGCTCGTCGTTTAACCCAAATCGCAACAGAATCGGAGAAAGATGGGAATGATTTTTAGCTTGCATGGTGACCGCATCGCCTTATTTATTCCATGCCTTTCACGAGTTTGAACCATGCTACATACTCAAATTATTTCCACTATTTCTTGATTAATAGAATCGTTCTCTAATACGAGGCTTACGATAAGACGGACGAATAATGCGTCATACCTTTTCAATAGTTCACAGAAAATTCAGTTTACTGTTCCAATACTTTGAAATTCCAAGAAATGTAGACGATCGTTATCTATTGCCAGCAAAAAATTGCAACAAGCTCTTTCCACTTTTCATTCAACCAAAAACCGGTCATTCATCAATTGTATCAGAAATGTACAACGAAACTCACTGGTAAGTCTCGCAGCCTCGTTATTCAGGTCAACCAATTGGTGATAGAGCTCCTTTATCTGAGATCCGCTTCGCCTTCTCCATTCAAGCCAGATCCATTGAAGCTCATCCCAGTCCCTGCTATGAGCCATTATCTGCGATATTTCTGCAATAGTTGTGTAACATCCGAAAAATTCAGTAAGCCCAACAGATGACGCGTCATTGAAAATTTAATACAGTATCTCAAAACTCATTACACTTTACCTGGAAATAGACGTAATCCACAACGCAGCGGATCCTTGTAGGCACAAATCGATGCACTATTGTAGATCGAAAGCATATCGTTGATGATACGGTTGTACTGGAAGTAAGAATATACTATTGTTAATGCGAATTTTTCATCGTGTACACTACCAGTCAATCGTTTATATACACTTAGAAATGGAAAGTCCCAATTAAAAAACTTGATTTCTGTGGTCTCGTTCGGCCAAAATGACTCTTATTTAGCTCATTTACTAGCTTTTTTGTAGCTTCTTCAGGTACTCCGAGGAGTTTCTGAGCTTTTCTTCCTGTGAGATAAAAAGATTTCGGTAGGTCGAGTCGAATCCTTGGGGGAATCATGGTTGAGCCAACACTTAGAGCTTCGCAAGTTAGACATGAGTTGACAGATCCGAATGATTCGAGAAACATTGAAAAATCGAGTTCGAAAGCATCAAAATCCGTTTTCGAAAGTTATTCTTGGTTGTTTCTGGTCTGAACTGTGATTTTTCTTATGGAGGAATACTTTCTCTAGAAATAGTCTTAACATTTATGAAAGGTGAGGAAATCGGATTCATGTTGATATTTCTTTGATTCCTCTCAAGTTTTTGCTCATTCCTGGTGGAAGGAATGAAAAATAGTGGCTATACAAGTTTGAACATGAGTGCTTTCATGATTTCTCAATGACTGGTCTACTTTTTGAAAGAAACCATTCGTCCTAGGAAACGTCATTTCTTGTACCAGGGACGACCTAGCATAACTTTCAGTGATGAATTTTAAAGGTCTTAACTTCTATTTCGAAATGTTCCTTGAATCATCTGAGTCGATTAAATCTGACTTGTAGAGGTCTGAGTCTTGACTCACAATCAGTTTCGATGATCTCAAGGATTCGACTTGACCCACCAAAATTCTGTTTTACCACAGTAAAAAAAACACAAAGAATCCTCAAAGTTCTCAAAGAAAAGTTACAAGACGAGCTAAATCTGGGTCATTTTGGACCATCGAGGCCGCAGAAATCGAATATACTAATTCGGAATTCGGACATCTCATTTTTGGGTGAATACGAACTTTCGATAGATAGTGTGTCATATAAGAATTTGGGATAAATTTAGCTTACTCGGTCAAGTTGGTCAGGTGGAAGGGCAGCAGGACCAACAGTCGATAGATACCTCAATCGCCGACGAATATTTGGCTCCCTGACGGTATTGGGATCAATTTGACTTATTTGCAGCCATGCATTGAACTGGAAATCTGCGTAGAGTCTCTGAGCTTGTAACTGAAATGATAAATGAAGAGATTGATAAATACATGGCACTGTTACAGTGCACATAAGGATGCCTACAATAGGCATTCTTACGTATGACGAGTCTAGATTTTTTACGTCATATTGAGAGTGAAATGTAGAAAATAAGGAGTGCACGCATCGCATATAGAGATATCGGTGCTTCATTTCCTGCTGAAGCTCCGTTTAGCCTTTTGGAGATATCTATTTAGAATAGATTACCTCTGACGTGTCATTTCCTTTACGAGTAGGCAAGAGCACTCCCTACATCAGCTCTTTTCTTTCTTAAATATTACGAGTGCATAGGTAATGTGTCGCGCAGTTTTACTTTCGTAGATAAGAGCTTTACGGCAGCGTAACTTTCTCGCACGACTATGGAAACTAATTGTTATGTTTTACGCTTTCCTTGAGTGATTCTATCCTATCCTATAATTTTCAATTGTCTGAAATGCAAAGAACCTGGCAAGACATTCTTGTAGACGCAAAAATTTGGGAAGGGAAAGAATTAGCATATGAGTGTCTAGATCCAGACTTTACGAATGGTATAGAAAAATTAGTTCTCTCTCCTGGGAGATACGATCTCAAATTGTAAATTCAACTTGCTGGCATGCGAATGCTATCCTCGTAGTGTGTCGATTGAGGTGAAATAATTAACAAAATGATGAATTTGGATGATTGTCTCATTATAAACTGAGCAATATGGAAAACTCAGCTCATTACCAATGAAAAAATTCAATACCAGAGTGTCATTTATTCATTTTACTGCATTGGTTCGGTGATTCTCATCACAGCGACAAAACATGTTTCCGAGCATGTTTCTATACTCAAACTTGGTTCATGGCTTTCGAAAGATATTCACTCTCAAATATCACGAGACAGCTAGATGAAATAATGTAACTCATTTATTTCAGAAAGACGAAATCTTTCCTTTTTAATTAACGAGATTTCCTTTTCAACACGTTCACTATATGATGGGCCCCGCCGTTGAGTGCGGTGGTAATCAAAATCCTATTCAATGGGCCCCAACGGTGAGGCCCATAGCACACAGGACCCAAATGCAATTTGTGGCGTTGTAGTGAACGTGTTAAGAAAGTTTTTTCAATCGAAGGTGAACTGTCACTTCAGCAATGAGCAAGCGTAAAACGTTCAAGAGTTTATAGCAAAACTGGTCCTAAAAATTTGATTTGAATGATACGGCCCTACCGAACAGATATCTTCAAAGATAAAATAACTAATTGAATCTTGAAAGCAAAAAATTATCTCGGTAATGGTGAGTTAGCATTCTAAAAACAGAGACTGACCATCCGTGTCATACAACCACGAATCCCCTTTAATTTACCGACGGCGCTTTCTCAATCGTCACACTGAGGATAAACAATAGACTCGTCTGGGAAAATTTTGCCGTAAGATAGGCGTCTCTCTTTTTAAATAGATCCGTCTCTCTTACTCACTCGTTCTTTTCCCGTATCATGGAAATTCGCACGCGAGTATGTACTACTAAGTAGTGGAAGTGGAAGCGAGTCTCCTGTCCTTTACCGAGGCGCAAGCAAAATATACGAGCAGGTCGAGGTCCTTCGCATCTATGGGTATAACAACAATCTCATCACTTCACAATGATTTCATTTTTTTTCCTCGGTATATCTTGTGTCCCTTATTTTCACGCGGCTAATGGCAGATTCTACGTGATAATTGCTTTTTGCGCCAGGCGTATGGAATGTGTCTACACACGTTTCATAGAAAATTGAGTTCTGCATGAATGTTTAGCTCACTGTTTAGCTAAGTGAGAATCTTCTGATTCTAGAGTGTCGATCGTGAAAATTTTCTCCATTGAAATTTTCGACTCGTACGAACAATTCCATATAGAATTCGAATTTGATGTGCTTCGGAATTTAATGAGAAGTATAGGTTCGAGGAAGGAATCGGTTGCTTCACAAGACATCAGAAAACTTTTTTCATCCGACGTGTAGGAATACACAAGAAATTTTTGAAATATTCTTGACTCATTAGGTCACTCGGAGCTATCATACACCCCACGCGGAGTATTCAAAGACCGAGTTGACATGAAAAAGTGCGAGAAATCCAAACAGTTCTCATTTAGTAGCACCGGTCGATGAGGATTTGCGACTTCCGTATCAGCTGAATTATTGATAAGTGCTTGGTTGTCAAAAGTTCGTTCAACCATGAAGCATGACTGGACGATAAGGGTTTCATTCGCTTGGGTCATTGACCTGAGCTATACCAATCGGAATGACTATTTTTAGTATGGGAAAAATCAAGAAATACTCCAATCCTCTCAAATGCAGTCTGAGAAGAATGAAAATTCAGATTATAAAGTCTTTTTCTCCGAATGATCAATTGAACAAAATTCCCATAATTAGGAAGTTAATGAATGCCCGAAAAAATACCAAATAAAAATTATAAATACTCACTGCCTCTAACTGAGTAATCTCATTCACATTCGTCTCATAATTCCACTGGGCAGCCACATTGTTACTACACCTCTGAGTACCGGTAAAATCCAAACCAGCAAGCAAACTCGTATAGTCAATATCCGGAGGTCGTCTGCCGTATCCATTAACATCGTTGTATCCATCTCTGAATGGTGTCTGCTCCGATGACGGTCTTCTGTTATCATATTGATTGTACCTGTCATCGTCAGGATATCTTCTGCCGTCGTCTTGTTGATACCTTCTGTCATCGTTCAAAGGATATCTTCTGTCATCATCCTGAGGATACTTCTGGCCAAGAGTTTGAGAATATCTGTCTATGTTCTTGTCGTCCTTCAGTGGAGGGAGGTCCAGTTGACAAGATATGTTGCTCACATACGAGAGTAGAACAATTGCTAGAGTTACCTGGAATTTTGAATGTAGTGTTAAAATTGTTGCTTTGATTGATCCTGAAAGGGAAACTGTAGCAAAAACATAAGGATTTGATCATATCTGATTTGATTGAAACTTTTTGTGATGTATGTTTCGGCAAATTATTGTTTTCTTTTGTATCATTATTAGCAATGGGTGACAGAGATTTCTGGATTTATGAAAGTACGTAACCTCAATCGATGTTCTGGCAATTTTACAAATAAATTGTTGGGAACAAAGGTGAACCAGAGGGCACTCTCACGAATGAGTTAGTAGAGGCTCTTAATAACCTATCATAGTAAGCCTATGACTTTCATATCCAAATCAATCAATCATGAGTGGTTACTCATTGGGACTGATCAATGTGTTGTTTATTCATCAATTTAATAAGATTTTCTCTTCGACGGATTGATCACAATGAAGTCATTATGATAAGAAGTAATAATTTTAATGGGTAATCAGTGGATCAATCTATTCTTACGAATTATCGATGTTCTCTAGGGATTACAGACAGAAAAAGCAAACCCAATTCAGTCCCACAAAGAATCTGACACTGATCCCCAAAACTTGTATAGGTAATTGGAGTCGGATCCTTTTGAAAGAGTTATAAATATTTCATGGAAATTTTTACCCATGAATTCGAGTGAACTCTCGATTCTGTATTCAGAAAACCCCAGAACGAAATGAATTTTCCTTGAGACAATTTGATACTTCACGTATCTAGAGGCCAATCATTCAGACGGATCATAAGAGCTAGTATTACGCTCACCCTCTACAAAGTCATACCCGACGGGTTCCTAACACTGCAAGAATACCAAATAGATTCCAATTCACTGGAATTGACCCACTTGTTATTGATCTACGATACTTACTAAAAAATACACTTTAAAAATTTTTTCGAAAAACTTCAAACAAGTGGTTGAATCTTTCATCCAACTTCATTGAAGTTTTTTGAAATATTTCTCTACAGTGTAGATTCACAATAACAACTATTCAACGAGGGTTTTTGTAGAGTTAGATTCTATGACCCGTCACATTTTTGAATAAGAGTCATTTAACCGTCATTGTGCTAGAAAGGATTCAACATGACCCAAAATAGTTACTTGAATTGTTTCAAATTCTCCTGAAGGTTTTCTCATTTGTCACATACTTCGACCAGAGTGTTCACATTCAAAACACTTTACAGATTATTTTATGGTACGGTTTCAATTGCTGATAATGCATGCCCATAACATATAAATTCAAACTATGGATGGAAAACTGTGTATCAGTCATGTAATCAAAATTCTCTGATGTAGATCGAAATGTGAACAATCCCGCATCCGAACCTCGTAGTCAATACTAATGCCCAACAGATTCAGGTGGTGGTTATCAATTTTAGACACTCTATCAACCAAATTCTGACTACAAAGTTTAGCAAAAGTTTGTACCATAGATGGTGGACAGGTTATGGGCACGAGTTATCAGAACGGTATCCCGTAGCTGGAGAAGTGATGAAAATCTGAAAGATCGTTTCTTTGACTTTGTTGTGAGGTTTTAACTGACATAACTTCTGTAATCAAAATACAAAACGCGAATCAGTTTGGTATTACTAGTCACTTGTAGGTTCACTTTTGGAATTCACAGAAAACTCACCTATTCTTTAGAATTTTGATCCCATAGGTAAGGCATTCAAAGCCACAATTTTTTCAAACATCTCTATACTCCTCATTTACGGGGGTACTGATTAAACTCGTGTTCATAGTCTACCTTTCATACCAACTTTCCCCAAACTTTGTAGTCAAATTTCAGCTGACCGAACTTTTATGATCAAAATGCAGAACTCGAATCTGCTTGGTATTATCATTTTCTAATAGGTTCACGTTTAAAATTCACACAATACCCACCCATTTTCTTAGGATTTTGATACCACAGGTAAGCACCGGAGGCCAAAATTTTTTTCAAACATTTTTCTCCTCTCCAGCTGCTGAATACGTTTAACTTTAAATTTTAATTATTTATTTTTAATAATATTATCTTCTTTAATTAATATATATTTTTATACGCGAATTATATATAATAGAATTAATATATTTAATTTTTCAAAAAAATTAAATATAAAATTTATTAATACCGGGTCAATTCGCGTTTATGATCTACCTTTGATGCCCCAAACTTTGTAGTCAAATTTTAGCAGACAGAACTTCTAAACTTGAAGAGCAAAGTTCGAATCTGCTTGATATCACCAATTTCTGAGAGGTTCGTGTTTAGAATTCTCCAAAAACTTGATTACTTTTAAGAACTTTGATCTCATGACTGAACAGTCGAAGCCACGACTTTTCGCGTATTTGTCCACGTCTCTATTATGAGATACTGTTCTAGCTCGTGTCTATTGTCTGTCCACCTACGATGCAAACTTCTTCAGACTTCGTATTCAAATTCTGGCTGAGAAAATGTTCAGGACTCAAAAGTAGTAGAATATCCCATTTAATGTTTGCCAAATGTCAATTCACAAAAAAGTGATGTTGTGGGAAAAATAACCGAGGACGGGGGAGGGTGGCCGAGTTTTGCCAGTTGTATTGATATACATCAGACATTGGCAT
The DNA here is from genome assembly GCA_029851415.1 of Eretmocerus hayati. NCBI lineage: Eukaryota > Metazoa > Arthropoda > Insecta > Hymenoptera > Aphelinidae > Eretmocerus > Eretmocerus hayati. The sequence goes on from CM056741.1 coordinate 22,869,254, forward strand.
GTGAACCTGTAATTTTTACCAGAACTCTATGAATCGATCTTGGAATGTACAAAAACAAGCACGAAGACACTTATCGTTTTCAAAAACAGATTTCCCCGTCTGCAATATGCAGATTAGAGTCAGAATGAACTACCCGGTCTTCTGTTTTGATACTTCACAGACTGATTCCACGGAAGGACTGCACCTCATGCACTCAACTTTCAAGGAGACTCTCTATGAAAATAATAATTCAATGTATGAAGAAATAATATAAGTAATAGGGAGAAACGTTGTCACCGTACCCAAGTCTTTTCTCATCGCATGCATACATTTATATGCACGAATCGTCATGGAAAAGCGTTCCTTAGCCTCGGTACTTATAAGTATCTATAGGCTTAGTCTACTCTAGCATCGCGTGCCAAAATATCCTTTGTATTTTTCCTTTTTACGTATTACATCTCGTTTCGTGCATACACGAAATTGTGCATGCGAGTCACGTGAAATCGGGTGCACATTTGAGCGTCTTTCTCTCTCATTCAAGACAAAACCATAATCCTTGTTCTCCTGAAAGTTAACAAGTACGTGCGTTAACGCATGAACGATTTCAGAACGCGATGTCTACACATAACCTATCAAATGCAGTCATACCCTCAAGCTATAGTCTCATTGCACTGTATAAGTAATCTTGAGAGATTCACGGCAAGGTCGGGTTATAGCTTGCATGTATTTATGATGTTTTCCATGGTTCACTGAGATTTTTTGCTCCTTGAATCTCATACTCTTCCCCTTCCCTATAAAACGAAGATATATATCTGATTTGATTCGTGTGAACGCATGAGAAATAAAGTGAGCCTATTGAATAATCCGGCGGCAATTTAATGTATATCGCATGTGTGTGATATAATTGACTAGTCATTGCGGCTTGTATATTATAACAAGAAGTGAAGAGGTATGTCAAGGATATAGACAAAGTATTTTCTCATGACGATGGACATCATGCAAAAAAAAAAAACATTTTAATCTAAAGTACCGACAGAATGATGAATCTTCCGTATAACTGCGATCGGCGCTTATTTGACAAATTATTATCGGATGCTAAGAAGAAGGATACATACATCGAGAATCAGTGATTGAGATAAATCGGTCTATTATTTATACTGATTGCATGTGAGTTAAAATGTTTTTCCGTCGGAAGAATTGTTCAAATTGTTTTTGATGATTTGGAGGTTATGTACATTACGTTACGACATTTGAGGGAGTTGGCATAGAAAGAAGCATTCGTGTGTCTATGCAAATAAAGCATGGAATGGGACGACGACGACGTGGCTTATTTGTGGTAATGAATTTTGTACACTGCGTTTGTTCTACGCATGAGTGTATTGCAAAATAAAGCAACAGTAGAATACGGATTGCAAGATCGCGGCAAGTCTGACCCCGTCGTGCGTGTTTTGTTTTTCCAACTAATTCTTAAGAAAATTAGAATTGGTAAGGATCTCACTTGTTCTTGGAGGTTATGTAGGCTTCTATATGATTATCGAACCATGACTCAAAATTCAATGAATGTTCTATAATTCGGGGGATACATTTCTATCAATAATTGCTTCACTGCGGTACTACAATTTCTTGTGATTTTGATTTTGTTCACTATATTAAGAAATAGCCGAAGCTAACGCTCAACCTTTACAGAACGCTGTGGAGTTTTTGGCACATGTTAATCCTATTTTCGCTCAGAATCCACTCCATCAAAAAAAAATCAGTGGACTCACTCTTCCATGATTTTGACCCTTAAATATATCATATCGATAGAACTCATAATCTGTTACCTCATTCAGCTTTTGAATCCACAGAACTAACATTTCGCCACTTAAATCGATGGCAAAAATGATGGAATCGACATAGAAAATCCTCCACGCGAATTTCATTCATGCATCCTCGTCATACTTTAGTGGAAAGATTTGTCCCCGCCCAGATGAATTTATTTTTAGTAAGGTATCATAGTGTCCATGAAACTGGCATAAATCCCTTCCATGACTAATTTTTAGCCATAAATCTTCATACGGTACTCAGAATGTCAATCCTAGGCCCCTTGTTGCATTAGCATTCTATTTTCGGGCATATTTTCTTGAAATTTCGACCCGGACAAAGTAACTCAGAGTAAACATAGAATGGTGAGCATTTTGAAAGAATTCCTCATTTTTTGTAAGAATCTCATCACAAGAAAGAGGTACATGGCTGTGGGTCTGTTTTGAGCAATCTGGCCATAGAAACTGTGAAGAATAGACGGTACAATATTGAATATTGGAGGAAGAATTGGAAAATATCCGCTGCAACCATTATTCCGACGCTGGCGCTAAGGGTGTAGGTGGAACTCCAGAAATCACAGCCAACGAAACTGGCATTTCAACCCTTATCTTTGTGAATGAAAAAGATGACTCGACGGATTGATCTAAAACACTCGTGCCAAGTATATTTCAATAGAATATATGTAGGAGTTTGAATGGGGCGATTGGGAACTTGCTCGTCGAAATGGAAGACCCAGCACACGTTCTGGGTGACTTGTCGCGAAAATGCCCATGCATATCACATCGCTATATTAGACGCTCTTAGAGAGGTTTTTAACCTTGTCTCACGAAATTAAGATATCTAAATAGGTAGCTAGCAAGCTCATCTGAAACTGAATTCTCTGAGCTGATCGAATGCCTCACTCTGAATACAATGCGCAGTGAATATTCACATGGTAAATTTTCGTGTTTCAGCAAAATTTAACAAACTCAAACTGGCACGGTCAAGTGATCAGAGCGCTCTCATTCAATTAATCTATGAAGTGCACTAATGACCAAGGGTGCTCATCCTGAAACTAGAAGGGCGCTTTGGTTCCTGATTCTGAAAAATTGGTGATGACTGAATACCGGTCCATGAATAATGATACAGAGAAACCATCAGATAAATCTTGATCAGAAGTATTATCCGTTGAACACGACGAGTAAGAAAATTATCGAAAAATGTTCATCACTTGAGTATTTCAAAAGTTTATTATGTTTCGAGTTTTGGAGTTGATGTATAGCTTATAGGAACTATCTACAGATTCTCTGGCAACCATATCCATAGAATACTTTCCATCTCAGTATGTCTCTTCAAAGAAAACAAAAATGAGAGAATCATTCTAAATATTTTGGTCAAGCTCAAATTGTTTGAGATGATAAAACTAAATAACAGAGCAAGAGTCAAAAGCCACAAAAAAATTATGGTAATAGAAAAAGAGAGGAGACCGGTCAGAAGCTTTTGCTTGATGATGTATTGCAGTAGAACGTGAGAACGGCAGCATTATAATATATTTCGTGAACCTAATGAGGATCTCTAACACTAATCCTTCTCTGAATGGACGCTATGTTTATGGTGTCACTAGCTCACATTATATCTCAAAATTTATCAATGGTTTTTCTTAATTTAGGATTGACGAATACGAACGGTATGCATGATTTCGTGTAGACTATACATTGTGAGAGAAGGAGATTCTGTCATTCTCCTCAGTCTCGGAGACCCTCAGAACGTTTACTTGCGTACTACTATCAAGGCCAAGTGATCTACACCAAAAATATATGACCAGACTCCTCTGAATAATACAACATATATTGATTCCTTTGGCTGTAAAATGTTGTAATGTTTTTATGTTCAAAAATTGCAGACTTTGAAATTTTATCATGACTGATGTATCTTTATATGGTTTCTGAATTGTAAGCAAAATTCTGAGACCTATTAAACGATTAGGTAGAAAGTTCTATTTCCTTGTTAAGACGACTTGCATGCAATGCAAAACAATTCTTTACAAATTCATGAGAATAGCATCATGCGAGTTAGATGTTTGGCGGAAACTTGTTCCCATAATATAATAATTTTGCTCATATCCTCGGACAATTTCACTTTCTCTGAATTTTATTCATAATATCTCTACTTTCACGCCCTCGGATCCATCCCCTTTGACATATCAGGATTCGTGTTGAGATCCTCACGATCATTTTCACGAAATTTCTTTACAATGCTTTTTTCTGTGAGAGATTCGATAGAGATGAAAGATTTGTTACTGAATTACTCCCGTCAATATGAAAAACATATGACATCAATAAATGATATGTGCATAAAGATCCCTGTGAACGAACGCTTATTGACGACACCAACGCTGAAATTTTGAATGATTGGTTGAAATTTCATCATCCTTCATGAAAAAAAAAAAAAAAAAAAAAAAAAAAAAAAACATAGTGAAACAAAATTAATTATTGATTTTCTCCATTATTATCCCATGTATTAGGAGAACGGTTGATGTGTGGACATCTTTTCTTGAACTAATCTTGGAAAAAAAGTGTTGTCCCTTTCGCAGACCATGTACCTTGATTAAATCATTACATAGTAGTAACGATCTTCAATTTCGCAGTCCTAAACTTTCCGAAGGATGATGATGTAATCAAGTGTCGATATCATCTTATCGAGATCAGTGACCTGCCAGCTTGAATTTTTCCAATTGGACATCAATCATCGATCTCAAATATGATATTCGTATGATTGATGGTTTAGGACAATGTCTGTGATATGAATTGTGATCTGAATTAAAGTTTAGATCAAGATAATGCTCGAAAACTTTCATTCATGAACAGCTTACAAGGGAAGTCTAAGGGGTTTGGGAGCTGGATCTGACTGAAACTCTGGGAAGCATGGCCTTTTAGCACCAAAAGATGATACATGGGGAAAGAATGTTATAAATAGATATACTGTCATGCATGGGTCAGGGGGCTGTAGCTCAAAAAGGCTTCAGCGTTAGACTCTGTGGCTTTGGGTATCACCATTTGGTGCCAAGAGGTCATGATTATCAGACTTTCGGCAAAATCCAGCTCTCAAACCCCCTGGAAGTGGGGTCAAAAATGGGTAACATTTATGAGCACTACCAAACTTGTTCACTTTTGCTCATTTTCGAAGTGGAATATCAACTGTCCTTGCACACTAGAGCCAGATTTGTGGGCAGGGACAATATGAGACATTTTAATTTCCTCTTGATTCCATAATTGTTGCCATACGGACTTAGCCACATTGATAATGAATTTTAACAAGAATAACAACATGTTCAAGATTTAGATTCTCCTCGATGTTTTCAACGTTTGGATTCGAATAACGATCGGGCCATTATGTAAATATACAGTGAAATGGATACTTTGAATCACCACTTGACAATAAAAAAAGAAAATGGATACTTCGAATCACAGCAATGACGCAATTTCTTACAAGAACAATTTCTTCCGTCATGAAAAAAATTGCATTAAGCGATGAGGATTCTAATGGATATTATAATGGGCACTTTAGGCTGTTCAAACACAATAACTTGTGGAAATTACAAAAAGTTGAAGGATGAATTGTCATGAAATGATCACACATCGAAAAAAATTGAAATTTTGAAATCCAAATCAACTTTTAATACTGTCTTCTGTTATGGAATGTGCTTCGTCATGGATGGAATTGAAATGTTCAAAAACTTTGTGTCGTGAGAATCATTTGAAACACTGTTTGGATGTTGAAATTAGTTGCCTCAATTTTTGCCCACACTAAATGCTTGTTTTGAAACTGCGAACATTGATTCAAGATCTGCTTGAAAAATATTGATCAGTCCATCTTGAAACTAAGTAATCCCTGAGTAAAAAATGAAATAAAACTCACTAAATGCCGATTTTGTTGGAGACGGCCAATGAGGCGCAGAGGGCTGCGCACTCTAGGCGGCCCCATGCCGTCTGCTTTTTCCAGCAAACCACAACCAGTAATAAATCAACACAACTTTTTCAACACCTCACAACTATCTAACCACGCACTACACAAAAAATTTTTAAAAATCCACCTCAAAAATACTTCCAAAAAAAATTTCAAACCATCAAACAAAAAATGCACGTCCAAAAAACCAGTAAAGCTCGCACCGCAAAAGCGCTTCTCAATCGTCCCGACCGCACACGACGAGTGCGCAAAATGAAAAGCTCACTGTTAGCACGACGCGTTTACACTTATCCAAGTTCTTGGATGGTCTGTGGGTGATGGCAGTTTTCCACTATAGTGCGTCAAACGACACCGTCCGCGACTCATCCATTCCATAATACAAAACCGGGCTACATAGCCCCATCAACTCATATGATAGAGTGGGGATAACTCTATGTCATAGTCCATCTGATGGTATGGCCTCTGCCCCTCTATATACAATCATCGTGATATATTCTCATACGTGTGCGTGAGTATACACCTGTTTCAGGTGGAAGCTCTCCTTCTCCTTCGTCACTTCTTATTAGTATATTTCAAAGGAGTTGCGAGGGTTCTGTTTAGAGATATGGGTCGCACCCATTTCCGAATGGATGATGAATAATCTGGATGATAATTTAGTTGGGTTGTTGCAATATCCCTACAATGATGTGCGGGTGGCCCACTTTACTTTTACAGCTTATCGTAAAAGAATTTTGAGAGAAATTTGGACTGGAACAAGTGCCATGTAGAGAACAAATGATTTGGTATGCGGTATGGTTGTCTGACTAGTGCACGAACTTATCTACTGATGGCGACCGATCGGTAGCGCAATCGCGTGCACTGTAACAAGTTTTGGAGTAAAATTTCAATAATTTTAATCACATTTCCATCCTATCAGCTGGTTGACATCAAAATCTCGCCAATTTGATCAAATGTTCAAATTTGGTTGAATTCTCATTTGAGATGAGTGTACCCAATGTGCCCCCTTTTAAGCCGTTTTTCCAATAGTTTTCGACCGTTTCAATATTTTTCAACGCACTTCATTACATTTAAGAGCTTGTTCCTGGACCTGTAAAAGGAACTATAGGGAGTTGAACTTCACCCAACCAAAGTCAAGCTATCACAATTTTCTCAAAAAGCGATTTTTCACGAGTTCGCAAAAGGGTGTACCCAACATGCCCGCAATCCCTCAAAACATTGTAAACGGGTGACAAAATGTATGAATTCGGTTTCATCTTCATACAACAACATTTGAAGCTTTTTAATCGTTCCAAATCACTGTCTCCGACTTATTGCAACGTGATAAACACATTCTGAGTGGTACAAAAAGTCGTAGTGCGCGCCTTTTTCAGATGACCATATGGGGGCATGTTGGGTATTTTCCGACATTGGCAGTCATGTTTGACGAATGATATCCGTATTTTGCATATAAAATAGCTCCAGATCAGGGTTTTGCAATTTTGAAGAGCGGATTCTGGAGTTCTTGAGGCAACGAATTGCATGCGCTGAGGTAGAACACGATTGGTCGAACCACAAAAATTTGGCAACGGTTCTCCTAAGCGCGAACTTGTCGGTGATCTCATACCTGCGCAGACACAGAAGAAGCAAGAATAATTTTAAATTTTTGAGAAAAGCAGAAATCATTGGAAGACGATCCAGACTCCTCATTCACTCATATCTGACATAGCCAACGTATACAAAATTAGCGGGAAGGTACCACGAGTGCCTATCTCTGAAATCGACTTATATTGTTGTGGATTTGCGTGAGTTCCGATTTGTCTTTTCAGCCGAGTATCTCGAGACTGTGCATAGCATGGAATGTCATTGACATATTGTTCGAGGCATGGGAAATGGACTGCGCGTTATGTTTTTCAGTCGTCTCTATAGTTGAAGAAGTGTTTATTTGCATCGTTGGATAGTCTTGCTCTGGAAATGTGTTATTACATTAGCAGAACGCAGAAAAAAAACTCAACGAATGATGAACGCTGCGGCGCAGCCTGTATGGAACAGGGTCAATGCTGATGATTGAGCATTTACACACAAAAAAAGTTGAAGTGAGTAACCAGTTTATGACTCTGCGTATATTGTCTTAATCGGACCATCTTTTGTCGAATTCATGACTGGGGGTCGAAATTTTCCTTGAAGACTTTGTTCAATGATGAAAAATCTTTGGGCTGGAAATCGAATGTGATACTACCACTGCATCATGAAATAACTGTGTGAAATGAGTTTAATCAGTGAAATAAAACAATTTTTTCTGATTTGTATTTCTTGGTATTCATGAAATATTCCTAGGCACGGCAAGACCTTAGAAATGAAATTATTCTAAACTAGGAAGATATCAGGTATTACCACGATGAAAAGTATTCTCTGACAACCTGGTAATCAAATAACTTCAGATGTATGAGCATGAATTCTGGTTTTCGCATAAAAAGTGATGAGTTCCGAGTTGAAACGAGAGTAAGGACTGCAATTCTTACCAAAATATAAGAACACATCGTTCCGGGACTCTGGGAAAAATGCTATTCCTCATCAAGCTGTGCAAGAAAATTGAAAATTTGTGTGGTATTCTATCTACATCCCTTGATTCATAACCATGAATAGTCGAATCAATAGTACAATCTGCTGTAAACATATCCTTGTCAAGTACTCAAAGGCGTACTTGTTAACCTCTGCTTCCTGACTAGTTGGCCTCTTACGTCTTCTATAAATTTTGACAACATATGATCATGAATTCTGAAAATCCACGAGTAAGTAACTCACCGCGAAAACAGCAGCACCGCCATCAATCACGCAAAGATAGCAATCTCACGACCAAATAATATAGAAATATAATACAATATGAATGCATATCAAATTCGTAGCGTGACTAAATCCAAGCAGGGCAAGGACCAACTCATGTTCATAAAAAACAGGGTAATCAAACACGCCATACATCGCCACTCATACCAATCAGTTTTAAAATCAAGCAACGCACTTGCCTATTGGAAGAGGTCCTGTCTAGTCATAAGAAAATTCTGAACCACAAAAAATATGAGAATGACGATGAATACGAGCTACACCAAACAATCATATAGATCAGATTGAGATGTATGAGAGACAAATAGGCTCATCGAAGTGAGATCTTTGGATGGAAAAAAAAAAAAGAAATCAGAGTTAATCAGAAATAAGAGGTTTGTCTTAGATGGCATAAGGCCGCGATAGTTGGCCTCCGGTTCACGACTTGCGACACGCCCGCGACTACTCTGTACCGTGTTTACGTACATATACACACATAATAATATAATGCACGGCGCGTGCATCCAGCGCACCGCAAGTCTCACATAATACTTTATATTCCCACGTTAACAGAGAGGGACGAATTAGAGATATAGACGAGTCCGATATGAGGCCGTTGTCGACTTCACGCGCACTCTTAGAGGTATTATAAAGCTACGTACAAGTTATGGGTACCTCAATTATTTCATTCATGCTGATCAAAAATAAAAGTATGACCGGTGTGTGCTTATAGACACTAATAAATACTTAATTCAGGCTCACCATAGATATAATGCCATACGTCACTTCTACCTCGCATATAATCAAAAATTCTCCAATACGACAATGAGGATCCACGATGTAGTCACAACTTTGTTATGAGTAATTTTACTTCAAAATGGTAAATTAAAAGTGAATAGGTCTCACATCCATGTCCGGTCATCATTTTGGATCGAAAATTTTCATTCTATCAGTCAGAGGTTAGACATTTGCCAGTGTAAGATAATCCTGAACAATTATCTCGGGCCCTGAAAAATTGATATAAATTCTGTCGTGATTCAGTTTTTGTAAATTTTCCGTGACTTGTTTTCATTACATTTTTCATGCAGCAAAATTCATTCATAACCAGTCCATTCACAAGGAAAATTTGGACACTTGGTTGATGGCCATGCTTTATAGGCTGGACAAGGTATAGTAATTACCAGAATCGAGTTGTAACAAACGGACCATAAATATATATCGTATGACCAATCTAAGGTGGACACCCCTTGGCATTTCTTATCTTTGCAAGGTACAAATTGGATCGAAGTTGATTCTTACACGGTTTGACCATTTTCCCTGGATGGTGGAATGAACAATTCGAGAAAATGGAAAATTCGATGCGAACCGGAGGATTTTCTTCAAAATATTTAAGAAAAATAATATTGCGATATGACACCGTGTAGCTCATCAAATTTGAAGTCCAAAATTACTTGTCCGACTATTTTTTTATCGCTCAACTTTCCAGAAAAACTGATGGAAAATTGCTAATTTTGAATTTGCCACTACAATTGTCGTAGAAGTTAGTTGCACCACGTGTTAGGCGATATTATTTTTTTGGTGTAATGCCACGTAGTCTTGTTATTGGTTTGTGTTTAACCTATGATCACGAATGTTATTCTATAGGTTATCCAGCCACGGCATCCACAATGGAAATTCGTGATCGAGTGGGAATGTCAATCGGCTAAACTTTGAAAGATATTAGAAGCATCAAACATGTACTCTTGTACCTTTCAGTACAAGAGTCTAACAATGCGTAAAAAAACTGTGGAGCAGTCATGCGATCAAAATTCTCCAATATAATTCGAAACTTAAACAATCCCGCATTTAAACCTCTCGGACAATGGTAGTGCGCAACAGATTCAGGTGGTGGTTATCAATTTTAGACACTTTATCGCCCATATTCTGAATACAAAGTTCGGGAAAAGTTTGTACCATCGATGAGAACGATTTATCGTCACGAGTTATTAGAACGGTATCTCGTAGCTGGGAAAATGAAAAAAAAAATTGAAAAATTGTGGCTCTGATTGCTCCCGCACGAGATCAAAATCCTATAAAGTGGGTGGATTTTTCGAAAATTACAAATGTGAACCTACTAGAGACTCTTAATGCGAAGCAGATTTGAATACTGCCTTCTAGTTCTGAACATTTTCTCAACAAAAATTCGAACACGAAGTTTGAAAAAGTTTGCATCGTTGGTAGACAGATAACAGGCACGAGTTAGAACAAATCTCGTAATAGAGACGTGGATGAATACACGAAAAACTGTGGCTTCGTCCGTCCAGTCGAGAGATCAAAGTTCTTTAAAGTGGTCAACTCAAAAACTAGTCATTCCATGAATAGTGTGGAGTGCCATTATTGTTTTCTCTTCCAATTCTACAGATTCAGTCAACTGAATACAGCTACTTTCTGCTCATGCATCAGGTGATGGAACCACGGACTCGAATATTTTCTCAGAACGTTTTCAGCCTAGAGGAGTTTCCACAAAAATTGCTGCTTTCACAGCTCACTTCCAAATAAGCGAGACTGGAATCAGAAGTTCGACGAAGACAATGATAGTGAGTTGGGAACACCCTCTACTGATTACAAAAAAAATACAAAATCTTTAATTCCTCCAAATTAATCGAATCTCGGGTCATTTTGAGATCCCTAGATAGGCTTTGAAACGTGCTATAGAGTAAATACAAAAGGATGTGAAAAGTCCGTCAGATGAAATTCTTGAGGCCATGAGACGGATTGAGCTTATTAATTGTGAGAGATTCAATCATTTCCACATTCCAATCAATTGTAAGGCAATTAAGCAATTGGGGTTCATGCATCAAAGAAGCCCACCTTTAGTATGAGTACATTGCTCGTTTACTTAATGTTAGGAACCCGTACATGAAGCTTTCCAAGGTCACAATAGAATCGAACAAATGGAATTTCTAGTCATTGTATCCTGTCCAACTCTTGACGCTCATCGCGTGCCTGAAAGATGCAAATGATTCGCACAATGCTCATCATCACACACGACTTCAGAAGCGCGTACTTGAATGACTTTGGCAATACACATTGCGAGAAATCCGTTTTTGGCCATCAGAATTAATAATAATACAAAGCCATGAGAATATACCAAAGTGATGGTGGTGGTGGTGGTGGTGGTGGTATCAAGGGAAACAACAGAGTAACCCATCGTCATCGCCTGGGAAACAATGTAACAAGGTCACGAATCGAATTGTCCGTGAGCGCATCTGTACAACGTCGTTGTAGTCGTTAGTAGTCGCGCGTTACTTATTTCGTTTCTTATCACCACAACCTCATCTCGCAACTCGTCAACTGACTTATACGTATACATGTATACTTATACAGATTATACCATAGCTGCACTTTACATGCGGGTGGCAATATGCGTCGTCGTCGCATAATGTTATATGCCCATATGCGAGGTGAGCAAGTAAAGGCGCAAAGAGGCACAAGAGCATCAAGAGCGTGTGTATATTTTAAATACGATATTCGGCTCCCAATGTGCACGAAAACAATGGGTCCTGATGTCCTGTAACTGATGGTATGAGGTGACGAAAGCTCATACGTGCTATATACATCATGTGCAGATATGATGAATTGTGTGCAAGTGACCTTGACTCAGTGGTACACATTTAATGAATTTTTAAAGCCTGCGGGCCTCATGAACTCATTTGAATATGCTCGCGCTTTTGCTTTGTCGGGAAAAATCCTTACGTGAGTAAATTTTTGTCACTGAGGGGTGACGTGCAAGGTGAGGTGAACACCTGCAATTTTTTATTATTAAACGCTTTTATTGCACTTGATCGTGCACTAGTTCGTCAAAGTTGACCCGTCTAGTAAACATCTGGGGGAATTCACACAGCTAAGATTATTAACCGAGAGTCTCGCACACGTGTTTCGAGGAATCGTTGATGAATGTCTGTGCTCGTATCATGGGGACGTATGAGAGAGACATATCTCTGCTCAACTGATGTAATGTCTGCTGCATTCGATCCGCGAAACAGTTTCCGAAATATGAGTCACATAGTGGTGCCATAATTCTAATACTAAAGACACCCATAGAGCTTATGCGAGCTACCCCAGCGCACGCGTTCTCGCTATACGTTTTTATACATCGTTTGTCGTGCACCGGGCAATTTTTTTCCAGGCAGTTTTCACGGCTCAACTGAATTCTATCCCTCCTACACTCGATCGAATCCTCCCACAAATCTTACAACGTTTCTTCATACAGTGAATAAAGGCATTTGTTGAAAATTCTTTTTAACCCTTGCTTATTTTCAACGATTCGCGGAGAAATTTTTCAGGAGAATCAGAATGTTCCAATTATAAATTTCACCACCAATTAAGTTATTGGTCTAATAATAGAAATAATTATACAATCATGCTTGAAACATTAGAGTCGTATATCCTGCCCCCTTTTTACTACAAGGAAAAAATGTTGTATTAGTCGGCCAACAAACTGAATCAATTGCAATTGTAATAAATCAATGAGGACATCGGAATACCAATAATTCACTGAGATCACCTACGATACGGCGAGTCTCACAGTCCACTATCGAGACAAATCAAGACAACGACAATTTGAAAATATCTGATAAGAATTTCGTCCCTATCATCGGATATCGAAATGTCGAGATGAATTTTAAATCTGATACTAGTTATAATGATTATTGAACTTGTGAGAATTACGTGAAATATGTCAGCATATGGATTTTTGAATCTTGTATCCAGATCCGTAGCCTAACAGATGTGGCGTGAACAGCGATTGCAGGAGGAATGTCTTCTTTGTAACTACCGAAACCTGCACGATTTAAAGACACCACCTTCTATCACTTGTGCCAATTTCACACCAGATACGTTTCAACAGTATTTGTCATCATATTTGACGGAGATACTACTTCGAGACTGGGTCCCATGGCCAGCAAACATTCGAAAAAATCAGCAATTTTGGGTAAATATATTTTTTGCATTCGTCTAAAAGCTTTTTTCTCCTGAGATGCAATAATGCACTCGACAGCCTACAAGAAATATATTGAAATGAATCTTTGTGTAACGCTATTTTTGAATGTTTGTTTCCAAAGCGAGATGAGAACTTCACACCTGATAACTGCTGTTGCAGAATAGGGAACTGACATAATTCCAGGAAATGTTATATTTTGAGAGTTCGCGGCAGAATAGATATAGGAAAAAAAGTTGGAAATTTCTACGACGCCTCTATGGTTTTTAAATCATTATTGAAGTTTTGACAATTTGAATTGGCGCCATCCAATATGGCGGTGGCTGCACATGTGCCGCTAAATTCCCCAACTGCCGTGATGTCATTTTTCATCGGAAATTCTTATCAGAATCACAATCGAGAGCTTATTTTACTCAAATATTAGAAGTTCACGGTCAGGAAACGCAGGTTTGACTCAGAATCATCGTGGAAAACATTCTGAAGTCACGTGACTCATGTGCAGCCGCCGCCATATTGAATGGCGCCAATTCAAAACCTAAAAAACTTCAGACTCAAATTTAAGTCACTTTGGCAACAGAAAATTCCCAAATTTCCACGTATCGTGTCTATTTCAACATGAACTTCTATAACATGAGCATTTTCGAATAATTTTTATAGTCATGTCAGTTCTCTATTGTATTCATGCTTTCATCACAACTTTTGAGCAAAATATTGAGTCTCATGACCACTTGCATTGTGCTTAGGTGATTTCTTTGAGTTAATCGACTCTATTGCGTCTGACGATTGCAAGATATCACATCGGAACCGTTCGGCTAATAAATTACCAAGTTCAAAGAACTCACACTCTTATGCTTAGAATTTTGTTTCTCACTATCGCACTCTTGATGAATATATTCAATTCAGATGATTACATTCATGTCGATAATGAATCCAGAAATAGGGAAATTGGAGAAAAAATTGAGTTTGGAGATGGAATGAATCAATACCAATTCATTCGCTCGCCACAGCATGTAAGAGGGAATTGATATGATGTATAATTAATCTGGCTAGGCCCCTCCAATAGTTAATGTAGGATTTTGCGTTCAATTTTCACTGCATGGGCAAGAACTTAATTTCGATACAGCCTATAGAAGCATCAAATTTTACGAAGCTGTCATTTAATGGCGGAGTTAGGTAATGATGTACGTGATCACTTGTCAAATTACGCGTCTCTTTCTCTAACCCATCCTCCGTGCGGAACCGGGTTTTAGTGAATATCTATGAAACTTTACATACTCAATTACACTGCGCAACAACATTTTGGGTCTGAAATGATGCATGGACCGGACAATGGTTTTCTTGTGTATTTTTCGACGCTGAAACCAAATCCGAGCTCAGATTTGTGCCTACACATCAGAATTTTTTCTGAATTGAAACAAACTGATTCTCTAAAAAACAGCGTTTTTCACGTTTTTCGCTAATATTGTAAACTGAAGGTCTTCCAGCCAAGGAGTACAGATGGGTCAAAATGCATATCAAAATGTGTTTTCCTACGTATTTTGACCCGCTGAACACGATCCTGGTATTTTTTAAACACTATATTGCAACCTCGAAGCCTCATGAGCTTATTAGCCCACCTGGTATTAGGAAAAAAAGTCTAATTCTGCAATAAATCTTGGGAAAATCATAAAGCAGTCTAGAATGAACCGAATTAGGCGTTCAACCTCCCATTTTCTTCGTTTTGTAACATACTCTGACGAAGAAAATTGTCCAACAGTTGTAGAGGTTTTACGTCAGAATCTTGTTTTT
This sequence comes from Eretmocerus hayati, assembly GCA_029851415.1. Lineage (NCBI taxonomy): Eukaryota > Metazoa > Arthropoda > Insecta > Hymenoptera > Aphelinidae > Eretmocerus > Eretmocerus hayati. Next base: position 22,884,543 of record CM056741.1, read on the forward strand.
AAAACAAATATTTTTGTCGAGGAACACAAGGCAGATTCCTTGTCTTCCTCGTGGCAGATATGGGAAACACGAATCATGGATGATAAACGTTAATCCGTAAAAGGAGCATTGATTGGCAAAAAAAATCCATACGATGAAAAATACTCTTCGGAAGATGCTCTAAATGGAATATTCTAATTGATCATTTCAGGATGAACTTGTATGCATCGAAAATTGTCAGTGACTACATATTGAGATCTAAAATAAATCTCGGTCATTCGAAAAACATGTACGATGTGATTTTCTCACATTATTACCACTGGGCTCTTGAATTGTACATTCTTTATAGGTTACGATTAGTATATTAGTTCAAAGTAACCGAGACAATGGATCGCAATACAAAAGGAGCAAGAGTATACAAGTAGCACTGTACAACAAAAACTGCACAGATCTTCCTGAAACTCTATTTGCATATTTTGGCTATTTTTAAATTTAGGGATAGCCTGTATTAGTAATTCTGTCGAATGCGTTCACTGCGGTTTTAATGGATTTTCCGTACTCGCCAAGTAGTCGGCAATCTGAGTTCTATAGTAAGAAACATCCGTATAGGTGTAAACCCAAACTTCAGTGGTTGGATAATTTTCCTCCTTTTCATATCCATTTCGGGCGGCTTCTTGGATGTGCTTTTTGAACGTCTATTTGTCGTTGAGCCATACACCCAGATATTTCAGCTCTGTCTTGCGTGGTATCTCTTGCCCGTTGATGTAAAAATGGGGCGAGTCGAACTTTCTCCGCCTTGTGGCCATTATGGTTTCGCACTTTGGAACAGCCAGCTCTAGGAGCCTGCTGATCATCCACTTGTAGACTCGGGCCAGCGTCTCGTTTGCGCGTCTCCCCAAGAGCTCTTCGTTGTCGGCCCAAACTATGAGTCCCGCGTCGTCCGCAAGAGCCACTATTATCACACCTCCTGGCAGTTCGATAGACAGTAGATTGTCGTACTGGGTGTTCTAGTTGAGCAGCCCGGATACTGATCCTTGCCCGATTCCGGCGGACAGTTCTCAAACCTCTTGTTCCTCGTCGGAGTCGTATAAGAGGGTTCTATTCCGTAGATAGTAGCTTGTGACTGCTAACAGGTAGGGTGGCACTTTACCTGCCTCGCATGCATACACTCGCTCCTAGTTTGCACACTTAAATGCGTTGTTCATGTCTAACGCGATGATTGCGCAGAAACCCTTTCTCCCTTGTTATGGTCTTCCTACCGCCGTTTGGACTCGCTCCTGGACTGTCTCAATCGCGTGAACAGTACTGCGACCTTCCCGAAACCCAAACTGCATCGGTGACAGCCCGCCGCTCTCTTCGTAGGCTTTCTCTACACTGTTGAGCACCATCCTCTCGTACATTTTCTCGATGTTGTCAAGCATGCTGAGAGAGCGTTGACCTCCTTAACCTTTAGGTATCAGGACAAGCTTCTGGCGCTTCCACTTGTCCGGGAAAGATGACGCGCTCAGCCAGGTGTTGAAGAGGTCGAGGAGTAAATCTGGATCGTATTTGAAGACCAGTTTCAGAGCCTCGTTTGGAATGCCGTCCAGGCTGGGGGCTTTGCCATTTGGCATCCTCTTCGCCGCTATGAGGAGCTCTTACATGGTGAAGAGCAGGATGGGGTTTCCGCTTCCCGGAGGGAAAATAACCCTAGTCTCTCTTGCTGGGAAAAGATCTTCCACGATGCCACGTGAGGTTGCCGCATCGGTTGGTGCTGGGTTGCCCTTCTGAGGTCGGACCTTTGACATAACCACGCGGTATGGCGTGCCGCACGGGTCTTCGTTCACCATGTCGCACAGTCCCCCCCCCCCCCCCCCAACACGTCTCTTTGCTCTTGCGGATGGCTACGGTGAGTGCCTTCTTCGCGGCATTATATGCCAGCAAAGGTCGTTTCAGCTTCCTCGGTCGCCGAGTGGTCCTCCTTTCTTTGTTGCTCGCTCTCCAGAGAGCTTTTATCTCCTTCGTCATCCAGTACTCGTGTTTCTTCCAAAAACATGGTGTTGTCCCGCGAGGCATCGACGCGTCGCAAGCTCTCGTGATGGCAGATGTCACCATTGCCACATCCTCTTCGACGGTGGTGTTCCTTGGGAGATCCTCTGCTGCCTCGATCGATCCCCGAAACTTGCCCTCGTGTAGCTTGCGTAACTGCCACCCCGTCGGTCGTAGAGTACGTACCGTCTGTCCCTGTCTGTCAACCATAAATCGAAACCGAATATGTCTATGGTCACTCAGTGTTTCCGTGTCCAGAACCTCGCACGATGTCATGCGTCCCATGAGCGACGGGCTTATGAACGTCGGGTCGAGGACCGATTACAAACCTCCCTCCTGGGACCAAGTGTCCTCCCGGTAATAGGTGATAACCCCCGTCTTGTTCGCGAACACTAATCCTAATGCCTCCATGGCATCAGCGAGTATTACTCGCCATCTATCACGCGCCCCCCCCCCCCCCCCCCGCCGCTCCAAGTCAGGTCCTTGGAGTTGAAATCCCCCGCGATTATGACTGCCCCCCCTCCCATTGCCTGACATCTTCTTCTAGGTCATGGAGCTCGTCTTCAAATTCGTACGTCTTGAGCGACGACGAATAGTAGCAGCTGTAGACTGCTGTGCCTCTGATAGTCTTTCAGGCGAAGCCGCGGTGACTAGCAACTGGTCCAGTCTCACGAATAGTAGGGTTCATGATTTGAACGACAGCAGTCCCCTAGAGATCGGTTGTGGATCGGGAGAATTCGCGCTTCCGAGGCGGTTCGGAGATAATCAGAACATCGATCTCCTCATCTTTGGCAACAGCGTGTAGGAGACCGTTTGCGTCCCCGCTCTTCCTAAGGTTGCCTTGTATGGAATCAGCCATTTCGACCTCTCCTCCGTTTGTATGTGCTCTTCGCCTTCTGGTAGGCAGTGCAGTTGCTCGACCCGGATCTGTGATCAGATTTGGACCCGATTGCTGCACAGTTCAGGCACTTTGGCTTTCCTTTGCAGGTTGCAGCCAGATGTCCTGGTTCGCCGCGCTGGAAGCAGAATTTTGGTCTCCGCTCCTCCGTCTTCTCTTCCTTGCAGCCCGAGATCTTGTGGACATACTCAAGATAGTTGTAGCATCTTGGGATGCCACCCTCTTCGCGGATTCTCACCCTGCCCCACCCTACTTTGGGCTCCCTCCAATCTAGCAGGTGGTGTGCCAGTCTCGTTGGGATCGAGACAACCGCGGTTTGGGGACCCCGATAGCCGTTTCGGAGAGACTTGACTACGATAGTCCCATTTTTGCTCACTGGGAGGGCCTTAGCGAGGTCCTCGAGTAATTTATCCTTGCCTACGTCGTAGTCGACTCCGAGCACCGCCAGAGTAGAAGTGTTCAGGAGACAACGAACAAACCCTTCTTCACCGACTACTGGTGCCAGTGCAGTCTTCACAGCTGTAGCGTCGGTACCCTTCCTCAATTTGATGAGGACTTGGCCCTCTTGGGTCCTCATATCAGGCTCCCTCTCATCATATCTACTTCGATCCAATGCTGATCACGATACTGTATACGGCACAACACGAACTGATTCCATCCGAGGATGTCACTAAAGAATTCTAATGAGCATAGAGAGGATATGATATGATATGAAATGAACTTTATTGGAGTCTGGAGGTATGACCTCATGAGATTCTAAGGAGGATTTACAATAAAGAGTATAAACATCTTTATAAATATGTATGAAGTACAAAAGAAGTAAATAAATATCGTACACTGGTTTATACTGAGGAAGTGTCGAAGATGAGTGTAGCGCTTGCAGTGCAATTTAATAAAGAAAGAGAAGTCGAAAATGTTAGAGTGGTGGACGCGACCATTGGGTAAAGTTTTATAGGATTCGAGACTCAATGTTTTTTTCCATCCTAGAGCCCAGAGCTCCGGTTCTACATCATGAGAATGGACCTCGCCAGAGGTCGCTTTGAAGGGAATCAATCGCACAAGGTTTGAATTTCATTAAATGACGCGTATCGGTAGAGAACTACTGTGGTATACTCTAATTTGGAAAATGAATTGCAACAAAATCGTTCAACTTCCATCTTGAGGAGAAGAACACGCCTCAAGAAATCTTATTCCAGGGAGAGCATAAAATTTTTAGTCAAAAGTTGTACATTTAGTAACTAGGATGCGAGGTGCGTTTCAAGTTTGTCTGCACTTCTCGCGGCACGAGTGCAGAACACTTCCACGCGTGTTGCTTGTACTATGTTTTGTGCTATGCGCAGGAAGTAGTTTCATCTTTTCTGGTAAACGAAATTGGGAGTTCAGGGTGACCATTATGTGAGCGGGAAAAAACGTCTAGTAACCGATACGTATATCACATGAGTTGTTCGGAGTTAGAGTGGACTAGCAAGGAGAGCACCGAATCTTTTGAATACAGATTTTTACGAAACTATGGAGAATGACTTGTTTTGGTGAGAAATTAAAGTATCTCCAAGGATTAGTTCCAACGGAACTCCTATCTAGATCTGCAAAACCCTGGCCCGCCTTTATTTTGAAGCATTTTCACTGCTTTGAGGATATATTGGCCCTCCAGCCAGATTCCTTCCAACCCTCGCTTGAGTGACCTGTTTCGGCCTCAGATGGGCTACACTCATTCGATAGAATCTTACATACATTTCAAATGAGTGGAAGAATCTATATATTTCATTATTACTCACTTCCAGCACCTTTGTCAATATCTACACAGTGTCAATGCTGACGCAATCACAGTATTACCATTCATTTGAGTGTAATTCTTGCATCTTTGCACATTGAAAGAAGATATTCAGCTCTGAAGTCATTGTTGTCGGAGATCTCGCGGCTAAGAAGTCAAGCGCCAAGAGTTCCCAGATTCGGTGCATGAGATATGCCGGGATACGAAGCAAATGTATAAACTCAAATCCTTGGGAAGGTACGTTTCATCGAGAAACAAATTGAACTATCTTGAGTGGTGAACTCGCGCAAAACTCCAAACTATTTACTCTATTGTTGTAAAGATCATCTGGACATTTAATTATCAAAATGCTGCGCAAATATAATATGTTTTGTTTGGGGAAGTGCGGTAGTAATATAATGATTTCAACGAGAGAACATTGAGATATCCGTCAAATTAAATCCTGTTTTATGGTATTATCAATATACGTAATATGATAAACTCAACTATTTGACAAATCTTCGAGCACGTCGGTAAAAGGCAGGTATCATTAGTTGCAACGTAATCCATAATCGAAGTTGTCGCGTCAACGATATAACATAATGTAATTATCAGTTTCACGGATACGTCAAAATCATATCGTAGTTGCTCACTGTTCATATTATCATCGTATCAATTGTTTCCCTCCAAATGGAACACATTATATTTGCGCAGAATTAGGATGTTTGAATGCCCAAGTGATCTCCACAGCATAATAAAGAAAATACTTCGTGGTTATCTCATACACCTGATCTAGGAGCTCTAGGCTCTCGGCTTGTTAGCCGCGAGAGCTCCCATAGCAAACTTCAGAGCTTCCTGTAAATCTCCACTGAGTATATGCTTGGTCACACATTATTGGACATTGATAACAATATTTCTTGAGCAAAATAGGTAAACTCGTTCTTGATTTTCTGAGGGTAATTATAATTTAATCTTTTAGTTCTCCCAAAATCATCATTCTCTGAATAATACTGCATCTCCTTCGATTCAGATGTCTTAGAATCGCTCATTCTAGCTCCCAGCTGTTCCACAAACATCATAAAATCTATAAGAAGAATAATACCACAAAGAATCTCGTGAGAATGGTCAGTTGTACTTTGGCGCAGAATTGAAAGTCATCTGATTCCCAAAATCACTCCACATTCACAGCTCCACAAATTCACTCATTATTCAGATAATGCTTGCCATCTCAATTCATGGAAATTCGCATGGTTGACACAGATTGAGTAGAAATTTTTCGAAGGGAATGATCGATGAAAGCGTTAAGAATGCGAAACATTTTCAAATCTCATGGAAAGCTTTATTATGACGGCAAAAAAATGGTGAGTTCTATTAAATTAGTTTTTATGTAGAACGAATCATTACGGCGATAACTATGATTTTAATTTACATATCTGTACATCGACAAGTACGGACAGAAATTTCTTTCGATTTAGTTACAGTCGACAAATAAGAGTTACTCATGCATGATACGCTGGACCACTCGATTACAACCAGGAATCTCGAAAACTATCCCAGAGACGCTGGGCGTTTTCTTCAGCTTCGGAATTATCAACCTTGTCTAACGTCAGCTCAATCATCATTTTACCATCCGAGTTTCGATGATATCCTTCAAACACAGCCTTATGCTCAGATTCACTTCCATCATCTGGGTATGCTCTAAGGAGTGCAGGGAAACCACAATCTCGACAATTTTTCACAGTCTCCATATCTATTTGATCTGCTGGAAAGATGATAGAATTATTCGATTCGACTGAGCCCCCAATTTTTCTACTGACACAATTATCACATCTATATGAAACTGTTGCTGGGTGTGGAGACAAGGTTGAGGCTATTACCGCGCAAAGAGGAGGTGTGTCACACAACTTACCTCTGTTGACGATCCATGGCCATATTGAAGAAGCAGATAGTCCGTGAAATATAGAAAGTATGATGAGTAAAATTGGCAGTATGGTATTTGGACGGCTGGGATGCATCCTCATTGCTATTCGTCTGATCTCGAAGTAGTTAGAATTTCGACCGATGTTTCTGAAATTACTTACTACATCCATACTGAAACAGATTAAGTTATGAATCGTGGAGGAAAGTGATTGATGAATGCAAAAGTTCAGCAGAATCAACACAGCTGTGTCTGAAATGACGTGTCAATTGTATATCTTTCAAATTGCGATGAAACTTTGAAAAACGTTTCCCTGTAGACATTATTGGAAATTTATGCTTGAATTCCATTTCTTCAAAACGCACATTTCTATCATTCATAATGGACCAAATAACATCCCATCATTCAATTTACACCCTCAACCGCCCTCAACAACCATTAGAATTGAGCGATCTTTAACAGCTCGAGATTCGATTCAAGCTGAAGAAGCTAAATAACAGATAAAAAAAAATGAATCAAGGAGGCATAGTTTGATTGGTTCCGAGATGCTTCCGATCAAACAAAACTTGATCTTACCTGAATATGTAGTAGAGGGGCCAGTGCCCGGAATTGAGATACCTGAACCCTCGTTCACGAATCAAAAAACCACGGAGGTAAATTCAAGGGTACACGTTCAAGCATTTTGTACGTCCTCTTTGGATAGAAAACACTATAACGGCATCCACATTTGCAAATTTCTTACAACAGTATCACATCATTCCTATCAAAGCCAAACCCATCACTTGCCATGAATCTCATCTGATAATTACTTCCGAATCGAAATGGAGACCTACATTAGCAATTAATTGGAAAATCCATATTCACGTTAATGATTGCTTTGACCTCTCTCTGTCTCTGTGGATCCAAATCATGAACTGAGATGTGTCCAGGAATCATTTTTCCATTGATAGAATCTATGGAATCATGAGTTATAATTTCCAATTTTTCGCTTGGCTATCGTAAGACCATCAAAACAAGTACGGGAGTTCCATTTATGACCTACGCGCCATTTATTCCTAATTGGATATTCTCGTCAAGATGTCCATCAACCCCCTATTTTTATCGATGGAATCTCGATCGATGGAAATAGGGAGAAATAGGGGGGTCCCAGCTCGTGCATCCAATGTAAACGATGTTTTCTGGGAAATATCCCATCTTTTCTAATAGGAAAAAAGAATTTGCTCGTAAGACGTGGGTTAAACATCCAATCTTCAAACGAATTTTTCTCGAAAATTCTATGGTCATTCCATATTTTTCTCCAACAGCTATCGGCTCATGAACTTTCAATCTATAAAATTTGAGGACCCTGGACTCCCATCCGAAAAAGTAAAATACTATATATCGAACTTTTTCCAGTTCTAAACAAAGTATGCAACCGCGGTACAAATTGGTTCAATTCTATTTTCCAATCATTTCAGAAATTCCAAGATGATTTTTAAGACGTAATGGATCACGTTTGGATACCCAAGTTTCTTGGGCAACATTTCCTCAATTCAGCTGCATGTGACGCACAAAATGTTCTTGCGTGGTTTCAAATCACACAATCGCGTGACTGATACTCGCACTTCACAACACATATCGATCATATCTTACATTTTCCTATTGAAAATATATGGAGGCATTATAATTCTTATCAATTGATACAAGTGGCATGGTTCGGACGAAATTCCTGGATAAGATTTTGAATTTTGATGAATCGTTTCACACTACATAAGCCTCACTCCCTCTCAACATTGCTTAGCAAACTTGATGTGTGATTTTATAGGGGTAATATTTGTCAGATCAAAATTTATGATGACACATTCGGAGCTACTTTCTAGCCACATCTACATGCATGAACCAGGGAATTGGTATTGGAGATTTTGATAAATTGCTATAATAACTGACTTTTTCACTCTGCGAATCGACGCGGAGGACTTGATTTGAGAGTGAGAAGCATAGATATCGGCTGTTAGGCTGACATCAGAATTACAAGAGCTGTTATATTTTTTTTCCTTTCTTAACAGGTGATTTACCTTTGTTACAAAACAGTAAATATCTTCAGTTTAGTCTGTTGAATTTTGTCGAGTTTTTTATTTCTCGCATGACTGCATATTACAGATATGTTTCACAGACGCATAGATTCTCAATCCTAGTTTTCTTGGACAGATCAATTCAAGAATTCAAAAGGGATAGGAATCTATCTTCTGTATTCTGGGTTACCTGCAATCGCCTCCACCTCGAGTTGCCCCTATAGGCGTGGGGCAGGGATGCACCCTGACAGTGCGTGCTCACTAACGCCATTTTAGAATGCCCAGTAGTTCAGCAATAGCTCTCTGTACCGACTACGGAATTCTGGACCGGCCACCAGTACCCGGCCATATCCGCTCCTCGGTGAGACTCCCGTCTGGGACTCAACTAGGCTTCCTTGATGCGCAGATAGTCCCTCGATTGCTCGAGCTAATCTCCCAGCCTTCAGTCGGATTGCCCTTCAAGGTGGTCCTGCCACGAGTTCCTAGACACTCTCGATCCCAGGCGGGGTCGCTACCGAATCAAGATGTACGGTTTCCGCATTCCAACGGACACTGACTGGCGCCGGAGCTTCGTTAGACCCCAGAGCCAAGATACCAAGGATCCTCAGACTAGCTTGCGGGTTTCCTAGAGGAGTGAAACCGTGCCGAGACCCAACCTCAGAACCAGGATCTTCCCTAACTGGATTTGAGTCAGAGGCCCGAATACGGCGTCCCATTAACTAGGGCCGGAGGGCCGTCACACCTCAGGACCCTGAAGATCCCTTCAAGGTTTTCAGGAAGGATATATCAAATTTACGAGTGTACACGGGTGCCCAAGCTGGGAATTCCATTGGGGTAAGACTAATATCGGAATCCAAGGAATCTCCAGAAATACGCAATGACCCGAATACTCGAAATAGGGACTGTTATAAGGGAAACTATTCAATCAATTATTCAGAATACAGTCAAGTCCTCAGATTCTCAAATACCAAATCATTCAGATTTTTGAATGCGACTGAGATGTAATATTTACGAAGACGAGGCCAAATATTGACAACTGATGGTCTCGAGCCCAAACAGAGAGACCAGGGTGAAACAGTCTTACATTCAATTTACATTTCAATTCAACGGAGTAAGCTGAAAGTGATCACCAACTCCTTGGCCTTTCCAATATGATTCATAAGGGAGACGAACGATTTTTACATCGTTGACTTTCCAATGTGTGCGCATATTTCACACGTTTCCTCTCATTTTGATACTTGGGCTCAAGTCCGAGAGTATCGAGAAATGGTAGTCGAACATCGTGATGATGAAGGTCTCAGTAGTCGTTTCTTGAGACGGTTCATTTGAGCACGTAGCTGAATTTCAATCACCGTGGTTGAGACATAAATTTAACCAGCGGTTGAGTTTCGATGTGTGAGTATATTGTCTGAGCACTTGCGGAAATGATCCTTCTCTCTCCCCCTGGGTAAAACAGACTCTGCAATCCAGGTGAGGTCAGAAAAATGACCCGATTTTGCTACACTCTTAATTTTTTCGGGTGGAATTTCCTGTCACAACAGCTACTGGAACCTTCATTCGAGCCGTTTTGGGGTGGATTTCTATCTCAATCTACTGAAATCTATGTCCAAGCGTTGTACTTGAGACGTTTTTCAGTCAAAGCTGGGATGGAAAAGCTTTCTTTTATTAGCCGTGTTTGCTGACGTTTGGCATCGATGCGATTGGATATCAGAGGTTTTCACGAACTGATTCCAATTTGAGGGCTCTGAAGCTTCACCATCGCAACAAAAAACTATGCATCGGCAGGAAAGTTTTATTTGACCCACAGATAGTGTAATTTAAAATTCCTTCTTGTGAGTATTTCACATTGTTGCTTAAAGTCACGTAAGCATCAGGTTTCTTGTAAAATTCTTCTTCTAAAGTTTGTATAATTACAATTCTTAGTTGAAAATTTGATAGCACTATTAATTCAGAACGAGAAATTTCATGAAGTACAAATTACTCCTCTGAAATTTCACGCCAACCCGTGTAAAAATGAAAAGGACGTGGTCCCGCGGGACCACGTCCCCCCGGAGGGACGTGACCCCGCGGGATCACGTCCCCATGGGGGGACACGATCCCGCGGGACCAAGTCCCCCTGGGGGGACACGATCCCGCGGGACCACGTCCCTCTGAGGGACGCGATCCCGCGGGACCACGCCTCTCGGGGGCAACAGGTTGCCACGCGATAGCGCCCTTGAAGAAGATATAAAAGAAAGAAATTGGGAACGGAATGGCGGATAAATAAATGAGATATCTCTTATCTTATCAAGAAGAAACGAGTCAGGGACTTTATTCTTATATACTAATCGTTTACAAATTGAATAAGTTTAAACTAAGATACGTCGTTAGAATGTGATATCTCGAATCTCCACAAGTTTGATATTTCAAATAGCCATATTCGCGGCCAGTTTTGATTTTTCTACTGTTTGACAGTAAATCCTAAATAAGCGATTGAAGAAGACTATATGAATACGGCCGACATACGCAGCAACAGGACGAATTATATTGAGTTTTGTATTAATTGCAAGTGAAACAAAGAGGAAAATGATGAAAACTCTATCAGGATCGAAAATCTTCTTCAGAAATTAAACGTTATCTCAAGCTAACCGATCAACTAAGTCTATGAAGATCAATGAAGCGTGAAAGTATCTGAGTTTGACAGCCTATTTATATATCAAATCCATAAACGTATTCGACACCCAACTTAGCTGCCTTGTCTTTAGCCTTTCTTACGTCTCTACAAAGCTGCTGCATTCCTTCTCGAATTTGAGAGGTGGACATCTTTGGCCAATGTTTCATGGATTTTTTTTTCGCGTGTTCCACGGTATGTGCTGAGGAGAGAGAAAATTCTGGCAATTGGGTTTTTGGGACCTGACCAATAACAAGATTCAGGAAAATACCTATAATCGCGTTCACTGCGCGACCATGCAAGACCTCACGATGAGGCTTAATATCAGGGTTACTGATTACTCCAGGTGGCGCCGATCGTTTCGTTTTGGACGATACACCGTGATACACGGCACACTCTCGAAAAATCCCCGTCATCATTTTCCTGGCACATATGCGAGGAGATAGTGAATACTCAGCAGCATCCAAAATCTCTGCTTTGCACCAAATATCATCTCCAATGTGCTCCATCTAGAAGGAACATATTAATTCCATCGATAGATAAAGTATGAGACGACGATTTCCTGGATAGATTTATGATGATTCAAACACTTAACCTTTGCGTGGGGATAATTTCTCCCAAAAAGTTGATCTTCCGATGGTCTACGTGGTCCACTAGGCAACGTCCCTATAGAATTCCAAAACAAAGTTGAAATTTGAAATAAAATTTCACCGTGACTTTTCTATATTTAACCAAATGGAAAATTAGGTTGGATGCAATATTGTTATCGCTGTCGAACTATTTTCATTCAAAAGCTAGGAGCGGACCTGGCACTCAGAATTTTTTGAATGTGTAGATCTGGATAGTTATATGATGGACGTAGAAACATTTGCAGACTCTTCAGTCCATACTCTCGAAATTTCATGGCATCTATGAGACATTTCCATGAATCAATCATGATGATAGTTGAACGACTTGATTAATTCGACAACACCGAGGAACAAAGGTTCGACTCCAGAATAACCTACTTACTGGGATAATTAAACCCCCTTGAAATTTGTCAGCATAGAAACCAAAATTTGGCGTGGAATTCCCTTCTTGTCGGAATTTTTGAGATATAAAAAACGAATTCGTCAAATATCATCATTTCTGCGTTTCTTGTCAATTTTCCGAATTGATGATCTTGGTCATGCCAACGTCACCATACAATTTTTTTCGAAATTATGTTGACCCACACCATGATTAACATAGTCTCGTTGATTTCATGAACTGTGTACACGTCTGAGGGGAAATATGAGCCATACCTATATTTCAATCGGTATCTACACTTTTTTTTAGAATTTGCATTTAACATCAAATAACTCGATAAACAGAAAGAATTTGAAAGGTAAGATGAACCAGCGTTATATCAATTGAGCTCACGATAGCGCTATTTTTTCATATTCTAGGGTAAAATGTTTGCGATACCCTGAAAGTGCAGTGCTGAAATACAGAGGTAATATCGTCAAAATGTCTTCTTTGACATTCCTAAACATAAACCAAGCCTGCCAATGATAGTAATGATCTCACAGCTTTTAGACCTAAAATTTAATCGAACAATAGAAATTATTTCCTTACATTATTACTTATGAGGTGATGTTCTCTTGCGAAGAAGCCTATACTCATACAAGAGATTGGCGTTATGAATGCGATAACCCACACGAGGTATACTCAGCTATCTTCAAAAATTTTAAAGATACAACTCAGAGAATGATGCCTATATACTTATGTTCAAGTACTGTGGAATTATCACGATATTTTTACCCAGAATTGCATGTCGAACCGAAGGAACAATACTCATGTAAGCGTAGTTGCGATGTCTCTCTTCAACTTTGCAAGCTCTTCGAGATTATAGGCCAATTTTGATCATTCTTATTGGTGACAACCAGACATATGGTTTGTATTTCATTGTAGATGTAGATACAGATCATGAAACCATCGAGATTGTATACAGCTTTTAATGAATACAGATGAGAACAATGAGCTCTGGTATTTTATGTGGATGGAATAATTTTGAAAACGTAGGAAAGACATAATATGGAATATGGTCAGAAATCCGAGACATTTGGTGACTATAACGGGACGATACAAATTTTTGTTAAGACTCGGCGATTAAAAATGAGTGATAAGGAATTACTATGCATTCCTTTCTCTTTTGGATGCCTGCAAAATCTTCCCGATCTGAAAGACATTCCACCACCATTTTCTTTAGAAAATTAGATAGATTCACGTTGTTGATAGAGATATCGGTGATTAATCAACAAAAATGAGAAAGGTCAAAAAACGGGAATTGAATACCAATCAGAGATGAGTATTCAATTAATCAAATATACTCTTGATCAAAATGTGAAAACCATGTTGATCATAGTTTATCTTAGCTCTGGCCGGGTTGTTCGACTAATTGATAAGCTCTAGATCAGATATGATGGAGAATCAACTTACTCTGAACTTCTTCATTAAGCCCTGAGCTCTGATTGTCATCGGTATGATATATGATACCAGCGTCTGATGACAATCCACAACCTGACGTATCTCTTGCCACAGACACTTTGATGAGGTTTCTCCTCCCCTCACTTTGAGTATTTTGTCTGGATACATTCCTTTCTACAATATTAAATTGTAATAGATATTTTGACTTTCATGAAGTGATTCACAAGTTTTCCTGATTCAAATCAAAAATCGAAATCTGGTGACTGATAGCTTTGTTAAAAATGTTCAATTTTCCAATGAATGATCTACACTTGGAAGGATGAATGATCTAAATCGTCAATATATCATTTCCTGGATTGAAAGGGCTTTCGAGAGAACAAGGTTTTGAAAACAACTCACTTTTAGCCAGAAGTCCACCTTCGAATTCTTCATCGTCAACGTCGGAACCTGAATTGTCAGCGCTAAAAGATGTGTCAGGATCAGATGATTGACTCTCATTTTCTATTGTACTGATTTGCTTATCAGAATAATTCACTGCACTTTTTGAATGTCTCTGTCTCAAACTGTATCTTCCTGAAAATTACCGAATCACTCGTCGAAGTTTGAAGGATATATATCAAATGAGAATAATTTGATCTTTCTATTATGAGATATAATATGCATGCAGGAGCGAGTCATAACAAAAAATTGGATATTGAAATTACCTTGCACTTTCTTGCCATCCTCAGTGCCATTCGGATAAGATTCAATATCCTCAGTAACGTCTTGAGCCTTTGATGTCGTCTCAACGCAGTTGAAATTATTAGGATCATCTTTCTCAGTACTTTCTGTATGGTCTAATGGAGAGAGTTCATCTGACGACTGCAGTAATATATCATCGTCGTGATCATTTGGTAAAAAATTTTGTGGCGTCGGTGGCCTTGCTGTGCTTAATTTCTGCATCATTCTATGGATGGAATCTTCAGCTTGTGCAACAGCTTGTTCCTGTAATAATAATGACTAGAAAAGTCCTATCCCAAAATTTTGATTTTGAGGCAGTCAACCAGCTCACCTGTTCTCTTAAAATCTGTAGAGACGATTTTTCAGGTTCTTGAGATTTTTTCTGTCTTTTGACGTTTTTTCGCCTTTTCTGTTTGGGGTGACGTCTTTTTTTTGTATCTATTGCCTCTTTTTTGATAGTCTGTTGCATGATACTTTGAGATCTGTAGTGCTCGTACATCTCATTGAAATCGTCTTGGAGATATCATAAATGCAGTAACAACACATACAGTTCAAATTATAATGCATCATGATCTTGCACTTACCCCCAATATTTTTGACCACCCCTCTGTATTTCTCCTCATCATAATAGAAGGCGACAATATCGCCCACCCGTACTGTCTTGTGATCACATATTACCTGTGCGTTGTCAACTAAGCAAAATTGCTCATCTTCTATACACTGTAAAACGTACATTCTCAATAATTATAATAACTGTTACGAAGAACGAAACTGAGAGAACCCGAGGCTTGCTTTATTGCGAGATAGTGCACGAGTTCTTGATATTCTCGAAATCCGAGAAGTCAGATCGGTGCACCGCGGGTAACCGGTAATTTCGAACGATTTTGATACAGCACTAATGACGGTCTCGCTCTCGCGCTCGTGGCATTGGCTTGGATAAGGGTCCCTATAGTTCGAATTAGGGTCCCTAGAAGGAACGAGATGACAAATGCTTCCTATCGGCATTCGATTCGACGTTGCTCGAACAGTGTAACCAAGTGTAACGGAATGACCAAACGGCTTTCTAGAGAGTAAAAGTGTAAACAAGTCAGAAGAAACCCAAGGATTATAAGCAATATCTCACGCAGTCGAAGAAGCAAATACTTCAATAATATATTTGGAATATTCAAGCCAATGGCAATATCGAATTCGAATTGAGCGCCACAGCAAATACGAATAGTGACGTCATAATCTCCAGTATTTTTTCAAATCTGTGGAACGGCTCAACAGTCAACGCACAACAACAACAACAAATAACAACTGATCGAACGATCGGCCGCAACAAACCGCCATCACAAGCCGTTTAGGCGAATCGCGGAATTCGCTCTTTCCGCAAGTATCGCAAATCATCTCAGCTGTGGCTTATAGGTTTTGCTGAAACTTTGTCAGTTATTAACCCGAATAAGTGCATGTCAGGATATGAGAGAAGAAGTGACATGTGTTTCCTGCAGTGAGTATTTTCAACAGGCATGGGAGCTCGCCTCGGGCTAGCTCCGATGGCCCCTGCTCAGATAATCAAAAGCTATAAAGTGGCGAGGGTGTAAATATTACCATGTCTTCTGCAGGGTGAAAATTCTATGAGCTGTGCTCAAGGATCATTCGAATCATCTTCTAGCTGTCGCGTCTCTGATGATGTCTTCTTCCGAGGATTCCTACGAGAGGCCCGCAAAGCGCCAAAATGTTGCTCACGTAAGTCTTGTGGTACCCCCTTGGCAGTATTATACACATCAATTATTTTTCCCATAACACTTCTCTTGTTAACCCATTTCGAAACCTCCATCCTCTCTCAATCTCATTCTTCTCGAATAAATTTTGCTAACTCTTGAGACTTGCAACCCTAGTAGTTCTGAGTCATGTAGAAAATTTGAAGGAATTGTGAATACTTCAATACCGGAAAAAAGTCCAGGGACATGGAAGTTGAGACCTGCAAATGGATCTGCTTGATTTTTAAACAATGAGATGAAGATACTCGATAGTTATTTGTCAAGGTAATCGATTCAAATCGTTACATGCAACATTTTCCCATCTATTATCAATGCCTTCATCAGTCTATACACAGTTCTATGATATATCATTTCAATTTTGTCATCCTATACATTGATATCTTGACACATTGTGTGGAAGTCTACCTGTCAGTGCATTTTTTTAAACAAATTTGTCTAATCTGTAGGCAAGTATGTGGCAACATTCTCCACTGGAAAGTGGATAACGATAAGTAGAATCAGGCACCAGTGGAAACTCCAAGGCGCAAAATCAGAATATTGTCTACAGGCTACAGATCATCTTTCGTTGCAGCCCAAGATTAGCAAGAGCAGAATTGCGCTTATTGAAATATGTCACCTAGAAACGCAAGATCTATTGCGCAGTGGAATTGCATGGAGTTGACAGTGTATCTGAAATCTACTGAGAATTGACTCAGCAGCTTTCACATTCAGGTAGTTATTGATTTTATTCAAACGTGATCTTCACTGAAAGTCTAGATAAACCTTCATCAAAGAGAACTTTGATCAATGACTACATTATGTTTGGCTCTGCTCCTAGATCAATTGATACCATGTGTGTACAAGAAATCTTTGCATGAAAATATCTTAATCAGCTTTGCAATTCAATCATCTGATGTGTAGTATCCACAATGAAGTCTCATATCGATTCCCAAATATGATTGACTCATGAACAAGATTGCGCCTGCTCCAAATGAAACTCACCAGATATAACATTCTTCAGCGAGTTTCTTACCTTACGTTGATAAATGTATTGTCATCAAAAAGTGAAAAGGTAACATCTGTTTGAAATCTATGTCAAGAGTCTTTAAAATTTTCATTGTGTATTTTTACATTATTTCATTTTAGGTTATGAAGATTACTCCAACCATGGAATGCAAATGTATTATTTTGATCAATATGAATCAACTTCAAGTTGGAATCTAATGATCTTAAGCTGCTATAGCAAAGTTGTAATTTTTGCAATTCGTAAACTGTCATGTTGATGAGTGGTGAGTACACTAATCAATGGTCAATTTGATGCAAATAGATGAGCAAGCTCATAATTATTGAATGGATTTTGTTTCCTTCGTGGCTCTTATGTATCACTTATACGGTGACCATATTGCATTATTCTACCCAGTCATGTAGATAGTTGAGCAAAAATTCTAGATCTAATACTATTTCATTAACATGAGTTAACAAGATAGTAGTGAACTCATTTGCAGTGATCGATAAGTAAGTGAGAAGAAAATTTTACATAACTTGAAAGCTATGAGATAAAACTTGGGTCTTACCTCGACCAACAGTCTTGGAACAGAATCGAAAAGAACTCAGAGTCATTGGCGTAAGGAATATTGATGGCACCAGATCCTTTAGCTCCATATGTGTCGAGATTCTCAGTCTCTAAAAGTTACAATCTCATTTTCTGAGCTTTTTCATGAAAATAGATATCGTATGCAAAGTATATCATCTACATCAGTTCATCATTTCCAATATTCAAATCTTCTACATGGTGAAAGGAATTGCTTGTCCAGTAAGAAACTTCCAAGATTCAATTCATACAACAACTAAGATGAAATTTTCTGGTTATCAGGCGCTGCCCCCTCAATGATTATTGAACAGTCAAATTTCGGTTGTAACGTTGAGGCAGTCAATAATTGCTTTAGTAGTCCAACACTTGTTTAAAATTTTTCTTGATATTACCTTTGCCCGAGACAGTCAAACTTTCTTAGATGCTGTACTGTATTCACTCAGTAAGCTTCATTTTATTTATAATATTTTACACCTTAGTTTTTAAAATTATCTAGCCAAATCTTTTCTCTTCCAAGTACATAGTTTCTGGTTTTTAAAATTCCCAATGACTCTGAAAGCTTTCCAAGAAGTCAAACATGCAATTTGATTATCAGATTATCTCCCAAGTTCAATTGCATTTTCATATGTAGTACAAATCACCGCTTGCCATGTACATTTTCATGAACTAATACTTGAAGCTTCTTCCAATAATATGATTATCCTTTTAACTTTTAGTTTACTCCTCAATATTTGCTTTCTCATCTTACAGTCACTGATTTGCTCATGAAAACTTGCCACGTAGTAAGATGGCTCCCTCGTGGATTTGGTTCCTATAAAAATAGTCGATGATAGGAATAAAATATTCCAGGAAACGGGTGGCTCATCTTTCCTGTGCAATTCCTTCCTAATACAAGTAATGAATGTTCTCCTGTAATGAAGTTAGGAACTTTTTCTGCTATTAGTAGCTCTAAGATAGTGATGATCGTTTTTGAAACTCCGAAGACATACCAAAATGATGAGAATTTGATTTAATTTGGTGATTCTAGATTCTGGTACAAGTTATCTTGATTATTTAATGATCAATATGCGTTTACACACATCTCAAATAATTTCCGCACCCTTTTTTTAGCTTTGCAAATTATGTAACTTCGGAAAATTCCAGCAGATTTCTCTACCAAGTTACAAAAGAATGTTCACCACATTTATCACAAAAATTTTGAAGCATTTTTTTCAATCACAGGTTATATAATATGATACATCTATACGAGAGGAAACAGTCTGCCCGGATGGTAAGACAGGCATCTTTTAACTCTCTTGCAGGCAAATGTGGAGTGATGATACTTTGATTTTGAAACATTCTATTTCCGTGATTGTCTAATCCATGTAATGCCTTAAGATTTTAGAACTAGACTTACTTGTACGAGCAAATGAAGGCTGCACTTGATTTCGAAGCCATTGATTTTAAATAATTTACTTTGAAAGTGCGAATAGATTCTCACCTATACTGATTTTGATAGTAAAGAGTATGTAGATGTGGAATCAAAGATTCTTGTGGGAAGAGATAGCTCTTAACCATTTCACATGTGAAAAACCTATTAGTCAGGAGTGTGACCCTCCCAGAAATGCTTCTGGTTCGAGAAAGTGGCTAAACTCGGTACTTCAATACGATCTTGGGCTTGAATGATAGGTCTGCCGTGGTACGGGAGAGGTGGCATATCCAATAATCAATATTGATGAAAATTATTGTTTAAAAATTAGAGCGTGGCATAAATAAACAATAAAAACATGCAATTTTCCACGTCTTTATCGATTTTTCCTTCATAAGTCGGCAAACATTTTCCTGAATATTTGATATCTTCCGACTTATGACGGAAGAATCGAAAAAGACGTGAAAAATTGCATGTTTTCATTGTTTATTTAGGCCGCGCCCCAATTTTCAAACAATAATTTTTATCAATATTGATTATTGGATGTGCCACCTATCATTTAAGCCCAAGATCGTATTGAAGCACCGAGTTTAGCCACTGAGTGATCGAATTCAGAGGGTCACACTCCTGACTATATGATCTGCGCTCATACTCGATCAAACTCTCGTTTTCTTGAGCCTGAGTCAAGCATGCCTATCAATAACTCTTTTAGTGATGGTCGACATTTTAAGTTGAATAAATCACTTGTAATACTTATTACTGATACAAATGCAGTGTACCACGAGTAATCTAACTGGAAGCGATAAGGTTCTTTGTAGAACCTTGCAAATTGGAGATTCATCGGTCGATTTTTGGAAAAATTCACCCATTTTAGCTTAGGCAATGTCAATCAGACAATGACATCTTTGAAGAATAAATTAGTTTCTTAAAATATTTGATTCTAGATACAAACCATGCGAGGGTGTCGACGTAATTTTGAGTTACTCCTCGAAAATTCAATCAATTCACAGTAATTAATCGGGAAAATGAACAATCGTCATTATACCTGAGATTTTTTTACCAATCTTCAAGCATACGACTAAATACCCGGTGGAACATGGAAAACTGTAACTGTAAAATGGAAATTTGTTCTATGTTTAGAAAATCGGTATTTTATGGAAATATAAGAGGATACAGTTTTTTCAAAGATGTTTCCTTGAATCTCGTTGAAATGCTTCAGAGGTCTTTGTCTTTAAAAAATTTTCTGTGTTATTGATGGTCACGGGTGCGCTCGAAGCTTTTGATTGGAGAACGATATTTACGAATGAATCTGAAGTTGGAATAACCAACTTCTTATTTATCACTCATAACTGACCAATAGCAATCTTGCTATCAACTACTTTGATTTGTACATTTTTGTGAAGTGTACTGAGTTGCCGTTTTCGAATTTCATAGACCAGCACTCGAAATTCTTCCTCTCAAGAGTCTTAAACTCGACATTTCACGAATGAACGTTACTTGCAGGAATTCTTGTCTCATTTATGACGAGTCGAGAGCCCACATTTTGTTCTCAATTCAAACCTCAAGTACTGATTAAAAAATTGTGACCATTTATCAAGGCTGAATTTGCCTCTTGAAATAATTTGAGCACAATACTATGATTATTTATAAGAAATCACAAGGAATTAAATTCCACTTCGTCGATGTGATGATCAGTGCCTCTGAACTATTTTTTTTCTATCTCAAGCTTTTAGTATATTTAACCCTCAATTGCTACTCTGATATGTATATATATATATATATATATATATATATATATATAAATAATTCATTCTGGAGCAAGCTGGATAAAACCGTCACCAGGGGGGTCTGGGAAAAATTCGCAAAAATGTTTTTCTGTCAGTACTATGTTTGAACAGTACAAAAAAAAATTTTCCAGATTCTTTCGGCCCCCTTGTAGGCCCTAGGGTTCATGAAAGGCCCATTTTATGCCCTTTTTAAGTCTATTTTAGGAAAATCATAGTTCCAACAGAATCCAACATTTTTCAACGTACTTGGGCGCATTTTTTTCGTTAAGACTGATACTTTTCAGAAAAAAATTGTCTCAGACCGATAAGTCAGCCTGAAGACTCCTGCAAGCTATTTATTGAGAGCTAGTTTCAGCCATTTCTGCGTCATCTTGTGGGCGACCTAGATCAAACTAAAAAGAAGATAATCGACGTTTACCAGTGGTCATTTTAAAGGTCTTGAAGAGACCTACAATTTGCCTATTTGTAAAAGTCAATTATCACACTTTTTATTGGAGCTACAGTCGGTACAACTTGAGCTATTTTCGAAGAAGTCGAAAATTCAGGACTCAATTCCAAAAATATATCTCAATTTTTTCCCACCAAACTTGTGCGAATATGTTCTTTGGGACATCTCCTTTCAGTGGAAAAAATTCCACGGAGGTTATTTTTTTAAATTCTTATTTCCGAGCCTTACGTAATGCCGCGTTTCGTAACGCTCGGGAAAAAAATTGTAGGTCTCTTCAAGACCTTTAAAATGATAACTGGTAAAAGTCAAGTATCTTCTCTCTAGTTGGATGTAGGTCGCCCGAAAGATGACGCAGAAATGGCTAAAACTAGCTCTCAATAAACAGCTTGCAGGAGTCTTCAGGCTGACTTATTCGTCTGGGACAATTTTTTTCTAAAAGGTATTAGTCTTAACGAAAAAAATGCGCCCAAGTACGTTGAAAAATGTTGGATTCTGTTGGAACTATGATTTTTCTAAATTAGACTTGAAAAGAGCATAAAATGGCCCTTTCATTAACCCTAGGGCCTACACGGGGGCCGAAAGAATCTGGAAAATTTTTTGTCGTACTATTTGAACATAGTACTAACAGGAAAAAGTTTTTGCGGATTTTTCCCAGACCCCCCTGGTGACAGTTTTGTCCAGCTTGCTCCAGAATGACTCATATGTAATTTAGAAGATCTTGAATCTTTTTCAATGGAGTAAACGATTTTGAAGTCTACTTTCACAGTATTCTAGAGTAAAAGCTACTAAAAGGCAATGCCCTGCTTTTTTTGGCATTCCATTGAAGAAATCTGAATCGGCAACGATATTGAAATGTGCCGAAATTCCACCTTAGTGATCGAGGGCTAAGGCAAACGGGTTGGGCTTTCCCGAGATTATCCATCATAAAATTTGCAAATGGTATCTGCTCATTTAATGAAGTGAAGCGTATGTCTGTCAAAGTGGTGCATGTAACCAATTTCTGTGGAACTTGTAGCGTAGTGTAATGTAGTGTAAAGAGTGTCGAAATGACGCTCTGTTTCCCATTATCTATATAGACATCGGCGGAGGTGACCCTACTCCGTATCACGTTATACTTTTCTGTTGAGGTACAGAGTGTTTAATGACATCTAGTTTGAATCAAATTCACCAGATCACGTTTGTACAAAATGAGATTGATGGAGGTTTCTTTTCAAAGATATAAACTAACTCTCGGTCGAAAAAAGTGATTTTCTTCCTCTGTTCATTCCGCAGACTCCTTCGAGCACACCTGACCCCGAGGATGTCGTAATTGGGGAATTTGCAGAAGCATCAGAAAGTAGCGGAGAAAGTCATCATCTTTCTGACTTGTCAATTTTGTCACTGGTCGATGGGGCTGGAACGGAATTGGCTACTTCGTCAGCCACCAATCCAAATGGGGGAACGACGGAGTTAGATTCTTCCTTGAACTATGGCATGGATACGAGTGGACTTCTGACCGATTCGCCCATCGATCCTGACCAAGAGACAAATGTAATGGGTCCAAATTCTCTGCCACCGTCTGACTCAGAGAAAGATTTGACCATTCCGATTCCTCTGTCTTCGTCTGACTCAGATGGAGATTTGCCGAGTTGTGATTCATCATTAGCCGCAGATGACTCGGATGTGGACGACCCATGCAGCGAGTTGACCACATCCACGATTAATGATGAGTGTGTTAGCGATGGAGATGAAGACGGTATTGACGAAGACTCAGACACAACTAACTCTCAAGAGTCAGTCTTGGCAGACATTCCATTGTATAAAGATAGTCCACATACTTTGGAATACGCTACACATTTGTTAGCAGAATGGTTTGTGCAGTCAAAAACAGCAAAAAAATGGATGGATGGTCTGGTCAAAATTTTTAAAAAACTATTACCGCGGGAGAACAATTTTC
Organism: Eretmocerus hayati; assembly: GCA_029851415.1. Lineage (NCBI taxonomy): Eukaryota > Metazoa > Arthropoda > Insecta > Hymenoptera > Aphelinidae > Eretmocerus > Eretmocerus hayati. Next base: position 22,907,897 of record CM056741.1, read on the forward strand.
CATCGAGTGGATGGAAGTTTTTGGATACTGTCAAAAGTTATGCTCCTGAAGACGAAACTACTCGGCACTACTACTGTAGAGACTGCGGCGCCAAATTTGGAGATGTAAGGTTACTAGATAATCATTGCCAAACCTGCTCGTCCAACAAAGGATATGGATTTTTCACCGAATTCGACATTGCGAAACAGATAAAATTCATGTTTGAATATAGAAATCTGGGCAAGCTTCTCCTGTCTCGGCCGCAATGTCACAGGGATAAGGGATTGATCTGTGACATTAATGATGGGTCAGAGTTCATCAGATCTAACGGAGTGTTTGGGGAAAAAGGTTTATATGATCTAACCCTAGTATCATTCTTAGATGGATTCAACTATTCCAATAGCTCTATCGCCAATGTTTGGCCGTATTATTACACAATCGCGGAACTACCCGAGCATCTGCGGGAATTGTTTATAACTGTCGGAGCAATCTGGGCAGATGACATAAAGCCAAAGATGAATAGTTACATGGAACCCACGTGTATCAAGATCAAACAGTGCTTCGCCGAAGGTATCAAATGGACCGACCCCGATACCAAGATAGAGCACACGACTCGAGTTATAGCACCAGAAATCATAGCAGATAAACCTGCTCGATCAGAGTTAGCTAATCAGATGCATCACAATAGCAGGTACGGCTGTGAAACTTGTGAAATCCGCACCATCCGATGTGCTGCTGTTCTTGGCAAGAAAAGGAAAAGAATCTATCCTTTTCTAGAACAAGAAGCACGAGCTCGGACAAAGAATAGGATGTTCAAGCAAGCTAAGAAAGCTGAACAATTATTTAAAAATGCAAAAAAATCGACAAAGACAAGGATTAATGTCAAGGGTCTCACAAGTGTATCTGTTATTGAAATGTTGCCTGGGTTAGACCTAAGTACATGTTTCTTCCCAGAATGCCTGCATGCTCTTTGCTTGGGTGGTACAAGAACGATTGTGGGAGTTCAGGTAAACACTACATTCAAGGGTTCTTTCAAAGGCCATTTGGATTATATAAACGATCAGTTGAAGAGTATACGCCCGCCTAACATAGTTCAACGCATTCCTCAAAACATTACAAATTGGAGACGAATGAAAGGGCACGAATTGCTCGACTGGCTCCTCATCTACTCCACACCTATACTTCAAGAAGTACTAAAGGACCGACAAGAATATTTTCAGCATTGGATTTTGTTGGTGATCTCAACTCACACTCTATTCAAGAGGCAAATCAAAGTCGATGAAGTAAAGCAAGCCAAAATCCTACTGAATATGTTCGGACGTGATATCGAATCATTGTACGGCGACCGTTTGCTCACGTACTACATGCATCAATTGACCAAGCATCTCGCTGACTACGTGGAAAAGTGGGGCCCAGCTTGGGCGAACTCTGCTTTTCCTTACGAGAGTTTCAATTCGTTCTTAGCAAGCTTCATTCACGGTACAAATAATGTCAACCAAGAATTGGTCAACAACATTAGAATCTATGAAGGACACTTGGCTCTCAAGAGCAAATTTGTCGAACCAGTTTTGCCAAAAGAGCTCGAATTCAGGTTCAAGATGCTTGGCCGACCCATCGATTTAGAAGCCGCTGATGTCACAAATGGCTTTCTACAGGAGATTGTTGATTCTACCAACGCACTCAACAACGTGAAAGTACACAGCAGGGCAGAAATCAATGGTATCAAGTATACCTCTAAATTGCACAAGGAATTGAAGACAGATACGTCATATGTGCATATCGTGAAGAAAGACTCCGAGGAAATGTATTGTATCGTTGAATCATTTATCAATCGATCAGAGACTAACTTCCTACACTTGAGGATCCTTCAAATTAAGCATCATGAGATGATAGTCCACGAGGAGAGCAAGGTGGCTGTGACTCACATTCTCCCGTTCGAAGAGTCATCAAGCGAAGACCTCCTCAGGGTCACTGAGATCAGTTCAATCAATCCACTGATAAAAGTAGGCAAATTCATATGCGAGATGCCTAATCATCTAAGGAAGGTCCTTTAATCTACTCTGATTGGGGCGAGGATGTAAGTGAAGCTTGATGGATCATGTAGCATTGAACGGAATGAGTCTCACTGTAAATATTCTAGTTTTCAGGGCGGAATGAAATTTGACCAATATCAATCTAGATTCAGCATTTTGAGGAGGAGTAATCGATCTCTTCCAAAGTATAATCTAAACATTGATGGCGAAGCTACTCAACTCTCCGTTAATGTGACCACGTTAAGTTACATTGGGTTTAGAGGTGAAGGAAATTGAATGTCACATTTTATCGTTTCATATTTGAGAGAGGAAAAGAGAGGGCTAATATGATAGATGACGACTTTTACGCTCGTCACTTTTGTGATATTTCTCATAAATTCCAGGTGTGAATCCACACGGATGTCTGAACCCTCAAATTCTTTGCTATAAACGTCTGAGGAAGAATAATACCACTAAGTGCGGTAAGTTGACATAGATCATTTTAAGCGAATCGGGATATGAATTCATGGGATATTGATAATACTTCATTCAATAGTCCTTTGCCAAATTTATGAGCGTATGAATTTTCTTCGTGGTGACTTCAAAATTTCGCATGAATCATTTCCAATAATTGCCGATATGCTGAATTCAATGCACGATCGATAAATTGTTGATGATAGAGTATGCTTTTGCAAAAAATTGTATAGTAATTTCCAAACATTCGCTCCTTTCAATTATGTGAGGAGAAACGTCTTGTGTAACTCGTTTTTGTACCTCCGGTCACGCTAACCCCTTCTTATCCTGTGCTGCCTAACCCACATTCATTTTGCACTTTGATGCGTCAAATTGCTCCCACAATTAGGTTTTATACACGAAGGAGGCTCTGATTGCAGAATAAATCTTCACACTAGACTTGAAACGCCCATTTTCTAGAGTTTTCCACTTTTATACGAAACTGAAAATAAATTCATCTTCTCTACGTCTTTTGAGGGTGTAAATCGCAAGGCATCCTGCATTTTACACCCTAAAAGAATTTTCTGATATTTGTCACCATACTCCTCTCTATTATATTGTCGGAATGCATTATCTTACAAGGATTTTTGTTGGAACAGATCCAAGACCCTTATTTACTTTGAATTCTTATTTGAACGTGCGATTCGTCGCAAAGCTATTCACCAAGTTGAATCAGACCTTGTACAGTTTCTACATGAGTTGTGCGAGACTGGAAAAACGAAACCATCACTTATAATAACCTTATTTTCGACCAGAATTCAGCACACAAACAAGTTTTCTTTGATAAGAACACCACTTGCATCTATGTCATTGCTTGAATCAATTTTCTGATCTGATTATCCATCCGTCTGCATAATAACGAAATCAGCACAGTCTGACATGCGCAATAGCTTGACTCCATTTCGAAAGGATTCGGATCAGTCCGTCACTTTTTAAATTGATAATTCTTTAAAAGGGACTCATTCGTTGATTTTCAGTAATGTGATAATGGACCTCATTAATTTCTTTCTTGAAGATTAATCTCCAACGCATCAACTGCTCCGTCGACTTTGTGTCTGGAAGTCTGTGTGATAGACGAGTGGGTGTTACAAATAGATATTGAAAATGAAGAAAAGTACGAAGAAACAGACTTCTGCTTCAGCCTCCAAACCTGATTCGCAGGTCATTAACCAATTTTCAAACGATCAGGTAATCCATTAAGTTCAATTTATTCGGAGAATAGGACGTAATAGCCTATATTCTTGATTATTAGGATAAGAGCTTGAGAAAAGCGCAGATAGCTCTTAACCAAAGGACGAGAGGGCTAGTTTTTGATAATTCAGCAGATGACAGTCATGATGAATCTCATTACAGTCTTTCACAGTCCGAAAGCAGTGATGACGAAATTCAAAACCCAATGGCCAAAAAGCGTAGGCTGGATGAGTCTCAAGATGGAAAAGAAAGAGACATAGCTGCTCTCATCATGTTGAGACCTACGATCGCGAATTCTGATCAATCCCATCCATCAAGTGATTCAGCGATGAAATGTTCAACGCAAGACAACAATCGTGTTGATGGTGAGTTGATTCGACATGGCTCTGATCCGTCTGATCCGCTTATAGCTAGTTGAGGTTAAGAAAAGTTTCACTCAAAAATTTCAATGTGAATTTTCATACGGAATATTCAATCTTAGCTAGCTCCGCCTTGCGCGCGGACTGAATTTGATCGGATCTAGTCACAAACCAAAGTCTATCGCGATAATCTAATCAGCCTGACTTTGTTCATTTGACCAGTTCTGCCCACTCAAAAAGATCCAGCAACCAGCTCTTTAAAAAAAAACGGACTCAAAAGGGGTCAAAAAGAGAACAGAGACGCTTCAAGGTTGGCCTCAAACGAGGCTGGACGCGGACGCAACCCCTCGTACAATCATGAGCAACTTTTCGGACAGGGCTGTGGCGTGCAGGTGAGTACATGAGGAAGCTGTTCTACGCTGTTAATTCCTCCGCAAGAACCAGTGCGTCAAATTAGTTCGCCTAAAACGAAACATTAATCTTATAGAAATAGAAGCACTCCGTGCTGGCTCGAGACTGTCAAGACCTAAAAATTTTCTGCAATCAATATGACATAAATGGTTTTGCTCGGAAAAAATAGAATATTCATTGTGATCATATTTCTTCCATCTAAATGTACGAATAATTTCAAATCTATTGCTTCTTAGGAAAGTGCACGAAACGAGTTTGTTTTGCTCTGCCATAACGGTAGTTATGGCATATAACTGAGCGGCTAACATTAGAGAGCTGTATAGAGAACATAACGTTCTCTACACAGCTCTTCACAGGGAGCGGGAATTCATTGAGTCACGTGTCTTCGAATGATTTTCGATTCATCGACCTCGTGTCTTTGAGCCACATCACAAATTTCCTGAGCTCTTACTTGAGCATACAAAATTTTGATTTCATGTTCAAGGCTCATGACTTTCGTCGCTTTCTTCGCAGGAAAGTGCCTCAATGATTCACTTTTTACTTTAAAGCAGCGTGGTAATTGAAACAATTTTCATCTCGGACGACTTGAAACTTTGTGATTTGAGATACAGTACCGTGCAAAAATTCCTGAACGGGGGTATGAAATCCTCTCTTGCAAAAACGTCGATTGCTCAAGCCCAGATCAACGTAGAGGGATTTTGAAAAAAGCATCTTAAAGATGAGAAAAAATGCTAACTTTTTATGGTCTTCGATTTTTCTTTCAGCCCTTTTTGGTACCTCAAATAACTGATGCAATTTCAAGGATTTCGAGAAAAAAAACCGTTTTACTCTATCGGCTGTAATTTGGACGCGGATAAAGATAGAACAATTTTGCAAAAAGCATCTTGAAGAGTGGAAATAATGCCATTTGCAATGATTTTTCGATTACTTTTTACGTCGTGTGAATAAGACTGTGAGAGCTCTCAAAGTAGCCAGATTCTCGGATTTTCAAAATGGAATACGTGTAAAAACAGCAAAAAACGGCAAAAAACAACGGTTTTGGCTACTTTGAGAGCTCTCACACTCTTATTCACACGACGTAAAAAATAATCGAAAAATCATTGCAAATGGCATTTTTTCCGCTCTTCAAGATGCTTTTTGCAAAATTGTTCTATCTTTATCCGCGTCCAAATTACAGCCGATAGAGTAAAAACGTTTTTTTTTTCTCGAAATCCTTGAAATTACATCAGCTATTTGAGGTACCAAAAAGGGCTGAGAGAAAAATTAAAATCATAAGAAGTTAGCATTTTTTCTCATCTCCAAGATGCTTTTTTCAAAATTCCTCTACGTTTTTTTTTTCTTTATTTATTTAAAGACGCTTTTTGGAGCACACTAGGTGCTATTTAGCGTCCAAATTCCTCTACGTTAACCTGGGCTCGAGTAATCGACGTTTTTGCAAGAGAGGATTTCAAACCCCCGTTCAGGAATTTTTGCACGGTACTGTATGTCGAGAGTTTTATTAACAACACGATATGAAACAATCTGAATATCATCGTTGGTCACGATAGCATCGAATCATTACCATGTTCGGAAATTCATCGACCGATCCGCGATTTGGATCCACCTATGAACGTGGAATTCTGTCCGCGTAGAATGGATAATGGTATCAAGCATAGAACCACGCAAGAATGAAATCGCGCAAAATCAAATCGCGTAAAATGAGTTCTGCATGTAAATATATCAACTGAGATGGTGGTCTCATATCACAATCGTGATATTTTGGGAAACTGGATTAATACGAATTTATTGTTTGTGAACATCAGCCTCTTAATTATATTTCTTGCCGCAGATGCATCCTATTGGTGACGGGGTATTGTGTAAAGTTGATATTGTAAGAACAGCAATTAAAGCCCAAAACGCTCGAGAATGTTCGAGACAGCTTCTGACTGGAGTCTTTAAACTTGGTGCTATACTGAATTGCTCTCTGAATGGTCGAAACAAATCAGGCCCCTTCGTTGAGACTCCACAACAAAAATTCCTAAGTGGTCGGGCAATTCAAGCAATAGTGTGTAGGTATCTGGATTACAGGTCAGAGAAAATTTGAATATCTATCTTGACCAATTTTATCCTTTTCAGCATATGCTCAAAAACAGGCGAGAAAACGGAACTGGCCCACAATGACAGAAGTTGTAATAAGACGTGGTATTTCGAAAAAACTGTGGCAAATTCGGGATTCCTTGAAAAAATCACTCCGTAATAACAAGACTTTTATATATGGCGGTGAAAAATATGATGTCCGTGAAGATTCAAATTGATACTCTGACGATGGATATTCATCTGCGTACAGTAACTCACCGAAAATTTGATATAATGTTTGATCACTGGAATATAGCTCAAATTTGATGAAGTTTTCATCATTTTCCTCTTTGTTTCACTTGCAATTATTACAAAACTCAATATAATTCGTCCTGTTGCTGCGTATGTCGGCCGTATTCATATAGTCTTCTTCAATCGCTTATTTAGGATTTACTGTCAAACAGTAGAAAAATCAAAACTGGCCGCGAATATGGCTATTTGAAATATCAAACTTGTGGAGATTCGAGATATCACATTCTAACGACGTATCTTAGTTTAAACTTATTCAATTTGTAAACGATTAGTATATAAGAATAAAGTCCCTGACTCGTTTCTTCTTGATAAGATAAGAGATATCTCATTTATTTATCCGCCATTCCGTTCCCAATTTCTTTCTTTTATATCTTCTTCAAGGGCGCTATCGCGTGGCAACCTGTTGCCCCCGAGAGGCGTGGTCCCGCGGGATCGCGTCCCTCAGAGGGACGTGGTCCCGCGGGATCGTGTCCCCCCAGGGGGACTTGGTCCCGCGGGATCGTGTCCCCCCATGGGGACGTGATCCCGCGGGGTCACGTCCCTCCGGGGGGACGTGGTCCCGCGGGACCACGTCCTTTTCATTTTTACACGGGAAGTACATTGTTTATTTTCCATCATTGTTTCAGTCCTACTTGGGCTTGAACTTCCAGTCAAACTCTTCGGATGAAAATTTCAGCTCCTTAATATTGAAATCCACTCCACGGAATTTAGAGTGTTTTCCACAAACCTTGCGCTGGGATAATATTAATCTAATCGTAATTCTTTCGCATCTTCCTCGAAGTGGGATCAACATTCAGAAAAATGGTAGTTCATTGGATCCCTCAACGCCCAAGTCCCTCATATTTCCGAAAATGGCCTTTGAGGAAACCGACTTTAAAATTTGCTGCAATCATGTCAGGGTGGATAATCTACGGGAATCCGTTTCATTCGTCAATCATTTACTCATTCCTCCCCTTTTCCCTAAACTATTAACTCGGATTTACAAACGTGCCAAATCTCAGATAGACCGATTTTTTTTTGTAATTTCCCATAGCATGTAGAGTATTCTTCACCGTCAGCTCTAATGATTTTTCATGCATTCAAATCACAAGATTGTCGACCTATCACGACCATAGAAGAAGTTTGTGAAATAATTTGATCAAAGTGTTTTAAGTACAATCAAAGGGGCTTTTCGACTTCGGTTTATAAACGGCCTAAGGCGTTCTTCCTATACTGAATGTTCCCTCAATTACATATTTTCATCTGCGGTAACTTTTGCATCATTTTGACACTCAAACATCTTGCTATGCAGGTGATGGCAGCGATTGTAAGACTCCACGATGACATACAAAATTCTTACGCAGTCTGAAAGGTTTGCCGCTGCAGGTGATGAGCTACTGACAGCACGCCACCGCCCAATTGTGCAATTGCGCGTGTCTCGGGAATGCGTGCGACAAGCCCATAAGTATAATAATATAAACTCTTTTTTAAGATTCTCGCTGAAATGTGAGTACTCGTTTCCCATTGTCTTTCTATAGGTTTGCATGTAAATTCTGCTGTGTACTATATCTATACGTTTGGTGATAAGTGAATGCTTCGTGACTACTATAGTAATGGTAAACAGGTAAGTATCTCACTCTCAACTTGCATTTTCAGCTTTTACACGGCGGCGGCGGTATACTCATTACCTTGCCCCAAGCGCGATATGAAGCCACATACAAGTGATGCGTCATTTGCATGTCCTATACGATTATTACAGCACAAGTGTTGGTATTTCCTTCAGGCGTATGTACCTCATAGTATATTGCTACATTGAGTAACTGAGTTTTGCAAATCTCGCTCATCTTGCAGAATTCTTTTTAAACATCATTATCAGAGCTCAGTTTAAATTAAATTGTCCAAAATAACAAATATAAAATTCCCCTCCGTCGTTTCTGAGCGCCCGGAAACTGAAATCTTGTCAATTATTGCTCAAGATTGTGAGAGGAGAACCAAATAATTGTAAGATCAGAGTACTGTGAGAGGAAATTATACTGGTCACTATCGACGAACGATTTCTTCTCAAAAATTACCTCAATCAATTGATGAGAGTAGAATAGATTGATGTGCAACTGGTGGAAGAGATGGAATAAGTGAAACTTATCGATAATTTATTCACTGTTGGTGTATCAAAATATTTACGACTGATTCCAGTTGAAATGGGGCAGCCAAAAATTATCAAAAACAAAAAGTTCTGAATGGACAGCGACCCTAGTCCTTCGATCAACTCCTTGCTCGGAATACACGATTACAAGGCCTTCGCAGAACAGATATGGAATATTCTCATGATAATTACACGTCTCAAGTTGCATGAACGCAATGCATTCAACTCTAACTCATGAGTATTCATAAATAAGTTGACAACATCTACAATATTACCATGATTTCTGTCATTTTTGCGATGTTTTTATACTCTCAGCCTTACATCATTTTTCTGTAAAATGAATGATGAACTTAGTTTATTTGATTTCAGCAGTGATGAATATGCCTGTATTCTGAACCAGACCTGGGTAATAATCAGCGCGTAACTCCACTACATCGGATTTATCACGAATCTTTCCTTGAATCTGAATAAAATTTTCAATGTTTCCAAGTTTCAAATGGTGTAAATTTTGTAAGTTGGCCTTTGCAAGCTGATTAATCAGCAGATCTGCGGATTTCACATGGCTCGATATCGAATCACTCCGATTCAAACTATGTACTTCTAAGGCACCTCTACTGCGAGGTTGTCACACGGAAAAAAATAGTTTGTTAGATGCACAAACGTGTGTTTGTAAAATTTGTATTTGTTGGATTAACAAACTAATTTGTTAGTTTTACAAACTAGTTTGTAAGATTTACAAACTACTAATTTGTAAACTAACAGATGTGTGTTCTCCGTTACCCAAGTGCAGATTTATACTGGTACTCGCGGCAATTATCGATGAACCTAGTTCACAATGAGAGATTTTTCAATAGTTTCCATCGCACGGTACCTCATCGAGTTGACGTTCACAAATGTATAATATGATAATACGTCGGTCAAACGCCGTATGCCGCGGGAAATACGGCGCGAAAAAATTTACCGTGAGTACGGAAATCCGCAAAATAATTTTTGAGTTTGTGAAAACCAATCTTTACAAACACTTTACAAACTTAGTTTGTAAATTCAACAAATACAAACTTTACAAACAGGTGTTTGTTTTGCCAGTTTGTATTTGTTGGTACAACAAACTAGTTTGTTGGACCAACAAACTATTTTTTTCCGTGCACTTGAAAGGTTTTAATGGAAAAAGAATGATTTAAAATAAGAACATACGGAAAAATTTGATTCTTCGCTTGGTGTTGCTGCATTTCTCCTATCAAATTTTTTCGTTTGTTCTCATTTCAAATTATTTCTTTCCATCAAAATCCTTTCAAGTTGCTACTCCCTAGTGAGGGGGCGCCTCACTAGGGAGTAGCCTCGGAAAATGCCGGCTGATACGGCCAGTTTTCCGGCAAATGCGCGTTACTGCGAGAGACCCACCACGGGTGCAAGTAGACAGGAGTATCCAAGAGTAGCCTCGCTGAGATTAGAAAGAGTAGCATTTGTGGGGCCATAATCTACTCCAAACTACTTTACCGCCACTGGAAGCTACTTCTGGCTACTCTGGGGCTTGTATTGCGAACCCAACAAACGACCAATAGTAGTCAAATAGTAACTCGGAGTAGCCACGAGTGGTCCATACAGGGTGAGACTAGTTGGAAGTAGCCGATGTTAGCTGGCATTGGAACCCAGCGCAGGACAGCGACTCCCTCATCCTGTACGGACCACTCGTGGCTACTTCAAGCTACTATTTGACTACTGTCAGTCGCTTGTTGGGTCCGCAACACAAGCTCCACAGTAGCCAGAAGTAGCTTCCAGCGGCGGTAGAGTAGTTTGGAGTAGAAAATGGGCCCACAAATGCTTTTCTTTCAAATCTCAGCAAAGCCACTCTTGGCTACTTCTGTCTATTTGCACCTGTGGTGGGTCTCTCGCAGTAGCGTGCATTTGCCGCAAAACTAGCCGTATTAGCCGGCATTTGCCACGGTTACTCCCTATCGAGCCGCCCCTGGAAATCAGCATGATCTGCTAATCAATTATGGCTCGCAAAGGCCAACTTACAATATTCACATCATTTGAAATTCCCGCGAGCAAGAAAGTCACGATCACCCATACCGATCGAGTGATGATTTAATCCAAATGTTTCAAGATTCTATCAGTTAGTAATAATGATCGATTGGGATGACCATTGCTCTATACTATTCGAGTCGTATACTAAAAAATTAGTCGTTTTGAAACATTCTTCCATCGCCAAAATGCAAGTCGAGCGCGTGAGAGGCATTTCAATAACCGGAGATGGAATGAGAAGTCAAACTTGTTTCGAGTCTACTTTTGATGAGAGTTCGGATAACCTAAGGCGCGCACTGTGCCGTATCTTCGATGATTATCCTTCGACTGTCTGTAACTACACTGTATAATCTGTCGGATTAATTATTGTGCATGATTTCGGCGGAGCAGGCAGAGTCATTTTCGTCTTAGTCATCAACAATTAACCAACGATAGCGATGTCTCAGCGTCCATCATTTCACTGTGGCAATGAATCACCGGAGATGAATCAACATCCACGTGAGTGCATTACTCGCATACAACAAAATATTCCTTATTCTTCAAGACTTTGAACTTGTACGTATTTGACCGTCAATATATTTTGGGATTTTCAAGGAATAACCCTTCTAATGGTTTCGATATTTATTGAAGTATTAAAATCTTGGATCAGTCATCTCGGGTCGATTTTTTACCATTTTTGATGAAACTGAAAACGGCAAATATGTGATCTCCGTTAAGCCACCAATTATAATATCCTCCATACGAATCAGGTACACTTTGACTCATTCTGAAGGTCTTGGGATGAGATTTTAAGTAGAAAAGTAATGGTTGAGGAATGTCATTGAGCACCCTCAATCGGGATGAAGGGGACAATTTGGGCACACCTCAATGTTAGGTTCGAATATTTTACAGCTTTGATATCCGTATTTTGTACAAAAAATCGCTCCAAACCAGTCTACAAATGGGTTTTGCAGATATTACGACCAAAGATTGAATGAGTCACAAATACATTAAAATTTGTCTAAGAGAAAACTTGAACGCCAGTTCTAAATTGTGATCATTTTTTGGCCAAAGACTGGCCAAGTCTAACCTAATTGCATTGTCACTATATCTATATATTGCATGGGTAGCCAAAAAAATTTGTCACATTTCTACCAGGGGACTAGATGCAAAATCGTCCGCAGGTATTACAGCGAACATTGTGGAATTATTACTCGTGAATTGAATATTAATCAATGGTGCTATCGACCAGAAAAGGATCGAGGAGCAACAAATCTTGAGTTTCTGGCTCATTGACCCAGGAAACTGTGTGTGAGTCACGATAATGATGAATCCTGGCATGTGAGTGTATTAGAGTAAACTCCTAGGATACATCCAATCTCGTTTGTTGAACATGTGCCAAGGATATGGAATAGCATGGCACGAGGTAAGTTAGTGCATGCAACTCACTCACTCACTTTCTTCAACCTATTATATTAAAATTCGTGGCATAATCAACAAGTGCCCGGTTCTGAGTTTGCACTTAAGGGCAACTTCAGTTGGTACACTCATCTTATGAGTGACCTCAATATTCCATACAAAAAAAAGGTGGATTAGTTATACATGATTCTGAGACGGCGTTATTTCATTATTAAAAAAATCATGGTCGAGTTTCATGTCGCAAGCTTCCTCAGAGATATCAGGGTGATGGTTCCCGTAACGCGCACTGACCTTCCCATCTCACACAATCTAACATCCTCTCCTTCTGAGAATAATTATTCTCGTCTAGTAACCACACTCTCACGACTCAAGACATTCTATCCATATTTTATCTTTCATTAGCTGTGTCACCTTTTCACACTTTCCGTTCATCCACCTCTGATTTACAATCCATTGCTTGCAAATAGTTATTGCTGCATTTTCCAATGTTCTGATGCAAATAAGAAACAGTGGCTTTGACAAGTCATCGTAAAATCTTCAATTTCACTTTTCGAGTTGTAAACACCCATGTACATATATCTAGTCTCATACACATTGTTTTCAGAGACTCTTAACCTGAGATAAGCTCTTAACCTGGATTATGTGTGAGTACAAAAAGCTTGAAACACATGTCCAGTGATAAATGAATGAAATGAATACTGATTATTGCACTCTTGCAATGAAACATCGCTTACGTTTCTTTGTTGTCATTTCGTACACTTGAAATATACTCGCATCACTAGCACATACGTACATGCTGATGTCTCCTCAACGCAAATAAGTTGATTCACTCAGCGAGCCATATGTTTCTTTATACACGTGGAAAAACCAGCGTCACAAGGTGCGATGCATAATGCGTAATGTAATAGCAATGAAATCGTTTCGATGAGATAGAGTGGATTATGTCACGCACAAGAAGATGAGTTAATTTTGTTACCTCGTTCGCATACAATCGGGTACTTTGACGTATTACAAGATTGCACTTAAGGAAAATTTATGATAGTCTTGATAAAATGCTAAGGAATGGAGATATCAGCGGATGTTTGCCTACTGTATTTCGAAAAGTATCAAAGTTACATCAAGTAACCAGAAATAAGCAGCATTTTCATCGAGGAGAGGAGTAACCCTAAATTTGACGAGTTATTCGAGTGATCTTAGGCCACAGAAACTGTGATTTACTTCTGAATAAAAAATGGAACCTGGTTGGATTTGTGTGAAATTTGATTTGATTGGTGTGATTTTAAATCACTCGAAACAATCCATTTTTGCATATTCAGACATGACGAGCACAACAAAAATGTCCGTCAAGATCTGCTGTTGCGTATATTTAAGATCTTGTCAAGAGCGAATTGGGCGCAGGTTCGGTACACTTACCTTATTCTATAATCAAACTAACTCAACAAAACTGCGTTCTAAGTCCTGGTAGTGCATTTATCAAAGATCTCAAGTGAAGAAAAATCGAGCACTGGGAGCAAATTGCGCAGTCAAAACCGGGTAAAGTAAAAAGTGTGCAATATTCCACCAGTGTTTGGATGCAATGATACTGCACGATGCTTTTCACAACTTTGACTAGAATGCAGATATTAACGGTGGTAACGTCAGTGTCATAAGTCGCAACCCTGTCATTGCCATTTATCTCGACTGCGTCCACAGTCCCGATGAGCATCACGTGTATGATGTCGGCATTGATTTATCGACCGTTAACGCTGATTCAGACGACCAAAATACTTGTAACTTTGATTCTGGCATAACCGTTGGCTTGGCAGCCCCATTGCTACAATGCCAGAAGCGTAACGAGAGTGTTCCATGATGTATGAAAAGTGTTGAGCCAATAAGAATCCATAGTCCGAGGGAAAAGCTCAGCGAGGCCAAGTCAGGCACGGCATTGTCACAGTTTTTTCTAAGGAATTATTGTCGTGACGAAAAATAAACTCGCAACATGCCAAACAGGTGTCCAGAGTGGAAGAGTTGCCCAAATCCAGGGATGTAATATAGAAAGAAAATTCAAAAAATTCCCAGTGATTCTTCGAGAGAACCAATTATTCAGTATAATCCTCGAACTGCAAGAGGTAACACCCAATCCTGAATTGGCAATGATTTAAACAGCCAACGAATTAGATGAATGAGTCCGAGGATCAAGAGGTTTTAGGAAGCTATGAATGATTTGAGCCACAATAACGGAACAAAAAATTCTTTTACATTATGATGGTTAGTTTTGAGCTTGCTTCACCATTGGTGGCGCAGAACTCTCAAAGACCGCTATGGATCTCGTGAGCTTGAAACTTGAACGGAAACCTTTCTATCCATTCAAGAATATCCATTCTCCAGAATAATATGTGACATGAGGAAATTATCCACAAAGAATCTTGCAACATGATATCTCAACACGAAAAGCAATACATCCACCTTATTTTGAATATTTTTTAGAGTACATTCATGTCAAAATTAGATCAGTATCCCTCGACGGTAATGACATACTTGGAAATCGAGCCCACAAAATATTAGTGCTCATAGTTCTACACGTGTACCACTTACCAAAAGAATAAATTCCAAGTGGAGTACATTATTGTGTTAAGATTCCAGCGAAATACTTGTGGAAGATTATATTGAAGTGAATAATCCTGGTAAAGAGACCCAGCAAAGGATGAAAAACTAACCTCAAATAGTATCACATGGGTTCACGTTCACGGTGCACAGCGAGAAATCAAAACAAAGTTTTGGTCACTAGAAGCCATCCAAAAGCATAGGCGCTATAAATACCAAGAATTTGCTTCGATTTCTCGCTATCCGGCGAGCAACTACATGTATGTGGCAATCTTCCCCGCGGAGAACTTTTACAAAGAGGTAATATTTGAAGAAAATTGTAATGTCGAATTAATATATGTGTCCGTATATCTTACAATGATCATTCTTAGGGAAGGCTATTCATCCGTGATCGAGGTGGTGGTCAATTATGGGAACATCTATCTGAGAGTAGAGAAATCATGTGGTCAAGGTACCCTGATGGGAAGCTAGGTGCTCAAAATATACCAACCAGAAGTCTAAAAAATGTGCGTATGAATGCACTGCACAATAACTGTGAAATATTATCACGCCAACCAAACAGCCTCCTTATCTAGCGAAGCTTTTTCGTCAAAGAATTGACGCTCCAAACCTTCGTGTATCCACCAGGCACACAGATCTTCCTCGGCTATAACCCCTTGCACAGATCTTTCTCGGCTCAACCCCTTGCACAAATACCTTGGAAGATTCTCCGTATATCATAGCATTTTGTCTCACCAATTCAAATTGCTCTGATGTGGTTTTCGCACCTCAATTCTCAGATGATTATTAAGTCTTTCGTTCACAATAATCTTCTGGACGATAATATTTCAAATTGGCAAGAATTATCAAGAAGGAATGGCTCTGCATTCGATTTCTTGCTGGAAGAAAGTTCTCCTTCAGGACTTTGTAAATGCTCATGGAATGTTGGGTTGACTGATCATAACTCATCTCACTGGCGTATAATGCACTCTTATTAACCTAAGCGAATCATCATTGTTGGGTAGGCTAGGAAGAGTAAATCGTCAATACTTCCAACATTGACATGAAACTCCTGAATTTATATCATTTACATTCTCGTTTTATTATGACTTCATCTTGAGAAATTCTGTGAATTTTGTTTATCAAATTGATCACTCATCAGCTACTTTTTTCAACAGCCATAATCATACGTATGTTGATATAAAGCAAACTCATTCCTGTTTAACTCTCATCGGGGCTGAATAGGGTCATACCCCAAAGCCTCAAAGAATGTTTGATCAATCAATCAATCAAGACAACCTCGTCACATAATTTCCCATCCCATCCATGGTGGCAGCTGCAGGATCTACTCTCTAAATTGCAAACGCCGTGAGCACATTGTCCTCCGCACGCGTGAACACAAAGAGAGTTTCCGAGATCCTTATTATTCACCGGTACGTAAAAATCATTGCAGGCACATTTTTGTGGTTCAACACATTGTCCGTTCACACAAGCATGATCGCAATGCGCTCTACATTCTGTTGAATTGTTTCTGGAAAATAATTCGTATCCATCCTAGGGGAGAATTCGTTTTGAGTTGAGATTCATTGGAATCGGTTAGAAAAATCTGAGGACCTTACGGCACATGAATCGCAGACTGAATCTGTATCCTTACAGAATCCGTGTTCGCATTCGCATTTCACAATGCAAGTCGAATTCACATCAGAAGAATCCCGTTTCACATAACCATCGATACAGGTACACTCGTTAGGTGCGGTACATTTTGCATTGATACATGGATTGTTGCAGATGGGTTCACACGTATTCTTTTCACCTAACTGATAACCATCGGAACACGAACAAACATCTGGAGCCGAACAAACCTGCACATACAAAGACGGGTTGATAGTTTCATATGAGTTAACTATTTTGGTTGATCCATTCCCGCTAACTTCAAGGTTCTACTAACAAACAAGGTTACAAACACAAGAACCTTGGATGAATCGACAAGTTCGAAGACTCGCTTTTCCACTTTTGAACATACCAAAAGATTGAACTCTGTCTTGGTGCTACTAAATAAACTCCCTCGGGTTATGAGCTTCACTGACCTTAATGCGATGCAGTCACCGTGCACGCTGGAAGTTATTCGCACTTTTGTCCAATTCTCATGCGATTTGGGCGAAACGACGAGGAGACGAGTGTTTATTATCATCTAACTTGAGTTCGTCCTCTCGTCGTTTCGCCCAAATCGCAAGAGAATCGGAGAAAGATGGAAATGAAAATATGCAGAAATTATAGGTTAGGAGGTGCCTGAGCTCAAGTTATTCGCACTTTTCTCCAGTTCTCTCGAGATTGGAGCCAAACGGCGAGAAGACGAACTCAAGTTAGATGATAATAAGTATTCGTCTTCTCGTTGTTTAGTCCAAATCGCAAGTATATCAGACAAAAGTGCGAATAACTTTCAGCATGCACGGTCCACGGTGACCGCATCGCCTTAATCGAGATTATTTGACATCGGACAGTATAGAATTTTAATAACGCTTCAGTCCGGCTTCCAGGCGATTCAGCATCAAGGTCATCTCGTAGCTTCGCTCTCTGCCGTGGGAATTCCCTATACCTACATCGGGTGGTTTCTCGTACGTGTCTCGGGTGAATTCTGTGTGCGTGAGGCGTTTTCTCGTGGATCTAATCTCGAGCCTGAAGTACTTTAGGCTCACTAATCTCGACCATAAGTACATACCCGTCGCAGCTGCGCACAGCAGACAACAGCAGACAGCACACCTGACCAGCCTGGTATTATGTGTCTCGTTGCCTGTGTTTTGCAAAGAGAATCGTGGCTTCCAGTTGGAAATGAGAGTGTCGATGTCGGGTAAAAGTGTACGTGTTATGAATGTTTTGTGCTCAAATGTGTATACACTCGCATGCTGTGGGTGTTATGCGAAAGATGCAGCTATCTTGTCTGGTTCCGTGACCTCCTCCTTTGACACGACTTTGTTATCCATCAGAATAACTGAAATATGGTTCAGGGCCATGAAAAATGTCGTCTAAAAGCTAGCTAGTCTAAAAACAAATATATGGGTACTGTCGTGATGACGCGAGGGATGTCACATTACAGCGTGTTCCCCCTATTCCAGGTTATGTATTTTCTTGTGCAGGCTCATAGATGTTAAGTGTACTTAGGCCCTTCTTCCAAATCGTAGGGTGTTCAAAGTTCATGATTAACGAGTTCTGTGAGATGATAGATCATGATTCAAAGGTTCAAAAAAGTGAGAGTCCGAAAGAAAGGCCTACGTGCACTTGAGCCTTTTTCCCACCCACCCCACCATTTGTCTAAAATCAAAAATACCGTAGGTTACAATATTTCTGAATTTCTCTAATCATAGCAAATACTAAACCAGGCACTCTTGAAGTAATTTCAAAATTACTAATTTTCTGTGAGTCGTCATTCAACCAAGAATGGAATGGATAAGCACACCGATAACAATTTATGCCGAGCAACACCTCGTCGTGTCCAGAATGCTTTGGTATGTGTTCTTACTTTTCCTTATTTCCCATTTTCTCATTTTCCACGACACAATCGTGGATTTCCGATCTTTGATGCAAAAAAATGGGAAAAAACTTTCGCCGCACCCTGTACGACGTGCTTTACCGCACAAACACCATTCATAGTATTGGAAACCATTTACTGAAAAATTTTCCTCCCCAACCCTCCATGTCTCTGAGATCGCTGTGTACTACTACTCCGTGATCGCTACGTAGAATTTAAAAAAAAAAAAAACGCGATGAAATCGTCAGTTTAAAATTAGTGGTGGTTATATTAGTCATATTAGGGATTTTTGGAAGGGTCACTAATATCACTATCATTAACGTCAAATTTCACAAATGTATCGTGTTTCTCGAGAAATTTTAAGTCGAAATGATGTATACTGATATTTTCACAAGGCCAAAAGAAGCCATGAAAAATCACATCGATCTCAGAGACACGGAGGGTTGGAAAGGCAAATTTTTCAGTAAATGGTTTTCAATGCTATAACTGGCGTTTGCGCGGTAAAGCAGGATATGTCGCACAGGGCGTGGCAAAAGTTTTTTTCCCATTTTTCATATCAAAAATCGAAAATCCACAATCGTATCGTAGAAAATCAAATGTTGGGAAATGAAGAACACCTTAATGAACATTGTTAAAGATATAATTCGCACAGTGAAGCCAGATCCGTTAGCCTAGCACGCTGATTGTTGTGATAGATTGCTGACTGTAGTACATATCTCATTGTGACCATTGATACTCACACCATGAATAGGATCACAGCCATTGAGACAAACAGGTTCACAAATGCGAAACGTTTCGTTCGAAGACAATGAATATCTATCTGGGCAAGAGCACACTTCCGGTGCGATACATTCCTACAAATAACACTTGATATCAACAAATTACATTACAATATAGGCACAAATAACTCAGGATATCACTCACTCCATTGATACACTCTGGCGAACAAATAGGGTTGCAGATATGGGTCACGTTCCCTTTTGTCTCATATCCTGTCGCGCAAACACAAGTTTCCGGTGCTGTACACTCGCCATTGGTACAACCTTGGGTACATTTTGGCTCACACGTGAAGATATCATCATCTTCGTCAACGTAGCCAGGATGACACTTACACAGATTTGGCTCAACACAATCAGAATTGACGCATTCTCTTTCACATACTGGATTGCACACTTCTTCTGGCGCCGTGTCTACTCTTTCCATGGAGGTCCGGTTGTATCCTATGAGACACTTGCATATATGTGGTTCGGAGCAGTACTCCAAATTTGAACAAGTCTCACAAGTAGGCGTACAATGGTATCCGTTAGGTTGCATGTGATAACCGTTGTGACAGGTACACTCATTTGGAGATGTACATACGCCATTGACACACTCGTCCGAACAGACGGGTTCGCAGTCTTCAAGACTATGATTATATTCATAGCCCGAATCACATTTGCATATGTCGGGTTCTGCACAAATACCTTTAGAGCCACATGATTTTTCACATTTTGGAATACACAGGTCACCGTGATCACCGAATTCTGTGTGATTGGAACAGCAAGCCGGTCTCTTGTGCCATGATGTGCGATTCTATGAATCGATGTTGGTAATTATTTTTCAGTACTCTTGCTTCGAAAGCCTGTGGTTTCCGCCCCGATGGTGGGGCAGAAAATCCCGCATTGCCGACCAGGGGAAGAAACGACTGAGCATGCGCATCAGACCTCGGGCTGCGCCCTCTGTCTGCTACAATGCATGCTCCGACGTTTTCTAACCTGTGCGGCGGTGTGGGATTTTGCCCCGAAATCGTGCCGGAAACCACGGAATTTTGATGAAAGTGTACGTCCATCAGCCAGCTATACATTCTGTAGCAGAGTAAAGATAACCGAAAAATTTTTTTGCATTCGGTTCCTTAGTTTGCTTTGATGATACCCTCATAAGTTGCGCCCCGAAATAGTGGATACATTTTTGGTATTAACAAATTGATGCAAAAAATATGGTAAAACGATGATAACTCGAGACCTATCGTAGATACAGGGAAAACATTCAGCTAAAAACTGTGCCGTAGAGTACCAGCTACGAGATTATGTACTAAACATTCAGCTAAAAACTGTGCCGTAGAGTACCAGCTACGAGATTATGTACTCCATTGTGTCGCAAGTGTTATAGTCTAAGCAATAATCATATTTGTTTATAACGAATAGACATAACTCAGTACGTTATCGAATATTCGAGGATATTTTTGCGGAATCGTGAGGACACATCAATCTGAAGAAAATATAAAGATTCTTGATATTTTCACGTAGAATCGTTAGTTTTTCAATTATACATGATTAAATGTTGCAGTACCTCTGCTCACCATTACTATTCCGGGCGCTGAGGTGGGGTCTGAGTGAAAGATCGTGTTTCAGAAGATTTGAAGGTGTATTTTTATGTATTTTGAGGCGTTGAATCGAATTCGCGAAGTCTCCAGCCCGGAAACCTCGGCGTTTTTCATGTAAAATTATGGTTTTTTGCAAAAAAATCGGAAAATATGCATTTTAACGGAAAATTTGTAGAGACCAAAGTTGTAGAACGCAAAATTTCCTATCAAAGAGGTTCGTAAAAGTTTCCCGGAAAACCCAAGCGTGGGGCGAGAAATGCGCGAAAACCGTTACGCGCGTTCAT
The DNA here is from genome assembly GCA_029851415.1 of Eretmocerus hayati. Classification (NCBI taxonomy): domain Eukaryota; kingdom Metazoa; phylum Arthropoda; class Insecta; order Hymenoptera; family Aphelinidae; genus Eretmocerus; species Eretmocerus hayati. The sequence goes on from CM056741.1 coordinate 22,929,008, forward strand.
GAAGGACTTGTATGGGACAGCCGACGCACAGTGGGGCCAAGAAGTTCTTGAATAATTTGCCATTACGTGAATTTGCAACCAATCGAAATATGCGCAAACAGAAGACTTTTGGATGAATAAGAACAACCTCCTGCATCTGCGCATATGTCGATTGGTTGCAAATTCACGTCAAGGCGAATTATTCAAGATCACCTTGGCCCCACCGTGCGACGCAGCGCCACTAAACTCGCAGCCAATTTGGCAGTTGTCAACTTAGGACTAAGCGACCTTGTGCATCTCAAAGAGGATGAAATTCCCTGTGGAATGGTACAGGTCGTATCTCGCTGAGTACGTTTCCAGTGTGAAGTAAGAAAAAAAGGAAAACTACAGATTCTGAGCGTCGCGTGCCGGCCGGCACTCGAGCGGCACTTCTGCTGCGAGAATACCGCTTTGACACACTTATTTTCTTGCTTTTGAGCCATGCTCGAAAGGCTTTGTTCTTCGCGAGATACGGTTTGTACCATTTTGAAGGGTATTTCATCCCCTTCAAGATGCAGTTGGTTGCCTAGCCCTAAATTGACAACTGCCAAATTGGCTGCGAGTTTAGTGGCGCTGCGTCGGCCGTCCCATACAAGCCCTTGATGAACGCGCGGAACGGTTTTTGCGCATTTCCCGCCCCACGCTTGGGTTTTCCGGGAAATTTGTACGGACTTTTTTGATAGGAAATTTTGCGTTCTACAACTTTGGTCTCCACAAATTTTCCGTTAAAATGCATATTTTCCGATTTTTTTGCAAAAAACCATAATTTTACATTAAAAATTGTTAATAACAAAAAACGCCGAGGTTTCCGGGCTGGAGACTTCGCTAATTCGATTCAACGCCTCAGAATACATAAAAATACACCTTCAAATCTTCTAGAAGACGATTTTTTCACTCAGACCCCACCCCAGCGCCCGGAATAGTAATGGTGAGCAGTGGTACTGCAACATTTAATCATGTATAATTGAAAAACTAACGATTCTACGTGAAAATATCAAGAATCTTTATTTTCTTCAAATTGATGTGTCTTCACGATTCCGCAAAAATATCCTCAAATATTCGATAACGCAATGAGTTATGTCTATTTGTTTTAAACAAATATGATTATTGCTCAGACTATAACACTCGCGACACAATGGAGTACATGACCTCGTAGATTGTACTCTACGGCCCAGTTTTTATCTGAAAGTTTTTCCTGTATCTACGATAGGTCTCGAGTTATCATCATTTTACCATATTTTTTGCATTAATTTGTTAATAACAAAAATATATCCACTATTTCGGGGCGCAAACTTATGAGGGTATGATCAGCGCAAGCAAAGGAATCGAATGCAAAAAGAATTTTTTGGTTATCTTGACTTTGCTACAGGATGTATAGCTGGCTGATATACTGGAAAGAACTATACGCACCTCGAGACGAAAGTAACCCATTGCGGCCACGGTTATGCCGCCCTTGCCTGGCGGCTCGTGCGGCAACTCACCCGGGCCGCAATGTGTCACTCTCGGCCCCTCGCGGACGCAGGTCCGTAATATACTATAAATTAAAATTCATCATGGGTAAATTCTGTATTGCAACGTCCGAACAAAAATCATTCAAACTTGCCTCATATCTATAATTCGTTCGCGTTTTCCAGACATACCCCCCTAACCAGTTTCTCGTCTGATATTGTTCTTCATATGGAACTATTCTAGGCTCCGTTTCACTGAAAATCAAATGGTTTTGAGAAACTTTTTTCTCTCTAACATCATTGACATAATTCTCAGCACGTGTAGAGCTCCTCGCACTCTTTATGCACTGCAAAATCAGAAATATCGTAGTGAGCCGATATCTGACTCAAAAGCACAAATATTATACTAAGCACAATTTTCAGCTCCATTACACTCCAGTTTGAATATTGAATGAGACTGACGGTAACATGAACAACGGACATCGAGCGAATCCCTCTTAATACTCGCGATGAATCTTATCATCTCGGAGCGTGGAAAAATTGATCAGCAGGATGTCTCTTACCATCATATACGCAAAGAAGATTTTTTTTCGTTAATGAATCCATCCTTTCAGAACTTGAGTTCTATGTACATAGCACGTAGACACGAATTTATTTATACGTGTACGAGCGCGCAGATCCCCAAACCGCAAGCATATTGTCCGTTATTTGGGCTAGCGCGGCTTTGTGCGTGTTGATAGGAATATGAAGTATGCAAGTGTAGAGACTAAAGCTAGTAGATCACCCACTATTAATTTTGATTCACTTCCCGTGTATTCCTATCCTGTAATGCATGGAAGTTTCAGCATAAGTGCAGTAAAAATTGTCAATAATTGAAATGTCATACGTGATTGTAGTATTCCTGAGTGGAAAATTGCCTGTGTGCATTTGATTTGGAAATGATGGGCCAGAAGGTCAAAAAAATTCATCATTGTCTTTGTTTTACAATCTGAAGAATGATCTTTAGATATCGATAGCCAAGAGTAAGGAGGAACTATCTGAAAACAGAAGGATTGGGAGGACTATACAAAAACATTTGGTTAAAAGGAACTATCTCAAATATTTTGGTTGAAATAAACTATTTAGAAGTTTCTATGAACACAACTGTCCGAAAAATTTTTGTAGAAAAGAACTATCCAAAAACTTGAGAAGTGGAACAAACTATCCAAATAGTACATTTCGATACAAGGGCGTAAAACGTTTTATTCGCGTCCTAGTGATAGGCGAGGGTCGGGATCATCACGAGGATGCGAATAATAGGTTTTACGCCCGTGTATCTAACTATACTTTTCGATAAACTGTGAGTAAAAGTCGACAAACTGTGCGCAAAGTGCACTTTCACGCACAGTGTATCGAAAAATGTGAGATGGAACTATCTGATAATTCGTAATTTCAGAAAAAAAATTATTCATAAATTTTTGGCCAAAAGGAACCATCTAAAACAATTTTCCAAATAGTTATTTTTAACCACAAATTTTCAAATAGTTCCATTTAACCAGAAATTTACAGATAATCCCTTCTGTGACTCTGGCCCATTGAGGATTGTTACTATTTGGTCTATGAGTTTGAGTAGTATCTACAGGTTCAGAAGGGAAGGGACCTTGGAATCTGTGGGTTTGGGTTATCTTTTGACCGTAGTTTCCGTTGTTATGTGGACTATGATCACGTGGCCCATGTAAACTTTCTTGATCAGGACGGGGTCAATCATGTGTTTGGATATTTTCATATCCGTAAGCGAACGTTGAGGTTCTGTCTAGACTCTGCAAAGAATTTCTGAGGTCCTTTAGTGCTATGTTGATTTTCGTATTGACCACGTGAGATATCTGGTCTGGAGGGATTCCGTATTGGTCCGTCAGTCTCTCTTATCATTATTATCGTCTAATACCATGATAATAATATTATTATCATAAAAGTAGTGTGATCGATTATATATTATTCATTTTCTCTCGGCATCATGTCTGAGAGCTGTCAAAAAAAATCCTTGAAATAAAACACCAAAATAGGCACATTAACCACTGTACACATGGCATACACACAAGATATCCACTGATACTTTAGAATCATGGAAGAAGCCACTCTCTCAGAACGAAAAGTCTAAGGTCACTACACAAACGTATACAGAATGGGTAAATCTCGATTGAGTCCAACCAAAAAAGTCCCACTCAAAACAATAGTATAAATAAACTCTCACGCTGAATCTATCTCTCACTCACTCACTTCGTCTTCTTTGCATCGCAGGAATGTCAACGCAACACAGACACAATTAGTCGTGAACTCTAATTTTGTCGGCAAGTCACGCTCTCCTTAAAAGAAGATTCCCATGGTATTCTTATGTCACAATTTAATTCGCGGAGCCCGTAATAGAATGGACTTCTTTCATCTAAATATCATTGCGTATGATATACAAAAGTTATATACAAAGCTGAAACGATGAGATAATGTAAACGATATTATGTATGTGCAACAACCTAGAACATATAGCTTCTTCTCCACACCTCCTACGAGCAAATGCCTTTTTTTATGACCGTAACAGCTGTCGCACATTTCATCTTCACACTGCTACGAATGAGTATTAGCTGTACTACATAATAGCGTGAGAAAAATTTCGATTCGGAGGTCGCGAGGCGATATAGAATGAGCGAGTAATTTTTTGCAAAAATTGTTTGAGAAATCGTTCAAGTACATACGTTTAAACATACATAGACTGGTTTGCATATGTTTAAATTGATCTCGTGCTGGTTGTTTGAGGGCATACGAGTGTGAGGAAAAAAAATCGAACGTCCGCATTGCGGGACATTGATGATCATGTTCGAGTCTTTAATCAGATTGTCAATTGATGGAGGAGTAATTACAAGCTAGTGATGAGGTGTCACGATAGTTTCTTTCGTTTTCTTAGACAAACAAATTAAAGTTATAAGTAGAGTTGCAATTGTTTCTTTAGTGACTCTTCCAGTGAAGTATCTTGAGCCGGAGATCGATGATTGAATGATTACATGAGACTACGATCTATTGTCTATTGAGCTCAAAACTGAGTCATTACTCACTCTTTAGCTCAGTTCTCTTGGGGAAAACTCTTCCGCAATGTGGTTTTCATCAACAATGACATTCTTTTGGTCAAATTGCTATGCAATACCTAGAAATATTTGGTTATTGAGAATTCAATCTATGCAAATAATCAAAATACGAAGGAAAAAGAAACCCCAAAAAATTGTTCAATCAATTCCGCCTCTTTAATCCTAAAAGCAATTATATCATCATGACCGTAGCCAGATAAATCATAACATACAATATTCAATCAAGTTACGAGAGCCCATAAAAAGGTAACGAAACGATTCAGTCAGTAGTAACAGACGAGATTGGTCGGCCAATACGATTCCGATCGCATCAGATGAATTTCAAATCCATACCAGGGTTGAAAAAGGTCACACCAACATTTCCGGGAAAATTGAATCAGCACACTTCTTAATATATGAAATTTTAATCCTTCCAACAGCTTTGATGATCCTCTTGCGGAAATTTCCTTAGATTTTTCGAAATTAGCTGTGACGATCTGATCCTGATGATCTATGAAAATCTACGTAGGTAAATCACAACCACGTGCTCTGAGTCCACAATACATTTAGAAGTATCCAGATATTCGAGGTGAAAGTTGATACCAAGCATTTTTTTTATCTAACACACACAGATGGGTACCGTGTAAGTACTAACACTGGCATTGAATAGATTTATTCATCATCTTTTTCGTGAGTTGCTCCAGATCGAGTGTAAGTCGTGCGTGAAAGTGAGCACAAATCTCTCTCTGACTGCAGGTCAAACGAGAAGATTGGATTCATTCATTCAAGCAAAGTCGTCTGCTCATCCATAACATGTTACAAGAATAAAGTAGTGCCAACGCTTTCTTTAGAAAATTGAATTTTGACATGTTTCTCCCTCATCGTTGATTGTTTGTGCGATACGAGGAAAGCATATCTAAGTATCACTTACAAAGCATCTCCTGAACATATTCAGAGCCTTGAAAAATACCTATCTTTGAGTATCGTATCGTCATCCCCAACGAAGAAATATACATCCCCATTTGAATATACCTGCAGAGAACAACGGAGAGAGTTGAATTCTTCTTCTTCGAGGGCGACGATATAGAATATAGTCGGTTTCATTGTGCAAAACTGCAGCATTCTTCGATTTTTCTCATATTTAATGAACTAATAACCCATAAAAATGGGTTCCATTCAACCCATCGTAAAAATTGATTGTACCAATTTCAATCGAACTAAGAGCTGCGGGATGAGATTCGAGAAATAGGATCTATGAGAATCATTGAAAGCTTCATCCGCTTGAGATGCTAATAACTCACATTCCTCAGAATTTCGGTAAGAACTGATGAAACTGGTTGTCACAACTTTCTATGATATTGTTCAAGTTATCAAACGACTGAAAGGGAAGTTTTTCAAATTTTTAATTGCACCAATATCTACAGCAGGAAAACGCCGCAGAAGCGCAAGAGATTTTATCACCTTAAAACAGTAATTGGTTAGAATCCCAAAATCCCACGCTAACTTAAAACAGACAGGGATCAGATAGAGTCAAAATTAGCGAAACAACTTCGCCAATTTGTGATCAACGAAGAGGATGAAGAATCATTCCAGAATCGATAGAGATCGTTATACTATCACAAACTCGATAGTACCGCCATCCAACGTCTTACTAGTCAACACAGCTTACGAGACTTGCGTGCAGGTAACATTCACCTGACCGTTCTCGTCCTAACAAATGTATAATAAAAGGAAAGAGTGAAATCTCGTCAAGTCTAGCGCATGGGTATAGAAGTCACCACTGAAGCAATCTCGACGATTGCTTCCACAATACTCGTATGATTTTAGCTCACTCTAACTCATCCCAGAAAATTTTTCAGGAATATCCTACTTGCTGGCACCTTTACATTATGAACCACGTGATTGGATATAGAGTTTGGAAAACTGCTCCGAGGTATTACTATTTTTCATGTGTGGAATCACTCTTGTCTGGTCTATGATTGTGATGACTTTCTGAGATATTGCAATCATTCACACAAATGCCTTAGTTTCATAAGAAATCTGGAAGAATGCTGAGGTAGAAAGAATAATATTCAGAAACTTTGATACCGTCCAATTGGGTAACTTTGGTACAGTGGGTGCAACTTTGGTACATCCCTGAAAAGTGACTTCCAAAGCTGCATTCAGCAGGGTGAATCATTCTATCGCTCTGAAACCTATCCTCCCTTCTTGGCACACACATAAACAATGTGTTAAGCCACCGTAGATCTCGTGTGAATGATTGTGGTTGTTTATTGGAGCTTTTCCCGAATAAACTGATTTAGCAGCGATTCGCGAGTGGTCCAGTTAGTGTCCCTGGCAAGAAGTGTTCTGGAATGGACTACGGATAAATAATAGTACATTTCGACCTTACATATTACCATATTGATGAAACTATCGTTGCAAAGGGATATTTACAGCATTTGGAAACTTAATGAATAAAAAACAGGGGAAAAACCGTGAAAAAGTGTACCAAAGTTACCCCACTCTACGTAAGAAGCATGATAATAGGGTAACTCCAGCACAATTTCCTATGACAGCTTCTAGAAATTTCACCTTGAGTCGAGTGATGGTCTACGAGGTTTTAAAATGTTTCAAACAGCTTGAAATAAGACTTCTGAACGATTAAAATTAGTTTACTCACATGGTGGTGGGTAGAGTTGAAACATTTTGTAATCGACCAAAGTTGCCCCATCCGGGTCTAACTTTGGTCTATTTCTTCAACTGCTTATAGCTCCAGCTCAGACACATGAAGTAGAACTTTGTAGCCCATCAATCGAAAGCTGAGACTGTAAGCTTTAGATTGACTAATAAGACTGGGTGTTGTCAATATATGTTGAAATAGCATGGCTGTGGTGAACTGAGAGGACCTACACTTCAGAGTTGACATCACAGCAATGACAGTGTTTTTTCATGTTCTGAGTGCCATTTTTACTGTGTGTTACTTCATCCGGAGCACGGAATGTATCATCGGAATGATCTACATCCGTTTTCGTGTACAAAAAATTCCGGTGTTGGGAACTTATTTTGTGATTTGGGGCCCAGATTGGATTACACCGGCACACAAAATAAATAAAGTATTTGTACTTTTCACCCCACCTACTTTTCTGCATGTATTTTTTTGGCTCGCTAGAACCGAATCCAAGGTCCGTTTGGCCGGTCCACCTCTTGGTTCTGAGGAAATCGTGGAAAATGAGTGAAAATCGTGGAAATAGTACGAAATCGCGTTGGACTTTGGACAAAATATCTTAATCTGCATATTTTGAGATGTAAACCTGCACTCGAGGGTTTTGGGTATCGCTGATTACGAATACGCTGTCAGGATTCCGATTGTCCTGAATCCAAGATGGCGGATTCAGGATAGTGAAACGGATTTTCCTGGAAACTGCTTGTTTAAGCTCAAAATACTTACCTCGGAGGTTTTTGGGGTCGCTGATCACGGAAATGGGATCAGGAATGCAAAATCCCTCAATTCCCAATGACGAACGCAAGATGGCGGAACGAGATTTTGTAAAAGCTGCTCTTTCGAGTTCAGAAGACGCGTCTCGTGGGTTTTTGGTAGGAGATTCTGATCACGCAAATGGAATCAGAAATGCAAATACCCCAAACCTAAGAGAGCGGACCCAAGATATTGGGAGTTGAACTGGTAAGTTCAGGTCTCGGGACTCTTCTAAAGGATTTTCTGGATCGCTGATATGGTTTTGATTGGAAAAGTTAAGGAGATTTTTACCAGATTCGATCAACGTACATGATATACGTACAATGTACAGGGCAAAAACCATTACATATTTAGACAGTGCTACAAGAGATAATTTCATATAATGAGGATCTTGCCTTTCAATTCAGATAGAAATGAAAGCAATTCTCAGTGAAGTTGCAGATAATTCAAAAATTACAATTGACATCAAAATGAGTCAATTAACATCAACATCCATTCCAATTCAAAGCAATGACATTGGTACTCCAATTCTCAAGGAATAGATTCTCTCAAATCAATATGCATCCTTACTTTGCGGATCTGGAGAAAGGAAGAAACAGTTCTCGGCTGAAAATTTTGAGGCAGAATGAAGGATTCCATAATTTTGAGCAAGAATTCTAGATTAGAATTGAGCATGATCGTGAAGACCTCCAACAAATATTATATATTTGCGTTCTTTACAAGGATCCGGATCCTTTGTCTGCCACTTCATTCCATTGTTCAATTCAGAAATCTTTCGTTTTGACGGAAACATTTATGAAAACTGCATAAATCACATTAAGAGAATGGCTGACTGTACAACCTCGCGCCGCGCTGTTCGCGCGAATACCGTATTTTGGCTGCACCAGCACGATGCCACTAATCTCTTGGTACCCTTAGTTGCATTTGAGATATTTGAATACACCATTTCGATGTGAAATTGACGAGGAATACGATAAAAAATATCAAATTTGAGCTACAAGTCAACCCCAGCACGGGTATAGGTCATTTTCCAAAAAGTCGTTATTACCAAGTGAGGGACATTGTAGAGCTCAAAATTGATATGTTTATCGTATTTCTCATCAAATTTTACGTCAAAATGGGGTATTTGGATATTTTAAGTACAACTAAGGGCACCAAGAGATTAGAGACATAGCGCCGGTGCAGACACACTACGGTATTCGCGCAAACAGCACGGCGCGCGCAGCGCGTCCAGCGCGAGGTTGTAGAGTCAGCCAATGTTAATCGTTCTTGCTCAGTGAAAGGACATCAAATTTTGTGGGATTATTCAAAGTATTCATGAAATATCTTCCCAAGCATGATATATTAATCATCCCACTCATCGTCATTGTCACTGAAATCACTAGAATCTTCACTCTCACTGTACATCTCTTTCAATCGATTTTTTAAGGCTCTTCTGAGTGCTCCAATCAATCCTTCTGTTTCATTTGGAGTGGCTCTAGTGGGTCTTGGTTCATTGGCAATAGGTTTCAACGTAACACCTTGCCGAATTTCGTTTAAAAGAGTGCTTCTGTTTTCAGTTTTGGCAGAAATCGTTACTTCTTTGTCCATTTTCTAAAAATCATTTCACTCGTCAGAATCAGATTCTAAAGAATCATGTACATCATTTTCAACAAGATAAATACTCACTTTGAGCGAAATACCAGATCTAATGGATTCCATAAGCATTGATCTTGGATCTGTAGCTTGTTTTGAACCGTTTTTACCTCTAACATTCAACGTTTCAACGGGGTCTGACCTCAAGCTAGGCATTGGTAGAGGAGTTGGAACATTGGACAATATTTTGTTGGGCTGTTCAGCTGGCATAGAACGTGGAGGAGGATGACGAGGGGGTAATGAGGACGGTGCTACTGCTGATGATGCTGCTGCTGATGCTATCACTGGCGGACGTGGTCTTGGTGGACGAGCTTTGCGTACTGGTGGCACATTTGGAGGTGGTGGAGGAGGGGTTCGATTTCCAGGCTGAACGGTGGTTAAAGGTAGTGCTCTTCTCTGACGATTCTGATGTTGATTAGAATATGATATCATTTCATTGACTTAAGGTAAGTGTGCGTAATGTGACCCCACTACTTCTGTTTAGCTCATAGTTTTGGCTTGCCTGTATTTGTTTCAACGTACTTCATTTCAATCAAAGCTTGTTCTAAGACCTCTAAAATGAACGAAAGTAAGTTCAATTTCCACTAACCAGAGCAGAGCTTCCATAGTTATTGCGAGGAGAGATTTTTACTTGCGACCAGAAGGTGTGCGATTAAAATTAAATCCGCCCCCATGTGGAAAAGAAGCTTACCTCCATGAGATTACGCGTGTTTTTTTTGGCTCGTAGATACGTACTTCAAACTCATTCGCAGCTTGTTCCAGCCCCTTTTCAAATTTTGAGAGTTAAATTAATATATTCTAATGGAGAGGAAAACGAGTTTAAGGAAAGACTATAGGGCAGATTAGGTACACTGAATTTTTTAGTAATATAAGCGTGGTATTTGCTTGAAATCAAATTTTGCAATCTCTCAAATAGCATTCTGAACTTGAGATAAAGACAGAGAAAAAGAGCCAAGGTACATTGCTTACATCAATTAGTTTGGCATAGCTTTTTAGTGGCTAACAGGAACGAAGTTGAAAATACCGAAAACCTTTTTCTTTGTTCTAAGAAATGCGCAGTTCATTGAGGATCCGTCCAAAATGTTCATTCCATCATAATCTAACGTAACAGAACAAAATAAAAATGCAAGGTCTGCGTGTGTGTGTATTTGAGAACTTGATTGGGGGCGTATTAGCCATGGCAAAGACCTAGGCAAAATTACCTTCCCAAAAATGAGAAAGACAAATGGTGTATACTTACAATATCAAAAGTGGTATTTGAGCACACTGGTATTGTTCTATCAGGGACTGGAGCTGGGGATTCTAGTTGTGGCTGTGGTTCTGACACTTGCTTCTGAGTGATTATTTGAGTTACTGGTGAGGGAACTATTTCTTTTTGTATTGCATCCATTCCTCCGTGATTCTTGATAAAGTTGTTAATGAAGTCACGCGTTTCTTCATTCTTGAGATGACTCTTTTTGATTCCTACTCTATTGAAAAAAGCTTTCAGAGTTGGATCCACAATCGTGCAATTATTTATATTTAGTTCAACGTGCTCTACATGCCTGGTGAGGTTTTAATTATTAGTTTTCTGGTGCTGAAATTCAAATATTCTTACTGTAATGGATAGCTGTAGCTGATTACCTGAAGTCAAAAGGAATTCCTATGTCATCTGTAGTCAATTTTTTCTTGATTTCTTGTTTTCTTCTCTTGTTGATTTTAGTCATCGATATATTGGAGATAATTTTGTTCACACTGATTAACATTGATGAAACATTTGGAAAATTATCAGAAGCATTGGGGAGTCTTGAAGATGGGGTACTTATACTCTGATTCCTTGGTGGAGTCACTCCTCTTTGGTTTTCCATTTCTATTTTCAAATGTCTTCCATTGCGGCGTTCTGCTCTCACATTGAGTTCTTCAACGAGGATACTTCTATGAAAAGGAACATCCATCAGTCAACTACGCAATCAATTTTGTGACTTGTACCTATATTTGTTAAAAAGAGCAACATGGGAATGCAGAGCACAAATGTGATCTCTCCACATCTATCCATCAAACATTTTAAAAAATGTTCTCGTTCTCATATCGCACGGTATGAAACATGCAAAGATATCATTATCGATCTTCATTGAAAAGTGAAGCTACAAAGATCTCCCGAGTATTTCATCACTAAATTCAAGTACACGATCCATAAAAGTACACGGTCAATATTGGACTCACCTAAAAACAATTGCATCAGATTTACTGGCAAAATTAAATGCAACCATACAGTTTTCTGCTTCAAAAGTATGAAAATAATCCAGTGGAGCTTTGTACTCTACCGAGTCATAAACTTCATGTTCCCACAGCATGACTCTCTTTTGTATACAATAGAGCCTCAAAAACAAACTACGCTCAGATGTATCTCGAATCAGTGTGATGATCCCTGTACTCCTCTTGATCCATTTATCATGTGGTGGCTCAGTCAGGTACAGCTGAATAACACCAGCAGCAAGGCACTAGAATGACCACAAAAATTACTTGAGCATTATAGTGGAGTCGCTCAGGACTATTTTGGCTAGGGCTGCCACCAGAGCGACCTGGAAAACATTCCAAAATTGTTTCTTCTATGAGCACGACGAAAAGTACGAGAGAATTTATTTGGACACTGTCAAAACCTTTATAAGTCCTAAGTTCCTCAAAAAACCCATTTTAGGCCGTTTCTTAGCCTATTTTTGAAAAATCATTCCCCTGACTAGACCCATCTTTCCTAATGTACATGAGCGCATATTCTTTGCTAAGACTAGTACTTTTGAAAAAAGAATAGTCCAGAATCGACAGTTGAGCCAAATGACTTCTAGGAGCTATTCGCTGGGAGTAGATTGTATCAATTCTTGCGTCTCCTTTAAGTGGAAAGGTGATAATCGACTGGAAATAGGAGTCCAGTCGATAAAAGTGGAGCAGTTTTGTGAGAATGACATGCTTTGTACTCAATTTCAAGAATAATTTTGTTATTTTCGACCTCACAACTATACACATATGTTCTCTGATAGAGCAATTAAAAATATTGACAGGAATCTCAATAAGGTAATCATCTCCTGATTTTTGACATACGTTTAGAAATACTGGTTTTTTTACTTTTTGCTCTAAATGATACCATAGGAATGGCTCGCGTATGCTCCCATCTGGACCCATAGTACACCCCAAATATGTATAAAAACTTCTGCAGGTGATCCTCAAGTCAGAAGCGAGACATGGCTCTATTCAAGGAGTCAAAAATAGGCATTATTCTGTCTTTGGTGCTTAGCCGACCGTGAGCATGATTTTATTCATCCTAGCTCACAAATGAGATAATGATCCATAATTGGGGCACGATCATAATTTTCCGACTCAAGTTGACCATCTCATCGCGATTCCGTGGTTAGCTCAGCCCTGAATCGTCGTCGTTTGCATTAGCGTGACAAAACCTCTTATTACAGAGTTCAACGCTGTTTAATTACTAAATCATATCCTATAGAGTCAAGTTGACCCCTGGGTTCCGTTTGGATGGTTGTCTTGAGTCAGAAATTTTTCATTTAACCCTTTAATTAGAACACACATCTCGCTTCTAACTTTAGGCTCGCCCGCGAATGTTATCACGCACACTGTTTGGTCAGGAATTCTATCCGATTTGATGCACATTATTCCAGAAGGGAGCATATGCGAGGCTTGTCCATGTTGTCATTTTAAGCAAAAAATCAAAACAACGATGTCTCGAAACGAATGCCACAAATCAAGAGATGGTTTCTCCACCGAGGTTTTCATTGATTTTCCAGTATTACTGTCAAAAACGTATTTGGTTATTTATAAACTCGAAAATGAAAGGAAGGTTTTTTTTGACTGAGCTGAAAGTTTGACATTTACCCGAAAGAGCTTATTCCCATGGGTTGGAACACCTATTTGAAGCACGAATATCAACTTTCAACAGTGGTTGAGTCATAGGTTTTTCAAGATCTAAGGAATGGCCACTGCTTATAGAGTCGATCATCACTCGTCTAGTAGGAGCTAGATCACTTTGAAGAAGACACATAAAATCTGCTCTCAAAAAATAGCTCCTAGAAGTCACCAGGCTCATGAATCAATTTTGGACTACTTTCTCATCAGGAATAATTGTCTTAACGGATTAAAAGGCACCCAAGTGCATCGGAAAAAGTTGAGTCTATTCAGAGCTATGATCTCTCAGAAGTGAGCTCAAAATGGGCCTGAATTACATATTTAGTGAGCCACAGGGCTCATGGAGGATTCCGAAATAATAAAAAAATGTCTTTGTGCTATTAAATGATAGCTCTTATAGAAGACAATTTTGTGGAATTTTTTTCCGGGTCCCGATGGTGACGGGTCTGGCCAAATTGTTCCGAAATGACTCATTCGCAATCATGATAGACGTTCAACGTCTGAGATCAGAGGGTGCAAAGCCAAAAAAATCGGCTATGTGTGTCTGTCATGATGATTGCATTTGCGCGCGGGTGACTCGTCAGATTGCAATGATGATGAACCGCAGGCTTAATCATCACGACGTTAGCATGAGTAGGTGACATACGAGGGTTTCCACGGAACTTTTGACTTTTGTGTGACTGTAATGTTCCTGGAGTACTCCGAACTATGGAGAGTGCACAGGAAATGCATCATATAGTATTAGACATCATTCAATATGGCCTACATTTTTTCTCATTGAAACGCATCCTGATTTGCCAACAGAAGACTGCAAAAGATGATTTTTGGGTAGTTTACAAACGAACCAACGCGATTTTTTGAATTGATAAGGCTGTAACTAAAATACTTATGCCTCAACTACTTCGGTGGAATGATATATCCATCTACTAATCTCATATTTTGAGAAAATCTTTGATTCAGAGGTATGCGCTGATTTGGCTATGATATTAGATCTCATTTGTCTATGTAACCGAGTTTTGTGGGAAAACTTTCTCTGGCTAGTGTTTACGAAAATGATGAAATACCTTGTGCGAAACGGGGAATTTAGCAATGAGTTCTCAAAGTTAAAAAGAAGACGAATCGAATCCCGTTTGGTTTGTGAGTGTGCGTTGATCCGGACAAATTTTATAAAGCTTCAAAGCTCATAAAGTTATCACGCCACTGGCTTTGAAAATGGTCATTTTGTGATGGCATACTCAGGAGACGTAAAGCACAGGATTGAGATGTTGTGCTCTTTTTTCTTCATCATAAATAGTACATTTCGATACAAGGGCGTAAAACGTTTTATTCGCGTCCGAGTGATAGGCGAGGGTCGGGATCATCACGAGGATGCGAATAATAGGTTTTACGCCCGTGTATCTAACTATACTTTTCGATAAACTGTGAGTAAAAGTCGGCAAACTGTGCGCAAAGTGCACTTTTACGCACAGTGTATCGAAAAAGGATATAGTCGCACTGTTTTGAGTTGCAATTGTCGACCGGTATTTCTGTGAGAAGCTAAGGAGAAATATTTGAATCCGGATGGTGAGCTAAATAAGCCACTAAATGTGATGGTATCGCGAATTTCTCGTTTTCTACAAAGTCTACTGCTGAAATATGGACAAAATAACACCGCAGTATACTCTAGGAATTGAAATGAGACTCATAAGTTGTGACTCGATTTTGGATATTTTACATTCAATTTTGGAAAAACCAATGATGGAATTCATCTTAGAGTCAAGTCAGGCGAAATATAATCCCAATTGATCGTCTAGACAATGTTTTGTATCGAATCTATTCAATTGGAGTTAATTCACAAATGTTTCAAGAGTGGAATTCTATACTTGTCGTTCTGAACCAGATACCTTGGCTTGGAAGAGAGTGGCACCACTCTTTTTACATGTTTTCGAGGTCTTAGTATCACATAAAAACAATTTCAAACGTGTGCAATGGAAAATTTTTTTTCTATTTCAGAGGGTCAATAGTTAAAAGTTCCATGGAATCCCTCATACGTGACGTTCACTAGCAATGCAGCACTCAAAATAGTTGGGAGTGACTAATACCAGCAGTAAAGAACGGAGGGAGAGGATCAAAATTATCGCACAGTACTAACCAATCGTGAGGGCTCACAAAAAATCCGAATTTGAGGCTATTCGTTGGGTTTTAATCGTGAAAGTCATTCAATAGAAATCGTAAAACTCACATGGCATCGATTCCCAATAAGACCGAACAACTGGTCATTTTCCTCGGTTTCAAGAAGCACCGAACCCCTCTGTTTCCTTACACTGCCGGGTTTCATCGTGTCCGTGGTCAGCCAACTGGCTACTACACTTGGAGCTGCCGATGATATTCCTGCTGTGGTCCATATCTCAATACTACTCGAAGGAGGGGCAGCCGAATATATATACTTACGCTTTTTAATCACTCCCACGATTGCTCTTGTTCTGATGTCATATTGCTTCCTGGCAATTTGGTAGTGGAGCTATGGCGCGTCTGTCTCAAAGAAAGCCATGGAGCTTCTGCTTCTGTTTCGACAGAATAACCTGGAGATTTGTATTCATCTTCAGCCGAGCCTTCAGCAGATACATCAACAAGATTGAGCAACTGATTGATTCCTCCAAGTTTTCAAGTTTTGATGAGAATCGTGATCAACTCATTATTTTACTGATCTGATTTTCGTCGAAACATAGTGAGAAAGTTACTTTCTCGCACGCTCAACAGTGCAATAATGTCAAATTTTCGCGCAGTTGGGATTTGGAACTGTGCGAGGAAGCTTTCTCGCATCACTTTCGCCACGGGTGTCATGCATATGGGCCATTTCGGAGCATTTCGACGAATGTCTGCACCAGGGGGGTCTGGAAAAAATCTATGAAAATTTCTTTTCGTTGATACTATATCAATATAGTACAAAAAAATTTTTTTTGGATTTTTCTGAGACCCCCGTGGGCCCTGGGGCCTATGAAAGGTCCTTTTTAGGCCCCTTCTGAGCCTACACTACCGGTCAAAAGTTTAAGCTCACCCAAAAAATTTTTTTTCGATTTTGTGCGTTGAACTACTCGGCTCTATTTGACCGTAGAGGACTCTTCTGGAGCTCATTTTGAAGGTTTTTGCACGTATTTTAAGATGGCATGATTCATTTTCATCCGTACGGATCAGGATCTTTCCAATTTGAGCTTGGAAAAGTGTCAATTTCAACGATTTTTGGGAGAATCTTTTGGCTCCTGCCAATTTGAGCCACATGAATGTTTCAATGTGGGAGTTGTGGGATATGAAAGTACCAGTCTAGAGCTTCAAAATCCGTTTTTGAACGCCCCTCTACGCCACTTCCAGTCCGAGCTATGACACTTTCTCTGAGGGAAGATTTTTTGGAAAAACTAGCACTCCAATTCGAGAGAGAGATACAGAGACGCATTTTTATGAAGTATAATTATCATTTCTGTCATCTTTTATCAACATCTTGATTAAGGAAACGAGGAACCTTTGAAATATGCCCCAATAAGTGAATTTTCTCGTCATTTTTGAATCCAGGTGCTAGTTTTTGCGAAAAATCTTCCCTCAGAGAAAGTGTCATAGCTCGGACTGGAAGTGGCGTAGAGGAATGTTCAAGAACGGATTCTGAAGCTCTAGACTGGTAATTTGGTATCCCACAACTCCCATATTGAAACATTCATGTGGCTCAAATTGGCAGGAGCCAAAAGATTCTCTGAAAAATCGTTGAAATTGACACTTTTCCAAGCTCAAATTGGAAAGACCCCGATCCGTAAGGATAAAAATGAATAGTGCCATCTTAAAGTACGTGAAAAAACCTTTAAAATGAGCTCCGGAAGAGTCTCCTACGGTCAAATAGAGTCGAGTAGTTCAACTCACAAAATTGAAAAAAAAATTTTTGGGTGAGCTTAAACTTTTGACCGGTAGTGTATTTCTAGAAAATCATAACTCCGACTAGAATCAAGATTTTGGACGTATCTAGGCGCATTTTCTTCCTGGAGACTAGTACTTTCGAAAAAAATTGTCCATGGTCGATACTTGAACTTAGCGACCTCTAGGAGCTATTTGCCGAGAGCACATTTTAGCGATTTTTGGGCTTGCTTTATAGTGATGTAGCTCCCACTAAACATGCGATAATCGACTTTCACAACTGATCATTTTGAAGGTCTTGAGAAAACCTACAATTTGACTATTGGTAAAAGTCGATTACTGTACTTTTTCTAGGAGTTACAGTCGTTACAAGCTGAGCAAATTCGTGAAAATGCCTCACGTTTAGCTTACAATTTGAAAAAATCATCCTTTCTTGTTTCACCCCAAGCCTGTGCAAATATGTTTTTGCATACAAATACTACAAATTAGAACAATAATCTGAGTGAGATATTGAATTCTCGATTTTATTAAGCCAATTTGAAACACCCTTTTTTGACTTTTTGCTCAAAATGACCTCACAGGTATGGAACGCGTATGCTTCCATGTGATCTAATATGCACCAATCTGTGTGGAATTACTCTCCAATATACTCTCAAACATGTGTGAAAACTTCCCAAGGCAAGCCTTGAGCTAGATGCGAGCAGGTGGTTCTATTTCACGTTGAAAATAGGCATTATTTCGTCTATTTGGACGCAGGCGAGTGTGAGTGGGATTTCACTCATTTTAGCTCACGAATGTGATGAGTGGCTAGAATAGGGATACAAACATGTTCATGACCATCTCAACACGTTCTCATGGTCAATTTTGCTCTTATTCATCGTCTGAAGCCATTTCATCGAGGAACATGTCACTAAAGTGTTTTCTAGTCTGGGAGCAAGTATCAATATTTTGGAGCCAAACTGACCCCGACATCTGGTTTGGATGATCATTTTGAGTCAGAAAACCATGTTCGTATGCCTGTTTTAACCGCTTATCTCATTTGTGAGCTATGATGAGTGGAATCCCACTCACACTCGCCTCCGTCCAAATAGACGAAGTAATGCCTACTTTCAACTCGTGAAATAGAACCGCCTGCTCGCATCTAGCTCGAGGCTCGCCTCCGGAAGTTTTTATACATATTTGGGGCTACATCAGGGAGTAATCCCACACAGATTGGTGCACAGTAGTTCAGATAGAAGCATATGCGAGCCATATGTTTGAGGTCATTTTGGACAAAAAGTCAAAAAAGGGTATTTTAAGTTGGGTGAACGAAATCGAGAATGCATTATCCCACCCAAATTGTTATTCTAATTGGTAGTATTGAGATCGGAAAACATGTTCGCACAGGTTCGAGGTCAAAGGAAGAAAAACGATTTTTTTTAGAGCTCAAAGTTTGGCATTTTCACGAATTTGCTCAGCTTGTAGCGACTGTAACTCCTAGAAAAAGTACAGTAATCGACTTTTACTAGTAGTCAAATTGTAGGTTTCCTCAAGACCTTCAAAATGATCACTTGTAAAAGTCGATTATCACATATCTAGCTACATCACTTCGAAGCAAACCCAAAAATCGCCAAAATGTGCTCTCGGCAAATAGCTCCTAGAAGTTGCTAGGCTCAAGTATCGGCCAATGACAATTTTTTTCTCAAAAGTACTAATCTTGAGCAAGGAAATGCGCCCAAGTACGTCCAAAAATGTTGATTCTAGTCAGAGTTATGATTTTCTGGAAACAGGCTTAAAGGGGGCCTGAAGAGGACCTTTCATCGGCCCCAAGGCCCACGGGGGCCTCAGAAAAAATCCAAAGAAAATTTATTGTACTATATTGATATAGTACTAATGAGAAAAAATTCCTATGGATTTTTTCCAGACCCCCCTGGAGCAAGTATTCGTCGAAATGCTCCGGAATAGCCCATATAGAACTAACTCTACACACGGTTTCACGCACGGAGTTACATAAAAGTATGTACGTGAAGATATAGCTCGATACACACAAGTATCGTGTGAGATAGTTTTGCACGCCACCACGAGATGGCTACTGGTTTACCTCGTATGCAAGTAAGATACAACCTTCACCTTACATACTTGGAGAAAAATACCGAGACGCAGGCTCCGCAAGGAAGATCCTCGGATCTTGGGAGAGTGACGACTCCCCGGCCCCAGTCCTCTGGCAAGGGAGATCCTAGTATTTCGGGAGCACACGACAACTCCCCCGCCCCCAGTCTTCAGCCCCAGCAGGGTTATCCCGACTCGACTATACCATACATACTCAAGTTTACAAACTACGCATATAAGCAGCATAGGCGCACGGCCAATACATATTATGTCGTCACTGATACGTAACCCAATGAAATGATCTGAAATTTTGCACACACATAGTTGAAGAGCATTCCTTCCATGTAGTGAAAGATCTGTGGTGAAAAACGGTTTCAGAAAAATTAGAAAAATCATAGCATTTTTTTAGATTTTCATAAGCTCCTTCGACGCAAGCATAATTTTCGACATGCGAGAAAGTTTTTCAGTTCTGAACTACAGCAAAACTCAAAGCGAGAACCGGGAGGTCCGCGTTCGATTCTCGCTCTCTGATCCTGTATACGAGCTCTCATTGAATTTGGGAGCATTTCAATTTGCCCTGCAGTGGTGTAATAGAAAGCAGCCGCCCACAAAGCTGATATGAAGGTCCGCTTATCTTCTGCGACTTGTTGGGGATTTCTTTGGTCAGATCTGTCCAAGACAACCTGCTGCATTATATTATCAACGTCGAAATCTCTCGGCGATCGTTTTAGCCTGCGGCACTAGGCCGATACGCAAACGATGCCGTCATCAGATCACTCAACGCATCAATTACCTCGGATATCAAAACCAATAAGTCAACCATTGGTACATACCTCTACAAAATCGCTCCTGATCATGCGGTATCTCAGGTTTCTGTAGGTCAGGTAACTTTCAATGAGTCTCGCGTTTTCCTTCGATAGCTGGCCATCTATAGTATAAATCATGGCTCGTTACCATGTGGAGCAACGCTGGTTCTACATCGGACCTCCTCATAACGAGCTTGTGGATTGTTAAAAATGGATTGGATCGCAGATCCATCAGTATTTCAATGTACAGGGGAGCCTTTGTACTTAACCATTTATTCGCTTTGTGTGTCACGATGAGCCTTTCTTCGTCGTAATAGAATCGTTTCGCGCCGTGTGCATATTCTTTCGACGGAGGGCGTTCCATTCTCGGTACCAGCTGTTTCCGAACGTCATATCCCAAGGTTGACCAATCCCAACGGAATACAAATGATAATTCGACCTCATATGATTGATTCAGGATTACATCTAGGTCTTGAGGAATGGACAGCTCAACACAGTCATCGACTGCCCAATCCATTTCAAGCTCGGTCACATTCAAATGATGATATGACTCGCCGCGACCAGATGGCTCAACCCCTTCATAGACAGTGCCGCTCGTTTCAAACTCCATCGATGTATCGGGTGTTGATGTTATCATTTCATCAGGGCAAATGTCTGCCAAGGAAAGATCAGGATCTAGTTTGATGGAAGTCACATTGTATATCCGTGCAACGCTCCGAGCTGATGTAGGGTACAAGGTACAATTACTGCCAGACACATCAAGTGGAACTGTCCAGATTTCGAATTCCCCCTCCATGGTGATCGTCCGCCTCAGTGCGTATGAGCCCTGAGTGGCATCTTGGACCACTTCAGGGCTCTCGCTTCTCCGCAAGCTCCTCTGTATCTTTAATCTTTTCTCTACTCTCTATTCCTTCCTCCCTTCTTCTGGGACTATAAACTATAACCTCCGGGTTGGCGCCCTCCGGGGAGGGGTTTTAGTCGGTAGGCGCCCGAGTTTTCTCGGGTGAATCCGACACTACCCACACTCTCGTGGGTGTCTATGAAGATTTCCCCTTCCCGGCCTACCAAAAAAAAAAAGAAAAAAAACCGAGGCGCAGCCCGCTCTCAACCGTGCACACGCTGCCTCCGTATTTCCAAGTATCTCCAACTATTTCCCGCTATTCCCAGCTATTTTTCCTAGTATTTTTCTTGCATATCTCCCGGAGCATGAGAACAACGCTCCGGTGACAGCTGCACTCTTTGCTGTTCCGGCGATGCAACTGGAGATCGCAAGGGTTGCGGCCAGGGAGGATCCTTAGTTGATTCTGGGAGACAGACGCACTCCCCGGCCCCAGCCCTCCGGCAACGGAGATCTTAGTATCTCGGGAGCACACGACAACTCCCCCGCCCCCAGTCTTCAGCCCCAGCACCCACGTGTGTGCTTTCACCACCTCGTCCGCCTCAGTGCGTATGAGCCCTGAGTGGCATCTTGGATCACTTCAGGGCTCCCGCTTCTTCGCAAGCTCCTTGTATCTTTCATCTTTACTCTACTCTCTGTTCCTCCTTTCCTTCTTCTCTTTTTCTGGGGCTATAACCTTCGGGTTGGCGCCCTCCGGGGAGGGGTTTTAGTCGGTAGGTGCCCGAGTCTTCTCGGGTGAATCCGACTTTACCCACACTGTTGTGGGTGTCTATGAAGATTTCCCTTTCCCGGCCTACCAGAAAAAAAAAACAATATGTAACGTGAGATTTGACTCTACGCCCAACTAATTTCTATTTTTCGCCGAAGATCCAAATTCCCCTGCCAAATTGAGGAAACGGGTGCCTGGAATCTTACCTGCACTGCAGTCGAACTTCTGGGAAAGAGGGAGGGAGCGAATATCGATTCTCATGAAATGATAACTACATGAAAGTTACGATCGATCGGGACAATCCCGTCGATGGCTACAGGTTGAAGTGACCAGTTGGTCGTCTTCACCTGAGCCATCGAACGCTCCTGCTTGGTGGATTCCTGAACAGTTGCACTATTTGCTTTATGCAAGCTAGGTACTGAGTAATCTTCTCACCCTTAGCTTGAGTCCTCTGCCGCAATTCGTCCATGAGGTCATCCTCGTCCCAGACCCCAATATATTGGTGCCTAAATGCTCTGACAAACTTTTTCCAGCGCGTGATTTCTCTTTGCTGGGTTCTAAACCACACTCGTGCCTTTCCAGACAACACAGCTGGAATCGCTGCCAACAATTCATCGTTTGCCATTCTCAGCTGACTTTTGCAATCTTCCAAGCTGGCCAGAAATTCTTCTGGACACTCCTTCTCCAATCCCGAGAAACTCAACTTCCAACTCTGGAGGAGTTTCACGCATTTAAGTGTGTTATCAGAATTTTTACTCTTTTGTGACTTCTTTTCGCCCCTTTTCTTCTCTTGATCCGACTCACTACTACTCCTATCCGTCGAATTCGTCTCACTGCTACTGCTGGAACTGTCGCTACTGTCGCTGCTACTCGACTCATCACGCTTCTTACCCTTACGACCCCTTCTCCGTCTCCGTCTATGCCTGCGCTCACTGCTCCAGTCATCAGATCGGTCCGACGACGAACTGTGGCGCTTCTTCTCCCTCTCTTGGGTATTTCCCCGGCTCTCCCTAGGCCCTTGCTGATGAACCGCGTGTCCAACCACTGCTTCCTTCCCTTTTTCACCCGAATTATTTCCTGGTGTCTTGGTTGGGTTTGGTTGGGCCACCTGTTCATCTTTCATCTGTAATTTTTTCTTAACTCTCTGCCGCTCCGCAGTTCCCTTGTTTCTATGGCCTGTCTCTCCAATGGGTCTTTCTTGAGTTCTCTTCTGAGTCGCCTCGTCCTTTGACTTGCTCGCCGCCCTTATATTTGCCTGGCGATTCTTCTTCGGACCCCGCTGGCTTGCTCTCAAACTCGTCGTACTCGTCTCCGTCTCCGAACTAGTTTGCACCGCTTTGCCTTGGGTTCTACTAGTCTCATCTCTCCACTTCTCCACCACTGCATCACTGCTTGACCCGGATGAGCTATCATCAGCATCGTCGTTTTCGTGGATCGTGGTTAATCCGGATCTCGCGCTTGCTTGTGACTGTGGTATTGCGAATCCCCCAGCGCTCTCGTCTACAGTAGCCTCCATGGTTGCCCATAGGGCCATATTCTGCTTCATCACTCTCATCATCTCCCATGACACTGGTACGTTACCTTGGGGTAGATAATACCCCATTTCCCCAGATGTTATTGGCATTGACTGTGAACTCGCCACCGATGCGGGGGTCCTAGTTTGCACTCCACTCACTCCCGAATCCATGACGAGAGGAGGAGGCTGTAGCCCCCCACTGGGACCCGGTGTACTCGTGCTTTTATTCTGGTTATTTCCACTCTGGTCATCGCCTT
This sequence comes from Eretmocerus hayati, assembly GCA_029851415.1. Taxonomy (NCBI): domain Eukaryota; kingdom Metazoa; phylum Arthropoda; class Insecta; order Hymenoptera; family Aphelinidae; genus Eretmocerus; species Eretmocerus hayati. The sequence goes on from CM056741.1 coordinate 22,952,702, forward strand.
TCTGACCGTCTCCGTCTGCTATACCTGTGGTCCCCCCAGTGCGTGTCCCGTCATTCTCCTGACTCGAGGAATCTTCCTCTGATGATTTCCCCATCGTTTTATCTAACTCTTCTGGCAGTTCGTTCTCAAATGATATCAGATCTGCCACACTGTTCGTTCTTCTTTCACGCGGTACGCTTTCTTGAGGTTTTTCATTCGTCATAGGATCCCACCTGGCCTGCACTCCTGGTTCTGTTCGTCAAATCTCAAAACGAATCAGCCTACTCCTGCACTCTGCGTTACTCCCTGCTGGATTACAACCTAACCTATCTAATTCATCTGCCAATTGCTCTGGTGGCAATGCGACGATTAGCCTGGCTATTTTCCTACGTGCCCGGTCTCCATTAACCAGGTCTACTAAATGTTGCTCTTCTTCTGTTACTCGACCCCTTCTATGCCTAAACTTGAGACCCATATCCCCATGAGCGGAGAATCTCTCGGCCTCTCAGTGTATAAATAGCCACCATCGGCTCATACAGTTCACTGAGATCCGACCTCAAAGCTGTCTTAGTCCACGTCACCGTCTCACCTAATCTCAAAATCCACACTACCCCACAGAATCCCTCGAATTTCCCTTTCTGACTTCCCCGTTAGCCACGAACTACTCCTTATCCCACCCGACGACACCAGAGGTACAGTGTCGAAATCACTAGGTGGGTGTTTGGATTTATTCAGTAAACCAGGGTATGATCGATGGGACAGAAGGATCTCAAATCAGGAGGATAGCTCTGGAGTTTGGTGCCACAGCTTGTCACAGCACCTCTAGCACTGCGACAACACGTGAACTGTGAGGATTGGATCCTACAATGTCACTCAGACCACTCTTTTCCTACTCAGTCATCCATAAATTACAAAAGACCATAAAGACAACTAGAGAAAAAAAATTCCAGGCGAGAAAAAAAAACATTGCCCTCAATTCCACCACCCATTTGTACTAATTATTATCATTCACTCTTAATATGAACGAATCAAAAAAAAATGAAACGAAGGAAAACAAATGTCCCTCCAATCGCCTTAGCTCCACTACCCCACGCTCAAAAATAAACTTCCACCCCGTACTGGCATAGCTCCACTACAAAAAAGAAGGGGACAAAAAAAATTCCATCGAAATGCAACAAAATTATTTCACAACATTCAATACTCATTTCACTCATCCAAATTCATCAATATTTCCTTCAACGAGGTCATTTGGGGCGTATCAGGATTATTGGAGTCCGCTATTAAGGCCCAGACCCGGTGAGCAGCGTGTATCGTATAAGGAGCCTGAAATGCGAGTGTACCATCTCGCCCCTATACTCATATCACCCCCAGCGCCGGCTTCGTCTATGTCTGCGGCCTCGTCTAAGTCTCTGATCCCCCCTCACTACCTCGTTCCCACTCAGCACCCCCACGCAAGCGAGATTCCGCACTCATGCGATCCTAGCAGGATCGCCATTTGTAACGTAAGATTTGACTCTACGCTCAACTAATTTATATTTTTCGCTGAAGATCCAAATTCCCCGGCCAAATTGAGGGAACGGGTGCCTGGAATCTTACCTGCACTGCAGTCGAACTTCTGGGAAAGAGGGAGGGAGCGAATATCGATTCTCATGAAATGATAACTACATGAAAGTTCATTTTGAACTACTCTAACATATATTGTTACAAGCCTCCAAACCGCGACCAATGAAATTACAAACGGAATTCAAAAACAACTTCGCATCGAGCGTCTTCAATAACTTTTCTTGTAGCACTCGACCGCCGGAGCACTTGAGCCAAAATGGCTTCCGTATTCCAAATCACCTCAAATCTCTCTGATCAAACCAAACACTTTCGTGGTTCGGTGGCTCACCCGCATACAACCACAACACTATTCTAACCAAAATTGAATTTACGAGCACTCCTCGGTGCCTTCCCAAGCCCTCCGAGAATGTAGAGATACGCCATCCTCGAGAGCCCCGGGCAACGCGAGGGAGGCTGTCTTCGTCTCAAAATCACTCATATCTGCCACCAAAATTCACTGTAATTCACTCTCAACACTATCCTGATTTTTGGGCTCACCGGGTCGCGCGGATTTGGGGATAAAAGTCTCACTGGATCTCAAGCCTTATAATTGGGCGACCAAATGTTCAATTTGTATAATTAGGCGAGATGTCTTAGTCTTCGTCGTATTCACAGAGGCAATATGGCGGATCAGAGCGAGAGAGAATGAGCAAATTTACCTGAGGCTAGTTCACTCACCGTCAATTATCAACCATCCTTCCTCGTTAAGAGAAACCCTTGAATAATCCATTATTTCCTGGTAATTATGGTATTCCAGTGAAATATGATTCTTAAATGGCTCCTTGAATTTACAAAAGGCTAGTTGCGATGCACTCAGTTCAACGATACTTCCCAGAATGCCGGACCTCGTCGTCTTTTTCTCTTTCCCTCGATCACCTCACGCGATCATAAACCCATCAAAATTTACCCACTTCCGGGAATCTAGCGCGCGAGAATACGAAGTGGCAATGAAATGCCGCAACGAGATATCAAAGAAATCTCGCTCGGACACTCCACCCCAAAAACCCACATTTTACATACGCTCCTGTGTCATGCCTGCACTCGACGGGCATGCGCACCTGCATAATAATCGCGTATCTCGCGGCAACTTCACCACAATCTCGAACACGTGCTCCAATATCAAAAACTATTACTATCTCTCTCAATCTCGCCTAAACTGGTACTACGCTGTCTCTGTCTCTCTCTCTCTCTCTCTCTCTAAAGTAAAGTCTCTCCGTAAAGTGTATGACTAGTCACAACTGTGATATATCTATCCTTGACCAAATTATTTCTCAATATGATTTTATCGGAATATTCATTAATTTTATATATATATATTTATATGTGACACATATGAAAATATGTAGGTGTATTTTTGTCGTATGACGAATAAAGGATATCATTCATTCATTCATTCATTCTCTCTCTCTCCACAGCGAACTTGCCATGCTGGCGTGCCGTGTGCAAACCCTATTGCTCTCTCTCTCGCTCTCCCGTAATCGCCTAGTCTCTCTCTCTCCCCAACTTCCCGCGCGAGGCCGCGTTGCTATCGCATGATCTCTTGCTTCCGATTCACTGCATCCAGTAAGTGCTGCCACCGTGCGTCCATTTGTCGCCTACACTACTGTACCGACCCGCATCCAGGCACCACTTTGATGTGTCTCTGAACACCACGCACACATGCAGCCTCTTCACTCAGCTTCACGAAATCTGCTTCACGGCCGGCTCAGCTGTTCATCTGCTACCGCTGCGTACGCTATATCTCCACCTCGGTAAAAGAGCAAATGCAACAGTGCATGCCCCCGAGATGTTGGTCCAGCGCAGCAGCGAGCAGTGGCGACTGAGCTATGAATTTACGTGCGACTCCGTCGCAAATATGTTGCCCACCCCGCAAGGGAGATCTTCGGATCATGGGAGAGTAACGACCCAGTTAACCGCAAGGAGGATCCTTAGTTGATCCTGGGAGACAGACGCACTCCCCGGCCCCAGTCCTCCGGCAAGGGAGATCTTAGTATCTCGGGAGCACACGACAACTCCCTCACCCCCAGTCTTCAGCCCCAAAACCCATGAGTGTGCTTTCACCACCTCGTCCGCCTCAGTGCGGATGAGCCCTGAGTGGCATCTTGGACCACTTCAGGGCTCTCAATTCTTCGAAAGCCCTCCTGTTTCTTTCATCTTTTCTCTACTCTCTGTCCCTTCCTTCCTCCTTCTGGGACAATAATCTTCGGGTTGGCGCCCTGCGGGGAAGGGTTTTAGTCGGTAGGTGCCTGAGTTTTCTCGAGTGAATCCGACACTACCCACACTCTTGTGGGTGTCTATGAAGATTTCCACTTCCCGGCCTACCAGAAAAAAAAAATATGATGCCCAATTCTAGGTAATAATACCAGTCAGAAATCGTTAGGAAGAACTGATCCAAGAGACGAGGGCGGTGAATAGTGTGGTTTACACGTAGGAAAAAGGTAGGTCGTACCTCACCGCCAAGGTGATTCCTACCTTGCTCGGTCAAGCAACTTCGACACTGGAACAAAGTCTGTCACCACTGGGACACGACCCAATAGAATGATCTGAAATTCTGCACACATGTAGTTGAAGAACTCTGCTTCCACGTAGTGGAATATTAACGATGGAAAACATTCACAGAAAAATTAGAAAAATCATACCATCTTTCGACGCTTTCACGGGTTTTGGTGCTCACGATGACCACCGTGAGCGAGACCGCGAGCGTGATTTTCAACATGCGAGAAAGTTTTTCAGTTTTCAACTACAGCCAAACTCAAAGCGAGAAAGTTGTTTGGAAGGGTCTGTATTATATTAATATTCAAATTTCAGAGCGAATGATGCAATAGAAAAAAAGTTGGAGTACTTTTTGTATGTAAATCTGCTCGCGGCTAACGAGCAGACGACGCTTCGCCTCGCGTCCTGCCAAACGATAATCTCAATAAATCTCTTCTAACTTCTTTCCTATTGCATTATTCGGTCTACATCTTGAATATTAATATGATTTAGACTCTTCCGAACAACTTCCTCCCTTTGAATTTTGCTGTCATTGAAGACTAAAGAACTTCCTCGCATGTCGAGAATCATGCTTGAGGTGGGCATTTCGAGGGCCATCTTGGCACCGGGACCCGTAAAAACGTCGGAAAAAGTATGATATTCCTAATTTTTTTCAGGAATGTTTTTCATCGCAAATCTTCCACTACATAGAAGCAGTGCTCTTCAACTACGTGTGTGCAAAATTTCATATTGATTCATTGAGCCATGTCCCAGTGGTGACAGAATTTGTTTCAGTGAACGAGTTGCTTGACCGAGCAAGAAAGGAATCACCTTGGTGGTGAGCAGTAGTGAGGTACGGCCTACTTAGTTTTTCTCTTCGTATAGGCAGAAGTTTGAGATGTACAAATCGCTCTTTGAGGGGGGAGAAAACTGCCGTCAATGACTCGAACGTCTCACGAACTTTCCTATCCATCACTTCCTCCTCCACAGCAGCCCTTTCCTACACGGTGCTCACAATAGGTTCATTCGATTATGCTGGTTCGGATCGGTCTGAGCGCTCCAAAATCTCGGACCTCTCTCTCTTACTCATTGCATTAGAAAGAGAGGTCCGAGAGTCGGAGCGCTCCGACCCAGCATAATCGAATGAATCTAATATCAGGATTCCCTGCGGATTCAGCCGGATCGTCCCAACTGAATAGGAAACAAGCCTTGAGGAGGGGCAAGAACAAACCCTTATTTGGTATCAACACATAAAAGGGTTGCGCGCGCACCGATAGGCATTCATTATTCGGCTCGAGTGGCTCAGTTCGACAACTCAACAAGAAAGCTGAACTCTAAGGGAAGAATGAATTAGGTTACAAATCTCTTGTTTCTTTATAACCCTCTTCTTTTCAGGAGGAGCATTTTGAGGTAAAAGTCCTTCGGAAGGAGCAGCTGTGAGTTTACTGATTCAATTTGTACACTTATATCACGAATTGATCCCGTGAAATTTGACAATGCCTACAAGTACCCATTTGCATCTGAAACTTTTGCCCTTGCATCATTTACAAGCCAGAACCATAGCTGAAATAGATGCAATGAATCACGATGAATTATAATGACTGCAAATGAGACTGTTTTAATCAGAGGTACAACTCCGGAGAATCAACTCAAGCAACGCCAATTACATGTTGGCATCAGTGGGGGGTTCTCGTTTAGAATTTGCATTAATTCATTCATCTGCGGTGTTGAGTCGGGCATACACATGGCGAAGGATATATTCTTTTGCAGGAAGAACACAAGGATCTTCTTGTGCCACTGAGGCACTTGGTCTGGGTCGAGGGTCAACATTCAAACAAGGGAAATACGGGATAATTAGAGGAGGTTGTTTCCCTTGACCGGGAAATTATAAATTTATGTGTTGAAACATAGAATCGGAGCTAAGTGTAGGAAAAAGCGCCTCCCACGGCTTTACTTATACTCGTCTTTGAGTGAGAAAATTGTGTGTTGAAGAGCACAATAGCATACAGTGGGGTAACCTAAAGTATACTTCCCTCGGCATAATCTATCGATTGATTATACCGAATATCTATTTAATTTCTATAGAACTCAAAATTCTGAAAAAATCAAAATTTTCACCAAAAACTCCAGATTAATCACATTTAAACCGGTTTTATTGGGATTCCGTCTCAACCAAATGATAGAAATCGATGTGAGATTCTGAGTGTAGATACCCCGAACCCCTCCAAGATGCATTCTCAGAAGAATAACTTAAAATATATGGAAATTTATTATTAATGTTCATTTTTTCTCCATATTGCTTTCTCTAAAGAGAAAGCTTTGTTTTCACCCCAGCAAAATTTTGATCAAATTTTCCACTAAAACTAATATTTTCTTCAAGAAAATTCCGTTTATCTGAAAAAGCCTTAGACCATTCTCTTCCTCTCGTCAAAATCTATCAATTGTAGGTAACACTTTTCCTCTTAATGGCCTTCCAAATCCGTCAGAGACTCATCGTTGCACCCCTTTATCCGTGTGCGTGTGTGTGTGTGTGTGTGTTGTTGTTTTCTATCGGACACGCTTCCTCTTTTACTGTCCACTATATCAATTTTTGGCTTTCTACAAGTTGTACAGAATCCAATTTCTGAGAGCCCAGTGATTTGGCAGCTTTCAGCTCTGAGTCAAATTTGATCCATGGGGTTTTTAGAGCAAAACAGCTCAAATTTCGACTCTTAATACATAAATATCTTTTTCTCACACGGTCTCACCACGAATTGAGTCACCTAAACTATGATTTTTTCTGCAAGATCTATCGTTTGGTTAATACCGAAATTTTATAAAATCTTCACAGATCTCAGATTTCCGAAAAATTCAAAATTTACATCAAAAATTTCATTTTGGCCCTTTTTCAACCCACTGCATCGAAATTCCGTCTCAACCAAACGATGGATATTGTTAAAAAAACCTCAGACTAGAAGGCCCAAATCTCTCTAAAAAGCTTCCTCTAAAGAATAATTCAGAAAATAATGAGAAATTTTTCTTAATATTCATTTTTTCCTCATACCTTCTTTTATGACTCATTTATCTCAATTTCAATGACCTAAACTATGGTTTTTTCCGCATTATCTATCGATTGGTTAATACCGTAATTTTATAAAATCTTCACAGATCTCAAATTTTCAAAAAAAATCAAAATTTCCACAAAAAATTTCATTTTGAGCCTTTTTAAACCCACTGCATAGAAATTCCGTTTCAACCAAACGATGTATATTGTTAAAAAAACCCCAGACTAGAAGGCCCAAATCTCTCTAAAAAGCTTCCTCTGAAGAATAACTGGAAAATAATGAGAAATTTTTCTTAATATTCATTTTTTCCTTGTACCTTCTTTTATGACTCATTTATCTCAATTTCAATGACCTAAACTATGGTTTCTTCTGCATCATCTATCGATTGGTTAATACCGAAATTTCATTTAATCTCTACAGATCTTAAATTTTCAAAAAAAGCATAATTTTCACCAAATATTTCTCTTTGAGCCTTTTTAAACCTACTGCATCCAAATTCTGTCTCAACCAAATAATAGATATCATCGAAAAAACCTCAGTCTAGATGGCCTGAATCTCTATAAGAAGCTTCCTCAAAAGAATAACTCAAAAAATAGTAGAAAATTAGAATTAATATTCATTTTTTCCTCGTATCATCCTTTACGACTCATTTATCTCAATTCTAATGACCTAAAGACTTACTTATGCGCCATTCTGAAATGAGTGGCTGATACGAAATTTTCATAAAATCCGTAAAACATTATTCAAATGAAGATTCTTTCGCTGGAAGGAAATTTTCACAAAGAACTCCAGTTTAATCATCTTTAAACCGACCATATCAAAATTTCCTCTCAATCAAACAATAGATATTGTTGGGAAAACCTTCTTTTAGATGACCCAAATCTCTTTGGAATGCTTCCTCAAAAGAAACACTCAAAATAAAGGGTACTTTCTTTTTCGTTAAAATTATCATCATATAACGCCGTGAGAAAGCATTGTGCTAATCACTTTTAGCAGCGTATCTTCCTCTACAACTCGTTCATTTCGCGTTCAATAATCTAAAGGCATACTTCCCCGGCATTCTAAATCGATTGGTTGATATCAAATTCTTTTGAAATTCGTAAAATATCATTCAAATAGAGTTTTTCTCGAAAGAATCGAAATTACCACCAAAAACTTCTATTCAATAATATGAGAAACGATTTTAGCGAAATTCCGTCTCAATCAAACGATAGATACTGTTGAAAAAACTTCAATGTAGATGCCTTGAATCGGTCTAAGGTGGTTTCTCAAAAGAATAACTCAAAATTTATGAAAACATTTTCATTGATACTCATTTTTCCCCGTATCTTTCTCTACAACTCATTTATCTCACTTCCGATGATCTAAGGGCATATTCTTTCGGCATCCTAAATCAATTGGTTGATACCAAATTTTTTTTGAAATCCGTGAAACATCATTCAAATTCAGTTATCTTTCGAAAAACCCGAAAATTTCTACAAAAACTCCATTCAATCATATTCAAACTGACCAAACCAAATTTCATCCCAACCAAACTATACATATTGCTAACAGGACTTGAGTTTAGATTCTCTAAATCCCTCGGAAGAGCTCACTTGAAAGAATTTATCAAGATATGAGAAATTATTTGATATTAGAATGCTAATTATAGAAATTTCTTGCAAAGAGAGGAGATCATTCGCAATTAGAATGCTAATGGATGTGGGATCCGTTATAGTTATATCATATAACGCTGTGAGAAAGCATTCTGCTAATCACTTTTAGCTACGTATTGTTATATGCTTCCATGTACCTGACCTTGAGTAGTCTCGATTTTCGTCGGGTATTGCTCCAGTACTTGAAGAACAATGATGAAGTAAGTATCATCGTGAGTTGGACTCCAAAGCTAGCACTACTTACTTTACTGATTCACACTTTGCACAGCGAGCCCAATACAATCCAAGCGCATAGCAAGTTCTCTCCACATTCGTTGTGACCTCTGGTATCCCGAGTTTCCCGAGTTTTGCAATTTGCCTCCGAGCGCTCCATGTACTTGATCACATACAAACGTTGGCATCGACCTACCATTTTGTTGAATTGAAATATATCAAAATCAATATATGGATCAGCATAATTTGGATTGGTTGCTTGCTAGGAGAATCATAATCTGGCCAGGCTACTCCAGTCCGACCAAGGAATTTTTGCCAAAAGTTAGGAATGAAAGTTTTCCTGACTGCCTCATTCCATGAGAGGCTGGAAGCTGCAGTAACGCAGCCAATTTGGAGAACCAGTGCTGACAAGAGAGTTCAGATGCTTGATAGAACATAAATTGGTATACTTTACATAGAAGAAATATCGTGCAGACGTCTGCATGCAGTATGCAGTATATTGGAAAGTTTGCCTTGAGTACGCTACTCTACAAGTTCTCATATCTTACTTCTGAACTGAAGGATAATTTTCAAACTTTTAAGGATTTTTGTAGAACTCCACATTGCTCGACCTCCAGACGACCTTTCTAGCTTTGTAAACTCAGTTGATTTTATTGATCTATCACTATTTTGAGCAAACCCCTCTTTACAGCGCGCAGAAGGGCACAAGAAAAATGGCAGGGATAGATGATAGATGGGCTAGCTTTGGTGAATATGGGGACTGGTGAAGATATATTGCGTTCAACTACAGAGAAACTTGTAAGCACGTAGTCTTACTTGGTTCCAAGTCTGACTTGACCGTACTACAGAGGAGTTGAAGTGACTGCTTGGAAATTTATTGAAGCTATGATTATATAATCAATTCCTGAATCAGAGAATAATCAACCGCGGCATCAATTTTCATGGACCAATGACTCATCCCAGGTTATTCTGGAGACTATGAGGCAATACTTACACCACTACAGGCATGATGACGGGATGATACAGCTCATCACAGCCTCAGACAGACACAGCCATAATCGTACTAATGGTTCCTAGCTCTGGATACCTTTACGACAAATCAATCAACTGTGGTGCAGACAAGTCAGTACACCGCAAGCACTATGGACAGTCCACTGGAAGCTTGAATGATGAGCCTGAAATATTCCAAGCTCTTTTGAGTGTTGGGTGAATTGCAGGTAGTTGGATACAAGCTGTCAAACAAACAAATTTCTTGCCATTCTTTTGTTGTTCGCATGAACAGTATAACATGAGTAAAAAGGGAATATTTTGGGCAACAGATTAATCTTATTTACGTACCTCTTGTACAGCTTTGGTTAACATCAGTTGAGCAGTGGCTTCTAGTCCATAAATTGTCCGTTTGATGTGAATGTATGTACATCACAAGGACCGAGATTTTTCGAAATTTTGGTCTAACAAGAATCGATGTATGCACTTGATAATTTATTTTGAAAAAATGGCAATGCATGAATATTTGCATTGTCTGATTGGCGAAGCACAGCTTTCATGTTTTTCATTTTGCATCTATTTATTCACACTCTGATCTCACTTGTGTAGGTGTGTCCCTAGAGGTTACTAGGCGGAACGCGGAATTTCGTCCACTCGCGTACGGGACTCTCATTCGCTTTTGCGCTTCAAGCCTCGTAATACGATCCCAGTCCTCCGGCAAAGGAGATCTTAGTATCTCGGGAGCACACGACAACTTCCCCGCCCCCAGTTTTCAGTCCCAGCACCCATGCGTGTGCTTTTACCATCTCGTCCGTCTCAGTGCATATGTGCCTTGAGCGGCATCTTGGACCACATCAGGGCTCCCGCTTCTTCGCAAGCCCCTTGTTGCTTTCATCTTTTCTCTACTCCCTGTTCCTCCCATCCTTCTTCTGGGACTATTACCTCCGGGTTGATGCCTTCCGAAGAGGGGTTTTAGTCGGTAGGTGCCCGAGATTTTTCGGATGAATCCGACACTACCCACATTCTTATTGATGTCTATGGAGATTTCTTTTTCCCCACCTACCAAAGAAAGAAAAAAAATATGCTCATCCTCGCACTCCGAAAATCTCCCTGTCTTCCGACTGGATACTAACCTGCGATAGAGGTGAGCATCATATTGAATATTTATAATGCCGATGTGCACCAGGTCATGATTATTGGAAATTCAATTCCAAGCTCCACAATTATTTAAACGGAGTTATTCGGACACGGAGGAAGAAGAAGAGAGTCTGCCCAAGACATCAAGAGAGCGTAGGATGGAGAAACACCTCTCTCTTTAACTTGAATATATGCGGAATAATCAGCCTCCGGCTCCAAGGTCTGTCGGAAAAGTGCTTCCTCTTCCCGCTCAGGTGTTTGCTACAGCAGCAACTGCTCCATCTCAGTTTAAGGTGCCTCCGCCACCGGCTCCAAAGCCAGCTCCTGAGGACATCGAGCAAATCGACCCGGAGGAGTTCTTCTCCGGGAAGTACGAGGTTTCTTTCCTCGTTGAGCCACCGACGGAGCTGAGGGCTTTGTTCGAGTGGGGTTTGGAGGTACGACATAGTATTCCGGGACAGCGGAAGAGCTGGAGGAAGGAACGAGGCTAGATGTGCGACCATCTCAAGAAATCAAAAATCACTCACCTCAAGACAGCGGTTGCGAATCTATACCTTATACATATACGAATAAATGCATCTAATGAGCTGAATTTTTCATATATCATTTCTACATCATCGTTTAACATTACTATTATGAAATCCAATATAATTTCCATCTCGTCATCATCATTATTAATATAATCTTCATCTACATTAACAAACTCTATGTCCATCTGCTCATCTTCGTCATCGCCTACTTATGCCCCTCCACAATTATATGTACAGTAGGGGCAATTAACATAATTGCACTCAGGGTAGGGATGCCATGACCCACTTTGTTGGTAGCCATGGTGAAACCCTTGTTTTACAGAAGTTTCGTAGTCCATCTGAAAGAATAAATGATTTATCGGAAAATGCTCATCAAGCCAGAAGGGTCATTCCTCTCGGAATCACTGCGTCTTAATTGAAGTGCCATTCCTTTTGGAATCGCAACCATTGAACGAAGTCAGAGAGTCATTTTTTCCGGAATCACTCACTTCTTTTATCAACTTCTAGAGTGATGCCGAAAATAGCATTTTCCTCCCCTATGTAAGCTGTAGGTCTCAATTCATTTTCGAGATGGTGGCTCCCGGAACTATTTTTATCCGATACTTACCTGTATCGATTTGGATCGTTGCGTACAAACTTCTCTTTGATGTTTGAGCAATGAAAGGCCATCTGGTGGTGATATGTAGCACTACACTCGCGTAATTGCACTATTGCAATCGGACATCGAGTCTATACATCTGAAATACAGATTCATCGCTACGGGAGGCGAAAACGCCATAGGAGCCCTCGAGGCAAAACCATCGTAGAGTAGGAGAGGATTGGGGGAGGGGGGAGATGTTTCTCCGAGGCAGAAGCGCCATTGCATCCTTTGAGGCAGGAGCACCATGGCTTCCCCAGGAGCGCCATTGAGGTAGAAGCGCCATAGCTCCACTACTCAATCTTCTGGAAAATTCAGACACTAACATGAGTTTCCGAGTATAACATAGCAATGCTCGTTTTCCAGACCGATCATATCGAACCGATACGAACTCGAGATGGGTATAGTAGTATTCGTTATATGTCGAAAGTCGACTGAGAAATTCCGAAATTCGAGAGTGCCAAAATAAGAATGCAATGAGGATACGACTCTGACATCCTCTTCGAATGATGCTGAAATGGAGAACTGACTCTTTGGTAGTATTATTTCGATGAATTCTGATCGAAAAATAATGCCTCTAAGTCAGAAAATGACATGCCAACAAACAATCTATCGAGGATCTACTCACATGCTTCTGAATCTTCGCGGTAATTTAGGAGCTGAACATTGGAAGACAAAATTGTGATCTGGATTAGGGGAAGAATGATAATTGATCAACATCGAGTGGTTATTTGGAACGGAGATGCTAGCCAGGATTCGCTCTACTCGTTCTTGGCTTGATTTTCATAAACATTTGACTCGACTATTCTCAAGTCACATAGCACACTGTTGATATGAATCGGTGACCTTACCAGACCCGAGTAAGCAAGAGAGTCAAGTCATGCAGATGATTACATAAAGTAAATCTAGGATCTTTTCCTCCTACACATCATGGTAACCTAACCCCTGCTGCTATGAGACCATAGACATCATGAGACCTGGGTCATGCATCAGAAGAAAGATTACACGATGCAGTTCGGCATTTGTCGTTGCCCTTGTCTTTATCGTTGAAGCACTTTCATATGCAACCTACATACGTTCCCTTCAGCTTATCGATTCATTTGTCGTTGAGCAAAACTCTTCTTTACACAAAAAATGGATCCAGATCAGAGTCTTGCAACTCTAAAAGGAGGATTTGAAAGGTATTGAGTTAAGGAATCGAATTTAGCAACAGCATGGGAGGCAAACCTTCTTACCTTAGCATCCTGCCTTGTCAATAATGACACGTCAGTCCCCAGTGTTTCATAGTTCAAAATTGGTAACTACAAAGGACTCACCCGACCTTCTGAAAGATATAGTAGATTTTTCGTCCTTGGTGATAAATATTGAAATTGGTGTCTTTTGATCTTAAAGGACAGAAGATCGACAAGACACCAACTTCAATATTTACCCCACCTCCCTTAATCAGATCGTGGCACAACACGAATTTTGACATACAAACCTCCCCTAACTGAAGCACAAAACCAATCCTTTGTTGTATCAGCATCTCGATTCAAGAACATCATCCCTCATGTGGACCCTATAGAACCTGACCTCGACAAACTCAGACTAGTCTTAACGTGAGGTCTTACTCTCTCGTGATGCCTCAATTGGCAAGAGTGCGCAGCCCAAGATAACCTCATACTCATCCCATCCTCTCTTCTCCACAAGCTCGACCATTCTGATTTCCAAAATTGAAACCCGATTTCCTAAACAACGCTTCGAAACCAGCTACGCAGCAAAGCTCGTCCTGTCTTCAATCCGAAACACTCTAACGATAGCTGTAGCATAAACTAAAATCGACGATCGACTTCGAATGTTAGAGTTCTGTAATTATATTCAATTTTCCTATACTATTTTAGAATTGTAATTGCCAAGATGGGCACGATAGGGTTTTATCCTGTGTCCTCTTATAAATCTCAATCGATCAATCGATCAACCAATCAATATGGCCACGAAAAACCTCGAAATTTAGATGAAAACTCGCCCGTTGTTTGGAATAATATCCTCATAAGCTGTATGGCAATGTGACGAAAATTTATGAATGTAAATTGACTCTTTCGATTGAAAGATGATTTTTGGTTCGTGATATTTGTTGCATGAAGATGAATGGATGATTGCACATCGAGAAATTTACAGAAAGGTTCACAAGGCTTGTGAACGATGAATATCAGCAATTAATATATGCAGACGCATCATCAAACCCTTGTTATTGATGTAATTTTGCACGAGAATAGCTTCACCAACAAATGAACGTGACAGCAAAATTGTTTAAGCGTCACCTGCAAATATTTTACTCGGATCGGACCCCTGGAGAGATATTGTGTATCCGCCACTCATTTGGTCGCCACCTGCACTGGTTATTCGGATGAATTCATCTGGAAATGTCAAACCGTGCTCCAAGCTGGCAGAGATTTCTCATAAAATGAATGAACCGGCTTACCATGTTTTCTGCTACTGCATGTCGCTTGGTATGGCTCCATACTAGGAAATCGAATGAACACGTAACACACTCTGACCAAACATGAATGATGTCGGAAGTATTTCTTTTTGTTTTTCTTTGTACTTATTTGTCATATTTGCTGCAACGAACGAAAACACGTGACGTGACACCGATTTGAATGAGCTCCCAATCAGACGAAACTTCAATAGAAATCTGACTTTAAAATTATTCTGTCTTCGCCAAAAATTTTCTCTTCATCTACATGCTTCTCTCCTATTGGCCCGGAACCTGTTAGTAGAACACAGAGTAAGAACTGACTATTTTATGGACGATTTCCGTTACCCTATACACTTGGTCTCCTTCGGGGGATGGTTTGCGAGCATTTTGTTCGTTTCCATTTTAGCTAACTTATTTATTAATAGTTTGAGGAGATCCTCCAACTTTCATTTTTCGGGAGGCTGAGGCTACCGAAATTTGGAAAACATTGGTGAAAGCAGGAGTCAAAAAAGAGCCGACTGACTGCCGCGCACAAGGTGCCGATTATTCAATGGAATTCGTTGATTACTACAAAGATCAATACATGATATGGACTGGGAATGTGCGGAATAAACTAGTACAATTGTAGGAGACTCTGATTACTTTATTTATTCTTGATTACATTCTTTCACTCATGTAAACGAGACAGTTCATAGCTCTCAATGGAATTCAACTGCCCATTTTATTCTCTAACCCCAAACAGAGAACATGATGCCGGTTATAGTTCTCATTACATATCCCCAATCAGACGCATTATTGTATCTCTGTAGAGAGATACATCATAGTATGTGTAGTCCCATTCGTTGGAAGTTGGAGTAGGCTGGTAATAACTTCTCATAATACCAACTAATTGTCCATTGTATATGAGAGCTGGATCTTGACGAGCTGGACAGGGGTTTTCAAAACCAATGGTGCAGAAAAAGTTTGTTTCATCAATTCGATCGTTATCGCCCGATAGGAAACTTTGACAAATATTTTGTTCTGCCACTGTGGCTTTGATTGCAGTAACTCCTTTTATCCCCATGTCTCTGATCCAACTGATAAAAAGAACTTCCGCGCCTTGTTCTGGTCTCTTAGCCGCTACGGGAATAACTTGAGCACGAGGCCCAATCTTGATGGGATGTCTCAGCTTGAACAAACTTAGCTCGGCTCTATCACCAATTTTGGTGATGTTTGCACCATGTCTCTCGCCTCCTTCGCCACGAGCATTTGTTCGAGACAGAACAGTAAATCGGCATTTTTCACCGGAATCCCAGCTTGAAAGGGTTTTGGAGATAACATGACTCTTCGAAATAATAATTCCCAGAATGTCCAAAATATGCCACTCACAGATTTGCTGTATTCTGACTAAGTACCGGTGATTGTCTATATTGTCGACTTTACTCAAGCATTCTGGAGTTATGCTGGAATCACCTGTTGGACCAGAAGAGAATAATTATATTAGAGATTCTGGTCCCATTGAAATCTCGTTGTGTACTTTGTTACTTAATGTTTTGTGAGATATTAGAAGATCTTGGTGGATCCGACGGACCGGAGAAAATTTTTCCGAGACCCAATGCAAAATGGTGGCTTATGATTCTGATCAAGACTTTCTCATTAAATTTGGTAAGAAGTACTTCATGCGATTTTTTGATGTTTGGGATGCCTACAAACTTGCATTGAGATTTCTTTGCAACTCATTCATGAGGTGTTTTGCTTCCGCGCGGGTATTTTAACTCTCGCGTGGACTCGAGCCGAAATTCAATTGCTGGAATGTGGGTGGCAACTTTATGAACTCGTCATGAAAAGTACTATTTTGGTGCGAACCATTACGACTATCTATACATTTTGAACGTATGTATGGGCAATAAGGAACTTGCATGTTTTTCAATTTTAATTTCAACAGATAGACCAGGTACGATTTATAAAGTAATTATTTTTCCCGAAATTTTTATGTGCACGGACTGCGAGTAATAAATTATTGTAAATCGTTCAATATTTGCGAAGTTTCAAACGCTCCGGAAAAAGCCGAGCGACATGACCGAGCGTGCCCGAGCGCCCGCGTGCATGTGTTGTATCTGTGTGTTATGTTTACAATGTCGTTCGAAACGAATAACATCATCAACACACCAAATCTACTGATAAATAACACTCTCCGAGTTGACGAACATCACAGAGATCACGGAGTAATAGTTATTGCCGACTTGCGAGACTTGTCGTCATCATGCGGATCCCGAAATCAAGTCTAACCTCAAACGTCTTGCGGTCAATGAAGCGGACGACGCGCGGACGAGCCTCCACAGCAGACGAAGCAAATTAACATGGGATTAGAGCCTGAAAGATTCCTATTGGTTCAGCACCCTGGCAATCGTGACGTCACGATTGCCCGACCAATCAAAATCGTTTGAGCGCGAATCTAATAATTACGATTTTTTAACGATTTTAATCGCGAATTCTTAAATGTAGACGGCATATTTTTAGCCGAAACTTTTGTAGATAGTCTACACTCACCCTAATAATCAGATTCAGATCAAAAGCAGGCCGAATTTTTTTCCATGCAAGTTCCTTATTCTCACGACTCATCAACATTCGGATTACCTGACCTCTAGAGCGTTTCTATTGGAGCAATAGACCAAGGAAAGGAATCGTCAGACATAGTTTCCAGAAGGTACAACCTAGATTAAGAGGGTATTTCGCCCGAGTTAAGGTAAGTGTGCCTAATTTGCCCCCACTACTTTTGTTTTACTTGCCATTTCAACTCATCTGTATATTTTTCAACGTACTTTAGCTCATTTTGAAGCTTGTTTCAAGACCTTTGAAATGAGCTGAGGTAAGTACAATTTGAACGAATTGGAGCCGAGATACCTTGATTTTCGCGAAAGAAGATTTTTTGCGAGTTTTTGTCAGTGTGTTCCTAATTTGCCCCCACAGGGAAAAGAGGCCAATTTTCATGAGATTATACGGGTTCTTCGTATAATCGGAATATCTCGGCTCCCAGACCTCCAAATGAGACGTACTTTAGCTCATTTTGTAGCTTTTTTTACTGCCTTTGAAACTTTTTGAGGTAAATTGGTGTATCTTAATGGACCGAGGAATGAGTTTGGGAAAAGACTATAGGGGCAAATTAGGAACACTGCACTTTCCTAATGATATGGGCGTAGAATCGGCTAAAAATCGAATTTTGCAATTCTGCAAAAAGCATTCTGAAGTTGGGACAAAGACAAAGAAGATGAGTTAAGGCACGTCAAAATTGATTCCATCAATTTTGTTTGGCATAACTTTTAGTGAATAACAAAAAAGAAGTCGGAAGTAGCGAAATCAGTTTTTCTGTTCTAAGAAAGGCGCGGGTCATCTAGGATCGGTCCAAAACATTTATTTCCTCATATTTTAACGTAACAAACATGAAAAAAATGCGGGGCAAGGTCTGCGGGTTCGTACATGTGAGAACTTGAATGGGGGCAAATTAGGGAATGGGGGCAAATTAGGCACAGTTACCTTACAATTATTTCTGATCGAAAAAAATTCCTCACAGTCGATTTTTATCACTCGTGCGGTGTTATCCGCGCGTGGTTTCGGCTTTTCCAGCCTCATTTCCAGGAGACCCTATCTCGAGAATGGTTCCAAACGATGCAAATACAGTCCTCTACATGTATACTATCATATCTTTTTGTCGTCAGACATTTGTACCTATCGATGGGTGAAAGTGCCAGCTACCACAAAATCGTTACCTCGATTCGACGAATTTTTTTGCCGCTCACAAATGGCGTAAGACGTAAAAGACCCTCGAATTATTCCTTCATCTGAAGAGTATATTGATTTAGACTTGGATCTCGTGGACAAAATATCGTGACCCCGATGAGTATGTCTTGCCTGAGATCGAAGGAATTAATTACTCACTAGATGATTTCCACTCGAGAATTACTTTTGAAAAGCACAAATGACCCCGAGCACATTTGCAAATCGAAGGGTAGCTCCATTCATCCTCTTAAGAACTTTGCAGAAAATCATATCAAAGGATATGAAAAAGTATCGATTCTTGGTCCCAAAGCCCAGAAAATTCAATTTCATCACCTTTTTCAAGCGAGATGCACAGGGATAATTCTCTCCATATGTTTCTTTAAAACTCACATTTTTGCTTGAAAAGTATTGTTTATGAGTGAGTGTGTAACATGATCATTTGTTAGTAAAACGAATAATTTCATCTTATTTGAACATGTGAGCATTAGTTTTTGGAACTCATCTAGTAGACTAGAAATATCAGATTGTAACCTACGAAGTCGCATTTATATGGTAATTGGATCAACGTTTCAATGAAATATTGACCAAAGCCATGGAACCGGTTTCTTCTTTTCTGCACACGAAACTTTAACCTAATCAATTTTAGATCTTATTGGCCATAACGTTTCTCCTACTTATTTAAGATTCTTGAAAAAAAACTATGCTTTCAACAATTTTCACATTATTTCAGTCATTAACAATCATCTAAGCAATCGCTAGGGTATGTGTGCTGAGTTTTGAGTTCTAGTTTTTCTGTAAGCGTAATGTTCGAGTCGTGAGAAGTATCCGTATATAACATCACGACACTTTTTGGGAAATTTTAGACTCTTACTATCTTGAAAAGGAAACTCAAGAAATAAAGTACGATTTTTGCGTTGAAACTCCCGAAAATCGAGGAGATTCAAAAAAGCTATTGACAATACATTTTTCGTGTCCCAGAGCTCCAACATCGGATGTAGTGATTTGACTCGACCGAAGTCATAACAAAGCTAACTTCGGTCATGTAAAATCACAACATTCGTAGTAACTGGGATTCCAGTGCCAAAAAGTAGAATCATGAGTTGATTCTTTGAAGGATTCTCTAATAGCTGTACAACGAATATGGAGCTTTCCTTTGGCCTTGGGATTCTACGTCAGAAATTTATTAATGTAGAGTAATATGAGTGTATTTGGTCCTTCCTTTGTGAACAATGAGAAAAAATTCTATGCATATTTACCTATAAGTTCTTGTGTGTTGCACAGTCGTTGAGCTCCAAGGAGTAGAAGAAACGAAAGCGATTTAACTAAATTGGAATACATTTTTGAAAAGTATCTTCTCCTGTCGTAATCTGCTCGTAACTGAATGTGCTCGGTTGATTCTTGATGAATTGTTCGGCGAGTAATAAGGACAATTAGTTAGATGTGACGGACGTCGACCGAGCCAAGATTGGACACACGAGATAGTTTTGAGCGATAGGCCTACGTATCAGAATCCGGGAACGGGAATTAATCAGTTGGATCAATAAATTCTGTAATTGGTATTCAAGTCAACCCATACTCAATCACGAAATTCTTCCAAATCAAATATTCTTTGGAGATGTCTTCAAATCGGAAAATTTTTCATAACTCCGTCATTTATGGCATTGAGAAATTTTATTGATAAGAAAACTCTTGGGCCGTGCAGTTCCACTAATCTCATTCATAATAGTAAAAACACGCCTTTACACAAAAATTACACAGATATTCTCATCAATATAGGAAAATCTCAGCGTACTACGCCGGAAATTCGCGAAAGAATATTCGACATCCCACGAGGAGTTCCATTAATCCACATCCCTTCGAAGAAATTATATCCCGTCAGTTTCCATGACGTCTGTAGACCACATTTGCAAGGTTCCGATTTCTCCGGTTTATTGAAGATAATTTATTATTGGCCGTTCAAAAAAATTTGAAAAAAATTATCCAAAGTTTTCCTGTATATTTCAACAAACAAAATTCATTTACGTTGTGAGAGATGCAAAAAAAATTTATCTCTTTCGCTTTTTTTCACTCCAATAACCTATGAGAACTATTTTCATGCTGCTATCTTTATTAAAACATATTTGGGAAGTGATTGGATTGATGAAAGTTCCTAGGTTGGCATCGGCACTAGAAGTCCAAAAATATCCAATATCAGTCACCTTTTCGAAAGTCCTAGGGCCATGCAGTCAAGATAAGGCTTGCTATAGCACGTCCTAGATCTTTTCGAGAATTTTTGCAGTTTAGTTAGGAGTAATGTAGCTGGAAAGAAATCATGCACTCTTCATTTTTAATCAAGCTCAGTGAGTCAAAAGATCGAAAAAGGTCAACTTCCGTGAGCATCAGAAATTTCCCTGGAACATGATTAGGAACCACCTCGACGTTATTTGCCAACGAAAACGAAAAACTTTCGCTTAGGGTTCATTTCAGATGAAGCCAATTTTTCATTTTTTTACTCCAAGCAGTAAAAGAAACGAGAGTCATCTAACTATATTGAGATAAATTTTCAGAAATACCTCCATATATGCTTGAAACTGAATGTATTTAGTTGGATCTTGGACTATGAGCATGAATTTTTCGGCTAGTAACAAGAGTAATGAGACTGTGGCGGATGTCGACCGAACAAGAATTGGACAAATGAGATTATTTTTAACGAAAGAACTTCATATCAGGAATCAAAGAAGGAAATGAACGAGTTGAATCATTAAAGTTTGAGATAAGTATTCATGATACAGTAAAAACTGTCTCTATGGGCACCTCCCGATAACGGGCGCTTTTCCGTGGAACCGAATTTCATTCCATAAGCTCAAACGGTATTCTTTCTCTATAATTCGGGCACCTCTGAAATTTGGGCACCTGCCTAATATGGGCGGTTTCCGAGATCTCAAACATATGATGTTACATGTTGAAGGAACCTGTGAATTCAGGGCACTCGCTCCAGTTATCAAAATGAGCCAGCTATGCATGTCGAAACCTTATGTCAAGCTCAGAACGAGGTTCAAAGAGACGTTTCCATATTGAGAAGAGCAAAAATCATTCATCTTCTGAGTTCTGCGTCAGTTTGACGAATTAAGAAGATTATTACTACTACATATTTGAATATTTAACGAAAAATTGTAATGAGTCAATTGAGGGTATAATTTCATCATCTGTGTTGTTTGATGCTCTAAAATTCACAACAGCTAATTTCTAATCATGCTCAGCTATTAAGTGACTGACCTTGAATGCTAGAGTATTGGATGCTTACTTTGACGAAGGGTGTATTTGAGCCTTTCCTAGAGATCCCTTAACCTTTCAGATTTCCAAATTCAAAGTTCTGAGTTTGCACACCCTCGATCTGAGTATGATCCGAATCTTGAACTCCCGAATCACTATCATACCGCATTTCTGAAACCTGATTTCAATAACTATGAATCTTGACATTCCACATCTTGAGAGTTCCGAGTTTTCATCGATGTATTTCACTTATTCCAAAATTGTATGGTTTGAGATAAGTTCCTTCAAAATTTGTACTCTCCATAATTTTGCATCAGATTCTATAATTCGGGCACCCGTCTATATGAGCGGGTCGGACTGGAACCGAAGGTGCCCGAATGAGACAGGTTCTGCAGTAGTCGATTGAAAGAGCTTCATATTATGTGAAAAGTCCCGCTTTATATTATTTTATTGGATTTTAACAACCGCATTCACAACAAGGATGACTTTATTATAATTCACGTGGTTTAGCTCAGCAGACCAGCAGAAATATGACTGAACTGAACGTTAAGATCAGGAGTAGGATAAACAATCTCCTCCCATCACATTCAGAATTCGTTAATACGTTCCTTGAAGCTAATGGTGTGCTGCTTCTTCAAAATGACACTTGCTTTTCTGATTATCAGTAGGATTAAGCTCAAAACCATTAGTTGGGATACAGCTAAAAAGTCATACCTCAGACTCTGATGTTGCACTCTCATCATTTGGGTCCGTATGAAATGATCGGTATATAATTTACTGCTCCAGAAGGCCTTTCATTGTTCAAAATGTTGTATTTTTGTTTCTTGAATCCCTAAGAAGTTCAATATGAAATGAGATATCGAATCAAAAATGGGATAGACGAATGAGTGTAATGACTGGAGCAAAATTGATCAATAAGTAGTCGGTTATGAGTGATCAAAAGAAGCATTGGCCGAGTCTACATAGACGCGCTCACTCGAGGCGCGCGCGCTTCCTCCGCTCGCACTCTCCACCCGAACACCGGAGTATGTACCGAAAATGGCATTCGAAAATCTTTTGATGAGTGTTCCCTCTCAATCGGAGTATCAGCACGGGTTTGTGAGATGAAAAACGGTCAGTTTATCACGTAAATCGAAAAAAAAAAAATTGATTTGCATCTATTAGAGATCGAAAAGTGAGAGACTTGGATGTCGATCGATGTGCCTAATATCACCACCCCCCACTTCTCAGGTTCCTAACTCGCGGCTTGTTCAACAATATTTAACACTATTTTGGGTTTGCATTGAGACTTCTTCCTCGCTTTTTCCAGAGACTGTGAAACAAACAAAGGTATGCGGAATTCTGGTTAAGAAGAATCGAGCTGCATGTACACCAAAGATCAAATTTGTGTTACAAGAGTCACTCCTCCGTTAATTTGGGACGCTATTCTCGGGTGTTCTTAATCAGGATTTCATACACTTCAGCTCATTGTTCAGCTTCTGGAATAAGTAAAAATTATGTATAACCAAGGTGATGCTGAATATTGCTGAATGGTTTGCAAGTTGGAGACCTGATGAAAAGTGGGATGCCTGTATGAGGCACAACCACGCCTCTCATTTTTCGATCTCTATTCGATGCAAACCAATTTTTTGGTCGATTTACGCAATAGACTGGGTGTTTTTCATCTCACAAACTCGCGCTGATACTTCGATTGAGAGGGAACACTCGTCAAAAGATTTTCAAATCCCATTTTCGGTACCTACTCCGGTGTTTGGGTGGAGAGTGGAAGCGGAGAGAGCGCGCGCGCCCCGGGTGAGCGCGTCTATGTAGACTCGGCCATTGTGTATTGGTCTAATTTTGCAACTTCACTGGTGACTCAGGATTCAGTACCAGAATGTTTACTGCCCCCGCCCCCCATCATTAGTGCGTTGGAATATGCAGAGAGAACAAACTATCTATCACTAGGATGTTAAATTTCTACTCACTCTGAATTTGCACATTCAAATCATATCAGCACTGCAAATTATTTCGAGCTGAAAATATTTGCGAGTAAGCGCAAATTCATCTCGCAGAATGTAACATATCGGTGGAAGGTTAATAGTGCGCGCGCATAATCGAGAATTTGAATGCCAACATGTGAACGCATGATCCAGCGCAAGCGCTCTCTCTCTCTCTCTCTCTCTCTCTATCTCTCTCTATCTTTCTCTCTCTATACTTTCATGTCATCAAAAATGGAAGGGTTGGTTTCAATATCACGTCACGAATTGTTTACGCGCATACGCATTTTACACGCAGACGCATAGAATCAAGCCAAGTGTGGGAAGAAGCGGAGAAGCACATTTTTGCATCCCTTCTATCAACTACGGGCACGCGCATATGATCTTTCCTGAACACCATGCCACCCCTCTGTTGCACTCACCCCACTTATGAATATTATCCTCTCTAAGTGCGCATACGCAATTCTCGTCATTAAGTGCGTTGGTAATGTGGGTTCCTTTAAATACCCCGGAATATGCCCAGGAGGGCACTTCTTTTGCTTCATTTTTGTTCCAACACTATGTATCATTTTGTACCTTTTTGATATCATAATAAACCCAAACATAACGCCTCATATCAACTTGTTTTATCAATCAACCCACAAACATATTACAAAGTGGTGACAGCGGTGTTGAGTTGAGAGGCAGTTATTTGAAATATTCAATTTTGAAATATTCAATTTTCCAAATTTTGGGAAACCACTTTTTTCGAAAATTTTATCTGCCGTTCTCCGGAGAAACTGATAGTCGGTTTGTTGAGAGACGGAATTTCACTCAAAAGTAATTCAAAGAACTGAAGTTGAGTGAAAGTGATTGGAACAATTCTGTGCTTATGTGCAGGTAATTAGTGCTCATGAACGAATGACGCGCTAAAGAATCGGAATACCGTTCTGCTTATATCTGCGAGATCGGCATTCTACAACCATTGAATTCAAACAGAGCGACTCATTTTTCCTTATGGGAACCGAAAACACGTTGCAGTGTTAGGGAAATCGAGTTGCAACATTATAACGAGCTAATTCTGGAACTGACAACTGTCAGGACTGCAAACAGGTACACGCCAAGTTCTCTGGAAAGTTTTGATTCCTGGAGAACAAAAACTGCCGTGCTCGCAAACCGCCGGAGCTGCAAATCAGTGTATCTCCAGGCTGCTGAACTTACAAACTGCTAAGACTGCGAGCTCGCGAGTGCAGATTGCTGAATCGCAGGTTGCTGCAATTGCGGATTTCTAAATCGCAGTTTATTGCGATTGCGGATTGCTGAATCGCAGGTTGCTGTGAGTGCGGATTGCTGAGTCGCAGGTTGCTGCGATTGCGGGTTGTTGAGTCGCAGATTGCTGTGATTGCGGAGTGCTGAATTGCAGATTGCTGCGGCTGCAGGTTGCTGAAGTAGCAGGTCACTGATGAACTGCAGCTTCGCATCGAAAATCGGCGCATCTCGACAAAGTGACTTGTGTACAGTGTTGAGTGTTTACCGGTAATACGGTGACGTTTAGTGATTGAGGCGAAGTGCTCAGGTCAAATCGACATCATTCGTGTTTGTGCCTCGGTGTTTGCGACGCACAGTGAGATTTTGAATGAAGTGCACAGAGTGATACCGATTTTGCGGAAGTGCTCTTCAGTCGATAATTTGTGTGAACGGGCATAACGTGGCGCTTCATAGTGTTGTGTGTTTGCCGCTTACGGCGACGCTTTGAGTACCAGTAGAAATTGGAGATCCGTCATCTGTATTAATTTGATTGAGAACCAAGTATCTGATGAGTATTTAGAATTAACATTTGACCCATAGAACGATACTCATGATAAGAATAATATAGTTACATAGGTACATACTCGGTTAATGTCACCTAGGAATTACGTAGCTATTGAAGAATATTTTGAAGAATACAGTGAGATAACTAGATTAACGAGCGGAGACTTACTGACTATCATTGGTAACTTCGATTCGTATTGTGCACGGAATATATCGTATTTTTGCACGGGCGCAATCTCTAGGAAAATAAGTTGTATGGTGTGTTTCGATCGTGGACGGTATCCGGAATATGATCAAGTAATAATAACAAAATATTTGCACGAAATTAGACATCAAGGTCGAGGGATCACTTCTTGCTATTTTTGCGGTAAACATTTAGTGTCAGTGAGGCCCGTTACAGAGTGTGCTCGTTGTATGGATTGGATTTGTATTGAACAGTAGCTATTGACTAGAATTTTCCCTCCAGAAACTGAAACGTTCGGGTGGAGTTGGGCGGTTTTACGGATGTCCCCGTCGGAAATTCATGCATGCATAACAAGAGAAATATTTTCAAACCTTCGGAATAACGAATTGCATTCACACGAGTATAGATTTGATATTCTTGTCCGGATACTACAAAGTTTTTGTGTAACTAAAATTCCGACAATTACAGAACTTCGTATCGGAAAAGAAAGTGGTAGAGTCGTGTGCTTCTTTTGTTTCCCAGATCAAGAGTATTGGTCATCCGAAGAATTTTCAATAAATAGGTCACTCCATGTAACTGCTTCTCAAGAACAAGGAATAATTGTCTGTGATTGTTGTGGTCAGCCAGTAGTGGTAAGACGACCCGCGTTTGAATGTATGGAATGTGTACAACGAATAATTGACTCGATGTGACGACAGTCACAGAACTCCAATTGATCAGAATAAGCCGTGATTACATTCTTACACAAAGAGGGCCAGTGGAGGATCTTTTTGACATAATTTCTATACAATAGCCGGGAGGCAGTTGCACATTATACTATTGAATTCATTGGTGTATTGAACAAGTCTTGCTAAATTCACAGATTGCTATCTTACACACTTGATCTTGATTTTCACAAATTGGATATTAAAAACCATTATTTCAACAAGTTAGAGATTCACAAATGAAATGTCGTTAGGAGATCAAATCCATTCGGACTATTTAGATGACTTAGAAAGTATAGTAGAAAGTCAGAAAATAGCTATTAATTATCTCGCACAGGAATTTAAAAGTCATTCGCGTATGCTGGACAGACAGGCAGAGCTCAATCAGAATTGTGAACTTAGAGCAGCGAATCAGTTTAAAGGTATTAAAAACCTTGCTGACAAATTGAAAAGAATTGTGAAGCTTTCGAGTGAAAAACTTCAAGAATTAGATTCGGAGTTTGAACGCTTACAAAAAAGAGTTGAGAAATTAGAACTGCTTATTGAGGATAAAGAGGTGAAAACAGAGGATGGAATTCAGGATCAAGAATAATATGACAGGAAGGGCTATCTCCCTAGCGAAGGAAAACGATGGGTTTTTCGAAAGTCAGTTCAGTGAAAATGATATTTGTGAAGTAAGGTCGATTAGGATTGTGGAAAATACACATAAATTACGGAATAATTTAGATATAACGTTTAAGGCATTGTGTGAGGAAGTCGCAGAAAAGAAAACGAAATTGCAAAATTTACGAGATAGAATTGATAAAATTACGGCAGTAGTAAAAACATAGTAAATTACAATTACTACTTATGGAATTCACGCACAAGCATTTTTCACATTCTGACAAGCTAAGTTGTCAAATTGAACATAAATGTAAATTATTGTTAGATTGGGCTTACACAGCTCTACTGAGATACTTTTCTACGAATAATTTCGTCTACATTGATGATCTAATAGGATACTAATTTTATAGGAATTTCGTATACCCTTGAAGCATATACAATAATTGAAGTAATAATTTTCCATAAGCTTGTGTAGTAGGTAAACTCTAAAATGTC
The DNA here is from genome assembly GCA_029851415.1 of Eretmocerus hayati. Lineage (NCBI taxonomy): Eukaryota > Metazoa > Arthropoda > Insecta > Hymenoptera > Aphelinidae > Eretmocerus > Eretmocerus hayati. Next base: position 22,980,177 of record CM056741.1, read on the forward strand.
ACGAACGCGAGAATTCAGACCGCCGAGGAGGTCACCGCGACTGAATCAGGGCTCAAGAGATAGCGTTGGGTCCGGATCAAATACAACATTGGAACTTCACCCTGAATCTAGTGAACAAACTGGGAACGACTTGAACACCTTTCATGAACCATTGATTGAATCACAAAATAATGGCGTTGGAAGTTCTCGAGAAATGAGTGCTAGACATTTAACCATTCCTGAGGCAATTAAATTACTACCAATGTTTAATGGTAAAAATATCCCAGTATCAACATTTATTCGTGAATGCACGGATTTAGAGTCTCTATTGAGTGATTCAGACAAATATATTTTCATTCGTATTGTGAAATCAAAGGTAACTGGAGAAGCTCAGAGATATGTCGAAACAAATACATATAATTCCTTGACAACACTTTTCAATGATCTGAAACGTGCCTATGATCCATGTCAAAATTTTTTCGGTTTACAATTAGAGTTATCTAAAATTGTAAAATCAGAAAATGAATCAGTCGCTGAATATGGTCTCAAATTTTCACAAATTCAAAATAAAATGCTTGAAATATCTCAAGCCAGTTCGAGTGAAAATCGCAATATAGGGCACAGAGAGACAATCATTAAAAATACCATATCGTGTTTTATTCGGGGTTTGAGTATGCAATACTTTTAACAGATGAAAGAAAATGATTATGATGATCTGAATAAAGCGATTGATGCAGCAATGCGAATTGAACAAAGATTGAAAGATTTTAACACTCTTCATGAAAAACAGAACGACACTGCTATCGCGGTTCACACCATAGGGCCGAAAAGTGATGATCGGAAATTTGATGATAGGTGTTATACCTGCGGAAAAAATGGTCACTTCGCTAAAAATTGTAGATCACAAAAGAATGAAAGTTCAAGAAGGCCAAAACCGTACGATAGGAAATGCAACAGGTGTGGGAGTAATCAGCATGTCTCTCGCGATTGCCGTCATAAGAACAAAAAATGTAATTTCTGTCAAATAGAGGGTCATCTAGAAAGAGTATGTTTTAAAAAAGCAAAGAGGTTGAATGAGGGAAAAATCAAGAATGAGACTGTCAAAGATATGTTAGAGGAAAAACCTTTAAACGCGAAACCTACTCATTGAGCGAGTGCGTCAGTGAGACAGAAACACCTGAAAAGCACTCGAATATCAATGACAATAGAATCATATTGACAGTGAACAGCTTTTCTAAGAAAAATTGTCCGTCAGTTATGCTCTCGAGTTCTTGTCTTAATTCAGTTGGGAAATTTTTGATTGACACTGGAGCAGAAGTTAATGTATTGAAAATGAACATGTTAAAATCAAAAATCCAAATCGACACGTCAAAAGCAATCAATCTAACAGGTATCAACGATAATATAGTAAAGACTCTCGGCTATGTTACAATAGATCTGAATGATTCTTTTTGTGGATTCTTTTTAGTTCCAGATGATTTTCCAATAGATTACGATGGGCTTTTAGGTGCTCAATTCCTAAGACAATTAAAAGCTGATGTTCCATTCCAAAATAATGTCCTCAAAATCGGAGATAAAGACATAGAATTCGTACAAATCAATAATATCCAATGCGTTCTGCCTGCTCGATCAAAGAAACTTATTTCAGTGTCAATCAAAAATCCAAGTATGAATGAGGGCTACGTTACACTGTAAAAAAACCTGGAGAATTTCCACCGCGTCCCTGAATTCAAACCAGCTGCTCAGTACAGTTACTTAACAGTGCTCGGTGGTGTGGATTGCTGGCCTTCCGATGCAATAACTTCGCCGAGTATTGTCGATTCACATGTCCGCTGTACGTGACATCGCTCAGCATTGGAAATTTTGGGACCATCTTTCAGCGCTGTAAAATTCAGCGAGTTGTGAATGTTATTCAGTCCCGCGAAATACATGGGTGACGTAATCGCTGCAGTACTGGGTCCGACAGAATCCAGTTCCGGAGATTAAAGTTATCATTCTCGCATGTGTGAATTCACCTTGCGGCGCGCCGAATCAGAGCGACCGTTGATCGTTCGAAATATTATTAGTCGCGCACGGTGATCACCACGTCTTGCCCAAGTTGCACGGCATGCCACTGCATGCTCTAAAGGCACTTGAGAAAATGATTGTCCGGAAAGTGAGCTAGATTATATTTTGAAAGAATTTAGAGATTCCTGTCGACTTTTCATCACGCATCGTTCCCCAGGTGAGTTGAGCAAACGTGACATGACGTTACTGTGCGGTGAATTCGTTTTGAGGTTATAACCTCACTTTGAGTCTTCATTCTCCCAAGTTTTCCGATTTGAGTATCTTTCTCGTTCGACTGTCGATTTTTAAAGAAGCAATATGTCAGTTGAAATGTCCAAACTTTTCAGATTTTCATGTGTATCTAATTTACAGGAAGTCATCTAAGTCTAAATCAACGTTTTGCCTCAGGTGATAAGTGATTGGTCCAACATCAGAGCACTTGTTTGCTGCACAGTAGAAGATAATCATTTCCATATGCTGAAAACCTGCATTGTGAGTACAAGAATAATTCTTCGTATCCAATATACCTGGATAAAATTAGCATTGATGCCAATAGAAAAGCATGTGCTCGGAACTATCAATCAATATTCTCATAACGCAGTGCCTTTATCCATTAATAAAGTGGCCACCAATTCCAACCTCATGATGCTGAGACTTGTTATAATAATTGTGAATAATTGAGACATTCTTCTTTCAGCACTTCAGAATAATTATTTGTTATTGCGTAAGACCACAAATCTTGTTGATTTTATATTCGCTCTCTGATGAACATGAGATTTGTTATTTTGCATTATTGGGATGACTCAGTTTGCAGATTTTCTCCTCAGATATTGGTCGCACGCTCTAAGTCACTCTGTTGTAAGAACTCTGAATTGATACTGTATTATATCTTCTGTTACAGGTTAATATATTTGAGCCAGCGTAGACAAATCTGTTTCAAGATTTGAAAGAAGCGAATAGGAAACATTGCTGCCATAATTGCGCACGAAGGCTTCTTTTTAGTGAATAGATAGTTCAAATCCACAATGTAAGTACTTATCACATCATGACTAGCTTGAATTTTTGATCTAAATAGTCATTAGCCAAGTTGTGAGAAATACTCAATCTTTTTCTGTATCAGAATCTCGCATGCTAAGTATACCCTAGCTATGATAATGGATTGAATTCTATTCAATTCCATTCCTTTCCAGTAGGAATGAATATGTTTACAGAAATTCTCCCCATAGTAATCAATTGGAATTTTCTCCTTCAAAAATTTGAATATTTTCCAATCGGATTGAATAGTTCAAACACTTCCTAATCTTTTAGTATTGTATTGAAGCCTATCATACTACTCGACTCTCTGTGGGGATGAACTGAACTCAAAATCAACAATCATCGCACAGGAATGGATACGATTGTATAGAGGGGCTATTAAAATTTCGTCTGGTAGGATATTTATTTAAAGGAAATGAATTTCATTAGTGATCTCAGTTTAACCTAATGACCATTGAAATGAATTGGGATCAGATATCTGCAGAATCTCAACTCAAAATTCTTTGAATTGGTTGTTTTACCATTTGCAATATCCACTGTTGGGGATGGGATTGATTCCTTGCAGTGGATCATATCGCATGTTGATGGAAGTAGTTTTGAATGAGTTGAATAATTGAATCTTTGTTGAGTGTGAATGAGTATAATGCAATCGTGATCGCTCATTAGACGAGCTTTTATGAGAGTGCTAACATGATATTTTGCTCCTCGAACAGATAAATCTCAAATTTTCTGTCGAATCAGTACGGAGAGCTTAGTCAAATCAGATAATCAATCGAGAATGTGATCATCTTAGAAAATTCGAAGAACTGAGGGTGTAAAATGATATTAGTGTTATTACTATCCTGAGAGAGGGATACATTATTATCCCTTTGATTATATCTATAGATCAATCATAACAAATTATTAAAACCAAATCGACGTCAAATGTAGTGAAAAAAATTATGCCAGTACACTAGTTATATGGGTGAGAGCCTCATTTCTACCAAGACTTGTAATTTATAGAAAAAACTAATTTACACTTGACATGATTGCTTGAACCTAAATTCACGCATATGCCGTGCCATAGATGATTGCCGGCGTGTATTCAAATCCATCGGGCGTTCATGCATTGAAAAAGAATCGCATCGTTCGTATCGACCTAGAATGTCAGACTAAACGAAATAAAATTTTACCAGGTTCAATTTTCACCAAGATAGATAACTATTATCTAGTGAGAGTTTTGTAATATCAGACAGAGAGAGATTGAAATTCTTGCGGTTAGGGAGTAAGAGTAATTCTATGAATGAGAAATTTTACTCAGCTGATGATTTATCTGTGCCATGAAAACTTAATTGGTCTACTTGAACATCAGCTTTCCAAAAAAAGGCGTGCGTTGAACCAGGCATTGACTTGGCAAGACATCTGAATATTTGAAGAGTGCAGAACTTGAGTATCACAGCAGGATTGATTACAAGCAGTTTTTGAACGTCCTAAAAGCTCAACGAAGAATACCATTCTCCTCGTTCTTGAATACGCTCGAGCCTAATTTCAGTTATTTTGTTCAGACATTTTCAAGACTCAAATTTTTTGCTGAGACTAATCAAAAGAACAATCGATCGAATTGATTTCATCGTGTTTTCTGCTTAGTCTTCTGATGAAGAAGTTTTTCCTTCTAATTTATGTTTACATAAACTCAATAATTGAAAATGGAACATGAAATGAAGCTTACTCCCAAATTGAGCTTACTTGTCTTTATGACTGATATCAATCAGAAAAAAAACGGTTTTTTGGTCTGAAGCAGTGTCTGTCAAATCAGAGGGTCTCTTATTCATCCTGGATTTTGTTATTCTCGTACAAAGTTAAAAGTGTAGGAAGTTCTCGGCATTCACCTAGGATTGGTCGCGTACTTCTTCTTTGCTGCCTTCTCATTCGTGATATTCAGCAAACTTTGAAGATTCAGACCCCCCATCGAATAGGACTGATGTCTTATAGATTGATACAATTGAAGCGACAAAGTGTGGATTGATCTTTTACCGAGACACTTATGATCTTTGCCCTTCATTTTCTCAATTAAAGTTGGCACAAATCGACAGAGTCCTGAAAATACAGCTTAGGAAAGAATGCATGGCAGATGATCGAATTCATTTTTTACACGATTGACGTCAAGTTTTTACGACGCGCTAAAGCATGCAGTGTTCTGGTGTCGAAATATAGTATGTGGTTTTGGTCACGCCGATCGACGCATCAAATGTTAAACTTTAGCATGCTTTAGTTTTTACCGCATTGACTCATTTGATAATTTCACCTTATGATCTTCAGTTCTTCACAAAATTCTTGATTCTCAATTTGTAAAATACTCTGATACAATCACTCGTTCCCTGCGATCTTCTGGCTGATCACAGTTCATTATTGAGGAAGATAGTGACATGCACATGGATCTTGGTTAATCGGGAAATGATTAAAAATTAATCTTAGGGATTGTTCATTAATTACGTAAGGAAAATTTTCGTATTCAGACCACTAACCTACACTCTGTCAGGGTTTTTTTTAAGAAGGAAAGGGATGGCTCGTAAGATTTTCAGCGCCACCAACCCCCCCACCCACCCTACAAACCCTTACGTATTTGATGGACAGCCCCTCATAGCCTATTCCTATCTAGATTAGTGGCCATTCACATAGATGCTCGTTTCCGTTGGAATATTTGTGAAAGAGTCCGTTGTTTTGGTAGAAAAATGTAGTATCTGAGAGTAGTACGATCTTATATCAAATGATCATCTTAGTTTTGGAATTTTACACTTTTTCTCGGTCGGGAATGGAAAAAGTGCTCCTGGATTTTGAGCAAGTACTTGGAGAACAATAGGACTATTTATGTGGAAATATACATTTACATCTATTAGTCGAAACTTTACAGAAGTTTTCCCGAGCCAAACTAACGGACAGAAACACCTTTTTTGTTTTCTTGTATTTCTATATCAAAACAACAATCGCTGAACGTAGAAAAATACCTAACTTTTTTGTCCTCCTAATGAATGTTCTACGAATCCAGTTTCCCGACGACCCAAAGTATTATTGAGTCTGACCTCTTTCCAATGTTGCTACATTAGCATAAAATACTATTTCAATCGACTGCTCTATCCTTTTCACATTCTGAAATTCGTTTTTCAGCTACAGCAAATATTTGGAGCTGTGCAACGATGACGACTTTGAACTCGTTGATAATGCTCACTTGAACACTTGGGAAAACTTTCATAATCCTTCACTGTCCTGTTCAATCCCTCCAAAAACTCAACTGACCATGTTCGTATGCACTCTTTGTCGTAATAAATTTTCTAGCATAAATCAATATAATAAACACCAAATAACACACAGCGGTCAATCGAATTATAGAGTGAAATGTTTGTACGCTGGATGTCAAACAACTTGCGTGAGTTATCCAAGTTTTCGCAAGCATTTGAATCGGATGCACTCCAATGTTTCAAATGAATCATACACTTGCAAATATGGCGGGTGCGGTTCGAAATTCAAGAACTTACTCTCATTGAAGAAACATCATCAGTCCCACCTGGCAGAGATTACTGACGGACCCATTGTTTGTGGATTTTGCTCTGCAAAATATTTTGATACGAAAAATGCTTATAAAATTCACATTAACCGATATCATCGGAATATTTTGGACGAAGACTCTTATGAGGATAATCCTGGCGCGAACCAAGAGTCTTCGTCGTCACTGTCAGGAGATGGTCAAAATCTGCAAGAATCGACCATATTTTCCTGCGGTAATCTTCACACTCATCCTCAAACAGTAGAATTCGTACAAGATCTATTCGAGAATGCTCCCGCAAACGACCCTGATATTAGTAATAGCTCTCAATTTTCCGCTAGTTGTGACATACCTTCAATGCCTGTTGAACAGATGTATTCCAACTTGTATTTACGATTAGAAACAAAGAACAATGCAACTGAGCCACTAATTCAGGATATCGTAAGCACAACCTCAGTAGCTTTTACTAAATGCGGGGAGCTGTTCGGCTCGTCATTAGCACAAAGTCATTTATCTGAGCAAGATCAAGCTTTTGTTCTTAAAATATTGGATAAATCGTTCGGTCAAATCACCAATTGTCATGATCCAAAAACCGGAAGCTTGCGTAGCACTTACTCAAGACACAAATTATATCGATCCAACCCGAAATACAATAAGCCGATCAAAGTAAAGCTCCGCGATAAGCACGGCATCGAAACACATTGCCATTATACGTACGTTCCGCCCCTCAAAACGTTGCAATTGATGTTGGAAGATGATGACGTGCGAGAATTGATTGATACTGAGGTCCAGAATCCTGACGATGATGGTCTCTTTGACATGTCTGACGGAAACGTTATTAAAAAGAATGAATTCTTCATTGTATACCGAAATGGCTTGAAAATAGTCATCTTCCAGGACGTTTTTGAAGTCTGCGATCCGCTTGGATCTGCTAAAACTATGTTCAAAATCATTGGAGTCTACATGATGTTGGCGAATCTCCCCGCTCACCTTCGTTCGAAAGTCAATAATATCAAACTCGTTCTGCTCTGCTTTGAAAAGTATTTGAATGAATTCGGCTGGGACGAAATCCTTGATCGATTCGTGGCGGACATGCTGGTTCTAGAGTCGGTGGGCGTGACATATACCGTTAATGGTACAGTTCAGACTCGTAAAGGAACAATCACTGCAGGAGTCGGAGATAATTTGGGCAGTCATTGTCTTGGGGGATATGGTAAAAATTTCAGCACTGTTCAATTCTTTTCTCGTTATTGCGAGTCAACTTTGAAAGAACTTCGCGAAAAAGGCTTCATTTCGGGCCCATTGCGCACTATCCAGAGTTATGATGAAGATGTAGCAATTGCTATGAGAACTGGAAAAATTTACAAAGGGCTCAGATGTAACTCAGCTCTGAACAAGTTGCAATATTATCATGTTGCTAAACCGGGGCTTCCACCCTGTATAGCTCATGATGTTTTTGAGGGGATAGCACCCTTCGACCTATTCATGGCGATTAAATATTTTGTAAAAGTGAAGGGATGGATCAGATTAGGGATTCTAAACTATCGATTGAATCACGTGACTTTAGCGTCAACAGACCGTATCAACTTGCCCGCAATCAAATTTGATTCGAAGAGAAGTAAATTAGTAGGTAATGCCAGTCAAATCAGATATCTTATAATGATTTTACCCCTTGTTCTCGCAGACCGAGTCAGAGATTTCGATGATCCTGTTTGGAAAATGGTGGTCAAATTACGCGATGTGTGTGATCTTCTCTGTGCGCCAGCTTTGTCGTATGGTCAAGTATCTACACTCAAGTATGAAATCACTTCTTATCTCACGTTGAGAAAGAGCAATTTCTCTAAAGTTCCGTTCAGACCTAAACATGGTTTCCTCCAACGATACTTTGAGCTCATATTAGAATTCGGCCCACCAAAACATTATTGGACCTTGCGTTTTGAGGCAAACCACAAACCATTCAAAGATGTAGTGAAATATTGTAAAAATTTCAAAGACGTAACCACGACTCTTGCTGAGAGACACGAGCTGCTACAATCTTCCTTGGTTCATCAATACCGCGATTATCCTGTGGCCGCGAATCCACTTACTTTCAGCTCTGAAAATCTTCTGAAGGTAGTTGAGTCACTACCAGTTAATTCTATTCTAAATGAAGGGGAAATCAAGTACATTTGTCAGAATGTTACGTTCAGGGGCATCCAATATGCTGAAAAGATGTTCATTTGCGTTGGAACAGATGTATTTGGAAATATACTTCTCTGCCAGATCGCGGCAATTCTGATAGATTCGGCCGAAACGAGTATAAGCTTCATTGGAAAAACTACTTCAGTTGAATACAACTCTCTCGTTGGTGTTTATGAAGACTCAGTCCAAGAATGTAATTCTCAGAGTGCAGACGTTCTCTGTTTTCCCTACTCATCCTTGACTTCCCCTGATCCTTTCCTACAATCCTTCATCAAGTCCAAAAAAGTTTATGTATCAAAGTATGCTCCATACGAAAAGGATCTTTAATCTCAGTGAGTATTGCAGCAGGTCGCGTTTAAGATAAGCGTTCAACAGAAAACATGTGATCTAGTTGCGGAATTTGGGAAATAATATATGATTACTAAAGTACAATAATAATCACGCTTATATGCCTAAAAGATAGTTGTGCCTCAGATTCATCCTCAATCCATCTAACAAAAATTAAATCTGTCACAAGACTTGCTTTCATTTTTAAATAAATTGCAAACTGAGAGAATCATCTGGTTAAATACTTGGAATCCGTTTTAGCTGGGAATCGTTTTCTGGATGAAACTTTCACATGAGCGTCATACATTTTAGTGAATTTGATTGCCTGAAAACAATTGGGCTGACGCGATAGCCACAAATGTTCACTTTTGGTCACTGAATGAACAATCTTGAAATCAACAATGAATCATATCGTTTTGGTTCGGGATGCTCTTTGTTCGGTATATTGCTGAATAGAAATGTACATGAAATGGGTTTGGTTGAAGAATATATTGAGATTCTGTTGATCGTTGATCTCTATTATGAAGAGGCTTGTCATGACGAGTATGTACATGATTTTCATTCAGTTGGTTACTCAGAGAGCTGAACGAAATCAACCTCGATTACTACGAGTATTGTTCATAGCAAACATTTCCCTCCGTAATTTGCAAATCATTTTAGACGAGTCTGAAACAGATACTATACAAGGTTCAAGAAAGATCTTAACCATCGTTATTTACGCACATATACTTATTCAATCACATGAGAATTTCCTCCTTTCCGATGATAAATTAGCAAAAGTTCAGTTTGAAGTGCTCTGTTTCGTTCATCTGGCGTAGGTTCAATGATATCTGCTTCTTAAAATCTTGGAATTACTTCTCAGATCATCCAAGAGTGGTGCTCCATAAAATCTGCAATAACTCGAGCTTTGACGCAGCTCAAGACTCACGATATAATTTCAATGATCTGGAACACAGCAATCGTGCATGGCTGCATTGTTCCTGTACATGGTGCGCTTCTGAGGAGGATGAATTTTCCAAAATTTCCAAAAGAAAATGAAAAGCAGATGTTTTTCTATAAAACGTATCGGTTCAGCTCATCTTTCTGAGTAGTTATCAAATTTATAATTATCCATGCATTGCTTATGGAGGAATTTGGTGACTTGACGTTTTTTTTCGCTGCTTCAAGGTTTTTCAGCGAATACTAAGAAGAGTTGAGTCATAGCAAAAATGTCATGAATAGTTTTCTGTAGATTTTCTGAAGATCAACAAGTAGACGTAGTGAGATTAATCTAGAAACTTAGGCTTTCTTCATGGTGTGAAGGAAATAATAGAAAATTAGCAAAACGTTCGAGGTTTTTCGTGAGAAACTTGAGTTCCTCCTCATTATATCGTAATCTTCTCGAGATTCATGATTAATCTCTCCACATTATTTTGTTGGTCTTCAAAAAATTCGTTGAATCGCCAAATTTCTCCATAACCAAGACATGTGAAATCATCAATTCAACAACTACACAAAATTACGAGCTGATCGTATTTTGCTCGTTATCAGGTTTTGCTTGTGACGTTCCGTTGAAGAACGCCCGCTTTCCGGTTCCTTTTAACAATCTTTAAAAACTGATCCTCCTCAAGAACGCACCATGTGTACTAAAGTAATAATAACTGAAGATTGCTGTTCCCCAAATTTCCCCAAATATATCGTTAGTTTAGAGCTGCAACGAAGTCCAAATGATCGGAGGTTTGATGTGAATTGCGACGGCTCATTTATACGATCCGCTATGGATCGGCACTTCTTTCGTTGTTAAAAATTCTCAAAAAAAAAACGCCAGGTTAGCTGAACAGATCAGTAGGGAATAGTTTTTATCTCTGTGGCATGTAGTAATTCATTTACTCCCGATGGTATAATAAGATGAATTTTCGTTGCAGATGTCTGATCTACATTTGCTGAAAGTATGGACGTGCAACCGTTCCACTAAGAAATGTATCACGATCGCTGATCTCAATAGTCCTACTCTACTCAACGAGGTTCTCGCTAGAGCCGACCAAAAATTAGGAATAAAAGGAAAGCGGATCGTGCTAGAATGTGACGGTACAGAAGTTGATGACGAACTTATTCTGAAGAAGTTCAAGGATGACAGATTCATCATACTTGAAGAAGATGAAGAATGGCTGCCACCAAACTCTCCAACAACTCCGCCCGTGGCTGATACCAGCCAACCGCTAGCACAGGTTGACATGAACGTTGATCAAAATGTACAACTGATTGCGAGGAATGAAAATGGAAATATTGAAGTGTTACGAGAACCGATTGGGGCTGTTGAACGATCTCAAGATAGTGATGACAATCAATCCGAGAATGTAGAGAATCATCAACCCACTGCTGTCACCGATGAACCCGCTCAACCTGTGAATCCATTAGTACAACAAGCGCTCGAGATGCGCAATATATCATCTTGGGATGATTTTGTTATCCACTGGGAGTCTTTTAGTCCGAATATCCTCAAAAAATTGGAGCATGGTGATAGAGATGATACCACGATCAATAAATGCGTCGAAAAAGTTGTGGAAGAGATGCGGTATTTTACAGAAGAGCTAGTTCAGAATGACTTTGTCAATGTTGCCAAAATGATGCTCGCCACATATCCAAAGACATTTGAGGATAGGAAACCCGACGGCACGCGACTGGGTAATGGATACAACAGTTTAGTCAAAAGGCTAAAAAATCGTAACACGCATGTAACCAGATTTCGCGAAAAGTCGTTGAATCAGACTCTAGGCATTGAGTTGAGACAAGTGAAGGCAATCGAAGCCATCAAATCTGGCTGTCTCCAATGGCAACCGAATTATCCACAGGGAGAAACTGCTCATTCGCAAGAGGAAAGAAGAGTAAGACTGTTGGATTTTAATAATCCTACTTATTTGCAAAAACGTATTGAAGATTTCACTCTGTCGTTTGCCCATCAACGACTTTACTTGAACAACCAAAAAGACAAACCTGAAGCTCGAAACGTTGTTCTCCGCTGGCCCATCTTGAAAGAGCCAGATTTTCAGCTCGAACATTTTAAAATCCTGACCGGAGTTACACTCGAAAATATTCTTACGAGATTTCTCAATGACATTGATATTGTTTTGGAATATGGGCGAAAGCGAAAAGATCCAATAGTTGCATCAGATGATAATGATCCTGCAAACAGACAGGTGACTGTTGTCAAGATTATTTTCGCTCATTTTGGAGAGGCATTTGATTTATTGATCAGGGAAAACTCAGTGAGTTGAAACAACACTTCTCTACCACGATCGGGATAAAATTCTCTGCACATGAATTATTGACCTTATCTCTCTTCCAGGATGAAGCCGATGATATACCTAAGTTGGATTATCCAATCATATTGAAGTCAGGTGATGAGAAAAAGCTTGTCGGCTTAAGAAATCATTTTTAATCTTACGAGAAAACTAATGTAAGTTGTAATTTTTTTCAGTCGGTGACAATGTCAAATACTCTCTTCTGGTTGATCAAACCTTCATCAACCAAACTCAAGATTTACTTTGTGCTTTGGTGCTTCTGATTACAGCATACTTTGTGTACAACAGGTCTTATCCGAAGCACTCTGCATGCTTCCTTGAATTTTTCCAAATGCGTTATCTTGATATAATCACAGATGATCAAGCAAGCCGATCAAGAAATGCAAGACACAGAGCCAGAGCTTATACTCTTTACAATAAGCTGAATAAATTGAAAAGAGAGCTAGATAAAGCAGCTGAGATCTCATAAAGTGCTATTTCTCCAATACGTAGTTATAGACTGATACTAGTCTCCATTTTATACTCATCTGGTCACGTATTTTGGAAGAAATTTTTATTAGTGTGGCTTTACTGATGCCGTTTCTTAGTAATTAGGATCCTTGTTATAAACTCGACTTCGGAACGTCATGCTGGTTTGTGACTCGAGAAAAATGTGTGAAAATTCCTTAGATTTGAAACGAAAAATGTATGCCATTCCACATGAAATGTAAGATTCACGTGGAAAATGAATGCTACCTTCTTAGTAAGATGAGAAGCGTCGAGTGCTAGTCTGGGCTGTTTTCCAACACGCGACGTTTCTTGATTTGTCTATTCTCTCATTCTAGAGCAATGCTCCCTTGTATAGATTTCCGTACAGAGAGATATCTGTAACAATGACGGGTCGTGTTCTATATTTCATTTGAGAACCACTGTATAGAATTAAAACTCACTGTGAGAATTTATAAGGAGTTGAACGTTTGTGAATTGTTGGTTGAGATACTCACTGTCACTCTCATCTGTCAATTATTTGGTAAGCTATAACTCAAGAGTAATGTGGAATATTTTCGATTTCTACGTGAGAAATCTAAGCCATTTATTAACTACGAAGTCTAAATTGTATAAATGGATGCTACTTCTTAAGCAAAATGAGAGCTATCGACTGCTAACGTAAGCTAGTTTTGCACGGTATGATGTTTCCTCTTTCACACACACCTATTACTCCGTAGCAACAAGTACTTTAATTTCGAGACAGCTATACATTTGTCAGATCTCGTCCTTTATTTTAATTTCGAATTTTCAGTCAATTTGAGGCTTCATCACTTGATGTTTCATCATAAATTACATTATCATCAGGATCTTATCGTATGCACTTTCATTCATTAAAGATTGGAAAATGATTGGAAAGTACACATTCATGTTATGTTCTGGCACTTTTTCCTTTTTTTTATCGATTTACACTTATTTCTTCCAAGTACAACTGACACAGATGACTCTTATCGTTTGGCAAAATTCCAGAAGATATTGTATTTTCTATTACACTTGAGAGGAAAATCCAGCCTCTAAGTTTGATGATCATGAACGAAGGAACATCACATAAGAATAATGTGAGTTACGTTGCATCAAATGCTCAAAAAAGGTATCACTCTGTAATCCTCCGTATTTTATGTTTGGTTTGCTCTTTAAGATGTATCGACTATGTATTTGAGTGTATCAATAAGATATTCTGTAACCTGACTTCTCAATAAATGATAAATAAATGAATAAATATTGTATACCCTTGGGATAACTATTTCTGGTGAATGAAAAAAAATTCAAATACCCACGTTTCCCCAATGTCATCTACATTACAGCCTTGTGCGCGAGATATATTGTCCAATACTGTTATTTCCAAAGCATTTGCATTATTTCAGTCATTTGCGCATGTAACGCACAAGAAAAATCTGAATCGATTCGCACCTATCGACAAATTTGTACTTTATTAGCATGCCGGTAACTTCCAGCTCTCAGCTTGTAAAATATCACCTCTCAAAATTGCATAATCACGGGCAGAACTGGATATAAACGGGCTCACGTAAGATACAGTGCAGTGATGAGCTTCTCACTCGCGGCGCTAAAAGCCACATGCTGAGCGCTGTCATTCTAACCTTCTCAGCGATGGTCCCAAAATTTCCAGTGCTCAGCACTGTGAAATTCTCCAGGTTTTTTTACAGTGTAGGAGAATCTATGCTGGACCAGGTATATATGTAGGTGAGAGTCTCATAAAAAACACCAACGGCGTGGGTCAGCTTTATGCTTGCAATACCAATATGCATGACGTTTCAATTTCCATTCCGCCTATAATTTTGGAAGAATTCGAGACCCAATCAGGAGAGGTGAGATACATCGATTTTGATAAGAAACAAGAGATTGAGGCTAGGATAAATACATTGTCAGGGATCATGAAATTAGACCAGATGAATGAGGAGGAGCGAGAGAGTATATTGAAACTGATAAAAGAATTCCCCTTCCAATTCCATTTACCGGGTGACAAATTAGGATGTGTAAAGAGTATGAAACACAGAATTCGAACCACGACTGAGGTACCAATCAACGTCAGGCAATATAGAAATCCGCAGGCTTTGAGGGGTGAGATTGATAAACAAATAGAGAAAATGTTAGAACAGGGTATTATAAAAGAGTCAACGAGCGGATGGAATGCGCCCTTGTGGATTGTTCCAAAACATGACAATGAAAAGGGTGAGAAACAGTGGAGATTGGTCATTGATTATAGGGCATTGAATAAAGTCACAATTTCGGAGGTTCACCCTCTGCCGAATATTACTGATATTCTCGACAGACTTGGAGGAGCTAAGTACTTTTCGGTACTTGATTTGGCTTCGGGATTTTATCAATTATTAATTGACGAACGAGATTCAGAGAAAACGGCTTTTTCAACAAACAATAAACATTTTGAGTTCCAAAGATTGCCTATGGGATTACGCAATTCGCCAATTTGCTTCACCCGAGCTTTAACAAACATTCTGACAGGCCTAAACAATATAGATCTGCTCATTTACGTCGATGATATTATTGTTTTTGCATCGTCAATAGAGGATCATTATTGCAGAATGAGGAAATTATTAGCACGAATCAGAGATCATAACCTCACCTTTCAACCGGGGAAATGTTCTTTTTTGAAAAAGGAAATAACGTATCTTGGTCATGTGGTCGGACACAATGGGGTGAAACCGGATCCTAAAAAAGTAGCTGCTGTTCAAAATTTTCCAACACCAAAGAATGAAAAAAATGTTAGGCAGTTCTTAGGTTTAGCTGGTTACTATAGACGTTTTATACAAAATTTCGCCAAAATCACAAAACCACTGACAATGCTCTCTAAGAAAGGGTCAAGATTCGAGTGGGGGGAAACACAACAAGCAGCTTTTGACAAATTGAAAGAAATACTATGCAAGGATATTATTTTACAGTATCCTCGGGATGATCAAATTTTTATCATTACCACGGATGCGAGCTCCGTTTCGGTGGGAGCAATTTTGAGTCAAGGCCCTCTAAATGAAGATTTACCAATAGCATATGCATCGAGAACGTTAAATTGAGCTGAGCAACGGTACAGTGTAATCGAGCGTGAATTATTGGCTATAATTTTTGGCGTGAAGACATTCCGACCTTACGTTTTTGGGAGAAAGTTCATCCTAGTAACTGATCATAGACCACTTATTTGGGTGAATAATTGTGTTGACCCATCATCTCGTCTGATGCGCTGGAGAGTGGCACTGAACGATTATGATTTTGGAATTAAATATAAAAGAGGAAGTTTGAATCAGAACGTAGATGCTTTGTCAAGGAATGCACCTGAAAACACGAATGATACTGAAAAAATAACTTGCGAATCTGACGATGATGATTTGGAAACATACGTTATTAATGTATGCACGGATATAGTTAACACTACAGAGTGTAATTGTCCATATTGTTCGGCGTTGCTGGCATCAAAAAATGGCGAAGGTACGACTCCGAGTCTAGCAAATGATACGTTATATGGATCACGGGGTAGAAGTGTTAGCAATGACACTGGCGATCCGGATGCGCATCGTGCTGGGGTGGCATTCGATGAGGTTACAAACCGAATGAATATAGACAATCCAGATGCTTATCGTGATATAGGATAAGACAGGAAAACGACACACGCAATATCACGCTAACGAGTGCAGTCAGGTCAGTAAAGGAGAGTTCAAAATTGGCTTCAACTCCCATTAACAACAATAAATTTCTCTCGCTGACAATCCTGCAATCTCCTCCCCAAATTAAAAATACTAACTCCTCAACAATTTTGAATGACGACCCAAAAATTACTGAAGGCAGTACTGTTACTCGGAACCATGGTAAAAGAACACACATTGAGATGATGGACGTCACAACGTTTGATGCTCAGCAAGGGCCGTGTGATCTGGACAATACCTCTAATAACAAAATTTTGCCAATCATTTTGAACAAACGATTTCATAGCCGAGATCCCCTTTGGTTGAGACGAGACAATATGGTTCACTGGTTCACAGCCAACTGTGCAGTACAATCGAAGGTCACAAAAGGATTGATAGAACACAACATAATTGACATAGAGACAATCAAATCTCAGGCTCCGAGCCAAGGAGAAATTTTGGTAACAGAATTTTCCAGTAAAAAAATTTTCCACGTTTTTGTAAAAAGGGAAACTGGCGAACAAATTTTCACATTTGATCTTCTCAAGAGTCTGACCTTATTAAAAACTGTATTAGAAACGAGAAAAATAAAATCGTTCAGCATAGAAAAATGTTTTGATGTTCTCGAGCAATGCTATTGGCCGAAAATCTTTGAATTTTTTGAGACATGTTTTGAACCTGATAGTATGAAAATTACAGAGTGCACAGGAGAGGTGACCATACCTGACGAAGAGTGTAGACGAGACATAGTGGAAGAAAGTCATGAATCATTGATTGGTGGGCACAAAGGTATTTCCAAAACTTTTCAAAGAATCCGCGAAAACTTTTACTGGCCGAATCTAAAAAAAGATGTGAGCAACTTTGTCAGAGCTTGTCAAACGTGTCAAAAGAAAAAGTTAGTCAGGGTGAAAACGCGACAACCGATGGTAATAACAGATTGCCCAGAGCGAGGATTGCAAAAAATACAAATTGACCTGGTCAGGCCTCTCCCACAAACTGAGACAGGATATAAATATATTTTAACTTGGCAGTGCGTTCTTACCAAGTATGCAGGCGCAATACCGTTAGTGAACATTGACTCTGTAACGATTGCAAAAAGTTTCGCACATGACTTTATTTGCAAGTTTGGATGTCCCGACGTGATTCACACCGATCAAGGGGCAAATTTAATTTGTGGTATGATGGAGGAAATGGCTAAAATCTTCAAAATTCGGAAAATCCGAAGTTCATGTTATCACGCTCAATCACTGGGTAGTTTGGAAAGATTCCATCATACTCTGGTCGAATTTTTGAAAGCTTATTTACAATCGAATAATTGGGATGACCTTTTGAAACCGGCTTTGTTCTCATATAACACAAGTACATCAGAGTCCACAGGATTTTCGCCATTCGAACTAATTTATGGTCGAGTTGCAAAGATTCCATCCGAATTTTCGAGTGGCCGAGTGCCAAGAACATACAATCTAATTTTTGACGATTTAGTGACCCAAATCAGTGATTCACAAGCTCAAGCAGCTATCAGATTGAGGGTAATCAAAGAAAAAAATAAGAGGTTATACGATAGGAAACTGAACGTAAAAGAAGTTAAAGAGGGAGATATAGTGTACATGCTCAACGAGCCAAGAACAAATAAGTTTGAGGATCAATACAAAGGACCTTATGAGGTATCAGAAGTTTTGGAGAATGAAAATATAAGGTTAAGAATAGAGCCGGATAAATATAGAGTAGTTCATGCGAATAAATTGAAATTTGCATGCACTCCTACTGACAGGGAAGAGAAAACCTATTGATTTGAGAGTTAACATGGTAAGAGATTGGATTTTCTTTGGCAGTGTTTAGATCTGTTCCACCCCAACTGCTTCACCTAAAATAAAAAATTACCAATTAGTATACCTGTATCAGTAATAAGAACTCAGAAATAAGGATAAAAGATAATGGAATTTTGACTCAGTGGGCAGAACACTCTGTAGTTGATAGATTAGCATACTGGTAATATTACTGATCTTCACAACAGCTTCACAGTGACAGCACCTAGACACACAAATTAGAATTAGAAAAAACTCAAAAACAAAAAAAAAAGGAGTTGGTAAGCCAGTACAGCATGCAAGTATAAGAGCATGATGAATTTGAGTTAACATGATAAATTTCGGGTTTTTAGTATACAATTAAATATTGAGATGAAGCTAAGTTCGATATAAACATTTATTACAATTTAGTCTTGTAAGTAAGATTTTGTCATGAAAGGTTTCTTTTAAAAAAGAGACAAAAATCAGTCAGTCGCTATAAAGAGTTACAATATGAGAACATTCAAGAAGATAAGCTAATAGATATTCAGTCTATAAACAAGAAAAACATGTATGAGAAACTGGAATACCTCTGTTTTCTGATATCATCAAGTAGCTAATCAATTCAAGAATGATAAGATTTAAGAATTTCTTTTTTCCATCAAAAAGCAAATTTAAACAGGAAAAGTTCAGATAATAGCAATGCTAGAACACATGTCATCAAGTTGGAATTGATATTAAAGCAAATTTCAGAGTACAGTCCACAATAGAACAATAGAATCAAAGTAAAGATTGACTATACATGACAGTCCAGAACTAACTCTACATTAACCTATATGAGCCAGGACCCCCACAGCTTACCTACATACATCATGAATTTTGACTCAACAATAGGTAGTTACAAAAATACATACCCACAGCATGTATAAATGCCCCCATTTCAGTTAAAACACAATGGAGATTGTAAAGAACCAACATCACATAACAGAACCATAGAAAGTATGAAAAGCGCTAACGGCACATACCTAATTTGAGACATATCTTCATTTTGGAGTTACATGGGATGCTCATTCAAACTGCTAGATGATTGTACACGTTGTGAGAAACATCCTGAGTGTTCAGCAGGTGCTAGGGAACCCTGGATATAAAGTCGACTGGGTAACAGGTACATATGGCGTAAACACCTATATGAGATCAGGGCGAATATTAGTCCACAGAATAATAGATGCAAATGAATTGATGCTAAACATTGGAATGAATGGCTGAAATCATTTAAGAGCATTTAGATTGACCTGGACTCACAAATTTTGATTAGGAAGATATTTGACTTGTAAAAGTAGGTTACGCCATATGACAAAATGGTAAATACGCTTGAGTTGCAGCATCAAGTTTGAGTTACTTGTGTATCACAGAAAGGTTTATAAGGGCAAAGGAAGTTCAGTAAACATCACTGCAGATGCAACATGCATGAAAAACTCTGAATGTACAACAAGTTTCATGGAATCATAACAACAAGTTAAGAGTTATAGAGTACATGGGAATGTGGTCATATCATGTAAACTAACATGAAAGAGAGGTTCAGACTTACGTGGGTTCTTCACAGGACACCAAGAATGATACTTTTTATACTCACACACACCGGGCATTTGTCAAACCTACAAAATTATTCCAATAAAGACAGCACACAATTTACATGCGGGCGAGACCACGCATCAGCGTCGCGTCGACTGCTGAGATGTTTACAAAATGGCGGCGCCAATGGGAAGCAGACTCTTACCCAGATGATCTCTGGCGTAAAATTTTCAGCAATTCAAGCATTTTTTGGTAATCAATAATAAGAAACTTGGGAACAATCAGAATAATTTCACAAGTTTAGGGAACGTTCACTGATCATATATGGAAGTATGACAGAAATTTTTACAAAATGTCAAAGTGATCCTCAGGCATATAGCTGTTCATGAAACATTTTTTTTTACAAGTGTCACTTTGAAAATGATATTTCCAGAGTGATGGAACATAAACAGTCCAATAAACAGCACAAACTACAATGAATAACTATATAAATGGCTTATTCTGATAAATTTGGATTGACACGCTGAATGTTTGAAGACAAAATGGATATGTAACTCCTACAAAATCACTCGAATGACTGATTGGATGAATGGTAGATCTAAGGAAACATATAATATCCATACTGGAGTGACTGATTGGATGAATAATAGATCTAAGAAAACATGTAATATCCACAGTATGAAATAATAAGGAATGTTGTAAGAAATATTTTATACTTGATATATAGATTTTGAGTAACAGCGAGTTATGTGGATGAATTTATAATAAGAATTGAAAACAAGTAGAGAAAGATCACTCATTTATTGGAACAATGGAGTAATACGATTTTGGTAGCATTATTAGAGATAAGAAATTTAGATAAGATATTCAATAATTTGGGCATATACATGATCTGATGCAGACTCAAACTGTAGGATAGGCATGATATATTCATACGACAACTGCTTAACATAGAAATATTGGCTTTGGATTTAGTCTAGGTATGGAAATCGTGTAACGTGCAGAGCTAAATTCAATATTTGTAATACCTCTTGAGTTACGGGAACCTCTCAGACGCTTTATACACTGTTATGCCCCAGGTGGGCACAGGTGGCTCCTCCGAGAGGTATTGAGACTTACAGCCCAATCCACTGCAGACTCGTTCCAAAAGCGCGAATTTCAATCGTACGCTCAAATGCTGTGAGTTGAAATTGTAGAAGGGCCGTGGGGTTCCCAGATAAAGTATTGAAATACAAGAGCCGTGAGTTGTCTTGAAGATTACTTTTACTCGAATTTTGTACGTGACACTTGACAATATTGAATTCAGTGAAATTGCTGGTCGAGAGAACTTTACAGTATCGAGTTACGTGTCAAAAAAGCTGGCCAGCAGCGGTCAGCGGCTATATTTATACAAGAGAGGAAAATCGTGAGCATGCGCCTTTGGAAATTGATCCGTCGTGCCGCGACAGCTCTTATGGAGATCCCGTGTTAAACGCTCGATTTTCCATGCGCCGCGCACGGTTTTCTTGATTTTAAATGGAAAGCTCGTGTTAAAGTGTTGGCTCGCAGCGCGCCGCACAGCGTTTCTTTGGTTTTATACAGCAAGCTTATGTAAAACGATTGACTTGCTGTGCGCCGCCTAGCGTTTTGACATCGTGAAATAGGAAACCCATACTAAAAGCATTGGTGCTCTGTGCGCCGCAGCCCCTTTTCTCTGATTCAAATGAAATCTTTATGGCCTGCACGTTTATTCTCGTGCGCTGCATGGCCCTCTCAATCTGCCACATGACTATACATATGATTATTGGTCTCTATCGCGGAGTTCTCCCAAACCAGTAGCTAAGGCCAATTAAATTATACAATTTATAAATTTTACTTTTTTTGACTTATAAACAATATCAGTCTCATATATCTGTGTAGCCCAGATGGATCTTCATTAGTTCATAATAACCAATCCGGCGTCAGGTAAAACTCGGTCAAATTGTAGTCCTGGAGAAGGTCTCGTCGTAGTCATTATCCATGGTCGTCTTTCGCATAATTGTCCAGTCAGTCAATTAGTTTGCGACCAAATGTCCCTGTAAAAATGATAACTCGACAGCATTTGTTCCAAACTCGTCCCAAATTTCGGAGCTTTGACTCATTTTATATTGCGCGGGTGATATGCTGAGAGGAGATCGACTAATCAGAATGAATAATTATTCATAGGTAATTCACACGGGCTTTATTCCACGTGTGAAATTAGCATTAGGATTTTCAGGTTTGTTGGGCGCCCTCTATACGAGACTAATAGCCGCAGGCCATAACAGCTCCCCCCCCAGCAAAAAGTGCATTCTCATAGGATGCACCTTTTAATAAGTCATTTTCGACCCATAAAACTCCCTTCAATGTCGGAGCTGTCTTTATTATCCGATGACGTTTTGTGGCTTGAAATTTTCGTATAACATGAGAGGCGACTTTTCCTGAATAGCCAATAACACTCTACCAGTCATGATTTCATAGAACATTTGCAGTAAGTAAAACACACGAGGTTGCTGAGTTTTCGCGAATTCCCGTCAAGTTTGGCTACCACGATGCTCTTGCCCGATATGGTATTTATTTCGTATAAATCTGATTAGACGATATCACAATCTACGTAATTCATTGAGAAGCCTATAAGGTGTACCTGGAAGTAAAATTCAGCTTCAATTTGCCAACGTCGAAAATTCTTTACGTCCTCATCAGCAAAACTCTAGTCCCAAGTCTGACGCATCCCTTGTTATGCCATAAATACTAGTTCGTAAGTCACTTAGTTTCGGAAAATGTCTGGCCCCAATATTATGTGTCAGTGGTATGACTTTATCTGGGAAAGATGCAAGAATACCGCGTATAATGAGATGTGGGCCGAATATGAAATTCCATCGTGCGCGTAAGACTCGGTTAGAAGTTTCGTCGTTGTTATGTGCAACAAATTGTTGCTGCACGACTCAAGTAATCGATTCGTGCCCCTCAGTTAAAGCGACCAGTTGAGTTCAAGGTTGAAGGTAATCCAAAAATTCCGCAGGTAAGTGAAGTCACCCTTTCCTATAAATTATTCGTTTATTGGGTTCTAGCTCTCACGTTTCGTATGAGATTATTTTATCGAGTACCAATGCCCATTTTCAAATCGCCTGGTGCCATCTGGCGCTAGGACCTTGCACCTCATCCTCGATTCGCACATGCGCTGTTCCCTTCTATCCTATGCACGTGTAGCTTGTTTACATCGCGCCAACCGAACGTGCTTTACGTGTTCGAACCCGAGCAGGTAGTTGATTTCTCAAGTTTTCCACTCGTTTAGGAATCACATCATGGTGAAATTCAGTTTTTCGGCGATAATCAGTACAGGTAAGTACTAACTTATCATATAAGGCTCAGATACTATTATTCCATACATATATCGCCCTCCGACGTCGCTATACCGGCTACTTCGTTCCTATCCTCTGGTTCGAGATATCTTTCGAACGGTACTTAACCCTTGCTTATTATTTACCCTCGAGGTTGAAGAATCTTTAATTTTCGTTGCAGTTAGATTT
The DNA here is from genome assembly GCA_029851415.1 of Eretmocerus hayati. Classification (NCBI taxonomy): domain Eukaryota; kingdom Metazoa; phylum Arthropoda; class Insecta; order Hymenoptera; family Aphelinidae; genus Eretmocerus; species Eretmocerus hayati. Next base: position 23,003,604 of record CM056741.1, read on the forward strand.
TTAATCAATGTAGCCTCTATACTCTAGAATTCATATTTTATACCCATACGCGATCCTCGTGTAATTCGATATTCTTTATGATTAAGCTCATGAATATCAAGAGAGTTCAAAAGAAATTGAAGAGAATAATACTGAGAGAGAGTAATACTAAGACCTCCGATTCAATTCTGCAATTCTCTTGCGTCATCGATGCATCACTCATTTTCGGCTTGCCTCTGTTGCGTTCAGCTGTTTCTTTCAAAAATTATATATATTACGTCATATACCTCAATTTTCGATTGACCCTGTCTACTCCTTAGTTTCGCCTAATAATTCTTTATTTGGCTAATGAGTATCTACGTGACAATAAAAAGAGGTAGAGAGAGAAAGAGAGAGAGAAACATCAAACAACCCGATCATCGAGGTTTCGCGTTATTTCCAGCCTGTCCAGCTTATTGTTGTCGCGATCTCGACATCCAAGATACACATTATCTTTCAGAGTCTGATGTGTTTTGTGACTTTTATTCTGAGCCCAGTGTCGGTCGTTTATATGTTCGCGTCGCTTGTTATAACTTGCATCCTGATTACGATCTATCTAATCACCTCTGTGATGGGTTTTTTGTTCTAGGATCATGGGTATTCCGCGGGAGGTTCGCCGCGCTCGGGGCCCTTCGTGCCTCGTGGGTGTTGAGATCCATCCAGCAACCCACACAGACATCCAGCACTCGGAGGAAGGGCTTGCCTCGGCCCCCAGGTCCAACTAAAATTCAAGGCCCTCAAAAACCTAAGGTTTAACGTGTATTATAGTTTTTGGTCCATTTTATCTTCAATTTCTTTATTAAAAATAATGTAAATATTTCTTAACTTCCGATTTATTTATGAGTTCCAGATTTTCCTTAATTCTGACCAATCGGCTGTATTTAGAATCACAAAGCAAGTCTTGATTCTGAATAATCGGCTGTATTTAGAATCACAAAGTTAATTCGTTTTTGATCTGACACAAAATTTTCAAGAAAAATTATTTGAATGTGACATAGAAATGTCCGGCATTTATTCTGCACGTAAGTGGTTGAAATACCACAGTCTACTAATACCACAGTACATTTGGTGAGGTTAAAATTGAATACCGATCAAGTGAAGATATCTCTATAGGATATGTTCAAATAGCATACTCCATGCAGATTTGGGGGCAGTTTTGGCAAGAAATTTAGGGGTTAAGATTAGGCTTCCCGGTATTTTGAGACCGAGCAAATTCTCACAACATCCTTGCGGGAATAAAGACTAGTCGTCTTGTTAGCTGATAAGTTTCCTTTATTGGTCACAACGTTTTTCAATAGAGTGTTATTTTCTTAGAAACATCCAAGTTCCATACATAAGTAACTTATCAATTTATGAGAAAATCAGATTTGATTCAGCACAATTCAACATTACGGTCACCTGGTCCGGAGTCGAAGTCGTGGTTGATTATTATTTGAGTAAGACTTTCTCGTAACTTACGTTCTTTCTAGCCCGTTCAAAATAAGCGGTTGAGCACTCGGCGCACTTGCTGGCATCTTTCTTGACGTAGATTATCGAATTTTTGCAACTACAGCACACAGGCATTATTGGGTTACGATGAGCGCGGATCAGGACATGTGTCGCCTCGAAGGTGTATCCGGAATGCATCTCTTCATCGAAGCAATTTGCACAGATGCAGCCTCTTTTCTTCTTTTGAAAATATCCAGCCCGTTTGTGTGCCATTTTTTTCAAATCGTGGAAGAAAGGGTGGGACAAATCTGGAGTTCCCCTCTCAGCTTGCTTACGGAGATTCACCCAGTCATAGTCCTTGGATATTAATCGACCATCGCTTTGAATTGTTTCTCGTGCTGATAATCTAGCCGAGTATTTTCGAACAGGTGCCCGAGGTGATGGTCGAGAATTCTCTCGCGATGACTGTTCCGTCGATAGAGTTCGTCGCTTCCTCTTCTGCCGGATGCTGCGCCCACTTGACGTGGATGGTACATCTTCTACCGGTTTTTCATGAACCTTTTCAGCGGGTTTGTCTGTAACTATAGTTGTTGCGACCTTTGGTGCGATGGGCCTTGTACTGACTGATACATTTCTCTCTCTGACATCCATCGAGTCGAATTTTCTTTTCGATGAGTCATTAGGATGGTCACTTCTCGCCACAATTCTCGCATGCGCGCATATGGCAACTTCTTTTCCTGGTTGATTGACGAATTTCTGAGCAGGATCCCCTCCGCTACGTTCTTTTTCATACGTAAGGCTTACACGTTGTTCACTTGCTCTTTCAGCAGGTTGCTGAAAAAAATTCACCTCATCACTTTCTTTTTCGCTTGAACGATTCACACACTGTTCACTTTCTTTTTCAACTGAATTTTCTTTAGAAAAATTCACTTCATCTCTTTCTTTAGAAAAATTCACTTCATCACTTTCTTCTTCGGGTGAACGGCTTACGCCCTGTTCATTTTCATTTTCGACAGATCGGTGAGTAAAATTTTCTTCATCTCCTTTTTCTTCATTTGAACGGCTGGCGTTTTGTTCGCACCCTTGTAAAACGTGCTCAATACGTCTCACTTCACCCGCATCGGCCGGTGATAAGAGTTGCACGTTCTCCAGCTCGGCAATAAACTCCATGCATTCGCCTAGGTCCATATTAATATTTTCTTCATCACAGTCCCTCTCGGGCAGTAACTCAACCTCGTCTTGCAAGTGCGCCACTTCATCAACTTCGAACAAATGTGCCCATCGTGGTGATGGGATCTGTGGGTCGAGGGCTATGATGGGCACGTCCGGTATGGGGTGGCTTTCCTCCTGTTCAATTTCTCTGATTATGACTGACTCTTCCTCCGTTATTGACATATTCGACGGGATCGAAACGTTATCTAACTCGTCGCTGAGATCAGACGCATGATGTGCTTGATTATCATGCTCGTATTCCATCCCGAATTTTGAGAATGCCGTCAGCTCGTCTAAATTCTTCAATAGTCAGACCCATACTGAAGACATCGCGATCGGAGCCCTTGTGCAGCCCTTCGTATCATTTCTGAAGCCAATGAGATTTCTAAGATTATAGGCTATGGATTAAAGCATCAACCCCCCCCCCCCTCTCTATTTCTTGGTGTCACGACCTTTTTAAATCTATTGCCGAAAACACTTATATACCTTTCGTTTCCGTTAGACAGATATCGGAGCCTGGCGTCATTGCATCTTTGTATATGCATCCCATTCATGTTTATATTTCAAGTTTTCATGCACTGATGGCTAATGAGAATCTTAAATTTGACAGATATCGGAGCCTGGTGTCGTTACATCCTCGTATATACATCCCATTCATATTTATATTTCGAGTTTTCATGCACTGATGGCTGATGAAAATCTCAAAGTTCACACGGCTATGTGTCACGATGCCACGCCCCCCATCTTGAGTTTCGATGCGAAGATTTCCAAGTATCATTTCTGTGAAGCATTGATTCATCTATCGTGAGTCGGATGTCCATTCGAGGTAGTTCTATTTTAATAGTTCAATATCCTACTTGGGTGCTTTTCGGCTTCCTGGGGGATCGGCTGTCAACATTTTTGCCGATTTTGATTCAGAGTCAATGAGATATATGTGATTGGATTCTAGGCTAGCACAGTCGTCCCGATTTCTCTTCATGATTATTCTCTGTACAGGCTGTTCATATAGCTTTCCATCGTTATGTATGATTTCGTGAAGATTTCCGGCTCTGAAGTTCGCGACACTTTTTATTCGGATTTTCCTCATTTCGCCGGACATTTCTGTGATCTGCCCTAGCCGCGCGCTTGTAGCTGACTGACCCGAACTAACGTTTGTTTTAGAAAGGTGGAGGTTCTAAGAGAGGAGTCCCTCTCGTGACTCCCTGGGTTTGGTTACATTATAGGTTTCCTAAGATTTGAGTTCGTGTAGGTGTTCATAATTTACAGCTCTGTAGTTGAGACGGTATTGGATGGCGCATCCCAAGGGATCGAAGATTTATTAGCTTGCTGTTTGTGCGGGAGTACAATTTACGTATCCGTCAGCAGGCTCGAAAAGGTCGGGAATTTATTATCGTTCCACTGTAAGTATAGCTTTATACCCGGCGTATTTCAGTGCTGCCCGGAAATTTTTTTTTTTTTTTTTTTTTTTTTTTTTTTTTTGAGAAAGTGGTACATATTAGGTCAAAGAAAGTTTCTTTTTCACCTGTCCAAATCGTATTGAAAATTATTCCTGCGATTTTTCACAAGTTTCTTACATTAAGATGATAAATTTGGCTGTGTTGAGGCGACGATCTGCAGCGCGCCGCACACGCCTGACCTGTGCATGCATTAGCTTGATAGGGCACCGCGGATATATATAGGGGTCCGCTCCGCGGCTCTTTTTACTACTTGTCACTACAGCCTACTGGCTCGTTCAGTACGCGATTTCCACGTGCTTTCGAAGTACAATTGTGTTTGAATAAAAGTCTTTAGTGAAAGAGATATCTATTCAATCACAAACCACCCATAGCCGTTGATTTAGTTAAATAAATTAATAGGTTATGGGCCCAGAATCACTTTGCTAAATTAGAATCAGTGCGTGCCGTGTTCAAGATTCATAGTGATAAAAGGCGATTTTTCACAAGTTTCTTACATTAAGATGATAAATTTGGATTTGTTTTAAACTGAAGCGTAACCCAAATTCAAATATCCAGATTGAGAATATTTCAACCTTGACTCATTCCCATTCTCATCCATCCATTTTTCTGACTCCTGAATAGCCAATAGCCCCAAAGATGTGGATAGATTTTGACTTTAGACGATTTCCTCTTATCCAAAATATTACCGTGTTTTGATTTATTATCGCGTTTGCTTTGATTTATTGCCACATACTCCAACCCCACTGAAAATGAAGTCCTATGGACTTCACTTTTTGTTCGACTTTACTTGCCCGGACCTTGCAGCTTTCGCCAGCGATAAATTCATTTCACGAGTAACACCTGTGTTATCTATCAAAGCTCATCACCCTGATTCCACGAAACCAACTAGGTTGAGGATGATTATCGACGTCATATACCCGGTTCTGTCGATCTCTCTGATTTCGTCGTCATCCAAATCATGGATTTCTAATTTCAAAAAAAAAAATTTCTTTTTTTTTTGGCTGAAATCCAGGCTTGTAATGTGAATTGATCTTGAACATTTCAAATTTCATGTCCAGCTATTGCCTGAAAACTACATATCGGACTACTCAATACTGGTTAGGCGATCGATCGAATCCACAGATATTTCCCATGCGGAGTCCATACTATGTTATACTTTTTATGCATCTCGATGGGTTGAGTGTCTTTGTGGGTGTGTGTGAAGACCGGGCTTGGAAGGTGTTTATCGTGATTGTGAGATGAGTTGCTGTATGGTGTCTTTATAATTTGCTATGAAAAATATGCGAAACCGGATATCATTGGCGCGAACTTGAATGTGCTGCTCCCTTGAAGGTATATTATGCGTTATCCGATCGCACATTCCCACGAATTTGGTAAGTTTCATCAATGTATATGTCATAGCAACGTTTGTACATGGGAATTATCTCAAAATGCTAATTTATTGCGTTTTTCGCAAAATACCTATTGATTTTTCATAAGTGGTTAATTTCTTACGGAGTACTTGAATTCCGTATCATCAAAATACTTGCCCTGCTCTAGAGTGTCTCGATAATCTGTCGGCTGAATAATCTGATTTCGAAAGCAGAAATAGCCAATTATCAGTACAAGCTTCCTGTCGCAGTTATGTAGGGAACTCCTGCTTTTTAGACAGAAACTATATTATATCTGTGAGCTGATCCAGAACAAAATTTGAAATCAGAAAGGATGCAAATGTTGATTCCTTGGCGAAAAAGATGAAGGACCATTTGCGAAGATTTAGAGCCGCTTCAAACCCTCGGTGGGAGATGTACACGCATAACCTGGTTTCTAATTCCTGAAATTCTCGCCAGAAACGAAGAAAAAGTATTCAACATGTCCCTTGAGCGTATGATATTATATATATTCAGAAATAATTCTCTCAAGATCAGTATTTTGCATGTAAGGTGAAAAAATCAGCAGCGAAGATTTAGAGCCGCTCCAAATCTTCGGTGGAAGATGTACGTGCATAATTCGGTTTTTAATCCCTAAAATTCTCGCTAAACAATGAAGAAAAGTTTTCAACATGTCTTTTAAATGTATGATATTATATATAATCAGAAATAATTCTCTCAAGATCAGTATTTTGCATGTAAGGTGAAAAAATCAGCAGCGAAGATTTAGAGCCGCTCCAAATCTTCGGTGCGAGATGTACATGAATAACCAGTCTTGTGGCCTTTGAAACTCCTGTTAGACAACGAAGAAAAGTCCTCTAACATTGCCTCTGACTGCACGACACCATAGATAGTCAGAAACAATTCTCTCGACATCGGTATTTTGAGTGGAAGGTGAAAAATCAGCAGCGAAGATTTAGAGCCGCTCCAAATCTTCGGTGCGAGATGTATATGCGAGTCTCCACGGAACTTCAATTCTTGTTTTACTGTAGTGTTCTAGGAGCATTTTGAACTTTTTAGAATGTGTAGTAGTATCATTTTACATTATTCATCTAATACTCTCGTATTTTGAGGAAATCTTTTATTCAGAAATGTGCGCCGATTTGACTACGATTAGCTCTTATTTAGCGATGTAATCGAGTTGTTGGGAAGACTTTCTCTGACTATTATATACGAAAATGATGAAATATCCCGCGCAAACCGGAGAATATAGCAATGGGTTTCCTAAGTAAAAAGAAACCCATCAAATCCCGTCTACTCGTGAGCGTGCGCTGATCCGTACAAATTGTATATGAACCTCTGAATTTGGTGGTATCGCGATTTTATTTCTTTTATTTTTTATTTCATAGTATACGGCCGAAATATGAACAAAATAACATCATAGTGTATTCTAGAGACTGAGCTTCATAGCCCTTGGTTTCAGAAATTTACATCGAATTTCGGGGAAGTTGTTGATGCAATTTATCTTAGGGTCAAGTCAAGCAAAATACAATTCGTTATGATGATCTAGACCATGTTCTGAATCGAATGTATTCGGTTGAAGTTGATTCACGAACAAGTGTGAATTTCCGTACATGTCGCTCCGGACCAGATACCTCGGCTTGGAAAAGAGTGCCATTCCGAATAGCCCACCACTCCTTTCCAAGTTTTCAATGTCTGAGAATCACATGAAATCCATCTCAACTTTATGAGAAAAGTCCCATGGTAACCCCCACACAATTTATCCTGTTGCTAATCATCGACGAGGAGACTCTTAACATATTTGTCATCATAGATAATTGGGGATAACTCACTCAAGATCGCTGATTTGAATGGAATGTGAGAAATCAGCATAAGGGCCACTCCAAATCCTCGATGCGGGACATTCAGGCGTTGGTGGCCCCGAGCGAAGATTCGGAGCCGCTCCGAATCTTCGGTACGGCTTATTGCTCGAGCAGATTCTTCGGAAGGTCCCGAAAGAGACTTCTTGTCTCCCAATTGTATTATCGTTGTTGTACTCTACTGCAGGCATAAATCAAATTTGAATCTGTAGGAAAATTTGATGTGCTATGACTTTACAGTCACATATTTGTGCAAGAAACTCGCACCCTCTTTTCTCGAAAATGACGTGTAGAGACAGAGGAAATGATCACACAGTGATATGTGCCAAATCTATGAGCTGTCGGGTCAATTTCGAATTTTCAGAAATTCGATATTAGTAATAATTAATATAATTAATGAATCCGCAAACGTATGCTATAAATATAATTCTCTAGGACCTTGCTTTGAAATTATCTCTCTATCTAGCTATCCCACTTGAATAATTTCCCAGCGCTGAGAGAAACAATATTATTCATTTAGTGCATCCATGGATTACATAATATATGGTTGACGGAGTTATTGGACGCTGAGCGAAGGTCATCATTTCTGATTAGTAAAAGTTACGATCAATCGACGTTCGGAAACTTGCATGTCTATAGTTCAATCGATGTTCTAAAACTTGCGTGTCTATAGTGTTACCTGAGGAGAGCTTACACTGAAAAGATCAGAATCAAAATGCCCTTATTTCGAAACGAGGAGTTTTCACGCCCTTACTACTCCTGTTTTGTTCACATTTTTTTTTTTTTTTTTTTTTTTTTTTTTCGCTCACCTCAGTATTTTCTAACGTACTTCGGCCTTTCCAAACCCCGTCTAATGACCAATCGAACTGTATTCAACTTAGCAGGCTGGAACAACCAACACTGATAAAAAGCTATTCAACTGAATGCAGGTGGCTCTACTCGAAGAGTATAGTATTTGCACAACAACCTCAAGTAAGGTAGGTGCGCCCAATAAAGCTCTCAAAATCAGCCGAAGCATCATCAAATTGCAGCTGAGTATCCCAACTTCTACAAAAGAAGACTTATTCTTGCTAGTTTTCGACGGAGTGCCCTCCAACATGCCCCCACGTGACAAGGAGGCCTATTTCCAGTAGACCGTACTAGTTTTATGTAAGAATTGGGACATTCTTGCCCCTTGAACTCCAAATGAGATGTACCCTAGTCCATTTTGCCTCATCCCCTTTTTCCATGAATTTTCATGCTAGATTGATTCTGATTGAGTGAGCAACGAGTTTCAACGGTCATTAGGAACCATTATGCAAAAGCACTTTGAACTTGAACGACCACAGAAGTTGAGCCAAAGCATGTTAAATTTGATCGTATCAATTTTGTTCGGCAGTGCTTTGAGTATCTACCAAAAAGAAGTCCAAAGTAACGAAAATATGAGAATTCTCTTCTAACTGGCGAAAAATTCGATTTCGAACGGTTGAATGATTATTAATAATAAGACTGCAATTTGATAATATTCAAGATAAAATTCCTTTTGAATAATTGCAAGTGGAATATGTCTATTCCCTGTTGGGGCTATGTATTTTTTGTTATTCACAATGCTTTTATCACATGAAAGATATCCTTTTGCGAGAATCAAAGCAAGTTCAACATTGATCGCTCTTTTGACCGAAATTCTTCTGTTGACCTCTGAATCTTGTCTCAATACTGACGATGTAAGATGATATAAATATCAATTCAGAGCCCCCAGTGAGGTCATGTTGATTAAACAAGCTCCAACAGAATGCTATTCCACGACTTTTTCATGATTATGAGCCCTGTCTACAATGTCAACGCGAGGAAAAGCAGCGATGAACCTTGATGGCAACTAGATGCAGCCACCTTCGCAACCCAGGGTGCCAATATCTTAGTTTTGGGGTCTACTATAACTTTACAAGGCCTAAAGAAGTGCAATAATCAAGGATAGCAGGTGAGAGAGCCGTGTTTCGAGTGCTCCGCCATGGACTTATACCGCCGATTCTCAAAATGAGCCGAAAGCTTTTTCCCAACAAAATTTGTCCTGGTGCTTGAGACGGCTCGGAATAAATAAATTTTCATTCCCTCCTGAATAGCCAAGAAGTTACACAATGCATGTTTTCGCATCTCTTCCCTGTCGTCCCCTGTCAAAGCCCAATTTTCACCAAAATGGACATACGCGGGAGCCGTCTATGAAATAACAGTGCGAGACAGGACCTCCTGAATAGCCAAATAAGCCGATGTCTACTAAGTTGCCGTGTGAGAAAGAAAGTACCTATGACATCTCGGAGAGCAGCAATATCAGATCTTCGTCGAAGGATTACAATTTTATATTACAGAAGTTATCGCTTTTTGTCCAAATTGAGAACTGAAAGTTGACGAGTTTGGATTTCTGAATTTTGCATTAACCGCTATCAGATTCCTTCAACAAACTGACTAGAACTCCGTAGCCTCGTATTTAAGGTCTTTACTAGTATCACCCAGGATTGACCCCCAAAAACGCAAGAGGAACTAGATTTTCGCGAAAAAGTATCTCAAGTCCCTTTACGGGAGTTCCTTTACGTTCTCTTTGAGCAACCTAGGATAAATCGACGTATTCTATTTATACAGAGGCCAAAGATATCTCATCGTAAGTCTTGGATGTTGATATTTTTCCTCGATTTGGGGTTGATAGGCATTTCTTGAATAGCCAACTTGTTGTTCTTATACCCTTATCCATAGTGGTACCCTAACAAGTGTAAGAATTTTAATGAATCGTTCTTATATTGCTCGCACCCGTACAGCTGTATTGCGCATTTCATGGGAGGGCGTGCATACCCTTGCTCGGAGGTCCAACCAACTCATTAGCGAAACACGTCGTCGCTTCAAATTTGTTCCATGGCACTTTTATTGTAATCACGCGAATGCAACGTGCGTTTGCTCGAATGAATCGACAACTTGGCCATGCACGAGATCAAGATACTAAAATTGATTGTACTCGCAAGCTCGCACACATGCTTTGTGCATCTCTTGAGCTTTCAATCATTCTTCGACATGAGTGAAAATGTTATGCTTATCACTACAATTTCATTGTATGAAAGTACTTTATCGAATCAATCTTGTTACATTCAGTGTAAATTGATTGCATTTGTCATGACATTCTATGCACATCATTCATGTATCTCAAAACATAATTTGAATCCCGAAACGACAATTGAACTATATAGTAACCTAAATTTTTCCGATACTCGATTCACCCCTGAAATTGGTTACGGACATTGTTTACAGTGTAACCACAAAATTACCGGTTCAAGCTTGTGACAAATTTTTAGTCAATTTCCTTGTTATCTTTTATACCGGAAATTTATTTACAAATTCATAGTGACTAAGAAAATCATCATGAGTGTCCAAAAAGTGATAGCACCTGAAAATCTCGGCCCTAATGACATTTGGCTCCACGAGTTTACTCGCACATGCGCAGCTTTGGCTACAGAGACGCACCGCAAGGCCCCCGTTCTTTATGCGCCGAGATGCATACAGCTAAATGAACAGCAACGTACCGTCCTTTTAGAAACCGTTGTGCGCCGAAATCCTGAGCCGATACCCATTACGGCTATTTCGTCGCATGAATCACACGCAGGTATTTCATGCAATTTCATCGGAAAATCCTATAGCTACGTGCTAATTCTACATTATTTTTGCGATTAAAGTAGAGCCTTTTATGTCGATGAATTCAGATATCCGTCACATTTGTCATTTGTGAATCCTCTCCGCTTCTATCATAATGAGTTGATGTCGTAAAACTTCTGAAAGGTTGATATACATATATATATATACGCGCTTAAAATTTTGAAACTGGTCTTTTTTTCTTTTTTTTTTTTTTCAACCGAGATAATTATTACTACGTCATATATAGACTTGTTTGGTCATTGCGCGAATTTTCTAACCGTAATTTTGAAAGAACGCATGTCATAGATTCTTTTGAAGGACTCCACCCAGCGATGTGTTTTCAGGTCTGCGCGTTGTCGACAAACAGCCCTATAATCCCCCACGCAGTGCTCTCAACCGTCCGCCAAATGCGCCAAATTTACACCTCGTCGAGCTACTAGTCAAAGGATATTCACCCCAGATACATTCTCTTTCTGAAGACGATCTAATACACGCGGCCACCGCAGCCGAGGGCACATATCTCTATTGCTACAATGTCTCCATTGACCATCTTGCGCCAGACTTCACCGGCTACTTGTACGAGGACGTTGTTATTCGCGCAAGCAACGTTGATCCTTCTAAAAATCGCTCAATAGCAGAGTGTCCTGGTATCAACAAGCCATTCATATATATTTCTAGCCAACTTGCTTTTGGCGAAATGCACGTTGAGGATGCCCATCTTGGATCTTTTAATGTGGTCTTAATGAATCTGCCTCCCTTATCTCAACATTTGGGCTCTAAATTTTGGATTTTTGTTACGGACGGACAGAAGTTAACTCGCGTTGTTCAGGAGAAATACAGATTAGCCGGTATTGATGTTTGCCCTTTCATTCTTCACCACAAAACCACTTCATTTCAACGAAGTTTTTAAAGGAAAATCAAATCCCGTACACCACTTTTATCCAAAAGCCTGGTGACGTCGTTTATGTCCGGCCCGGAGTTTTTCATTCAGTCATTAATATCACTCCTAATTTGGCAGAGGCCATCAATTATGGTGACGCCCGTTGGAACGAATTCGCGGATCTTCTAATCACTTGCGGGTGCGCAGATAATCATTATGCAACTTTTTCTTCTAACCCAGACTGTGATAACACTATCACGTCTCGGCAACTCCCGGCTTATCCCTGCCAGGAGCGAAATTGTGAATTTTTCTCCCGCGATTATCCGTCGTATCTGACACATATAGCCACCGCACACAATCAGACTGTCCCCTGCTCTCTAAACCCAAATCAAAAATACTGCTATGCCTGCCAAATTCCGGTATTTGCCACCAACATCTCCAGGCACATTCGTACTCATCGTCATCAAGGTAAATCTCAATCTATCCCTTTTTGATTCGAATTCTAATGTGAAATCTATCTCCTCCTTTTTCTTATTTTTGTTCAGAAAAGAAAGCATCGTTACTTCCCACCTACCGAAGCCAACCTGCGTTTGGCTTGACACAATGCACGTATTGCAAGAATTATGAGATGGATGTAGAATCCAGCCATCATGCGAAGTATTGTTCCTTCAAGCCATATCGCTGTCCTCACTGTCCATTGGGCTTCATTACTACTTTCAATCTCAATCGTCATAAGGCCCAGTGTCACTCCTAGGTAAATTGTCTCATATTAAGCTCAATCCCTTCCACAATCTGAAAATACTTTTATATCAAATCTTGTTTCGAGCACTCGAATTCTATTCATATCAATTTTAAATGCAAAATGAAATTGCTATTTACGAAACCAAGATTTTTTATGGGAATCTGCTCATTTCACTGTAGCCTACAGTGCGATCAATTCTCATTACATTATTTGTTATTCCCTCTTCTAAATTATCGATCTATTCACTATGTATACAACTCCGAACCTATGTGAGAATCCTGGTTGTTTCTTAGCAGTCGAATATAACCTCAGTACACAACTTGTCCTTGCTCGATTATTGTTTACATCTCATCACAAAAATTTTATCATTCGACGTTCGACGTTCATTGATCAAAAAAAATGGCTCACCGAAGGGATTCAGAAGTTTATCGTTTCAATGAGATCAATGTTTTATCCGCGTCTAATTATAGCCGCGAATCTCTTTACGTATGTGAAGCCAAATCCCCGCACGATTTTCTGAGGTTATTTTTTATACGTGTAAAATATGCGCGCTCTGGTCCCGCCGCCTCTGTAACCAGTATACGAATTCACGATGTTCTAGAAGGTATATTTTTTTTTCATACACCGTATTTCAGGATTATTTATTTGGAATATTAATTAGTCCACTTGTATTCATCTTATTATTTGTTCTCCATTTCAGGCAATAACAACATCATGCATTTAAACCATCCCCCAGCTTGTGTGTGGTCCATGATCGACGAGTTGCTTTATGAACTCGGTTAGTATTAACGAACTAAAATTGAGCGAATGGTAGTTTCATAAAAATTTCACGGAAGTCAGTCATTTCTGTTGCGTTGCCTAACTATAAAGATGATTTGATCTATAATTTATTGTTATAGCGCACGGGGGCAGGCGCAGTACCAACATATTGGACAACGTATGGTCTCTCGCTGCAAGTCTGGTGATGTCAATTTCAAATCGTAACGTTTGCCCGACGATTATACACATCCGTCACCGTCATCGGCCTTCCCAAAAATCTCTGATGCCTGTACCTGATCCTGACCATTCTCAATCCAGGTAACGCTCAATACGACTGGTTCAAAAATTTTTTTTTTTTTTTTTTTTTTTTCGCCCCCTCACGCCTCTTTCGACGCATCTAAATTCATCTTTTTATATTGCTTGGATATGACATTCCTAAAGATTTCAAATAATTTGTTCGCAGGGCGAGCCAATGATCAGGACATTTGAAATATGGACTCGGTTTTCGTCGACTGCGGTGCCAGTCCATTACAAAATCTGCAGCTGGATTGATCAAGTGTGCCGCGTTTGACCGTGACCCAGAATTTTCCGCTATACACCATTTTATACTTCCTTTCCTTTGCTTTTTTTTATATGTGTATATTTTATAACGATTTATAGTTGTTAACTGAGGTCACATTGTATATTTCCCATCGTAAATTGTTTCGAATCATTTTCTAATAGAGTTATTCATGATTGTTTAATTCGGCATTATTCCATTTGCAAAACTTCCGATGCTCCTCTATGTATCAAATTATTTAAAATTTCTAGCATTTTGTAGCAATCAAAATCGCTTAACCTGACCAAAATGCCTGAAAAGATATACGATTTTTCAGAGGCGCGAAAATAGCAACCTAGAGTCTAGTCAATCAGTTATAATCATTTCTGACACTGTAATCACTAGCCACAACTTTTCATTATAACTTCGAGTGCCTGAAATTCCCCACGAAACAGCGCCCGAAAGCTAGCTAGCATTCATCCGATTCAATAAGTCGCTTGAACTCCGAGCCTATGAAGGGATCAGTGGTTCTCAACTTGAACCAAACCCGACTTTTCGCTTCTTGTGGTTTGATTACAGCTAGCTCTAAAACGCGCGCGTTGCGCGCGGATGGTCATGATTACTAGAATTTCCGGAAGATATGGCAAACATTAGTGTATTTAGAGCGGCAGAAAAGCCCGCAGGTATATATATATATATATATACCAGCTTAGTAATCGAGAATTTTTTTAGAATACTTTTGGAGAGGAAATTCTTGTTCGTAAGCGTGAATTTTCTATCAATATTTAGAAATTTCGGGAAAGATTTTGCTGCTAACCTAATTTTCTGCATGATATGTCAGCAATTCTGCCGAGTCCTTGAACTAAATCTATTAGAAATCGACCATGACGTACACTCGTTTAAAGGGATTGCTTCCACTCAAGCCCAAAGAATCCACTATCGCTGTCCGTCATGTAAATCACTACCAAGTAATTCCCGTCCATAGACGCACGCTTTTCCGTAGTAGGTCATTGGTCCGATTGTAAATTTTCGAAAGATCGTGTATTTTCTCGAGAAAAGCTTACATTTTGTTTGATAAATATTTTAACTCGCATCTTACTAGAGGTTGTACGGAGAAAAAGTTATTTGGAAAATGATGAGTCGGACGATTTCATATTTATGTCGAGATTTTGACAGCGTATAAATGATAGCATATCAAAGCAAAAATGTAAAAGACAAGTTATCCTATAAGCGTCAAGTTATTAACTGTTGAAACAAATGAGGTTATAAGGTCATACAGCTTCCTATCAATAGTTGCGTTAGCCCAAGCCTGCCATAATTGATTTCTCAGCGACTGCAGGAAATCGCTCAATTCGTGATCTTATAACCCAACCCCTAGCAGCCTTGTCAAGCTGAGCTACATTGCCCATGTCTCCCAAAAGCGTCCAATAAATCCTTAGACTCTTACAAAAATACTGGTTCAAAATGGTATGATTTGATTCGAGAGTAGGAATTACACTAATACTCTAGTATTACAACATGCACACATAGACGAATTCCATTAGCAGTTGCACGGCCACATTCAAAAATCATTTGTCCTTGGTTTTTATTGCAGATGTCTGATCGCGGAATTTATTCATGATAACTGGAGAAAAACAAAAGTCAGCGTGTCAGACCGAGAGCGGTGGTTACTTATCCGGACACAATCAACGTTGCTCAATTTGAATTTCCCCCCCCCCCCCGACGCGACTCAGAATCTAATGATTCGGTTGAATATTCAACCACCTGGTTGAACAAGTGATTGTAAATTGAATCAGTCATTTGAAAAAATCAACTAGCTGGTTGGAATGTTGGTCGAGACCTCAACCAAAAAAAATTTTCTTTTTCAGTGTACAATTGAAATTACTCTTGAAAAAATTCAATTCTGTTACGAACCAGTGATGATAGCCTGCAGTACTGAGCTTATAAGACTCATCAAAGACTTTCATCGTCATCTATTCCATCAAAAATTGACCTCCGTATGGGTAAAAATTATTAATCTGTCATATCTGAAAAAAAAAATGCAGTAGCCAAGACAATATCATTCGGCTAAGATAATATTACCAGGTTGAACGCAGATCTTGGTGATATGCTATCAAATTGTTATACTCTTTTCGACATGGTCAGCAACCGCGCAGCTAAATCCCCCCATCTAAATTCAATTAAAAGTACCCGACTACGCAGACCCTCTAGATTATACATTCAATTTGACTTCCTTGCTTTTTCTTCTCAAACTCCAACTCATTCTACCACGAAACTATTCATTCCAAAGACAAACATTACTAGAGAGGTTGCAACGATGACTCACCGCTTCGTAATAATGTGTAAGTAGCTTGTTTGTCGCGAAATAGATCCTGCAGCAGGAATGACCCAGGTTGGGGATCATGATCGCGTTCTAAAGACAATGAGCTGGTGCCGTAGACCATATTCCAATCACCTTCTGACATAAGGACTAATCATTTCTTCATTCATTTTCGATGGAGTCGGCTGTCGGTTCATATTTTCTTCGAATTTTTGAACATATTCTTGAATACCTCTTCTTTCATGTAAAGTGTATGAAAATAAAATGACAATTCTCATCCTAATCTCAATAAACCGAAAGATATCGCAATTACTCTTTTAATCAGATTCGACCGAAATCAATCTAATTTCAGGATGAAGATAGTATGTAAAAAATAAGATAGTAGCTGTATACCTCGTGGAAAATTTCTCTGTAACTCATTGACAAATCGCTGTGCAACTCGAATTATGTTAAATCGACGGAATTGCTCCTCGAGAATCACGAGCTGCATGAAAATGATAGAAATAGTTATCGAGCCTGAGTGAAAGAAAATCTGGTAATGATCGCGATGGTATTTCGTCTGTTTCTTTTAGGAAATAGATTTACACTTCGTCTTCCTCGGATGATAATCTCTCTCTATCCTAAACGTGCCATTTTCCTTAGAGACTCCCTCTTTGGTCCAAGAGACAACTCCTAACTTAACGCGTGATCAGATCAGAGCATACTCATGGTATTCGCGTCATATGCGCAATTTTTTTTTTAGTATTTCTCGTGTGTTAAATACGATAGAAAGGAGTCACGATTCAACTTGTTGAGAGGGCAGTTTGCGACACGGTTACTGCGACGGGTCCCACTATGACCCGGGTCGGACCCGTTTTTGTTCGAATTTTCGTGTGCAACAAACGATCGACGTAGACACATCCAATGGCTCATGTTGCAGTTTAGACACATTATATAATACGATCAAAAATTCCGATAAATGACATCAGAGTAACCAGTAATTTGTGAATTCATATAGTCCTTTCGAATTTTCCACAGCGTATCTTGGCTCATTCAAAATCTCATGTCAAAAGCTACAGAATGAGCCCAAATACGTGTCATTTGAGCGATATGGAGCCAGGTAATCAAAAATTCAGATGCGAAGCAGCCGCGAGGCACACCGAAGAAATCGTTGAAATAGCCACTGCACTTTTCTTTCACTCAATCTGATACATCTCTACGAGTAGCGTTTTGGATTCAAGAAAGCTGAAGAGTACCCCATATAAGAGCTTCTATCTCATAGATTCATGAAGGTAATCATACAAGAGAAACAACCGCTCAGAGCCTACATCATGTTTGTGTTCCACCCAAATGAGTGATTACTAATTCCGGTAGTTTGATCATTCACTACCTTCCCCTTTGCACGATAGAAATTTTCACGGTGAGACCCGCGAAAATCCGTAAAAATCTCATAAATGAATATTAAACTTATAACGTTCCAAAAGGCTTAACCTTTATAGGTGCAAAATCACGCGTTTGTGCTCTCTCTCACTCTGGAATGAAATGCCGGTTTTCACCGTCGCAGTGAGCGAGCAAAAGTATCTCATTTGGATTTGAAGATTCCATTCAGTAGAGGTTCCCGCCGTGATAACCATTATAATGGTAATTTTGAGGTTTTCGAAGTTACTTCGAACACAGGTCAGCAGTCCTGAATAGCCAATTGTTTTGAAGTAGATTATGAACTCTAGTTCCCACTCTGCTGTGCTTCGACCATCCTGAGTGAACTGGATTTGAGCTGTGTAACGATATCTTTGATAATGATTGATAGCACAGCTGGAATTTTGCTACACATCAGCGGCAAATACGATACGTGCCCATTTTTAAAATTTTTTTTTTTTTTTTTTTTTTTTTTTTTTTTTCACATCATTGAGAATTGTAAACCCGCAAGTCACATGATACCTAACAGCGATCTGTTGTCAAATACAAAAAAGCTCGCGAAATGCGAGCCCTTCCGAAATCAACTTAATTGAGTCAAAGATGAGATCCCGGAAGTCATGAATCCAGTTTTGTCATAATAGAAAATCATATCACTACCAAACTTCGACACGGAAATGAGTATGAATTTCGTTTTATTCCGTGTCGAGGGGTCAAACCCCCGTGATAATCCCGGAAATGACTCCCATCTACTCTCAATGCGCAGTACAGGACGATCGAGAGCACCTCTCAAGACCACCGGGAAAATCTAAACCCTCGCCACGAAACTATTGTTCTTTCTCATTACAACCCTTGATCAGAACTCAATGAACCCGGTCGAGTATTTCACAATTGTAGAGTGCGAAGAAGAAAACTTTCCGCTACGATCAATCCCTGATGGATAACTCTCGCGAGCCGAGCTGATAACTTCTACATTATTTCCTTTCATAGAGTCTGGCCGAAGAGAAATGGAAAATTGTTCGTAATTGAGTCAAGCTCGGCATGAGGAATTGTGTTACAAGGATGCGTCGTCCAATAAAGGCTAGAAATTTTCGTTTTCTCAACCACTCTTTCTTCTTGACGGGTCATACCCGAGCGTGTAGGTCTACTCTCGTTTCTCGCAGGGCCACGACCACTCATCCGCGGGTTCCTAAGCCCGTTGCTATTGTTTCATTGTCCGGTTGCTTGCTACATTGCGTATACCAGAATTTGTGCAATTTAAGATTGACAAAGGTGAGTGATTTGATTTTCATGCTTGAACTTTCGGGCTACACTAAGCACCATGAATGCATCAATTGTCTACCTTTCATGGTGTGGCACAACAATAAACTTCTATTGTATTATGCCCTAGTAACGCTACGTCATCACGATGAAGGGCAAGTTTGCAAAAATTATTCCAATTATGATTGTACGATGAAAAAAAATCCATGAATAGATTCCTGAACGAACCGGTGAATCTGTCGACTCATACGTGACGGATATCCATACGAATATGGATTGTGCAATGTGGTACTTTAACAGATGTATATTTCTGTTGGCTATTTGATGCACTGTAAAACTGGGTATTAATCAATGTTTTAATTAAATTGTATTAATACGAATTTGAACTCTGTAGCAGAGTGAGGATCACGATGACTCAATACCGTGGATACAAATGATTCTACGTGACGCGTAGTTCGCCCGTCCGTGTGATCAAAAATTTTCTAGAATGGCACATTCGTTTTGCGTGATTATGCGGATTTCCAGTGGAATTTTGACTTGATTCAAGCATGGTCAAGATAAAAATCGACAAGATACTCCATTAGGAAAAAGCTGATCATCCTGGACCATTGTTTGTGGTTCGTCTAGGGATGAGTTTGTAGATTGTACGTACTTATTGCGGGTCGATTTTTGACGCTCTTAAAGAACGATGTCTCACATACGAAAATTTAGGTTTCACCAAATTGAGGCACATCGTGGCCTAATCCTTGAGAAGAAATCCGAAATTCCGAGCGATGCCATTGCGATTTCCCAGCAAATCTAGCAATAGCATCCTATAGTCACTGGTTTACACCCTTTTTGTATGTCTAGATACAATTTTCAATAATCGCTCCAGATTGCAAATCCAATTCCCGGAGTCATGTTATAACTAATGCATATCGTGAAAGTTTATCCTTGGCCTGGCCACTTCGAGGTAAATATGATCTCATGCACTTCTGATTTATTTCAAATCAATTATCGATATAAAATCAAATATCAATCAAAAATCAATATAAAAATAATAAAATAAATCCAAATCTCTCGGACTGCTATTTCGTACTTCCCGCTCGCGTCGCAAATACCCACGTAACATCGGTGACAGCGGTCCTTTTCGCTTAGATATCGGCGAATCGCGATCGGCAAGACGAACGCCGCGCGCACCGCACGAGTCGCGTGAACATTTCGCAAAGGAAATGCAGTGTATCTCAATCTTGCGCTGTGAGTAAAATCGCGCGAGTGCACGAGCTTTCGGTGTTACAAGAGACTCTGGTTGCAGGATTCCAAGCTCTGCCGATGCTGGCTTATAACCCTCTCCGTTATCAAACCCGGTGACCCGAAATGAACATTTACTCGCACATTTCCACACATCGTGCATGTTATCAATGGTGAAAAACCCGCCCGGCATTCTTGCAACTCAGCTTTAGTATCCACTTATGGCTGTCCAAATATAAAATTCACATGAGAGCCGGACCTCGATATACCATGAATGGTAATTGCATTTCACCCATGCGTTCCCTTCCAAGGCTTTAAACCACTACGGAGTGATGCACCACGTGAAAGATGAGCCGCTTTCATGGTTCATTAGTTATCCGCAAGAGTGAGGAATTGTATAGTCAACGCACACAAGCTTTCCTCCCTTGAATTTTTACAGTTGAGGCGCGAGTACATTACCCAAACCAAATCCTCAAGATCAAAGGTTTGGCGACATAGGGTATAATCCAGAAGCGGCACACGACCCCCCACAGAGCTCACCCAATCAGGCCGATCAAATTATTATTGGAGGTTAAAGTTTTCGGTATGCCAGGAGGAGGAAAAAAAAAAAAAAATATTTGCATAATGATTTGACAAGCGCGTTGTTGGGCCACTCAACCTCCCAGGCCCTAAAACCTTGCGAATCAAGACTTCGTTTGTAGGTCAACTATATTTTGCTCCATTTGTTCGAGTTACTGAGGGTTTAATTAGGTTAGGCTTATCCGTGTTCCCAGAAATATACCCAACATGTATCTAGGTTTCAACATGTATCTATAATATCGAGAGTCACTGACCCCGCGACACTCTGACCTACCAAGGTCCATTTCCTGCATAGCCAAACGTGTCGGAGTCATGATTCAAAATGCATTGCAAAATCTCCGCGAACTTTCTTACTATTTGATATGTCTTAGAGCAAATGTCTGTTGGATTATCATCTTTACAGAGACACTCGGCCGCGGCTCGCTGACTAATTGCTTATTCAATTCATTCATCAAGAATTAACGAGATGTTACACCATGAGATAAAAATTTTAGCCATGTTGTACATTGCCAAATTCATTGGCGATGAGATTGAAGAAACCCATCAATATCCATATATAGATAATACTATCAGAGAACGTTAGGCCGCATTCAACTCATTTGCATACCTTAGAAAGAGCAATTTCGAAGTATGACCCGAAAAATGATATCGATCCGCGACACATCAAACACGTTATGAGATGTCTCCTTTCACACAGCCAGCAGGTTCCAGAACAGATCCTCACACCACCTTGGCAATGTTGAAGCCCTGTACGGGTTAGGATACGAAATTCCATAAGGAAATTAGGCACTCGCGAGGATGGCCTGTGTATGAAGAAGAGTAGTTCGCGAATTTTAGTGTGAGTCATCAAGACGGAAGCTTCTGGAGCCCATCGCCTGGGTCCCCTCGCCACTGAATTACGCATAAGAAATCAGTCCTTGTCTAGCCCTTGATTGGGAGGTCAAGATAAAGAATTTTTGAGGTTCTTCAATTCCGAAAGAACGTTGAGACATACTACCAACAATTTATCCCGAATTCTGGGGCATCAGATCACATCATAAAACGGATCGTTCATGTACTATCCGCGGCTTAATGAGTGAACACCACCTGCGTCCCTAATATGGAAACCCGACCTTCTGACCCAATCGACCTTCGAAAGAGCAAGTCGGAATCACAACTCGAAAGACTATATCGATCCGCGTCACATCAGACACGTTAAGAGATACCTTCACTCCTATACCCAACAGGCCCTGACCAGGCCCGCACACCACCTCGGCTATGTTCACGTCCTATACATTTTAGGATACGAGATTTTTATGAGAGAAGTTAGACGATTGAGAGGATAGCCATTGTATAAGGAAGGATCGAATTAGATGCTGGTCGTGAGTATTTCGCGACGGGAACCGACAATCAAATGTATATGTATAATCATGTGATACATCGAGAAAACCTAGTCAGCGCGGGGGTAAACGGAACTATTCAATTCCTTATCCTCCAGATTTTTACTTAATCTCATCATGAGCAATTGCGTCAGTACTTGGTCGGCTCAACATTGCATTCGGCTGAATTATTTTCCGGATCATAAAAGAGCTTTGATGGAGACCTTCCATCTCGCATATTCCGAGTACCCGATGAGTTTTGTGTCGTGAGCTTCGTATCATCTCGTCGTGATGCTGCTCCAGGAGAAGATCTGATGCGCCCAGTGCATATTGATTGTGCTAATGAATATTACTTGCTCCCAGCATTCCGATTATCTTTAGCTTAATTGGGACTGATTTGTTCCTTAGTTCGGGTAATTTCATGATAATTATTTTACCCAGCAAGGGCCCTTTTTTACGCGTTATCGGGGATTTAAGTGTCTTTGTTAAATCCGCGGAGGATAAGTGACTTTGAGAAAATCACTGATCATATTTCATGGGTGCCGCGAATTGACTCATTCGTTTTTGTAGCTTGAGTGTGCATTAATTACTGTCATCTATTTAATTATTATATCGGCAGGACTCGCGGGCGAATGAGCACCAATCGTTGAAAATACGTTGGAGGTCTCGTGCGAGAGATTGGAAATTTATCTAGCCTTGGTTCCTTTTTCCCAAGTCTTAATTTAATTCCGCCTATTATGCTTTGGTTATACCTCAATTATATGTTCACCGAAATTTAACCAAAATAACCATTATCACGTCATTTCGTGAAGCCCTAGATATAATCCTCTGGGACAACAGCGCCCTCAAAATTTTCCGAAACGGGTTGTTCTCTTAAAAGCGCCGGTAGCCAGAAATTTTTGTCCGGGTTACAGAAAGTTACGCTATCCAATTCACAGAAGAACCTGATTTGCATGTATTGGTAATATCATCGCCCAGAGTCGCGATAGAACCTTGTTCGTTGATAGTTTTGACAGCTTTGAGATTCCAATCACGTGTTTATGTTACTCCTCACTCGAGTAAGTAGGTGTCAGGAGCCAATACCTTGCTCAATCAGTCTGATATGGTTATAAGTCTATACCAAGTCACATCCCAAAATATCCATATAATTTATGGTAAAAATGGAAATTGAGAGGGTGGTAGGGCCCCTCCTTGCGCCCCATCACCATGAGATGCTGCCTATCTCATCTTCTCTTATTCAGCTCATTACCGACTATGCCGGTTTCAGAATCAAAGAATCGAAGATTTCTTCATCCCTCTGGTTCCTCTCAATTTCCAAATTTGTTTATTTATTTTCAGAGATACAGCATAGTACAAATACAATCTTAATTAGGACAAGTAATTCTAGGGCATAATTATAGTATATGGTATTTTTGGGCTGTCATCTTGACATTTTCATCTATTTCTTTCTTAATTACGAGTATGATATAAATAAATCGTTATTTTCCCCACGAGAATAAATATTGGTTATCGTGTATATGTGAGACGAAAAGAAAAGAAAAATCTAAAGTCTAAGCTTCCAGTAGTACCTTAAGCTTACAGAGTATTCATTTTCAAAGGATATTGGGGCCAGTAAATACTTGATCAACCCAAGTTGAGCGTACTCCAAGAAAAGGCCGTATACCGCCTCTAGCTTAACCTATAACTTAGTGTATCATCATCCTTGATTAAACTAGATGAATATGAAATTTCCTCCCTCTCCCCTTTTTTTGTTATTTTATCATTCTGAACACGCAATTATGGAGCGTTTATAAGTATGAAGTAGAACTAAACTCAACTCGAATCAAACTTCATGCCTAAATTTTTAGGAATAAGTCTTTAATAACACCTCAGTCCTTCTCATTCGAATGAATAATAAGAAAAATCCTCTAATGCTATGGAAATTTACTCGAGCTCGCATATTCAATATATCCTCAACCTTAAATAATCTAGCTGAATATATGATCTCCTTTTCCTCCCTTTTTTTTTGTGCTTTGTCTTAAAAAAAATGGTTGTGTATATAACATGGAACTATACCCAACTTGAATTTAATCTCCCGCTTTAATTTTATCTTTCCTTTTTACATTAGGAATAGATATTCTAACAACACCTCAATTGATCTCCTTTGAATGAATAATAAGAAGGATTATCTATCGCTATTGAAATTACTCAAGCTTACAGATTCAATATATCTTCAACCTTAAATATTCTAACTGAATATATGATCTCCCCTACCTCTTCTTTGTTACGCTACCGTTAAGAGCACATAAGTATAGAATGGTTATGAGTGTGGAATAGAGCCTATCCTTGATCTAAATCGAGGCTCAGGCGTCTAATGATATCTTACACCTACACAAAATATACACCCTTGAAGGGATATTGAGAACTTAAGTATTACGTAGAATAACCTAAGCTGAATGAAATCTAAGGGGAAAATTACTTACTGATATTGAGATTGGAATCCGAAATTATGATAAAACGGTGTAACTTAAATCGAAATGTTAATGTAAACGTTAATCTAAATACCTGCGTTTATATATCCATATAATTTATGAACGTAATTAGGACCAAATCCTCAAACCCGATCTTTAAAGTTGATTAAAAGTGGAGGAAAAAAAAGGACACATACATTTGATCGATGAGCCTTTGGGCATTCACTTTTGCCGATTCTCAGTCTGCTCTGGTAAACGCATGCTTCAATTTATCAACGTGGACGACCTTTGTCTTTTGCCCCATCTTTATAAGAACATTCCGATCACTAATATGTCGCACAACTTGGAACATACCACTATACTGTCCATCCAATTTTCCAGTCCTGGGTTCCTTCAGAAGGTAAACCATATCTCCTTCGTGGAACGTCTGAACATTAGTTTTTCGATCATAGTATTGTTTACTTTTTTTCTTAGCTAGGAGGAGTCTCTCTCTCGAAGTAGCCTGTGTTTCATTCAATTTGGCTATTAGGTCATCAAGATAGTCGGAGTATGTCTTTTCGATAACTCGGGTCTCAAAACTCGATGGGAGTCGCGCTTTCCTCCCATAAATCAACTGGTAAGGAGCAAATCCGTGCCCTGAATGGGTGGAATTATTATATGAGAACACCGAGAAGCTGATCCACTGATCCCACTGATTCTTCTTAGCAAAATTTATCAAATATTCCGTAAAAACGTGGTGAGAACGCTCAAGTGAGCCCATAGTTGCTGGGTGAAACGCGGTTGACTTCCACTGGGAAATTTTGAAAAGAGAGGCAACTCTAGCCATGAAGGCACTTTGAAAGCTACTCCCTTGATCAGTTTTGATAATTCTAGGGCACCCATACCGACATATGAACTCTTTAACAAAAACGGCGGCGATTGTTTCGGCAGTGTAGTCCTTAAGCGGGTATGCCTCGGAAAATTTCGTTAAATTACACTGCATTGTCAAGATGTATTTATTACCATTCTCGGTTACTGGTAAGGGTCCCACAATATCGATTTCTACTACTTCAAAAGCTTCCGTTGGTGTGGAAGTGATTTTCATGGGCATTCTAGTTTTGATTCTCCGTAATTTATTTTTTTGGCAATTTTCGCAAGTGCGAATGTAATACTCAACATCCCTTTTCATATTAGGCCACGTGAATCTTTCCCTTAATCTCTTATATGTCTTATATGTCCCCTGATGACCTCCAACCGCGGAATCATGGGCCTCTGCTAGCGCTCTTTTCCTATCATCCCCCTCAAGTGTCAAAATTTCCCCTGAACATATCGTCAGCTTAAAGTCACCAAGCGTGACAAAGGTTTTCAACGTCATCTCAATGGGTGGCCAGAATAAGTTATCCAAACCATCACCAATGCGTGCCATCCGTACCGATTTTATCCCCTCGTCCTTCAAGTAATCTCTAAATATCTTAAGACAATGTGATACACACTCTACAGAAGCCGCGTCTCTGTGATGTACTTTGATGAAAATTGAAAATATATTGTAATCTCCGAATTCTGTGCGTATTATGTGTCCAATCCCCACGTCTTGGGCTTTAATTACTTCCAAATTGATATATTCCAATTCAACCAACATGTGACCGACAGGTGTATTAATAACACAATCTAATGACATGAAGTGCACTATATTGTCCAATTCATCTAAAAGTCTCGTTGGGCTGTACTCAATATTAGTCACGTAAAATATCCGAGCTGTTTGTACATTCTCG
Source organism: Eretmocerus hayati (assembly GCA_029851415.1). Lineage (NCBI taxonomy): Eukaryota > Metazoa > Arthropoda > Insecta > Hymenoptera > Aphelinidae > Eretmocerus > Eretmocerus hayati. The sequence continues at coordinate 23,029,858 of CM056741.1, forward strand.
AGTTGTTTCTCGTCATCACCAATTATTTCTTCAATTATCATTCCTTCACCTCGATCAACAGTGGGACTCCAGATCTCAGTAATGAAGGTAGCATCATTTGATCTTGCTCTTTTCCGAGCCACTTTGGGCCATAATACTTCGTCCATCGGGCGTTTAGCCCCCAATCGTTTCATAATATTCTCGTCAACCCTCAATCGAGGTTCAAACCAGACTTCTGCCTCTGGTGGCACCAATCCATCTCTATATGTTCTATAATCGTCTCGATCGGTTTTCACAGGGCTGTATACAGACAGCTGATTTGCCGCATGCTTGGATGTGGCATCAACTGAATGGATCACCTTTTCCGATGAGGAAATTTTCAATTCATGATTTCTTTTCACAATGTCGTCATTCTCATTCTCTTTATGCGTTCGATAATCGTCTCGATCGGTTTTCGTAGAGCTGTATACAGACAGCCGGGATGCCGCATGCTTTGATGCGGCACCAGCTGAATGGATCACTCTCACCGACGAGGTAAGTTTCAATTCATGATTTCTTTTCACAATATCGTCAATCTCTTTCTCGATTTGCAACCCGTCTCGGCTGATTCTCGCGGGGCTGTATACAGATGACCGCTCGTCCACATGCGCCACTGTGGTGTCAGTCAAATGGATCGCCCCAACCAGCGAGGGGTGATTGTCAATAATAGCGTCATTCTCAATTTCGTCGACATCTCGTTTCATTATATCCAGGTCATAAATTTCCTCATATCTCAATTTCTCAATATCTTCATTTCTCACAGTACCATCCGACCGTTCGGGCCCTTGTCTTATTCTCACTGAATTGTCCGACCAATCGGGCCTTCGTTTTTTCGATGGACTACCTTCATTCTCTCCGTCCACCCCTCTCACTCTGTGTTTGCGTGTCGTACGTAAATTTATCGTATTGTCGTTCGTCTCGGGTTTTTTCAGGATGTTAGTAAGAGGATCGGTATCACTGTCATTGTCGTCAGAGTCATTTTTGTCATCTGTAACGGCGAGAACAGGGTTTCGGGAGAGCGAGTCTGCGTTCATATTGATTTTCCCAGGTTTATGTACGATAGAGAACGTGTATTCTCGTAATTTAATCCTCCAACGTGCCAATCGAGACATGGGATCTTTAAGAGAGTGCAGCCATACCAATGGTCGGTGGTCAGTTACCAGCGTAAACTCCTTACCATACAAATAAGGCCTGAAATGGCTTGTTGCAAATATGATAGCCGTCAATTCTTTCTCAATTGTGGAATAATTTCTCTCTGATTTCGTTAGAACTCTTGATCCGTAAGCCACAGGTAAATCTCGGCCAATAGGGCCCTGACTCAGCACGCATCCCAACGCAAAATCCGAACTATCAGAGGTCACGACGAAAGGACGAGAGAAATCTGGATATTGTAACAATGGTTCGGAGCACAGCACCTTTTTTAATTTCTCAAAAGCCTCTTCCTGCCCATGATCCCAAAAAAAGGTACATTTTGTTTCAGCAAGGTTGTCAACGGTTTTGCTATGCTAGCAAAGTTAGGGATGAATCGTCTATAATATCCTGCTAATCCAAGAAATTGTTTCACGTTCTTTGGAGTTTTCGGACGTGGGAAGTTTGATACTGCCGACAACTTTTTAGGATCTGGTCTGACGCCACTTTCAGATATGATGTGCCCCAAATAACCGACCGACTTTCTCAAGAATTTACATTTGCTGGGTTGTAACGTCAGCGAAGCTGTTTGTAGTCTGCCAAAGAGTTTTTTCATTTTCTCAGAGTGCTCACGAAGGGTTTTTGAATAACATATCGCGTCATCCATGTAAATCAAAATTTCGGTACCTTGGAGACCGTTGCAAATTTTGTTCATAGTTTCCTGGAAAAATCCTGGCGAGCCCTTTAAACCCATCGCTAATCGTCTGAATTGGAGGTGCTGGTACTGGGTGCTAAATGCGGTTTTTCCCCTAGATTCCCTAGCTAGGGGAATTTGATAAAAGCCCTGGGCCAAATCTAGTGTCGAAAAATACTGGCATTGACCAAGCCGATCGAGGATGTCGGTAATATTTGGCAGTGGGTATGCTGAAGCAATTGATTTTTCATTAAGGGCGCGGAAATCCACGACAAGTCGGTATTGTTTATTACCTTTAGCACCGTCTTTCTTGGGCACTATCCACAGAGGAGAATTGTAGGGTGATGAGGAAGGCTCTACTATATCGTTCTCAATTAATTCGTCAACCTTCTCTTGAATGACCTTTTGCAAATGTGGCGGGTGTCTGTATTGCTTGATATTTATCGGGTTCTCATCTATAGTCTTGATTTCGTACGCAGCTGCGTTAGTTAAGCTAAGTTTGTCACCAGGTAAATGAAAAACATAAGGGAATTTGGCAACTAGACTTTTAACACTATCTTTTTCCTCTTCATTCAATTCCTCTAAATCCAATTCTTTCATGATTCTCTCCACCCGGTCCTGAATCACCCTATCCTTCTCCTCTTTAGGAATTTGTCTTATAGAGTTCACATATCGGTTTCTTTTCACATCATAATCATAAATTGTCAGCGGTGGCAAGGTAAGGTTCACGTCCTCAGATGTGGAATTTATCACGAACATATATGCCCATCCACCGCGGTTCTCTATCAAACACTCTCCCGCGAAAATATCCGGCCCCACATTAATGCGAGGCACATATCCTGTATGCAAATTAGTATCCTTCAATTTTAGCTTGCAAAGAGTTTTTGATCTAGCCGTTAGACAGAATGTGTTGTGGACTGAAAAAGGTATAGGAACGTTGGCGCAATTCTCCAAGATCATGAAATTGTTTTTGAATGATAGAAGGGCTCCTTGTTCTCTTAAAAACTGGATACCAAAAATTCCGTCGTACGGAATTGGAAAATCTGCCGGGACCATATTCATTACGCAATTTGTGTTTCCGAAACGAATGATACCTTCTCCGATAGTAGACAACATCTCATGGCCAATGCCTGCCAGTCCGAAAACACGTCCCGCGAAAACTTGCACATGAGTCGCGAGCATATTAATCTTCAACAAATTCAATTCTGATCCAGTGTCTATCAATAATATGACGTCGCGATGAATCAAATCCGGACTACGCACACGGATGACGGGACAGCGTGTCCTATCTACGGGTTGTTCGAGGAGGGCACGGTTTTGGACAACGGCTGTCCAGCAAGAGGCGAGCTCGTCTTTGCCCCCAACAGACGGTCGCGATTCCCGTTTAAATTATTCTCTTGAGGGGCTCGTTCCAGTGACAAACGTTGCCTACACCCGTTGAAAGAATGGCCCACTCTACGACAGAAGTTACAATACTCCTCAGAACGATTCATCATACGCCCCGTACTGCGATTAGGAGGTCGACGCAATTGTTCACAAGTTACTATGGAATGTCCGGACCTATTGCAATAAGTGCAGAAACGTCTATTCCCGTACGGTGCTCGTTTAGTCCTGCATTCGCGAGAATAATGTCCAAAGTTTGAGCAATTATAACATTGTATTTTCGATTTATCAAAATCTCTCTTGCTCTCGGGTTTAACCGTATCGTCGATTTTCTCAATGGCATGGCAAAACAGGCGCCGTGGTTTAACGTCCACCGAAACTCCCAAATATCGTCTTTGTTCTAGCCGTCTTTCTAAATCGCTGGCTGTGCCAATTGCACTCTCGAGAGAGGTGAAAACGCGCCCCAAAATCATTTGAGCTATTTCGGTTTTCAGTCCTAGCACAAAACAGTCGATCGCGGTCGTAGTAAGGCCCTCAATAATACCTTGCGCGACCGAGGCTTCAAAACCACCATTCACCAGTTCCACCCCCCTATTGAGCATATTGGTCACACGCAACCCATAGTCGGTCACTTTCTCCTCCTCTTTTTGGATTACGCGGGCTAGATCGACTTGCAATTGAGGCAAACTCTGGGCAGACGAGAAGGTCCTCTTTAGACACTTTACGAATTCGTCAAAAGTCGTGAAAATTCGCCCTTGCATATGAGCTCTGGCTGGCTCCACAATCTTGGATTTGACAAGTTCTAGGAAAAAATCTTTATCAGTGGGGTCCACGAATCTCTCGGCATTTTTACACTCGCGAATGAATTGATCCACCGTAGTGTCACGACCGTTAAAAGTTGGTAGGATTTTTACCACATCGGTGGCTTTTCTCACCGTGCAGCGAGAAATATGATCATTGTTTCGCACGGGAGTGCTACCATCATTCACAGAGGCAGGGAACACAAAAGGACTGCTGCCCATAAGATTATTGAATCGGTTGGTCTCCATCGAGCCAGGATCCAGACCGGAAGATTGGATGGACGCAATGGACCCCTGTTCCCCCACAGTATTGGCATTATCGTTATTTTCGTTTGAATTCATAATGTTCATCGGTAACCCCACAGGATCAGAAATAGTGGGCCTCACCGATTCAGTTACGCCGGGTTTTCGATTTCTTCCTCTCAGCATCATTTCCGCTTCTGTCGATATTCTCGAGAGATGATTTTATTTCTTGTTTAATTTCTGCTATGTACTTTTCAAGACTATCATTCGATAACTTAACCAACTCTAACATATCCTTAAGGACAGGCAGAATAGAAGTATACTTGCTCCCAAGTTCGACAAGTTCCCGAGTGATGTTAAATTGAGCGTCTTGATCCTCCGAGTTGATATTATACTGTTCGCCAAAAAGATCATCTACCTCGTTCATTCGTTTCGAAAGATCACGCACATTCGATTCACACGAGCTTACTGTTTTTTCAAGTTTCTCAAGACGCGTCAAAATCTCACTCATCTCCGAGGTCATGCCGACAGAATCGAAAATACCCAATTTTCAATGTCCCAATTTCTTATGACTACTACTTAGCTTTTAACAGAAGAACGGCGCAGCAATGTGTAGAGCTATCGGCGGTCGTCAACCGGGGTGGCAGGAGTGCAGGTTGTCAGCAATCGTTGGCTCGTTACCTTGATGTTCGTCAGTCAGGAAGCTGGGGTGGCAGGAGCGCAGGTTGTCAGCAATCGTTGGCTCGTTACCTTGATGTTCGTCAGTCAGGAAGCTGGGGTGGCAGGAGCGCAGGTTGTCAGCAATCGTTGGCTCGTTACCTTGATGCTCGTCAGTCAGGACTTCAGAGCTTCTGATCCTCAGCAATCGTTACGTCGTGAAGTTGAGGGTTGTTCCTCTACGGATAAGGTGGTTTCCTCCTCTTCGTTGATATTGGCCAAGGTAGGACGAGTGCTTAAATCCAGAGCAGTAAGATCTGCGTAAGCTCGGGTTCGTGGAAGATTTGATGGCACGGAGAATTCGTCCCCCAAATGTGGAAATGGCCTAGGCTGGTCTCGGGTTTTGTTGGCGTAATAGCCCTTTAGGGCACCTTTGAGGGCGAGCAATCGGGCCTCGCTGCAACCAATGCGATTGCTTTGGGGTTCCTTGGCGCGTAGATCCCTGATGAAAGCTTCTTGGTCCGCTATTTGTTTCAAAATCTGGCTCTCAATGTCGGGTTTCGATGAGATATCGTGTTGAATAGCCTCGTTGATTTGATCGTCGATAACTTCAACCAGATGATCGAAAGAGCGTCGAGCCTCCTCGCTGGTCATTGATGAATTCCGAACGCCAAATGTAAATGGCAGCGTTCTGCTCATAAATGGTTGGTTCTCTCTGGATAAGTGATTTTGCAACTCTTCTTGCTCCTCTGGAGTATCCCACTCCTGACACCAAATTTGTTATGCCCCAGGTGGGCACAGGTGGCTCCTCCGAGAGGTATCGAGACTTACAGCCCAATCCACTGCAGACTCGTTCCAAAAGCGCGAATTTCAATCGTACGCTCAAATGCTGTGAGTTGAAATTGTAGAAGGGCCGTGGGGTTCCCAGATAAAGTATTGAAATACAAGAGCCGTGAGTTGTCTTGAAGAATTCTTTTACTCGAATTTTGTACGTGACACTTGACAATATTGAATTCAGTGAAATTGCTGGTCGAGAGAACTTTACAGTATCGAGTTACGTGTCAAAAAAGCTGGCCAGCAGCGGTCAGCGGCTATATTTATACAAGAGAGGAAAATCGTGAGCATGCGCCTTTGGAAATTGATCCGTCGTGCCGCGACAGCTCTTATGGAGATCCCGTGTTAAACGCTCGATTTTCCATGCGCCGCGCACGGTTTTCTTGATTTTAAATGGAAAGCTCGTGTTAAAGTGTTGGCTCGCAGCGCGCCGCACAGCGTTTCTTTGGTTTTATACAGCAAGCTTATGTAAAACGATTGACTTGCTGTGCGCCGCCTAGCGTTTTGACATCGTGAAATAGGAAACCCATACTAAAAGCATTGGTGCTCTGTGCGCCGCAGCCCCTTTTCTCTGATTCAAATGAAATCTTTATGGCCTGCACGTTTATTCTCGTGCGCTGCATGGCCCTCTCAATCTGCCACATGACTATACATATGATTATTGGTCTCTATCGCGGAGTTCTCCCAAACCAGTAGCTAAGGCCAATTAAATTATACAATTTATAAATTTTACTTTTTTTGACTTATAAACAATATCAGTCTCATATATCTGTGTAGCCCAGATGGATCTTCATTAGTTCATAATAACCAATCCGGCGTCAGGTAAAACTCGGTCAAATTGTAGTCCTGGAGAAGGTCTCGTCGTAGTCATTATCCATGGTCGTCTTTCGCATAATTGTCCAGTCAGTCAATTAGTTTGCGACCAAATGTCCCTGTAAAAATGATAACTCGACAGCATTTGTTCCAAACTCGTCCCAAATTTCGGAGCTTTGACTCATTTTATATTGCGCGGGTGATATGCTGAGAGGAGATCGACTAATCAGAATGAATAATTATTCATAGGTAATTCACACGGGCTTTATTCCACGTGTGAAATTAGCATTAGGATTTTCAGGTTTGTTGGGCGCCCTCTATACGAGACTAATAGCCGCAGGCCATAACAACACATCACATCATTACACGTAAGAAACAACAACAGGATTTCGAGATACGGGTGAGGTTGGTTTAGCTTGAATAGAAGCGCGCGCATGACTAACCGAAGTTCTATTCTTCTAGGCGGGACCTCTAAGGGGTCATGACGAAATTGGTGCGAGAGGTAATAAATTTTTTTTTCAATCAAGGTAAGGAAGGGCTTACTACGTGATGCGTTGCTGACAAACTCCGTATACTTGCGCTTATGATCGGCTTATGAGAGAGACAAATATAGGTAGTTGACACCACTCGTGGGAGAAAAATCTTCGAGATTATATCGCGCAGTTGCTGCTTGTAAAATGGAGCCTACAGAGTACGGTGAAACTCAGGCAAATATTTTGAACGTTGCCGGGATAGAAAGTAATGATGAGCACGATATCGATAATGGATATGAAGATATCTCATCTGAAGCGGAAGATTTGTTGCATTATCAGCTTGATCCAATACCATCATTATTGAGTGACAATGGAAGTGAGCAAAGAGACACCACGCGCGCGGATGGGGATGACAGTTTCGAAAATTTCCTAAATTCACTCGTGGACAAAGACGAAATACCGACAATTCAACCCGGAAATCTCTTGCCGAGTACGAGTAAGTCAGAGTAGATAAATAAAAATAGAATATGAATTGATATGTAAAATCGTGCAGGGGAAGAATTTGGAGTAGAAACACGAGATACAACAGAGACAAAGAGAATGCAAGTAACGCAAGCACAGGTGGACAATCACGTCAGTGTCATCACAAGCTCAATTCAAATACAATCATCGCGCGCGAATACGACCACGTGCGCGAACATAGGAGCCACCGTCTCTGCAACTATAAATCTTGATGAAGAGAACGGACGGGACACGTTTGACCAGAAATCTGTGTTACCGACAGACCGGCCATCTGTGATTTGTAACATTGAGCATACGTCAAGCTCTTCTCATCAAAAGCAAATTGTCAACGTAGAAGATACAACGGGATTCGTGGTACCTGGAATAGAACCTCCATTGATAATTTTACCTGATGTACAAGATCGAATCCCAAACAGTACTATCATACAAGTCATGAAAGACACGAAACTCCTAACAAGATACACACAAGCACTGAGAGGTAACCCAGATTTGAATGATGAATTTTTCTCTGTTTTGGAAGATTTGATACACGTAAAATCGAAAATGATGCACGTAAGAGCGGATGATTTGAATATAATATTAGAGTTTAGATGTGGAAATTGTCATGATAAACTGAAGGATAATAATAATGAAGGAATTTTTCATTGCATCAACGCAAAGCACACAATTAAGATATATTCTCATGAAACTTTTCCGCGATGCAAAATTTGTCTTGAAAGTCTGCAAGAGGAAGTGAAACACGCTAACGAATGTAAACTTTGTGTGCAGCATTTTTTTGTCAACAGAGATAAAGTCCTTCAAGGACAAGAACAAGAAATTTCCGAAGAAAAATTGAAAAATTTTTCCGTCACTTTTAAAAGCTAGTTATACTTCGAAAGATATTTTACAACGATTTACACAATAAGCATATAACGAACGCTACTAGGTTATGTTTTATATATGATAATCAGTAACGAGTTGGACTTATGGTTCGATAAAAGTTGTACAAACTAAGGAAATCAGTGCATAAGAATCAGGAATTGTTATAAAAATGTTCATTTGTATTCACATTTTTTCGGATAAGGGGGGAAGGTGTAACATATCGGTGGAAGGTTAATAAAGCGCGCGCATAATCGAGAATTTGAATGCCAACATGTGAACGCATGATCCAGCGCAAGCGCTCTCTCTCTCTATCTCTCTCTATCTCTCTCTCTATACTTTCATGTCATCAAAAATGGAAGGGTTGGTTTCAATATCACGTCACGAATTGTTTACGCGCATACGCATTTTACACGCAGACGCATAGAATCAAGCCAAGTGTGGGAGGAAGCGGAGGAGCACATTTTTGCATCCCTTCTATCAACTACGGGCACGCGCATATGATCTTTCCTGAACACCATGCCACCCCTCTGTTGCACTCACCCCACTTATGAATATTATCCTCTCTAAATGCGCATACGCAATTCTCGTCATTAAGTGCGTTGGTAGTGGGGGTTCCTTTAAATACCCCGGAATATGCCCAGGAGGGCACTTCTTTTGCTTCATTTTTGTTCCAACACTATGTATCATTTTGTACCTTTTTGATATCATAATAAACCCAAACATAACGCCTCATATCAACTTGTTTTATCAATCAACCCACAAACATATTACAATCTCGACGATTGCTTCCACAATACTCGTATGATTTTAGGTCACTCTAACTCATCTCAGAAAATTTTTCAGGAATATCCTACTTGCTGGCACCTTTACATTATGAACTACGTGATTGGATATAGAGTTTGGAGAACTGCTCCGAGGTATTACTATTTTTCATGTGTGGAATCACTCTTGTCCGGTCTATGATTGTGATGACTTTCTGGGATATTGCAATCATTCACACAAATGCCTTAGTTTTATAAGAAATCTGGAAGAATGCTGAGGTAGAAAGAATAATATTCAGAAACTTTGATACCGTCAAATTGGGTAACTTTGGTACAGTGGATGCAACTTTGGTACATCCCTGAAAAATGACTTTCAAAGCTGCATTCAGCAAGGTGAATCATTCTATCGCTCTGAAACCTATCCTCCCTTCTTGGCACACACATAAACAATGTGTTAAGCCACCGTAGATCTCGTGTGAATGATTGTGGTTGTTTATTGGAGCTTTTTCCGAATAAACTGATTTAGCAGCGATACGCGAGTAGTCCAGTTAGTGTACCTGGCAAGAAGTGTTCTGGAATGGACTACGGATAAATAATAGTACATTTCGACCTTACATATTACCATATTGATGAAACTATCGTTGCAAAGGGATATTTACAGCATTTGGAATCTTAATGAATGAAAAACAGGGGGAAAAACCGTGAAAAAGTGTACCAAAGTTACCCCACTCTACGTAAGAAGCATGATAATAGGGTAACTCCAGCACAATTTCCTATGACAGCTTCTTTTCGGAAGCTTCTGTGCGGAATAAACTAGTACAATTGTAGGAGACTCTGATTACTTTATTTATTCTTGATTACATTCTTCCACTCATGTAAACGAGACAGTTCATAGCTCTCAATGGAATTCAACTGCCCATTTTATTCTCTAACCCCAAACAGAGAACATGATGCCGGTTATAGTTCTCATTACATATCCCCAATCAGACGCATTATTGTATCTCTGTAGAGAGATAAATCATAGTATCTGTAGATCCATTCGTTGGAAGTTGGAGTAGGCTGGTAATAACTGCTTTCAATACCAACTAATTGTCCGTTGTATATGAGAGCTGGATCTGGATGACCTGGACAGGGGTTTTTAAAACCATTGGTGCAGAAAAATTTTGTTTCATCAATTCGATCGTTATTGCCCGATAGGAAACTTTGACAAATATTTTGTTCTGCCACTGTGGCTTTGATTGCAGTAACTCCTTTTCCCCCCATGTCTCTGATCCAACTGATAAAAAGAACTTCCGCGCCTTGTTCTGGTCTCTTAGCCGCTACGGGAATAACTTGAGCACGAGGCCCAATCTTGATGGGATGTCTCAGCTTGAACAAACTTAGCTCGGCTCTATCACCAATTTTTGTGATGTTTGCACCATGTCTCTCGCCTCCGTCTCCACGAGCATTTGTTCGAGACAGAACAGTGAATCGGCATTTTTCACCGGATTCCCAGCTTGAAAGGGTTTTGGCGATAACATGACTCTTCGAAATAATAATTCCCATAATGTCCAAAGTATGCCCCTCACAGATTTGCTGTATTCTGACTAAGTACCGGTGATTGTCTATATTGTCGACTTTACTCAAGCATTCTGGAGTTATGCTGGAATCACCTGTTGGACCAGAAGAGAATAATTATATTAGAGATTCTGGTCCCATTGAAATCTCGTTGTGTACTTTGTTACTTAATGTTTTGTGAGATATTAGAAGATCTTGGTGGATCCGACGGACCGAAGAAAATTTTTCCGAGACCCAATGCAAAATGGTGGCTTATGATTCTGATCAAGACTTTCTCATTAAATTTGGTAAGAAGTACTTCATGCGATTTTTTGATGTTTGGGATGCCTACAAACTTGCATTGAGATTTCTTTGCAACTCATTCATGAGGTTTTTTGCTTCCGCGCGGGTATTTTAACTCTCGCGTGGGCTCGAGCCGAAATTTAATTGCTGGAATGTGGGTGGCAACTTTATGAACTCGGCATGAAAAGTACTATTTTGGTGCGAACCATTACAACTATCTATACATTTTGAACGTATGTATGGGTAATTCTCACGACTCATCAACATTCGGATTACCTGACCTCCAGAGCGTTTCTATTGGAGCAATAGGCCAAGGAAAGGAATCGTCAGACATAGTTTCCAGAAGGTACAACCTAGATTAAGAGGGTATTTCGCCCGAGTTACAATTATTTCTGATCGAAAAAATTCCTCAGAGTCGATTTTTATCACTCGTGTGGTGTTATCCGCGCGTGGTTTCGGCTTTTCCAGCCTCATTCCCAGGAGACCCTATCTCGAGAATGGTTCCAAACGATGCAAATACAGTCCTCTACATGTGTACTATCATATCTTTTTGTCGTCAGCAGGGCGTTCCGAGAAACGAAACGAAACGATGAAATTTCATTATGTCTCGTTTCGTTTCTGGGAACGAAACGATTCTAAGTCCCGCTTTTGTTACGTTTCACACGAGAGAAACGAAACGAATATGACAACTAATAACGTTATTAGAAAACGAAACGATATTATGAAACTTTCGTTTCGTTTCGGTTTTCTGTGAGTCTTAGGGGTTTGGTTTCGTTTCGTTTCGTTTCTTCCGTAACGAAACTAAACTCGCCTCAATTTCGTTTCGGTAGAGAATAACGAAAATGTAACGAAATTCAAAGAGTTCCGTTTCGTTTCATGCTACGTTTAAGGATTAATATGAGAATTCCGTTTCGGTTCGATTCGTTTCGTTACAGAAGAAACGAAACATAATGGGGATCCAATAACGTTATCAAATAACGAAACGATATTATGAAACTTTCGTTTCGTTTCTGTCCTCAATGAGTTCGAAGGGTTTGGATTCGTTTCGTTTCGTTTCTTCCGTAACGAAACGAAACTCGCCTCAATTTCGTTTCGGTAGAGAATAACGAAAATGTAACGAAATTCAAAGAGTTTCGTTTCGTTTCAGGCTTGGTTTCCGGAACTGTGTGAGAATTTCGTTTCGGTTCATTCCGTTTCGTTACAGAAGAAACGGAACATAAATGACATCCAATAACGTTATCAGATAACGAAACGATATCATGAAACTTTCGTTTCGTTTCGTTTCATCTGTAACGAAACGGAACTCGCGTCAATTTCGTTTCGCTAGAGAATAATGAAAGTGTAACGAAACTAAAAGAGTTTCATTTCATTTCGTGCTACGTTTAAGGATCAATGTGAGAATTTTGAGAGAGGAGTCTCGTCCCATAAGAGAACAAATTGAATAAAATTGACATACATGATTTCGTTATTATAACTAAACTATATTATGACAGTTTTATTTTGTTCCGGTTTCCAATGAGTTGGAGACATTCGAATTCGTTTTATCTCGTATATGAGTAGTTCCGTGGGAACTTTCATATTTGAGGGTCGAAAATGTGCCAACCCCTAATCTCACTTCCGAGGGTTCTCTGATGGATTTTCCGACTTTTTGGAACATATTAAACATAAATCAACTCGCGCACGAATGAACAAATTTTCACTCATGAGTACCATAAGTATCATAAAGATAACGCGATAGCGGGCACGGAACCTGACATCTGGCACTAAAATTGATCCCACGGCCAAATGGGTCGAGCTACGGTCTTGAGGTTTTGGGGTTTCCATTTGACCATCAGATACTTTGAAAAAAAAAACTGACTAGGGACTCCGTAATCTCGCGTTCAAGGGTCGCACTAGTAGGGCACGGAACTGACCAAAGAAACTTAGCAAATCCAGATTTTTGCGGGAAAGAGCTCCGCAAAGTATGAAAATCAATTTCCTCGAAATTCTGAGGCATGGAAAAGTTGCGCCTGTAAATTCTCTTCCAGAATAAATTGGTACGGGGAGGTCTGGAATGAGGCTAATATACTTTTATCGAGAGGAAGTTGGGGAGTAAAATTTTTAGTAAAATTGCGCCACAAAATGTACGTGCTCGTCATGCACACAAGAAGTGGTGTTTGGGCTCTCATAGCAGTAGCATTTTGTGCAGGATAGTATTATATTCAATGTATCCATGCCCCCGAGTCTCAAATGAGCCTCACCGTGATGCTTCACACTCACAAAGGTCGAAAAAATGAAAAACCACATGGCACGGAACTGACATTTTGACCTCTTTCATGATAACTTTTTTTGGTAGCCTTGGATCGAAAATCAAACGATTGTACCAAAAAGAAAACCGAAATATACATCGAAAATGGCCCTTCAGGTTTTTTGTCGAGCGTTTTTAGGGTTTATACAAGCAGGCACACATTATTCCAAAGTTTCCACGGAACTACTCATATATAATAAGACAGAGAAATCTTTCAACATAAGACCAACGGTCATGTCGCAGAGGGTAGAGACTTTAGGAGCTATTACCACTCATCTTGGAATATGGAAACGGGGAGAAATTCGTGAATCAAAAAGACCAATCTCTGGAAGAGAGGCGAATTTGTTCTCTGCCATGGACGAGCAAATTTCAAAGTTGAGAAACGAGAACCCTGATTTCAGCCCTCGTGGTGAAAATTCTGCGTATACGCAATGGACGCAAAATTAACTAATAACCAAGTGGCATTCGGATTCCAATCTGGATTTGCTAAGTTTTTTGGTCAGTTCCGTGCCCTACTAGTGCGACCCTTCAACGCGAGATTACGGAGACCCTAGTTAGTTTTTTTTCAAAGTATCTGATGGCCAAATGGAAACCCCAAAACCTCAAGACCGTAGCTCAACCCATTTGGCCGTGGGATCAATTTTAGTGCCGAATGTCAGGTTCCGTGCCGTGCCTCAAGATGTCAGGGTGGAAATTTGTTCATTCGTGCGCAAGTTAATTTATGCTTTACATGTTCCAAAAAGTCGGAAAATCCATCCGAGAACCCTCGGAAGTGAGATTTGGGGTTGGCACATTTTCGACTCTCAAATATGAAAGTTCCCACGGAACTACTCATATACGAGATGAAACGAATTCGAATGTCTCCAACTCATTGGAAACCGGAACCAAATAAAACTGTCATAATTTCGTTTAGTTATATAATAACGAAACCATATATGTCAATTCCATTTAATTTGTTCCCTCATGGGACGAGACTCCTCTCTCAAAATTCTCACATTGATCCTTAAACGTAGCACAAAACGAAACGAAACTCTTTTAGTTTCGTTACACTTTCGTCATTCTCTACCGAAATGAAATTGACGCGAGTTCCGTTTCGTTACAGATGAAACGAAACGAAACGAAAGTTTCATGATATCGTTTCGTTATCTGATAACGTTATTGGATGTCATTTATGTTCCGTTTCTTCTGTAACGAAACGGAATGAACCGAAACGAAATTCTCACATAGTTCCGGAAACCAAGCCTGAAACGAAACGAAACTCTTTGAATTTCGTTACATTTTCGTTATTCTCTACCGAAACGAAATTGAGGCGAGTTTCGTTTCGTTACGGAAGAAACGAAACGAAACGAATCCAAACCCTTCGAACTCATTGAGGACAGAAACGAAACGAAAGTTTCATAATATCGTTTCGTTATCTAATAACGTTATTGGATCCCCAATATGTTTCGTTTCTTCTGTAACGAAACGAATCGAACCGAAACGAAATTTTCATATTAATACTTAAACGTAGCATGAAACGAAACGGAACTCTTTGAATTTCGTTACATTTTCGTTATTCTCTACCAAAACAAAATTGAGGCGAGTTTAGTTTCGTTACGGAAGAAACGAAACGAAACGAAACCAAACACCTAAGACTCACAGAAAACCGAAACGAAACGAAGGTTTCATAATATCGTTTCCTTATCCAATAACGTTATTGGATCCCCATTATGTTTCGTTTCTTCTGTAAGGAAACGGAATGAACCGAAACGAAATTCTCATATCAATCCTTGAACGTAGCATGAAACGAAACGAAACTCTTTTAGTTTCGTTACACTTTCGTTATTCTATACCGAAACAAAACGTTCCGGGGTCGTTGAGAAACGAAACGAAATATTTCGTTTCGTTTCTCGGAAAGCCCTGGTCGTCAGACATTTGTACCTATCGATAGGTGAAAGTGCCAGCTACCACAAAATCGTTACCTCAATTCGACGAATTTTTTTGCCGCTCACAAATGGCGTAAGACGTAAAAGACCCATAATTATTTCTTCATCTGAAGAGTATATCGATTTAGACTTGGATCTCGTGAATAAAATGTGACCCCGATGAGTATGTCTTGCCTGAGATCGGAGGAATTAATTACTGACTAGATGATTTCCACTCGAGAATCAGTTTTGAAAAGCACAAATGACCCCGAGCACACTTGCAAATCGAAGGATAGGTCCATTCTTCCTCTTAAGAACTTTGCAGAAAATCATATCAAAGGATATAAAAAAGTATCGATTCTTGATCCCAAAGCCCAGAAAATTCAATTTCATCACCTTTTTCAAGCGAGATGCACAGGGATAATTCTCTCCATATGTTTCTTTAAAACTCACATTTTTGCTTGAAAAGTATTGTTTATGAGTGAGTGTGTAACATGATCATTTGTTAGTAACACGAATAATTTCATCTTATTTAAACATGTGAGCTGAACAATTCTTCATTAGTTTTTGGAACTCATCTAGTAGACTAGAAATATCAGATTGTAACCTACGAAGTCGCATTTATATGGTAATTGGATCAACTTTTCAATGAAATATTGACCAAAGCCATGGAACCGGTTCCTTTTTTTCTGCACACGAAACTTTAACCTAATCAATTTTTGATCTTGGTGGGGGAAAACGTTTCTCCTACTTCCTTAAAGATTCACAAAAAAAACTATGCTTTCAACAATTTTCACATTATTTCAGTCATTAACAATCATCTAAGCAATCGCTAGGGTATGTGCGCTGAGTTTTGAGTTCTAGTTTTTCTGTAAGCGTAATGTTTGAGTCGTGAGAAGTATCCGTATATTACATCACGACACTTTTTGGGAAATTTTAGACTCTTACTATCTTGAAAAGGAAACTCAAGGAATAAAGTACGATTTTTGCGTTGAAACTCCCGAAATTTCGAGGAGATTCAAAAAAGCTATTGACAATACATTTCTTGTGACCCAGAGCTCCAACATCGGATGTAGTGATTTCACTCGGCCGAAGTCATAACAAAGTTTACTGCGGTCATGTAAAATCACAACATTCGTAGTAACTGGGATTCCAGTCCCAAAGTGTAGAATCATGAGTTGATTGTTTGAAGGATTCTCTAATAGCTGTACAATGAATATGGAGCTTTCCTTTGGCCTTGGGATTCTACGTCAGAAATTTATTAATGTAGAGTAATATGAGTGTATTTGGTCCTTCCTTTGTAAACAATGAGAAAAAATTCTATGCATATTTACCTATAAGTTCTTGTGTGTTGCACAGTCGTTGAGCTCCAAGGAGTAGAAGAAACGATAGCGATTTAACTAAACTGGAATACATTTTTGAAAAGTATCTTCTCCTGTCGTAATCTGCTCGTAACTGAATGTGCTCGGTTGATTCCTGATGAATTGTTCGGCGAGTAATGAGGACAATTAGTTAGATGTGACGGACGTCGGCTGAGCCAAGATTGGACACATGAGATAGTTTTGAGCGATAGGCCTACGTATCAGAATCCGGGAACAGAAGTTAATGAGTTGGATCATTAAATTCTGTAATTGGTATTCAAGTTAACCCATACTCAATCACGAAATTCTTCCAAATCAAATATTCTTTGGAGATGCCTTCAAATCGAAAAATTTTTCATAACTCCGTCATTTATGGCATTGAGAAATTTTATTGATAAGAAAACTCTTGGGCCGTGCAGTTCCACTAATCTCATTCATAATAGTAAAAACACGCCTTTACACAAAAATTACACAGATATTCTCATCAATATAGGAAAATTTCAGCGTACTAAGTCGGAAATTCTCGAAAGAATATTCGACATCCCACGAGGAGATCCATTGATCCACATCCCTTCGAAGAAATTATATCCTGTCAGTCCCCATGACGTCTGTAGACCACATATGCAAGGTTCCGATTTCTCCGGTTTATTGGAGATAATTTATTATTGGCCGTTCGAAAAAATTTGAAAAAAATTCTCCAAAATTTTCCTGTATATTTCAACAAACAAAATTCATTTACGTTGTGAGAGATGCAAAAAAAATTTATCTCTTTCGCTTTTTTTCACTCCAATAACCTATGAGAACTATTTTCATGCTGCTATCTTTATTAAAACATATTTGGGAAGTGATTGGATTGATGAAAGTTCCTAGGTTGGCATCGGCACTAAAAGTCCAAAAATGTCCAATATCAGTCACCTTTTCGAAAGTCCTAGGGCCATGCAGTCAAGATAAGGCTTGCTATAGCACGTCCTAGATCTTTTCGAGAATTTTTGCAGTTTAGTTAGGAGTAATGTAGCTGGAAAGAAATCATGCACTCTTCATTTTTAATCAAGCTCAGTGAGTCAAAAGATCGAAAAAGGTCAAGTTCCGTGAGCATCAAAAATTTCCCTGGAACATGATTAGGAAGCACCTCGACGTTATTTGCCAACGAGAACGAAAAACTTTCGCTTAGGGTTCATTTCAGATGAAGCCAATTTTTCATTTTTTTACTCCAAGCAGTAAAAGAAACGAGAGTCATCTAACTATATTGAGATAAATTTTTTGCAATTTCGTGCGCAAAGTTGTGCGTAAATCCAACTTTTCATTACTATACTACATAAATTCAACTCTTCATTATCAGCAGTGCGTGAAGTAATGCGGAAAAGACTTCTCGCACAGTTTCACATTTACGCACCGATAAACTGTGCGTGAAATTCATTTCTCGCACAGATTGCAATGCGTAAATGTAAATTCTCGCACAAGTCACTTGGCATATCTGTGAGATGTTTGACGATCTCGAGAGTCTTTTCCGATCCATGAAACTGAACGGTCCAAAACGTTCCAAGTTAGTTAGTCCAAGTTTTAATCAGTTCTCGCCACCATCTAATCACATTCTTTTGATAAGAATGTCCGTGATAGAGATGACTGATGAGTTCATAGGGTGAAGGCACTAGTAGCCGCACTCTTGAGGAAAATTACAAGTTTATAATTTACTGGAGATCCAGGGATGACTCTATGCCTTCAAAACCTCAACTCATATATACCTCGGGTGCTCAAGGATGCAGTGGAATTTTTTTTTGGAGCGTTAAATTGAAGTGACAATTATTGATGAGCAATTGAAATAGTATATTTCGCACCGAGTTCATGAAGTTGTAGCTTGCTTCCGAGCGATTCGTTTTCGGCCCGAGCCGCAGGCGAGGGTCGAAATAATCGTTCGGAAGCGGGGAACTTCATGGGCGAGGCGCGAAAGTTATTTTTCATAATTTTGTAGGCACCCAAACATTGGAAAATTGCGAAAAAATAATTGTAAAATCGCTAGTAGCCGCCCACCTATCTAGTAATCGCCCATCTCAGCGCTAGTAGCCGCTCACCCATTTATTTTTTGAGAAAATATTTTTTTTCTTTCCTGATCGTTGGGAGCTCTTTTCTGAACATTTATCTTCCGTATACAAAAAGTTCCAGAACGTTCAATACTCCCAATTTGTCTTATGAGAATTTCTTCTGAAAGTAGTTTTACTGACAAAGGTATAGGCTAATATGGCAAAACAGTGCTAATTTCCATAGTGACTCTGCAAAAAAAATTCTCAAAACTCACTGCATCGTTTTTCATACATTTTTTCGCATTGATTCCATACATAGCATGTCCAACTGTGATCCCATACACTCACAATACTTATACTGACCAAAAATACTTAGTTGTTGCCAGAGCCGGCCTTTGAGGGGGGGGGGGTGAACCTGGCCTGGGGCCAGGGGCGCCAGGTCACGGGGGGCGCCGCGAGCGTGCAGAGACAGATTTGGCGTGAATATTCTACAAGGTTCAACGGGAACAAACAACCGAACCGAGACGTTGGAATGAAGAATTTTTCTTATCACGCCGAAACGTAGGGAGGCAAATTAACCCGCGAAAGCCCGGGTGCTCTGGCGAAAAATTCTGTCGGCGGAAAAATTCACCCCAAAACCTAGGAAGGAAAATTAACCTGCAAATGCCCGGGTGCTCTGACGCGAAATTCTGTCGGAAGGACAATTATCACCCCAAAACCTAGGAAGGCAAACTAACCCGCAAGTGCCTGGATGCTCGGACTGAAATTCTTTTGGGAGAGAAATCAACCCCACAACCCAGGAAGGCAATCTAACCTGCAAGTGCCCGGATGCTCGGACCGAAATTCTTTTGGGGGAGGAATGGACTCTGAACCCCAGGAAGGAAAATGAACCCGCAAGTGCCCGGATGCTCGGACTGAAAATCTTCTGAGGGAGAAATCAGCCCCACAACCCAGGAAGGCAAACTAACCCGCAAGTGCCCAGATGCTCGGACCGAAAATTCTTTTGGGGAAGAAATAATACCCCAAAACCCAGGAAGGCAAAGACCGAAATATTTTTGGGGGAGAAATGGACTCTGAACCCCAGGAAGGCAAACTAACCCGCAAGTGCCCGGATGCTCGGACCGAAATTCTTTTGGGGGAAAAATCAATCCCAAAACCCAGAAAGGTGGCTAAACCCGTAGTAACTGGATGCGCGGGACAGGACTTCTTGGTCCGAGCATCCAGGTATTTTTTTATCGTAAGAAGAATCATCCCCCAAACTCAGGAAGGTGGCTAAACCCGTAGTTGCCTGGATGCTGGGGACAGGACTTCTTGGTCCGAGCATCCAGGTATTTGCGGGTTTCGTTGCCATCGTGGGTTTTGGAATTTGTTCCCTTCCCGAGAGAGTCTCTGCTTCAAACGTTCAGGTATTTAGAGGTTTGGCTGCCTTCCTGGGTGTTGGGAATGATTCTCCATACGACAGATTTTCGGTCGAGACATCCGGGCATGGGCGGGTTAATTTGCTTTCCTAGGTTTGGGGGTTGATTCCTCCTCGAAAAAGATTTTCGGTCCGAGCATCCGGGCACTTGCAGAATAGTTTGCCTTCCTACGTTTTGGGGTGATAATTGTCTCACCGACAGAACTTCTGGTCCGAGCATCCGGGCACTTGCGAGTTAGTTTGCCTCCCTGGGTTTTGGAGTTGATTTCTCCCCCAAAAGATTTTCGGTCCGAGCATCCGGGCACTTGCGGGTTGGTTTGCCTTCCTGGGGTCCAGAGTCCATTTCTCCCCCAAAAATATTTCGGTCCGAGCATCCGGGCACTTGCGGGTTAATTTTCCTTCCTGGGTTTTGGGATTGATTCCTCCCGCAAAAGATTTTTGGTCTGAGCATCCGGGCACTTGCAGGTTAGTTTGCCTTCCTGGGTTTTGGGGTTGATTTCTCCCCAAAAGAATTCTGGTCCGAGCATCCGGGCACTTGCGGGTTAGTTTGCCTTCCTGGGTTTTGGGGTTGATTCCTCCTCCAAAAGATTTTCGGTCCAAGCATCCGGGCACTTGCGGGTTAGTTTGCCTTCCTGGGGTTCAGAGTCCATTTCTCCCCCAAAAATATTTCGGTCCGAGCATCCGGGCACTTGCGGGTTAATTTGCCTTCCTGGGTTTTGGGGTTGATTTCTCCCCCAAGAGAATTTCGGTCCAAGCATCCGGGCACTTGCGGGTTAGTTTGCCTCCCTGGGTTTTGGAGTTGATTTCTCCCCCAAAAGATTTTCGGTCCGAGCATCCGGGCACTTGCGGGTTAGTTTGCCTTCCTGGGGTCGAGAGTCCATTTCTCCCCCAAAAATATTTCGGTCCGAGCATCCGGGCACTTGCGGGTTAATTTTCCTTCCTGGGTTTTGGGATTGATTCCTCCCGCAAAAGATTTTTGGTCTGAGCATCCGGGCACTTGCAGGTTAGTTTGCCTTCCTGGGTTTTGGGGTTGATTTCTCCCCCAAAAGATTTTCGGTCCGAGCATCCGGGCACTTGCAGAATAGTTTGCCTTCCTACGTTTTGGGGTGATAATTGTCTCACCGACAGAACTTCTGGTCCGAGCATCCGGGCACTTGCGAGTTAGTTTGCCTCCCTGGGTTTTGGAGTTGATTTCTCCCCCAAAAGATTTTCGGTCCGAGCATCCGGGCACTTGCGGGTTAGTTTGCCTTCCTGGGGTCCAGAGTCCATTTCTCCCCCAAAAATATTTCGGTCCGAGCATCCGGGCACTTGCGGGTTAATTTTCCTTCCTGGGTTTTGGGATTGATTCCTCCCGCAAAAGATTTTTGGTCTGAGCATCCGGGCACTTGCAGGTTAGTTTGCCTTCCTGGGTTTTGGGGTTGATTTCTCCCCAAAAGAATTCTGGTCCGAGCATCCGGGCACTTGCGGGTTAGTTTGCCTTCCTGGGTTTTGGGGTTGATTCCTCCTCCAAAAGATTTTCGGTCCAAGCATCCGGGCACTTGCGGGTTAGTTTGCCTTCCTGGGGTTCAGAGTCCATTTCTCCCCCAAAAATATTTCGGTCCGAGCATCCGGGCACTTGCGGGTTAATTTGCCTTCCTGGGTTTTGGGGTTGATTTCTCCCCCAAGAGAATTCCGGTCCAAGCATCCGGGCACTTGCGGGTTAGTTTGCCTCCCTGGGTTTTGGAGTTGATTTCTCCCCCAAAAGATTTTCGGTCCGAGCATCCGGGCACTTGCGGGTTAGTTTGCCTTCCTGGGGTCCAGAGTCCATTTCTCCCCCAAAAATATTTCGGTCCGAGCATCCGGGCACTTGCGGGCTAATTTTCCTTCCTGGGTTTTGGGATTGATTCCTCCCGCAAAAGATTTTTGGTCTGAGCATCCGGGCACTTGCAGGTTAGTTTGCCTTCCTGGGTTTTGGGTATGATTTCTCCCCAAAAGAATTCTGGTCTGAGCATCCGGGCACTTGCAGGTTAGTTTGCCTTCCTGGGTTTTGGGGTTGATTTCTCCCCAAAAGAATTCTGGTCCGAGCATCCGGGCACTTGCGGGTTAGTTTGCCTCCCTGGGTTTTGGAGTTGATTTCTCCCTCAAAAGATTTTCGGTCCGAGCATCCGGGCACTTGCGGGTTAGTTTGCCTTCCTGGGGTCCAGAGTCCATTTCCCCCCAAAAATATTTCGGTCCGAGCATCCGGGCACTTGCGGGTTAATTTTCCTTCCTGGGTTTTGGGATTGATTCCTCCCGCAAAAGATTTTTGGTCTGAGGATCCGGGCACTTGGAGGTTAGTTTGCCTTCCTGGGTTTTGGGGTTGATTTCTCCCCAAAAGAATTCTGGTCTGAGCATCCGGGCACTTGCAGGTTAGTTTGACTTCCTGGGTTTTGGGGTTGATTTCTCCCCAAAAGAATTCTGGTCCGAGCATCCGGGCACTTGCGGGTTAGTTTGCCTCCCTGGGTTTTGGAGTTGATTTCTCCCCCAAAAGATTTTCGGTCCGAGCATCCGGGCACTTGCGGGTTAGTTTGCCTTCCTGGGGTCCAGAGTCCATTTCTCCCCCAAAAATATTTCGGTCCGAGCATCCGGGCACTTGCGGGTTAATTTGCCTTCCTGGGTTTTGGGGTTGATTTCTCCCCCAAGAGAATTTCGGTCCGAGCAACCGGGCACTTGCGGGTTAGTTTGCCTTCCTGGGTTGTGGGGTTGATTTCTCCTCCAAAAGAATTTCGGTGAATTTTTCCGCCGACAGAATTTTCTTCTTATTCGACATCAATCAGTTACCAGGAAAAGAAATGCTCTTGACTCTATGTTGCCAATTGCAGTTGAAATTGACAGTTAATTCAGAATCAGACATCGCTGGCAAGCTTCTATGTGGTGAGCTGATCAGTTTGGGAGCTTTCCTCAACAATAGAGAGAGCAATCGAATTACACCGCTCATCGTGTTGAACTCCATCAAAAAGCATAATCTTCAAGATTCGTATCCCAACGTTCGGGTCGCTTTACGTATCCTCATGACCGTCTCAGTCACTGTGGCCAGTGGAGGACGAAGTTTCTCAAAACTAAAGCTGATCGAGAACTATTTGAGATCCACCATGCATCAAGAGAGATTCTCGAGCTCAGCGACGATTCCAATCAAGAATTCAGTTGCAAATTCATTGTATATCGACGAGATCATCAAAGACTTTGCCGAAAAAAAAAACCGAAAAGTGAAATTTATCTGATATATCACGGATGTGCTTTTTTATGCATGAAGATTCATATTCGACAGATGAGTGTGTATAGATTTATATGTATGTATGGCAAGGTGTATATATGTATAGTATGGAGCAGAATTTAAAAAATTCAACGATAATAAAAGAAATTGAGGAAAATATTGTCTCTCGATGCCTAAGAGTAAATATACAAGTGCAATTCTCTCGGTTCGGGGGGGGGGGGGGGGGCGCTGCTCTAAGTCTCGCCCAGGGTGCCATGACACCTAAAGCCGGCTCTGGTTGTTAATAAAAATAACAACGTCAAAATGGGCGGCTACTGGGGGGTGGGCGGCTACTATTGCCACCACCCTATTCCATTCTGATGTTCGAAGAGATGTTCAGTTTTGATCAACCTGGAAAAAACTCTGAATGTATGCTCTAATGATGGTGTATACTCAACCAACGAAAACAGGTATTTAGTTTAATGCTCAGAACTCTAATCTTGTCTTCAGTTATTTGAATTTTGTAGGTAAGTCATTGAAATCATAAAAATTCTGACTAATCTAATTCAAAGACTTGTCATTTAATAACTCACCAAAGAATATCAATTATTGGGAATGATTCTTTTGGAATGATCCAATTATTCATCTGTACACCCTTGAATTTTTGATTATTCAAAAATCAACTATGGTTGGAATTGTGCAGTGTCTACGGAATACTTATGAGAGGAAGACTTTTTTAGACCATTTTCAGAATTTTTTTTGGGGCTCCGCCCCGGACCCCGTCCCCCTTGCCCCGGTCACGTGCGAGAAGTTTCCGCACTCGTTGCCGACTCGTGTGAAAAGTAAAATTCACGCACAGTTATACTTCACGCACACCCAGAAGTACACATTCACGCACGCTCGCTTCGCGAGCGTGCGTAAATGTGCTCTTCTAGGTGTGCGTAAAATTCAAAAACTGTGCGTGAATTTTACTTCTCCCACTCGATCGGCAACTTGTGCGGAAATCGCCCTTCTCGCACTTGTTGCGTAATGTACTATTTAGAAATACCTCCATATATGTTTGAAACTGAATGTATTTAGTTGGATCCTGGACTATGAGCATGAATTTTTCGGCTAGTAACAAGAGTAATGAGACTGTGGCGGATGTCGAACGAACAAAAATTGGACAAATGAGATTATTTTTAACGAAAGAACTTCATATCAGGAATCAAAGAAGGAAATGAACGAGTTGAATCATTGACGTTTGAGATAAGCATTCAAGATACAGTAAAACCTGTCTCTATGGGCACCTACCGATTACGGGCGCTTTTCCGTGGAACCGAATTTCATTCCATAAGCTCAGACGGTATTCTTTCTCTATAATTCGGGCACCTCTAAAATTTGGGCACCTGCCTAATATGGTCGGTTTCCGAGATCTCAAACATATGATGTTACATGTTGAAGGAACCTGTGAATTCAGGGCACTCGCTCCAGTCATCAAAATGAGCCAGCTATGCGTGTCGAAACCTTATGTCAAGCTCAGAATGAGGTTCAAAGAGACGTTTCTATATTGAGAAAAGCAAAAATCATTCATCTTCTGAGTTCTGCGTCAGTTTGACGAATCAAGAAGATTATTACTCAACTACATATTTGAATGTTTAACGAAAAATTGTAATGAGTCAATTGAGGGTATAATTTCATCATCTGTGTTGTTTGATGCTCTAAAATTCACAACAGCTCATTTCTAATCATCCACAGCTATTGAGTCACTGACCTTGAATGCTAGAGTATTGGATGCTTACTTTGACGAAGGGTATATTTGAGCCTTTCCTAGAGATCCCTCAACCTTTCAGATTTCCAAATTCAAAGTTCTGAGTTTGCAGACCCTCGATCTGAGTATGTTCCGAATCTTGAACTCCCGAATCACTATCATACCGCATTTCTGAAACCTGATTTCAATAACTATGAATCTTGACATTCCACATCTTGAGAGTTCCGAGTTTTCATCGATGTATTTCACTTATTCCAAAATTGTATGGTTTGAGATAAGTTCCTTCAAAATTTGTACTCTCTATAAATTTGCATCAGATTCTATAATTCGGGCACCCGTCTATTATGAGCGGGTCGGACTGGAACCGGAGGTGCCCGAATCAGACAGGTTCTGCTGTAGTCGATTGAAAGAGCTTCATATTATGTGAAAAGTCCCGCTTTATGTTATTTTATTGGATTTTAACAACCGCACTCACAACAAGGATGACTTTATTATAATTCACGTGGTTTAGCTAAGCAGACCAGCAGAAATATGACTGAACTGAACGTTAAGATCAGGAGTAGGATAAACAATCTCCTCCCATCACATTAAGAATTTCGTTAATACGTTCCTTGAAGCTAATGGTGTGCTGCTTCTTCAAAATGACACTTGCTTTTCTGATCATCAGTAGGATTAAGCTCAGAACCATTAGTTGAGATACAGCTAAAAAGTCATACCTCAGACTTTGATATTGCACTCTCATCATTTGGGTCAGTATGAAATGATCTGTATATAATTTACTCCTCCAGAAGCCCTTTCATTGTTCAAAATGTTGTATTTTTGTTTCTTGAATCCCTAAGAAGTCCAATATGAAATGAGATATCGAATCAAAAATGGGATAGACGAATGAGTGTAATGACTGGAGCAAAATTGATCAATAAGTAGTCGGTTATGAGTGATCAAAAGAAGCATTGTGTATTGGTCTAATCTTGCAACTCCACTGGTGACTCAGGATTCAGTACCAAAATGTTTACTGCCCCCCCCCCCCATCATTAGTGCGTTGGAATATGCAGAGAGAACAAACTATCTATCACTAAGATGTTAAATTTCTACTCACTCTGAATTTGCACATTCAAATCATATCAGCACTGCAAATTACTTCGAGCTGAAAATATATGCGAGTAAGCGCAAATTCATCTCGCAGAACTTACAGGTGCTGCCATCCAACGCCTCGAGCAAAAACTCGGCTTGAGATAATGCAGGTAAAAGTAGTATGAGCAGAGTTTGTATGCACAGAAGTGCATTATTGCAACCTATTGCAGCGCGTAGATCAGAAAGTGAGATCTCACGAGTTCCAGGTCGCACAGCTAGGAGTCACTACTGTATCGTTTACACACTTTCTTATCGAATTTATTGTTAATGATATCCAAAATCGCTTCATCTGATTTTCTTTTAATCATGCCAATCAGACTTCTCAATCAAACTTGCTCTCAAGCTCAAGGAAAATATTAGGGAAGTATTTGAAATTTTCCGAAAAAAAACCTATCGATCTACTTCTTTCCTAACACTATTTGATGCAATATTCACGGTAATCATAGGCACTGAAAATAGAAATATCCTTCATTTCAATCATCTACTATCTAATCTCAGGTAAGTGTACCTAACTTGCCTTTGCACCCAACTTGCGCCCACATGCTGATCTCGGGAGTGAGCACTTCTTGGCCTCCCGGCAATTTTTTTTTACATTTGTTATGTTAAAGTATGAGAAAGTAAGTAGTTTGCATCGACCTCGAATCATTTCTGCGTTCTCCAGAAAATCTAAAGTGATTTTTCTATTTTTCGTGATTGCTTAGCTAAGAAAGCACCGAGGGAATCGCGTTCAGTAAAATCGGTGCCAAATTTTTTAAGTTCGACCAATCTCAACGTACCTCAGCGCATTTGATTTCTTGTCTGAATACCTTCAAAATCCATTTTTGAGAGTTGCGAAATTTGGATCTGGAGCTGTTTTATGTGCAGAACACGGGGCAAAAAGGTAAAAATCGACGTGTACCCAACATGTCCCTGTATGTTTATCTCGAAAGGGCGTGGAGTGCGACTTTTTTACCACCCAGAATTTGTTTATCGCGTCTAAATAGGTCAGAAATACTGTTTCGGACCGGCGAAAAGCTCCAAATGTGCGCGCACGGCGAAAAAAACACTCTGTTGCCGAATTTCATATTAATTTATTTTGAAAGAATCGAAACAGTTCGGCTCGAAATCATCAAAATTAGACGTAACTTAGTGCATTTTAAGGGTTCTAAAACACGCTTAAAAATGAGTCAAAATACTCTGAAAAATGTTGAGGAAGACCAGAGGTGTTAGGGAAATGACTTAATAAGGTAAGTTGGGTACACCAT
Source organism: Eretmocerus hayati (assembly GCA_029851415.1). NCBI lineage: Eukaryota > Metazoa > Arthropoda > Insecta > Hymenoptera > Aphelinidae > Eretmocerus > Eretmocerus hayati. Next base: position 23,057,207 of record CM056741.1, read on the forward strand.
TTTGTAAATTCTAAAAAATCACTTTTTGGAAAAATTGAGACAGTTCGGCTTCACTTGGTTGAATTTGAACGTACTCCAATTCATTTTTAAAGTTCTGAAACAAGCTTTGAAATGAGCTAAAGCACGTTGAAAATTGTTGAGGTGGACCAAAGTTATTAAGAAAATGGCTTAATGGGAGCAAGTTGGGTACACTTACCTTATATTCTAAATTTCTAGCGATATGATTATATCCCCAAGATTTCTATGGCATCTCGTGTAACTTTTAAAAATCTTCGGGATCGTTCCTTTGAAGATCGCCCAAAGACTTTTGACAATCGCCTTACGAACAATGGAAGAGGAAATTTTTGCACATCTGAGTCTGACAGACCGAAATGACTCATACACTCCATATTTCGCCAAAATTCCCAATACACTACCTGAATTTATCATAGCACATGATCTCAACAAAAATTTGTCTGGAGTCTCAGAATTCTTAACACAAATAGTTGTAGGTTGTGATCGCAACAACATTTCAAGTGGAAAATACCTCTTTTTCTTGTCAAACTGGGCGTAGACTGACTCCGCCTGACTGCATCTTAATAAAAAATCTGACTTCAAACTCGTAAGAACTCCAAAGATTCTATGAGTTGGCAATCATGTTCAATTAGTTTCATCCGGTTCAGTTGTGATATGTCTTAAGGGAGCGGTCACATGTATGGCAAACTTCGTCAACGAGATCCGAGGAATTCAAGAGCATCAAGTTACTTAGTTATGCATTGCTCCTATCACAATTCAAAACTCTCATACGAGTTGTAAATCTCCTCTACAGATAAATCTTTTAAGATAGACCCATTCACAAGCGGAGGGCCGATCACCAATTCAACCATTTTTTCAGAAGCCGGTCGTAGTTTGCCTTCGCTAGTAAAAGCCACCAAATTTCATGACAAAGCCCATCAAATCAATTCCAGTCAAATTGAAATATCGCCAAATCTGTCTCAACCAGAAATCGTAGGCACAACGCATTACTCGTAGATTTTATCAATTCAGAGGTTTCCTGTAATTGTAGAGAAAAAAATCCAGCATATTTCGATGGCTTTCACTGAATAATGGGCCAAAAAATTTTACGAAATGCCAGATATTGGAGCTCTCTACTTGAGTCGTGATGAGAAAATCGCAAGCTCGTGACGATCATGAAAATGAGATTGTACTTGGTAATGAGAACGGTAAGTGCTCAGGTGTTTTTGCTCAGTCTTTATCCATTGACCAATGCTCGTTATTTTCCCTATTACCGTACACCGCACTTGCAACTCTATCATCTCATTCACGGAAGAATCACAGGAAGATTAATGCTCATAAATAATTCAAAGCTATTAAGTAAGACTGCCGACATTTTTATCATTGTTTACATCATTGACGCACTTAGCATATCCATTCAGATGCTATTACGATTTACAAAAAATCGAGACTGTCATTCATCAATCCACGCGATTTATAATCAGAAATTTGTTCGAAAACTGAATTACAGTCAACAAAATCCCAAAGTTGATCGTTGATGCATTACTCCTGGAAATGACCAACTTCACGTTCAGCTTCAAGTGAACACACTGCTTTGACAATTACATTTTACGACTGCAAATTGTGAAGAATTCTTGCTATCTCATCAAGTCTGAGACTCAACCTGAGATATTGAATTCGAATAAAAATTGTCGCTCGCGTGTTACAAGGTTTTCTTCTATGTCTCATTATGTAAAGACTGACTGTAATTTAACCTTAGCGAATAGAAAAAATAATATGAAGAACATCACAAGGAGGATCTCATTTAATGCAAAAGCGACGAGAAGAAAAATGACACACAGAACTCGTCGAAAACAATGAAACCAGTGAATCAGAGTCGACAAACATCTCAGGTGAGTTGGCAAAATCCTGTACACTGCTAATTAATTCCAAGAGTCATCGGATCTGTTGTATGTAATCGTGTACTTACACTCACTGGTTGTAACTATGGATGCTATTAGTCGTTGTCACGATGCACGTGACGCTTGAAACTGAGAATTTGAAAGGTTGGCTATGTGTATATTGTATGCAGTGAGAGGTGGGAAATCCGTATTGGTGAACAAATTCTCACGGGTCCAGTTTAACGAGATACAGAAAGAATTGATCAACCGGAACGGGAAGTTTTTTGTTCGCCAAACGGCTTCCGAACTGTGCCGTTTGCAGTGAGCCAGTCTTTGGCAGTACATATATAGACATTGATTAGAGAGATAGACATCATGTGCTTGACGCATCCTTTCATTTGGACTAGTTGCAAACCCAGAAGAAATGGGAAGACAAAATTATTGAAGGTTTGCTGTCGGAAGCGCGGATGTAGTGATCAGACTGATCGTGTTATATTGACCTCACTTATATTGCTATTAGTTCAGATTGAGCCCGTGATTGAGGCTGATCTCTTGAAGCGAAATTGTATGCTGGCATTTTCCCTGTAAAATAGAGTCATCTTAGGATTGGGTAGTGATGGTTCCATCTGTCTGCTTTTATCCAACCGCTGTTATAGTTCGACATGTCTTTGAGTAACTCAAAAAGTATTTCCAAACGGTATCATTCATCAAACATTGACTCCAACAGCCATTTCCTAAATTAATCCACGAAAAGTTGATGAATTACTGGATCAGATCATCTACGTACTTCAAAAGAGAAAAAAGAAAGGAATATTCTGATACACTGTGTGTGAGAGTGTACTTTCCGCACAGTTTGCCAACATTTGATCACATTAATAGCATAGTTCAATAAACAGGCGCAATTGCGATAACTCCGACCTTCGCCCAAGGTTCGAGCTGGAGGAACCATCGTGAAGATGCGAGAAAAAAGTATCAACACCCTTGTACAGAATTGTGTTAATTGTGACACTCCGGGCGCAAGAATACCCCTCTCACACGCAAGTTTTCGACTCTTGCTCACGGATTGTCAGAAAAAAGCATTCGTCAATACACAGGAGTGAAATGAGGATTTTGCAACCTTGTGATAGTTCCGACCTTTGTCGTCGACTCGGGTATGGAAATATCCCTCAATATGTCGATATCCCTCAAATTTTTTTGCTGAACACTGAGAGATGAGATCTTCAGTCGTAGTGAGCAAGGATTCTAAAGAAATCCCAAATTGAATTTCGTTGACTTATAAGGTGAGTGTACCATTGTCCCCATTAAGCTATTTTCTCAATAACTCTGGCCCATCCCAATAATTTCTAACGTACCTCAACTCATTCTGAAGGGTGTCTCAATAACTTCAAAATGAGCTAAGATACGTCTAATTTGAATGAACTGGAGCGTATCTCTTTGAATTCTTCCAAAAGGTGATTTTTGAGAGCTCACAAAAGTGTGTACCCAACTTTTCCCCACATTTAAAACAATACGAATAGGCGACAAAGGGCACAAAACTCGTTTTGATCCGTCTTTACCACCGTGCAGTAATATTTGGAGCTTTTACTTGGCCAAAGACAGTATTTCCGACTTATTTTGATGCGACAAACACGTCCTGCGTGGTAAAAAAACCCATACTGCACGCCTTCCCGCGATAACCATATGGGGGCATGTTGGGTACACTCCGATGTCAGCTTTCTTGATTCTCAAATCATCTCCGCGTTTTGCACATAAAATCGCTCCAAATTAGAGTTTTGCCACTCTGGAGAGTGGATTCTGAAGGTCTTGAGGCAAGTAATCGAATGCGTTGAGATACGTCAAGATTAGTCAAATGAAAATAAATTGGCATCGGGTTTAGTGAACGCGGTTCCCTCCGTGATTTCTTAGCCGTGCAACCACGAAAAATGGAAAAATCTCGATTTTTTTTTTGAAAAACGCAGAAATGATCCGGGGTCAATGAAGAATACGTACTTTTTCATATTCTAATGTAACAAACGTAAAAAAACATGTGTCAGGGTCCACGAGTGCTCATGTCTGGGATCGGCATATGGGGGCAAGTTGAGTACAATCACCTTACTTGATGACCTACTCCATAACGAAATCCCACTCTAGAAACCATAATCATCAATATGATTATTATGACCGTTATGATTCTTGGAGTGGGATTTTGTTATAAAATTGGTCATTGAATAGAACTCAACAAAATTCAGAACGGATTTTGTTAAAAACCCTGGTAGTAAGAGCCATCAAGGTTTTCTTCGAAAGAACGTGTTCTTGAATGGGAATCGGCATAAGTTGCCCATTTTCCGTCCACTGTTCAGCAGAAAACTCTGGTGCATTTCAAGATTTCCAAAGCCACCTCAAGTCATTTTGAATCCGATTTTAAAGCCTTTGGAACGAGCTCAAGCGAGCCTGATCCCAATGGAGCAGAGTCAATCTATGTCAATTTTTCCGAGATGTGATTCGTATCGAAAAGAAACGACAAAATTGTAAATTTGACCTTGTAAAGCTAGCCGAACGATCGGATTTCCTTGTTTCGGGCAATCCCAAAACTAAGCGGTACTTTACCATTTGTCACAGCAAGATGTACCGTTTTCCATCTCACTTTAACGATCTTGGAATTTTTCTCACCTCTGACAATTATAACTATGATACTATAGCACTTAGCAGAACATTTCTCACTCCAGATAAACTAGACTTTACCTATGCCCTTTCTGGATATAACTCAATCCGTCACGATCGAATTGGGAATGATGGTGGAGGTGTGGCTCTTCACCTATATACGCGATCGCTATCATTCTAGAATCATTGCTCGCTTGGACTTTCAGCACAATAACACCCCTGAACATATGCTTGCCGAGGTCAACCATTCAACTATTAAGCTACTCAATTTTTCACCGATCTTGATGAAACTTTTTTTTTAATTTGAAGAAGAATTCTTCGCAATTATAGGAGTTGTCCATTGGTTACGTGAAAGTTTCAAGAGCGTTTTGGGTCAAAACAGACGAAAATTTTCCTTGCGTAATTAATGGACAGTCCCATATCCAAGATGCCAAGTAAACTGAAAGATTGTGCAAAAATCTCTTAGACATCGTGAACATCGGTAATAGAGAGATGAGCCAACCTTTACATTGCATCTTCACAATTTTGATTCGCCCCGTTTTGTCCGCAAGCACGGACACACCTCATAATACACCAAATTCTCAATCGGGGAACCGAAAAGTTTCCATGGTTCATAAAAGCTTGAGCAACCCAAGTAATCCAAGTCAAGTTAACAGAAAGGGACAATCTATGGTCTCAGGGGCTCTGAGACCATTTTATTGGTTCGATACCTTCACCCCACATTGATTACCTTTACTCGATCGTCACGAATCAATATTACAAATATAATATCTGAATGATCCAACTCTACTGCAGTAACAAGAGGTACTTTGAAACAAGCTCCCACAATTATAGTAGGTTTTTGAATGATGTTTCAATCCCTGAGAAGAAAACTATTTTATCGCCTCAAGGATCGTTCAATAAACATCGAACCATAAGTAGTCGTAAAATACAAGGCCAAAGCGACCATCATTTCGATATAAACCTATTGTCATACATTATGAGCGATCATGCATGGTCTCTCAAGTAAAGAAATCTTTGCGCCTAACCTCGTAGAGAAATCCTAACAAGTTGTGGATCATGGCTCGTAAAAATCACATTGAACCACGACACAACACCTGTTTTCCTGCACTCTTGACTCGTGAGATCTATATTATAAAGTCACCCAGTTTGTGTAGTGGTTATCCGAACAGAGAAGAGAGAGTTAATTTGGCCTCAGAATCGGCGGCGTCACGAGGTGTCCTTGTTTTCCTATTGATTTTAGGAAATATAAGCGTATACATCTGTTTTGCTTTTTTTAATTTGAGGCCAAACAAGGAGAACCTTGTTTACGCGTGAGACAAAAGAAGTGATATCTTTAGTGACTGATCAGCTGATATCCTGAGACTGAACGAAAAGAAACATGGAGTAGTGGTAGGCGATGCAGTTGTATTTTGAAGCAAGTACATTGGGATCGAATTTCGCATAGCTCGTGACACATTTTGTGAGAAAGACGCGAGACTTGGAATATGTTTTATTTTTTTTTTTTTTTTTTTTTCAGATACATTCGTGATCTAAACGAATATAATTGACTTTGTTTGTTTGGTAAACATTCGAGAGGATTTCCCATCAAAATTTTGATAGAGGAATTTGATATGTATCACTCTCTATATCATAAATTGAGAAATGTAAGATTTTCATCATTTTATGGAGGATTTATGTTCTATTTTGTAATGTTTTGTAATCACGGTGTCGAATTGGAAAAATTTCATCTAATTTTATTGAAGAAAAAAAAAACACGAACTGAACTGACAACAATTGCAGAATACTCAACCACATGATAAAAGTTTACTATATAATGAACGCTCAAAGACATCTCTCATCGACACGGTGGTCCTGAAGCCGGAAAAAGATGGACAAAAATGACGAAAAAAAGTGAGCACGCTATCATTTTCCTTGCAAGTTTTCACTGAAGAATTCATTTTCACCAAAATCGGATCTGCTTCCGCCTCATTCTCAGCAATGGATTGTATTTTCGCATTTGAACCAATGTAATTTCGGCCTAATTACAGCCTTCGAGGGTCATCTTTCACGGTAAAGCCTCTAACTCCGACCCACTCAATTATCCTTCAACGTATCTTAACTCATTTTGTAGATATCGACAAGAGCTTGAGAATCAGCCGAGGTACGTTGGGTTTCGAATCACCAGAGCTAATATATGTCATTCTCGAGGAGTATGAATTTCATTTCCCGAAATTACGCAATCCTTTCTCTATGACCAATCGAGGCTTCTCGAGCCTCTAGCTCCGGTGCATCTCAGTATTTTTTAACGTACCTCAGCTCATTAAATAACTAATGACAAGATCAACACAATGAGTTGTGTTGCGTTGAATTTGAGTGGCTCAGGGGCAGCATTTTCTATGTGAATGAGGCATAAATGTCGTTTTCCACAGACATTTTCAAGCATCCTCGATCGAGCTTGAGATTCTAGTGCATGTATCTCCGTATTCTCTCGTTGGGTTCACATCACCTCCAATTCAATCACAAAGAAACTGTGAAACGAGCTAAGATGTATGAAAAAATAGTCTCGGAAATATGTATATGCACCGGAGTTGGAAACTCAAGAAGACCCAAACCTGTCTCTGGAAAACGACATTTATGCTTCATTCACATACAAAATTCTGCCCCTGAGTCACTCTAACTCAACGCATCACAACTCATTGTTAAGATTTTGGGATTAGTTATTCAATGAGCTGAGGTACGTTGGAAAATACTAAGATGCGCCGGAGTAAGAGGCACGAGAAGCCTCGATTGGTCATAGAAAAAGGATTGCGTGATTTCGGAAAATGAAATTCATACTCCTCGAAAATGGCATGGATTAGCTCTGGTGATTCAAAACCCAACGTACCTCGGCTGATTCTCAAGCTCTTGTCGATATCTACAAAATGAGTTAAGATACGTTGAAGGATAATTGAGTGGGTCGGAGTTAGAGGCTTTACCGTGAAAGATGACCCTCGAAGGCTGTAATTAGGCCGAAATTACATTGGTTCAAATGCGAAAATACAATCCATTGCTGAGAATAAGGCGGAAGCAGATCCGATTTTGGTGAAAATGAATTCTTCAGTGAAAACTTGCAAGGAAAATGATAGCGTGCTCACTTTTTTTCGTCATTTTTATCCATCTTCTTCCGGCTTCAGGACCACCGTGTCGAGACGATCACTCCGATGGGCCCCACTTGTTTTTTATTTTTCCATCTTTGATAATTCGCACTAGTTTCGAAGATATACCTCATAACAATTCATCATGGTGGATCACTTCAACCATGCAAGGGCATGAACAATGAGCCCAAGAAGAGCTTACCCTCATTTGAGTGCATTTGCCGAAATAGAAAGTCCAGTTCATAACCAAAATCAAAATAATACGCCTGCATTGAACGTGTTAAACCCTTCTCACTCCTCTTTTGGAATTCCATAGAATTGGTGTCCTCGCTATTACGAAAGACTTTCTTCATAGCACGAAAAAAATTTTTGAAGAAAGTATGACGAGTAGAAAATATCACATGGTGTTCTCTACACAAACTTGTTGTTCTTCCTATGAAGATAAGACGACCTTCTGTAAGTCTTAGTTCTCATATATTTTAATGCTGTCAGTGTTTCAAAAAATGATTATCGACTCAATTTTTTTCCAGTACGTGACGAACATATGAACATCTCCAGAAAATAACACACAGAGTCACTGAACTGGCACTTATTGAACTTGCCATCATCTTGACATGGTGCCCAATCGCAAAAAATCCAACCTTAATTTCCAAAATTTGAGAAAATTATCAAATTTGGTGATCGTTTCTTGTCCATCTTTTGTCAAGACGTCGGTCGGCCACGATAAGCTCATGAACTGAGAATAAAAAAAAGAATAGTTTCTGTTAATTCTCCGATCAATACAATCCTTTGAACCCAACAATAGATTCAGAGGTACTGAATTTCTCACACTATTGTTCTTTCCAATGAACCAGCTCCAATTTCTCGCGCTATTACAGAGATTTATCCAAACACAGGTCTCGTCAACCCGGAATCATCCATACATTCATGATCAATTTGTCAATCCACTAAAGAATACTTAATTGAAACTCGGAGATAAAAAATCAATTCATCAGCTGCGATAACATCAGCTCAATCAGGATGCAGTATTTAAAAAAGTTAGCATCGAGTTACATACCTCTATATAGTATTACTACATTGGTTACGAAACATTGTCAAACAGATTCTCTGTTGCAGAGCCTATAATCTACAAAATCGATTAACATTTTAAAACACAGACAGAGAGTAAATACGTACGAACACGGTGTCGACAACGTGACTCTGAGTCATCATAGTCTCAAGATATAATAGTCGAAACGGGACATGCAGTCTGTGAGCTTCTAATGCGGCAATATAACCCCGCGGGGCATATATGCGATAGAATAAATGAAGCGGCGCGTGGCTTGTCTGAGAAGAAACAAGTCGTCGTGAGATGCATCTAGTAGGTAAATAGTATAAGTATAGGTAGGTGGTCTTATAGTAGCTTTTCCATCTACATAATCGATCGATAACTACCCACACACGACAAAACGATCGGATATGCCGTTACTTATCTCCTGTCTGGTTACACAAGCTATTACACGATCGCGTAAACATCATCTCCCGCACATCAGATCTAAATATATCTTATATCTAAAAATGCATTACACTACTCAGGCTTTGATTGAGATCTCAGATCTTATTCTGTAAGAGTAATTAAAAAGTGCAAGCAAATTAAAGTTTGAAATTATTATTACTTTTCATAATAATTAAACGCCCAGCCGAAATTTGCCCGTCCAGATCCCCCATATCGTGGTGGCGCTGGTGTTGTTGTTCGTGTAGGGTCCCTAGAAAGGGGTCGAGACATACGGTCCGCCATACTTTGTCCAGCTCGTGTTATTTACTATACCTATATTTGGACTACGTCGATGTAGGAATAGTAAATAACACGGGATTTGGGCAAAACATGGCGGACTGAAAACACCGTGTCTCGACCTTCTTCTAGGGACCCTATGTTCGTGTTATTATTAGTGTTGCTGGTGGAGGCGGTGGTGGTGGTGAAGGTGATTGGTGACCGAAGGTGGTGGTGGTGGTGGTGATTGTTGTTTGTTGATTGTTGATTATTGACCGGTGGTTGTTGACTATCGACTGTTGACTGCTGATTGTTGATTGTTGACTGTTGAGTGTCGATGGGTGATTCGGGATTGATGGTTGGTGGTGATATTTGGTTGATGGCTGTTGACTGTTGAATATCGGTTTTATTGGGCTCACTTTTCGATCTATTGGTTGATTTATCGGGACAATTAGTTGACTTGTTGAAATAATCAGTTGATCTAATGGGTCAATTAGTTGATCTAGCGTCTCATTGGCTAACCCATCGGTCTAATTTGGTCTAGCTCGGCCTATCTCAATCCGATACGATCTAATTCGACCTAGTCCGACTTAATTAGGTCTAGTTCGGTAAAAGTACAAAGTAGCACGGTACTCGTGCGATCTGGTTTGATCTGACGGTTTGAACTAGTTTGGTATAGTTCGGTCTGTTCGGGTCTATTTTGGCCTGGTATATGGTCTAATTCAGTCTGATACGATCTGATCAGGTCTAGTCAAGATATATTACGTGGCCATATAGGCTATGGGTGGATTTGACTGATCAATTGACTGATTGCACAGTTCAGGTTCGGTCGTGTGTCATGCGTTGGGCCTTGTACTCCCGTGCACCATGTGTCACTGGTCCACACTGGTCATGTGTGGTTTTGGATGTGCCGTTATTTATCTGAAACTCATTACATTGTTGAACATTCTTCTAACATATCGGCTTTTCATCGAAAGAATCTCTAAATATTCTGGGCCTTTGATATTTCTAACTGAAGCCTTTTTGAGAATTTAGAATAGTTACTTTGAATTTTCTCAAATAATATATCTTTTATCAGGGATTAGTCAGCATAATATCATCTTTGCGAACGTCACAAATAACGTCTTTTTCACACCTTAAATTGATCATCAATCATCATTTAATAATCATCATTATTGAACAACAACAGGATCTCAGGGGCCTGTGACTTATCAAGAAAATTTACAAGCCAGACAAGCGGTAGCGAGTGAGTTAATGATGCTTGTTTTCATTAGACTCAAAATTTTATTTCATGAAAAAATATATTCTTGCTTTGAAAATTCATTTCGAAGATGTAAATATCAATTCCAACGGGCGATACACACACAAGAGAGAGGTAGTCTATCCATTGAAGTTACTACGGGTTCACGAAGTCTGAACAGCTGATGTTTCACGGGCGCACGTGACGATTTCACGGACAACCGTTCAATTTCCCTTTCTCTCCCATCATCAACAGGCAAATTCATTATTCTTTACACTTGCAGTTTCGCATGAATTAACTGCCATCAGCTGTCGGAAATGAAGCGGCAACACATCTACATACATATATTAATGGTACGTATGTATACGAGCAGACGACTCGTATTTTATGGGACTGTAACACTATATAGCATACCGGGGAATGTGAAAATCAACGCTGCGGTAATGAGATTAGAAATTTAAATGCCTTGCGAGCCAGAAGACACGTGGGACTCGTCGAAGCTATTTTCCGGAGTATATACCATACGAGTTCGGAATTGTTTTCTGCACGAGCCGTCGTTCTTGTGAGATTGGCATCGCGATAGGTGTACCGATAATACGATGTTGACTGTAAAAGTTGTTTTGTTATCTGGACGTAGTACGAATGCAAAGTAACTAGCTTTGCCAAGTACTCTTACACTCCGTAAAGTGCGATGTGTTTTGTTTCTTGTTACAGGATGGGGCGTAGTTCTTAGTGGCTAAGGCTCTGGAATACAAGATCGGTACAGCTAGGTTTTAGATTTTTAAAAAATTGAGTCAATATTTTAGAGGATGTTCTCATCGGTACTTACATTGTAACTTAGAAATAGACCATAATCTTGGACGATACTATTGAGAATTTTTTGGGAAATAATTACTAACAATAATAACCTTTGAATCGGTATTTTGATATCTTCAAAATCTGGAACCGCTCTGAATCGTTTTGGTCTAAGACTACCGAAATGATTTGTGCAGAAGATGCGTATAGATGTGTCGAGAGATGTGTTGTATGAAACGAATTTGAAAATTTTATATCTTGATAGATTTTTACAGAATTGATCTTCCATCAACTTATTGGCTTAGGAGACTCGGGTGATTTGAACTTCATTGCTTTTGCACGAATGATTAAGGTCTCTGAGCAAATAGATAGAATGAATTCTAAATTAGAATGATAACATGGCCAACGCCAACGAGTACCTCAGTTTCGACAGCATTCAGATGAGTCTTTAGAAATAGAATAATGACTTCTGAAAAGGACCATCAAATTCTAGAAGTGAACTTGAAAGAATCATTTCTCACTGATTCATACATTATTATTAACAAAGCATTTTTTGTCATAGAGGTCATGGGATGGGAGAATCATGAATATCATACATTCGATGCCGAAAAATACTCAATTTTACGATAAATTTAATATTCGATGATGATCTTCCAAGAGATCAATTTCATTCCTGAAACGAGTCTCAGTCACTGACCTTACAATGAACTGCAGGTTTCGGATAAATTTACCGACAAGGAAAATGAGTCAGGATCAAGTTTTTGTTTTCTTGCAACCTCGATAAAATCAATTCGATTCTTCGGTATTTATACTACTGTCGACTCTCCATTAGTGCGAAGCATCTTTTTCATTTCAGTCAACGTTCCTCGAGTAAGCAGTCAAACAAGATCTTTCGAGCTGGCTGGAAGTGTCCAATCTTTTTCGTGAAAATTCTCTGAATGAATACCCAGCAATTATTATTCGAAATGAGGTACTGTGCTGCATTCATTTTGGTGCTGATAATTCTCGTTATTACAGGTAAGATTTTTCTTTCGATTTTCTTTTTGTCCAGAGATTTTTCCTTGGACGAAAATGATAATTTTCCAATTACCTTATCTCATTTGAAAACGCTTTTCGATTGTTTCTTCCTGGCATTAGTTAATAAACGGACTCGTTGCGTTGTGAAACTGCTATGAAAAATATTTGACCATCAATAAGCATTCATTATTGTGCTAATTCAGCAAAGTATGCGGTCCAATTTCCAAATCTACATAATTCACAGGAAAGCAATCTGAAAGCTCTGCAAACTTTCCTAAGGAGCTATCCAGTCAGACACTCCAGTCAAAAGTGGTTACAACTACTGTTGATAATTTCTATGTGAATGACAAAAAAGTAAACAAAAAATTTTCAAATTCTTGAGTGATTCTGTTTCATATACGTCAGTCACAAAGCTATTGTAACTCAGAGTTGTCATTGAGTTATTCTACATACAAACTTGTAGCTTGATCCTACGACGAGTTTCTTTTCAAACTCGTTCCAGTAATACTTTGAGCTTGCAAATCGCTCATAAGGCTCACTGGTAGGTCTACTTACAATGAGTTCCTTTGGTTTTATCCATACTCAAAAATCATTTTTTTACTGAGACTGGAAAGATCTAGATAATAATTTTCCATCTGAAATTTAATCCTAGAAATGAGTGAAACAATTCAAAAAATGATATATTACATAACTTTTTGTCATTCATAGAAACAAGAGGTGAGAATCACACACCCCAATGTTGGAACAATGAAACAAAAGCTGAAGAGTTTGCCCATATCGCAATTATTAAACACGATGATTGCGACCACGGTCCTCACCACTCACGATCGTACGGTGCAATAATCTCGGAAGATTACGTCCTCACTCTGAACGAAATCCGTGGCAAATGTGAGAGTCACATGGTACATATTGGTTGTGACGCATCTGGTAAAGGTGGATATCAACTCAACGCTACGCTCAAAACAATCGGAAAGAACAAGGAACTTTCATTATTCAAACTTGAAAAGCCAATTGAACACGGTCCGTTAACCCAGCCAATAAAAATTATGAGTGCAGGATCAAAAACTGGTGATTCAGCCACTCGTCATACAGCAATGGTCAGGGAAGATAGTGGAATTCTTTCAGGTCAAGTATCCACGATAACTGAAGAAAATTGCAGAGAAATGTTGAAGAAACATGGAGAGGCACATTTCTTACCAAAGGGATGGTTTTGTACAGAAGACTTGGTAGATTCCTGCCCAACTTACACTTATTCAACGCTAATTATTGGTGGTGAGCTAGCTGGACTTGGAAATAATTTCGTGAAAGTACCAGAAAGGAAAATGATTTCACGATACATTGATATCGCTCAATACAAATCAATGATCGAATCTTCTATGAAGAATTGATTTGCTGATCATGAGTTTACTATGGGGATAACTTTGTGTTATATTCCCCAAGAGATCAGTAAAACTGCATTGAAGAATCTATTTTCTGAATAATGTTGTTCTTATTATTTTCATCCCATACAAGACCAAGGATAATACATGCTCTGTATGAATTTCCAGCTTCCTTTACATCTATCGTCATGCTGAAATTCATTTTACGGTGAATTCTTGATAAAAAATAAGCAATGGGAGTTTTCTGGTTTAATAATGGACTCAAATTTCACTTTGTCAAAGTCAAGATCAAAATCATGATTTTAAGACCCATGCAGCAATGCAATTCCAGAGATATTGTGAACGAATTCATTTGCAAATCACCGAGGTACTCTCAAAGAATTTTTGAGAGTATTCTTGAACAACTCCTAAAGTGTTCCCCACTTCCAATGCAAATGAGTTCCTAATCAACTACCAAATTATCCTCAAATACTCTGAAAGATTTTCTAAAATACATTTGAATTGTTCTTAAGATGCGTCCAGAATATTCCTAAAGTGCTACAAAAGTATTCCCGAGAAGCTCCTAAAATGTTCTTCAAGTGCTAGCCAAGTATTCTCAAGGTGCTCTCAGGATGTTTTCCAAGTGGATATATATATATATAGCATAACCCAGAGAATTGATGAGATCCTTCCGTATGTATATATATACATATATATAGGTATTATCGCGGGACCTTATGCATTTTGAATCCAAAAATCCAAAAGTTGAGAATTGATGCCTCGCATGTCCACGTCATACCTGACAATTGCTGATTCGCCATTATCACCTGCGTAGTCCCTTTAGTATCATAGTGGAAAATAATAGTACAGAATGATCGAGTGAGTTACATCTATTCGACTGCATTCTAGACTTCGATAATAGACCGAGTTTTGACTCATGGACGAGTATTTTTAAATACGCCCATTTTATACACAAATCCTATACATTCGTAACAGCTCAATTGTCAAAGTGTCGTGGCTACTGATCCGAAAGTCCCAGGTTCAAATCCCCATAAGCGCAAAATTTTGATTGTTGAAATACGTTTTTTTCTGAATACAGTTAAGAGATATAACCGGTTCACGCGAATCACAAAAAAAGACTGTGAAGTAGCCAGAAAATTGTCATTTCCGATGGGTAGTTTTAAAATATCATCTGATATGCCAAACGCTTAGAAAACACTTGAGGAACTTTCTGATAGCATCTTTGGAACACTTCAGGAGTACTTGGATAACATTCTAATAGCATCTCGAGAACACTTTTGGAGTACTTAAGGAACATTCTCGAAGCACCTCAAGAACTCTTTCAGAGTACTTGCAAAACATTCTGAGAGCATCTCGGAAACATTTTGAGAGCATTTGTGAAGAATTCAGGGAGCATCTTAGAAATATTCTGAAAGCACTTGGGAAAAATTTTTAAACTGAATTGAGAATACTTGAACTCCATTGTACGAGCTGTATGGTTGCACTTCATGAGCTCTCTAAAGTTGTTCAAGAACTGAGCAAGTATTTTTTCACCGCAAATATGGGAACCCTTCAGGAGTTCTTGAAGACCTTGTGACGAATAATCCAGTGCTCCTCAAGAATACTTCTCAGAAATTCTTCGAGAATAACCTTACCCACTGATGCTTTTAAACGATTATCCTATAGAATGAGCATGGTTCTCATATACTAGTCAGGAAGGAGGTATTTTTCATAATTTCTCAGAATATTCAGTGTTTCTGGCTCTTAGTAACTCAACTAATATTATCTGGGTTTTAGCTAGCTATAGCCCGATATTTTTTAGAAGAATTACTCAACTGCTCTCAAAAGTGCCACTTCTCAAGATTTTCGCTTATGGATTGCTCAGAGACTTTCAAGTAATGACTAAAAAAGAAAGTTCGGCAGGATTCAAAATTTGCCCAAAATGAATTGAGCCATGATTTCAAAGTTTAAGCGGATCCACTAGTTAGCAACTAAAAATGTTTCTTTGATAAAAAGTTAATTCTTTAATAAGGGTCAAAAAAACGGAAACCACACAAAAGGTCATCATTCGGCGTTTTCCAATCTTGACTCCTCTTTAGTCCGAAAAAAATCACACTTCACCGGAAAATATGACGAATCATTTCTTGAAGGTCTCCAGAATATGCACAAAACTAGGGATACTCATCCCCGTACAACACAACCCTTGAACAATATCAATAAATTTCCCTTCCAGATCCATATTCTTTTCATCTTTCTTACCACTGATAAGCAAGATACGGGCCTGAGGATATTGTTTTATCCACGATTATTTCCTGGAAATCGAAGACTGTGCTAGTGAAAATATGGGGTTTTAGAAGGTATTCGAGTTCGTTCGACAACAGCATCTCTACTAAATTTCGCAAATTTGCTCGGATTTAGGAGAATTTGGCTATACGTTTGACTCTCACATTTTCACGGACTAGATCTGAAGTATCATACTTCAGAAGTGGTGAGTGACATAATCATTTCCTCGTCCAATTTGTGAATACTAAAACAACGCCTGGTTAGAATTCATCCCTTTATCTACGGGAATCATGAAAAAATGTCGGATATTTCTGAGGAATGTTAAGGCGATGCGGTCACCATCCAAGCTGAAAATCATTCCCAACTTCCTCCGATTCTGTTGCGATTTGGGCTAAACGACGAGCGCACAAATATTTGTTATCATCTAACTTAGATTTGTCTGCTCTTCGTTAAGCTCAAATTGCAATAGAATCGGAGAAAGTTGGGAATGAAAATGTGTAGGTTAGGAGGTTCCCGCGGACAAGTTATTCCCTTTTTTCTCCGATTCCCTTATGATTTGGGCTGAGCGACGGAGTGAAGAATACAAGTTGGACAATAACAAGTATTCGACAACTCGTCTCACACTTCGAACCATCAAACTTTTTATGTAAGGTGTATTTTCGAGGTCTATGGTTGCGGTGCACGGTGACCGCATCGCCTTAAGTAGAAACGTTCTAAAATATTTTTCGAACAATCGAATGACCTCACAGATTTATTGAATTTGCATCAACAGAACTCTACGTTATCTCCAGTTCAAGATGAGCAGCTTTCTGGGCGCTGCGAACAATGATTTTTCGGTAGTGGATTTTCCGTATGCCAAAACTCGAACGATCAACATTAAGTAATCAAGACAAAACCATTGTGAGAGCGTGAAAATATAGTGCATTTTTTCAAGTCCAACAACAAGTAGTGAAATTTCTCAGAATTTATTTATAGGATCAACAATTATTCATCACACAATATCATTGGAATGTAGTTTTAGTCTTCATGTTACACATGACGGGATAACTACGGACTTTGTGAAAAAATTAAGAAAAAAAAATCTTCTGCCAAAGAAACAATTGAAACGTAAACAATGTGATGTAGTTCGCGTACCCTAAAACTCACTGATTAGACAAATACAATTTAATCCTCAATTCTCTCATTCAGATCGTACAAATTCATTGGTAACCAATCCTTTCGGCAAAAAAAAACCCCATCTATCTCGCAAGTCTAACCGGAGTCTGGACCTTTTACTACCAACTATACCCGTATATATTCTAAGTTTTCTCGACTCGGATTGCGCTCTCACTCTCGGGATCGATTGGCTCGTTGGAATGCAGTAATTTGAATTCTCTAACTCGAATGTCCGTGTAAAAGTAAGAAATCCGATCTCGCGACAAACGCGCGTTGGAATGTACAATAGGTGAGCACTCAATTATCCTTGCATAGCCACTACTCAATCCAACACGTCTGCAATACAACGTAACAGTCTCGAGATCATCGCCTTCAACGGAATTTAATTCCCACAGTTCAATTACTTCATAGAATGACCCTCCATTCGGTCAAAATCACTTTGTTAGGTAAATCGTTGATGAAGCTCGCACGAATACCTAGATATTATTCATCTATAGCGATGATTCAAGCTGTCACTCATGTAGGTATATTATCTTGATTTTTACGCAGAAAAGTTACAAGTGACCGGCAGGTATTATAAGTACCTACTGTTAGTTGACTATCAAAGTCTGACCGTGTGCGATAGGGTAATAATATCCGCCACACATATGGCTGCGCCCATGAACCGTTGCAGTGTGTCACTGTTTTCCGATGTCTGTTCCACGCGCGGAGGCAATTGTCACTTCTTTGTCCGAAGAGATATGCACTGACAAGCTGACGGTGATCGGTATAAAGCGAATGTGTAATTATCAGTATAGTGATACGAGATTAGAATAGTCCAATGTGAATCTATTGTAGATTTTCAATTTACCAGCCTTGAGACAATATTCCCGCGATGTCTCAATTATGCTACGAGAAGATTACTAATTTATCATATACTAGGTAAATTGTTACATCATTACGCGGAAAATTCGATGCGTGAAAATGATACACTGTGCAAAGACTTGTAGGAATGATGATTCTCATTTTGTCGAGTACATGGTAAACAGTTTGCTCCATTTGAATAACTCAGAATTTTCGCGTGGCAGATGATGAAAATTCATAGAGTAGAGCACTCAATCGTGTTTTATTGGATACTGATTCTGTTCAATTTTTTCTGGGCATTGTCAAAAGTTAGAACGAATGAACATTTATCCAAAGCAAAATGAGGAAAACGTACATAGATTCAATACGCTGCAATGGACTTTTTAGAATGAAAACGAGAGGGAGAAAAGCTTGAAAAAGATTTATGAGTGAAAAATCGAACGTTTTTGCAGAATTTGACGGAGAATCATCTGTCTGATCGAGTAACTCATGGGTAATCCGAAAAAAAAGTGAGTAGAGTATCCCGATGTGACTCGTGAAGGATAGTTCTTGCAAATGAGTTGTATTCTCAGAGCTAACTTGGAGTACCGTCAACCGGGATAACTTTGGAACACGGGGGGTAACTTTGGAACAACCCATGAAAGAGTGGTTATCACGCACAGTTGGCTTGGCAAGATGATCCTGAGACTTTAATACCGATTTCTCCTACTTGGGGCACGCATAAACAATGTTTCGCATTGGCGCGAGGGCCTCCGACAGCTTTCAATTCGTTTATAAGCTGACTTTTTTAGAAGTATGTTTTCGACTTACAATTAGCAAACAGTCTCTCGGGAAAAGTGGTGTTGTTCCGACTTTAGCAGGTCGAATTCGAGGTAGCTGAGCTAGATTTCACTTGACTGTACACATATCTGGATGAATCCCTTGTTACATTGGAGTATTTTCATGGAGTTTCAATTTTCTAGAGTAAAAACTGACGAGTACATATTTTTTTCAAAAACTGGGGTAACTTTGGAACACTTCTTTATGTACTCTAAATTATCTCCCAATTTCTAGATCATCATCAAATTCTACTTACTTGAGTAGTCGTTGATGAGAACTTCAAAATGAGCCAAAGAACATCTCATTTTGACCCACGGAAGCCGAGTTATGGCAGTTTTTGTCAGAAACCGCCTGTGAAGGTATTCTTCTCCTCGAGAGTTACCCGTGGTGCAGACAGTGAGGTATGCTGAAGGTGTCTGTGCTCGATTGTAAAAGTTCAATTCAACCAAATGAACTTTGACATGTGATGCGATGACATGCAATAGGTCAATGGAAAGCTGAGACACTCAACTTTCGATTACTGGTGGCGAAAATCGACTGCGTGACCTAATTTATGAATTAATTGACGAATAAATGGGCGGCTCCGGATCAGAACGGTATAAGTCCATTTTTTCCATTTCTGGAAAATGCGCCTCAAAGTTTTTGTGATATGGAAAATTCGAGTTATCATCTGAAGTAAATATTCTTATTCTACCGTGTAGTGAGTGTGTTTTCGTGTCATTTTTCGTGTGGGGCGTATTGATTTTCAATTGTTTACACTTTTTACATCTCATTTTGCAATAAAAAATGGACTTATACCGTTCTGATCCGGAAAATTTCTCAACTTTTTTTCCGGATCAGAACGGTATAAGTCCACCATTTCTGAAAAAAATTCACATTTAATATTTTAGATCGGGAGAAGTAGTTAATATGATGAATTTTCACCGTTTGAAGTAGGAAAATGTCGAGAAACTATGAGTTTCCACCTTTGAGATCAAAAAACGTTAAAAAAAAAACCACGGACTTATGCCAATTTGAGCTAGAAAAAAGGTGGAAAAATTCTCCAGATCACAACGGTGTAAATTAAGAATTCTTTGGATTTTTAATGACTGTCCTCGACTTTTTCTCGCAGTAAACAAAATTCCTCTCTAATTTAGGATGACTTTTATAAAATCTCATTGACAGTCGAGACTGTTCTTCGCAAAGAGATCTCATTCAGGATATCGTGACTAAGGATATATTTCCAACATTGAGGTCAACAAGCGTCTATTTGGAAATCCAGTCAAGAAGAGTTTACTCAAGCGGCCCGGTGCGAAGTGTAGTTTTTGGGGATCACATAGCACGCAGCTTTACGTCATGCATTCAGAGGCAATTTAAGGTTGTATAGGAAAAATCGCAATGCAGAGAATTCAATCGACCAGGGAATCCAAACGATGAATTGGGACTGATCCCCACTCAACAAACAGAATTGTTGATCAACCGTAGAATGAGGCTAAGATTAGTTGCAGCTATCTCAATTCAGGAAGACTATCTTCATCTACGAGATTTGCCCAAATGAGGTTCACTTGTACCGAGTGGCGGGGAGATCGAACCGAAGGCCGGATGACTGTTAATGAAAAGAACCCCAGTTGATAGATCACAACCATTCATAGTGAAATTGTAACCGAAATTCTGTAATGAAGCTATAGTCTTTCTCTACCATTGGCATTGTTCCTAAGGAGGAAGTGCATAGCTCAGTTGAGTTTGTCGTATCACGGACGCAGTTGATTTTTCTTCAGAGAAGATGCCTGAAAACATGATGCAAAATCAAATTTCTTTGGAAGCTCAGTACCGATCGCTCTCATTACTACGTTTTTGGAACCATCACTAAGAAATTCGGCTCTTTCAATGACGATAAGAGATAAGAAAATGAGACACCAGGGCTTCTAGAGAAAGATCCCAGGCCCATGGGATTACTGACCGGTGGTTGTTCATCTTCATAGGACTCCCCTGTGTCCAAACGCGTGAAAGAGAAGTGAGCGGTTTTCGGCCCACCTTTTTCGAAACCACGGGATGCAATCATTTGGACAACATAACAAACCTTACTTGTAGTTTCTGAGAGTAGCTATGACTTCTAACTATGCATAAAAGCACGACAAATGAACGTGGAAGACCCAAAAGCGATATTATTGAGCGAGAACATGGACTTATACCGTTCTGATCCGGAAAAAAGTCGAAACTTTTTTCGGGACAAAAACGGTCGTGTCGCTTGTGATGCCTCAAAATGCATTTCTACTTCCGGAGTTGTGCATACATGTTTTAACATGTATTTTCTATCGTTTCCCGTCAAAAACTCAATTTTCACCAAAATGGACTTATACCGTTCTGATCCGGAGCCGCCCAAATAATGATAACAATTTATGTTCCAAAGTTACCCCAGTCCGTGTCTAACTTTGGAACACGACTTTCAGTGCTCTTCGTTCTAATCCGATGAGCACCTCAATCCAAAGCTGAAACTGTAAACTTTCGTTTGACTACAGATACAATGCGCTTCTGATGCAATAGACGTACAAGTTTGGCGAGGTTTGAGGAAAAAAATGCGATTTTTGTTCCAAAGTTACCCCGGTTGACGGTATACTTTGAAAAACCGAAGTTTCTGGGCTTGGATTGCAGGAAAATACATGAAATACACCAGGAAGCCGTCTTTTTCAAAATCGCGAATTACAAGTGACCACGGTTGTTATCCTTATTTTGAAAGAGCGCGGAATTTCCAACCCAACATGGCGGGCCACCCTGCATGCCGTCTGCTACCCTGTACTGCCCTCAGAACACGTGCGTTTCTCGTTGTTGAATTGAGGGATTTTGTTCTTTGGCACGCTTATCCCCCTTTCATGATTCTGCACTGCGATAAATGTATCGAAATTTATCGAAATTATCGTTCAATATCGCCGTATGCTCAGCATGTGAGTCGATATGGATGCGGGTCGATCTGCTGCCATCAATCGATGTCTGTCTTGCGCGCGAGTAGTTTTGAGAATTTGAATTGTCTCTGATGATCACACATGTTTATTTAAGAGTTTGAATTATTTTGCTCTTAATGTCGAATGATGAACCAGTGATCCATTCCTCAGTATAAATCAGCATCCAACGACAGTTCTTAATCAAATTTATCATCAACATCATTCATCGTCTGATTTTCTGCTTGATCAATTTTTCTATACACAAGCTCCAGCTGCCGCGGTGTGCAGACGACGCAGTCTAATGACTCTAATGCAGCCGCAGCTGCATGGGCAGTCGTCAGGCCGGCGTGGGGTGGTCTGCGCGAATTCTGTATTCCAGCAAGACAAAATGCCTCAAGTTCTAAATGCTGATTGCAGAGAGAATATAGTCTGTACTGATGTTGTGATGCAAGTAACTTGCATTGTTTTCATTCAAGTTGGCCTGATGAATCATATAAGTGTGAACTGAGGTTATGTATGTGAATCTACCTGTTCGTTGTCTGCGCCAAGTTCCGTGCATGTTGATGTGATATTGTGGTACATAATAGGTAATATAATATGCATTTTTTCATCCAAGTTATTGTGATCTGAGGTCATGTAAGTTGGTCTGTCTTTTTCATGCACATGGACTGCACAGATTTTACATGACATCATATCTGTTCACAATCAAGTCAAAAGATCTAACGGTATTCCATAGTTGAGGAAACACTTGACAGGGGAATTTCATCAGTGAGCGTTCAGTGGTGACTATAATGAGCAGGAAATCAAACTCACTTATCTAGGAGCATATATTTTCATTCATCTGCTCAAGTGTCGTTGTGGGTATATCTTTTCAAAAACTTTGAAATCCTACTCCGATGAACATAGCTGTGGGAATTTCTATTTTTGTTTGAGGCACAGAGTAGGAGTAGTGTGAGATAGTTGAATAGTACAATGTAGGTAATGATGTTGAGCATTTTGGCTCCAATGCAAGTTTTGATTCTACAGTACTTCAAAAATATCAGACTGTTGTCAAATTTTGAGAACGCTTATTTTCAATGGAATGTCACATGTTCAGAGTATGAGTTGTTCATAGATTCCATTCAAAAGTATATCACATAATTCTCCCTGAGCCAAAGACTCTAATATTTCTCTTGATAGAACTTTGGTCCATATTAAACGTGATTGTGAGAATTTATGATTCCCCATTTGAGACAAGTCAATTTGTGCATTTTTGTCTTACTTGAAGGTCATGATGACAGTCTTTTGGTTATGAATTTTCTCAATACCAGGGGTTTATTTGTATCAGGTTCAACGATATTGGGATCTTGGAGATGTATCCATTCGCTTGGATACCTCCATTGTTAGGATATGTTTCCACCATATTAGTATCCCAATTGTAGAAGAATATCAGAGACATGTTCGTTACAGATTGCATAACTGTTATGATGGGAAGTAAGAGCTACAAAGGACGAGTGAAGTACTTGAACATAATACATTGACATGCGTACAACAGTAGTTGTTTCAATCAAAGATAATATCATCTACGTGTTTTGGTGCCCCAAGTTTGATGAATAAATTTTTAGAGGATGAGATCAAATAACATAAGCCAAGTTAAGCTCAAATTTTGTAACAATCATTTCTTCAGAAACTTTTCATATGGGGCCAAGTAGTATTTTTGTGAATAATTGGGCATAAATTGATTGTGATAGTTCAATATTTTTAAATTCTCAGTTGGAAACTAGGAACATATGGTGAAATTTTAGCTCAGATCTTTGAATATGACATTTTCTCTGGATTGATGAAACTGTTTTGGATATTCAAATATGCACTGGAGATATTATGGAGAGATGGTGATGCCACGGCATGTGTGACTGAGAAATGTAACTTTGCTCATCAAATGTACTTCATTCCATTAGGTTACTGCATGTATCATCGTGTACGTTTTCATCGAAAACATCCAATCACCTTTCAAAATCGTATCACATCTTTGGACGAACATTATTTAGAAACATGAATCCAGACAGTCTGCATTGAAGTTCATATTCTTGATGATATAATATAATTTCATTGGAACTTACTCATAACGTAATTAAAATCAAATGGTATCAGATGTAGATCAGAGCACTGATATTCTGTTTACTATACATGTTGCAAGTCCGTTTGACATCTTGTTCTTCCTTTGGGCCTCACTCTATCAGTTGGAGTACCCATATCATGTCGCAAATATTGATGAATTTCGAATTATGGAGCACATCCATTTATTTCTGATAGTAGCTGTGATCATCGTCTTTGATATAGAAATGGTATGGTACAAAACATGTGGACGAGGTATAGCAGAATGAGATGAGACATCTACAACAAAATGTTCTCTTCTTGATCGAAATAGATTTTTTCATAGATATCAGTTAACAACTGCTCAAAGAGTTAAAGTTGAATACAAACGATTCAAATTCAATTTAGGTATAGACCTCCGGTTTTCAGTGGGTCTTATAGTAGGGATCGTGAGAATTATTTTGAGCCTAAACACGATATGGTAACCTCATCATACGAGAGTTATGGCAGCATAAACTTTTCAAGGTCCAACACCGATCAGGCAATGGCAATGGGAAATTCCTGACAGAATTTGTGGAAAATTATCGATTCGGATCAAATTACACGATGCGACAAGTATCTTTATCCTATCATCAAAATTGAATAAGTTAGAACCGTCAAGATATGAATCGTTTCAAAGTGCATGATCAAGTGAGATGATTATGGAACCTCCTTCACTTTGTGCCAAGAAAAATAATGCATCAAGTGTTTCTCCTTGAAAGTCAAAGAGAATTAAGGAAACTCGATACAATGATGTGTCCACATATGTGGATAAATGCGGGGAGAGGATAAATTAGATTGAATAAGAGAAAACTTGAATTGACGCCATGAGAATTTTGAAAATCACTTTACGCTGTTATTGAGCATAGTTTCAGCCGACAATTTGGAATTGCTCAGCATAAGTTGAAAGGAACTCACCAACCTCCTATGTAAATGGTGCACAATGATCGATTATTGATTTGAATCTCGATTACTTGAATTTTACGTCAGTTTCACTTCGAAAAAGACCTTTCTGGAAATTGTATGAAGACTTTCTCATAATCCGTCAAGGAGGGAACTCATTTGAGTTCATCAATTATCGACTGAAAAAGTCAGGAATTTTCGGATGACTATCAGCCAGTTACACATTACTGAAATAATGATATGATTAAAATCAATGTTCGAATCCCTTGGATCGATATAAACAGTTTCAAAATGACTGTCTGGACCAGAAATGAACATTGATTTTCACATCAATCGATACAAAAATTTTCAAGATGACAAGCACCGGGGATGCGAACATTGATTTTGCTATATATCATAGTAAAGTTTTGAGGAGATGGCTCATTGTTATCCGGAAATTTCAAACTTTGCACCCAAATAAGTTTTTCTCTAAAAATTGGATTAGTTTGCCCAGATTTCTAGATTTACAGGATGTGAAATTGATAGAATGTCTCACTGTCATTCAAATCAATAGTCCTCGCACTAATAGATACGCACACCGAAATGACCTCGTACCGTCTTCATGTTTTTTGTCAACTTGGGTATATCAAGACGTTTACCATCGGATTGGTGTCGATGATGCTTTTTCAATTCAAATCTTCTAAAAAGAAGTGTAATTGAAATAAAATCATAAAAAGATGAATAACCTTTCGAAATCTTCCAAAAATTAGATTTTGCATGATAGTCCAACGTTGGGTGTCAGGTACCAGGTTCAAGATAGGAAAGAAGTTGCGAAGCAATGAAATAATATTATTATATAGTATTTATAGCTCTCATCAACGCCAACATGTTCCCAAATCGATTGACGGAATTTGTATAAATATTTCATTTTTGTTGGATAGCACTTTGAATGCTCAGAAGCGTCTTTGAACGACTATATGAGGATGTAGAATATAGTTGTTTAGATACAATTTCGGCATTATGGAGTGACTTTTGGACGATATGTACATAATAGTTGATCTTCATGATCTCTCATTTCGGATTGATTATCGGAGGTCAGTCTCTCTATTACATCTATTCATATCAATGTTGGGTAATTTCTACAACGAACATGAATCATTATTCATACAACTCATTATCCAGACCAGCTTTAACGGATCATAATATTAGTTTTAAGGAGAATTCCTGCGGCAATATAGGGATTATATAGGCTCTATCTATTCTCACACCCACGCATAGGGAGATTTTCTACCGATTCATCGTCTCATGACAATGGTTCGGATCTTAGTTTTGAATCATTGAATCGCGAAGAAGGTCAAATGGTTTCAAAATCTGGATCTCTGATTTGAACATTGCAGTTTTCATAGTGGAAACTCTTCGGGCTTCTGGAGTCATCAGAAATGTTTTCAAACAGAATATAATGACCTTTGATAGAAACTCAAATGAAACAATAATCAATAATTCGATTCCAAGTGAGAAGTCAGTCATAGGACTGAAGTGGTTATAATGGCTTCAGAATCTTGATTCAAGATTTGGATATCCTACAAGTTTTTTCATGTGAACTATTAAGGCCTTGAAATTCATCGTAGATGTTTCCGAGCCGGGTCAAATGATATTTGAAAGGATTCACTTTTGTCAAAAATGTTTGAAATGTCAATTCTTGGGTAAACGACCAATTCTAAAGATCCGTGCGCGTATATACCGTGATATAGAATTGGTTGCAAGCCTTAGTGTTGGATCTTGAAGAGGTTCAATAATAGCTTCAGTCTTGGTTTCGGATTTGAGTATTCCGGGAGTTCTTAGGGAGTTCCTTTTTGAAAACCCTTCCAGCTTTTGGAACCATCATAGATGGTTTCAAACTGAATGACATTACTTCTGAACGTAAGTTTTATGGAAAATTTCAACATTTCAATTTTTGAGCGAGAGGCCAATTCTAAGATCCGCGCGCGGGACGCGCGCATCTCAACCTCTAGTCATATAATTAAATGGCAAATTGCGATATCTCTCGAATATCGAATTATGGGGAAATTTGTCCTCAGAGTAACATCAAATGGTCATCTAGATGAAATTAGATGAGCAAGCACACTACCGCGACATCTATGAGGTATCTCTGTTCGGCTTCCAGCGGGTCTCAACGTACGGTCTCGGAATCGATTTTAATCGAAAGGGTTCTCAACGCGGGGCGCCACGCAATCCTTCCGATTCTGCTTTGATGATTCTCGGACAATTTCACTCGTCAGCTGCGACACTCAGCGGTGTCGGCGCGAGATTTGAACGTAATCGGTGTAGGGTATGTGAATGATCAGCCCTGTTCCTGTAGATTTCATTGGATCCCATTAGATCCCAAGGGATATCCACAACATGTTTGATCTGACAAGAATTTGAATGATATCCATCTTTTTGTTTGCCGAGATCTAACTGAATTCTAATATAGAATCATACGAATGAAATACATGAAATCAAATAATGGCCATCTATTTTGTTCACTGAGAAGTAACTGAACCAAGAATGGATGATACCCCAAGAATATCAATCCATCAGACATTCAATGTCTGTTGATTTCATTGGATTTGAAAGGATATTCGAAATATCGAGGATTAATCCGTGAGGCAATCAACACACTCAATCCCTCACATAGAGTGGTGGCCATAATTTTGTTATTAGATGAGAATTTTTAATCCGAACCGACTAATCTCGATGATGAATCCAAAAGATCAAATAACCCACCATCTTCGGAAATCACGGAAGTATATCATTTCATCAAAAATTCAATTTGATTCTATTATTATTGATGTTAAATCGATACATGCAACTGATTGCTGGATACCTTTTTGTTTTCTGGAGAAAAGTGGAGATACTTCCTCATAAAAAGTATAATGTTTATTTTGATCAGAATTTAATTGGTTAGTCTCATGAATTAAATTGAATCCAACTATTTCTTCCATTTCAACAGTCTCAATGTACATGGAAAATGTCCGAATCACGCGCGTAGCGCGTATCTCCGGTCTAGTTACACTAATATGAATATCTGACAAGAACAGAAACTCACATGGACTTATAATTGGAATTCGGAAGATTCCAAATTTTTCTAAATGTAAGTACATACAATGTTTGATTTTTCACACTTGATCCAAAAGGGTGAAATACGGCCTTGCTAACCCCAAAACTCGGGCATTTCAGACTATTCGATTACTTGGGAGACAACTCGTTGGATCGTATTTTACCATAATTACATAGGGATACTGAAGGATACTAATTCCAAAGAAGAAACCCATTGTCCTGAAGGAATATACAGTAGTGAGTCTTAAAAAACTCATAGCTAAAATGTTGATCACTCAACATGATGTCTGCAAAAATATGGACAAAGATTATGGTTATTGTACATTCATGAACCAAAACAGGACTATCACTGATAAAAACAACCAGATGAGCCTACGTGATGCTATTCGGAGTAGAAACACAGACTTGGTCAGGCGTCTCATTGCATGTGGAGCAGAGGCAAATGGGTATAAATCCAACATATCGTACCATAGGCCACTTCATCTTGCGGTCATATCAAGATCCACTGAGATTGTGCAGATTTTGTTGGAAGGAGGAGCTGACGTTAACATCCTGAGCCAAGATGGTGAAACTCCTCTAACACTGGCAGCAAAGTTAGAGAATAATTCAGTTGTCGACATTCTTCTAACATACAATGTAGAAAACACTGAAGATGCTTTCTACAATCTTAGCCATCTACATGTGGCTTGTACTAGAAATAAAGTTGATGTGGTCAGAAAACTTCTGATGATGAATCAAGGGTCAGACATAAACAAAGCAGTCAAGGAAAACTCCATGTGTTGGCCTGGCTACACATCCCTTCACTTTGCTGTGCATTATGGCTGCTATGAAACAGTGAAGTTATTGTTGAAGTGTGGGGCTGACTTCACAGCCAGGGAAGCAAGGAATATGACCCCTCTTCATTTAGCTCATCTACATCGAAATGAAGATATTATTGATTTGATCTTGCAACAACACATGTATGAGCACAGAAATCCAGAGCATGATGAACAATTATCTCACTTCCACATTGCTTGTACGCGCGATAACCCATCGATTGTTGAACATTTCTTGCGATCAGGTGTAGATGCTGGTCTCAGGTCAAAATCCCGTGTTTCTCGTGGTTGGAGACCAATAGATTTTGCTTTGTATTACGAATGTCCAAAGGTGACCGAGTTACTCTTGAAATCCAATGTCACACTCTCTAGTTTGAAATTCCATGAAATATTGAAGTGCATATTCATAATGGGAAATACGCTCATGCATGAATTGATTACCAAAAAAGGGTTCTGTTCCACTCAAATGCGTGGAACAGACAGAGATCTAACAACATTCCATCATGCTTGCATTCAAGATGATAGTGTAAAAATTGAGGAGTTATTGGCTGATGATGAGATAAGTGCACCTTACGACTTCAACATGCCCATTTGGACTGGATGTACACCTCTTCACCTGGCTGTTCAGTGCAATTCAGTAGCTGTCACCACATTCCTTTTGGAGCGCGGGGCAGATTCCATGATCCAAGATAAAGAAGGTAACACTGCTCTACACATCGCTTTCAAACATGGGTTTCGTGATGTGTTTGATAACATCCTAGAACATTTGAACAACAGTGTTCAGAACTTGACTGATGAATATGGGCTTTCTATTCTTCACATTTTATGCACAACAACCAAAGTAAAAGCAATCGAAATTCTTATATCTCGAGGTATAAACATCAGTGCCCGAGTTTCAAATGAGTGTATCTGTTGGGCTGGTTTCACCCCATTGTACTTTGCAGTGAAATTTAGACAACAGAAAGTTCTTATTCTTCTTCTCAAAAATGGTGCAGATATTTCAATCAGAAATCTACTGGGTATGGACCCTATCAATATTCTTCTCGATCGACTAGAAGAATATTTTTATGATGGTGGTATTGAAAACACCATTTCTGAAATCTTACTGACAATCTCCTTATCTCTCAAAAAAAGTACTGAACATTCAGGTTTCCAAATGTCTGTTCTTCACGCTCTGTGTATCAAAAATACAGACGCAAAAATACTTCAAGAACATCTCTCTCTATGCAAGAATGAAATAAATGAACTCACAAACGTACCATCTTCACCAAAGTTGCATAAATGTACACCATTACACTTGGTGATGCAGCGCCATTATTTTCAAATGGCAAAGATTTTAATGGCAAATGGGTCTGATTCCTTGATTGTCAATCATAACGGTGAAACACCGCTAGAGAGCGCAGCGTCTGAATTTGGACTATGGTGGGATACTGATGCTTGTGAGAGCCTTTTTCCCCTTGATATTCCCATTGAAAAGTTCAGAACAAGCCATTTCCATCTAGCCTGTTCTCTAGGACTTACAAATGTTGTAAATCACATTCTTAATGGAATTGATGATGAGCAAATGAAAATGAGATTCGTCAACTGTCTGAATGACGCCGGTCAAACACCACTTATATCAATGTTAGATGTAAACGAAAAGTCCAGAGCAGCAGCCAAAAAAGAACTTACACTTTTACTGTTGAAAAATAAAGCTGATGTAAATGCAAAGGATTTCGAGCTAAAGACACCGCTTCATTTGACTGAACATCCAGAAGATTTTGATGTTGTTCGCACACTAGTTAGCTATGGGGCTAATATAGATGCCCAAAATGTCTATGGGCGAACTCCTTTGCACTCACTCTTTTACTCCAGTTTACTGGAGAATAACAATTCAAAAATTATCGAATTCCTTTTGGAGAATGGAGCTGATATAAATATTCTTGATGAGCGAGGCGAAACATGCATGGTGCAAAAGCATCAAATGTATCAAAATCGACGTCATAATGACAACATGATCAAAGATTCAGTAGTCACTTTAATGAAACATGCAAAAAAGTTGGAGGTTCTTGGATTATATGTTAATCAGGTTAATAAGAAAGCCTATTCTAAGTATTTAAGACGATTTCGCGAATTTTTTAATGAGGCTACTTTTGTTGATCAGTGCAACAAAGAACTTGAGTCATTGACAAGTATAAAAATCGACAGTTGGACAACTCTGAAAGATATTTTACGGAAGAGCCCCAATCAGATGACTCACTATTGTGATAATCCAGTATTGCAAACTATATTAGCATCAAATGAGATTTCTGAAAGATTCCCGATGTACGGTTTCCTAATCTCATTACAGTTGAAATATGGCAACGAATGTAAGAAAGCTCTCGCAATCTTGTGCAAAACGGGTCTGCCATGTGTATGTGTGGATGTAATTTCGAAATATTTGAGTAAAATGGATTTGCGAAATATCGTGTTGAGTACAAAAGAATCAGATGAGTGATAGAAATTATTAGTATATATAGTTTCATGATGAGATCAGGAGAGACATTTTAGTGAAAGCCATGAGCTTGTAATATAGAATTTGTACCTCAATAGATAGCAATTGAATTGAAGGAGAGTCTTACTCATTTCTGCAAAGGAGAGACCTAGCCTAGGAGAGCAAACCTTCCTGTCGTTCGTTTTCTAAACAACTTGGTCTACACAAGACTACCTTACAATCTCAAGAATTTCCTTATTACTGTTTGGACATGAAAAAGCGAGCAAATTTATTCGGTTAATTATAAATGCCATACGGATTCTAAATGGGAGCACCGCTTCCAAAATCTCTCATTATACAAAGATGCATCAAAATCGATTGGACTCAGAAATTTTTGAGAACGAAAGAAGTCAATTGGATAAGAATTAATATCTTAATGTACTTTCACCCGCGATTCAAAAGTGTGATCACTAATTTCCCCACAGTTCAGAATTTTTGTCCATATCGCGAAAAATGAATTTTTCAAGAAAAAACAGCACTTGAATCGCTCTTTTCCCTTATTCCTCGCGAATCTTGTTGTACGTCTTACATCAGAAGCGCATTGTATCTGTGATCAATCGGAAGCTTAGGCTGCGATTACATGAGCAAGACGATTGGCGGGAACGCCCATACCATCCGTGAGTGCGACAAAGAGGTTAGAGTGCTACATCCTTATCGCACTTACGGCTATAGTATAGGTCTTCCCGCCAACATGTAATCGCGGTCTTTACAGTTCCAGCTCTCGATTGCGGAGTTATTTGGATATCTCTGGTTGGAGTTATGGACGCTCAAAGTCGTATTTCAAAGTTAGACCCAGACCGGGGTAACTTTGGAACAGCATACATCATACAGGGGATTTTACGGTTCCGAGGATTCTCAAAATGATCAGAAATTATCACAAAATCCTTGAACGAATGAGATTGAGGGGGTTGTTCTAGTTGTAAGAATGGAAAGCGAATAATTGGATTGAGATGTTACACTCGCTCATATGATTGGCTGGCCATTCGATTGGACTCGGGTATCAGGAATGCGTCCCTACAAGCAAACATACTAGATATCTTATCTGATTTCTACAGATTATATTAGATTGATCATTCAAACTGAATTATTTCAATAACGATTCTTTAGAAAAGTAAAGACGTCTTTGTATGAAAAAGGAACGAAGCCCAACTACTAATTATCCATGTAACTTTCTTTCTTTATATTTCTTTCTCTAAAGAGAAAGCTTTGTTTTTGGGTCAGCAAATTTTTGATCAATTTTTCCATTCAATCCGATATTTTCTCCAAGAAAATTCCTCTTATCGAAATAATACATTAACCAATTTGTTCCTCTCGGCATAATCTATCAAATGGAGGTCACACTTTTCCTCCCAGAGGCCTCCAAGATTTTTGAAGGACTCATCTTTCCGTACCTTTGTCCGTGTGTGTGTGTGTGTGTGTATGTGTGTTGTTTTTTTCCCGAGTCCCGACACGTTTTCTCTCGTACGGTTCACTTAACCAAAATTTCGTTTTCTACGAGTTGTATAGAATTATCCGGAGATGAGACCAATGATTTGTCAGCTCTCCTGTTCCAGTCGAATTTGATTTACAGGCGTTTTGAGGTGAAATCGCTAAAATTGTGTACCATCATAGTAAGATTTTTTTCTCCTCCGTTTTACTGCAATTTGGGTTACCTAAGCTATGGTTTTATCGGTTCAATCTATCGATTGGTTAATACCAAAATTTGATTTAATCTTTACAGATCTCAAATTTTCGAAAAAATCAAAATTGTTATCAAAAACTCCATTTTAAGCATATTTTACTCAACTGTATGAAAATTCCGTTTCAACCAAACTTTAGGTATTGCTGGAATAACCCTAGTTTAGATAACTCGAATCACCCTAATGAGCTTCCTCAAAAAAATAACCCAAGACAAGCACAAATACTTTTTTCAAAATTCATATTTTCGTCATATCTCTTTCTTAGACTTATTTTTCAAAATTCCAATAAACTAACAAGGGGAGGTCCAGACCTTTGGATCACCAGTCTTGTCCAGAATTTTTTTACAGTTTTGTATTACCCAGAATATGAAGAATCCAGAGTAACTCCATCAAATGGGCCCCATGTTCAAAGTTACAGCCCATGACATTAACGTTGCCCATATAGGCCCATGTTAGAAAGTGATATATATAGATATACTGCCAACGCTAACATTTTTGTTTGTAGCTCTGGACAGAAAGCCCATTTGACGAAGTTACTCTGGAATCTTCATATTCTAGGTGATACAAAACTGTAAAAAAATTTTGGAAAGGATTGGTGATCCAAAGGTCTGGTCCTCCCCTTGTAAATTGATACTTTTTCCACATTTCCAATCTCTTGGTTGATACCGAAATTTCCTAAATTACTTTGAATATGATTGAAATTCAATTTATCCTCCAAAAATCAAAAACTTTACAAAAAACTACATTTTGATCTATTTTACACCAACTGTTTTAAAATTCCCCCTCAATCAAACGATATATCTTTCCCAAATAACCCTATTTCAGATCATCTTAATTCCCCTAAGCCCGAATGTCTTTAAAATAACTCAACAAAATCTAATCTAAATTTCATTTTATGCTCATATCTCCTTCTACAACTAATCTATACACCTGTCAATGAACTAGAGAGATACTTTTTCAGCATTTTTAATCGATTGGTTCATACCAACATTTTTAAAATTGTTTTGGATATGATTTAAATCCAATTCATCCTCAAAAAATCAACAATTCTACGAAAAACTCTATTTTGATCATTTTTACACCAACTGTATTAAAATTCCGCCTCAACCAAACGATATATCGTGCCCAAAAAACCCTTCTCTGAATCATCTGAATCCCCTTAAGAGGCAATCTCGTAAAAGTAACTCAACAAAATCTCATCTAAATTTCCTTATATTCTCGTATCTTTTCCTACAATTAATCTATCCTTCTTTAAATCCACTGGAGAGATACTCACCCATCACTCTACATCAATTGGTTGAAACCGAATTTCATCCACTCAAATTCAAAGTCGCTTCAAAAAGATGTATAGAAGAGTGAGTGAGAAATTGTCACTTGAATAATTACATTCTTGCTAAGTTATCGCACATCTTACCAAGAGAAAGCTTTCTGCTAATCCCTTTTAGCAGCGTATTTTGGAATATTATACACTTCTAATCTTTCATTTTCTCAACAAAGACTATTTTCCTTATGAAATGATTGAGCACGATTCATTCACTAGTCTGCATTCGATAAAAATGAAAGAATTATCTTATTCGCGCGTGCAGTTTTTCATGAATATAATTCTTGTAAGGACTTGAGCCTCTTTGCATGGCATAGTTTTTGGACATTTGTAACATTGAGTGTTGTATATGATGATTAAACTGAAAAAATGGATAGTAGATGCCTGCTCTTCAAGATAAGCAGATAATATCAATAACAACAAGAAATCACGGCGCAACTTGGTGTTCCAAAGTTGCTCCGGTTTGCAGAAAAAAAAAACATTTTTTCAGTTTTCACGTTACCAAATTGGAACGGTAAAAATCCTCCAATGTAACGATGAGTTCGCCCAGATATCTGTTCAGACACTTGATATCCATTTCATTGTCAGTTCGTTCAGAATCGTTCTGCGAAGGTCGGAACCATTTATCAGAGAGACAGTTTGTTGGATCAAGAGCTTTATTTTAAAAAAGTCTGTTTATAAGTGAACTCACAGCCGATGGAGGCCCTCGCGCCGGTGCAAAACATTACTACTTATAATGCGTACCCCGAGTGGGGAGAACTGTCATTAATATCTGCCAAATTTGAAATTAAAAGTGTCATCAGCTGTAAGTCAATAATGCCGACTAGAACGGCTGTGAGGCGAATATCGTCATAAAAATATTTGCTTCGCAGATTTATAGAGAACGTGGAAAGTACGCTGGGATGCGATCTTTTCTGAACGGATTGAGAGTGTATAAAGATCACTCCCTGCATTTCATCCATTCGCAATGGCTCTTAAGCGCGTAGCTGTAATACATTATTCAGTAAATCCCAATGCTTCCATTTCTTTTTTGTATCCGAGTAACTTCAAACATCTGCCACCCAAAGTCTTTTTATATGCATAATACTTAGTAAGCTTCTGATAGACTATCAGAAACGCATGCTAAAGATGTGATTTTCCTACTTTTATGCTGACACTCTCATCGACTCCACACCACAACAAGATTTCTTCGAATTCTAGTAATTTTTGTATCAAGTCAATTAGTATCACAATTTCGGTAACTAATCAGTGCCTTGAGTTGAAAAAACCTCTCTCGACATGATATCTATGCATAATTTCTAGGATCACTACCGAGACCCATTAACTTTTTATTTTTCCATCAGCTTTCAGGCATCATGTTACTGAACGGGGAATGATGTTATTCTTTCTCAAGAATTACCTAAGCGAGAATACTTACACTGTTCAATTCTTCTTTGAGATCGCATCTTTGGCGAATTTCCAATAGGAATCTATGTAAGTGAGAAATTGGACCTTCCTTGTCGTAGAAGAGAGTCATGGAAGCTTCTTAGCTTGACAAAACGATAAAATATAATAGATTATCACAGAATTTTTGTAGGTGTACCTCGATATCATAATTAACTCCCTGAATATGCATCGAAAATGAATTGGTCAAGATATGAAATGACCTGAAAAGGTCAGTATACAGAACGAAGTACCTCATCCGGATATTTTATAAAAGGAATAAAAGTACTTGAAGGCTTGGAGGCCTGGAATAAGTTTGAAAGAGAAAACTAAACCTAAAATCAAGCACATCTGCTGAGTTAGACGAAAGATTGTTTGTCTCTTGAAACCATTTGGACTCAATATTGACTATTAGAGAGTCAAATTTGTGCGACTCCAAGCTTTGAATCGCACGTATCTGACTACAATACAGTGAAATTTGACTCTTATTGAGTAAAGTTCACTCTAACAAATTAAGCATGATTCTTATTCGATGGTACAAAACAAATTCTTCATCACACCAATCAACTAATTCATCACGAATCCAAAAAGCAGATCTGAAAATGAAAAGTTCAAACTAAAAAATTCAATGACTCTGGCCTCGTTGACTCAAAGTGACTTCAACCTAGCTCATTTTGTAGTCTTTTCCGAGTAATTTGAAGACTCGACGAGGTTTTTTCGTGCGATCCAACTAATTTTCGCTAGAGATCAAGCTGAATCTTTGGGAGAGTTTATTGAATTTGGGTCGACATTCAGATCTATGCAAGTCAAAAATGAGATTGCGGACCAAAATGGTGGAGCGAAAATATTTTAGAGTAAAATATTCATGGATTCAATACGCTGGAATGGAATTTTTAAAATAAAAATAAGAGGGGAAAAAGATTGTAAAAAATTTATGAGTGAAAAATCGAACGTTTTTGCAGAGCTTGATGGAGAATCATCTTTCTGATCAAGTAAGTCATTGGAAATCTGAAAAAAGTGAGTAGAGTATCCCGATGTGACTCGTGAAGGATAGTTCTTGCAAATGAGTTGTATTCTCAAAACCAACTTGGAGTATACTTTGAAAAACCGAAGTTTCTAGTCTTGGATTGCAGGCAAATACATGAAATACACCATAAAGCCGTCTTTTTCAAAATCGCGAATTACAAGTGACTCCTTTGTCGTTGCATAGTTGTCAGCCCTAATAGTTGTTATCCTTATTTTGAAAGAGCGCGGCATTTCCAACCCAACATGGCGGGCCGCCCTGCATGCCGTCTGCTACCCTGAACAGATTTCTGCGGTACCACAGAAGCACAGAACCACACAGAACACGTGCATCTGCCTGCGTGCATCTCTCGTTGTTGAATCGAGGACCAGATTTTGTTCTTTTTCACGGTTATTCCACTAATATGAATATCTGACATGAACAGGAACTCACATGGTCTTATAATTGGAATTCTGAAGATTCCAAATTTTTCTAAATGTAAGTACATTCCTTGTATGATTTTTCACACTTGATCCAAAACGGTGAAATACGCCTCGCTAACCCCAAAACTCGGGTATTTCAGAGATATTCGATTACTTAAAAGACAACTTGTTGGATCGTGTTTTACTAGAATTATATAGGGATACTGAAAGATACTAATTCCAAAGAAGAAACCCATTGTCCTAGAGGAATTTACAGTAGTGAGTCTTGAAAAACTCATAGCTGAAATGTCGATCTCTCAACACGATATCTGCAAAAATATGGACAAAGATTATGGTTATTGTACATTCATGAACCAAAACAGGACTATCACTGATAAAAACAACCAGATGAGCCTACGTGATGCTATTCGGAGTAGAAACACAGACTTGGTCAGGCGTCTCATTGCATGTGGAGCAGAGGCAAATGGGTATACATCCAACATATCGTACCATAGGCCACTTCATCTTGCGGTCATATCAAGATCCACTGAGATTGTGCAGATTTTGTTGGACGGAGGAGCTGACGTTAACATCCTGAGCCAGGATGGTGAAACTTCCCTAACACTGGCAGCAAAGTTAGAAAATAACTCAATTGTTGACCTTCTTCTAACACACAATGTGAAAAACATTGAAGATGCTTTTTACAACCTTAGTCATCTTCATGTAAGTTGTATGAGGAACAAATTCAATGTTGCCAAAAAACTTCTGATGCTGAATCAAGGATCAGACATAAATAAAGCAGTCAAGGAAAACTCCATGTGTTGGCCGGGCTATACAGCTCTCCATTTTGCTGTGCATTATGGCTGCTATGAAACAGTTGATGTGTTGTTGAAGTGTGGGGCTGACATCACAGCCAAGGAAGCTAGGCAAATGACGCCTCTTCAATTAGCTCATCTGCATCGAAATGAAGATATCATCGACTTGATTCTAAGACAGCATATATATGAGCACAGAAATCCAGAGCATGATGCACAACCATCTCATTTTCATATTGCGTGTTCAAGAGATAACCCATCGATTGTTGAACATTTCTTGAGATCAGGTGTGGACGTTAACCTCAGGACAAAATCACCACATTCATATGACTGGAGACCGATAGATTTTGCTTTATATTATGAATGCCCTAAAGTGACTCAGCTACTCTTGAAATCCAATGTCAAACTCTTTGGCTTTGAGTTTTCAAAATTATTGAAGTGTGCATTCATGATGGGGAATACGGTGATGCATGAACTGATTACCAAGAGGAATATCAGTTCTAGCCCAGTACGTCAAACATGCAGAGATCTAACAAAATTACATCATGCCTGCATTCAAGATGATACCGTGAAAATTGAGGAATTATTTTCTGATGATGAAATTAGTGCACCTTCCGACTTCAATCTGCCCATTTGGACTGGACGTACTGCTCTTCACCTAGCTGTTCAGTGCAATTCAGCTTCTGTCACCGAATTCCTTCTGGATCATGGAGCAAATTGTATGGTTCAAGATTCTGAAGGTAACACTCCTCTACATATTTCTTTTAAGTCCAGGTTTCATGGAGTGTTTAGTAAGATCTTAGAGCATTTCAATAGTGGTTTTCAAAATTTGACTGATGAGTCTGGTCTTTCTGTTCTTCACATTCTATGCACAACAACAAAAGTAGAAACAATTGAGAGTCTTATATCACAAGGTACAGACATCAATGCTCAAGTATCGAATGAGTCTGTTTGTTGGGCTGGTTTTACCCCATTGCACTTTGCAACGAAATTTAGACAACAGAAAGCTATTATTCTTCTGCTCAAAAGTGGTGCAAATATCTCAATAAAAAATTCAATGCATTTAAGCCCCACTGGTCTTCTTGTTGACCACCTCCAACAATATTTTTATGACGCTGAAATTGAAAGCACAATTTCTGAAATTTTACAAACAATATTTTCATCCCTTGAGAGGAGTACTCTACACTGCGATCTTGAACCCATGTCTCTTTTACATGCTTTGTGCCTGAAAAAGACAGATCCGACAGTGTTTCAAGACCATCTACGTCTATACACAGACAAAATCGATGTGCTTACCCACTTACCAAATTCACCTAAACTACATGGGTGCACCGCTCTCCATTTTGCCATGCAGAGGCAATATTTTGCT
Source organism: Eretmocerus hayati (assembly GCA_029851415.1). Taxonomy (NCBI): domain Eukaryota; kingdom Metazoa; phylum Arthropoda; class Insecta; order Hymenoptera; family Aphelinidae; genus Eretmocerus; species Eretmocerus hayati. Next base: position 23,096,466 of record CM056741.1, read on the forward strand.
CAGGCTAAAATTTTAGTTCAGCATGGAGCAGACCCTTTGCTCATAAATTTTAACGGCGAGACACCCTTAGAGAGTGGTGCATCTGAATTTGGTTTATTTGAATGGAATGATGATGATCTTGATAGTCTATTTCCACTACATGTACCAATTGAAAATTACAAGACAAGTCATTTCCATCTAGCATGCTGTTTAGGGCTGTCAAATACTGTTGGTCATGTTCTCAATAAAGCTAGTGACAAAAATTCAAAAATGAGATTTATAAACAGTCTGAATGATGCAGGGCAGACACCACTTTTGTCACTGTTGGTTGAAAATGAAATATCCAACGAAAGAGCAAAGAAAGAATTCACTCTCTTCTTGTTAGAAAATGGAGCTGATGTAAACGCAAAGGACTTTGAATTTAAAACACCACTCCATTGGACTGAGCATCCAGAGGATTTTGATGTTGTCCGCACACTAGTTAGCTATGGGGCTGATATTAACGCCCAAAATGTGTATGGTCAGACCCCACTGTACGTATTATTTCGTGGAAGTTTATTGAGCCGCGATAATTCCAAAATTATCGAATACATATTAGAGAATGGTGGGGACATCAATATTCTTGATGAGAACGGTAAGACATGCATGGTACAAACGCATCAAATGTATCAAAGTCGGCGTGAAAATGACAACATGATCAAAAATTCAGTCGTCACTTTTCTAAAACATGCAAAGAAGTTGGATGTTCTTGGATTACACGTGAATCAAGTTAATAAGGAAGCGTATGCTGAATATTTAAGACGATTTCACGAAGTGTTCAATGAAGCTACTTTTGTTGATCATTGCAACAAAGAACTCGAGTCATTGGCCAATGTGAAAATCGATAGTTGGACAACTCTCAAAGATATTCTCTGTAAGAGGCCCGATCAGATGGCTCTTTATTGTGATAATCTTGTGCTGCAAACTGTGGCAACGTCAAATGAGATTTCTGAAAAATTCCCGAACTATGGCTTCCTCGTCAAATTACAGTTGAAGTACGGTAATGAGTGTAAAAAAGCTCTTTTAGTGTTGAGTAGAACAGGCCTGCCATATGTGTGTTTGGAAATTATTTGCAAATATTTAAGTAAATCAGATTTGAGAAATGTCGTGTTGAGTACAAAAATATCGGATAAGTGATCGAAATGAATCAGCTATTTTTATATCATTGACACTGAGTAAGCTAAGTGAAAGTCTTGGTCTTGTAAATAGAATTTTTACCTCAATATGAACGGATAGATCTGGAAGAAAAGTCTCATTTTCTTGCAACCATGCAATGTCCCATTTCAAGAGAGTCAATTATCATGTTGTTTGGTGTTTAAATGATTTTATGCAATTTTCCGATATTTGGGTGCTTACAAAATTGCATAAAATAGCATTCGCTCCTCGGTCATGAGGTTCCCCGCTTCCGAGCAATTATTTCCACCCTCGCCTGCGGCTCGGGCCGAAAACCAATCGCTCAGAAGCGAGCTACAACCTCATAAACTCGGTGCGAAATCTACTAATATCAAACGATATTGTACGATATTGTACGATAAATTGCACAATTTCAAGAACTTCTCCATCATCATTTCGATTTTGCTATTCAAAATGATCACACTGTTGATTTATTGATGTATCAAATCGATGACGTTGTAACAATCTTTATTTGCGGCATATGCCATTTAAGCAAAATTTATTCTCTTGTATACCTTCTCCTACCTAGAATCCGAACTTGTGGCTAGTTGTTCCTTTACAACTCCAAACTTCTATTACATTACTAAGAATTAATTAGTAGAAAAACACTTATTTTGATCGACTGGATTTTCGTTCACTTTTCCCCTATATCGAAATAGTATATTACGTAACAAGTGCGAGAAGGTCAATTTCCGCACAAGTTGCCAAACGAGTGCGGAAACTTCTCGCACGTGTTGCGTATACTATTTTTTGCAACTGTGCGCGAAGTTGTAATTAAATGCACCACTGTCCGAGCAAGATCATCTTGAGAAAGAAGTTTTCAAGAAAAGACAAATTCAGAGGAATGACGTGACATCATATTTTGGAACTGTGCGTGAATGAAAATGCATTAGAGCGAGAAGTTACATTTACGCACACTTCATCAGTGCGTAAATGTAAAACTGTGCGAGAAGTCATTCACGCATTACTTCTCGCACTGTAAATAATGAAGAGAAGTCTCATTTTTTTACAACTTCGCGCACACAGTTGCAAAAAACGTATTTTGATACCCTGGCGGAAAGTTTTCTCGAATCTAAAATCACTATTTGAGTTTTTTTTGTCAATTTTCTACATTGGTGATGTTCCATATTGGTGACTTTTTGACGCTCTGTCAAGAGTGAAAAACTGACTGTTGCAGAGCTGATTTCCACGCCCAAAACTCCCACAGGAAAATCAAAAAATTATTAAATCACTCTTGGAGAATGGTGCTGACATGAGTACTGTTGATAAAAATGTCTAATACGTATGGCGAGATGTATGGTTAAGAGATACCATTTGCATGAGTATGATGCCTTTGAAATTTGGTTGTAACTTCCATGCAGTATGCCAAAAAATTTGGATCTGATGGATTTTACGTGAATGATGTAAACCAAAAATTTTCTTTCACTTTTGTATCGAAATGTACTATAAATATAAGATAAGATAAACAGATCACACCCAAAAAGAAGTTTTTCTTACCCTCACTCTAAAAACTTTCGCCTCTGAGAAATTTCAATGACATTCATTTCTGTATCCTGGATAACCTCATTTTCACGCAGCACACAGAATGAGGAATGTTTCATTCCAGCCACTATTCAAAAACTCATACCCGAAAGAGTTTTCTTACTAGTTGATGCATCAAACAAATACATAATAAGATGTGAGAAGAGCGAATCTCAAATATCTCAACAATTAAAAATCGCTAACAATATCAATAAGCAGTCAATATACAATTAATTCGATAAATCATCATATAAATAGCACTGAAAATCATTAATTGAAACAGTAGTGCAAATTAAATCAAGCGCTCATTCACATTACTTACAACTGCAACATAATCAATCTCATTCATCATCATGAATACTTATATTTATTCCACGCGCAATACTTACGCAATAACTGTACTAGGAAATGCATTTGTTATTACGAGATTACTATTCGATCATAATAGCAAAGAATTTTTCTCACTTCAGAATACTATTCGTCCGCTATTGTGGTATTTCAAGTAATCCATTAGGATATCTTGAGCATGATTAAGATTCATAGACCGTCTAAATGTAAACTGATCCTAATCATCAAGCGATATGATATTTCTATTCGAGTCGCTCATAAGGAAGCTGATGATGAAGAATCTGGATAATTCTAATGCATCCTCCATCTGCGGTCATACTGTGTACGACCCATGATCATCAATCTTCAACTTCTTCCTTCTATGTAAACTATTTTTGAGAACACGAGTAATAAAAATGTTTCCTTGAAGAAAATTAAGAAAAATTATGCAATCTATCACATTTTTACGTAGAAAAAGAAGGTCTAGTTGCTTTTCACAATTTTTTATCGTTTAAAAAAATTAATTTGGTTCGATGAAATACAGCCTAATGTCGTATGCTCAAAGAATTGCACGTATCTCAAGATTTCTTTGGTCCATGAGAAAACAAATGCATCAATGGGTAAAATCAGTCTTACTATACAAACATCACTGTTTTTTAGCTACAGAAAGTTGATGCAAAAACCATGGATTCTGACAATGGAAGGATGAATGTCGTATCAAAGCAAGGTTGCAGTGAACTGCAGGCGTTCGTATATTGCTATAAGTTTACAGGACATGCTTTTTTGTAGGGACTAGTGTGGATAAACTTCCCTGATCAAGCATAATAAATATTTTGTTAATGAACCCAAAACCTCGAAATTGGATGAAAAATTAGCCAAATGAATTCTAATTTGATGAATTTCTCTTCCATCAAATCAGTTACGCGACTTCTATTATTGAATTTCTATGAGCCTGAATTAAGAAATAATAGACTTTTTCTCTCGAATCATGGCTGATATTTCCATGAAAGCATTGAAATACATTTTGTAGATCACACGCATTAAAGTCACAGGTGACAAATCGCACGGTCATTGGCGGAACAAGTTTCATCGCACGGAAGCATTATGTGAAATGTGGTTCCTCAAGATCAAGGTCTGCTTACATTTGTGCCTTGTAATTGAGTCATATGTTGAGAATTTTCCAAAGTAAGTCCTTCAGTAATTGCATTGGTGAATTTTTTTCATCGTTCCTTTGCGAGATGATCTCAACTCATTGTTCAAGTTGAAATTCATCAGCACTGGACAACTAATCATGCAATCATGGATCAAATCCAAAATCCCTTTTTTAGGATGTTTATAATCGGAAGACCGATTGATCCATGCAACATATTTATTTTAGTGAGATGACATTAAAGCACTACTATTTTGTTGTATATCGTAGACCGGTGCATAGAAGTTCCGCATTCAACACTATTCATGAGTCATGCCATAGAGTCCACTGAACGGGAAAAAAAAAGATCACGCTTCAGAGATTGACAGTAATTAACAATTGTTGTTGCAGCCTTGAAAGTGCATCGCTCAGACGTGGAGAAAACCATTTCAGAATTTTAACGTTTGTGACTCGCGAGGCATTGATTTTATTTGGTTCCATCTTGTAATGCAATAATAAGAATTGATCGAGATTCACATACCAAGAGGATTCCCTGTACTTCAATTGGAATTCCATATTTCGTTCTGATGAGAAATTCTCAAAAAAATTTTATCGATCATCAACATTGAATAGATTTTTTCAAGACTAAAATTGGACCTATTTCGGAATAAATCTAGATTTCTTTCAGTTCACATCGAATGATGTAATTCTAATTAAATCGAAGTATCTTGACCATCCTGGACATCTTTCAGCTCACCGTTCACTAACATTTTTTTCAGAATCTTCTCGCCAAACGGGTCAGAAAGTTTGCCGAGGCACCCAAACGGAGAAAATATGTCATAACATGCTACCACCATCAAGCGATGCATGCAATCGCTGTATGGAATATTTTTGGAATATCAAAATCGAAAACTGCTATGAGACATCCAATAGAAGTCAGACTATACTTGTAGTAAAGATATGCAAGCAGTCAGCACGACTATATTTCACTTGAATATGTTCTAGATCAACGAGACGGAAGTTTTGTGTGTCCATTGTTTCACAAACAGGTTCAAGTAGTACGTAGTCTGGAGAAATATAAAATTTTGGACGAGTGTTTCACGAACAGAACAAGATTTCACTTCTCTGAAAGAAATTTCACTCCTTCAAGGTATGAAAGATGACATACTATTCGAAGAGATTAAAAACCAGTAACCAATTATGAAACATAAAAAAAATCCAGTTTATAGTTTAGAATATTGTTTGGTATATACTGACATTTTTCGAATCTCGCAGTTTGATAGATCATCATGAATTCGAATACTCAAATATTTGAAAGTGGAGCAATCCGTAATGGGATGAAATTGGTACTTCCTGTAGTACACAGAAAAGTCGGGAAATTCAAAAAATTTTATGATGATTTATATTAGGATCGTCATTCAAATACAACGTGAGTCTGCCAAAAAAATCTGAAAAATTTCAAATACTTCATATTGCTATGCCATAACTTTTTCGTCCTTCCAATCATCATCCTTTCGATATTTTCTATTTCAAAAGTGTCAAGTCAGAGATAAAATTTTCCCAAGCCCATAAATTTCACCAGTACCAATCGAAAATGCCAAATCTACACTAAAACCGCATCGATGTGTCTATCTAAACTTTACCATAAAATGTCTCTACCCCAACGGCTATTTCAATTTGCATTCGATCAAATCCATCTCATCCAGATAAGCAAAATACCTAGATCTTGTAAACCCATTTGTAACCCCATTGAAAAAAACACGTGATAATTCACTCTGTCGAGCACTCTGTACCTCAAATAAAGAATCATGTATGTACCCTACATCGTGAGACACAATCGCATGCTTACTCTTCAAAAAAGCTCTACTTACAAGAATCCCTTCTTGTACCAAAGATGAAATCTCAACTGATGCTGCGCGCTCCAAGAGCAAATCGACCGATCCTTTACTCTTCCGGGTACAAACAACACCAGAGTCATACATATACCGGTATATTGCACAATTCCACTCTCCACAGACTTACTTACTTACTTACTTACCGATCAGCTGATCACTTTTTGTATCCTTAATGAATCCTGAGAACACCTGATGACGGCCAAAGGTTAAGTATATAGTCAAGTTTTGTTTATTGGTTTTGTGGGGGGTCCACCACCACCACGACTAACGACTAACTAACCGTCCCCCGATTTGTCATGATCGATATCATATATAAGTATAGATCCTCAAATGACCTCGAGTTGATTGTGTATAAAGAAGCAGCCCGTTCCAAGTGTCTCCTATCTGTATTGTTCAGACTTGCATAGAGCAAACATCGTTTGCCAATACTTATAAATACTTATATTTGAATTGAGTGCACGCATCGAGTAATATAAGTGTTATATATACTACAACTGTGGAGAGTAAAAACCCCCTTCCTTTTCTACTTTACTGGAGGAGTTGAGAGTTTTGCTGGTGCATGCATAGTGTGTGGAGAGCTTTGAGAGGTATTACAACCAAGTCAGGATCACAACGCGCCGATTCAAAACAGTCGAGCGCCGAGAGCGGTTCGCGCACCGCGCCTTTGCAAATATATATACTTATATATATGTCTGTTTTTTTTTCTTTATATTTGTGTAGATACACCTGTGGTTACTACAGTTCGTGCACCCACGCTGAGTTAAATAGTTTTGTTGTTGAGGTTTTCTTTTTGAGGAAGAATCTGTGAGTGAATCACTTTGTGCAATTTGGAATTGATAAGGGTCCACAAAACACAAGCGGCAAAATGAGATTGGTGAGTACCTTTAAAACTTTGATTATTTGAATTTTTGAATTTTCGCGCCAGTTTGACTGAAAAGGCGCGCTTTGAGTTCCATTCAGTTGGGGACTCTCATTCGTTTGTCTCTCCAAATTTTGAGGGAAGGGGGTGGTTCTTCAGGTAATGAAACTCGCAAGATGGATAAAGTATATTCCCTCGAAATTTTTCCCCTTCAATGCCATTGAAGCTCCCCAAAAGAAGCCGGGTGAATTTTTTTTAAATTGCTCAGCGTGTGAGATTAGTGATGAATGAAAAAAGAAGGTATTGACCCGCTTGAATTGAAACAAATTTGCAAAATATTGAATTGGAACTAACTAATTCTTTCAAGACGCTGAGACTTAAAAAAAAAAAGCTCAGCCATATCAAAATGGAAAAAGGTCCCGAACACCTAATTCATACTAACGTTTGGTATAAACTGCTATGTAGAATCAACATGAGTCTGAGTGGACTCGAGAAATTTCAAGAGATTTTACAATGATACAAACCTTTAGCCAACATTACCGTGGACTCTTTTTTCACGTCAAATTTTTTCTTAGATTCTCAATATTGATACCAAAACGATGCTTATTTCCCATGTTATTCTCATTTAGTGGTGCTTCAATATCGTGTCGAGATCAGAGGGAATCTTCAATGTTGAGAAGAAACTCTTGAAATCAGACTACTCGAATAAAAATTTAACATTACAAGGTTGGGGGGTTTGTTGTGATTCAGTATGATTTTCAACTGACTCGGAGAATTCCTACTTACAGTATTTTCAGTTCGGATCAAAAATTTTCATAGTTTCCAAAATATAGCACTTTTGCGACCGCGAGGTCCCGTCCAGTGTAATAGCGAGGTAACTTCCAGCGGACTCAATTTATCTTCAACAAATGGATGGTGGCAAACAAAATTGAAATAAATTTATTTTGCTTTTTGAAAATTCGACATTTTTCCTCACGAGCACAGAAGTTTGTGAGTCGGCCCATCGCAAAAATTTTTTTACTGTGATGCAAGTTTCTCGAAAGATGATGTAAGTTGAATGATCAAACTAATTGATCATTGGAGTCACAAAGGTTGTAGCCACCCTTAATACAATCAAAACACCGTTAATACACAACAAACGATTTTGACGTTCATCATCATTCGTCATAATCATTGTCCATGTGAGTGCAAAGTGAATTTGTGTTTTTTTTTTATGCCATCGACAATCATAGTTTTAGTGAATATCGTGTTCTTAGTGCTCTTGATGCCAAGAATGTGAGATTCTTACGCATTATTGAGCAATTAGTTTTTCACTCTAGCCGTTAGACAAGGGTCGAAATATTCGATGTGAAGCGACGAGCTTTGAACCAGATAATGGGCGAAATGTATTTTGTATCATTTACTCCTACGCACTTGAGTATGCTCAAATGTTACACAAAATATAGATAATAGAATGAACTCTCAGTACGATTGGTTCTTCAAGAAGGCATGTAAGGTTTCGGATAACCATGGTTAACTTCCGCATACCCATGTAAAAATGGGAACCCTATGATCATATATGAACATGGGGTCCAAGGACCCTATGACCATATATTAACATCTATGAAACGATTTTCGAAATTTTTTAAAATCCGAAATAGTATTTTTCGATTCGAGGGAGGGAAGTTTGGTTTTGCTTTTCGAGTGATTGTTTTCGACCCGAGCCCTGGCGAGGGTCGAAAACTTAGCACGAGTAAAGCAAAAAAACTTCACGCCCGAGTATCGAAATACGTTTTTCGATAGACTGGGCGTAAAGTAAACGATAACTACCGTGCGTTAAGCAGTACTTTACGCACAGTCGATCGAAAAGTTGTTATGGTTGCATTTTCAGGGAATATTACATCAAAAAGTCACGATGCTGGTCTTGCATAACCGAGAAAATCTCCAAGATTTTATTAAGTTATTGAATCAAAGCGATCTGTAAGTGATATCATTCTCCTACTAGAAGAAAAATTTTAATTTCCAAGATTTAAAACGTTTGGCAAATTGGTGACCAATCTGCACAGTTTGTTATGTCTTGAGATCATCATTTTGAGAAATATTACATTTATGCAGGTTCGTCACCAATTTGCCAAATGTTTTTGATCTTGGAAATTAAAAATTTTTTTTTCTAGTAGGAGAATGATATCACTTACAGATCGTTTTAATTCAATCACCTAATGAACTCTTGGAGATTTTCTCGGTTATGCAAGATCAGCATCGTGACTTTTTGATGTAATATTCACTGAAAATGCAACCATTTCATAGATGTTCATATATGGTCATAGAGTCCTTGGACCCCCTGTTCATATATGATCATAGGGTTCCCATTTTTACATGGGTAGTTGAGTAAATAACTTAAAGAAGTTGTGCAAATTACATGAGCATTAACAAGTCTTCGCAGTGTTCATTCTAAATACTGTTTCAACACGCTCGTTATGGATAAAAAAAAAGAAGGAAATCCTGAAAGCCGCTTTATTCCTGGTAATTTTTTCCCATTTTTTCATCTGAATGGCATATTTTGATTGTAAAGTATATTTTTTTGACTGAAAAGACTGAGAAACAAATTCAACTGGATACCATTGAAAAGACAAAAGAGTTTGCACCTTGTGATGGTGAAAAAAAATTCGTCCAAATATTGAATCAACAACATTTACAGAGGTTGACATGAGTTTATAGACTTATTGTCAGTAACGAATGCCAATAGCTTTGCAGACCTGGTCAAAATGCATGTTGCGGGCTTGATTAGAAAAGTACATATTATTATCACCGTAAATTTTGCCAAGTAATCATCAAACCATATTAAAAAATTCTTACTAAAATGTCATATCACTTACAACTCCCACGTCCTTCTAATTTCCTACACCTAACCAACTTAATCTCCCATCCAAAATTCCAAATCAACAAGAATACCTGTACCTGTAGTAGCCTATGTAAATACGTGGGAAATTCAAAACATTGAAAATACTTCGTCTCCTGAATTGCACCTTCCGATCTCTACAATCATTCTATCATTATATGTACCCTAAAAGCTTCTAATTTGCATTTCAAGCATATCCTAAATCACACTCACAACAACCTCAACGTCATCACCACCAATTTGTATACGCGCAAAAATGTACACTCCACGCGTGATATAAGATAAGAACTCGCCAAGGATGAAAGCGTCCGCAAGGCTCTCTTTGAGCGATGCACTTGCACTAGTATTTTAGTATACACTTCTATGGGAGTCTAAAGTCTATAGTCGTATAGTCTAAAAGTCTATACTTTTGCGATGTGCACGTGTCGGGCGAAAGTGTGATAAAAGCACCAATATATATAGTTCGGCTACTGCTCCCGCGTATTAGATACCTCGGAAATGCATATAATGCATCCAACCTGGCATACTGTATATCGACTTTCACGCGCGATGCATGGCTTATTCCTTTACACTTTACCTAACTATATTATATAGATATATATACTATTTTATACTGATGCCTTCATAATTGGTTAGACGCAATTGGCTTTTTATTATGCTTGGGCTTTGTTACGGGACTTGCCGTACCATCAACCTTCTGAACGTATACATATATATAGATGAATGCTTACGCCAAAAGTGCGCGATTATGATGGTTTCACACCCGTATCATGCTTATCGGTATATAGACAATTACGGAAGCGACCCGGTAAAAATGCGTTCGATTTCAAAACCGCAATTGTGAACGCGAGATATTGTGATTACTCATTACTATTAGTCGGTGGCTAAAGGCAATTTTAAAAAATTACAAATTTGGATTCAAATTTCAATATATTTTTTCAACAAACCATGATAAGTGGATATGGAAATCTTGAGAAATCGGTAATTTAGAAGAAAAATTCAAAGTTCCTGTTTATTTGAAAGAGTCAAATCAAATTGGCGTAATATTTGAATTCGAACTTTAGTCAGAAGTTTTCTGGAAAGAAAACTTGAAATTCTCAATAAACCATGTTAGTCAGATTTAACATTCATCGGAGCATCAGTTATCTCGAAAATCAGGACCTTGGCTCATTTAAAAGATTCCAATTCGATTGACTCGAAATTCAAATTTGAATTGTTCACAAATTTTCAAAAGCTCTTAAATCTCAACCAAAATCTTACAGTCTCGAATGAAGAAACTTTGGGAATAGTCATCTTTTAGTGCCAAAAGATGGAAGCCAAAATTACAGACCCTAACGCTCAAGTGTTCAAGAGCTGCAGCCACAAACATTAGCATTGTCCATATAGGCCCATGTTAAAAATCATACATATAGGTATACCTGCAATGCTAATGTCCCTGGCTGAGGCTCGGGAACGCTTGAGCGTTAGGGTCTATAATTTTGGTTTTCATCTTTGGGCACTAAAAGAAGACTATCACCAAAGTTTCAGCCAAATCCGTGATCCGGATGCGATAACCTCTCCTGGTAAGACTAAAATTTCAATCTGCAGAACTCACTTTTGATAGTACTGCATAGATTAAATTCGATCGTCTGAATCAATGCTTTCAAGCAGAATAACTCATTCAAAACGAGATTATAATCATTGTAACATCAAATTACCAGTTGAGCAACAGGTGCGAAATGTACAAGTAATCGGATTCGCAAATTTCACGCAGAACCATGCGTATATACGAATTATAACGCAAGAATAGCAAACGACGACGGTGAATACTTAATTGCGTCAGCCGGGGCGTAGACATACAGATCCGCATGACTCGCACTTTTCAATTCACTTTCTCACCATCATTTTTCCCCTTGGCGAGACACACACACACACTCACACACACAAACACATATGTATAACATCTTTCCCCGCAATATGTAGCCTCGCAGTCCTTTCAAGATAACAAATCGCGTTTCCGCCCAAGTACATACCTATCGTATACCTTCCCACAATACTATAACCTACATAACCTCAAACTCATACAAAATTTGTCGATCACTTCTTTCGCCAGTTTTCGAGCCCTTGCATTTTTAGCATACTCCTAGTCATTGTGTCTTAAAAAAAAAGCAATCTTCGCATACTTATGACGAAAGTAATCGGACATAAGTATACATATGACTATATAAATGCATCAGAACTGGCGATTGATAATCTAGCTCTCATTATTTATCGTTGATGTCATGCGGTACATTATACATTGTGCAGTAAGGTTAGAGAGGGCAGAAAATTATGCATCCATGGTTTAATGAAGCCTTCAATCAGTAAACGTGGCCGTTAGACACTTGCAATATCTCGCAATCGATCGTTCAGAGGGTGCATATCTCACTACTTTACACATTCATATCATAATACCTATCTATTCATTTATTATACATATAGATATAAATATTGGAGTAATAGCTTATCAGATATGTACGGGTGGGCGTTATACTTTAGCTGGACAATGGTATAATCGTAAATCGCAAGTAGCTCGAATCGAAATCGTAAATCGACTAGCTCCTAAAAATTGCATTGATTCGATACCAATATGGTGACTTACAAAAAGCTATTAAATTTGTTGTGCGTAAGTTATGTGTATGTCACCTATGGCTAATAGGAAACTCATGCAATACATCTTTGAAACACTTTGTCGCAAGCTCGCTTCCATAGCCTATAAAGTATAAGTCAAAGCTATAATACCGACTGGAATGCCGCTATCTGGATCAAAGTGAGGTTAGGTCTCTCTCTTGCAATGACAGCTATAATAAGAATCATGTGCATTTTTACCAACGCTTCGAAGCTATTTGCCAGGCACTAAGTACTTCATACAAACTATAAAGGATTCATATATTCATCTGTTTGTTCAGTGTCTCTGAGTATGTATAGGTTATGTTACATTTACAAAGTGAGCGAAATCGTGGAGCGCCAATGAAATTATACGCCCAGAAACAATCAAATGAATCAGAGCGTATTTAACAGCCATAGTCATGCGATATGTAATACCATATGATACCTAACGATATTTAATTGTATATAAGGTGTTAGTATCTTATGGAAGGCATTGTAAGGAAGCTCGGATTGCTTATTGACTCCGACTGTTTCAAATACATTTGCACATAAATAACGATGCATGGCTATGCCAACCAATAATTTCCTTCCAAAGCTTAGTCAGACAAGAGTATATAATTCTATATTGAGTAAGAGATTGAAAAGTTCACACGAAAAGTGCAAGGTGTATCGCTTTGTCGATCGGTACATACGTATATCGCGATTGCCAGATTTGAAATAGCGGAATCGGAAATCGTGAGCTGTCCAAGGCTTTCCTATACGATACATCCGTAGCCAGTGGCCACGTGCTCATAATACACTCATACTTTGATAGTTTGATTCTATCTATCGATTCTGTAGCTTTTTGAGGTTAGGCTCTTTGAGAGATCAGACAGTCATATTATCTTTTTCACTTCTTCCTGTTTCAATATAGTATGAGAGAACTCAAGGTTTAAATATTTCGGGCGATTTTTGCAATACAGGAAATCTTGTTATTTTCATAGTATACCTGAATGTGTATCATGATTCTTGGAGTTTTGTACACGTTAAAAGAATGGATGCGATGATAGCAGAAAGCTTTCTCCTTTTGGTGTTGAGAGGTTGCGTTTAGCTTCACTTGGTCTGATTGTAATTGTCACTGATTGGTGCTCATTGTCGATTTCTTTGTTCTGTGGTGGTTTTGATGGTTTCAGTACTCTAATTCGGTGATGGTAGAGTGAATTTTTATGTCTTCTCAGCTTGAATTATGGATAATTTTTGATCCTGAATGATCTATTTGTTGAGAGTATAAGCTATGAGACTCTCTGAGGTTTGTTGGTGGTCGTGTTTAATCTATGGGTTCTCAAAGAGTCACCTGAAACTGATTATGTTATCCAAAGGTACTACCTTAAGATGGTTTTGGATTTAGCATATTTCCAAGTGATGAGAAAGTTTAAAAGCACTTTCGTGAGCACCAGTGAAAATATCGTGCTTGATTGGTCGGCTCAACATAAGGCTTATCCATAAATCTTAGAGAAGACTTCCGTCAAGCTTAGATAGAGCGTATGGATTAGAAGAATATGATAACATAATTAGCTTTTAGTTTGACAAAGCTTAGGAGGGAAAATTTTTCACGCATTCCAGTGTTGCAGCATGGAGCTTGGTAATGCAAAGGCTTTATGAATATTGGTGAAATCGCATACGATATTTTCCAATACTTGGAGACAAAAAACTTGATGGAATAATGCATTTGTCTGGAGATCTGTGGTTTGGTTATGAATACTTCGTGTACTTGCAGCATGTAATTTGCCAATGCATATTAAAAATTGGATGAATATATAGTATTTTTGGAAAACGGGAAGCAAATATTTCTAAAAATAAATTACAACACCAATAACTTTAAATTTTGCAAGTTCGCAAGTCGGAGACTGAATCTCTTGTTGAATGACTTTCGAGTTTCGAGTGACTGCATTCTCCAGCGCTTATAAATTTTTACGATATTACTATCACAGTAAGGACTCAAGAAGTTTTGTAGTTCTACTAATTTGATTTGGTCCGATATCAAATAGGACAGCATAATTGAGAAATAATTGAGATAGGATGGAATAGATAAGTTTCATTTCGAAAGGTTATTTATCTGTATCACACCCCAAAATCATTACAAAATGATAAACTAATCAAGCGAGCTCTTGAGCAATTTTATTATTCGAGAATAAATTTTCTATGATTATCAAGAACTGTGATCAATCACGATTGCCACCGTATTAGATGTCTCTTGTAACTCGTTCGGTGAATGCTTAATTCCTTTTTTTCTAAAATCTCAACGGATTTTGGTAATTATAGCTTGAACGCTGTTGAAAATATTGTCTCTACCTGTGTTTCCGCATCATGTCAAGATTTTTCCGAATCTTACTCGTGATACTGAAAACTATACGATCGGACGAGTTTGGAAATTCCAAAATTTATGAACAGTGCAATGGATGGAATTTTGATAAGCACCGTTTTGGCAAGATTTCCCCACCACTACTTCAAGAAGATTTTCTATTAGTCTATCCTAAAAATTCCGCCCTTAAATGCAATTTGAGACCCGATTTTCTATCTCTGGGTAATGTATTACCCTCTAAAATGACACATTTACCGAATCCCTGCAGAAGTATTGCATAAAATTTTCAATCTACTCGGGTAACATTACCAGCCGATGAAAAGAACCCTACAGAATGGATTTGGAAATGGAAACAGTGCATGATATGAGGGTTAGTGATCAAATAAATTCATTGGCTCACTGTCTTCAAGTTTATTTCGAGATTAATTTGCCCTGTACGGCAGATTTTTTTTAATGCATTGTAGCATAAGAATCGCTTGGTCATAGATGGATCATTTGAATTTGGAATAGCCTAAAGTATTTTGGCTGTAAATATTTTAAAAAATGAGACCTAAACGGAGTAGAACCAATTACGAGTTGATAATTCCGGTATAATCAGATAATTAGCTTGTTTAAAAAATGCCAATTTCAGAATAAGAATTTAATTAAACTGAACAACCTATGTCGCATGGATGTCATAGTGTTATTACTTATCAAGGCATCGCACAAAGTAAGACATCTATCAATGATGA
The DNA here is from genome assembly GCA_029851415.1 of Eretmocerus hayati. Classification (NCBI taxonomy): domain Eukaryota; kingdom Metazoa; phylum Arthropoda; class Insecta; order Hymenoptera; family Aphelinidae; genus Eretmocerus; species Eretmocerus hayati. The sequence continues at coordinate 23,111,966 of CM056741.1, forward strand.
GTTCAAACATCAGTTATACAAAAATGAAAATGTTCTTTTAAAATCATGGAAAATTTTATCTGATACAGTTCAATTGACGCCTCGATTCACCTAACCAGACTAGAACATCTTACTCCCGCTATATAGACACAACATAACCAGTCTCTCAAGATTTTACTCAAAGCGACTCACCGCTAGCGGGCAAGATTTATACTTGCCCGACTCGGCAAACGTCCTTGCCCTCGGCGATCAACGTCTGGCGATCTCAAACATGTACACATATATGTAGTCTGACCCGCAGCTTCCGACTCGTTAACACTGATCATATACTTGCATCGTGCCATTGAACTTCCGCGTTCAATAATCTTTACCTACATATGTATTACTTTTATTTCATATCTTCATATATTTCTTTCATATTTTATAATCCAAATTCCTGATGCACTCTAATAAAAAAACAAAATTTTTCCAATTAGTAAAAACTCAATCAAGTGCTTCACACATACATGTACATGCGTAAATAACAACCTAATCCACAAGAAAATCAATGCAAATCCAATTCTTACGCTTGCTCGGCGTTTCTCGCATACTTTATTTATCGTAGCATGTAATACTTGAGATTCTTTGTAGGTAAAAAAAGTGTCGGTAACGACTTTCATATGTTGACGTTTAACAAACAAGTTTACCACTCTTGTTGTCTTGACTTCTATATTATAACCAACTGTACTCGAGAAAACAAATTATCTTTCTTCATTCACAACTTATTATCGCTTAAATTGTATATCGCCTTATTGCGCATGCGCGTCATAATGAAAAAGTTATCATAACCTATCATACTTATCCACCTTGCAACATGTCACATATTCTAACCAAATCTTGCACCACCCACACGATAACATTTTTAAATATAATATTCTAATTCTTAGAATGCCCAATTATAAATATTAACCTAATAATTTATCGCTCCTAAATCATCTTTGCAATGCAATTATTATTACTGGAATATACATATACTAAACCGTGACATGGCATATACAGTTTGGAATTCACCGCTGCAATACCGATATGCCGAATACTCAATCTATCGCTACGACATCGGTAAAATCGTATGCAAAAAAAAAATAATTTACAAACTAACGAACGATCGAGTTGTGCGTTATAGCCATGGGGCCTTGTTTGGTTTATATGTATACTATGTATGTACAGTAGTATGGACACCTCGAATAATAGGACAATAAAGCCTTTCTTGCGAAAGACACTGGATACACATACATACACTTATAGCGTGTGGATATATAGACCTTTATCATTTGATAATTTTTCGCTCAGGACACATTTTCGCAAGGTGTATAATACACTTTGCGGACGTACATTTTTATAAGATACACACTATATACGTGATTCATAAATTACTCTCTAACGGATATATCGCGCGTGTTTGCCATATTACGAAAATAAGTAACTACACGTGTATATGCTCTCCAAAGTCTGCAACAATATTGCATACGAAGTGTCGTTATAGTCATACATTTATAGGTTAGGTCAAACCATGATAAAAAAAATAGTCGCAACCGTTAGAATCGATTCCATTGAACAGTCTCGATATATATCGATAGCATGTTTGGCTATCGACCATAATAGATTTCGTTCGATTTTTTTAACCGCCCAGATGATCTGTCTCTTGTATATGCACTATCGGTGTATATCCTAACCTATATAATACACCTTCTATGGAAAATCCCACCGTATCAATTCATAATCAGTCTTGACAATAAGCACGATATCGCACTTGGGGTATATGTGAAAATAACACGCGTACATACATTGGAATTCGACCTATAAGATTGTTTGGAGTAACGATTGCATAAAGGAGTTCTGCACAAATTTTTTTCGCGCGTACGCAGATTGTCTTAAGTAGATAATTCCCGGCTCAAGTCAGACTCTCTTTTTGTACATTATTATATACTACGAGGCTATAGCTAAATCGATATAATTTCCTATCCTCATTTTCCAATATATATGAAATGTTTTCTGCGTACTGTGTATCCAATATGTTTGTAAGAGGTTATGTTATTAGACGGATTAATTGGTGTGGATAATTTCATAGTTGGGTGCAAATATATATATATATCAAACTTGTTGATGAATCTGTGAGAATTAGAGTTATACAACTATGGATCTTTCTCCATATAAAATATACACATTCTAACAGTTTAAACACATACAAACACACAAATATCACATTGATAAATACGGAGTATGAGAGCATAGCCATGAGTGTTGGACAACGAAAGAGTTACTCCATACTTACGCATTCCCATAGACTATACTGTATGTGTATAATACCGCGATTACCGATCGCTTGGTATTCAGATCACTTTCAGTAGGCCAAGGCTAGCCGAGGTCCTTACTATAAAATACCACCTCCAACATGAAAAGCAAATCAATGGAGATTGGTAAATTTTTCTTCTCGCTAATATGGTGTAAAATTGAAAACAGGTGCTATTTTAATGGAATTAAACAAGCCGATCATCTTGACGCCTAATTAAGAAACTTGGGAATTATAAATCCGTACTATTGAAATGGTAACTGATGTTGGAGGTGGTATAGTGCAATATTATAGATAGATGTATTTGTATGTGAGTAGAGCAGCATCCGCGAATAAACATGAGAGCGTGGTCGTGATTGGCGGCTACCTATACTGTATCATATATATAGTTGAGACGAAGAGAGCGTAAATCAGGACCCGTTCTAAAGCCACAGCTATGCGCATATTATGAACATGCAGTATGGTAACAAGGCGTTAATGGCATTTTGCCACCGCACTGTTCATATAGCTTCGCTGTCACCTAACCTCTCACTCATTCTTTTTTGTACTTTCACTCGATTTTTTCTTTGCATGCACTGTACAGGTATTATACTCATCCATCAGATATTTGAATGTATTCCCTTGTCTTGTCATTTTTTTCCATACTTGAGTGTAACTCATGGGAATGGCCATAGTTTTTTCCGCCGTTCCAATCGCTTTTTCGTGGGAGGAGAGTGTTCATCATTGGGATCAGCTGGAAGTTTGCGGTAATAGCACTCATTTCTGCAACAAAAGATAGTATCTGTATAGATTCTAAAACTCAACGGTCTAGAAGCAACAACCACAAATATTGGGATTTCTCATAAATAATCTTGTATCAGACAATAATAGTACATTATATGTGAAGTGAAAATAAGTTTATTCAATGATGAAGGTTAGAATAGTCTGACTAGCTTGGACACTCTGATCTGGTCTGACCAAACGAGCGTTGAGACAGGTTTGATCCGAAAGGTTATAGCGCCTGGACCGCCGCAATGTTCGAAAGAATTTGATCAGTCTGATTTTTGAAATTCAAGAACGAACCTCACGGACATTTTTATCAATAAAAATCATCCTTGAGCAGGTAGAAAGGGACGGAATTGATCTGATCTTGTTTGATTAACTGCAATCGAAAGCTTGTTCGATCAGACTAGATCAAGATGGTCTGATTAACTGAGACTGGTCAGATCTCTATAACCTAATAAACCTAATTCTCAAGTTGTTGTTTGTTGCTTTAGAGAGCGCCCTTTAATCTTAAGATCTTTAAATAATTTTGGATATCATCTATTCTGATGGTCAGAAGTAGACTATTTTCAAAAATTCAAGCACTCCATGGTCCGAATGTGAAACACTGCTCTAATCATTGATGGTTAAACTCAAATGTACTGATGGTATGAAGGTTTATGCACGCATGTTGAGATGCATGTGATGGTCGAGGTGATGGTGTTGCCCATGCCAAATTTTTCCAGTGTATTCTACGCAGTTGCGAAAAATGAAAGCTCCTAATAATATGTATGGTATATTAGACATTTTGCTATGTGGCATGGTGCATATTGTAGTGCAGCTCAAGTCGAGCGCGTTCGTGTGAATAATCGCGCGCTTTTCGTTCTTTACTGTAACTTATTATAGAGGTTAGGTGCATGCATGGCTCGACGGGTGGTTCTCTCCTGACAAAACTGCGTACATGCGATTCATCGCTCCGGGGAGTATGTACATATTTCGTTCGATTTCACAGGTGTTACCTAATTTGCGTTATGGAAATCGGGTATCGAAGAGCTAGAATTTTATTGAATGGTGTAGGAACTGCCAAAGCGATACTTGTTTACATCATTTTGTTTAACGCATGTTGGTGACTATAGTCAAAGTGGAACATAAGGAAGGTAATACTAGACTGTGAACCGTAGATTTTCTGATCTGAAAAATCCATTTGGATGACCACAAAAATTTTCATAGGACTCCCTGATCAGTATGGTCGCAGAATTTCATTAGAAGCATTTTTCTAATTTGTCTGATTTGTTTCAAAAAATTGTCTGAGGCAGCTCATGCGAATCCAGCCATAGAACTTAACAGTCAGATGAGATCTGGTGTGATTAGCCATATGTTTTCCCATTTTTCCCCTAGACCATCACACGAGCATACCTCCTGACTAATAGCTATAAAAAACAATTCACAAAATCCAGAATTATACATTTGTGCCATTGCGAGGTTATACGGTGATCATCAGTTTTATGCCAGATTCCAAATATGCACAGGTAAATTCACCATTGCCAAAATTTCAGTTCACTATACCAGAAAAATGTCCAATTCAACTGGAATTTAATACTGTCACTTAACCGAGTGGAGCAGAAACATTTGACCATAAAACAATAATCCCTCGGAATGCAGTAAAAATTTTCCAATTGACTGATGCCATAAGATTGAGATATTTGCAATCGGTTGATCACACATGTCAACTATATCATATTCAGTAAGATACACTTGAGATCTCAATCATCAAAATGACATGCGATCTCATCACCTAGAGCGCCATGTTGTGATCGAACACGTTACAACCTGAGCAGACGACGACAGGTGCATAACCTATAATACTCTGTCGATACGCGTCGATCAATGAATAAATAATCAATCCTTGTCAAAAGCTTCTCGATTGCACACCTTACAAGCATATAATACAACACAATCAACGAGTACATCCACATTACACACGATTGCCAACCCACGCATTCATCTGAACACAAATCGCGTAGGCACTTACCAATTGCATTGTTTGACTCCAGGCTCTGCGTCTCGATCATCATCTTATGAACCTCGTTAGCTATCGTCTCTTATAATGTAGAAATTGATACTCATTCACGTTTTATACGCAAATTACATCAATCATCATTTCACACTTTTCTTCTTGTAATATCCATCGCTGTAATAAGTATCATTGAACAGAAGCATCCATAACCTCAAAAGTGGGTGAAACAATTGAAAGATGAAAAATTAAATTCTCTCACTGTTGAAAAAACTATCGGACGTCATAAAGGTCATATACAGATATCTCTTCAAAAAAATGATTGAAAAACTTCGCAAGGTTATTAATGATCTTGATCTGAATACCTGCCAAGCAGAGACACACACTTTCATCAACCCATTATCTCTCTCACCTTATTATTATTTTTTTTTTTTTTCATCTCACTCTATTATCCTATACAAGGTTTACACTAGTCAAATGAGATATGCATGATTGTGTTTGCGATTGGCTTGACTGCAATTTACGCGATCGCATTCTTTGTGCGCAATGATTTCTTTGTATAACGAACTCTGCGAATGCGTATATAGTCACGCTTTGGCGAATCTTATATATACTTACAAGCTTTACTTGGAGAAAATGAGAATCGATCTTGATGATGATGATGATGATGATCAAGTTGCAGCTGTTTTGATGAGATATATTGAAGCTGGTTAACTTTGATATACCAAAGTATACATATATTGATGCTGGTATAAACTTGGTTATAATGAATCAAAAGAGAGTCCAATGATCTTCTAAAGCCTTTTTGAGATTTCTGTCTCGTTATAATGTACTGAAACACATCAGTTTGAGATTCGTTTGTGTGCATCTTAATATATGCCATTGAACTGGTGATGTATCTTTTTACTTGAGATATATATTCATTAAATGAATCTAGTCTTTTTGCATTGAAAATTAATAATGAGGTGCGCAGGTATACGAGAGACATAGTTGATCTCGAAATGAATATTTGAATGAAACGAATAACGGTGAAAGTATAGAAAATGAGAGCAAGAATATGAGGCATAAAATTCCTGAATTACGAGCAAAATTTTATGCATCCTTATGAATGCTGTATGTGTCTGTGTGTGTCTGTGTGATTGAAGGTACGCAACTGTCTTAATTAGGTAAGCCACGTTATATTATTATGTATCTCGTATGTCAGTTTCATTAGTTTGGTGACATGTTTTGCCACGAAATACTTTATGTGATTGGTCGATGATTTCAGGGGTTGGGTGCAATTATAGACATCGTCAAAGATTTCTCTTTTATTTTATTATTATCTTGCATGGTAAGGATCAATTATTATTGAAAGTGTGAAAATGTCTACTTTCCAGGTGTCAATTTAGATATTCTAAATAACAAGTTTTGTACGTCAAGTGTCACGAGACGGAATGTAATTCATAACATTTGAAATTTTGAAATTTAACAAATTACTCAATTTTGACGAGGAAAATGCGATGATCGAGAAATTATTGAAAAACGAATTTTGGTATGAATTTGAGATATATTGATAGAAAATATTTTTATAAATCTAGTCTTATTTTGATATTAATCTACAGTAGCAAGTGGCATTGCTATACATAATCATGATCAATTGCTGAAATAATGAAATCAGATGCAGTTATCAGACTCTTTCATTCATCGACACTTGCTTGATTTGTAGGTGGTAAAAGTAGATATAGGCTGGTGTTACGAGAATATCCGGATACAAACCTGAAAATCAAGCGTGATATCCAATTTTTTTTCTTCATGTAACAGCTCGTAATCCGCTAATTAATGTTCGAATGCGCAACGTGAATTGGAATCGATTGAAATTGGAACATCTTTTGAAGTGCAATACGAAGAATCATAATCAACTTCCGGTTACTGTTTTCATTCTATAAAGTATATTTACGGCATTCATATAAAATTTCGAATTTTTCATGATATTTAAAATTATCTCATTTTGGTCGTCACGTGTCTCACAACGGAAACGTCTTTTTTTTAGAAAAGATAGTGAAATAAAGCCGTGGCCGTTAATGAACGAATCGAACTTATATCGAGCAATAAAAATGTAACAACTCCGCATAGAAAACCCTGAGTTCCAAGATTTTATTTTAATATTTCATTACAATTCGAACAATTGCTTTTGAAGAAATCGAATCGGGATGACTCGGTATATTTCCAGAAACGAGTTCAGGAATAACGATCCAAGAAAATCTTGGAAAAATCATCAACGAATCTTTTTTGTTGACAGAAAATCGTGTTTCAAGCAGTCATAACGTATTTACTATTTGACGAGGTCACAATCGGCTCGTGTCAAGAGTGTCCGTGCAGGACACGATGCCGATGGCCGTCAAGAGGATGTGGATGGTGGTGGGTGAGGTGCACAGAAATGACACAATCGGATACACTAAGTGACGTAGTGCCGACGCGCACATGCACACACACACACACAGTCAATTGTTCACAACACGATTGTTTGAGTCTGATTTGAGTAACGCGGCGCGATCCCGAACAGGACACCCGCGGTGGCGTGACACGAAGCGGCAAGGAAGCCGGTTCGGAAGCGTTGAGGTCCGAGGCAACGAGGTGCCTGGAGACGAGCGACGTGGAGGTTGCGTCGGCGCGATTCGCCGTGAACGGACTGATTCTACTTGAAGGTTTGCGCGGACTTATATAGCCAAGCGTCGAAACGGTGATTCTCCCGTTTCTCCGTAGTTTTGAGGAATGGCCGTTTCTCCGTTCCTACACGAAATGATTCCGGTAGAACGGCCGTTTTACCGGTTCTACATGATCAACATCTGCGTAGAAACGGCGTTTCTTCCGAGTCTACTATTGTGCTCCTAAATTTATGACAGAAAGAAAAGGCATTTTCGACGTTTCTACTATTGTCGTTGGAATTTACGATTTGAGAAAAGGCGGATTCGGCGTTTCTACTTTTGTGTGTTCCAATTCACAATTGAGAAAAGGTAAAACCGGTGAGTCTACAAGTAGAGTCGGCGGTTTCGCCGTTTTACATTTCTGTCGAGTTTTGGGAAAATGGATACGAACTTGAATTAAGAATAAGTGTGCGGATAGCGCGCACGTCAAAGCGCCCGGAAGTTCGATGACATTTTCACGATATCTCACTCATACCGCATCGGCAACACGTCACGTTTATTACTCTAATGATTACATGACATATAAAAATGGTGGCCAACCAATCAAAATAACAGAATCATGATCTAATGAAGGAATTGAGTATTCGATGATATACACTGAGGAAAATACGTAAAACTAACACTATCGATGACATACACTGAGAAACATACGTAAAACTAACACTATCGATGCATCGTAATATTCTTGCAATCCTTGATGTCTTCGGCTCACTGGCCGGCTTCAGTCGTTCTTGCGTTCTCGAAGATTGTACCTTGTCGTGCGAGGAGGATAAGCGAGCTTCCGCTCGACAGCTGCTCGGGTGGCCTCTAGCAAAGTGGGGCGGCCTCGTCGTCGTTTCCATGACGGACGGTCGTTGGCGGATCCAAAAGGATCCGGCGTGGTCGGGAATCCACCTGCGACCAATTGCGAGTGGACCACTTGAGGGTCTGCTCCTGAGGTAGCGCTAGCGCATGCGGACAGTGTCGGGTGCTGTCGCGCTGAGCGATTCGATGACTCCGAGGTCACTTCAGGAGGAGTGATCACGGGCGATGCGCCTGAGGGCAGCACTGGCTGCCACGCTGGCGGTGCGGGGCGATGTAGCGTTGGCCGAGGAGAAGTGCAGGCGTCCCTGACTTCGTCCCCCGATGCAACAGGTCTCGAGTGCGCTTTCTTGACCTGCGACACGTGGAGTTTGATTGGAGCGCTGTCCGGTCGAGCAACCGTCAACACTTGAGGCGAATGAAGGCATATAACTTGATACGGGCCCTCCCATTTCGGGGCAAGGCTGGCGTTGAAATCGTCTGCCGCTTTGGACATATGATGAGATTGAACGTACACCCAATCACCTGCCGTGAAGGGCTTGTTCGGTGGATGCGTTGGTACGTCACCAGTGCGGGCCTGTTGATTCCGCCTGGCTCCGTCGTACCTCTCCTCTGTTTCGAGGTTTGCGGTCGGATTCGGCTCTCCTGGACGGGCGAGGTTCCGACCGAGCAGCAGCTCTGCTGGGCTGTATCCGGTTGACGTGTTCTGGCGGCGGCGCAAGTTGAAAAGGATGCTGGATAGGTGCAAATCCCAATCCCGGTGGTGGCGTTCTTCACGCAGTCTCAGCCGCAGACCTTTTTTGATGTCCTGGTTCCTCCTCTCAGTAGGGTTTGCTCTCGGCATGTAGGCTGGCGTGGTCCATTGTTCCGCTTGCCAACGAGAACAGTAACGATGCCACGCGACGCTCTTGAATTGGGGAGCATTGTCCGCCAGTACCGCAGCAGGGTACCCCCAGCGGTGGAATATTTCCGACTCCAAAATTCGGGCAATCGCCCCGGTCGTGGCGGTCGCTATGGGGAATGCCTCCGCCCATCTGGAGAACAAATCGGTGACAACCAGGATATACCTTTTCCCTCGTGGTGAGCGTGGATAAGGTCCCATCAGGTCCAGTGCGACGTGTTCCCACGGTCTTCGTGGTTGGCGGGCGGTTAGCGTTCCGTGAGTCGTTGGTCGTGACGCCTTCGTTTCGTTGCATGCCTGGCAGTTTCGGACATATTGCCGAACGTCATTTCTCAATCCGGGCCAATAGTAATTGGCGCGTATGGCGCGGAGAGTCTCGGCGGCTCCCGGATGACCGGCATGGTCGTGATCATGGTGATAGTACATTACCTAGTGTCGCATGTTTTCTGGAACATAAATTCGTGGATGATCTATGTCTCGAATGTACATGAGATACCCCGATTGTCGCGTCCACTCCGGCCCCTGAGGCAAGCTGGCGGCGTCGTCTTGGGCTTGAGCGATCCGCTCTCCCAACTCTGGAGTATCCACGTGGGCGATGAGGATCTCGTCGTCCCGGTTCATCGAGCAAGGTGGCGACAGGGCATCGTAGTCCTCGTCGTGCTCCGTGAACTTCTCATTCCCCGGGAAGCGTGAGAGTGCGTCAGGCAGGTCATTCAGCTTCCCCGGGACGTGCTCGATGTCGAACGAGAATCGGGACAGGAACATGGCCCAGCGGGTCAGTTTTCCGCGTTCGTCTTGGACTCGGTCCAGCCAAGTCAACGCCTTGTTGTCAGTCCTGAGTGTGAAGCATGCGTCCTCGAGCAGGTGCTTGTATTTCCGGAGAGCCCACACTACCGCTAAGCATTCCTTCTCGTTCGAGTGGTACGCCTTCTCCGCGGGGGTGAATTTGGCCGAAGCATATGAGATCACCTGTCTTTCGCCGTCTGGACCCGCGTGGTACAGCACTGCGCCCATACCGGAGTCGCAGGCGTCAGTCTGCAGGTAGAGGTGCTCACCCGTCCTAGGTCGGTGGAGTATCAGCGGCCGCCGGAACTCTTGTTTCAGGCGATCCATGGATTCTTGTGCCTCCTTGGTCCATTTCCAACCCTTCCCTTGTTTGAGAAGGTCGGTCATGGGTAGAGCAATTGCCGCGTAGTTTGGCACGTACTCGCGTAACCAACCGCAGATGCCCAGGAACTTCTGGAGTTCCTTTTTGTTCTTCGGTGGTGTTGCTGCTTGCACAGCTTGGACGTGCTCCTGTTTGGCGACGTTGTGGTCCGCCGTGATGACGTGACCCAGGTACTCCAGCTCGAGCATGCCAAACTTGCATTTGGGCAAGCCGCAGGCTAGACCGTACAACGACAATCGTTCCAGGACGAGGGCTAGGTGTACCAAATGTTCTTCCCACGAATTTGAGAATACAATTATATCGTCCTGGAAGTTCAAACAACATACCCCTACGAGTCCGAGAAGTACCTCCTTCCCAATCAGTTGATTGCAGGTGCGGCCTGAGTTCTTCAGTCCGAAAGCTGCCACTTGGAATACGTATTGACCGCCATCCGGAGTACAGAAGGCCGTGTACTTCTTCGAGGATTCCGTAAGAGGAATCTGCCAGTAGCATTTGCGCAAGTCAATCGTAGAATAGATCTTGGCTCCTCCGATTTCCTTCAGGACTTCGTGAATAACCGGGTTAGGCTGGGCAGCATCTTCGGTGATGTCATTGATTCGCCTGAAGTCCACGCAGAATCGGTCGGATCCATCATGCTTCTTTACCAACACGATCGGCGAACTGTATGGGGAAGAGGCTGCTTCGATGACTCCATCGGCCAGCATGTCCTTGACGTGTTGACTGATGGCGCGTTTCTTCTCCGCCGAGTACCTGTATTGAGGCACCTTGAACGGTTTGTGTGGCTTAGCTTGGATGTGGTGCTTCATGAACGGTGTCCGGGGCAATGGTCCGCTGTCGTCAAAGATGAGCGCATTGTGCATGATTGTGGCTCGGAGTCGAGTCTCGTATTCCGCTGGAAAACCATGGTGCACGTTCTCCCAAATCCTCTGCTGGAGCTGGGCCGTTGGCTCTGGTCGGGTACGGCCCAGGAATATCCGTTGGCGCTTTTTCGTCCCGACGTAGAGACAATCCAGAGCGTGATCGTGCACGGCGTTGACCTCCTTGAGCCATCGACGGCCGAGAATCGCCTGGGCCCGTAATTGCTCCGCAACCAGAAACGTGGTCCGTGACGTGTCGTCTTTCACGGTGACGTCGAGTTCGCATGTCCCGGTGACCCTCATTTCGGCTCCGGCCTTCGCAAGTTTCGCGTTGCATACCTTGCTGTGGATGTGTGTGGATTCCGGGATCAGCGCCGGGACGATGAAGTTGTCCGAAGCCGCTGAGTCTACCAAGGCGTGCACTTGCTTACCTCCGATAGTGACCTGAAGCGTGTTCACCAGCAAGCCGGTCACATCGGCTGCTGCGACGCTTATTGCGGGGTTACGTTCGTTGTGGCAGCGGTTCCCGCGATATCCGCCGCCCTGCGCCAGTTTTCCGCCTGCGGCGCGCGTTGAGGCCGTTGCGGACAGTTCCGGTTCCAATGATAGTCCGGGCAGTAATCGCATTTGGGGAGTCGTTCGTCGCCTACCGTCTTGAACTCGAGGCCGCGGCGTGGCTTGTCCATAGCAGCGGTGATCACCTTTGCCGGTGCGGCTGGAGCAGCCAGCGGACCCATCGTTTTCTTCCCCAGGGTGACTCGATCCGCCTCTTCGTCGCGTTCGACTTCCGTGGCTCTGATGAGCAGTTCCCCGACAGTAGACGGCGGGTTACCGCGGAGGTGGCGGCGCAGAGATGCTCGCAGTGCTTCCATGATGAGACCCACCAACTCCTCATCCGTAGCGTCGGGAAGGAGTCGGCGCGCCAGGAGCTGTCTCTTCTCGATGAAAACTCCTACGGCTTCTCGATCCCCTTGGGATTGGCCGTATAATTTCGCTTTGAGGTGAAGTTTTACCTGTGGTGAGTCGAAGCGAGCGAGGAGCAGTTCCTTGAATTTGGGCCACTCCACCGACAGGCTCTTATAGCAGCTCCACCATTTAGACGCGTCGTCCTTTAATGCCTTCTCGGCAAGTTGGACCTTGAATCCATCGTCGGTTCCAAGGCGTTGGAAATAATCCTCGCAGTTGCGGATGAACTTTGCCGGATCTTCGTGCTCCGCGCCTGTGAAATCTGGTGGTCCGTTCGGAGTGCCAGCCAGACGGCGGAACATGTTCTGGAGCTGCTCCATGGTGACGTCCAGGAGTTGCTCCGATTCGTCTTGCTCACCTTGCGCCCGGTGCTCCGGGTTCTCTGACGGAAGTGCGGGCTGGACCGCGTCGGTCGGTCTGCTCTGCTCACCGTCGGGGATACGTGGCGAGCTTTGGTTATTCTCCGATCCGGAAGCGCTCGGGGAAGGTGGGTGAGAGTTTTCGCCCTCGCCCGGTGCACTCCCTTCAAGGGATTGTGTAGCGGCACCGAGTGAAAGCCGGCGCTGCTGCTGGCGCGTCACTCGAGGATGACGTTCCAGGGAGACGGTTCGTCGATTTTGCTGTTGGGCGCCACTGGGTGTTTCAGTACTCCCAGAAGTACGACCAGCCCCCTGTCGAAGAATTCTGGTAGGCGGGGGAGTGTGCTGCAGGCTGCTCATTGGGTCGTGGTTCCTCGCATCTTCCAACGCTGACCGAGGATTTTTGTCCTCGTGGCCCCACGTTGGGCGCCAATTGACGAGGTCACAATCGGCTCGTGTCAAGAGTGTCCGTGCAGGACACGATGCCGATGGCCGTCAAGAGGATGTGGATGGTGGTGGGTGAGGTGCACAGAAATGACACAATCGGATACACTAAGTGACGTAGTGCCGACGCGCACATGCACACACACACACACAGTCAATTGTTCACAACACGATTGTTTGAGTCTGATTTGAGTAACGCGGCGCGATCCCGAACAGGACACCCGCGGTGGCGTGACACGAAGCGGCAAGGAAGCCGGTTCGGAAGCGTTGAGGTCCGAGGCAACGAGGTGCCTGGAGACGAGCGACGTGGAGGTTGCGTCGGCGCGATTCGCCGTGAACGGACTGATTCTACTTGAAGGTTTGCGCGGACTTATATAGCCAAGCGTCGAAACGGTGATTCTCCCGTTTCTCCGTAGTTTTGAGGAATGGCCGTTTCTCCGTTCCTACACGAAATGATTCCGGTAGAACGGCCGTTTTACCGGTTCTACATGATCAACATCTGCGTAGAAACGGCGTTTCTTCCGAGTCTACTATTGTGCTCCTAAATTTATGACAGAAAGAAAAGGCATTTTCGACGTTTCTACTATTGTCGTTGGAATTTACGATTTGAGAAAAGGCGGATTCGGCGTTTCTACTTTTGTGTGTTCCAATTCACAATTGAGAAAAGGTAAAACCGGTGAGTCTACAAGTAGAGTCGGCGGTTTCGCCGTTTTACATTTCTGTCGAGTTTTGGGAAAATGGATACGAACTTGAATTAAGAATAAGTGTGCGGATAGCGCGCACGTCATATTATAATTTATTTCTGCAAAGTATTAGATAGAATCAAAAAATAATACCGAACTGAAATACCGTATAACTGAAATCATACGGAGCAACGAGTTTTAACCCCATGTTGGAATCAAAATTGTTTGTAGCAAATGTTTTTTGAATTTGCTAATATTCGTTGGCTTGTTACCAACATTTGCATTCAGCGAGTTTACTTTCAAAGAGAAATTGATCCTCCCCAAAAAAACTAGAACAATTTTTCCTTTAATTTTATTATACACCCTCCAAATTCCTCGAAAATATGATAAACTATCGTTACATCTCACACACTTCAAAAATGCTAAAAGTTACTCTACGCGAAACCACGATTCAAGCCAAAACAATGTCGAAATCTTCACATTTTCTCAGACGAGGAAATCAATCTTGACTCACGACCTACGATACTCGTGACGAAATTGAGAACCGCGAGCACCATACAGACAAAACCATCAAAGTGATCCAATCCAGATCAAAAACACATTCTATTCATGTACATGCAAGTGCCATTCACTAAAAGTATACACTTTGTTGATGCATCAGTCAAGAAGTTCAAGACAAGTTCAACGAGAGAGTTATACACCTACAACATAGGTACATATCGAAAGCTGTAATGAGAAGGATTCAAGTCAGATAATAGACGCGCCGTGCCAGTGCTCTTTAGAAAGTTACATAATGACGCCCACTCGATTTCCAGCTATATAGGTACCTGATCCTGATTCCCTATGCGTATATGTGCATATATGTATGTGGGGTTTGAAATTTTGCAGGATATTTTGCTTACGAGAGCAAAGTGTAGATCCGAGCTATTTATGTTTGGTATAGTGTGTATGATGTATGAGCTAGGCGAGAGAGAACAGTTTTTGTATAAGGGAAAAACCTCGAAATGTTCACTATAGTAATAATGATATATGGTAGGAAGGATTGGAATTTTGAGCCGCGTCGCGTGAGCGTTCAACTGTTCTGGCCTGGTTAGCGAAAAATTCGATCCTTCTATGAATTTTACGAGAGACTTGGAGACCTGAGCTCACTCACGATCTCACCTAAACAGATTGACTTGCCCTCGCGTTTAGTCTTGATCATGCTAAATTAGTGCCTGAATCAAACTTATTAAGAGTCTGCTGCGATAAAGAATACGATTTTGGAAAATGATTTATCAAGTGATTACTAAAGAAAGAATCATGGTGGTGCAGATTAATCTATAGTTGAGAAGAGTCACGTACCAGAAATCATGACAGAATTAGTCCGCGTTATTTTACATTTTTAGCTTATAAGGGGTGAATCCACACTTAAAGTACAAATATCCATTCTCAAATAAATTGTTTATTGAAGCTGTGATAGAAAGTATACGCCTCTGGATAGATTTCGCAAAACCCAGAACAAACCAATTTGACTGTTCAGGATCAAGGTGAACTATCAAGGAGAGGTCCAAACTTGCGGAACACGGATGTTGGCGGAACTCTGGGAGTTATCTTTTTTTGGCGAAAAATGAAGATATCTCCAAGGATTAAATCCAATGGGCCCCCCATCTCGACATATTAGTAGTACTAATCTGTAAAATAGCTGTATCTCAGGATAGGAAGCCCATTGGACGAAATCTTTGAAGCGATACCTTTATTTCTCACCAAAACAAGATGTTTTTATCAAAATCCGTGTTTTCCAGACCTTGTGCTCCTTGTATGATTTCGCTTTCGAGACTTATTCAATCCGCAGTACCCCACAATCAAACCACGAATGGAAGACATTCGGGAATTATTTCTCAAGTTAACGAACGTTTTAGCGTGAATGGAAAAACTCTTCTTTAAATCTAATTTCAAATCCGTTAAAACATGAGGAACTTTGAGGTTAACGTTTTGCACTTTTCAAAAGAAAGTCCACTCTGATCCTGTACAATACTTCATGATACTGTCTCTGTTCAAAATATATCGGAATAATTCATTATAACTTTCCAAATTACAAAATCATCGTCAAAGAGGCACATTCAATTATAAAATATGGTTCCTTCAGCTTTCCACAAATCACTTATTGATCCAATATCCTATAAAACACAGGAAACTAGATATTGCAGACTTTTTTCTTCGAAAAGTATTCGTTTCAGAGATAAGTCCTAAAATTGAATGAATGAATCATCAACCTCTACAACTTTGAATCTCGTAATTTGAAAAAGGCTCTTAGGAACGAAATAATGGGGTCACAAGATTAGTTAAATAAAATATAAACACCTTATGGGTGTTGTGACAATTTTGTTTGTATAGATATTCACTCCTGAAGATGTCTACAAACCCTGGTAGACGAAACGTTGAGAATAAATGATTCTCTTTCTTAGAATTCTGATTCTTTTGGCAGTATTCCAACATCCAGTCCTTAAAGATCGACGAAAAACACCCTCACCCTTATGGGTACATTTTTGAATTCTGGAAAATAAAAGAGATCCAGGATATTGCACAAAGTAAAGTAGCCTGAAGCGAACGTCGCTCAGCTGGTTGGGTAACCTAACCTCGCCTAACCTAGCAAGTGGAAACACGCTGCTCGAAAGCTCTCGGGTTCGAATCTTAGTCACGTCAAATTGGCACTTTTTTAACGGAATTTTTCGGGCTGTTCCCGGTAGGAATAAGTACTTGGCCCCTAGAATACACATTGGATACGCTCTTAGCCTTTGGTTGGAATTTATCGACACCGCACTCAACGATCGAGTGAGTGATGGTCAGGAAAGGTTAGGTATTTCGCCCAATATGCTGTGGGATCGATCTCTTGACCTAACCTTCACTAATCATCGTTGACTTGAGTGCTGAGTCGCGTCAATAAATTCCAGCCTCAAATACACAAACTATACAAATAAACGACGAACTTCAAGAATGCCACCATCACATCAGGCAACTAATACCATCCACAGAATCACTTGTGTAATGGCCAAAGTTACATCTCTTATCTGGCACAGAAAGATATCCCCAAGAATGTTTGAAGAAAAATATGGATAAAAACTCATGGTTTTATCAGAAAAGATATGATATTGTGTAAAACTTTTTATCTCGTGATTCAAATGTTTACCAACCGAAATTCGAGTGAATTCGGAAGCCATCAACAACATTAGCAGTGCAAAAATATATCATCGAAACGCGGCAGCCGTATAAATTGCACCGATCAACTCCCAAGCTGAGAATTAACTCGACACATAACTCGATATATATTATCATATCGTGTAAAGATATTCAAGTAAATTCAAATTCAATGAGTTCGATCATGATTTTTCACTTTTTTACTCCTGATGGAACGAAATCAACATTAACTCTTGATATCAATCTAATCCAGCTAAAACTACTCTTGCAGCCACTATATATACTAGTTTTAATGGAAGCTTCGCTACCTATATAAGTATATCACATTATATACCTATAGATAATATTCAAGTGCAATCAATTGATACATCGAGTTCTAGTAGCTGTCAATATCAATGAACTCGGTCATATGTTTATTATCGATGCGACACGATTATAACTTATACTCAATAGCTATAAATCATCCAACTTAAAGAGCATATCAACATGTTATAAGTATATATATCTCCTATATTATATATATGGCCAGTGTCACCGTTGCACTTTTCATACATTCAGATAGTGAACAATATCATATAATATGATATGCATATACACATTGCAACTATGTAATACCGTGAAAAAATTCCATGCGACTCGCAGGAATTGCTCCGCTTAATTTCTATGTATGTACTTGAATGTATACGAGATAACACGAGGAATCTGCAGGTGTAACATATGATGGTGTATCTTGTTTTATACACATATATATATACATATGGTGTCGCATTAAATATTATAAAAGAAAATAGCAAAAAAGCTTGAAAATAGTCACGAGGTTCATGCATATCGTTTTTGCGCTAGTTGCATTAAGACGTTGCGCCTTCATTATAGAGATTACCCAAGATCTATATGGACTGAATAAATTTGGCATCGAATCGCGTGTGTATATCTATATACGTGTGTATGGTTTTGTGCCATATAGAGAGCTGCAAAGCAAAAAACTATGGGGTTTATTCAAATGGAGAGCACGTTTATAAAATGGATCCGTTCGATGGAAATTGGATCGTTATATTATGGAGTCTATTGCGTGTGTATAGTAACCCCGCAGTCCCGCACGTTCAAATAATACCATACATATAGCTATATAATGTGCATATATAATAATATAATACTTTATATAGCTGCCTACATCTCATTGCAGTACGTGAATATATTTGATGCACGATTTTTAACGAATCTTCACTTTCAATATAAGAGATCCAATTTGTAACGATCGGTTGCGGAGATGAGCCTGATACTTTGCAATGAATAATAGCGATGCTGCATTTAATTGCTTTGGGATGATGTTTGGCTAATTTCTTTTTTGTGCTTCAGTGGTTTGCTTACGATGAATTTAGATTGTTGCATGTGCTTTTGTTTGAGGTTTTTCGGTTTGTTGAAACTAGCTTTGTGGTGGTGGTTGACTATGAATAGTTACAATTTGGGATTTTCATTGCACCAATTTTATTCGTATAAAATTTTTTTGTCAAGGAATAGCATCTGGAGCAAACTCATGAATAAGATTACAGAAGGATTTTATCTGAAACTATACAACAGATTGATTCAATTCAGAATGGTTTCTCAGGATTTACACCGAGACATCAACGTAAAAGAATTCGTGAAAAATTATTTTTCCACGCATGAAATTCCACGCTCAGATCATGCAAGAGTTTGCTTCGAGTTCGAGGAAGTCTTATCGGGGAAGACTCTTCCAACAAACTATCAACAGATGGTCCGATTCACAAGGTGACTTGCCTTCATAAACTGACCTAGTCTTATTGCCTCTCGCTACCACTCATTATGCTTGTAAGTGTTTTTGATGAGTCAAGGTGATGATCAATTGGTGGTATCAATAAGGGGTTCCTTATGAACTTTTTGAAAGACGGCAGGTTATCAAGCAGTGAGCTGAACAGTCATCTCCACCCATCACCCACACCGTCACGTGATATATTCCAACCAGATCAGTCTGAAGTACCAAATTAGACCGAATTAAACCTCAAGCAGACCGCACTTAGACCATATTAGTACGAAAATTTTTGTGGAGTAATTCTAATGCGATACTGATATGCGGTACTACTGCGGTACAAGTGTGGTACTGGTGCGGTACGAGTGAGGTACTAGTGCGGTACGAATGCGGTACTAGTACGGTAGTAGAACTTCACTAGTACGGTCCTAACGTTACCAACAGTACTAGTACCTTTCTAGAACCGTACTCCAGTACTGGACCAGACGAAATTAAACTGACAATGAGTTAGAACGAATTAATCCAAATTAAATGGAATTAGACCGCACTTAGACCAAACTAGTACGGCAATTTCAGTACCGTAGTTCTAATACAGTACTAGTACGGTAGCAGTACCCTACCAATGCTAATCTAATGCCTTGATGGAACCGTGCTCAAGTACCGAACTAGACTGTACTTGACCGAATTTGACCCAATTGGACCGAATTAGATCGAATTGATAGAAGTTGAAGCGAACTAGACCGCACTTAAGGCATGCTTGTATGGCAATTCCAATGCGGTACGTCTAATACGGTACTAATACGCAATACTAGTGCAGTAGGAGCCCCAGCAGCCTCGTGGATAAGATCCTTGCTTTCAACTCAGAAGGCTGAGGTTCGAATCTCGGCCGACACCAATGTGAATTTTCATCAGTGCTTTTCGGGGGTCTCGGTAGTTCGAAAACCATCTTTCGATCCACCTTGAACACTAGGTCCCGCAGTGTAACCTCGAAAAGAGGTTGAAAATGCGTTGATAAACAAAAACACTAGTGCGGTACTAGTACGGTAGCTGTACTTCACTAATGCGGTTCTAGCGTTACTAGCCTTACTAAAATGGTACTCAAGTATTGAACTAGACTTCACTTGACCGACTTTAAGCGAATTAGACCAAATTAGAACGAATCAAAAGTTGAAGCGAACTAGACCGCACTTGGACCACATTAGTACGATAATTCTTGTACGGTGATTTTAATACGGTGCTAGCGCGTATTAATAGTGCGGTACTAGAGCACCACTAGTGCAGTACTAGTACAGAACGAGACCGTAATAGACTGTATTATATACCAAACTATACCGGATCTGACCAGACTGTACGTCCATCCTTACAATTATCTAGCGGACTACTTGCCTATACGCACTCATCAACCCATCCAGCCATCGACCCGTCCATGACACACCCGGCCACCAATTACACTTCATCCCTTTTAAGTAGGCAACCCAATACGCCGGATCTGTACAGACAAGTTTTGGCTGTGCAATTAATTATTATAATTTATTCGTTCTCGGAGAAAACTTTGGCCAATACATGATCTCCTTGACGATTCCCATGAATGGAATACACGCAGGAAGGTTCATTAGTCCTTTTTGATGAACTGGCAGGTTGCAATTTGGCAAGAATTGCGCGAACACGATACCATGTGAATTTTTCATTGATAAACGTTTCAAAAGTCTAATCTCTAAATCTCGAACGGTCAACTGACCACCACAGCCAGTGCCCTTCAACTTATTCCTGAGTGTACATGGAAAGAAATGCATTGGGAGGTACAGTATCAGCATTAAAAAATTTCTGTCTCAGTTTGAAAAATTCAGTTCTTTGAGAAAATTAAGGTATATAGTACAACAATATGCAGACTCACGCGATCAACTGCAGTATTTACCATCTATAAGTAAATACATACTCCAGTGTCTAATGATGTCTTTTTTCCTGTTCACTTAAAAAGCAATGAACTCATGCTAGTACAGCCAGACCCATATCCTAAAAGTAACAAAACACTCAACCATTAAAATGCCTGCCGAATCAAGTACAGATATTTGTGGTCGAATTCGTGAGAAACCCAAACTAAATCCATAAAATACTACCAAAGAAATCAGAGCAAATTTTAACTGCATCTATTCACCATCCACACAGTAATACAAATATCATATTATCCTCATCATGAGAAGCATAACTAGTGGTTACTCTGCATAAGTACGCATTGATCATTGGTACAAATACATGATACCATATAAATATGGTTTTTGCATCGACTATTGCTTTACTAACTCACTGCTTAGATAGCATGCATGCAAGCACACCGATATAATATCGTATCTACTTTTACATGTTAACTATCTTGTAATAGATCATTCAATTGACTTTGCTTGATGATAGTAATCATTTGCAATTACGGATAACTCCTCTTGAGCGAGATTTTGACAAAAAGGATTAACGGCTATAATGTGTGAGCGTGCATATTCTATGAGAGTGTTGTGCTTTAATGAGGGTAAATATACTCTGTAGAGATATTATGTAGAGTAGTTAATGGTATAATTTGCATTACTTCGAACGCGTTAAGAAGGCTTCATCATTATGATCGAGATAAAATGTGGCAGATGCTTGGTTGGTATCAGGCTTTTTGAGAATTGAATTATTTCTTGGTGATTGTAATGCTTTCGAGTGTTCTTGGAAAGCTGTAAAAAGCCTTGTACTTGTGCATTGAAAGAATTAGACCCGGATTATTTGGCGTGCGTTTGGGTTGAGCGCTTTGAAGGAATTTCTCTCGTTGTTGTAGCTTCGGTTAACGAGAGAAATTACTCTGTTAAAGCTGATTTGAGCATTTTGACGAGTTTTTGATGCTGATTTATTAACACTCTCTATATTTTGTGTTGAATTCGAGAGGTATATAGTAAAGGATGAGTGAATGGGGCATTGGAATCATCATAATGGAGAATGAATAAGATCTTATTTGTAATTTTATGGACGGAAAATTTTCAGGAAGTATTTAGACTTTGCAATATCATTCCTGTTAATCGCAGGGATCAATTAAATTCTTTACCTGGAAAAATTTACCACCTTTTTGCGAAAAATTGCGATTCATAAACTTGTAAATCGCTATCAATTTTTGTGCGAAAGCAGATAGTTGAAGTTGTTTTACAAGGACAGAATGGTACTCACGACTCTAACGAAAATACTCCATCCACTGATTTGATATCAGGATCCGTGATCAAGCGAACGAAGAATTTATCGAAAACCACCAAGTACGCTTCTTCTCTAAAGACGGCTTGATGAATATCAAGAATTTCAAGATGTATTATTCGAAATCAATTTGAGAATTTCGGGGGATTTGGGATTTGAAATTAGGGGAAGTGTATTTATTGTCTTTTTATCAATGTTTATTACATTGGAAAAAACGAGCCTTGTATCTGAATATCTATAGGACCATTTTCAAGGCTCAGGAATCAACACAGAATTTGATCTTGACCTGATACAAAATATGCATAAAACCAGAGTTTCAGTGGAGAATTTAGGAGACTGATTATATTACCGTATTCTAATCATTTTTTCGGATGCACAGCTGCTGCTGAATAATCAAATCTTGATTTCCTATCATCCAGTTGTGTGAAAATCGTAAGAGAATTTATTTGAGAAAATAGGGCACTATACTCGTTAGGGTCCATCCATAAATTACGCTACGTTGAAATTGGCTAATTTTACCCCCTCCCCCTCCCAAAACTTATCAAGCTGAGCCCCATTACCGAGTAAATTTCATCCATGGTATGTCACGTTTTGCTGCCCCCCTCCAGGAGAGTGATGCCATTTATGGATGGCCCCTTAACCTCGCCCTTAGCCCAACAGCTCAGA
Organism: Eretmocerus hayati; assembly: GCA_029851415.1. Classification (NCBI taxonomy): domain Eukaryota; kingdom Metazoa; phylum Arthropoda; class Insecta; order Hymenoptera; family Aphelinidae; genus Eretmocerus; species Eretmocerus hayati. Next base: position 23,134,710 of record CM056741.1, read on the forward strand.
CATCTTCGTTTTGAGAAGGGTCCCTAATCAATTTTCAAAATCTGGTAAAAGTTCGAATGTATTTAGGAATCCTTTATCTGAGTTCACCTGTAAAATTATTTCAAGCCGACTTTTGTTCGCCCTTAAAGTCTCAAATAACCAAAAATACCTATCTCCCTACCATGCACCACTGAAACAATTCTTGCAATCTTCAGGATAAGAACCAAATTCATACGTATTCATTCATCTCAAAATTCATTCATATATCTTCGATAAGCTGTATCTCATGGCATATGTGCTCAAGAATCTCAAAACTTCCATTGGCAATCAAAACGGTGTCAAATCTCAAGATATTCTGCGGTCTACTCGCGGTTTTCCCCACCTTTCTGTCAACCATTCCTCTTAATAATAATCATATTCTCAAAACCAATTTTGCATACATTAGCTACTGCTTATACAGCTAATAAATTCATCAGTCACCGGAAATTGCGACTAATTGCTCAAGCATCAACAATTTCACATAACCTCATACAAAGCACGATCTCCATAGTATTACTAACCAAATTTGGTTATGAGAGTCTCGATTTACGAGGGTGGCATACATTTATGAATTAAAATAAAAAAAATAACAGTGACAGCTTTTCACGATCAGACGATTTATAGATTTATACACACCGGACTCACGCTCGATCACCACCACCATCACCACCAACGCCACTTTACAAACCTCCGATCGGATCTGACTCGTGGTCTTTTTATATTGCGTCAATGCTCATTAAAATCGAATGCTGTAAAATAAGTTCTCGTACCAACCTTCACATTTTATAACGGACTTGGTCCTGAAACCCATTGTATTTTCTCAGACCCGTTCCAATCTACTCACACACTTATTCTTAAAGTAAAATCTTAAAGCTTGAGATACTTTTGGATCACCTTAATTAACCGATGGGAAGATGCTCAGAACATTTGGTATTCACACGTGTTATATGTAAAACTCCATATATGTGGTACTTAATTTGCCATCCATGCGCTTGAGGTATTATAACCACATATAGTGGTTACCCATAGTAAATATTTTATATACGTTATAGTCACAAGTGGTAGGAGATATCGAATGAAATGTGAGACGATTGAGAGCTACCGATCAATCGCAAGTTGATCGCTATGTGGCTACATACATAATAAGTATATATAAACATTATGCAAGATTGCACACATTATTGGTTCTGTATTTTTAGACTACCGGCCTACTAGGATCTAAGTGCTATGAAATTAACAAATTTTGCTATGGGATTTGGATCTGGTTTTGAATTTAGCAAATGGTGCTCAGACTGTGTATGGAAAAGATTCGAATACACAAACTTTCATAATCGGATGATTGAACATATTTTGCTAATAGCTTGAGAAATTAACGCTGATTGAACAAGATCGTGTTACAATGTTATTCAGGTTAGATCTGGTTACGGAGATTGGTTCATATATGCTTGGAATTTGATGTATCTGAACTCGAATTTCTTTAAAGTTGCCCCATTTTCAAGAATTTTGAAGAATTCGGTGAATTTTTTATTATTGCAGAGGAAAAGTTTCAATGTTTGACTAATCCGAAATTTCTTCGAGAATGCACTCGTCATACGATTGCAAATCATGTTGCAATATTATTCTATTTCTAACTTTTGAATGATCACAATCATCCCATAAATACTGCTGAAGTCAATTATCATTTACTCATAAAAAAATCGTACGTTTTGGATACATGGGTGTAAAAACTTCTTTCGCAATTTTCCGATGTTTGGGTACAAAATTGCGAAAAATAACTTTCGCGCGTCGCACATGAGGTTCCCCGCTTCCGAGCGATCATATCAACCATCGCCTCCGGCTCGGGTTGAAAACCGATCGCTCAGAAGCGAGCTACAACCTCATGAACTCGGTGCGAAATATACTAGTTTAGCTTCTCAGTGATCATTTTTCGGCCTGAGCCGAAGGCGAGGATCGAAATAATCTATCGGAAGTATGGAACCTCATGAACGAGGTGAGAGCACTATTTTTTTGCAATTTTGTAGTCACCCAAACATCGAAAAATTCCAAATGCCCAGTTTCCTGACCTCCTATTGAAATTTACTAACTCGGAATGCACATGTGAAATATAGCGTGTAAAAATTTGAACATGAGATCGCCTAATCCTCCTATCGGAAACAAATATTTGTAAGTTTAAAAAAACAAAAAGTCAGTCTCGAATGAATCTAAACCTCACAAATTCTAAAAAATGCATGAGCACTGAGCAATACCTATGAAGGTGCGGCCCTTGCGTACAGCTTAGCCTAATCTATAATGCGTAACAGCCTATACCTCTTTTTCTTACTCAAGAATTCGCTTGCATACATACTCGTATTAAAAGTATATCCCTCGTCTGAAAAAAAACTTCAATCAGATCAGTACCAACCGATCCAGCCACATACAATCCCAATTCACCAATAGTCCCAATCTCTCACGCTGCTATGGTAGTACTCTCGCGTGCAAATGAACAACTCCTTCGCCAACGACTAGTATAATTCGCGTGCGGTAATTGCTTTTTTCTCGTCCCTCCGTCTTACTATTAACTCAAAAAATCTGTACACCATGCGATATAATTTCCTAAAACAAATAATACCCTCATACCATATTGCTTCACCAAACTCTGTACATTGCACATTGGACAAATATTAATGGGTGTACACCGTGTACCATGACTCACAATGTTAGTATTAACCTCATTTTTTATAATAAATGCATTCCGTGAATTTTCTTATTGAACTGCATCACGTTTTCCATAGCAAAGCTTGTCTTTTTTGCACTTCTTGAATTTTCAATTGTGAATAAGGTAAATATAGTCTATTTGTAGTATGGGCCCATGTAAAATGAACAAATGATAAGAGTATTATTATAGTTGAGAGCGTGACTTTTGCATCCGCGGGATATACGAGTTGGTCTATAGGTTAGAGAGGAACTTGCGCCACGGAACGTGCGAAAATTGTGCATATAGGTCGACGACGACGACGACGACGACGAGTGTGTATATATGCAGATTTTAATCTTGTGTCTAGTGAGTATTGCCACCGTTGTTGGTATACTCGCCGTGAAACGTCACACACGTTCCTCTTGTTTGGACACACGGATGCGGTGACATTATATTATTACAAACTGAACGCGTATTCTTTCGTATAATGTGCCTATCCTACTTTTGAGATATATCTTTACGAGGTTTGAACATCCAAACCAAGTACAGCTAACAAGGAGAGGCCAGGGAGTGCGGGTCACGGATTCGGATGAAACTCTGGGAATCATCTCCTTTTAGCACCAAAAGATGATACCCAAAGCCGCAGAGTCTAACGCTCAAGCGTTTCCGAGCTACAGCCTATAACCCATGCATTACAGTATATCTATATATACCATTTTTCCACATATATAGATATACTGTAATGCATGGGTTATAGGCTGTAGCTCGAAAACGCTTGAGCGTTAGACTCTGCGGCTTTGGGTATCATCTTTTGGTGCTAAAAGGAGATGATTCCCAGAGTTTCATCCGAATCCGTGACCCGCACTCCCTGGCCTCTCCTGGTAAGACCATTATTTCTCTGGAGGAATCAACTATTGTATTATCAAAATCGGATACGCCTTGATAATTCTTGCTGGAAAATCTCAGACTGTATGCAGATTCTCCATTTTCATTTCAAACTTCACATGATTTTTCTCAATGGTAGTACTAGCGGTCCTCGAATTACCGTACAGAAAATTACGAATAACAGTGATAGATTGGTAACTGAATCTGAAACCACACGAGTTCTCGCACGAGTTAAAATCTCAAAAGTGCTAAAGAGCCTTCAAAGTCGAAGATGAAAATTTAGTGCGATTCTGTTAAAGTCGACTTAACATGGCGACTTATGGAAAATTACGAGTAATATCTTCCGTACACATTTTCACGGAAGTCGGTCCAAAAATTAAGAAAAATCACATAGAAATAAACAGATCAACGATCCAGAGCCCATGAACGAAAATCTAAGCACTTGTGTCACTCATTTCTGCGCTCTGGGGTTAGGTTGTCGTTTTTTATGTGTGTAAAGGAGCGCGGAAATTAATCAAATGAAAAGTGAATTAATAAATGAAAAATAGTCAAACAAATCTGCACTTGGACTCATCGGTACCGATATTAGTATACCCTGAAATTTAGTGATGCCTCGAATGCGTAAGTAGAGTGCAAAAGAATTGAGGAAAATTTTGAACAATCATTTTAAAATTTTATTCCGATGCCAAATTCTTCTTAAGAATAATTTATGAGTCCTCACTCGCTCTAAATTTATGATATTCAAGAGAGAAAGATAGAGCATTTTAACTGAATGGAGACGGGCTTATATGCGCTCATGAAAGAATATTGATTGCGAGATTGATTGTAATTCTCTGAATTTGTATAAGCTAATTATCTCATGCGACTTGCATAGTTCGACATATATTTTGAAGTATAAAGGGTTTTTACATTCAACATCTGACGTTATGAAACGACCCAAAAGATCCCTAAAATTCATCCAGTCACCTAAAACTCAAGTTCTCAAAGTCTAGTTTTCGGTACGAAGTGGATCAGAAAATCTCAAGCTTTTCCTCTAATTTTCTTCATTATTTGACCATTTTCAACTCTACCAGCAGAGGAGGAACACACAATTCTAAGATCCACGATCGAGATTCAAAGTTCTGTAGCTTAATTTAGAACATAAGGGATTAATTGCAAAATCACTTCAGTGATGTGCATAAAGGAATTTTTGATGTATTCGGAACAAATTGGCATCGATTATCCCAAGTTATGTCTCAAAAATTTTGCAAGTTCTATGATAAAATGAGAGTAGGCTCGGGTATGTTGAAAAATTTATCAAGAAAAGGGAGTAATGAGCTCACTATCTCAGGTCTGTCAAGTCGAGTTGACATAACCTCACTCCAAGTAAACTATATACAAATCGACAACGAATGATGAATCGTCAATGAATAAAATATCGCACAAAAACCGGAATCTCGCGTCTAAACTCACTTCACACGCAAGCTTGATCGATTCTAACCTCTAATACTCGATCGTCGTCATCGTTTCGATCATGCATTTACACATTTCACTTTGCTATATACTCATTAATGCGCAAGTATGAATCACTAATAAGGATAGTCAATATGAGAGCTATGGATAAACAGGGCTAAATGTATCACGCTTAATTACGCCTTGGCAACCACATGCAGGTATAAATGAATAAGTACTCGCAGCGCACCTGACACTACTACACCCTGTATAATATGCATATGAGACTAATATAAGCAAGCCAAGGTGTAAAACTTGATGATTAGATTTCTACCCTATTCATTATCGTGTGTGATGCTGGCTACCGATCCTGTATAAATAAATATTGAGTGAAAAGTATAAATATATGTATATGTAGAGGTTATGTACGTGATCAAAGCTGATGTATACTGTACATGTACGGGTGCACGATTCCGAAGCGCGAATATAACGCGATCCATGATATGGGCTGTCAAGAAGTTGGCACGAGTGCAAATAGCGCCCTAGGCGATTCGTGTTACACCCGCTGGTCTTGTTATAGTACCTGTCGTTTCAGACTCTTCCGCTTCTGTAATCTATGGCCGTTATGGTGTGTATTTTCACACTTATTGATACTCGATGAGTGGTACTGGAGTACACTCCACTTATCGTGTATTGAAAGATAAGGAATTTGAATTTGGCGGGGTTTTTTTTTCTTGCGCATGCGCAAACTTTCACGTCTGCGAGCAATCATGATTTTTCAATGGAAACTTGACGAAGATTCAAATCGATGATAGAATTCTCCTTCGCAGGACGAATTATCCTAATACTGATAATAGGGGTGGAAGCAACTAAAAATCAACAGGGCTACTCGTGCGCATATGCAACATTCACGTGATTTTACGTGACTGATATACAAAAACTTTGAACGAGTCTTAGCTTACTATATCAAGTCCGACGACGTTCCATATCAAAGCAAGTGTAAATATTCTCGTCAAAAGAAGGCCATTGAAAGAAATTTAAAAATTGGTAAGTTTTATATATAGGCGCATGCGCAAGAACTCGCATGCACTTTTCAGCTCGCGATAGAAGTTTGAAGTCGAATGAAGCAATATGTCAATCAAAACTAATGACTACATACCTAATTGTACGTCTGTAAAAAAGATATCAGTTCAGTATGTATGATAACCTAATATTTACTCCAACTCAAACAAATTTATGTATACCAATTATACCCGTTTTTCTCAACCTTAAAACTACCCACACCACCAGAGTAGCTCTATCATTATCCTCACGAGCCCCCGACGAAATCATTCATAGAATCACAAGCAGATATTTTTTGTTGAATCAACGATTCATCCAATGAAGAAAAAACGTTCTAAATTCTTAAAATTAGTCAGTGTCAGCGTCCCTACTAATGACTTCTGCGTAAAACTATCGCAATAAAGTTACTCCATGACCGATATTTGTGATCAATCAGTGCAAAAAAAGAAAGAAGGAGAAAGATAAATGGTGATGTAAAAGTGGGCGGCGCAAAACGCATGGTGTAATAAGTTCGAAGCTCGCGCGCGCGCGCCGTTATATTATGAGCGAGATCAATTACCCGCAGATATGATTGAAAACTGCACATCTCAATTGCCTTGAGTTTACTTAGAAGGAATGATTTTAGAAAAAAAGAAGGATGCAAAAGATAGTTTATTGAGCTACTGATTATGTGTGCTCTACTAAAAAAAAAAAAAAAAAAAAAAATACAGTCTGGTCATTTGTGCATGGGAGACTGGTTATGCAACAGATTCCATGGATAAATAGACAGACACAGGAAACAGAAGTGTATGAAATAGATTAGTTGAACTTTGGCTACTCACTGATCTGATCGATTACTTTCACTTAAACCATATTTGCAATTGTAGAATGAAATAGAGGGGAGGCCTTCAAAAGTTTGTAAAAATTCTATATATAGAGTAACAAAAATTCATCAACCAGCGGCATTTTCTCTTTAATCTGTCTTGGTAAAATAATCGTATGGGGTTACCGCTGATCGTATTCGATTATTCAAGAGAGTGTATGATTGATTATATATTAGAATGTGATTCTTATCCGGTTTGAGATTGTTCAATCGGTGGCGGGCCTGATACAACGAGATTGCAATCTTTAGGTTGGTAGTTCGCACAACAAGTGCGCGAGCGCGCAAAATTTTTCGCACTTAAAATATTGTGCGCGCACATTATCGCTATTAATCCTGTGCCCACTCTATATTATTACATTGCACGATTTTTGTTGAAATTTTTATATCGCAAATCATGTGAAAATAAGCAATCCTGTAATTGAAATTTTCTTCGTTCATGCGAGATGATATCTTTTTGAAATTATTGTAAAACGTGTCGAACGCTGTAAACTAAAATCTTCCAATAATTTTATGGGAATTTTGATAGGATAGGGACTCAGATAGTCGACACGCGGGCCTACTTATCGACTTGAGTATTGAAAATCGGAAGTCTAATTACGTAAATTTATTAATAATTCAGAAGTTACCTCGTAATACTTGGCCCAGACGATTGTATCGCTATGTATTACCTCTCATAATCTCCGCATGGCTAGTTATTCATTTTTTTTTTCTTTTCATAACTGAATCTATTACCTTTCGATTGTGCAGTCGTATTGTGCAGTCCTTTCATACGCTGAGTACTTAATCAGATTTAATTTTTACACATGATACATGTTTAGATACTGCAGTTACAATTGAAATTAAGACATACTGTTTTCTTACGGTAAAAATTTCAAAATATTACCGGATGGGTGACATTTGTAAAGGGGTCCAATCGTGTACTGTTTTTTTCCTCACTATTGAGTAACGACTCAATATAAAACAATGGAACATGGGCATTTTTCAAAGGATACAAATTGAAGGGGACAGCCGGGAGTCCAACAATGTCTATTCAACTATCGAGAGTGGTACGATTGAAACGAGTTATTTCGGCGAAGCTATCATGACACTCTATTCATTTTGCTGATATCAACTTTGGTTTACGATCTGAACTCGCATTCGATGAATTGTCTTTATTTGAAAGAGAATTCAAATTCAATTGAGATAAGTGTGCAATGGATATGAAAATGGGACTTTTTGCGCCAATAAATCATTCGGCAGTGATTGGTAAAGTTAGTGATATAAGCGTGGCCATGAAAACACGTTCGTTATACTCAAAATCACAATCTCATTTTATGCTAAATGTCCCATTTCTTTATCAAGATTTCGATTGTAATGCTACACATGGATGTCCAAATATTCCCAGTCAAGCCCCAAAACTTGACCGAGTCCCGAAAAGATCTACAATGACTTCCCCAATGGTTAATTCGCAACCGTGTACCTAATTTTATTCTGAGTAGAAATCTGGACATGCATCCGAATAATCACTCCCCAACAACTCAATTTGTTTTTTAGTATAAAAATGGATACCTTGGTCAATACGTTGGAAAAAATATTGGGAAAAGAGACAACCGAATGAGGGGAGTTCTACATTTTTGGTCCTTAATAGTTTCTTTGATGCTTTTTGATTGAAAATCAATAATCCCAGGCCAAGAGACACTTTAATAGTGCGCAAACGATTGAAAGAATAATTTGAAGGGTCAATAAAAATCTATAAAATTGATAATTTGTGATTGCAGATGTGGGTTTTGACGATAACACTAGTCGCTGTTGCTAGCTATACAAAAGCACAAAGTTATTACACACCATATCAGCAACTATTTGCTGGTTTTGGACCCTACCTTAGGCAACCAGTAAATTATGGAGGTCGACCAGATCCTAGAGCTAATACAGGTAAGCAAAACTAATTTATTCACGATAAATTTTTCAATTTTTTTGTGGGCAAGCACGTGGCTCATGTAGTACACCCGTTTGGCGTTTGTGGATCTCAATTTCATTATTGAAATATTTGAAAGGTCAAGTTGACCAAAGGCCAATCAAATTTCGACGTAATGCAACAACTGTAAACTCCAAGATCTTTTCAAATCGTGTTCTGAGAAACCAACATGCGGTTTGTAAAAAGTGGAGCTCATCGAGTCTGTGAGTTTCGAGTGTGGAAAGTGATTTATTCAAGAAAAATTGGTAAAAGGTTTATTCCCTGAAAATATATGAAACTGGTTCAGTCAGATGGTTCAGTTATTCAACTTTCGAAATTAAATATTCAAGATAAGAAGTGGCGAATTCGAACTTACGGTCAATTTGGTCAAATCTCCCGATTCAAAAGCAACATTTGAACCATTCCCGCCTCGAAAGCTTCAATATTTATAATTCACCATATTTAGAAGAATTACATTTCTGCATCAGTAATCCCCTATGAACAGTCTTGGCTGAGTAAAATTGATATCAGGTAGATCCAGTGCAAGGAGCTTTTATTTCTCAAAAAAAACTCAAATGTCTATCATTCTCACCGCTCATTTTGAATCTAAAATTGCGTGAGAGACGTAACATCCACTTCAGTTTGATAAAAAATTATCCGATCATCGTTTTCCAAAAGTAGTATTGAAGTTGCGAATTCATGGAAGTGAAGTTACGAATAACCCATTCAACGTTTCTATATGGGACTGCAGATGCGTGACTCGCATTTTCTAACGATAGCGTAATGTGAAAATCTTACACAACTCATCATAAGCGCATCTGCTTTTGCTTCTGATTTACAAAAAAGTGCTACAAGCCATATTCATAGTTGCAATTATAATTTCATCGAGGTCAACATTTAAAAATCCATCATAGATTTTATCTTAATTAACTAGAAATCCATTAGGGAAATGGTCAATGAATGGAAATGGACATTATTTTGATCCTTGAATTAATATCTGACATAAAACGGATTTTTACTCAAGAACAAGGTTGGAATCCAATAATTTTTCAATGTATTTGAATAATAACTCTGCATGATTGTAAATTGAACACTATCAATGAAACTTGTGATTTTTATTTTTCAAGTTGTATAGGTATTTATCGGTAAAAATAAGTACAACTCATTGACAAAGTTTGAAAAAGACATTACAAATAAGGTCATACATAATCACCTAGATGGTAGCCGGTATTCTCTTTGAGGCAACTTCCTCACAAAAGTCAATTCAATGGCTACCAGCCTCGCCACCACCGTACATTTAGTATAATAATGCAATTTCTGATGTACTAAACCCGTGAGCCTGTGAGAGGCTCATTGATCATTTTTGCTCATCTTTCCGATTCTGCACTCTATCAAACCCACTACAATATGATGTTTCTTTTGTTGAAGAAACTTTAGCTCGGTGATGGATGAGATATTTTCGGAACGATCCAAGGGAAAGTCACCCTACATTTCTATGGTACCATTATCACGTATAATCATAGTAATCCTTTAATTGGAACCACCTATTACTAACTTCATCATCATACCCGCTGACCTTGAAAAGAAAATTCATGAGAAAATTCAAAATGTAGTCGATAAAAATGGAAGATTTTTATTTCGGTCAATATGACCGAGGAGCCTGATATCTTAACGTTAGTCATTTTTGCACGCCTAGTCCCGGTTTGACTCTGACAACTGTATCGAAAGTCATTGAACTTTGCAAACTCTACACACCCAAAGTAAGCAAAAATTTCAAACCACTTCATCTCAAACACTTTCAGAACTCATCATCTCACTCACTTACCAGGCCCATATCATAGCCCAATAACTCTTTTACGTAATAAAAAAAAAGAGTAGCCTACGTGCATGTGCACCTAACGATGGGGCTAATTATTATTTCGCACAGGCGTTATAAGGATTTTCCATCTAACTTAGCTTACAGCTATCTATATATTATTATCTATATCTCGAACCACGTGGTTATAGAACACCTCAGTACATACATACAACGGAAATCGCACCACAGTCTACAATAAATAGCCTCACATTTTATAAAACTTCCTAATACCACATATGTGTGTCCATGAAAGCATAAAGTATTGGTCTTGAGAAATTCGTGAACCAGGGGGGCGGACAGGACAGAAACAGCAGCAGCAGCAACAACAGATCGGCTTTTCGATATCACGATAAAAGAGTCGAAACCCAAGCGACGGACCCCGGGGCCTACGATCTAAAATTTTACAGGATACCATGCATGCACCGAGGCCAGACCGCATAACACACCCAACTTGATCGCATACCTCTGACTGTGGGACCGTGTCTATTATAGTTGTATAAGAAACCCGCGTGGATAAAGAAGTATTATAGTCTGATGTAGGTAACCAGTGATTAGGTCTCACCGAGCGCGTCATACTGCATGTACGTTATATATACGTAGTCTGGGGGCTCTATAAGTTAAAAGAGTTGAGATAAAGTGGATTTTCGGATCGTGAATGTGGTGCTGATTTGATCGAGGGTGACAGTGGTCTGTACCGCGGCATAGATGCGTGGGCGGACAGGGGCCTTAGATGGGCCAAGTTTTGATATGAGAACGTATATACTCCTTTCGTTTCGGACTGATCTACAAGTGAGGCTTGGTTTCGTAAAATTGAATTATGATTATTTAACGCTCAGAAGCAATTTATCCGCCCGGGTCACACTCATAGGGTTGCCTGCGTGGACGGGTAAAATACAATGGGTAACTGTATGGTTCATGAATAAGTCGATAGGCGAATGAGTTGGTAGTAGGTGGGTAGGGGTAATCCGGTGGATGCGCGGATAGCTGGCCTGGTCTTTTCCGATATAGTCCGGTCTAATACGGTCTATTTCGGGACTAGTACGGTTTCAGTACGGTACTAGTACGATTCTAGTACGGTACTAAGGATTGCTAGAGTCACTCGGATCGCACTATGACCGTTAAGGCCGTTCCAGTACCGTACTATAATCACCTGTCTAGTGCCGCACTAGACCTACCTTACTAGTACTGTATTAGAACTCCCGTACTAGTATGGACTAAGTGAGTTCTAATTCGGTCTAATATGGTCTACTTCGGTAACAGTGCGGTTTCAGTACGGTAGTAGTACGGCACTAGTACTGCTGGGTCCGCTAGGACTACACTAGTACCACTAATACCACTACGACCTCACAATCACCGCTAGGGCCGACAAAACTGCACTAGTATCGTATAGAGCCAATAAGACTGCACTATTACCGTTAGGACCGTGCTAGTGCCGCACTAAAATTACCGTTTGGTACCGTACTACAACTACCTCACTAGTACTGTATTAGAATTTCCGCACTAATATGGTCCAAGAGTGGTCTAGTTCGGTCTTATATGGTCTAGTTCTGTACCAGTGCGGTTCTAGTGCAGCACTAGTACTGCTATTGATGGGACCGCACTAGTGCCGTTAGATACATTAAAACCGTACTAGTACTGCTAGGGCCACTACGCCCACTAAAACTGCATTAGTACCGCTAGAGTCACTAGACCGCACTAGTACTGCTAGAACCGTGCGAGTGCCGTACTAGAGTTGCCGTTCTAGTGCCGTATTCGGACCGTACTAGAATTGTTGTACTAATATAATCTAAGTGCGATCTAGTCCGTTCAAAATGTGGTCTATTTCGGTCTAATTCGCTCTAGTTAGGTCTACTTCAGTTCAATGAGTTTCAATTCGGTCTAACATGATCTGGTTCGGTACTATTTCGTAACTATAGTAGGACTTCAGGTACCATACCAGAATTACTGCACAAGTACCGCAGTAGTATTGCACTACAATTTCCGTGCGAGTACTGAACTAAAATTTTCGTACTAAAATGATCTAAGTGCGTTATAGTTCGGTTTTATTCGATCTAATTCGTTCTAACGGTTCAATTCGATCTAGTTTGATCTAATTCAATCTAGTTCGGCCTAATTAAAATCTTGCGCGTCCTGATCGTATTTTAGAATTTAGCTCAGAGGAATACATGATCTTACACTATCGTGATTTGTTTCATCTCAGGGATTTCTAGATGACTACTTTTAATCAATTATTTGGAGATTGAATTTCCTCAGTCGGAACTTTGTGTCCAATGCTGCCAGTACCATTTTCGGCATCTTTTGATTCATTTCATAAATTCTTCTTGAAAATATTCATTTGAAATATATTTTATCTCTTTATACAAGATATATATTTCTTTGGAAAATAAATCTTTCAAAACCAAAAGTTTTTCAATCGTTCCTCTAAAAGTCATTCCTTTGGATCTTCTTATTTTTGAACACTTTCTCTCATCTTGGGAATCATTCACCTCTTCTTTTTTGTTACATTCTTTTCATGGATTTTTTTGATAAAATCAACATATTTGAGTGGTCCCATTTGATAAAAAGAGTTGAGGTGCATCGTTCAATCAAATTTTAGGTGGTTCCTCGTTTGACATTTTTAAACCTTTTTTATATTCTATATCCCATGTTATTGAATGATGATTATTAGCTAAAAATATGTTACTCTGCCATCGTTAGTGGAAAGCTATCAAACGCTATTTTTTGTTGAAAATGAACAAATAAATGAGCTTAGCCCTTCAAAATCATGATCATTCGAAGCTAGTAAAGGGATCGAGCTCCTACCCAGATCCCACAAGTCCGATTTGCAATCTTGACAAAATATATTTTAATTAATACACTTCTAATTGCCTCTGTGATACTAAAATACTCAGTATACATGCCCGCTCAACAAATTTGCAAATGACGAAAAAATTCTAGGTGCTATATAGCCACCGACTTATCAGCAAGATATAATGATTTCACGATGCGGAGGAGTGAGGCCAGGAAAACTTAGCACACACAGAGAAAGAAATGCGATGACCAAAGAGCACGTAGACACAATCAAGAGTAGTATGTAACATGTGCATAATAATGCACCTTTCTCGGCGACCGTGAACGACTCACGGGCGGTCGTATATATAGCTCTTCAGGCACGCGTTTAATTGTGCCTCGCACTAATTACGGGAATATAGCACCAGGCTTATAATTGCCATGCTTGCCGCATTAGATGCACGGTGCTCTCTGATAGCGCGACACACCTCCGAAGCATGGAGTTTACCTTGCATCTATGTAGGAATAATATATATGGTACGGCTATCAAGCCACGTGGTTATGGGATGCAGACTGATTACGTTATACTTTTATTGCTATACAATCTTGATCATTGCAACTTCTGTTCTGCTTATCACAATTTCCTCCTCCCCTTAAGGATCGCTATACCCCTGTTTTCAGAATCATATAATGACCATATTAACATGCATGTCATCCAATATTCAAAACACTCATGATCTTACTGACGCACTAATTGAATTCGGGTGTAACCTTTCATCAGATATTGCACATTAACAATGACATCAAACAACTCTGACTTTTTTACTTTGCTTCTCGATATCAATGTTCATTTTCTGTTCTATCAGATGGAAAATATTGTCCCTCACTTCACAAAGATTTGAACGTCAAAAAATAACCCATGAAATATGGATGCATCAATTGGCTTTGAAATTTCAATTCTTAAGTAGAAGTTTCAAGTTAACTCTCACCTCCTCCGAATTTTTCTTCGGTATCTTCAAAAAATGAGTTATGTTCTAACTGTACGAAGAACCAAATATTCCTAAACTCACTGCAAATTCTGTGTTTAACAAGAATGCCTGCGTGTAATTGTGATACCAAATGGTCGGTTAATATCAATTGAAGACATACGTCATTCATGGCCTCGCATCACGATTTATTGATAACAAACTACAGCTAGCATTCGAGACAAGTACCATTTCCAATATTATCTGAACAATTTGAGTGAAAGCATCCAAGATGTGTTGCACGCTCTTTATCCCAATTCTAAACTATTATCTTATAGTTCAATCCAGTTTCTCAATAAACATCTTTCATTGGGCGAGGAAACTGATCGTAACACCCCAACACTCTTGAATCTTATTATAATTTTTAATTCGACATCACTCCTGATGTTTCCACCATCTAAGTGTTAGAACAAAATCGAGAAAGTTATTTTGAAACTAGCGTCATTGCCTCTCTCGCGGCCGCTCTTTCGGTTTTTAAATGATCTTGATAAGTCAGAGGCTCCAAAATGCTTTTGAAGCTCAGAAATTATAATTATGAAATGATGGATAATGATAAATTGATGGTATTGATGGAAAGTTTCCTATCAAGTTTGTAGAGATGACATTCTGTGAAACTCATGCCAGTAATAGTTATACAGCCGCCTATACCAGCCTGTCCAGCCGTGCCTCTCCACTCACCCGCCCGACCATTAACTTACCAATCTACCGAATCTCCAGCGCCCCCACCAATAACCCACACAGCCACGTATTATATTGCAGCCAACCCAGCTTAGCCCAACTTAGACCGGACCGGGACCAAACTGTACCACACCGTATCAAACCGCCCTAGACCATTCCAGAGTATCCCAGACCATTCCAGACTGTACCAGACCATCCAGGCTATTCTACACCGTACCAGACTACCCCAGTTCGCTTTGAACCATCGCAAACTGTACTAGAATGTTCCAAAAAATTTCAATCTGTCCCAGATCGTACTAGACCGTTCCAGATCCTTCCAAACCGTTCCAGATCGTACCAAACCGTCCTAGACCATTCGAAACCGTACCAGACTGTCCCAGACCGTTCTAGATTGTTCCAAACCGGACCAAACCATCCATCTACCCGACCACTTTAACTACTCACTCACTTACCAATCCATCCACCCATTGACCCATTCATGACCCATACGGCCACCCATCATAATCAACCCATCCACGTAGACAACCCGATACGCGGGATCCAGACGGACACATTTTGGCTGGGAATTCAATTATCATAATTGATGAAAAACCGTATCCGTAGTGCAGACCAAGTAGAGGGAATTTCAACTCAAGTACCGTCGTATTATCAGTGCGCAATAATGCGAGGGTTCCTATTCTCATAAGAAAGACATCTTTTGGTTCAAGTGTGTGAACTCATCATTGAACTATTGAATCATCTACATTCTTTCCACAAAAATTCCCAAATATGCCTAAAGCTCAATTTTTCCCAGCTCATTTTTCGTAATAATAAATCATCTCCGTTGAGAAAAAGTACGTGAAAATTGAAGTTGCTGAAATATTTTATCAATCGGATAAGTCATGCACAACTAATGATTCACGCGTGATTGACTCAATGTCAGATAGTTGCAATTTTATCTTATACATATGTTTTCTACAAGATATTGAATCAATATAAAAGCCAAGATAACGTGCGTCAGTATAGACAATACCTTATCATATTTATTGGAAATGGAATTGAATTAGAGTTTTACGGTATTACATTATGCAATGATAAATCTCGCGTTGAATAATCATAGATGGGTGATTCCATCCATGTATCGTGGCTCACGAGAAAAAAATCACTGAAACAGCTACTTTATCGATCACAGAATCTGGGATTAATTATCATTGAACTTGTTACAGGACCAGTGGTATTCCCTCCATCACCCCCAACAAATCCCGCTGACACGAGTGGAATTATCGTTGGTGCTAGCGGCTATGGTTTCGTACCTCCAAATGCAGGTAAACGAATTGGATCATCGTGAGATATTCATGATACAACAAAATCATGTTGGATTCTGTACAGATAATTCATCGATAGCCATAATAAATCAACGCTTCCTATACATATAATGCAATGAAATGAATACTGGGATATACAGGCAAACTAATCTATATGCAACTTGTTTAATGGCAAAATGAGAGAATGAAAATTGATTGTAGTCATACTTTGGTGGTGATAATGATGCCTTATTATTGTGATAATGATGATGATAATGATAATGATGTTGATTAATATTGAGAGAAGGGTAATAATTTTGCTTGTCAAAATGTGAATAGACAGGAAAAGAAAGGTTATGGTTTGAAGGAATGCATGCAAAATTGAATGGAAAGTGCCATGGGTTTTTGCATATGGAGTGCGCAAACTTATGTAAATACAAAACAACTGTGATTGTTCGCTTAATTATGGTGATGAATTCCTCACTACTCATAATCCCTGCCAATGCAAATTCACTAATACTATGAATAAATGGTGTTTCAAATTGTACATACTCGACTGAAAACTTGACTCGACCCTAATCTTCAATAATTACTTTTAGACGTACATAAATCATATAATGAAGGTTTTGGTTTTTGGACTGGATATATGGGGTAAGTTGCTGCTAAATTAATTTTTGGGGTTACAACTGAAACTGCAGACTAATTCAATCAGCCTGATCGTCCTCCAACGAAGACTTAATATTTGATAATAATAGGATGTAAGGGCTTGTGGTGATTCACTGTGCACTGATGGAATCCCGAACTTGTAATTGACATACATAATTGGACTTCTGAAAAATCACAAAATTCGAACTCGACACTAGCCATCATTATGCTCGCGTATATAAATGGTTGTACGTTGGTTGAACTTGGTTCACTCCTTCTATCAAATCCCTCGATTTTTTGGTTTTCTATCAAGGTTTTGGTGTATGTCATTTTATGAGGAATTTTGTTTGAGATTAATCAAAAGGAAATAATAAGGGCTCATCCAAGCCAGGAAACTAGTGAGGAAGTATCTCGGTATCGTTTTAACAATCAAAAATAATTTGGTGACGGAACAACGTTATTCACAATAGAAGTTCCAAAAATTAATAACTCTAATAATGCATTAACGCTCCAAACTGAGAATCGAATGTGTGACTGCAAGATTTGCTCATTTAGTCTGTAACGCAACTGTAATACTCACACTGTAAGAAAATTTTTCAAAAAACTTCAACCAACTGATTGTGTGAGAAAATCAACTATTTGTTTGAAAATTCAACCAATTTTGGTTGAAAATCCAACCAATTCCTTCGACCAATTGGTTGAATTTTCAACAAAATGGTCAATTTTTAATTCAACCGGGGGTTGAAGTTTTTCGAAAAAAATGTTCACAGTGCACATTTGGGATTTAATTCGAACAGGTGGCAGTTGAAAAAAAAAATGATCTTACATAAGTTGGCAGTCTTCATCCTAATACCTCTAGATGGGATGAGATGCACTGAATTACAAAATAACCTCTCGAATTAACATAAGCACGAAATCGATTTGAGAAGGTCTTGAAAATCCTGCTCTGGAAGCTTGCCAAGAGACAGAGATTCTGTTTCGTATTTTTTTAATCTTGCCCATAGACTGTGCATCGTGAATATAATGATGGAAACTTTAAAATGCTATAGCTCACACAATTTTCTGAATCTGTCAAGTAACTGGCTTTAGCATACTATATCATCTTCGGATATAATAGAGCTTGTGGCACTGAACGCACTGAAACTGTTTCATTACTGAGAGTGATGTTGAGCTTAAATTTAGCAGGGTGTAATGCTTCATCGCTTCCTGTGTTCTAAAGTATGTGAAAACCAACACTGCTTCGGTTTTTACCGGAATTCTACTATAGCCATCAGCAAGCTATCACTAATACATTCATCACGCTCAATTTAGCCTGTCATCTGGATCGGTGGAAAAGGTGACACATTTGAAGATATTATTTCTGCGTTGCTTTCCTACACCAATGGTTACCAATTATACAAAACAAATTTGAGCGTATCGATTAAATTTTGAACTTTAGTCAACTCTTTCAACACAGCTGGCACGATAAAAGTCATCTGAGTATCTGATTCGATCAAAACACCCTAAGGAATTATTTGATTGCAATCGAAACTTAAACAACACTGTAAAAAATTTTCAACCAATTTGGATTATCACAATCTGTCCGTGCGGTACCTGCATGTCAGGTTGTCTACCTAAGCGGAGTAGAATATGATGGATTGTCATATGGGTGGATTAGGATGGATGGAAAGGTGGACTGATGGATGATGGATCGATCAATGGATGATGGATGAGATCGATAAATGGATCGAGGAAGGGAAGGTGGGTGGACGGATGGATGTATGGATGGAGTGATGGATGATGGGTGGATAATGGACAGATGCATGATGAATAGAAGGTCAATGGATATCCCATCGACCATCCATCCATCCATCACGGAATATAATTGCTTGGTTGAAAATTCAACCAGTCTGGTTGAAAGTTCAATCAATTGGTTGAATATTCAACCAGTGTGGTTAAAAATTCAACCACTCGGTTGAAATGTTGGTGGAAAATTCAACAAATTTTTTACAATGAGCGAATCAATCAATTCTATTCAGAGTTAGTAATAATTGAGAGGAAAAAAAGCTTTCTTTGGATTCTTATCTTGATAAATCTAACACCCGCAGACTTCCGCAGTATTCTCATGTCATTGACTATAGATTGACGAGAGATAAATTTGATATTGAATGTGTCGATCGTCTGAAGCAATGTTGCCTGCTCTGAGAGTATGATAAGAATGGATTTTATGGTAGCAGGTGTTGGTAGCACTCTCTTGCACTTTGATAGTATCCGATTCAAGCACTCTGCAATAAACGAGAATTCGGGATCATTTTTTCAGAATTGGCTTGCTTCATGGTTTTGCACTCGTATACCGTAAATCGGGGTGAATGTATCCACTTTCTCCGAAAAAGATTGTCAGCGCCATATATTGGCTTCTATAGCATCTACAGAAACCTGACGGGGGTCGTTTTGAAGCCTGCATTCTCTACTTTTTTGAAAAATGAGTTCCAACCCATGAAAACAAAGTTTAGAGTATCTTTTTTGCTGTTGAATGAAGTTAAAAAATTAGAACAAAAATTCCACCGCTCAAACTTTTATCTGAACAAATAACTTAGAATCGTGATAGGCTTTCTGACTTTCTTCTGGCAATTGGTAATGTTGTCCTGGACATGAAAAATGTTCCCGACCAGGCTTGAGTGCGGTGGTTATTTTGGAAAGAATATTTTGTAGAGACATTGTCAATTTCCGTCTCGACCGGGGTGAATGTGGCCACCTGATGCAGGTCAACTACATTTGATCTATCCGGGAAATTTCGGTAGGTTCTGGTATCAATGTGTGTGTCCACCCGATGCAGGTCGGTTGAGTTTGGTCCATCCAGTAATTCGGATAAGTTCTGTCGATCGGTCTTGAGCGATCGAGATGGTTGCTTGGAACGACCGTTGGGAAGAGACACTATTGACTCCCGCGACAGGACCACTGTGAATGTGCTCACCTGCTGCAGGTCGGCTAGATTCGGTCTATCTATAGTAATTCTGTCAAATTCTGTTCTCAAAACATCTCCGATTTCCTTCACACAATCCTAGATCAATATTGACAGATAGGTCTCTCAGACGTTGGTTGAAGGTGCAATCGCGAGGCATATTATGTACTGCATAAAAGTCACTGACGACCCTGGGTGAAATCAGTGACTCATAAGAAGTGACTCAGGGATTTGAGACATCAAGAATGACTCATTCAGAATCAGTTATTTAAAAAATCCGATTGAAGATGATATTCTACGTCTTGAAATATAGAAAAGAAATCTGCATGATCCGTCGCTTGTTGGAATGATTCTGAAGTTTTCCTAATGAGTCAATGTGAGTAAGTCTTCCAGTTGGATCATTTCGCAAATGAATTATTGCTAGTATTCGATACCCTTAAATCATTCCTAATAAATCATCTCCCTTAAATAGGGAAGAATATACGAAAGAACCTATTAGAGTCACCTCCTACTTACGAGCCGTGCGTTTTACACGCACGCGAGGCATAGGTGAACACATTCACCCCTATCGACGGGGTGAATGTGTCCACCTTGTTTTCTGCAATTTTTGAAAAACCGCGGGGTCAAAATCAAAATCTGACAACGGGATCTTGTAGCTGAGCTCGAGACTCAAATTTTCACTACCCATACATTATGTTTCAATATGGATAAGACCAAGAAAATCACAGTGGAAGGTCAAAGGTGGTCCACATTTACTCCGGTTTACGGTACTCCATGATGCTCAGTGCAGAGGTGGCGGAAATGAGCATGCACACGTCCACCTATCTATAAGTAATATAAATGTGCTTGAGTAATTTTCTTCAATAAATTATTGATGCTAGGTATGTTGAAGAAGGGGTCAAGGGATCAGAAAAGGTGGTGGCTTTTGTTGTCTCATCATATTTCATGTTCATTATTGTAAAATTCTTGTGGACCTCACAATATTTACCATCTAATAAATCCATATGTGTGAATAACTGGCATCCAGCTTTTAAGAAATCGTTAATAACATGATTGTCTTTCCGTTGAACACAGGACTCCCCATGTACTTCAATAATTATTGGTCATATCAAGACTATTACTAATATCCACTGTCAATTTGGATAAGGAGTGTTGAAAAATGATATCAGGTAGGTGTAATTAATTTTGTTCGCTCTTTTTGTAACTTTTCCTGACCTCAAGATCCCGCACAATAATTCTATGCAACTTTAATCCTTCTCTTCTGTGTTTGCACCTTGATTCCGCATTCATACTTGGAGGGAAAGAATTAATAAAAATAGCATTGTTGAAGTCGTTTAATTAATGTTATCTCATATTTCACAACTATCTAAGCGCTAAGCCGTGTCGAAAAAATCGACCGCCCTCCAATACAAAAAAGTTACAACTGGTTCCACTAGTCGAGGTGCCTCAAAACTCCTTGTCATACTGTCCGCAGGCTGGCAAAATTAGTCGTAGACAAGTCGTACTCTCCCCGAGCTTGCGAACACAAATACCAGTTCCCTATCTTAGATTAGCTGTTTATCGATTTCTACTGAGCTGACATGAACAAAATTTTGCTGTGATTATTGTGAACAAATATGACTCACCAGGAGAGGCCAGGGAGTGCGGGTCACGGATCCGGCTGAAACTCTCGGAATAGTCTGCTTTTAGCCCGAAAAGATGACACCCAAAGCTGCAGATTCTAACGCTCAAGCGTTTCCGAGATACAGGCCACAACTCATGCATTACAGTATATCTATATATACCATTTCCCCACATATATAGATATACTGCAATGCATGAGTTGTGGCCTGTATAGGTCGGAAACGCTTGAGCGTTAGACTCTGTAGCTTTGGGCGTCATCTTTTGGGGCTAAAAAGAGACTATTCCCAGAGTTTCAGCCGGATCCGTGACCCGCACTCCCCGGCCTCTCCTGGTCAGCTCGTTCTTAAAATTTTTTGGTAAGCCAGAAAAATGACATGAATCGCAACCTCCCCCCCCCCCCCCTAACTCCGCGAGGAGCGGTGTTACTGGTAGGAAAATATCAGTGAAAATGTCGTATATGAGTATTTGCAAACTTGGGGTATTTCGCACAACAGCTAAAAGTAGGCCCATTTCAGTTAGTTCAAGATGAGTGTAGTCTTATACAAAAAACTGAATTCCTGCATTTTTTTGGCTATAGAAACGAGTTCTTGAGGGAACTTTTCTTCATATTTACATCGATACAGGGAAAAGACCACTGTACAACTACATTTTGGAGTCGAATCGTCACTCTCACCGGATCCAGACTTCCTTGCGTATTTTTTGACGCTAAGACCGAATCTGCGCTCTGAGTTGACCCAGAAAATCAGGATTTCCCCTGAACTGCTAGAAACTCTTTTTTCAGGTATTTCGCATGGATAGAAATCCTGACAAACTAGCTCAAAACGGAGCACGTGATCGTATTCAAACGATTTTGCGCCGTGAAAGCATATTACTTACCCCGTGCAAGCGAGAACTTTTTTACCTCATTTTTGACCTCCAGAACATGTAGAAGCTTCTGTTTTTGCAGTAGTTTATGCTATTCGAAGACCACAAGAAAAACAATTCTCGGTAGCACAGAGTATTCAAATATCGTTAAAAATACGACTCGATTGCAGGATAATCAACCCACAGAGTATTAAAATAAGTACTCCGACGCATAATGACAGTCTGAACCAGATCCTGTGCTCTGACCTGTGCTACAACGTTGTGGATCTCGTCTAGGCCAAAAAAATCTCCAGTAAAATTGTTTTTTCATGATTTAAAAAAAGTCCTGACGTTCTGGCGAGATTCGAGTCTCGGATTCGATTTCAGCATCGAAGGATACGCGAGGAAAGCATGGTCCGGTCAATATAACATTCCGACCCCAAACTTTTGTTGTTCAGTGTACTCAATAGTTTTTCTAAGGATGTGTCCAGTCCTAGCAGCCCTGGTGATCCCAGCAGTACTATTACGGTCCAAGCTGCCCTAGCAGTCCTAGCGGTCCTAGTGGTCCCACCGGTACTAGTGCAGTACTAGCTATCCTAGCAATTTATGCATTACACACTATACGCACTGCACACGTGAACATGTGCAGCTCATCTCATTTTAGCCAAAACTATCTGAAACTTGCCGAGGTCTGCTATGGATCATCCGGTAACGGAGAAAAGACACTGCATTACCCTCAGTGACCTGTCTGAAAATTGTATAGCCACCCACAACGGCGAACCTACACGCAGTATATATAAGGACGCAGATAATTTCTTATTATTAAAGAGAATTAGCCTTGATAAATAATGTGCCGTGCGTCACAAATGAGTCGAGAATAAGACAAAAATTCGAACTTTGATGAGTACTCCCTCTTGGAAGACAAAATCTACACTGTAAAAAATATTAATGTAAATTCACAATCCAGGTCGGTAAATATCCAACTCTGATAGTTGTGAATTTCAGCTACCTCTTTTGATTTTATAAGCGCTTGTGAATTTACCACTCTCAGAGGGGGTAATTCTTGGATACCACTCTCAGAGTGGTAAATTTCATTACACAGAAGTATGCTCTGCGCATGCGTGATGCGAGTAAGCTGAGCTAGACTCGCGAGCAGAAGACTCGCGATTTGAGAAATCAACCAACAGCACAACTGTTTTAAATATCTAAACTGCCCTCGCCTCTCTTCGGCATTGCGAGGTTGCCGCTGCAGAAGGAGTCAGTGACACCAACGACATCCCCGAGCAGTCCGGTCTGCTCTGATCATTTCAAAATTGAAGTCAAGTGTCATAACTTTATTTTGTGCGGGCGTTCTGTCCAGAGTAGGATCTGGTTTTGAGGTTATCTTTCACGAAAATGTGTTCCTCTCAAACTATTTTAAAGTAGGTTTATATCATGTCTGTTTTCAGATAATTCAATAAATTCGATATATTTTTACACAATATTCACACATTCTCCTCATCCGAGCTCCTATCTATTCCTTTTGTGCTCTTTGGAATGAGAAAAAAAAAACAAAATCAGCAGACAGAAATTTACAACCGCGACGGTAAATTTCAGCTGACCAAAGTGGTGGCACTGATGTATGAAATTCACCGTCGGACGGTGAAATAATTTACAAGCCACTTGTAAAATGACAACTCCCAGAGTGGTATCCAAGAACTACCCCCTGTGGGAATGGTAAATTTACATAAATATTTTTTACAGTGTAGGAACGGGAAAATTTCCAAAACCACAATTTAATTGTTCCAGTATCCAATGTAGCTATTTACGAAGTATCATAAAATTTTGAGATGACATGAAAATTGTACCCTCCGTGCCAGCTGAATCTCCAGGGATTCTTGAGTTGGACCCTCAAAAGTAGAGGTGAGATCGAGTTAAATTCCAATTGAATCGAGTTGCATATCTCACTAAAATTATTCAATCTCAATTCTCCCAAAGAGTACATTTTGAAAATAGTTATTTGACCATTTGAAAATTATTTCAAGTACCTCACAGCCGTTGAGTTTACGCAATCTTTCCCCGGGTTCTTCAGAATATCTTCACCAGAGAATCATTTTCTTAAGTTTGACGGATGAAATTGTAACAACTTTAAAGAGACTTGAATCATGTTTAGTAGCACGGGGATAAATCAAAGAATTCCATATTGAATTAAGATAGTTAACCTCCAGTACAAAATTTGTTCGTCCGAAATCCGCATATCCACACAGGGTCACCTGCGTCGAAGTTGTAAGGTATATGAAGAGTAGCCGTAAGGCTCATGGTTGAGTCGATTGATACATGGATGGGTGAGTGAGTGGGTAGGTTGATGATCGAGTGGATAGATGAGTGGTCTGGTCTGGTCTGGTCTAGTTCGGTACTAGTATGGTTCTAGTACAGGACTAGTACCACTAAGACCTCAAGGACCGTACTAGTACCGATAAGACTGCTGCGACCGCCAGTACCGCTGGGATCACTACGGCCGCTAAGACTGCTCGGACAGCTAGGACCGCACTAGTACCGCTAAAACTGCTAGGACAGCCAGTACCGCACTAGTACCGCTAGGATCACTAGGACCGCACTAGTACCCGTAGAACTGCTGGGAGAGCGAGTACCGCATAAGTATCGATAAGACCAGTAGGACCGTTAGGACCACACTCGTATTACAACCACACTAATATCGGTAGGACTGCTAGCACCGCTAGGGCCGCACTAATACGGTCTACGTGATATCTAGTTAGAAGTAATTCGGTCTGACTCGGTCTCATTCGGTCTAGTTTACCTTATCCGATCTAACTCTTTCTAGTCTGGGATTGGGAGCTAACATTCGATAAGCGCTCTTATCTTTCCTCCGTGTTATTCTTATGGAAGAGATTCAGGATTCGGCCATATTGCTTTTTTCTGCCATCTAAAATAACACGCATGTTAGTTCCCAATAGAAGGGTCTCACTCGGTCTCATCCGGCTTAAATATTTATGTGAACGAGTGGGATATGAGTGGGATTGACTGTTCAGTTCACTGATTGAAACATGCGATCTTTCCGAACTCCATAAGGTAACTTTTTTTAATACAATGAATCATACGAAGTACTCATCATTTAAAAAATGTCATTCATTGGGCTGCAAAACATGTAATCGGTTGATCGAAGGTAGATTAGGATGGTGGAAGATGTTTTTACGTTTCAGATAAAGTCATAGTCACTAATAGGATTTCAAGTAACGATTTGAGATTCATTTGAAAGAACAATGTCGAAGAAAATTCCATTTTTATAGGACGAGGAATTTTTTCCCCTATTTCGATTCATGATATGTAATGTAGAGAAATTAGTCAGAAAAATTCAAATGCATCCATGTAATAAAAATTAATGAGATCGAGAAAATCAGCAATAAACTAATACGAAGGGATAACAGATTCAAACCATCAACATGACCGGTCAGCCAACCAGCAACACCATGATTTACGAACGATTTTATTACTATTCGAGTACAACGAGTATTGACCACAAAATATTTCCACCGAGCATATACAATGTGATCTGAAGCGTCTCTAATTGCCCACTGGTCTGCATCACCAAAACAGTAATTAAGGAATCCTAATAAAAAGTTGAAAACTCTGTATAATCAGGGACACTCTTATTAGCAGACCAGTACATACAGCAGTAAAGAAGAATACACGCAGCAATAACACGACCACACTCTTGTTCAATTCTTCACGTGCATCAATTTCATTATCAGTACGAATGAAGCCTTTTCCTGTTCAATACTCCAAGGCTCATTTTTGCTATACACAGAGTACATCTTCCTATTCAATTGGTAGCTATTCTATTACTTGTAAGATACGGCTTTGTACATCCACGCCACGCGACTACTGGAGAAAGCGAAACTGAGACTTTATAGTCATAGATATGTGTACGGGAGTTTAAGCTACATCAGTCTGATACTTTACAGAGAAAACTCGTTTTCGCTCAACAACAGTATTACAGGTGCAGTATATAAAGACCCGCATGATATGCATGGCACGTGGCTAAGCCGGTATACCGTGACGATCTGCTTGATGAAGTTATGGGAACTCTGCCAAGAGGGTAAAAGTGCATGAATAATGCATGTCTTATAGAAGTGTAAAGAGACAGCGATGAGACAAGGTCGATCCGCTTCGTGAATAGATTTAGATCGGCCTAATTGTTGTTGTCCATTTCCTGATCTTGTTTTTCATTTTACGAATCCAGGATTTTGAAAGTATTCATGTTGTTTGTTGCTGATTATACTCTTGTTATTCTTTGAGATGCAGAGTTTGTTCCTGTATTACTTGGAAAGTACCGCACAATAGTGAATTGTCATAATCTTCAATACTTTGTTATGACTTCTGAAGAAAGTGTTGGAAAAATCTGAATAAAAAAACCAAGAAATTTTTGAAAGTTTAAGATTATATATTAGCACGCAAAATGAACAGCCACACAAAACCCGGAGGTTCCCTAATACGATTTTCGTGTTTTGGGGTCACTGAATCTGAATCCGGTGTCCGTTTGGTTCTGACACTTTAGAAATTTCATATGACCCCAAAGAACCATGATCTTATGTGATTATTCTAAGCTGTAGCTATCAGAGAAATATAGTGATCAAACCATACTGTAGCCTGACCTATTTTTTGCTTTTTTGGAATCACTCAATTTTAATCAGAAGTTCGTTGAAACACCTAGACTTATTTCTTTTTTTTATTTATTAAGCAAGTTGAACCTCATGAGAGGTCATTTTGCATGACTTTTTCTTTGAAAGTCTTTATAAAAACTTGGTGCCAAGGTAGGTAGAATGAGAATATCATAGAAGGTTTTTGTTGGACGATGGAGCTAGATCTATCAAGGGTGAAGAGAAAACTTGAGACATTAGATAAGTGTTTCAGAAAGGAATAGACACGCTACAGGTTTGAAAAAAAGGTAGAACCCCACTTGCGAGTCGAGCGAGACATTCAGTCAGGAGTTGAGATGATTTTCTCAGAGACTTAAGTTCAGAAGTTTTCTTCAAATCAAGTTTTTAGAAATCATTTGGAACAAGTGACCCGCTAGAGTTGAACAAACTTCAGATTTGGACTGAACGATCCGAAAAATTTGAGAATAGTGTGATCAAATCACCACTGGGACATTTTGAGGTTATGTGAGCTGGACTGATACCAAAATTTTCATGGAATCCTGGTATTCTGAAATTATATGAAATTAATGACTCGCGCTAGGGTCAATCAAAATCCAGATTGAGACCGAATGACTCAAAAAGTGCAAGGCGAGAGTTGTCTAGTCTACCCATCAGCTCAGAGCAGTTTAAATCGTGGTTTTTTCAAGTTAAATAAAAAATACTCGGCACACAGTCTTGTGGACTCCAAATTTGGACTCAGATACCATGAATTTATAAGGTCAATGTGATCTGCCTACCAGCTTATTAGAACCCTTCATATCATTTTTTGGGGATTAAGTTGAAAAAATACTCGTCAGGTAGACTCCAAATCTGAACTCAGACACGCTTACATCTAACAAGTCTATGTCATCTGCTCACGAGCTTGAACAATTCCATAAGATCATGATTTTTGAGATGACACAAAATCTTGACGCTCTGGGACCAGCAGGGCATGGTTCAGATTCAGAGATCCCTTAACACGAAAAAGCTTGGGTTGTGGGACCTCCAGTTGAACAAAACTTTTTCGGAGTATCACTGTATCAACTTCCTGAAAAGGCTTATTTTTGAGGAAGAATGAAAATTCAAAAATTGCTGACTGCCTAATCTGGATGTTTATGAAAATCTTGTTTACTTCAGTACTCTACGTTCCAAATTCCAGAATTCCATTTTGGTGACCAGAAATTGGTTTTGCAAGTGGCGGATCGAATTTCTATTTGAATCATGAAGGATTCATCGACTCACTTATTAGCAGATAGGTTCTTTTGAAGTGATGACGTGCCCAGAAAAATACGCCGCATAAAATATCATTCACTCTGGCTCTTGCACAATTTGATTCCTTAATACGCCAAAACAGTAATGAATTTCTTTCATCAATGCACGCAATGATTTCTTTCGTGTGTTTATTTCAAAGTCTGGAAATCTTTCTCAATGTCCCTTCTCCACGTATATTGTCCCTTCGTCACGTCGACGATGAACCAATATTCACTTCATTCTTTCCAGCATAAAAGAAGTTCTACAGTATACAGCGATAAAAATGCAAGTGAACAAATCGAGAAATCTCCGTGAATTTGCTCAAACATTCAGTGAAAGTAGCAAATAAGATTCTGAGCCAATATTCTAATAAACTCAATAGCTATATCTTGATCAAAAAGCGATTCCGATCGATATCCATAAAATTTTCCGATCAAAGTAAATGAAATTCCACGACCCGATTTAATACTCGATAGCTCAATTCTCGGTAGTCTAGAACGCCATAAAGTTAGTATCTTTATAAAATCCAAACGATCATCTCCAGTCAGGCATCGGTGCATAAATTTCTCCATCCTCGCTGGTTGATTGATGGCCCCCAAGAATTGCGTTTTAGCAACGTTTTATCATCAACTTGTCGACTCTCTATGTGAGAAAGTAAGATATTTCCCGGGTGCTAAAATAAATCACTAGAAGAAGAAGAAGAAGTACTCCGAGCTCAATAGTTGATTCAATTTCTGAAATTCATGCAATCGTTTATCGCTGTATATTTTAATATGCTTGATGTGTGATGTGATACATGGGCAAACTAACAAGAGTGAGAAAACTCATGTGATTACAAAATTATTCGAGATAATAAGGCGTACGATATGTGCAAATATTTGAATTAAAGAGTCTGTGGAAAGTGGCAATTAGCTAGCGTACCCACACTGACTTGTATAAACAGTAGTATACTGCGTTGCATCGCATGTATGAGATATTCACGGCTCGGTGATCTCTGAGAGGCATCCGACTGGTCGGACCGTGGGTAAATCGGATGTTGAATTGAGATTGAAGAATCTGATCTTGTAACTTTGCTATATGTTGCTTCAGATTGCTCAAATTACAGTTTCAAGAGTTCTTGATTTTCATTTGGATTTACAGATTCCACGTTGCTCTGTTATACCCACAGGAAATTCAGGAATCTTAATTTTTTAAGTATTATATACGATTGACCTTACAGCAGATTGAGCAAACATGATAAGTGAATGAAGAGAAAATGGAGGTTGAAATTTGCGCTTTCACAGTAATAATTGAATCAGATATTATTAAAGAATTATCGTTGATTTCAATAATTTTCTACTAATGCCGAGGTATTTCCGGAAATGCCCAGAACAAATGCTAAATTACCCGGGGTTCACATTGGATTTATGTCGTAGCTCACTGTCATGAGGAAGATTGATTATTACTCAAGAATTTTGGATTAATAAATTTCTTTTCGCGTATGGATTCTTAACTCATGTAGAGGCAGGTGATTTTAATTGCAAGCTAATACTTTCCCTTCGTCGCTTGCGGGTAACTTATATGCTCCACGGCTTGATGGTCCAAAATAATCCATTCTGATTTCATTCAATGAATAAGAGGATCTAGATCTCTGGGCAACATTTCGTATTTTATTGGCATTCTCATTTTTAGATGTTTAAGTTTAATACCAAAGTGTGGCTAATTTCAATCAACTGCAAAAGAAACTTGATGGAGCACATAAACTGATTGAGCTATTGATGAACCAATCTCAAGATTTTGACTCAGTGCTTAGAATATTGTTATCGGTGGAAGCTGAGCCAAAGCATGAGTGCACTGTGAGAATAAATTTTCAAAATTAGATAAGAATCATATTGAATCACAATAAGCTTGCTAACCTTGTAATGCTTTGTCATGTTTAATTTGAGACGATTGATATCACTCCAAGCCATTGAAAATCGTAAAACCAAAACGCATGATTTAAATCGGTCGTTTCTTTGTACTTACTCGCTACCGCTCATCGTTCGGCTTATATAAATGTTCTTGATCAATCAGACGACCCTGAAATATTTTTGCAGTTCAACAATGATGGTTGTGAGACAATGATTAATGATCAATTCAAGGTGTTGAAACGAAGTTTCTTATGGAGTTCAAAAAGATGATATTGTTTGATGAAGAGTGAATAGGTTGGAAAACTGTACATTAATGCAACGAATTTATGTAAATCTCGGCGCACTGAGGAAAAAATTATGGTCGTACGGCCTTGCGTTTTGCCGTACGATCAAAAAGTGATATAGCCAGGAGAGCAATACCGATTTTGTCATCACCCCAATCCATCACATCGGTTTGTCAGTCTGGTATTACTGCCAGAATAAATAGACATGGCCCATACATTTCAAATGCTCTGATACTTGATGGATTCACAGTCACATTACGGCTATTTTGCCACAAAAGCTACCAATTTTTTTGCACAGCATGGTACCGGTGAGGGGAAATATATAATCGAAAGATTATTAGGTTATTCGCATGCAATAACAAAATCATTTTGCTGTAGTGATAATTCAGTATTGGTTTGACGGCTATACCACGCAACAATATAGTCGTACTGTGCTGACGGCAATATTTTTTTTCTCAGTGCGTATCCAAAAGCACACATGGCACACGATGCACGACGCACAACGAACAACGCATGCCACGCGACCGATTGTTTAGCGAAGTGTGCTTCAATGAATGAATCCTCTAATCCCACCTATAGCCCATGCAACCACGCTATACATTTCAATCAGACCACTCCGAAATATACCGAACTTGACTGAACCAGACTGTACCAGACTGGACTAGATCGGACCAGACCGAGCCAGACAAAGCTAGACCGCACCAGACCGTACTAGACCATATTAGACCGCACTAAACCGAACGAGACTACACTAGACCAAAACAGACCGAACTAGACCTTACTAAAACGTACTAGTACCGAGTTAGATCGAACCAGACCGAGCTAGATCGAGATGGACAGCATTCGAACGATTTAGACCGGCCTAGTCCGAATGGTATCGAGTTAGATCTAATTAAACCAAACTAGATGAAACTTTTTTTTCAGGAGGGGAAAATGCATTAGACACGATAGGAGAGCTCCTGCTCTTCCCTGTGTGGGACTCCGGAAGACATTGGTATACCCACTGAAAACCCCTCCGACACACTGACCAGTCGGTCACCGCGTAAGCATTTCTTCCAACTGGTCGGCGTGTTTGGCGCTGGCACGCACATCCTCCGTTGCTCCTTCACGTCTTCTTCTTCACGATGAGGTTGGTGGCTGCAACGATGCTCGGGCAAGCACCAGCAGTATCCTCTTCACCTGCCACCGCATTCTTGAATTTGTAGCTCTCGCCCCTTTGCTTCCTTGTTGGAGATCGCGAGTTTCACGTACTCTGCAATCCGTTTCTAGTCCTCTTCGCTCCGAAACATGGTTCCCACGATGTTCTCTGGGCTGAGAGATCGCCCTAGGTGACCCTCCAGCTCCGCTCTCTCTCTCTCTCTCTCTCTCTCTCTCTCTCTCTCTCTCTCTCTTTTTTTTTTTTTTTTTTTTTAAGGTGGTTGTAGGACAAATACGCTGCGACGTACGAAGGAGAGGCACCGGTCAGCCAAACACGGCTGGCCAGCACCTCCCCAACAGTCCCGGGCTGGAATCCGCATCGATACGGCCATCCGAACCGGGTAAACCCTCTCTTCCTCCTCCGTTGGCGCCGGCCTTTGGACAAGGGAGAGATCCACCAACTTACCAATCCGGCCCCGGCACCGCGTGAGCATTAATTCAGGGCCGGCGGCGTCTCGCGCTCAGGATCGAGCGTCTCTCTTCTCACGACTCGCAGGTGTTGTTTCCCTTTCTTCGATCTTCTTCCATCTCTTCATTCTTCATCTTCTTTCTTCTCTCTTCTTTCTTCTCTCTTCCCTCTTCAGTGCATCAGATTCCTCCTGGAATCATTTGGGCCTCTTCTGTTTCAATTGGCAGAGTCACTGTGATTCGCCTGCTTCGAGGCGCCTTACTTCCCTCTCTTTCTCCTCTTTGCGGGTCATCACCAGCTTGATGTATCCGGTGAGTCTATCCCATGTCTCCTGGTTGCGGAGCAAGTACGGGACGAGATTCTCGGGTGTTAGTTGAGCACCCAGCCATTCATCCAGCTCGGCGCGCTCTCTCCGGGTGTTGCTGCACTTGAACAGGGCATGTTCGGCGTCATCCCATTCGTCCCCGCATGACTGACATGCTGGGGTCGTCCTCTTCTTGAACCTGGTTAGATAGGAACCGAAGCAACCATGATCGCTCAGTGCCTGCGTCGTCCAGTAGTCCATCTCTCCGTGGGTGCGTTCCGCCCACTTGGCTACGTCACGGGTCAGCCGGTGCGTCCATCTGCCGTTTGCGAATGGCGAATCCCACTCAGTTTGCCAATGCTCAAGGGTGGTTTCCTTCTCGTTGTCGCGGATGATCTCCTTCATCGTCGGAGTGAGTACTCGTTCGGCTCCGATCACTTTCTGGCGGTCCCAGATCCTCACTCGCTCCGCGACGAGCAAGTGGATGGGCGGAGTACTCGCCAATACGTAAGCCGCATCTCCTGACACAGTGCGGTAGGCACGGATACTCCTCAGGGCCGCTCTTCGGTGGACAGGCCCCATTCTCTTCTCGATGATGGTCTTCTCTACTCTCTTCCCCCACACGGGTGCACCGTACAGCATGATGGAGGTAGTGACGGTGTTGAGAAGTGCGCGCCTCTTTTCCTTGGGTCCTCCGATATTCGGCATAAGCCGCTGGAGCGCCGCACCGACCCTGCTCGCCTTCTGGGCGGCTTCCTGGATGTGCTTCTTGAACGACCACTCGTCGTCGAGCCATACACCGAGGTATTTCAGCTCTGTCTTCCGTGGAATCTCTTGCCCGTTGATATAAAACCGGGGTAAGTCAAACTTCCTACGCCTTGTGACCACGATTGCTTCGCACTTCTTGACAGCGAGCTCCAGAAGCCTGCTAATAATCCACTCGTAGACTCGGGCCAGCGCTTCGTTCGCGCGTCTACCCAAGAGTTCCTCGTTGTCAGCCCATACTATGAGTCCCGCGTCGTCCGCGAAAGCCACTATTATCACTCCTTCTGGCAGTTCGATAGACAGTAAGCTGTCATACTGGGTGTTCCAGTTGAACGGCCCGGAGACCGATCCCTGTCCGATTCCGGCGGACAGTACCCGAATCTCTTGTCCCTCGCCGGTGTCGTACACGAGGGTCCTGTTCCGCAGGTAGTCACTCGCGACGGCTGGTAGATAGGGGGGCACTTTACCTGCTTGGGATTGATAGACTCGCTCCCAGCTCGCGCAGTTGAATGCGTTCTTTATGTCCAACGCAATGATGGCACAGAATCCTCCTCTTCCTTGGTATGGGTTCCCTACCGACGCTTGAACCCGTTCTTGGACCGCTTCGATCGCGTGCACAGTGCTCCGTCCCTTCCGGAACCCGACCTGCATTGGTGATAGCCCACCGCCTTCTTCGTAGGCTTTTTCCACCCTGTTGAGCACCATCCTCTCGTACATTTTCCCGATATTGTCGAGCATGCTGAG
The DNA here is from genome assembly GCA_029851415.1 of Eretmocerus hayati. Lineage (NCBI taxonomy): Eukaryota > Metazoa > Arthropoda > Insecta > Hymenoptera > Aphelinidae > Eretmocerus > Eretmocerus hayati. Next base: position 23,168,759 of record CM056741.1, read on the forward strand.
AGGGCGTTGACCTCCTTGACCCTTAGGTATCAGGACCAGCTTCTGGCGTTTCCACTTGTCCGGGAAAGTTCCCGCGCTCAGACAGATGTTGAAGAGGTCGAGGAGTGGATCTGGCTTGTATTTGAAGACCAGTTTCAGAGCCTCGTTTGGGATGCCATCCAGGCCAGGGGCCTTGCCGTTCGGCATTCTCTTCGCCGCTATGAGTAGCTCTTGCATGGTGAAGAGCGGGATGGGGTCTTCGCTCTCCGTAGGGAATGTAACTCTGGGTTCTCCTGCTGGGAAGAGGTCTTCCACGATGGTGCGCAATGTTGCTGCATCGGTCGGTGCTGGGTTGCCCTTCCGGGGTCGGACCTTTGACATGACCACGCGATATGGCGTGCCCCAGGGGTCTTCGTTAACCATGTCGCACAGTTCACCCCAGGACTTCTCTTTGCTCCTCCGGATGGCTAGAACGAGAGCCTTCTTTGCTTCTTTGTACGCTCTGTCATCTTCCGCCAGCGATGGTCGTTGCAGCTTCCTTGATCGCCATGCGGTCCTCCTTTTTTTGTTGCTCGTTCTTCGTAGAGCCTTGATCTCATCGGTGATCCAGTACTCTGGTTTCCTCCAGAAACATGGTGTTGTCCTGCGAGGCATCGACGCGTCGCAAGCTCTCGTGATGGCGGATGTTACCATCGCCACAGCTTCGTCCGAGGCGGAGTTCATCGGGAGGTCTTCGACTGTTTCTATCGATTCCCGGAATTTCCCCTCATCCAGCTTGCGTACCTGCCACCCCGTCGGTCGCGGTCTGTGTGTCGTCTGTCTCTGTCTGTCAGTCCTAAGCCGAAACCGAATGTGTCGATGGTCACTCAATGTTTCCGTGTCCAGAACCTCCCACGATGTCATACGTCCCATGAGCGACGGGCTCATGAACGTCAGGTCGAGGACCGAAGACGAACCTCCCTCCCTGGACCGAGTGTCGTGTCGGTGGTAGGTGATAACCCCCGTCTCGTTCGCGAGCACTAATCCCAATGCCTCCATGGCATCAGCGAGTATTACCCCCCGTCTATCACGCGGCCCCCCGCTCCAAGTCGGTTCCTTGGAGTTGAAATCCCCCGCGATTATAACTGGGCCCCCCCATTGCCTCACATCCTCTTCTAGGTCATGGAGCTCGTCTTCGAATTCGTGCATCTTGAGCGACGGCGAATAATAGCAGCTGTAGACTGCTGTGCCCTCTATGGTCTTTCGAGCGAAACCGCGGCCACTAACAGCTGGTCCAGTCTCACGGATCGCAGGATTCATGATCTGGATTACGGCTGTCCTCCAGTGATCGAATGTGGATCGAGAGAATTCGCGCTTCCGAGGCGGTTCGGAGATAATCAGAACATCGATCCCTCCTTCTTTGGCTACAGCGTGTAGGAGATCGTCTGCGTCCCCGCTCTTCCTGAGGTTGGCTTGGATGAAGCTAGCCATTTCTTCCCTTCCTGCGTCTATATGTGGTTCTTGCCCTCTGGTACGCAGTGCAGTTGCTGGCCCCAGATCTGTGGTCAGATTTGGACCCGATCGCCACACAGCTTAGGCATTTTGGTTTTTCCTTGCAAATCGCAGCAAGGTGCCCTGGTTCGCCGCATTGGAAGCAGAGTTTTGGTTTCCGTTCCTCTGCCTTCTCTTTTTTGCACCCCGAGGCCTTGTGCCCGTACTCTAAGCAGTTATAGCACCGTGGGATGCCACCCTTCTCGCGGATCCTGACTCTGCCCCATCCAACCTTTGGCTCCTTCCAGTCGAGGAGATGGTGGGCCAGTCTCATTGCGATCGAGACAACAGCGGTTTGGGTGCCGCGGTAGCCACTCCGGATGGACTTGACTACAACGGCACCCTTCTCGTTTTCTGGTAGGGCCTTCGCGAGGGCATCCCGCACCTTGATTATGTCGACATCGTAGTCGACTCCGAGAACCTCGAGGGTCGTGCTGTTTGCTAGACAGTGGACAGCTCCTTCTTGCCCGACGACTGGTGCCAAGGCTGCCTTGACGGCGGCGACATCGGTGCCCTTCTTGAGTTCAAGAAGGACTTGGCCTTCTTGGGTCTTGCGGATGCCCGTGACCTTGGAGCCCACTTCTTCATCGAGGTCATCCGTTTTTATCCTGCGCAGCATGTCTGCGTAGGTTAGCCCACCTTGTTTGTCTCTCTCTCTCTCTCTCTCTCTCTCTCTCTCTCTCTCTCTCTTTTTTTTTTTTTTTTTTTTTTTTTAAGGTGGTTAGAGGGCAAAATCTGCCTCAGGATCCCTCGGATCCGTCCCCAGACACCGGACTGGTTCAGCTTACGCAGACTACGCATAGCCCACGCAGGCCATACCAGGCGGGACACGGGTTTGGGTGGGGCCCACCGAGAGGTGGATCCGGCCGTGTAATATCCCTCTCCCCTCGATGTCCGATACCTAGGGCATCGGGCAATCAAGAAGGAGATCCACCTGCATCTACCATCTCATCCCGGAACCGCGTGAGCATTACTTCAGGATGAGCGGCATGTCTCGCGCTCGATTGCGAGCGTTCCTCTTCTCCATTTTCTCTCTTCGGCCACTTGTCGGCATCTTCTATCTTCATTCTTCATTGTTCCCTCTCTTTCTTCTTTCTTCTCTCTTCTTTCTTCTTTCTTCCCTCTTCAGTGCACCAGATTCCTCCTGGAATGATTTGGGCCTCTTCTGTTTCAATCGGCAGAGTCACTGTAATTCCCCTGCTTCGAGGCGCCTTACTTCCCTCTCTTTCTCCTCTTTGCGGGTCATCACCAGCTTGATGTATCCGGTGAGTCTATCCCATGTCTCCTGGTTGCGGAGCAAGTACGGGACGAGATTCTCAGGTGTTAGTTGAGCACCCAGCCATTCATCCAGCTCGGCGCGCTCTCTCCGGGTGTCGCTGCACTTGAACAGGGCATGTTCGGCGTCATCCCATTCGTCCCCGCATGACTGACATGCTGGGGTCGTCCTCTTCTTGAACCTGGTTAGATAGGAACCGAAGCAACCATGATCGCTCAGTGCCTGCGTCGTCCAGTAGTCCATCTCTCCGTGGGTGCGTTCCGCCCACTTGGCTACGTCACGGGTCAGCCGGTGCGTCCATCTGCCGTTTGCGAATGGCGAATCCCACTCAGTTTGCCAATGCTCAAGGGTGGTTTCCTTCTCGTTGTCGCGGATGATCTCCTTCATCGTCGGAGTGAGTACTCGTTCGGCTCCGATCACTTTCTGGCGGTCCCAGATCCTCACTCGCTCCGCGACGAGCAAGTGGATGGGCGGAGTACTCGCCAATACGTAAGCCGCATCTCCTGACACAGTGCGGTAGGCACGGATACTCCTCAGGGCCGCTCTTCGGTGGACAGGCCCCATTCTCTTCTCGATGATGGTCTTCTCTACTCTCTTCCCCCACACGGGTGCACCGTACAGCATGATGGAGGTAGTGACGGTGTTGAGAAGTGCGCGCCTCTTTTCCTTGGGTCCTCCGATATTCGGCATAAGCCGCTGGAGCGCCGCACCGACCCTGCTCGCCTTCTGGGCGGCTTCCTGGATGTGCTTCTTGAACGACCACTCGTCGTCGAGCCATACACCGAGGTATTTCAGCTCTGTCTTCCGTGGAATCTCTTGCCCGTTGATATAAAACCGGGGTAAGTCAAACTTTCTACGCCTTGTGACCATGATTGCTTCGCACTTCTTGACAGCGAGCTCCAGAAGCCTGCTAATCATCCACTCGTAGACTCGGGCCAGCGCTTCGTTCGCGCGTCTACCCAAGAGTTCCTCGTTGTCAGCCCATACTATGAGTCCCGCGTTGTCCGCGAAAGCCACTATTATCACTCCTTCTGGCAGTTCGATAGACAGTAAGCTGTCATACTGGGTGTTCCAGTTGAATGGCCCGGAGACCGATCCCTGTCCGATTCCGGCGGACAGTACCCGAATCTCTTGTCCCTCGCCGGTGTCGTACACGAGGGTCCTGTTCCGCAGGTAGTCACTCGTGACGGCTAGTGGATAGGGGGGCACTTTACCTGCTTGGGATTGATAGACTCGCTCCCAGCTCGCGCAGTTGAATGCGTTCTTTATGTCCAACGCGATGATGGCACAGAATCCTCCTCTTCCTTGGTATGGGTTCCCTACCGACGCTTGAACCCGTTCTTGGACCGCCTCGATCGCGTGCACAGTGCTCCGTCCCTTCCGAAACCCGAACTGCATTGGTGATAGCCCACCGCCTTCTTCGTAGGCTTTTTCCACCCTGTTGAGCACCATCCTCTCGTACATTTTCCCGATATTGTCGAGCATGCTGAGAGGGCGTTGACCTCCTTGACCCTTAGGTATCAGGACCAGCTTCTGGCGTTTCCACTTGTCCGGGAAAGTTCCCGCGCTCAGACAGATGTTGAAGAGGTCGAGGAGTAGATCTGGCTTGTATTTGAAGACCAGTTTCAGAGCCTCGTTTGAGATGCCATCCAGGCCAGGGGCCTTGCCGTTCGGCATTCTCTTCGCCGCTATGAGTAGCTCTTGCATAGTGAAGAGCGGGATGGGGTCTTCGCTCTCCGTAGGGAATGTAACTCTGGGTTCTCCTGCTGGGAAGAGGTCTTCCACGATCGTGCACAATGTTGCTGCATCGGTCGGTGCTGGGTTGCCCTTCCGGGGTCGGACCTTTGACATGACCACGCGATATGGCGTGCCCCAGGGGTCTTCGTTAACCATGTCGCACAGTTCACCCCAGGACTTCTCTTTGCTCCTCCGGATGGCTAGAACGAGAGCCTTCTTTGCTTCTTTGTACGCTCTGTCATCTTCCGCCAGCGATGGTCATTGCAGCTTCCTTGATCGCCATGCGGTCCTCCTTTTTTTGTTGCTCGTTCTTCGTAGAGCCTTGATCTCATCGGTGATCCAGTACTCTGGTTTCCTCCAGAAACATGGTGTTGTCCTGCGAGGCATCGACGCGTCGCAAGCTCTCGTGATGGCGGATGTTACCATCGCCACAGCCTCGTCCGAGGCGGAGTTCATCGGGAGATCTTCGACTGTTTCTATCGATTCCCGGAATTTTCCCTCGTCCAGCTTCCGTACCTGCCACCCCGTTGGTCGCGGTCTGCGTGTCGTCTGTCTCTGTCCGTCAGTCCTAAGCCGAAACCGAATATGTCGATGGTCACTCAATGTTTCCGTGTCCAGAACCTCCCACGATGTCATACGTCCCATGAGCGACGGGCTCATGAACGTCAGGTCGAGGACCGATGATGAACCTCCCTCCCGGGACCGAGTGTCGTGCCGGTAATAGGTGATAACCCCCGTCTCGTTCGCGAGCACTAATCCCAATGCCTCCATGGCATCAGCGAGTATTACCCCCCGTCTATCGCGCGGCCCCCCGCTCCAAGTCGGTTCCTTGGAGTTGAAATCTCCCGCGATTATAGCTGGGCCCCCCCATTGCCTCACATCCTCTTCTAGGTCGTGGAGCTCGTCTTCAAATTCGTGCGTCTTGAGCGACGGCGAGTAGTAGCAGCTGTATACAGCTGTGCCCCCTATGGTCTTTCGAGCATAACCACGGCCACTAACAGCTGGTTCAGTCTCGCGGATCGCGGGATTCGTGATCTGAATTACAGCGGTCCCCCAGTGATCGAATGTGGAACGGGAAAGTTCGCGCTTCCGAGGCGGTTCGGAGATGATCAGAACATCGATACCCCCTTCTTTGGCGGCAGTGTGTAGGAGGTCACAAGCGTCCCCGCTTCTCCTGAGGTTGGCTTGGATGAAGTTAGCTATTTCTTCCCCCCCCCCTGCGTCTATATGTCGCCCTCGCGTTTTGGTAGGCTGTGCAGTTGCTGGAGCCTGACCTGTGGTCAGATCTGGTTCCGATAGCCACGCAGCTGAGGCATTTTGGTTTCTCTTTACAGGTAGCGGCGAGGTGTCCTGGTTCACCGCACCTGAAGCAGAGTTTCGGTTGACGTTCCTCTGCCTTCTCTTTTTTGCAGCCTGAGGCCTTGTGGCCATACTCTAGGCAGTTATAGCAGCGTGGGATGCCTCCCTTCTCGCGGATTCTCACTCTGCTCCATCCCACCTTGGGTTCTTTCCAGTCCAGGAGGCGGTGAGCGAGCCTCGCTGGGATGGACACAACCGCTGTTTGGGTGCCTCGGGAGCCGTTTCGCAGGCTCTTGACTATTATGGCTCCATCCTCGTTTTCTGGTAGGGCCTTCGCGAGGTCCTTCTGCACTTTAGTTTTGTCGACATCGTAGTCGACTCCGAGAACCTCGAGGGTCATGCTATTTGCGAGGCAGTGGACGGCCCCTTCTTGCCCGACGACTGGTGTCAGAGCCGCTTTGATGGCTGCAGCGTCGGTGCCCTTCCTCAGTTCAATGAGGATTTGTCCTTCCTGTGTCTTGCGGATGCCCGTGACTTTAGAGCCCACTTCTTCATTAAGGTCATCCTCCTTTATCTTGCGCAGCATATCTGCGTAGCTTAACCCACCTTGGTTTGCCGTGACGAGAACGGCGTCGGATTTCGGTCTTCTTGGCTTCATCTTTGCCTTCTTTCCAGCGGTGTCACTTGATCGACCGCTTTTCTTTGCCCTCTTTGTATTTCTCTTAGCGACCACTTCCTGCCAAGGCCCGTCCTGCTTGGGCCTATTAGGAGTCGATGTCGAGCGCGGTGTTTCGAGGGCTCCCGATGGATGTCCGCGTCGCGTCCTCTTCGTATCGTGCTGTTTCCCTTGTCGCGATTCCGGTTTATTCGCCCCCCTTCCCTGTGTGCCGCTTCCCGACGCGGCTGGCCCAGAGGGCTGCGCACTCCTCTTCATTTTTAGGGTCTTCTCCGCTTCGAGAAGTGTGGTCTCGAAAGCCGCTCTCTTCCCTTTGTCTGCCGCAAGTAGGCCTTCGAGAGCAAGGCCAATCTTCCTGAGCTCTTCCATGTCGCCCTGAGTTCCTTCTGGGATGTTGGAGGCAGACTCGGCTATCCCTATGACCAAATTCAGGTGGTCGAGGAGAAGATGAGTCTTCTCCTCCATCTGTTCTCGGCACATTTTCAAGTCCCTCCATCCTTCCATTAGATCGGGGGCCTTGTCTCCACTTCTTTGTCGACTGGCCTTCTCAGGTGTGGGGAACCGATCGATGTCCATATCCTCCGGTGTTTTTTGACCTTTTTCGAGTCCGCGGTCACAGTCCTTGGATGTCAGGGTGTCTTCTGACTTCTGGGACTCCGTGGTGGTGTTAGAGTCCCCTGAATCCGAGCTGGAATTGGCGGTATCGTCTCCCTTGTTCTTGTCTTGCGTAAGCTGGATCTTGATCGCGGGGTTGATCTTCATAAGCTTGTCTGCCGCCGCTTGCGCTTCTGCAGCAACCTTCGCGTTCTTCTCTTTTTGGCTCAAGAATGTGAGCTTCGATTGCTTCAGCGTTCGCTTATCTACTTCCTCACCCAGACCCTTTCTCTTCCTGCTGTTCGGGGTGAGGTCTACTCCTTTCTGGTGTTGGTCCTTTCCTCCGACTATCTTCGCCAGAGGCGTATTTCCATCGCTTGTAGCTTTACGCGTGAGTCCACCAGCCAAGTGTGCCACTGGTAGCGCGCTTTGCATCGTTGGGCCCCCCCCCCCCCAAGCTCCGAATGGGGCCCCGCTTTACTTGGGGAATTCTTGCCGTCAATGCTGGACATCTTCTTCTTTCTTCTTTTTCCAGGGCCTGGAATCGCATGCTGGCCGATCCCGGACCAGACCAGCACGGGTGTGGTGTTCTGTGTCATGCGTGTCCTGTATGATGTTGGTATGTTTGTGTAGTGCTTGGGCAGGCGTGAGTATGGTGCATGTATGGTGTAGTGTGTGTGATGGTGTAAGTGTAGGACTCAGGTCCGGAGGGGCGTCGCTCCCTCAAGCCCCAAGTGCAACCCTAAGGTCACACCCAAAGCCCCCTACGGGTTCTCTCTCTCTCTCTCTCTCTCTCTCTCTCTCTCTCTCTCTCTCTCTCTCTCTCTCCAGCAAATAATCGTGATTCGGATCCATCTTCACGAGCCTCAGCTGCCGTCTCACGCACTCTACCATCATGCGTAGTCCAACTCTCCAGTAGCCATTTAGTCGGGAAAGTGATTCGAGCTAAGCGTTCAATCGCCAATAATTATTTCACGGCTAGTAACATCCAGCCTGATCTACTTGACTCAGATGCGAAAGCTCATGTGCCAAACCGTAAAATCTCTATAAATGAAATGCTCCCCCGTGAGAAGTACAAGGAATACACACGTTTGAGATCGGTTGCACGCGGTTTGGGTCTAAGATACGTCTGGCACAGCGGTGGACGTTTCTGGGTCAGGCGGAAAAATGGTGAGCGAGCACATACGTTCGAATCCCTTGCCGATCTGCAGGTCATTCAAACGGCCTGTCGAAGTGTTCCAAAACGTGCTTGTGCGTCCTCTAACAACACCCAGAGCTGCACAGCCGTTCCGGAGCAGAGCCGAGTTCCGGCAGCAGAATCAGCGGAGGCTCCTTGACTAAATACGGCTGCTGAGGAGCGACGAGGGGGTGGAGGTTTCTTAAAAGCGGGATTCATCAACCTTAACTCCCTGACAGATAAGATTGAGCATCTACGCTTGCTCGTCGCTAACGATCCCTCCTATCATCTATTTGGGGTGGCCGAGTCGAAGCTAGATGAGTATGTGGATGACAGTCTCGTTCAGATTCCAGGTTTTTCGTTGTTGCGACAAGATCGCAACAGAGAGGGTGGAGGAGTTGCCTTGTACGTGCGCAATGACTTCAAAATTGAGAAGTTAGTTTCCTCAAATACCTTTGGGCCGGGGAAACCTGGCGTGCCTGAATTTCTTTTCTGTAGCGTACAACAAGGCGGCTCACCCCCAATACTAGTCGCGGTAATCTATAGACCCCCAAAAATCGCCATGCAGAAGGATGATGGGCTGTTTGGCTCGTTACGCCGGCTGTGTGGAGATTACAGTCACAAAATCATTATGGGTGATCTGAACGCTGACTTGTTGGATACTGCTCATCCCGACACCAAGACACTGACTGCACTGACAGAAGAACTCGCCTTGCAGATAGTGCAGCATGGCCCGACTCATCAGCACAACCCCAATGTATCTCATACATGGATTGATCACATTTATGTAGATGACAACGACACCATAACTGACTTTCAGAACAGACACCTGCCCAGTTTCGGGGGGCACTCGGTCATTGACGTCACCATCAACGTCTTCACCCCTATTCCGCCAAAAAATTCCTTCAAGTATAGGGATTTTCGTAACATCACCCCGGAGATATTGAATGACCGTCTGCTTCGCTGTGACTGGACAGCTCTTGAAAATGCCGAAACCAGTTTGGAAGACGCAATTCACTGCTTGAATGAAAATTTAAAAATTGTTTTAGATGAACTAGCACCGGAAAAAACTATAAACCCGCGTAAAAACGATGCTCCTTGGATTGGTCCTGAGTTGAGGGTGCTCATGAATAAGCGAAACGCGACGCGCAGGCGCTGGGAGCGCATGCAACGCAACCAGCGCAAGTGTCCTGACCTTCAAAATGAATACTTTCGGCTTAGCGAAGAGGTCGATCTGCGCATTGAGCAAGAGCGTAATTCCTTCCTTCAAAACCATCTTTCAGACGCTCTTGATCAGAACAAGAACATCTGGAAGGAGATGCGCAATCTCGGCCTCTTGCCCAAGAGCAAAGAGGAGGAACTCCACGGTTTCACACCGGATGAGCTGAACGCTCACTTTGCGGGGGTTTCCGTTTCGCCTCACGAAAATATCAATGAAGCAATGGACGATATTAACTCTGCACCGGAGGAGGGGTTTAAATTTAAGCCCACAAATTTCAACAATGTAGTCCTTGCTATTAAACATTTCTCCTCGCAGGCCCGTGGGGTGGATGGGATCCCCCAGAGCGTGATCGCGAAGGCTCTTCCGGCAGTTGGTGATCTTATTGTACATATTTTCAATTCCTCTTTCGCATCATAAGCGTTTTTCCTGAAACTTGGAAGCAAGCGCAGCTGATTGCATTGAAAAAGACTGTAGCTCCATCAACGGTCTCGGACTTCCGTCCCATAGCGCTGCTGTGCTTCCTTTCCAAGGTTCTGGAAAAAATTGCAACATGACCAAATCACGGAGTATTTGAAAGTAGAGAAACTTCTTGATCGCTTCCAGACTGGTTTCAGGCAACACCACAGCACCCAGACAGCTTTGCTAAAGTTGACGGATGACATCAGAGTAGGCATTGATAGGAAGAAGATCACCTTACTCCTACTATTCGACTTTAGCAAAGCTTTCGACACAATAACACCGTCAAAGCTGTTGAGGAAGCTCCGAAACCTTGGATTCTCAAGGTCGGCACTCCTGTGGATAAAATCATACTTACAAGGCCGCACCCAAATAGTCACTTCAAAATCCGGTAGTTCTGATTGGCTCGAAACCAATCTGGGTGTTCCACAGGGATCCGTTCTCGGGCCTTTACTCTTCAGCTTATATGTTAATGACTTACCTGGTTTGCTAGATGGAAAGTCGGTATATCATCTATTCTATGCGGATGATCTTCAAATTTATCTCCAAGTCGAGAAAACTAAGATCAAGGAAGGCATCACTCGGCTAGGGGAAGTAGGACGACTAATTGCTGAATAGGCCAGAAGTTCCGGCCTGCGTCTCAACGCTGGCAAGACCAAGGCAATCTTCTTCAGCTCTGAGAGGAATATCAAGACCTGAAGAGAATGGACTTGCCAGGAGTTGAGATACAGGAAGGAAAGTTCATTCCGTTCAGCGACACGGTCGTGAGTCTTGGTGTTACACTTGACAGTGAACTGACGTGGAAACCGCACATCGACCAAGTAACTAAGAAAGTGAATAGAGCCCTATACGGATTGCGGTTTTTTAGGGCGTGTATCACCAGACCCTCTCCGAATTCGCCTAGTCGAGTCATTAGTTCAACCGCATTTAGATTATTGCACAGTCGTGTGCCTCGACGCCACGGACGAACAGCGGCAACGGATACAGCGACTGAGCAATTCATGTGTGAGGTACATTTTTGATCTTAGGAGAGACGAGCACATCACCCCGTTTAGGGAGCGTTTGGGTTGGTTACGTACTGATTCGCGGAGAATGTACTTCGCAGCACTTTTAATGCATAAGATCATGCATCTTGGAGAACCTGGCTACCTAGCTGCGATGTTTACCAGGTACCAATCTGAACGCCCCGCACGTGGTGACGCAGAAGAGCGGGTACTCAAGGTTCCCAATATGAGACTTGAGTACGGAAGAAGATCATTCCAGGCTCAATGTGCTCATCTGTGGAACTTTCTCCCTCCGGGCTTTCGGCAGCTGAGGAAAATATCAGTATTCAAAGAGGCCTTAAAATATTTCCTTCTGACTCAGTCTTCTCAGAGGATTGATGTGGAGAGGAGGCATTATTTTTAATCTCTAAACTGTGATTGCTTGGGCTCTTTTCAACCGGCGTTTCCTTTTTTAAAAGAGTTATACGCGGCTACTTCGCCACTGAATGTAATTCCTGTGATATTTCTGCTGGCCCAAGCCTTTATATGCCTTTGTACGTGAGAATGTCCTCTCTCCTCGATCGTTCTTGTGAACACTGATATATATATATATATATATATGGAAATGTATTTTATCATTCTCTTCCTGACTTTTATGCATCTCTCGATGTCTTAAAATGACTAGTCACTTTCTGTGATAATCCTAATATTCCTTGACCAAAAAGACAATTATTTATACTTTTTATATATTTATTATGTAGGTGTAACATATGTGACATATGCCACTGTATTTTTCAATTTGCCCTCGGGCGAATAAACGTTATCTATCTATCTATCTATCTATCCTCTCTCTCCTCTCCTCTCTCTCTCTCTCTCTCTCTCTCTCTCTCTCTCTCTCTCTCTCTCTCTCTCTCTCCTCTCTCTCTCTCTCTCTCTACTCTCTCTCTCTCTCTCTCTCTCTCTCTCTCTCTCTCTCTTTTTTTTTTTTTTTTTTTTTTTTTTTTTTAAGGTGGTTAGAGGGCAAAATCTGCCTCAGGATCCTCGGATCCGTCCCCAGACACCGGACTGGTTCAGCTTACGCGGACTACGCATAGCCCACGCAGGCCATACCAGGCGGGACACGGGTTTGGGTGGGGCCCACCAAGAGGTGGGCCGGCCGTGTAATATCCCTCTCCCCTCGATGTCCGATACCTAGGGCATCGGGCAATCAAGAAGGAGATCCACCTGCACCTACCATCTCAATCCCGGAACGCGTGAGCATTACTTCAGGATGAGCGGCATGTCTCGCGCTCGATTGCGAGCGTTCCTCTTCTCCATCTTCTCTCTTCGGCCACTTGTCGGCATCTTCTGTCTTCATTCTCCATTGTTCCCTCTCTTTCTTCTTTCTTCTCTCTTCTTTCTTCTTTCTTCCCTCTTCAGTTCAGATTCCTCCTGGAATCATTTGGGCCTCTTCTGTTTCAATCGCAGAGTCACTGTGATTCGCCCTACTTCGAGGCGCCTTACTTCCCTCTCTTTCTCCTCTTTGCGGGTCATCACCATCTTGATGTATCCGGTGAGTCTATCCCATGTCTCCTGGTTGCGGAGCAAGTACGGGACGAGATTCTCGGGTGTTAGTTGAGCACCCAGCCATTCATCCAGCTCGGCGCGCTCTCTCCGGGTGTCGCTGCACTTGAACAGGGCATGTTCGGCGTCATCCCATTCATCCCCGCATGACTGACATGCTGGGGTCGTCCTCTTCTTGAACCTGGTTAGATAGGAACCGAAGCAACCATGATCGCTCAGTGCCTGCGTCGTCCAGTAGTCCATCTCTCCGTGGGTGCGTTCCGCCCACTTGGCTACGTCACGGATCAGCCGGTGCGTCCATCTGCCGTTCGCAAATGGCGAATCCCACTCAGTTTGCCAATGCTCAAGGGTGGTTTCCTTCTCGTTGTCGCGGATAATCTCCTTCATCGTCGGGGTGAGTACTCGTCGGCTCCGATCACTTTCTGGCGGTCCCAGATCCTCACTCGCTCCGCGACGAGCAAGTGGATGGGCGGTGTACTCGCCAATACGTAAGCCGCATCTCCTGACACGGTGCGGTAGGCACGGATACTTCTCAGGGCCGCTCTCCGGTGGACAGGCCCCATCTTCTTCTCGATGATGGTCTTCTCTACTCTCTTTCCCCACACAGGTGCACCGTAGAGCATGATAGAGGTGCTGACGGTGTTCAGAAGTGCGCGCCTCTTTTCCTTGGGTCCTCCGATATTCGGCATGAGCCGCTGAAGCGCCGCACCAACCCTGCTCGCCTTCTGGGCGGCTTCCTGGATGTGTTTCCTGAACGACCATTTGTCGTCGAGCCATACACCCAGATATTTCAGCTCTGTCTTGCGTGGTATCTCTTGCCCGTTGATGTAAAAATGGGGCAAGTCGAACTTCCTGCGCCTCGTGACCACTATGGCTTCGCACTTTGGAACAGCCAGCTCTAGGAGCCTGCTGATCATCCATTCGTAGACTCGGGCCAGCGCCTCGTTCGCGCGTCTACCCAAGAGCTCTTCGTTGTCGGCCCAAACTATGAGTCCCGCGTCGTCCGCAAAAGCCACTATTATTACTCCTTCTGGCAGTTCGATAGACAGTAAGCTGTCGTACTGGGTATTCCAGTTGAACGGCCCGGAAACCGATCCCTGCCCGATTCCGGCGGACAGCTCTCGAACCTCTTGTCCCTCGTCGGTGTCGTACACGAGGGTCCTATTCCGTAGGTAGTCGCTCGTGACTGCTAACAGGTAGGGTGGCACTTTACCTGCCTGGATGCGTACACTCGCTCCCAGCTCGCACAATTAAAATGCGTTCTTTATGTCTAACGCGATGATCGCGCAGAAACCCCCTCTCCCTTGGTATGGTCTCCCCACCGACGCTTGAACCCGTTCTTGGACCGCCTCGATCGCGTGTACAGTGCTCCGTCCCTTCCGGAACCCGAACTGCATTGGTGACAGCCCACCGCTCTCTTCGTAGGCTTTCTCCACCCTGTTGAGCACCATCCTCTCGTACATTTTCCCGATATTGTCGAGCATGCTGAGAGGGCGTTGACCTCCTTGACCCTTAGGTATCAGGACCAGCTTCTGGCGTTTCCACTTGTCCGGGAAAATTCCCGCGCTCAGACAGATGTTGAAGAGGTCGAGGAGTAAATCTGGCTTGTATTTGAAGACCAGTTTGAGAGCCTCGTTTGGAATGCCGTCCAGCCAGGGGCCTTGCCGTTTGGCAGCCTCTTCGCCGCTATAAGTAGCTCTTGCATGGTAAAGAGGCGGGATGGGATCTTCGCTCTCCGGAGGGAATGTCACTCTGGGTTCTCCTGCTGGAAAGAGGTCTTCCACGATGCTGCGCAGGTTGCTGCATCGGTCGGTGCTGGGTTGCCCTTCCGGGTTCGGACCTTTGACATAACCACGCGGTATGGCGTGCCCCAGGGGTCTCCGTTAACCAAGTCACACAATTCAGCCCAGCATTTCTCTTTGCTTCTCCGGATGGCTAGAACAAGAGCCTTCTTTGCTTCTTTGTACGCTCTGTCATCGTCCGCCAGCGATGGTCGTTGCAGCTTCTTGATCGCCACGCGGTTCTCCTCTTTTTATTGCTCGTTCTTCGTAGAGCTTTATCTCGTCGGTGATCCAGTACTCTGGTTTCCTCCAGAAGCATGGTGTTGTCTTGCGAGGCATCGAAGCGTCACAAGCTCTTGTGATGGTGGTCGTCACCATATCCACAGCCTCGTCCGCGGTGGAGTTCATCGGAGATCTCCGGCTTTTTCTATCGATTCCCGGAATTTTCCCCTCTTCCAGCTTGCGTACCTGCCACCCCGTCGGTCGCGGTCTGCGTGTCGTCTGTCTCTGTCTGTCAGTCCTAAGTCGAAACCGAATATGTCGATGGTCACTCAGTGTTTCCGTGTCCAGGACCTCCCACGATGTCATGCGTCCCATGAGCGACGGGCTCATGAACGTCAGGTCGAGGACCGATGACGAACCCCCCTCCCGGGACCGAGTGTCGTGCCGGTAGTACGTGATAACCCCCGTCTCGTTCGCGAGCACTAACCCTAATGCTCCATGGTATCAGCGAGTATTACCCCCCGTCTATCGCGCGGCCCCCCGCTCCAAGTCGGTTCCTTGGAGTTGAAATCCCCCGCGATTATAACTGGGCCCCCCCATTGCCTGACATCTTCTTCTAGGTCGTGTAGCTCGTCTTCAAATTCGTGCGTCTTGAGCGACGGCGAATAGTAGCAGCTATAGACTGCCGTGCCCTCTATGGTCTTTCGAGCGAAACCGCGGCCACTAACAGCTGGTCCAGTCTCACGAATCGCAGGATTCATGATCTGGATTACAGCGGTCCCCCAGTGATCGAATGTGGATCGGGAGAATTCGCGCTTCCGAGGCGGTTCGGAGATAATCAGAACATCGATCCCCTCTTCTTTGGCAACAGCGCGTAGAAGGTCGTTCGCGTCCCCGCTCTTCCTGAGGTTGGCTTGGATGAAATTAGCCATTCCGACCCCTTCTCCGTTTGTACGTGCTCTTCGCCTTCTGGTAGGCAGTGCAGTTGCTCGCCCCAGATCTGTGATCAGATTTGGACCCGATCGCCGCACAACTCAAGCACTTCGGCTTCCCTTTGCAGGTTGCGGCGAGGTGTCCTGGTTCGCCGCACTGGAAGCAGAGTTTTGGTCCCCGCTCCTCCGTCTTCTCCTTCACGCAGCCCGAGGCCTTGTGGCCATACTGGAGACAGTTATAGCACCGTGGAATGCCACCTTTTTCGCGGATCTTGACTCTGCCCCATCCAACCTTCGGTTCCTTCCAGTCCAGGAGGTGGTGGGCCAATCTTGTTGGGATCGAGACGACCGCTGTTTGGGTGCCCCGATAACCGATTCGGAGAGACTTCACTGCGATATTCCCTCTCTCACTCTCTGGTAGGGCCTTAGCAAGGTCCTTGAGTACTTGGCCCTTGTCAAACGTCGTAATCGACTCCGAGCACCTCCAGAGTAGAAGTGTTCAGGAGGCAATGGACAGCTCCTTCTTCGCCGACCACTGGTGCCAGTGCTGTCTTCACGGCTGTGGCGTCGGCACCCTTCCTCAATTCGATGAGGACTTGGCCCTCTTTTGTCTTGCGGAAGCCCGTGACTTTTGTGCCTACTTCCTCGTCGGCGGCATTCGTCTTTATCCTTCGCAGCATATCTGCGTAGGTGAGCCCTCCCTGATTGGCCGTGACGAGGATGGCCTCAGGCTTGGCTCTTCTCGGCTTCATTTTTGCCTTCTTCGCGGCGGTATCATTCGATCTACCGCTCTTCTTTGCCTTCTTCGCTTGTTTCTTCGACACCACTTCCTTCCAAGGTCCATTCTGCTCGGGCCGATTGGGCGTTGATGTCGAGCGCGGTGTTCCAGGACCTCCCGGTGGAGGTCCGAGTCGCGTCCCCTTCGAACCCACGCTGTTGCCCCGGTCGCGATTCCGGTTTCCCTGCCCCCCTTCCCTGGAAGCCACTGCCCGACGCGGACGGTTTTCTTGTGGTCGGAGGCTGCGCATTCTTCCTCGCTATCAGGGTCTTTTCCGTTTCGAGAAGCTTTGTCTCGAAAGCAGCCCGCTTCACCTTGTCTGCCGCGAGTAGGTCTTCGAGCGCAAGGCCGATCTTCTTGAGCTCTTCGATGTCGCCCTTGGTCCCTTCTGGATTGCTGGAGACGGACTCGGCTATCCGATAACCAAGTTGAAGTGCTCGAGGAGGAGATATGTCTTCTCCTCCGTCTCTTCCCGGCACGTTTTTAGGTCTCCCATTTCGCCATGAGATCACCCGCTTCGTTTCCACTTCTTTGTCGTGCCATATTTCCGGATGAGGGGATAGGGTCAATCTCCATCTCATCAGACTCTTCGTCGTGAACTCTCTTGTCGAGTTCACCGATGCCGGGAGTCAGGATTGTTCCGTTCCCCTGGGACCCTATAGTGGAGTCGGACTCGCTCGAGTCTGAGCTCAAGTTGACGGCGTCATCAACCCCGTTGCTAGGTTGCGTAATCTGGATCCTGAGCGCGGGGTTGTTCTTCAGCAACTTCTCTGCCGCTTCTTGTGCTTCTGCTGCAACCTTCGCATTATTCCCTAGTTGGACCGGAAAAGTGAGCTTCGATTGCTTTAGCACTCGTTTTTCGCTGCCTCACCCAAACCCTTCCTCTTCTGCTGTTTGGGGTGAGGTCTACCTCCCTCTTGTGTTGGTCCTCTCCCTCCAACTATTTTCGCCTGGGGCGTATTTCCATCGCTTGTAGCTTTTGCGCGTAACTCCACCAGCCAAGTGTGCCACTGGTAGCGCGTTTTGCATCGTTGGGGGGCCCCCCCCAAGATCCGAATGGGGCCCCGCTTTACTTGGGGAAATCTTGCCGTCAATGCTGGACATCATCTTCTTTCTTCTTTTCCAGGGCCTGGAATCGCATGCTGGCCGACCCCGGACCAGACCAGCACGGCTGTGGGTGTTTAGTTTGATGCGTGTTCTGCATAATGTTGATATGTCTGTGTAGTGTTTGAGCGGGCGTAAGTATGGTGCGTGTAGGGTGTAGTGTGTGTAGGTGTAAGTGTAGGACTCGGGTCCGGAGGGCGTCGCTCCCTCAAGCTCCGAGTGCAAACCCGAAGGTCACACCCAAAGCCCCCTACGGGTTCTCTCTCTCTCTCTCTCTCTCTCTCTCTCTCTCTCTCTCTCTCTCATCTCTCTCTCTCTCTCTCTCTCTCTCTCCTCTCTCTCTCTCTCTCTCTCTCTCTCTCTCTCTCTCTCTCTCTCTCTCTCTCTCTCTCTCTCTCTCTCTCTCTCTCTCTCTCTCTCACAACCATCCCAGAGGATTGATGTGGATAACAAACAATACTTTAACCTCTGATAGGCTTGGGCTATTTCCGATTAGGCTTTTAATTATAAGTTAGTTATGCATGGCCTTCCCCGCCATTGACTGAAACATCTGTGATAATTTTCTGAGCCCACTGTCCTTTTATATGTACAAAAATGTTTTATATTTTCTTGCTCCTTTTTTGCTATCTTTACCTGTATAAGGAATAGTGTAATTTGACTTTCTACGCACCTTGCAGTGCTTCAAAATGACTAGTCACCTGATGTGATAATACAATGTCCTTGACCAAAACGACAAATTTCACGAATGTGATATATATTTATTATGAGTGACATATGTACCATATGTAACAGAATTTTAATTTTTGCCTCTGAGCAAATAAAGGATATCAATCATCAATCAATATCTCTGTTCTCGTATTCGGACGCTCAAAGAGCGCATGTTCTGCATTGTCCCACGGGCGTCGCACATCTGACACGCCGATGAATTCCTCTTCTTGAACCTGTAAAGGTACTCACCGAAACAACCGTGGTCGTTGAACGCCTGGGTAAGCCAGTAGTCCAATTCTCCATGAGTCCGCTCGACTCTCTTGTCAAGCTGGGGCATGAGCCGTTCGGTCCATGCTCCGTCCGCTTCTGGGGAGTCCCATTCCGCCTGCCACGCGGTCAGGGTTTCCTCTCGTTCCTGGTCGCGGATCACTTTTCTGTGCACTGGCCTCACATCAGCGACCACGGCCTTGAGCCTCTCTTCAGCTCACCATACGCGAATCCTTTCGTCGATAAGGAGACAAATGTGGCGTCTTTGCGAGTACACAAGCAGCGTCACGAGACAAGGTCCTGTCGCTACTTATCACCCGCATCCGCCGCTCGACGGTGCACTGGTCCCATCCGCTTGTTGATGTCAGCCCTCGCGCGCAGTCTGACCTCATCCAGGTGCTCCGTAGAGCAGGACGGAGGAGCTCACGGCGTTGAGGAGCTCTCTCCTTGAGGGTTTCGGGCCTTCTATATTGGGCATCAATCGCTGCAGAACAGCCACGGTCCTGTCTGCCTTTTGAGATGCTTCTTGAGGATGTCGATGGTATGACCACTTGACATCAAGCCACATTCCGAGGTATGTCACGGCTCTCATCTGCGGTACTTCTTGTCTTTGAATGAGGAATACCGGTGGTTTGTAACCACGGTATCCGCGCCGTATTGTGACGACGCTTGCTTCACTTGGCGGAATCGCAAGTTCGAGCTGCTTGCTATGAATCCGTTCCACAACGGATTTGGAACGTCGACTCCAAGGGAACGTCATCTGCAATAATCCGACAGTTCCGCATCTCGGGAAGCTTCATGTCTAGGAAATCGTCATACTGGACATTCCAATCGAATGGACCCTTTGCAGACCCTGTGGGACTCCTGCGGACGGCGATATCTCCATGCTACCTTCATCTGTTTTAGCCACAACGGATTGATTCCTGGAGTAATAAATCACGAGTATGAAGAGGTAGCCGGGTACTCTTCCTACTACCGACTTATAGATACTCTCCCAGCTCGCTGAGTTGAACGCATTCTTCACGTCTAACAAGATGATCGCGCAGTATCCGCCAGGTTTGGGGACGAGGTTGAACGTCCTCTCGAAGGCATGTTGTAACTTTTGCACAGCGTGGAGAGTGCTGTGGCCCTCTCGAAACCGAACTGCCTCGAGGACAGTCCACCTGTTTGTTCGTAAGCTCTTTGGAGACGGTTCAGCACCATCCTCTCATAGAGATACCCCAAGTTCTCCAGCATCCTCAAGGGCCTCTGTGACGACGGCACCAGGGGGTTCCCTTCCTTACCTTTGGATATCAGGGCGAGTTTTCGGTGTTTCCATCGCCTGGGAAAGACGCCGGCCTCCAAGCATTTGTTGAACAGCTCCAATATCAGCGAAGGTCTCTGGAAAACTAGATGAAACTACATCAAACTAGACCGTGCTAGACCACACCAGTACCAAGCTAGACCAAACTAGATCAAGCTAGGATGAGCTGTTTAGAACTCGAATGATTTAGACTGGATTGGGCCCAATTTTGCCGAATTAGGTAGAATTGGACCATACTAGCGAGACCAAACTAAACTGAACTAGACCAGATTCGATCGTGTTAGATTGAACTAGACCAAATTAGACCGCATTACACCGAATTAGACTTAACTTGAGCAAACCGGATCGGAACAGACCGAAGTGGACCAGACCAAACCGAACTAGACCATACCAAATCGCACCAGACAGAGTTAGACCGTACCATAACGGAATAGTTCATACAGACTATATTAGACCATATAAAAAAGCATTAAACCGAACCAGACTGTACTAGACCGAAACAAACCGAATGTCATAACTAGATCGTACCAGATCGTACTAGTACCGAGCTAGATCGAGCCAGACCAAGCTAGACCGAGCTTAACAGATTCGACTGATTTAGATTGGACTAGACCCAAATATGCCGAATTATACCTAATTGCACCGAAGTTGAATGACCTCGACGGAACTTGACCAAACTAGATCGCAATATACACAATTAGGCAGAACTAGACTGAGCAAGGCCGAACCAAACTGAACTAGACTAGATTCGATCTAAGTACACTGATTGAACTACACCTAACTAGATTGAATGTGACCATACTATACCCAACTAGACTGACCTATAGGTAGAACGATTTTTGAACGGTATGAGTACGGTAATTCTCGTAATGTACCGTATGAGAATCACACTTAAAGAGTACCATGCGAGAATCACCGTAGAGTGACCTTTATGTTTCTAAAATTGTCAATACTGATGTAATTGAAATTTTACAGTTCTGTCTTCTATTATAACCATAATATACTCGCGCCCTCAATCGCCAAAGATTATGTTTATCCTCCTGATGTATCTCTCGATCTCCCAATAGGAATGAAAATTCGCTAAATTTCTTCACTTATCATCCGCAATACTATAGTAACGATAAATGTCCTCGTTTCAGCCTTCTTCACGTACTTCTACTAATTTTCGGCCATGGGACTCCGAGGAACGATAGCCAAAGCGAAGCTACCTTCGAAGGACTCCTATTATGCCCTGACCCTCAGTCAGCATTGCGCACTCTGGTCGAGTGAGTGGTGTACACAGCCAACACGTGAGAGCTGCAAAATAAATTTCTGCGAGGTCGCTCAAGAGAACACACTTCATCGATCTCAGTGTGCATATAATCCTATAACTCGTGCCTCAATAATAATCAAGAGTACATAAGTGCAGTGGCTGCAACATATACAGAGAGCTCGTGATCTCACGATCGTTGACCATATTGTAATGCCTACCTAACCTGTGCTGCCGCCGAGAGCTTGCGACAGATCATCAGTTTTTTTTCCATTTTTTCTTTACCTGAACAGGTTGCGCCGATGCATCTAGTGCCGATTGTTATTATGCATGTTTCGTGCATTACTCAATGTCCATTTTTTAATGTGTATGAGTGTATTTTTGATGTTTGCACAAGAAAAAAAATATGTATGGATAGATCAATGATGGGCCCGAAATTAATTTTCGAATTCCGTATCATTTCATTCATGCTAGTTTGCGCCAGGGTTGACGTAACTTTTCCATCTCATCACCAGATAATTTCACAATGACCTCAAACTTACCAGAATAGAAGCAATTCCTACAGAATTCCGTGATAAATTCAAATAGAAACCAAAAATAGAAAAATGAAACGAAATTCAAATATCAATCTCGGGGTCATTTCTATCACAGGTATGTGAGAGGTAAGAGTAATTTTAAATGATTCCAATCAGAGGAAGTCAAAGTTATGCAAAATTTTCCGGGTACAATACCTCGTGCTTCAATTGAGCTTATCATGTGTATCTCTCTGTACCATCGGAGAAAGTTCATTGTTTCGACTCATCCATTTCTTGTTTTAGCTCAAGTCTGAGGGATGCCCTTGTTTTTGCATACGAATAACCACACAGCTGGATATTTTACTCTAGTGAATGTTATAAGCATTCGCTCTCGATTTGTTATATCGGAGAAAGAGATTTGAAGTTCGGATACGGCTCTTGGAGTAGAGTGTCTCGTTCAGACGAAAAATCATCAGGTTGCACTAATGAGAGTCTTGAATTGTGTAATCTTTTGCCTCTAATGATACTCTTGCATGCTATTTTGTGCATGCATACTGTGTGTTTGTGTATATTTATTTGCTTGGCTTTTCAAAACCTTCTAGATATATCGCACAGGTCGATCCATCGATCGATTTTGAATGTTACGGGTGCATTAAATGTATACTATTATTACCTATTAAATACTATACATTATGCAAATAATGTGCTATCAGAGTCACTGTAATATACATATATACAAATTCACTAATATTTATTGTTAAACAGATAATTGTACAAACTTAGTCAAATTCATACGTGTATAGCTATAATACACATTTATTAAGATAGAGTCGATTGTGTAGCATGAATCTCAGCCTTGTTTGCGTATTATAGTCAAAGTGTGTACATACTTATACCTCTTAACCTTAATAATATTCAATTTTAGTCAAAAATGTACACTTGCAAGCTTGAATTTTTTAATGGTTGATGAGAAATTTAAGATACTGTAGAAGATAGTCTCGTCGTCGAACTTTCCGTCCTCCAAAACCAAATATACTGCTAGAAATTATTCGAGATCGCAATTTTCAGTGTGGAAATGTACATTCACATTTTCTTACAATAATTCGATATCGGGGAGAGAATTGTCATTCTTCATAGTAAAAAAGTTGGTTCAGATGGTTACCAAATTCTACTGATGAAAAATGTAATGTGAGAAGAAAATCTCTTGGCTAGTTGGCCTGTGGCTATTGCTATATTTTCGAGCATATTTCGATCAAATTTTTCGCCATCAGCGAATTAGTAAAGGATTGGACCGTAAAAAACTAAAAAGAATGTATACAAACTATCAATGCCGATATAAATCATAGGAAATATCATTACAAAAAAGGAATTCTAATGAAACCATAGAAGACTCCTAAGAAACCAACGGCAGTAATTGTGACGTTGATCTTGGAATTTAGGCAGAATTCGTTGTAAGAGAATCACTATGATTCAACATCATGCCTACAGTCTTATCTCTAAAAGATGCTGTTCTTACTCCAGAGTAAGTTTCTCCAACACTTGGAGATCATCACGACTTGTGGAGCGAATGATGGTATTGTTTTATTTCCCTATAAATCTGGCAGTTGATCGGAATAATTGATGAAAATGACAGAATGTTGGGATGCAATGATTGATACATATCTTATGCTTAGGCTATCATGTTACCATTTAAAATACTACGTCTGTTACCAAAATAAAAGTTCTTCATTCATACGATTTGATGGATAATTTTATAATCGATATCCAGAATTTTTCGCTAAGATTTTTATGCTCAAATGTGTAACCTGTTGAAAAATTCATGCTTGTATCAGGAGGTAGAATCATCATAGACAAATATATTCGCGCATAGCTTGAATGGTTGTTCAATAAATCTCAAGATCTGTGTCTCATTTGAAACTGGTACAGTGTTACTATGTACAACAAAAGACTTTGGGGTCGCTAATTCCGAACCCGAGCTTGGTTCTGTCCCAGCACGTCAGGATTTCGACATAAACTCAAAAAGCTATGGGTCTATGAACATTCTCAGAAAACGTGGGAAAACTATTCATAAATTTCTAGGGTCACTGACTTCACGATCAGGGTTATTTTACTCTAAAATGTGTAACAATTTCGACATAACCTCAAAAAAGTGTGATCTTTTGTGGGAATTTTCGAGAAATTTGGGGTCTGAGAATCTCAATCAGCTACTAGTAGGTCTTTGGGGTCACTGGATGCAGATCCGCGACTGATGTTACCGTAGTATGCTCGGTAGTATGTCATAATTTCGATACGACCTCAAAAATGACTGGGTAACAACATTCAAAGTGAGTGAGTAAACGACGCCAGTTTTTAATTTTTCGTGTCGCTGGACGCGGATCCAGAATTTGTAGAACTACAGTTCATGATTTACCTCGAGGACCATAATGGAATAGGAGTTTACCAGTCAAAATCCTGTCGTAACCTCGAAAAAGTATAATTTCAAGTAAGTGTTTGGAGCTGGCGATCAAGGTACTGTACTCTGGTATTAGTTGTGTCACTTCGTTGGAATCTGGAGCTTTTTCGATCTCAGAGAACATCTCCAGAAAGATCTTTCTGGAGATAAATCCAAATATCTGATGAAAAAATTACAATCATGAGAAATCTCTTCAAGTCATGGTAAGCTGTTTCGTGGAACTAGCCAGTTGGTTACTACCCTTTGACGCTGCTATTAGCAACTTCCCTTTCCTCCATACGACCTGGAATCATATTTTTCCGAAGTTATGTAATGTTTAGAAATACTACAGCGAGGCCATCCGCAAATTCGGATTCAGCGGTCTTCAAAGACCTGTATGTATGTACCTAAGGTGAGAGTGCGTCCATATTCATCGAAAATTACCAAAAAATCATGGTCCTTTGAGGTTATGTCAAAATTGTGATACAACCGGATGAAACCAATCCCGGATGCGGATTCAGTGGTCCCAAAATCTATAGGTCATCGCTTGATGGGAGTCCCAAATCCGAGTCTTCGAGGATTCCTATAGAATCATAGCTTTTTGAGGTTATGTCAAAATCTTGACGTGCTGAGACAAAACCGGGCCCCGGATTCGGACTCAGCGAATCCAGTTCCGACAAGTACATACTGAGACTCTGTACCATATCGCAAACTTTTATTGTGTGGCCATGAGATGTTCGATACTAAAGTTCCGTAATTCGTGGAAATTTGACTATTGTGGACTGAAGGTTCGAGATATTGAAAGCAAAAGAAGTCGAGGCTTCAACTATGATGAAATGAACAGAGTAATCGATGTCATTTCGGAGCAATCATCGGATTCTGAGGAAAAAAAATCACTTCAAAGCTGATTCACTCAGCTTTTTTCACATGGTTTGTCCAAATTTGAGTACAAATTTCAGTGGCTCGACTAGTTAGTTATTTTCCAAGAATAAGTCTATCACTCTTGCACTCTCACCTCAAAAATTTCTAACGTTTCTTATGGAGTAGTTTTCGTATCTCTTGAATTTTAACGAACGCACATTATCGAGTGTATCAACTATTGATCCTTAATTATCAGACAATTGATAGCAAGAAACAATGCCAGAATGCAAAAGTAAGTGGTCCAAGGTACCTATAGCACAGATCGAAGCTGTTTCGGTCATGGCCAATTGTTAGATAAAAAATAACAAGTGCCGTTGAGCGTTGTTTCGAATGCGAACAACATCCAGAGTACACCTTTCGCGCGAAAGTCGCAAGCGCACAAAGGCGTGGTACACATAATAGTAGCAGTGCCCACATCGGAAAATACTTATATGCTAAGTAAGATAGGTCTATATAATACCTTATAATCCGCGCAAGCATGAACACTGGACCACAACTGTTGTTTGCGTCAATCACCCGAGGCAGTATTACAGTGCACTTGATGGCTACTAGATATCTAGACACTCTCTCATCGTTGTCCTCCAGAATAAATTTTTATGGCGCTGTTTAGTCATAGCTATAAGGTACTTGGTGCTAAGTGAATGTTACAAGCTATAGGGCGATTTCTTTTGAGAATAATGTACTGCTACGATATTAAGTACTTGTCCAGAATCATGACAGGATATAAAGAGTATGAAAAGTTGATAGGTGAAGCTCAGATTTGTCACGAAGAAGTCCATAAATTCTTTTATCATTCAGTAAAGGTCTCTCACATGCACATGTTGAGTCCTAGTGAATTGTCTTCCTTTTCTCGATGATCCGACGCAATTAAGCGGTCCCATTAATCCCAATGTGTATTATCAGTAGACTATTTGAGAACTCACTGATAGGAAGCAATATTGAAATCATTGTTGGATGTCAAATCTCACAAGGTGACATGAGATTTTTCGTAGTCTTTGATAACACTGGCCAACGGAAAAAGTATACTTTCCCAGAGCTCGGACTTGTATTTCCTAACATAAAATCGTGGGCTGATTCCACAAACGACGTCAGTTTCCCCCGGGCATCCCCACAAATTTCGAGGTATAATCGGAGAAAAATTCTCGAATACACATATCGAATTTTTTACGTTGGATTCAAAATGAGGGGGGAATTCCCCGTCCAAAAATTGTCTTTTCTGATTTTTTATTCAGGATGGTAATCCTGATCCAGCGTTGAATATTATCACGAACGCTATCCCAATTCGTGATTCCCGAATGCCACTTTGACTTCTCGATCACAAGTGTGACCCTGACATACTAGATCAGGATCACAACCATCCTGAACTATTAATTTGAAAAATCTATGTCTGCACGTGAAATTCCCTCTCTTTCTGAATCTGAGGTCAAGAGTGTGTTATCTAGCTTTCAAAAAGTTTTCTCGCGATTTCATCGAGAATTTGGGGTTATCTGGAGGAAAACTAGCGTCAATTTGAGATTCCGGGCACGATTTTTCGTAGGGTATCCTGGCTGAGAATAGGGACATTCTTGGGCACGTCCCCAGGACGTCTCTATGGACGTGCCTAAGGATATCCTAGGGACGTACCCAGGGATGTCGACTTTTTGAGAAAATGTGGACGTGTCTAAGGATGTCCCTATACATTCTGGATATGCAGACAATTTTCATCCTCATAATATATTTATTCAGGTCGATTGATTGATTGATTGATTGATGTCCTTTATTCGTCATAAGACAAAATATAACCCACATATTTTTACATATGTTGCATAATTCTAGAAATAATTGAGTATTCAAAAATTCAAAAATAAAAAGAAAAGGTGTAAAATATATATAACACAAGCGATTTGGTCAAGGACAGGTACATATCACAAATTGTGACTAGTCATTACAATTGCGAATTCGCGTATGTCTAAAATCTGAGAGCATGGGTTCACAAAAGAGAAAATATCACAGTTTGCTTCAGTCAGGTGACAGAAGGTCACGTAAAACTAATCGTAAGCTAAAAATAAGAACCCAAGCCTATCATAGATTAAAATAATGCTTCTTCTCCACATCAATCTTCTGAGGAGTCTGTGTCATCAAGAGATCTTTTAAGGCCTCTTTAAACAACGATATCTTCCCCAGCTGCCGAAAGCCCGGAGGGAGAAAGTTCCACAAATGAGCACATTGAACCTGGAAAGATCTTCTTCCATACTCAGGTCGATGAGTATGATCTAGAAGGATCATTGGCTGTTAAAGTAGAAACTGCGACCTCATGACCTAGATGATCATTTACTCATATGAAATGACCATTTATGATATCAACAATATATGCGAAGGTGGACCACTTTTTCATCGCTTTTATTCTACTTCCACGTCTCCCCACTCGACGCTCGGACCACCCATTTTTCATCCTACTCCGCGATTTTCGGCGTTTTTCCTAGAAAAATCTTGTACGGCTGCTTGTGTTGGTGACGAAACTTGTGTCCATGTGAGCAATTAGGTAGGGTCTCTACCCTCTCTACGGTGAATATGCGGTGATTGGCTGTACACTGCGATTCTTCGTGGTCGCCCCGCCTCCTACCGAACTTGTCAAAACCTGATGCATCGTCGCAAGTATAGTAAGAGGTCAAGGAATGCACATATGATATCATATGCTTTCCTATGCGCGCGGTGGCATCAGAAATGTTTCAAATCGTTTCGATCGCGGTCAGCGCGCCGAACTTTTTCATGACTTTTTCACGGTCGGTTGTAACAATGCGTACATAAATTCGCGAATGCCCCATGCAACACTCTACGTTTTTTTTCTTGAACATTCCTAATACGTGCTGTATTAGAGAGACTATCTCGGAGACTAATTGTGTGGTTTCAGACATAATTGAAAACGATTCAAATCGAATGAGATATCGTATGCACAGAGTATCGTTGATCTATTGGTTTTTAACTCAATCATTTCAAAATATCAGTCAAAGCGATGTCTAAAACTCGTTTTTACCAATTTATTTCTCTTATTTTTTTACTAAAACTTTGGTATCCTCGGATAAAATTAGTTTATCTTTCAATAGAATCCCTGGATAATATTGTCTTGAACTGTTGAATTTTGAGTTTTGCTTCTCTTCATTTTCAGCAGTTTCTAAAGCACACATTGAAGGAATGGGCACAAACCGTTTTCTAACATCCAGGAGAGCTCTTGCCAGCCTGCCAAGACTGTCCATTCTCATTAAGAGAGTCTTGAAAAGATTGTCTCCCATGGAGACTGTACATGGTATGATACAAATGTGTTGCTGGACTATATAATGAGCTAACACGATACAGAGAAAATGCTCAAGTGAATCCATGTGTATTAGAATAATACTTGAGAACAGTGTCTAGATCCAATTCCAAAGGCTAAACGCAAGGACCAAAAGATGCACTGAATGGATGAATGACACTTATCGGCACAAGTCTACTTTGATGAACAAGAATTTGTAGCAAGAGTATCTCTATAGTAGTTGATATATGTAGACATGAATTGAAAGAACCTGCTAGCTCTTGTGACAAGTGTCCGGCATACATTGTAACAAGATATGAGATGAAGTGCACCAATTCCGTTGCATGGATTTTCGAGTCCGCAGCACAAACATAACTCTTCCTCAAGCTCGGCACAGATTCTCTGTGCTCCTGGGTGCTTTTGTCATTGAGGAATACTCCATATCAGCATTGCCAAGTGAATCTGCAAGCGGTTATACACTGAAAGAAGGGCTCAAGAGTGCATACTCACTTGCAATAGGGACGTGCCCAGGGACGTCCCTATTTTCAGCCAGGATTACGGGCAGTCCGATTTTTGGAAAAGGATATTTTTTTTTTTGGCCTGTGTAATTAATGTGATATCAAACCCAGTCTTGAGCTCCGTGACTACAAATAATCCAAGCAATTGTATGGTGGAGTGAATTGATTTGTTATACAGCAAATAATCTGATTGTGATCGACACTGAAATTTCTGTCAGACTCATGGGCGATCTCGTGCGACTGACAATGATTGAGTACACACCTGTAGATGTTCTGTGGTACACCCGAAAAATGAACATTGGATGGTACTATGGCGAAATCCATGTATGGGAACATTGTAACCATTTTCAATGCATTTAACTGAAACATTATGGTATTCTAGAAAGTAAAAATTGGTCGACAAAAACGATAATATTTCATGTATCGAAACTAGCAACGAAGTCAAAATGAGATTCTTTCCGATTTCGAGGGGTACATACTATCTTTTGGCGGGGTAAATTACAGAATATGGAACTTAAAAGTAATATCGTCAATTGAACCCTCATGCAATTATTATATGACTCACCCCTGAAGAAGGTTGGAATCCTTCGATTCCCTGGGCGGGCTGTAAAATTTTCAGATCATTCAAAACTATTTCATGAAATTTGACGATTCAATCATCGCATTGCCCGTTATTTGGATCAGTGACATTGATGTCATTGATACAAGGCTACCGTCAAATTGGGTAATTTTGGTACACGTGGGGTAACTTTGGTACACTCTCAGAAGTCTTGTACAACG
The DNA here is from genome assembly GCA_029851415.1 of Eretmocerus hayati. Classification (NCBI taxonomy): domain Eukaryota; kingdom Metazoa; phylum Arthropoda; class Insecta; order Hymenoptera; family Aphelinidae; genus Eretmocerus; species Eretmocerus hayati. The sequence continues at coordinate 23,198,028 of CM056741.1, forward strand.
CTCAGGAGCAACTCAGTTAATTTCACAGCACTCCAATCAAATTCTTTTATCAATTCTAATACTATGGAATCCTATTTATTGCTCCTGGAACGTACGACAAGCCTTTGGAGGGTGTACCAAAGTTACCCCACTATTCCAAAATTACCCAATTTGACGGTATTTGTACCTTTTACTTTGAAATATCAATATTTTCATTCTCGCTGAGAAACTAACACTTGGGAGCATTCTCATCCTATAAAAAGAAACTATTTTGAATGATTGTCGGCCAAAATTTCATTGAAAACTCAACTAGGAGTTTTTCAAGTCCAGGTGGATAAACTTTCACAGAATTCACGAATTCTTGGTGAGATATACGCCAGTTTTCTATCGTCGAATTTTTTGAATCTTCCAAAATTAATCGATTACAACACTGTAAGACAAATGCCATAAAAATTTGACATATAATCCTCGATTGGTTCGAAAAGTTATAGCAAATTTCTTCCCGGAATATTTGCCTTGTGACTTCAAATCAACTACCACGAATCGAATAGATGCTAAACATATTTAAGAACAGTGACGAAATCTAGCAACATACCTATAATTAATTATCAAAACTAACAGATATGAGCGTTTGACACATTTGCAAATGCGACTCATAATCCATCATGTGCAGAAAAAATTTTAGTTCGCGCATATTGCGATGTGATATACATTTCTGCAACCGAATAGGCACCGGCTAAGTACTCGCTGCGTGAACCCGCCCCGAGTGAGCGTGATTTATGTAAGAAAACTCTAAATATATACTATAAAGACTTGGGCGCTGAGATACTAGAGCCTGGCACACAATTCGACAGCGTTAAAAGCTCTCAAGCTCGCGATTTATCTTCACTTTGGTGATTTATGATGAATATATTTCCGTATTTGAAAAGAACAAGACTTTAATCGACTTGCGTGACTCATGTATATTTATTCACACCTTATTCTAGTTATTCATCCTTACATATCGGGTAGATTTTTCCTTGAGAGTATATTAAACGGATTCTCCAGAGACAAGGGACGAGTTTTGGACGATGTATTCAGAATTTTGAGCTGCAGAATGGAGTTGAACAGATTTTCTAGGGTAAGTGAGTGAATTTTATCTGATCGAGTATCTGATTGAAACTAATCAAGTATCAGTACATTTCTTCTATTCTTTATTGCTGTCCATTTCAAGTTCTAGAATTGAGAATTGATTAATTTGGTCATCAAAGTTCCGCAGTTTGATTCTCTCTGCGGCCTCTGGAATGACTGATGTGAGACCTTTTAGTGGGATGAGAATGAATAATTTATGTAAAAAATAGGGTGGAGGCACTAGTAGTCGAGCATTTGAGGAAAATTTGACGCTCGTAATTTTACTGAAAGGTCAAGTATGACTCTGTGGACTTAAAGACTCAACTGATACTCACTTTGGGTATTCAAAAAAATTCAGGAGAATGATTCCGGCGCGCGAAATTGAAGAAACAATTATTATTGGTGAGCAATGACGAAGAAAAAAGGTAAAATCGCTAGTAGTCACCCACCCATTTATTCATTACAAAAGTATTTTCTTACGTGTCTTTGTGATAGGTAATAAGTGCTTTCGGCATTTTTGTACCGTATGCAGTAATTTTTGAAATAATACAACAGGCCATTTGGGAATTCGGAGGCTTTCCTGGTGAGCCACGTCCCCAAAAGGGCCGGGGTCACCGCAAGGTCAAATTTCTTGATATTGGCGAAGGTCATTTGTCCACGGCCTCCACACAGCTGGATCTTCAGAAAACCATACCAAGCGAAATCGGTCCGGGCCACATGCTCGAGCGAGAACTTGAACCATGTTTATTAAGGCCATGCGGTAGCCGTTCTAGCTGAATTTTGATCCAACTTTACTCGAATTCTCCTTCGATTTGGGGTAAACGACGAGTTGTCACGCACTTGTTATCATCAAACTCGAATGGCTCAACTCGTCGTTTATCCCAAATTGCGAGAGAATCGGATAAAAGTGGGAAATACATAATTCGCTCATTTTATAGGTTAGAAGGTACCAGGGGTCTACTTCCTCCCATTTTTTCACAACACTCTTATAATTTAGACTAAATGGCGAGTTGTAGAGTATAATTTAGTAAATTATTACAATAACTGGACAACTCATCTCGATCTTTGTGTCTCATCGAAATTTTAACATAAGATGTAAATAGAACTTTACGGACCCGTTGCACGGCTACCACATGCCTTTAACACTGATTCTCATAGAAAATCATGCAAAAATTGCATGATTTGTTGATCCGTATTGTTGAAGCACTACAATCCATTAGCTGGTGCCTTCCCTGATCTTGATACAGCTCACGAGTATGCCTTAAAATTACCATTTGCTCAGGTTTCATGTGAGAAGCCCTTCAGTTCAATCAATTTTAACAATGAGCAATGAGTAGATGCCGAATGCTTATGAGCTCAGAGGAAAATCTGCTATTATACCTCAAGAAGCTATAGAGCCAAATGTTCAGAAATACAGAGTGTTTCGTTTTATGTTCTACACTTGAATTATCATATAAGTGTGATATTGAATCAATACCAATAAGGTTGGTCGACAGAGAACTCGCTATCATTCCTCTCCGAAAAGTGTTTTATGTGCCGAGCTGCGGAAAAGTGTCAACTGTTACGTAAGAATGTTGCAAACTTCGGTTTCGGAAAAGGTGGGTGTTTGCCACGAGATACATATGGTATTTTACTGTTGGGTTCGATCACAGAGACCTTTATTTTTCTTTTTTCTTTTTTAGCACCCCAAATAAGGCCAGATTGAGTTCCCTGGGTGGCTTGTCAGCTCTGTCCGCCCTGAATATAGCAAAATGGAGCAAATTGTTGTAATAATCGAAAAAATGATTCCTCGAAACTCCTTACGTTACATTGCATATAGAATTTTCGGCATTGATCCCATAGATTGTATGCCAAACTATCATCTTGTACACAATAGGATTCTATTCTGCTAAGGTACGTCCTGTTTGATATTCCCCACCAAGCCCCGTCGTAAAGTTGTGGAGCTTTTACCAATTTCAGAATGCCAATATCAATTTTCGGCTTCAAACTGGGAATTTGCATAGCTCCGATGCAAAGTCGATCTGGGCTAAACAAAAAACACATTTCACCTCATTTCAGCTTTAGAATCATATACTTCATCGCGGAGGGAATCTAATCTTTTGACTTTACTCTATTGGTCGGTCTTAACTGGAATAGCCCATAACAATGATAATACCCGAAAATACTCAGTTGATGCAATATAAGAAGCCTAAGTTAGTGGTTACTAGAGACTGGATGGTTACTACTGCCACCATCCTATATGAATATTGTTCAAGCGATCGTTGTTTGACTAACAATTGATCAGAAGGTGAGGTAATCATGGATTAACGTAGTCTCTTAAAATTGAGAATATATTGTGACGTGATATTCGATATCATAAATATGAGATATGGGTTACTTTCAAAATGATGTACAGACCCTTTGAAGTATCATACCAACAGTCCCATGGCAATCTAGAATGAATTATGTATATTGCATTAGTAGAGGGTGTTACAGTAAAATTTTGAAAATTGATACCGTGAAATTGGGTAATTTTGGTACGATTCCGTTACTTTTTATTTTTATTATTTTTTCTTTGCTCGGCATACATTGACAAAACCTACATTAATCAGTACTACTGATTCAGTAGTCAATCGAAAATTTACAGTCTCAGATTTTGATTAAAGGGCTACAAACTTCAATTTGATGTGTCTAAGTCAGAGCTATTATTAGCAATTGAAGAAGTGCACCAAAGTTAGACCCCGATGGGGCAACTTTGGTACACTTACAAAATATTTCAATTCTACTCACCCCCATGCGAGTGAACTCATTTTGATCGTTCGGAAGTCTTATTTTAAGCTGTTTGAAATATTTTAAAACCTCATAGACCATCACTTGCCTCAAGATAATGAGTTGAAAAGAAGATGTGAAACAGAATCGAACCAAAGTTATCCTGCCGTAATGCTTCTTACCTGGAGTGGGGTGACTTTAGTACACTTTTTCATGGTTTTTTTCCTGATTTTCATTCATTAAAATTCCAAATGCTGTAAATACTCTAATGTAACGATAGTTCCTTTAATATGGTGATATATGTGATGGAATTGTAACATTATACACCCGTACTTGACGTTCCGGAACAGTTTTTGCCAGGGACACTAACTGGACCACTCGCGTATCGGTGCTAAATCAGCCTTTTCGGAAAAAGCTTCAATAAACGAGTACAATCGTTCACGTGGGAACTACTGTGGCTAAGAACATTGTTTATACTCCTCCTAAGTAAAGAGAACAGGTTTCAGAGCGATAGAATCATTTATCTTGCCGAACGCAGCTCTGAAAGTCGGTTTTCAGGGGTGTACCAAAGTTTAAGGACATGTGAAAGTCAACTTTTACCGACACTCCAAGTCCTTACTTATTCAATTATTTCCACAAAATCTACGAGATATATAAAAAAAGTGCTTCCAAGAAGCCCTGCCCTGGTAGAAAAATGAGCGTAGCAGTACTGGCCACGCCACCTACGGTCGTAGCACTACGGTCGTACCGCTACGATCGTAGGGCTACGACCGTAATACGACAGTACAGCTACGATCGTAGTGGTACGGCCGTAGCTCTACGACGTGAATACGCTCGCATTAAACTTTAGCGATACAGTTGATATTATTCATAGAGAAACTTTTCGTCCGATCGATAAGAAGCATTACAATGCAAAAGGTGACTGAAAAATATAATTTCATTACTTATGTCACTGGGAAATCACACATTCATGAGGTAGATCCATGCTTATATCAACCGTTGGGTGTGATGAAGATCCATCATCACTCATCATAAAATAATGACTCTTTGTCTTGAAAAAACTTAATCTCTACGAGATCACTATATTCTGAGTGCTCACAAATACTTTTCGACACAATATGAATTATTACGACATATCTGATCTGTAAATCAAGGAGTGCATACTTTCGATCAAAAGAGCTCAATCAATGGCTCAATCTCATTGAAATATCATATAAAGAACAATAAAATCGTAGTATAATGCATAAGAATTGCCTTGGATAGGAACTTTCTCAGTATTAAACCCATAGTTTTTGTGATAATACAATTAGTATCTAAACACGATTTGAACTCAGAATACTGAAACAAAGAATTGATACATATTAATTGGATGAGGTTCCAAATAATTTTTGTATTATTGTATTGAGATCCTGTACATAATACAGAAGTTGGATATAACCTTAAACTGAGTATAATGTTCAATTTATTGTTCAACTACTCAACCCTGATGCGCTTTATGAGTACTGTAAATATTCAAGCTTCAGAATTCATCTAGAATCCAACCAGAAATCAAAGTAGAGCCTCAAAATCAATATGTTCGTCTTTAGGTCATAGTCTGTGCCACTATGGAGAAAAGCGTTCTTGCCTGTTCATCTATAGGCACAAAACACACTTTGCGAAATATGCTGGGATTTTGAGACTTTTCAACTTTTTCCGGAATTTCTTTCGCGAAATTCTTCAGGAGGCTTTGGGCTTCGCTCACAGAAATAGAAATCTCCCGAAAAATCATAGCAATTGCTAGAAAACAAGCTCTGAAAATCGCCCGTATCCCGTTTTGTTCGTCTACTCGGTCTTCTACTCATCAACACCAGATGCGAGTTTCCATTATAAATGATCCCTTTTTTGACGCGAGCGCACTCAAATTCAATGGATTTCGGAAACTTCTAGCTGAATATTCGAATTGTCGAATATTATGATAGCTATATATATAATTATTATAATAGTCGAATAGCTGAATCGTCGAAGAATATTATCCATAAGTATACCTGCATTGAGAAATATTTTTTAGTGTTCAGAAATTGAGCATTATATGTCGAATATTTTTATTCATGTAATGACTTTTATTTAGATCAATAGTGAGCACGAGTTTGATCATGTATCAAAACATTCCGCAATGACTCTATAATCATGAAAGAAAATATACGTATTATAATACAAACCCGTAGTACTAATAACATCGTAAGGCTACGGTCGTAGTGCTACGATCGTAGAGATACGACCGTAACACGACCGTAGTACGATCGTAGAGCTACGATCGTAGAGCTACGACCGTACCGATACGGCCGTAGTGCTACGGTCGTAGTACGGCCGTACGACCGTAGCGCTACGGTCGTACTACGGTCGTACTACGCTCATTTTTCTACCAGGGTGCTACAGCTTCAGATCTATCAGTTAAGAAAAGAAACGAGTGGATTGAGTAAATGTAGCCTCCACAATCAACTTTTGAAGATTACAATTGAATTGAGAAATCTGCACTTTACCGACACTCCAAATCGCTACTTATTTAATTTTTCCCACGTAATCTAAGAGATAAATCAAAAAAGTGCTCCCAAGAAGCCCTGCTAAGTCTTCAAATCTATCGTTAAAAAAAAATCGACCGGATTGAGTGAATATTGCCCCCGCAATCAACTTTTGAAGATCACAATTGAACAAATTCGACTTTGACATCCCCTTAATGGCAAAGTTCTCCAATTTGATGGTATGGTATCTTTGCTAAATCTACAGAATATTAAAAAACACACTAGGCAATAAGAAATATTCAATTTAATTTTCCCACTTGATTGAGACCACTGACAATTATTTTGCGTTGAATGATATTGTTGACATGGTAGTGCATCCGTGAACTCTCGCAATTCGAGTGCATCTTGAGAATAGACCAAAAGATTTCATACATTCATAGTTACAAATATTTGAGCAGGGTTCATTTGAGCATTGGGTCATGATTGAGAAATTAATAACTCACAAAATGAATTGTTCTCGAATCAACGTTTCTTATTTTGAGCATTTTCTTAACTATTCCAAACGATGAATTCTCATTCTGATCAATTATTCCCCAAATTAGTTGAACAGCAAATCAAGAAGTCAATAAATTATGGCCAGTCGGTAAGTTACCTTTCTCTAGCACACACCGCCGTCGATGGAAAGTACTATCGGTCGGTGTGACAACCAGTTTGCAGAGTTCTGTAGTAAGAAAATCCGACCCCTCTCTGTGAGGAACTTTTCGGTTCCACACCTAACTATGCATTTCATGGTTCAATAATTATTATAATTGCTCCTCATGTTCTATGGCAGGATTTTCTTTACAATGAATTTGTCAAATTTTTTCCACCTACAATACTTTTCTCAATTTATTTAATAAAAATGGCTTCGACAAAAAGAAAAAGTACTCAATTTGCCTTCTCCAGAGATGGGTACTTGACCGTAGCGCGATTTTTTTTCTTTGTTCTGATAAAATACAAAGAAATCAGTGATTAGAACCAACTCTGGGTGTATCGAAACTTTCTTGCACGATAAGACTGATTTTTGAATTTTTCTATGTTGGGACAGCAGAGAAATCGCTGACGAAATCGTATTTACTAGACCCGGTGCCACACATTTTTCAATCAACTAATTCCAACTCATCTCAGCTCATCCTTTTTGCTATCCCAAGATCTTCGAAATAATTTTTCAAGATTGCAGAAATTGAACGTGAAGCAGTCCCACGTACAAAATGCCGGAATCAAGACGAGTAAAAACATATTAAGAGTGTACCACATATGAGAGCGTTTCTCTGGAACTTTTGAACTTTGCTGAAAATGGTTGAAAAATGAAAACTACTCAACGCGCACCTGGGACCGTTTGTTCACGTATTTGCGTAGTATTGAAAGTTACAAATTCACTATTGAAACTCATATAGCGTTAATGGCATTGCCAAAACCACGTTAAAGAGTCGGGCTTTGAGTCGTTTTTCGTCAATTTTCCAGAATTTCTGAAACATACATTTGGCAAGATTGATAATTCCCAGAATGCCTTGGGCTTTTCGTAGCTTCATACGGTAAAGGTATCCGATCACAATTGGTTTTACCCACATATAAGCTCAGTCCGCCCATGTGAGGTAGGAAAAACTGAACTTTTTTCGATAGTACGTTTTTTCTATTTGATGTCAGAACGATCGTGTTGTAGACAGGAAAATTTGCTCAAACACGAGCCTTGTCGCAAAATCTCCGAAGTCGCATCTACTTTAGATATGTATTTTGAAAATTGCGTTCAGAGTCACGGCATGAGCTTAGTGTAACCATCTTGAAGGTGACGAGACATGATTGATTTTTTATTTCCAATTTTCGAAGTCGTGAAATTTTGACTGAATTGGTAGCACACTATCGCGCCCCTGGGGCATTTCTCTTCAATATTTTATCCACCAAATGCAGCTGGAATCAAATCAAAATGTTGCGTGGCATTGCCAGAGTATCCGTAAGATTGTGCGAGAGTACCAAGTATTTCCACAGGATTTTCCCCACATTTTCTTTCTTCGAGTGAGCTAAAATGAATTAACCTGCTTCTCATCATACAGAAGCCAAAGATATCTTATTTCAAGATTTGTATAATGATATTTTCACTTCGATCGGGACCGATAGATTCGATTGTTCTCTTATATCATCATCCATACCTGTATTCCAGCAGGTGTAAAAGTTCCAGAGAAATGCCCATATACCTCCATACCTTTATCCCAAGAGGCCGTGCATGTGTCATTTTTGACCACTCAGAACAAGTCTGCAATGCCAAAATATAATAAAAGAGAGTGATATAATGGACCAACGAGAAAACTCCTCGAGAAATTCTGAATAGGGTTGTTGATTGGTAGGAATGAGGGCTTTCTATCGTTACCGATTTACACTATTTCACAGAACAATGGTAAGTTTTTCGCGAACTCTCTCAAAAATCATTGTTTGAGAAAATTCAGATACATTTGCTCTGTTTAGTCAAAAATGAACTTTTTGAGATAAACTTCAAAATGTGCTAAAATACGTTAGAAAATACTGGAGTGATTAATCGTTATTGAGAAAATGTCTTCATGGGGCAAGTTGAGTACACTCACCGTACCGTAAGATCAAATTTAATTCTCAGGTTTAGAGACATGTGCGAATTTTCATTCTCAGGAATTTTGGGAATGAAATTGAACCTCATCAAGTAGAAATTCGATGTGAAAGCCAGTAAAGAAAGGCATGTTTGATTCCTACGGCAAGGTTCAAAATTTGAAAAACAAACAGCTGCTTCTGAAATTATCTCTTGAAATTTTCGACTTGCTTTTGCAAATTTGATATTGATATCTCATCTATATGTAGTACAAACGTGGTTGAATTCAAATTGTCAGTTTTGGGAACAATTAATGACCAAATTTTGTACTACACAGCACCGCATGTTAAGAAATTGCGATCATTTGATTTGATGGATCTATTCTTCGATTCTCAGTTGGAATAATTTTTCATGTTGTCATCAGCCGCTTTGCTGTCGCAGTCAAATTACTTTTTTGCACGCAGTCTACAAGGAGTGATGTACTAACAATCAATCTGTCAATATTATTTCGTGCCAGGAGTGAACTAATGACCCATTCTATTTTTCACGTACTGACTTATTATAACATAGACTTATATATACACTTGAATTTGGCAAAATAGCGGGACCGCGGATTCTTTTGACCGAGCAAAATCAAGTTCGGGAAAATGCTCCTTAATATTTTATTCTCCCCACGATCGGAAACACGAACATTCTCGACTTATCAGGGTCAGACGATGTTGAGAGCAACGTTAGAAGTATTTGCCGTTTTATATCAGCTCTCCATCGTGTTTCAATAAGTGAGAAATTCCCAAACGTGTTCCAATCAGAGCTCAAATATGATATGAAAGTTCGATTGAGGTCAATCCTAAGGACGTGTGTATATATATATATATATATATATATATATATATATATATATATATCTATCATAAGGGCCCAGAAAAACAGACGAGTCCGGCTATCCGAAAGCATATATTCAAAAAGCTCATTGCAGAGATTGCAGAGAGCTTGCAGACCACTCGAATAAACCCATATATCAGAACTCGCGCAACCCTTTCCAAAACTACTTCCCAACAAAAAAGTATACCAAATACTTGTGTCCATACAGACGAACTTATTTTGGCTGCAAGCACAAACCTCACCGTCCAATATTATAAATAAGGGGTGCCCATTGAGCGGGGAGAGGAGGGAGGATTTTGCTCGCACAGGTGAGATAACGGGTCGGTTATACAGCGCGCGCCGCGGCGCCAGTGAACCCGGCTGAGGTCTGAAATCTAGGGGTGAGAGTTTGCGAGGATAGGCCACGGCCAGGGTCATCGGGTGGATACTCTTTGAGCTACTGGAGGTGGAAATTGTGTGGGTGGTGGTGGTGTCCCGGGCTTTGGCGGGCGAGACATTGAACCTCGTGCGGCTTGCGTTAGTGTTGCAAGCTCGGGAAGCATCGATTTGAGTCCGCTCAGACTCAACGCGACGGCTGGCTTGGAATGGGCGTGCCCCAATGCGTCGAACTTGGCCCGGGATACCGTTAAACTTGCCAGCGAACTGATATATATTTTTCTCTTTTTTGTTTATCTCGTTCAAAGTGGTTTTAATGAGTAAAATTTGGGCTTTTGCACAGCGTTTTGCTTGGGTGGCAACGACAATATATCCATTAGGGTGTGCTTTATTTCCTAACTTTCGATTTTCCACGATACCATCGTGAATTTTCGGTCTTTGATATGGAAAAATAGGCAAAAACTTCCAACGCGCCCTGTACGTCGTTTCCTGCTTTGCCGCTCGAACGATATTTTAACATTGAAAAGCCTATGCTGAGAATTTTGCCTTCCCAACCCTTTGTATCTTTGAGATCGCTGTGATTTTTCATGGCTCCTTTCAAAGCTGAAAAATCATCAGAATACATCATTTTCATGTAAAATTTCACGAGAAACACGATGAAATTGTGAGTTTTGACTTTCAAAGTGACCCCGATGTGATATCAGTGATTTTTTGACAAAACCGCTAATATCACGCTGGGGTCACTTTGAATCTCAGAACTGACAGTTTCATCGTGTTCTTTGTGGAATTTTACATGAAAATAAGGTATTCTGATGATTTTTTAGCTCTAAAAGAAGCCGTGAAGAATCACAGCGATCTCAGAGACACGGATGGTCGGAAGGGCAAAATTCTCAGCATAGACTTTTACATGTTAAAAATTATATTCCAGCGGCAAAGCAGGATACGTCCGCGTCGTATAGGGCGCGGAAAAGTTTTTCCTTATTTTTTCATACCAAAGATCGAAAATTCACTGTGGCATCGTGGAAAATCGAAAGTTGGGAAATAACGCACACCCTAATATCCATGGTTATCTGGACCTATTATAATTATTGACGTTCCACGGATCTTTTAGAACTTATGGTTCAAGAGGGAGATCTAAAGAATTGAAATCATCATTTCAAGCTGTAATGGCCACACTGTCTAAAAATGACGCTATGTTCAAATGGTGTATTCTAGACTTCTAGGACGAAATCCACTCTCATCCGCATCCCAATCAAGCTATTGCGGTCCAGCCGTCCTAACCTTGTTCGAACATCTCCTTTAATACCTTCTCCAGAGTATCACATAGATATGATGATCTAGTTTATGATTACCACAAAAAGATTCACCAAAGAATTTCATTGTGAGATCCATAAACACTCCATAAACCCCAAAAAATTAAAAAATGTCCACTTCTGCACCAAAATGATTTCGATACAACTGACATGGTTCACTGATATCTTCTTTCAACATACAACGACGGTCAAAAGTTTCAGGACAATCAAAATTTTTATTTACAAATTGTAAACTGAACTACTATAGGCTCTACTCGACTGACAAGGACTTCATTAGAGCTCATTAGAAAGTCTCTTCGCGTACTTTCAGGTGTCTATATTCATTTTTATCCACACAAATCGAGATCTTCCCAACTTTAGCTTGCAAGAATGTCAATTTTGACAATTTTAGAGAGAATCTCTGGACTCCTATCAGTTGAAGGTACAGACTTGTTCTGGGTTGTAACTCATGGTAGTGGAAAGTTCAAGTTTAGAGCTTCAAAATGGTTTTTGAACGTCTCTCCACGCCAATCCCAGTCTCAGCTATGACATTTTATACGAGGGAAATTTTTCCGCAAAAATAGCACTCCAAATTGAAAAAATCTGAAGCAACGCTTTTCACGGGGGGAGGGTAATTAGATGGGGGGTCGTTTCATATAATCTTCATTTCCGGTGTCTGTTTTCTATATCATGATCAAGAATACAAGAAACCTGTGGAATAGGGCTCAAGAAGTGAAAATCTTCGTCACTTTTTAAAAAAAGGGTACTATTTTTGCCCAAAAAATCTCCTCACAAAAAATGTCGTAGCTCGGGCTGGGAATTGCGCAGAGAGACGTTCAAAAACGAATTTTGAAGCTCTAGATTTGTACTCCCCAAAATCCTAAGTTCCATTTCGAACAATTCTGTACCTTTGACTAATAGGGGCCAAGAGATCCTCCCAAAAATCGGCAAAATTAACACTTATTAAGCTAAAATTGGAAAGATCTCGATTCGTGTGGATAAAAATGAATATGGCCATCTCAAAGTGCGTAGAAAGGCCACGAAAATAAACCCTGATAAAATCATTTTTGGTCAAGTAGAACCTAACAGTTCAATTTACACGTACAATTGGAAATGAAAATGTTGGTTATCCTGAAACTTTTGACCGGCAGTGTACGCACGCCATCTTTTCACAGTTTCGCATGGACACCTCATCATTCTCATCAAAAATTGTAGGGTTCAATATCGGTTTGAATCTTCCCCTTGCTCATGGGTCCCGACTATCGAGACTATCGAGAAAAAAATTGACAAGAGTATCTTTTAGAGCAAACTTTTCATAGCAGGTTTCTGGTGATGAAATGACAATTAGTTAATGAGGGAATGATTACTGGGCAGTAAAGAAATCCTTGAATGGTAACGAGCCTTTCAAATATCCGAAAATGTATAGACAAGGGTGTTCCTCTCAGCTGTTCCGTTCTAAAATCGGAGGGAATACTTATATAATCTGTTGTTGCGATGCCATGAAACTGTGCTACTTCTATTAATTCAAAGAATGTGAGGACTTTATAGTTTTATAAAGAATTACGATCCAGATTAAAATATTTTAGAACATATTGAGATTTCATACTATTTATTCAAGCATAAAAATGAAATAATTGAATACCAATAGCTCTCTACTTTAGCAATCCGTCTATCTCAACACAACCGAGCAACTGAGATATTTCTTTGCCAAGTTTGATTTACATATCGTTCCGAGAGGCTCATAACTCAAAGACAGCCAGGATTAATCGCTCACAATGGTGTATGTGTACACAGAAGCTTTGGTACCCTCGAAAATTCAATGTCGAGAGAAGATGCTTGCAAGTTTGGCAGCTGGCTCTTGCCCTTGGAGCAAGCTAAGAAATACGTATCCATCTATCTGTTAAACTCATACTCTGCGTCCGAAAAAAAGACGCTGATGTCAGCTTGAGAACGAGACGAGCTGCGTCATCGAAACCCTCGCGTAGTAATAATTCAAGCGAGTGATATGTGCGAACTTCAGAGCGAAATATTGCTCTGGAATAGAATCTGACTGTGCCCTGTTGAGGGTGAATTTTTTTATTCTCTCGATGCGGGTGAAATTAGATAGAGAAATTCTGTGGAAACTTTTCGAGACGATCTGTTTTTGTTTCTGGAATTGTTCAAGTGTACGAAGGATAGTAGATTTATGTACCGACGTGCGCAAAACGCTCATGGAGCGAGTACTCATCATAAATGCGTCGACCATCGTTACCAAACGGTGTTTTACCTAATCTCCCAATTTTCTCATTTCGTCTGCTACAGTCGTTACATTGCGATATTCTGCTAGTGACTTTCTGCGAACCTTCTCCGGCCGGTCTATCGGCTAGTTACTTTTCTACGTGGTCGCAAAACACCACATTGCGAGCGTCCTGCAGTTCTTCTGCTAGGATGGATGCAAAACGCATGTCATGAGTACGGGTGTGATATAATAGTAGATCCCATCTTCTGCGCGGGAGATGACTTTTTGACACACTGCAGCAGAGAGTATATTTTATACGTCCATACGTAGAAACAGCGTGTTTCTGCGTACAGACGTATAAAACTGCATATGCGTCTCGGTCGGAAACATTTTTCCAGCACTCGACGCATAACTTATTACTATTTCGCACTGATTCTTCACTTCCTCTCACACTTTGTCAAAAAACATAGTTCAATACATGGGTGTAAGACTCATCTTTACCTTCTTGTTTTGAAATGTACTATTTCCACACGGTTATTTGATTTTGTTATTCGCACAGCTGATGGAAAAATAGTATTCGACACTCGAACGGAACGGTTTCCGCATTCTCGTGATAATTTCGACTCTCGCCTTCGGCTCGAGTCGGAAAATATCACTCGTTGTGCGGAAACCAACATCCCGCCCTCGTACGAAATGTATTATTTCGATACACTGTGTGTAAAAGTGCACTTTGCGTACAGTTTATCGACTTTTACTCACAGTTTATCGAAAAGTATAGTTAGATACACGGCTGTAATAGTACATTTCGATACAAGGGTGTAAAACGTTTTATTCGCGTCCGAAAAATGGGTTTCCGGCCCGAGCCGCAGGCGAGGGTTGGAATCATCACAAGGATGCGAACATTAGGTTTTACGCCCGTGTATCTAACTATACTTTTCGATAAACTGTGAGTAAACGTCGACAAACTATGCGCAAAGTGCACTTTTACGCACAGTGTATCGAAAAACCTATTATTAAAAAAACGTTTAACACCCTTGTATCGAAATGTACTATTGTTGGGAATTTTCTTTGAGTGGACACAACTGTTACTAACTTCCCACTACCTTTGGGATCTCGAAAAATTTTTTTGGCCCCATGTCGAGAACTGTCGAAAATGAAGTAAAATACATTTCTTTGAACTCTAGCAGCTTTTTTCCACTAAAATGCAGATAGGTCGAGTTTGCTCACAGATAAAGACACGCGGTTTGCGGCATTCAGAGAGTCTTCCAAAATCCTATCAAAATTGCTATTGAAAAGTTGATTTCGAGGTTATGGGCGGCCTGTAAGAGCAAAAGTGTAAAAATCACTAAACAGTGGATTTCTCAGTTGCCTATTTATTTTAATTCGTGAAGACCACATACTTGATGTAAAACTTTGTATTCTTCCAGAAAAAGTGGTCCCGATTTCCTTTTCCGCCGTCTAAGACCTGTTTTTTCATATTCTCGTAAACCCATTTTTTAAGCAGTTTGAAACTGTCTGTTTACTGCGCATGCTCCAGATTGAGCCAACCAAGAGTAAACGCAAAAACTAAAGGGTTACCGAGTCACCCCTTGTTTATGGTATTGCTTCTGTTGAGGCCAACGCACGTAGAATTTCATAAAATATCCGAGAACATCACCTCTATTAGACTGGTCGTGTAGAATACGAGGTAGAATCTCATTCTGAAATTTCTCACAATCTGTGCGAGTTATTTGTACCGATCAACAAAAGAGCTACGCAGGAATGAGTCAAAGCGGTTCCTTGAAAAACATGAAATATCTACATATGAATTCGAGTTGTCCACCGACCCCAGCGCCAACTTCCACGTGTAAAAGAGGTACGAGTGGTCGATGCCCGAAGCTCTCATACCCCTAGTATATATAGCATGAACCTCGATATAGGTATACTTATGGATTAAGGCTAGTCCGGAGTCCCCGCAAAACCGCAACCAGATACGCACCGGCGTACTTTGAGGTTGCAGCTGCATCCAATGATTCTCAGAGCGGTATTATAGTTTATACGCTTTTCTTTATTGGTACTAAATGTGTTACTCGTATACTAGGCCAACTGTAAAATCTTATAACACGATACCATGCAAAGTTTCTTGGCATTTCATCCATTAAGAATCGAGAAAAGCTTGAAGTCAACTTTTTGGTGGGACAGAGCGCGTCCGCGACTATTCCGATTTATTCCTCTTGAACAAAACAGTTTTGGCCAAAATCAGATACTAGGCCATCTGTGGATTGGAATTTCCTGTCGAATGAGCCCTCCCACGCCCGAAAATTCTTAATCTGGCTCGCAAAAACCTTGAACTAGTGTGAGCATCGAGCAGTATAACTTGCTCAGCAAGCCAAAGAACTACGATTTTCTGGAGATATAGAATGAATACCCGGGTGTGGAACAACTCATTCGGTGGGAAATATCATGGTGCTTCAGTTACCATATCTCGTTGGTTGGAAATGTGAGGTTGAAATACTATGAGGCAAAAAAGTGGTTCGTAATCTCCCATCGTCCCATCGCACATGCAGTACGATCAAAGCGCCATCTCTCGGGTAAAATATCCGGATTCTCTACGGACTAGCCTTAACAGCTGGTAGGGGTATAAGAGCTTAGACACATTATCCGCTAGGTGCGCTACGGTCGTGGGCCATCCCGAATTGGTCTTTCCTGCTGAATTTTTTCCTGCCAGCGTCGTTCTGGTCGTTATAATACGACCCTTGCCAGGCTGAATTTGTTTGAGTTACATTCACGAGGGATTACAATTAAAATCATCTAAAGAACGAATCGTGTACAGCCACAGGTAAAGACTGATTTTCTTCTCTATTGTGCATGCCACCCGCGTGAGAAAAGTTGCGATAAACAAAACATAAAAAAGGCCAATTCTGGCAATTTTTTGAAAATTTGCCAAATCGACCAGGAACATTATAGCGTGGTCTGCGGAGGCGCATTTTCTTTGTTCCAACTTTTAGGAAAAAAATTATAAGAAATCTCCAACCCGAATGCACCTTCTCCACACGACAATATGTAAAGTCACTATTTTAGATTTTTTGACCATTCTGAAATGGATGCCAATTCAACTCATCTCTATCAACTTTGATCGAACTTAGCTTGTTCTCTTTGTCTTAGAGGATTACACAATTTCCGTCTCTGAACGTCCAAATCGGTCGAACGGGGCCTGGGCTATTTTCATTAGAAGAGGGTATAAAGTTGTTGAAAAATGCCCAATTCGTCCAGCTAGCCAGATCTATCGCACCTCACTAATCGACTTGGAACCAAACATGTGGTAAGATTTCGCACTGTGTTTCAGGCCTCCGCCAAGCCTATGATCTTTACAAAAACGATCATTTCTGCTGTTTTTTTGTGTAATTTTCAAAGTGGTTCCCACTGACCCACTCTCTGTCTGCGCATGCACGCATCTGTATGCCTTTGTGAGTATCTTTAACCCGTAACAGCTAGCTCAATAGCTCTTGCAATTTCTTCCAAAATGACCCCGTGGCAAAGTCGATTTGATGTAACGGAACCAGAGATTTCGCTGTTTATAGGTAGTAGGATATCACGAGTACCCAAATGACAAGCCTCGGCCTCTTTCT
Organism: Eretmocerus hayati; assembly: GCA_029851415.1. NCBI lineage: Eukaryota > Metazoa > Arthropoda > Insecta > Hymenoptera > Aphelinidae > Eretmocerus > Eretmocerus hayati. The sequence continues at coordinate 23,215,331 of CM056741.1, forward strand.
GCGACCCTAAAAACCTGTGGGTTGAGGTATAACTTTCTGCACTTCGGGCCTTTTCCTGCCTCGAAACAGCTATATCTCTGGTTTTGTTGCATCAAATCGATTTTGTTTAGGGGTCATTTTGAAGGAAATTGCCAGGGTTGTCGATTAAAAATACTTACTGAGCTATACGGATGCGCGCATGCGCAGGAAAAGAGCGGAAACCACTTTAAAAATTATAGAACAAATAGCAAAAGTTATCGTGTTTGTAAAATGCATTGGTCCGGGGGGTGGGGGTACAGTGTAAAATTTTCTTCACATGTTCGGGGTACTTTAAAGAGTAAGTGTGCCAAGTTTCAAGTCGATTGGTGAAGTGCAATAAATTTGACCAGATGGAAAAATGGGACATTTTTCAATAAATTACCATCTTCTAATCGATATAACTTAGGCCTCGTCCAATCGATTTGGACGTTCAATAATGGAAACCGTAAGGTTTTTTCAGACTAAGAGAACTAGCTGAATTTGATCCGGAAATATTGAGGTGCTTTGAATTGGCATCCATGGTCTAAAAATGGAAAATATTGGCTTTACGTATCGTCGTGTGGAGTAGATCCAATTGGTTTTGAGACTTTCCGACAAGCTTCTCCTAAAAGTTGACCTCAAAACAGAGCTACAAACCTCGCTACAATACTCCTGGTCGATTCGACAATTCTCCGAAAACAAAACGCTCCCGATCCCTAGGCTTATGCATCTCGTGTTTATTCTGGGCCGTTGTGTGGTCACCATGCTTCTCCATACTCGAGATCAGATTCTGCTTGTGGAAATGGCCGGAATAGAGATTCAACACTTGAATCTCCTTGCAGTCATCACCCCTTCCTAAATTCACGCTCGAAAAGATTTGTAGTCCATTCCGTTATCGAGGATTGTGATCACATAGCTAGAAGATCGTAGTTTCCAGGCCTTGAATATTGCTCGAGATTTCGACCACGGAACACACTTGGCTTAGGTTTGTGGTATGGTGACCGAATTACGTAAGTCACACTACTAGGGGACAGATTTAACCCGTGGGGGATGGCCAGGTTCAGCAAGGGAACACTAGAATCTCCTACCCGTCGGTATCGGGTAGTAGATTCACGGCCGTGAATCTATAAGAATGTACGCCTTCTCGAGATTTCTGATCACAGAGCTAAGATTTGAGAATCGCACGTCCTAGGATATTTCCGGCTCCCTAGGCTATTGGATCACGTGTTAGTTCTGGGTGGTTGTATGGTCACCAAACTTCTCGATACATGAGATCAGATTTAGCTTGTGAAAACAGTCAGAATAGAGATTCGAAGCTCGAATCCCCGTGCATCCAACACCCTCCCATAGATTCTTGCCCGGAACGATTTGTAGTCCATTCCGTCATTGAGAATTGTGATCACAAAGCTAGAGGATCAGAGTTTCAATCACTCGGATATTGCTCGATATTCCATCCAACAAATACATTCAGGTTAGGCTCGGGGTATGTGAACCGGATAACGTAACTCTTCCCACAACTCGAGATCAGAGTCAAACCGTGGAGATGTTTAGGTTCGCCGAAAGGACACTCAAATCTCTTCCTTGCTACTACTAAGATCTAGATTTACGCCCGTCAGTCTATGAGAATCGACTGCTTCTCAAGATTTTTGATCACAGAGCTGAGATCTTAAGATCACACTCGCTCAGTCATCACCCGATTCCGCTGCTATCAAATCACCCTCTGGTCATGGTCGTCGTATGGTAATCATGATTCCCGCAGGATAAGATGAGATTCTGCCTGTGGAATTAGCCAGAATAGAGATTCAGCTGTCGAATTTCCTGGCAGTCACCACTCTCTCTTAGATTCACGCCCGAAAAGATTTGTGGTCTATTCCGTCATCGAGAGTTGTAATTACAGCGCTAGTGAATCGGAATTTTGATCAGTATGATATTGCTCGATCCCCCGGTCAATGAAGCAACTTAGCGTATGCTTGTGGTATGGTTTTTGATGCCATAACTCGGCCTACAACTCCTGATCAGATTCTATCTCAGGAAATGATTATTATCGGGAAACTATATGTTGGACACATCATAACAGCTACCCACCCAACGCGGTTCTGAGGTTGGGTGATGTGAGATTCGTGCCCAGTAATCTCGAAATATCAAAGACCCTCCGCGACTTTTCCAGCTCAATCTAATCCAACATGCGTTCTCGCTCTTGCAGCGCCCATACAACACGATTCGGGAGCAGAGTGATCTCCAATTCGTGCTTAGGTCCTCGACAGAAAGTGTTTTCTCCACTTTTTTCCCCGTGTGAAAGCATAAACACTTGCTTCTTTCCCAGTGGAAGTAACACCATACTGCGCGCCAGTGGTGGCCACTGCAACTACAGCGCCTATGCTTGTACACGGGGGAAAAATGGAGGAAAGGGCATCGCGCATTCTCTGTTGAGGCCCTTATTGACTCCAAAATACCCAAAAAAAACACCTTTGTTCGATTCGCGAACTTCGATCTCGGTCAACTCGCAATTTCGCCCCCGCACCACGATTTGGAAGCTGGATGATCTCAAAAACGATCTTAGCAACTGCAAAATATCCCAAATACACCCCCCTCCCACTTAGCTCTCCCGATTTTATCTCGGCCTATTCGCGCCTCCACCCCCTTAGCTGCCCAAGGAACACGATTTGGAGGCTGGGCACTCTTAAATTCGTGCTTAGCGACTCCAAAATACTCCATACATACCACTACTCGACTCCCGAACTTCGATCTCGGTCGCTTTGCGTTTTCAACCCCGCAGCTGCCCACGCAACACGATTAGGAGGCAGGGCGGTGTCACTTTCGAGTTTAGCGACCTCGAAATGCCTCAAAAACACCCTCCACTCCACTTTTCGAGCTCGATCTTGATATAGTCACTTGCTCTCGACCCCGCAGCCTCCCACGTGACATGATCTCGAGATACGGCAATTCGATCTCTATATCATCGAAATATTTGGCAGATACTAGTCTCACGCAATCCAAGATTGATTTTGATTAATTTTGTATAACTCGGTTGCAGCCATGCATTATCGGGTACTTTCCATGAACTATTTAAAGCGCGGAACTCGCGTGATGCGATGATGCTGGTCAAAAAGCCGCTCGCGCACCATATCTAGACTCTCCAAGATCATGTATTCGTTGCATCGAGTCAGCACAGCTTCATACCCCAGCTCCAACGTTGACTGCTACACTGATTGACATACAAAGTAATCCTCAAGGATATGAGCCGTTATGATTTCTCTGTGAATCCCGTATTATCACTTGTTTTGCATGCGTGCATTTGCTTCTTTTCATCGAAGGTTTGAGATAAAATGTTTCCATTACAAAAAAGATGACACTTGAGCTACATCAAAGTCCAATTGTACATCTCCAATTATCCAAATTCGAACGCCGCGGACAAGCTTTTGTTGTTGTTCTAGATAACCTCATAACCTCCCATATATCGGTATTTATCCAATTAATCCTGAAAAAACTATCCCTTTTCCGTCTTCGAGCCCATTGAACTTTTTGTTCGGAATTTTTCGCTCTACAACATATTTTTTCCCCGACAAAATCCACCCGAACCCAAATTCCTATCTCTCGAAGCGGGGTCCTTTAACAATTCGAGCGGGCGTGAGAAATTTTTCTCTGGATGAAACTCAGGAAAAGTACTATATGGGTGATTATGAGATAACTTAGGTATTTCGAGGGCAAAAACGCCGGGAGTCGGGATTCCGACCAAAAATTGGCTAGTTGAAATATAGTTGCAATCTGACTGCTCATAGGTGTTTTCAAATCTATCTGGCATCCGAAAACAGTTCTCAGATGGGCATATATAAATGTTAGTCAATCTATGTGAAAGGTATGAGCAATTATCGATATATTTTTGCCACGGTAAGGACATTTTGGCATGAAAAGTGACCTCAAAGGCGTAAATCGAAACGGATCGTTTTTTTTCCGAATACATGGCCTATTTTTACGGTGAGAGTAGACTAAAAAAATTCCTGGGCCTTGACGTTGCATAGTGTTCGAAAGTCAGTGACCACGGTAAGGACAATTCTTATTTTGCAACGGAAAAATTGTCCATAAATCATCGCGTGGGAAGCTGCCACGTAATTCATCATACCGCTGCGCTGGTGGTAGTATTTTGTTTTTTGGTGTATTAGGAATCAATTATCGCCGTTCTAGAGCCGTTCAAAGCAATTCGCTGATCCGGAGTCGAGATTGAATGAATATCTCGGTAAACTACACGATTGAAATGTGCAATTCCAGTTCAGGACATGCCACAGTAAGGACGTTTTGACCACTTTTGGTAAGCTCAGGTCCACTTAAACTTACATCCGCTCCTGGAACTATTGGGACATCTTCATTACAATAGAATACACAACATATCATTGTTACACTCATCATATGGTCATTTAATATGAATGCGAGGTCAGGACATCAAATGCATAAGTTATCTCAGAATCACCCATATATGGTATCTACTTCAACATGAAAAATTAGCGAAAAGATCACGGAGATCGTGCGCAAGATTTGGATGAAAATATACCGATATGATGTTTATGTTTGATGTCGTGGAGCCCTTGATCCCTCAATTCGTGGATGATTATCAAGTGACAGATTTTTTTTTGATCGATCGATAGGAAATCAATTGGTTAGTGAGCTAGTATGGATATTATAGAAGGGATCTATTTTTATCTTTGGCTGTAAACGACTTCTTCTTTAGATGATTTTAATTGTGATCCCTCGTGATTATAACTCAAACAAATTGAGCCTGATAGGGGCCATATTATATCATCCGAAACGGCGGTGACAGAAATAAAATTTATCGGGAAAGACCAATAACTTTGAATTCAAATATATATATTATGTATATTGAAGGTACATCCTTCAATAGAAGCAAAATAATAACATCAAATATCGAGACTCAGCACATTGTTTATTACAAGTCAAATTACCTTTCAGGTCCAAGGTTACACGTAAAAGTGAATTTCCCGGGAACTTGAGATAAATCTCGTCATAACACGGTAAATGGACGGAAATGTCCGTCAATTGAGACTGTGAGCATACCACTCAGATATCAATTTTTATTTGGACCACTAATTAGAGCAGTGAGCCGGATCATTAATTGGGCGTTACGTCACTTGAAAAGTTCGGATGAAGAGGTGAATTTTGTACTTCCTACGTTCCTACGCTCAGTTCTTTATTATAGCTCGCGAAAGACAGTCTACATATTATATACTTTATTACCTATACGACATCAAAACTCAATAACGTGACACAGTATTGTAGAATCGATCAAAAGTGACACAAGTGCGAATCGCAAATAAATCCAAGGTGGTTTGAATATCCATCCATAAGGATGAATACTAATCTTTTTAAATCGAATTGACTCAAAAGTTCAAAAATCTAAAGCGGAGGAATAGACTACAATCAAACGCTCGCGTTGAATAACGATTTGAATGATTATACGAATTTCTTATCTTTATATTGATTAATTATATGTATCTATGCTACAATATGATAAATTGAAAGTCTGACAAAAGTTTTTTGTCTAATGTGAACCGAAGCCTAACAGTCGATATTTAGCGTTCGATTGCTTATCATCGTCGAATAGTGTTTTCTCGAAAAGCTATTAGATGGTTATCGGTATTACGGCAATGCCGACCAAATACACTGACGGGAAATTTATTATTCGTTCAGTTTGGATCTTAAGCTGATATGAAGATCATGTCTATTCTGGCTGAATATAATTATCCACAATGGCTGACCGGATTTGGAGGTAAGAATTCTTTTTTTCTTCATCCTCACTATAATTGATGGATATTTTTGGATAGCAATGATTCAATTGAGGAAACGGTATTGCGCAGTATCACACAGATGCTTACTCTTTGTATCATAACTACCAAAAGTATCTCTCAATTAATCAATTTAGCTCACGTTGTCACGTGTTTCATTGGTGATATCTGACTTAAATGATATTCATGAGATTGTCCTCAATTTTTCTATAATGCTGCAAAAATGTTATTCAAATGGCTGGATCAACTTTTTTTCTCTCCCTAAATTTGAGTTTCAACATTGTGTCATAGATAATTTGAGACTAACATCACTCGTTCCTCAATCATACATGTATGATTTTGATTTTTGGGAAAAATGACGAAACCCATCTCAATGTTGACGAGTTTTACCGACGTTTAAAACAGCCAAATAAGTTGAATTCACATCAAACAATGTGATATGTGAAGCGAATGTTCGTCTATCCACAATTTGAAATAATATTGATTTTTGATGTTCATGAAACTACATCATGTTTGATAAAGGAGCATGAGATCCATTGAATTTGAATAAATAAACCGGAAATTAAGCAATACTAATGACTCCTCAATATAACAGACCGAGCACGTTATTTCCACTATTTCGTTTGATAACACTTTTACGTCCATTTCACTGATAAAAATTTAATTTTTTTCTACAACACTTAGGATGATGTAAATATTTGGATTCAGATTTTGAACTTTACAAATCTATGGCGCCCAGACCAATAGGCGTAAGTTGTTTCGGAGTGACATCTCCAAAAATGCGTTCCAATCCTATGATCCATATTAGTGTGGAGAATCCAACAGATGCATTTATCCAGAATTTTTGACGACTATCCCCGTGGAACTCAAATCATTGATAGGAATTCATGGAAGGAGGGCGTGGAATCCCTTGGACTCATGCCGTTTTACTATAGACCAATAGGCACGTTTCTTCATTTTTTCGTGCTCCTACTTGAAGTCGAGTACAGAATACTATATCATGAATCAATAAAATTTAGCAAGTAGAAGACAAATTGGGCTGACTTTCTAAAGGAAATGTTCACGTGATTTGATTACAAAAAGTGATATTACTACCGTCAAATTGGGTAACTTTGATACAGAGGGTGCCAGTTTGGTACACACCTGAAAAACGACTTTCAGAGCTGCGTTCGGCAAAGTAAATGATTTTATCGCTCTGAATACTGTTCTCCCTACTCAGGAGAAGTATATGAACAATTTTCTTCGCCACTGTAGATCCTGCGTCGATTATTGTAGTTGTTCATTGAAGCTTTTTCGGAAAAGGCTGATTTAACAGCGATACGCGAGTGGTCCATAGATAGTGTACCTGGCAAGAACTGTTCCGGAACGAACTACGGGTGAATAACGGTACATTTGGATCACATATATCACCATATTGAAGAAACCATCGCTACATTGAGGTTTTCACCTGATTCGGAACTTGAATGAATAAAGAACAGAGAAAAAAAACTATGAAAAAATGTACCAAAGTTACCCTACTCTGGATAAGAAGCATGAGAATGGGGTAACTTCAATACACCTTCCTATGACAGCTTCTTTTCATCTCATCTTGAATCGAGTGATGGCCTTTGAGGTTTTGAAATATTCCAAACAGCTTACAATAAGACACCTGAACGATTAAAATCAATTCACTCGCATGATGGTGGATATAATTGAAATATTCTTTGTAGCCCTTTAATCAAAAGCTGAGATTGTAAGCTTTGAATTGACTACTGATCAAATAAGAGTTTTGTCAATGTATCTTGAAATGCCGAGCCAAATGAAGTGAAAAATAACGAAATCATACCAAAATTACCCGATTTGACGGTACTGCATTTGATGATTCGATGAATACAGGATGTTATTCCTGCTCTGATTGATGAAGATTTGAGTCAAGCATTGAAGCGATGCGGTCATCGTGCAGACTGATTAATTTCGTTCCCACTTTTTTTCGATGAGAGTGGGAATTAAAATGTGCTTATATTTTAGGTTAGGAAGTATTTGTGGTCGCGTGTCGCCACCATTTTTTTTTTTTCATATACTATTGCGATCTGGGCTATGCCGAATACAAGTTGGACAATAACAATGATTCGATAACTCGTCTGAAACTATTCGAGTCCTCAAAGTTTTCATGTAAGATGTGAAATAATAAGCTCCATAGTCGCGGTGCACGGTGACCACATCTCTCTCATTTACGACAATAAGATCCCAATTTCATGCCGGACTCGTGGCCGCTCTCTGATTTTGGTCTATGAATCGAATTCACGCCTTGTTTCGGATTACATTTCCTCACATGCAAAGCGGTCTTGGCCTTCAAGAATTTCTTTGGAGTGATAGAAAAAGTTGAGGAAATCATCATAGCTTGATTTTAATTTTCATGGAAATTTGACCAACGCACAGCGAGAAATAATCGAGGCAAATTCTTGGTATTTAGCATCTATGCTTTTAGATAGCTGCTAGCGACCAAAACTTTGTTTTGATTTCTCGCTGAGCCACGTCCTTTTTAGTTTCGCCATCACAAATAATTCAGTTTGAGAAAAGTTTTCAGAAGGAATATCATCTACAGCCCGTATCCCGTCACCATCTCAAAAGTCATTTTACCAACTTATTTTCATTTCCAGTCACAATATTGATGATCCAGATGGGTATCATGGCCGGCTGGGCATCGCCAACTGTAGAAAGGCTCAAAGAACCAGGCTCGTCAGTACTCCTAAACAAAGATCAAGCCAGTTGGGTAGCCTCACTGTTGAATCTTGGTAGATTCTTTGGAGGTATTTTGGGACCAGTTGCAACCCATTATCTTGGAAGTAAGCGTTCCATTCTAGTAACAATGTTCCCAATAGCCATTGGATGGTTAATAATCATGTTAACCGATACATACGTTGAATGGCTCTACGCTTCAAGATTTATCAGTGGACTTGGAGTTGGTATGACTTTTGGAAGTTTTCCCCTATATCTTGGTGAAGTATCTTTACCACAGATTCGTGGAGCTCTGATATCATTGGCAATCGTTGGATCACCAATTGGTCAAGTAATTGCAAGCGTTTGTGGAGTTTACCTCCACATATCAACTGCTGCAACTGCATACTTTGGATTGACTATACTGCTTATCTGGTTATTTTTCTGGTTACCAGAGTCACCATACTACTATGTGAGAATGAAAAATCCAGAAAGAGCTAAGAAATCAATCAAATGGTACAGATCTGGTAAAGGTGTTGAAGAGGAATATCAGGCTATTGAGAAATTCGTAGCTCAGAACAGTTCAACAAGTTTTGGAGAAAAGCTGAAAGCTTTGAATGAACCATCGATAAGGAAGGCAACCCTACAAATTGTTGGTTTGTTCGTACTTATGCAACTGTCCGGTGTCAATGACATCATGTTTTTTATGGAAACAATATTGAAACAGGCGCAAGTGAATACCCTGGTCAGTCCAGCGATATTTGTGATATATGTGAATGTGTTCTGCATTTTTGCGTCCATTATTTCAATATTTCTCATTGATAATTGTGGAAGAAGAATTTTGCTCATGATATCGAGTACTGGAACTAGTATATCAATGGCTGCTTTAATGTATCATTTTTTCTCATTAGACATGAGTGTCACAAAAGCTTACCTGCAATGGTTACCACTAGCAGCTATAGTCTTGTTTATGGCATCGTATTTTGTTGGCCTGATGCCAGTTCCAAGTACGATTTTGAGTGAAACTCTTCCTGCTAATATGAAATGTATTGTATCATCCATTGCAATGTTAATTGGTTCAACATTTGCATTCCTTACGACAAAAGCTTATGAACCAATTGTTGCAGTTCTAGGTGAAGCCTACCTATTCATGATTTTTGCAGCATTTTCAATAGTTGTGATACCTTACACTCTATTAAGCATCAGAGAAACTAAGGGTAAAAGCTTACAAGAGATACAGGACGACTTTATGAAGAATTGATACGCTTGTGATTCAGTCATGTCTGCAATTTGGGACAAACAATGCAATTTACAAAATTCATCCAGGGCACTTAGGAGACTCTAGTTCACATGGACTCCTCTGTGACCTGAAAACACTTTTGCTTGATGATAGATCTGTTTTCATTCGAAATTAAGGTAGTTGTCTTGTAATAGTATATGTCCGTACTGAGCGCGATAGCCCATTTTGGGCAGACATGTCCTCCAGAGCCCAAAATGGGCTTGCAAGCGAAGTGCGGATATATTTTTTAGGTTAGAGTAATGGAAAATCATTTGAACATAGAAACCTTCGAAACTTGGTGAGACTCTGATTCAAGTATTGATTAGTATCTGTGCGAAATTTCAAAAAGATCGACCATTTGATTTCGGAGCCCTAGCCATAAAAAATCCAAATCTTTTGGTCACGTCTAAGATTGCGCTTACTGAAGAGAGCGCTGTTAAATGTCACTCTTTCGAGTCTCCCAATCGATGCAGACTGCATAGAAAAGGATAGGATTGCAGGAAAGAATAGTTGATACAAAGACGAATCTTTTTTTAAAGTCCGCTCAAGATTGACCATCTAGTTTTTCCGTGGCACCTATCAAAAAATTGAAATTGCGAAACGGCTTCCACGCAAATAGGGTTTATACGAAAAGTATCGTCTAGTACGAACGGGTTTAGATCAGCTGAAATGGGTTATACAAGCCCATTTCAGCATGCTTTTTATTCGCTTTTATTGAACTCGGCCGCGGCCGCGCCACCGAATTCTTGGTGTGAGTGTGTCACTGACGTGGAATTGCGTGGTATCCCGTGTATTCGTGTGGGTTTCCGAGCTCTGCGCGATTCAATATTTGTGTAAATGCAAATAGGTTTGTGCGCAGCGTCGGACCTCTCTCTCTTTCTCATTGCATATTTATCGTAGAGTTTTATTCGCGCGATCAGCAAGAGCCAGAGCCTCGCTATATATCACAGCAGCCGACGCAACTCGTCGATTCTTTGCGAACCCTAAAAATTTCACTCTTTCTAGTTTTGATTAATCAAAACGTAATGATTATCAACAAATAGAAATGAGATGCCTATCCTATAACAAGTATAACAACTGCCTGTAGGACCCATAACCTCCTCGAAGTGCTGCCACTGCCACGCGATGCTGTCCTGTCAAGCCTAAACTGCTGCTGGCTGTGTTGCTGCTTTTAGTGCTGTTATTTGTGATAATTTGATGTTTCTCAGTTTTCAGCAGTTTTCAGAGTACGGTCGATCTCGCCTAGCTATTGAATTCTTACAAGTTTTCTGCATGCGGCCTTGCTATACCATGGTCTTATCAAAAGTTTCTCTCCACCACGTGTGACCAATAAGTTTGTGATTAGTGTTAGCAGATAAAAAAGAATAGGTACCTCTAAGAGTTGAATGGTTTCATCTTTTTGCAAGCTCAGAGAGGAAGTTGAGGCCTCAGTGTGCAATCAAGTTTTGTGGTGTATGTACAGTAAGCGCGCTGAGCCAAAGTCCTGGTCTTCAAATCATGAAGCACAATCAAGGTGATGAATGATATTTCATGAGACACTGTGTGCTTCTTGATTTGTCATTGGATTCAGACTTTCTCCTCACTCTTAGTATCGTATGCTTCAAGAATCTTCAGATGAATGACGGAATGGACTACATTCAAAAGTAAAATTGTCACAGTGGCTCTACGCGTTATGAACTTGTTTAATTGAACCATTGAGGATGCGCTTCCTGTCACTTCTTGATGCATCACAGAGATTCAACAGTCTCTTTTGGTTGAATTTTCATGGGTCCAGCCATTAAAGTGTAGCATACCATGTTATATTGGGCTAAAGACTCATTCCATTTCTAATAAATTTCACTCTACTGATCTAGGAATATGATCATCCATGTTCGAGCTTTGGCATGTGATGTATCATATGATCTTAACGGATGGAGATGTCCTGATGATAAATTAATATGTCATTGGATGTCTTCATGTTCTAGTAATAAGGGTAACACAGCCTCTTGAATGTGATTTGACTGTAGCTTGTGAATCAATTCAGAATTATCGGTATGCTCAACATGAGATGAGGAATTATTTCTGATCAGCCATAGCTGACTGATTTATTCCACTTTTTATCAATTTGCACTCTGAAGCGCTTGAGCAGAAATGAATACCCAAGGAACCTTAAGAATAATATCTCAACAATCTGGCTGATATTAATATCCTTCATTCGTGTTCTATATTCCAAGCGATAAGGATAAAACTAAAATTGAGAAAATAAAATAATTAAAAAAAACATTTTAAAAATTCGCTTTTATGTGAACCGTTAAGCATAATTGCATGTCAAAATTTGAAGAAAATGAAAACTGTTATCTATGTTTCTGTCATAAACAAAGAGTAAGTCAGTTGACGTCCAGCTTCACGAATTCCATAATTTCAAGATATCAAAATGGTAAAAGCGTGGGTTGATTGGTGAAAACTACTCTTGATGTGTCAAGTTTACAACCCACGCTTTTACCATTTTGATATCTTGAAATTATGGAATTCGTGAAGCTGGACGTCAACTGACTTACTCTTTGTTTATGACAGAAACATAGATAACAGTTTTCATTTTCTTCAAAATTTGACATGCAATTATGCTTAACGGTTCACATAAAAGCGAATTTTTAAAATGTTTTTTTTAATTATTTTATTGATGGTCAGAACAGGCCAATGCATCCAAAATATAATTTCATTAAAATTTATGTTATCGTAAAAGTGAGGTTAGGTAGCCATTGATAGGGTTCCTAGAAGAGAGTCTCGGCATACAGTCTGCTATACTTTTCCCAGTTCCGTGTTATCTACTATTCCTATATCGGGGGAGTTGTAAATGTAGGTGTACTAGATACACGGCGTTTGGGCGAAACATGACGGATAGAAACCAATGTATCTCGACCACCTTCTCGGAACCGGATCTTGCCCGGATTGACTCACGTGGCTGCGGGACAATTATACTTTAAGAATCTAGTGAAAAATGTTGTACATGATTAAACAGAATGTCTCTCTCAGAGACTGAGCTCATTTTGACTAAGAGATTGAATAATTAGGACAATATGATAGTGTCTCTTGATCTTGAAACAAAGAATAACGATAGATAAGCTGATTACAGTCTTAGGTATACCTATGATACAATGATGTTGCATTATTCAGCTCACAAATTGGCCACTTAATACAAAATTGTTGATATGGCTCATGAGGATGAATCATAGATTGATATCTACTGTCTTCGGTAGCTTCCTTCGTGAACTACATGCGCTTACAATTTTCTTGTATCAATCTTATTGCTTTCAATATTGATCGACGCTGATATTTTGGAATTGTCAAACCAATCTCGATCGTCTCTAATCGTATTTCATGATCAAAGATATATACTCACCGTTGGCGAAGCACATAAAACAATGAACGCGGGTGTGAGAGATAGCCTAACGAGGCTAATGAGTTTTGTGTTCTACATGAAATTTATTCGTGTGATCTTAGACATGTATTACTGTTTTATTTTAGAAATAAGTTGACTCCTTATCCCGTTAAAATTTTTTTGAGTCATTCAATTTTCTCACGGAATGGGAATTGAAAATATACCTTGCTGCTAATATGATTTCAGGTGATGAGGATATCATCAATGAATGTGCTTGTTTCTGAAAAATATCTTATTATAGCATACGTACTACGCGACAAGAAGTCTGTTACGAATTAATTAAGAAATACTCTTCTCTCGACGCAAGTTTTAGTCTATGTATCCTCCTGGACAAAAACAGCGTAGCAACCAACTTGACTCTAGAATTCGAATTTGCTCCATCATCTTCCTGTTTTGTGATACGGAAATTTGGAATATTATTGTCAAAATAGAAACTGAACAACATTTTGGTCGATAAAATTAGATAAATAAACTTTGGATTTAATTACGAAATCATCCTTGTGCTCCTTTGTATATCGACATTGATTTCTTGATAAGTATAAGTATACCTGTATGATGCTCGTCGTTTTTTAGAATACTTATTCTGGATTCCAATGAGTGCGGAATCAAGCTTGTGACTCCGCCATTTTTCACTTCATATAGCCATGAGATTGGTAACACCTCGAGTAACACTATAATAGGTGGAATTCTAATTTTGGTTCTTCGGCACTTGAATGAAATTAAAATACTTACTATTATGCAAAATCATTGTAGAATGCTCTTGTTTCAACGAATGGGGAACTCGAAAAACTAACTCAAAATGGCTAGAATGAAGGAGCTAATTCATTGTGGGATTTGTTAATGAAAAGAGATAGATCATTTTTTTCATTCTTCAATATTTATTAATCTCAATCCAGTAGCCACAATACAATAATGGCATTAAAAAATGCTTACAAATATTTATAATTATATCTTAGAATAATCACACTTGCATATTCGTAAGTAAGTTTGGACAAAATTAGTCCTTATTCGCAATCAAACTTTATTCTTCGAGTCTGAATGCAATTGTACGTACAATATTTTGTAGTTCTTACTCCCGAGAGTTGTCTAATGTCATTTGATGCCATGGCATTGTATTGATGATCGATACTCCACATTATGTGTAAACACAGGCAAAATTAGGCTAGTCTCATCCAAACTATTTTTCAAGGAAAAACTGATATATTTATCAATAGACTACAGTTAACTTAGAATATGTCATGAGAAATTGGTTTTATATGAGGGAGGCACAAATTTCGTCCCTTCAAACCGGGGACTGCATGAAACAGGCCTGAAATAACAATATGAATCACTTATAGAATTGATCGGTGAAGCACGGTAAGAGCAGGAAGAAAATGCGGTAATGACTTCCTTCAAATATAGATTTTATAATTTGCCTTATCTATAATCATTAATATTTGTGTGAATTGTCAAAGAGTGAAGATTCAGTACAATGATCATGCAGCCCCTTCAACTAATTATGCATACGCCTTAAGGGGGGGGGGGGGGGGGGGGACGATACAACACCAATTTTGAAGTCTGGTCAAAAAATCATGGGGAGCTGAGAATTCATATTCACAGGCATTTTGTCGAGATAAGATTAATGAGGTGGTCACTTTATGAATAAAATTCTTGACCATTTTTATTTTCTGGATTGCGCCTCCTTGAACGGATTTCTGAATCCATACAAAATTTTGTTCGAAGTCATAAAAACTACCTTCTTGGAAAATTTCAGGCCGAATCTTCAAATGATGTAGGACGAGTTCCATTATTCGAGTCAAAATTCTGAAAAATTACACAAAATTAGTAAGAAATTAACTGAAAAATCAAGTTATTTTCGACTTGTGCAGTTTTTTTTTGATGACTAATTCGATCCGATTTTTTTTGTTCAACACAAGAAAACAGTCATTTGTATTTAGCAAAAATTGATATTTTTCGAATTTGGAGGCATTAGTATGAGGGGAAAACTTAGAATTTTCACCCGAAAAGATGCAACTACTCCTACATAACTTGAGGAATCGGCCTGAAATTTTTTTTATGAGGTAGTTTGTATAGAAAAAAATGGTCAAAAATCTTTTTTTCAACTGACTACGCCATAGCAAATACTTTTAAATGTAAATGTTCATCCACCAACGATTTTCCAGGTTAGACTTCAAAATTAAGGTTGCAGCTCCCCTTAAGAGTGCTCTCTACCTCTGGAAAAGCGACGGTGGCTCCTCTAGCGCTCAAATTGGTGTATTGACAATAACAATTTTTAAAAACGAAAAGGAAGGAAACCAATAGTACCGCTCCCTGTGAATTATTTTTTTCTTCAAATAGTAAAAAAAGTTTCATCGAGATCGGTGCAAAATTGAGCTCAAAAATTTGTAGATACAATTCAGCAACACTGAACAAATCTATCTGCAAATTTTTGAGCTGAATTTTGCACCGATCTCCATAAAACTTTTTTTTAAATTTGAAGAAAAATAGTCCCCAGGGACCGGTACTATTATTGGTCTCGAGATTGGTCTACTCCCAATATACCAATTTGACCGCTAGAGGCGCCACCATCGTTTTTCAAAAGGGAGACAGCACTCTTGATACAAAACAGCAAATGCATCAACATTTGTCATAAAAGAAGACGCGCTGAATCGTTTTTTACTCGTGACCATAAGAAGTGTCTACCACAAGAAAGTATTCGATATGTTAAACGCAAGGTATTTATAGGATAATATCTCATCAATGCGGTATACTCTTTTAACATAAGAACTAATTTTAATTCTACTGAAGAAATACTAGGTACAGGTAGCTAGGAAAGATTTGATCATAAAAATTCAATATCTCATCAATACGTGGTCATTTTTTTTTCTTATGCCTTTTCCTCGCGCTAGCGCGAAACCTCTACTACATATTTTTCCTTCTCTTTTGCATTGCTGGTAAACAAATTTGATGATGTATATAAACAATTGAATTTAAATCGTTCTGAATAATCTGCCTTACTGTTTGAATTTTCAATTTCCCCTACAGAATTTTTTCTATATCAGGGAAAATATTTGAAAAACAAGGCATGGGTTTTAGTTCTCAATGCTCGCTACAAAATTTGCAAGGATCATAGTTTTTTTGGGATTAAAATGCATCGTGAATTTTGTTTACCAGCCAAAGGTACATTGTAGTTATCAAATAACCCGAATTAGACTCTCCCCCATCTAGCCAAACAAACATGTATAGAATGCGTTACAATTACACGAGAAGAATTGTCTCATAAACATCAACTCTTATAATCCGAGTTTTACTCACTCCGAATAAATGTTATGGATAATGATAATAATAATTATTATATCATATACTTAATAAATATAGCCATAATTACAATTAAAAAGATCATGCTTTGTACGATTACGCCTTTGACTAATTTTCTACCTACTTGCTCAAATTGTTTTCGTCCATCTGCCTTTTTATTTTTATTCGAGAGTTGATACAATACAGAGGCAAATTCACGCAACAATAGCGGAGTCTACTCCCTTCAAGGATGCGAACTTTTCCTCAAACTTATTTCGATTGTAAGAAACAGCATCTAAGATCCACTCAAATGAGAAGATTCTTTTTTTTTCCTACGTGATGATTCTGTGTTCAATTGTCAAATTCCTGGCAAGGTAGGATCCAATCTATTCTCTTCACTGTAAATCTCAATTGATAGTTATCTACGAATGAATACAAGCTATTCCCAAATACAATTCGTAGTTGTAGATTTTTTACTACAAATATAATTTGCGTTATTTTCAATTCATTTCTACAAATTCGTTCGTAGATACAAAAACTAAAAATTGTGATTACAGTGTTCCTTTCTTTTTCCCCATCGTAGTTATTTCTAATAACAAAATTCACATGAAATTCATAATTCGCACCATAATTTGAGGATGTCAAAATACACTACCGGTCAAAAGTTTCAGGACACCCAAAAATTTTTTTTCCAGTTTACCTACTCTACCGAAAAGAACTTTATCGGGGCTCATTTTGAAGGTCTTTTCCAGTTATTCAAGGTGAAATCGTTCATTTTTATCAGTACTGATCTGGATCTTTCAATTTGAGCTTGCATGAGTGCCAATTTCGATGATTTTTAGGAGAATCTTCTGACTTTCTGTAGCCCAAAGGTACAGAAATTCTTTCGAATGGAATTTAAGAGACCTGAAAAAACAAGTTTAGAGCTTCAAACTCCGTTTCTGAACGTTCCTTTACCTTACTCCCACGCCGAGCTATGACATTTTCTCTGAGGAGAGTTTTTCCGAAAAAAAAATAGCACCCTTATTGAAAAATGACGAAGAAATTCACTTTTGGGGCATGTTGCGAAGGTTTCTCGTTCTCTTGATCATGATATAGGAGAAATATACCGGGATCAGCAATTATATTCCCCTCCAAACGCAATTGTCTGTCTTTTGCGAATTTGCGTGTTAGTTTTTGCGAACAATCTTTCTTCACAAAAAATGTCATAGCTCGTTGTAGAAGTAACGTAGAAGGATGTTGGGAAACGGATTTTAAAGTTTAGAACTTGTTATTTCAGGTTCTTCAAGATCCATTCCAGGATATTCCTGTACCTTTGAGATACTGAAGCCAGGAAATTCTTCCAAAAGTCATCGAAATTGGCACTTTTTCAGGCTCAAATTGGGAAGATCCAGATTTGTACTGATGAAAATGAGCAATGCCATCTTGAAATATGTAGAAAGAGCTTCAAAATGAGCCATTATGAAGTCCTTTGTGGTCACGTAGAGTTTAAGCTTAGTAATTGAACTTACAATATTGGAAAAAAATTTTCGGGTGTTCTGAAACTTTTGACCGGTAGTGCGTAGATGTATAGAAGTTCATCGACATAATATTGATAATAATTTATCATAGCTCTATATCTTTCGAAAAGTATTCCACGGTGTCAAAGTATGCACTGCGTCAGTCATTTCGTTTGCCTTTCATTTTATTTGTATAATGAGTATATATTGTCATATTTCTCATCAACAAGGAGCAATTTTTACTATGTTCGTTTTCTCACATCGGATACTCGGACGATCAAGCAACTCTTGAAAGTTCGAGTATGGAACATCGTAAAAATCGAGAACAATGATCTGAACCGTCAGACTCTTTCTTTATTCATCGTGAAATTGAAAGTCTATTCAGAAAAAAAATTATATCGATAGCATTTTAAATAAATTCGTATTCAACTGTTCTCAATTCTCCCACGGAAGCTTGAATTTTGGCGGTAGTTGTTAGTTTTATTTTATCAATACTTTTGAATAATTGGCAATTACTTCTCTTGATATATACTGTCATGGATATTATTAGTAAAATTTTTTAGAAAACTCAATCAAGTCTCGTTGAGGCAGTATTCGTTTGTACCTGTTTCATGATAAATATTTCGGGTCCGAGAAACATTGAATCTACATATGCGTGATAATTCTTTTTCTTCTTTCAGAAAATTCAAATTAAAAATATGAGACTCAATAATATTATACACATTTTAGCTCTACTGATGTATCATCAAATAAATATGATATCTTTTGTAATAACGCGATTATCTATGTATACGTTGACACAAATGAAGGCTTCCAAAAATCGTGTAATTAGAAAATTTACGAGAACCAATCCAAGGATTATATATTATTATACAATTCCTCGAGCATCCGAAATATATCAAATGATAACGTCAATAAAAGCGTTTGATAATATGCGTAAAAACATCGCTCATAATAATTTTTTGCATTCAATAATCTTTGTACTTGCAGTATAAATACACGTTTATATCATGCTTTTTGTTGAGGTCTCGATTTGACACAGTCTATTACTGATGAAAAAAAGTATCATCGCCATACAGTCATTAATACACTTTTTATGCGAGTTACATGCAAAGCAATTTATGATATACGACTTTAGATTATTCGACAGGTAAGATTATCAAAATCGAGCCTTTATTTAATTCGAGACTTTTATCAAAAACCAGCATCACTAAATCTCGGTACATTAATAGTTTTTCTAAGTCATCAACTTGTCCATAATTTTCATTGCTATAATTTTTTATTCGTGAGGCTATTTTGTTGTTATGCTATATATAGTTAAGAATTATAAGAGTTTCACCGTAGAAATATTTTCAACACAATGACTGTTATTTACTGATAAAGATAGCGAGCGATTGAAAATTATAAGAATCGTACTATCGACTTTTTCATTTTGTCATTGTGTAAAAATTTATGTGAAAATGGCGTGTAACTGAATTATTTTCCGGAATTATGAGCTAGATTATGATTAATTTATTCAGAGAAAAAGACCTATATGCGAATTCTCAAGTTATGCCCTACAACTCAGTAGAGACTAATTCAATCATAGCCTCCACACATTGATAATATCATGAATATACTTATATGGGGAATTGATCAAATATCATGAAATGACCACATCATAAATAATTTATCGAACTGTCAGTCTACTTGTTAGAATCTACTCGTTCTATTCCACTGAGATATATTAGATGAGTATAGATCTAACCTTACCGCTATACACATACCCAAAAGAGAATTTTTCATTTATTGCTATAAAACGTTTTGCTGGTCAGGATCTCGACCAAACTTTGAAAAAAATTTTCTTTTATCAATGTGTATAATTCTGTGCACAAAATTCTACAAACATTCCTTTTTGAATCCTATCAAGTCACATCTCCAGTCCTATTATTGCAATATATATATATATTTTTTTTTTATGAGGAATATTGAAAAAGTGCAAGTCTCGGAGTCGAGAAGAAATACACATGACAAGCTAGAACGTTGATTGATTTGAAACGCTTCAAAGATCTATATAGTTTATACAAAGATCATTGATGGATAAATTGGTAAGAAAAAATTATATTGGTGTTTAATTGCTATACATTGCCATTCTATACGCGCAGTCTATTACTCTCCGCGCAACGACACGGTCACTATATTATAGATATTATTTTATGTAGATATGCCTATTTTTTTATTAATTCATATTCCCTATATTCTCACGAAATTATAGAAACGTGAGTTGAGAGAGACAATTGATTCAAATGTTAAAATCGTGAGGTGATTCACTCATTTTAGTGAAGGCGAGTTCATCGGTCAGAAAATGGACAGCAAAGAAACGACCAATTTTTTCCAACTGATCATAAGCTTTTTTGCGCAATCGAGATGTCGAATTTGGATTTAAATATGTATAAATAATCAACAAATTAATCTGAATGGCGTGATAAAAATGAGATCGTTCGATAGTATCAAATGTTCGATAGTAAAGCGTGATTACTAAGCAAATAGTACAATAGTACCCAAATTCCGAATCTATGTTCAAATCTTTTGATTTTTAGTTAAAATACTTCAAGTTATCTTCGGAGATTTCAAACGCAAACAGAAAATTGACTTGTATTACAAATTTCCATAAAGGCTTTCTGGTCTGTGGTCCTAAAGAAAACGCGAAACGCTCTTTTCTCTTGAAATATTCTGCTCGTATGATTCATCTAGACCAAGATTTTATATAGAAGAATTTATAGTTCATACAACAGGTAATATTGTAGGAAATTGTGATATCTGAAATTCTCAGTTGAGTGAATCACTTCCAACGATTTTTTGCATTTGTGTTATAAAAGTTTCGGTGTCGCAAATTCAAGACCACGTGCTGATGCTTTGGCAGGCGCATTTCACTCATTCTTTCACGGAGTTGGCCAAAATGACACCGAAGTGGCGAAGTTTGAGCATTTTGATGTTTTTAAATATTTAGTAGCAACTGACGGGTAATGGCTATTCCAAACCCACACTATGAGAAGCGATGCTAAATAGATCGACTTTTTTGTAATTTTTCATTACTCCGAAAAAAATCTTTATTATTGATTCTAATGATTTTCATGGATTGGAATAACAGGATTACCGAATTGTTCTCATTATCGAAAAATTTTTGAACAAATCAATAATCAAATATGTTGGATGGAGAATTCAGATTTTGGTCAAAATAACCGACCTGCACCTTAATTGAACTTGGTCTTTTTCACGTGCCTATTCACGAGTTGACTTTGAACTATTTGATACGCCTGGAAATAGTACAAAACGAATTCGAACGCGTGACGAAAATTTCTTATACGTTTCAGATCCCAACTAACTTTGCAGAGATTCATTAAAAATGAAGAAGTTTATTTTGTTGTTTACCAAGTAAAAATTACTTCCCATGGCTAACCCCGAGAGGAATAGAATCTTTTGGGAGATACACGATATTCAACGCTATGAATATCATCAGCAACTATATAAGCTATGAATATGATTTTTTAAAATTAATGTATCGCTCTCGAATACCACGTAGCAAGGCAAAAATTGTTTGCGATTTGATTTTTTGCGCAAACAATTTTTGCATCCTAGACTTCCAACTCTTGCAATGCAAACCGTTAATAAATTCTTACGATTTCGATCGATAGCATGGACTCATTTGAATCTATTGAGAGTATTCGTAAGATCGTTGTTACCTTTCTATGAATATGCTGATGGGTATGATAACAAATTCCACATCATATTTTTCTTGATTTTACCTTTGCTCGTATGTCTGCTTTCTTTCTCAGTCTGTGTAACCCATTGCTCTTTCTAGGTTGACATTTTTGGTCCACACCACCAGCATGAGCCCATTCTTTTGTATTTTGTTAATGAAATTTCGTTGCATCTACTCCATTGTTTTTAACCCTATCCAGGTTCACTTCAACTTCAAAATCAATTCTTTCCCATGGTTAGTGCACATATTCTGTTCTATCTCAGATATATATCTAACGATTACCCTAATCTTTATTGCATACATCTAAGCTTCTAAATTCAATAAAATTTCACTCGATTATAGTCTAAATTGCAAATAATACTACGTCTCGAGCACTTATCTTACACCAATTGAGATTGAATACTAGAAACATCAATCGAGTATACACAAGATTATTACAACTTTCAAGCATGAGAGGATGAGTACTCAGAGATACCTCAAAAATTAAGGGACTCGATCATTTTTCAAATCATGAGTTTTGTCCGCGTAAATTCACGAAAATTCCAAGCAAAACCCTCATCAAAATCGTCCTAAAAACTCATTTATTCTAAAGAACTTGTGGTATGCACCTATAATTATTCAAATTTTACAAGATAGAATTTTGAGACACGACACCAATTTATGAAAAAATAGGGTAGAAAATTATATAATTTAGACTCTGACGTATCACCTAAAAGTATTCTAAAATTTTTTGAAATTTTTGCTTTCAGTTCTCATATTCTTTCCGCCAATTCCACCATTGTTGATTTGGGAAACACAGCCTAATTAATTTCTACTCGAATTGCAAAAGGAGTAAGATTTGTAATCATACAGATTAGGTATACCTTGACTTTCAATTTATGAAAGTACATATAAAATTAGCAGCAACTACTTTTTAAAGCTACAATTTACCTTGTTTCGAATATAACTGACGATTAGTTTATGATCGTGTTTAATGATGCCAAATTGTTTCGAATTATTACTATCAAGATATTTTTCTACCCTGCTTTTTATGCTGATCAACCCCACCTTTTTCCATTTTAGATCATCAACCTATACAATTTTGACGAACGCAGCTGTGAAAAATTCCGCAAGGTGACTCAAATTCTGAGATTGTTAATGAATTGCTCGATAAATTATCGTTTGAATTTTGAACCTTTCCTCTGACCGGAGAGTAAATTATGAAAGAAATAATCAAACTTTTGATCTGATTTTCTTTGCAAAGAGATCTAAAAATCGCAAAAGTATCAGATTAGGTATTGTTCAACAGTAATGTTTGCAGAATGATTGATACTAATTTTTCCGATAACCACGGAAGTTGGGTTACTAAGCGTTGGTTCATTATCAGTTGAATATTCTGAATGGCCAAATTTTCCAATTGGTTAAATCACGAGTGCATCATATAGGTACTTTTACCATCTGAGCTTACTATTTTACAGAGACGAGAAACAATACATTTTACGTACTACATAAGGTATACAAAAATGTGGAGATAACGATACTCAAGAGGTGGATACAGAAGAGGATGATGAAAAAATAAAGGAAGGTAAATGCAGGAGAGGAAAGATAAATCAAAATAACTAAAAAGTCTCAGGTTTATCAAATTTATTAAAATCATATCTGATTATAATTTGAATTTCTAAATAAGAGCAAAAACTTTTTCGGGGTAAGGAGGAACATTCAAGTCGTTGTCAAGCTCCAACTCGCTCAGCATTTGTAAGAAAAAAATTTACAAAAGATAAATCATTAAAAATAATGTTAGGTGTGACAAGGGCAATTAATAATCTATCGTAATCGTGCAAACGAAAAGAAAATTCGACCAAAAATCAGACACGGAAAAGAAATTTTGAATAAAAAAATTAGTGTCCAATCATCTCTAGGCGGTATTTTTGACGCTTTAAGAGGATACCGGATACCGACATTGTCGAGTTTTCGGATTTCCCGATGAATTTTCGAGATATCGAGATTCTACTAAGTAACGCCGATTCTGTATGGCTCATAGAATCGGCGTTACTTGGTAGATTTTTGATATCTCAAAAATTCATCGAGAAATCCGAAAACTCGACCATGTCGGTAACTGTACAATATTGATAGGACTCCGACATCCCCTTAAGCTATTAGAGAATAAATGCGGAAAATTTATCGACAAATTTTTGATCCATGAATCGAATTCATCAATTTACATCGATCGAGCTGCTTGTTTTCAGACAATTTCCTTCCTGACGTTGAAACAATCCAATAAGATCAATTTCGAAAATATTCATCGGTTTCAGAGGAGAAGTATCTCTAGTACAATTAGAAAACGATAGTAGAAATGAATCTAAGCATATTACAGACATACATTTGTACTTTGAAATTCTATCTCTTCATTCTTGACGACTATTCAATCGAGTTTTTGACTTTTTTCCCGATTCCTATATTTTTCTTTCAACTATAAAGTGAGAATATTGTTTACATGTAAATATGTATAATAATTCAAGCATTGACTATTAATTTATCTGGAAATATTACTGAGCATATCCCATACTTTACTATGGCTCAACATTGTATTATGCGACATGATGGATTGGCAGACTAACCATGAAATATTTTAGAGATTATAAAATCATTGCGTCCATAGCTTCAATCCAAATGATAGTTTGTTGAGCAAACTTTGGAAATTCACAATGTTTTGGAAATTATCATCATGTACATTTTCCCATTAACATGTTCATTTCATCAATGATCTATTAAATATATATCTATTACTGTAGCAAGACTTTGTGATTATAATGGTCGTGTTTTCGGTCGTGAAGTTTTAATTCATATTCTATATATGAATCAAGACGTTGCATTGAGAATATGGTTGTAAAGCATCAGTCAAATGTCAAGAACATCGACGAATCAACTCAACCCTCTGCACATGAAAATTGCATCCTAGATTTTTAAATGTTAAGCAATTGAAAAATTCTAATCTTCACACTTGAATGCAATCGCATAGATTATCAATTTGTACAACTACTACAAAAAAATTGATCTTAGCTCCGTGATGTTCGTACGGCTTGACCGAAATCGTTTATCGTGAGAAAGATCAGAATATTTGAATGCGTGTTACTTATTCCATGGAATCAACTTCATCTTGTCAACGTTTCGTATTGGAATACATGGGTAAAAGTTTTCACCGGTCTATGCGTTAAATTACGCAGATGTATATGTTCAACAACGTTCAACGTTGTCAATAATTGTTATTAAGTATGCTCTACAATTGCTCTTTGTGGGAAATTATTTCCATCACTATGGATATATAATGAATGGCATATGAATTGCTATCCTCACATAATCAAGTATTTAAAACGTTTAGCAAACTGTATTTCATACTATGATTGTATTTAATCATCATCTTCTTGTAGAATGCTTCTTATAGTTTCATCGGCTACGAACTCACATAGAGTTGAATTTATGTATATAAAGAATCTTTTCGGCAAGATTAGGAAATTTATATCGTCGTGAATAAATATATATTACACTATAAATGCATTGTATACGAGCAATCTATAAACTTAACAAAAATTCTATTTATGAATATATCAGAACTAGACTATTCACAAACACGATTTCGAGGAGTTGTAAAGCGAATCATTTTCCGACATTTTGCCAATACTCAATTGTCAGGAGATTCATTTACTGGAAATGAGACTGATCGAGCCAAATAGTATCACATTCAAAACAGACTTTCTCGATTGTTATATTCACTTCGAGGAATTCTATTCAAGGAATTTGCATTATCATTATTATTCGTGACAGCAGACTGATCTTTAAAAATCTAAGAAAAAGACAGTAATGTGTAAAACCTATGAAATTTGTTAACACACATGATTTTGGGCTCAATGAGATGAATAATCAATGAGTGTCCTTAATTTATGATGAATACGTGCCAAATGTAAATCCTACATCTACATTTGTTTTAGTACCATAATTGATGAAAATTTCAGAAAAACAATTCTATAGGACTTATAAAATGAAACACGATATCGTAACTCCCAACACTTTTAAACGTCTCTGACGTACGCTTGCATTTTCATTTAAAAATCACACTCTGATAAAATGTATCTTTCGTATATTTTCGACAATTTTTATCTCCTTGGCTCCGACTTGAACTAATCGGTTGAGCATGTTCCGAGGCAACACGCAAATTTTCTCTGTACATTCGTCGTCTCTTTAACTTCCATGACTCAAGGAGTTTGAAACGTACTCGGACGGAAGCTGCCGGCAGTTTTATACCACAACTATTGTAGATAAATCCTTACTTCCCATAAAATGAAAATCTTTCAAAAGAAAATTCTTCGGATAAAATAATCGCATTGAAAAAAAAAGAAACTTCGAGGAACTTTTAATTGAGGGGAAATGATTATACCTTCAAACGGATACTTTCGGAGTTAATCAATTTCCAAACACGTTGTCTCAAACGAGAAAAATCAGGGTACTTCTTTCCAGCTTGGAAAAATGGGCAAGATAATTATTGTTGTTGTTCAACATAGTGGAAAATTATCACGAAACATCATTGCTAAATTCTTCAGAGAAATTGAATCACTAATTTTAGTTCCTCTTGCCAATTTCGCTTATAAACCGATGAAATTTTGCTTGTAAAAAAGTAAATGACTAAATTTTTGACCCTCAATTCAAAATAATTAAGGCTGCCATGTTTACATACATCAACGACCAGCATCGCAAGTACAGTTTGCTCTCAAACATTCTCCAACTACGATCGATTTGTTTACAAAGCACTTGGAAAACTCTATCCAATATCAATATCTTTACCTTACAATCTCAACAGCTGTTGGCCATGCAATTTAGTCATTTGAATTTCGTCTACTATTCTCTCTCACGTTTTGAGGAAGTTTGAAAAGCTGTTCACGTCACTAAATTCGTGCGTAGCACATCAATCGCAAATGGACTGACCATCTTCCGGGCAGCTAAGACGACCTCGAAACTTTGATATACAAGCACGCGATCGTCAAGTCGAAGAGACGAATTACTCGTGTGGGAATTATTACAAGAAGGAAGAAGAATAAGGCAAACTCGCACGTGTCATAAGAGTTGACAAGCGAGCGTATTTCTCGCAAATCTTCAAACCAAATAACATGGCCGCATAAACATGTATAAAATAATGTAATAAAATGCAAAAAACACAACGTATCCAAGGATATCGTTATATCTACGTCTGTAACAAACAATAGTACTTTTCATATCTACTAAGAAGCTTGAATGCTATCATCAGGATTATGATCTCACATATCGAGAGACTCGATATTACTGTAATCCTCGTCCGCGCACGTTCAAATTCTGAAGCCGATTTGTACGTCAACCAGCGCAGGGCGTGAGACCTTTTTTCGTCGTCAGCACGCTAATACCGCGCCATAATTTTTTACCAAACGCAGGCTCCTTTGATACGAAGTATTAACCATCAAAATCAGCCTTTAATCGCCATGGAAAAATATTTATGGCTCCCATATGCTGCATAGGAGAGTTGAATCAATCACCACAGCTAAATTCAAGCACAAATCAGTCGTCTACAAGTCCAGCGTAGCGACTGGCACAGTATTAATTATTACAAGAGCGATCCAAGCACTCGACATTTTCAAAAATCGGCCAAAAATCGCAAATTTGTTCAGTTTTTCAACTGTCTGTTTCAGCGTTATTTTAGGCCGATATCTCTTACTAAATCACACACAATCACTTCTTACATTCACATCTACACGTTTACAATCATGCAACAACTCACACATATCGCGCAAGCGTTCTTTAGATGAAGATATATTCTGGACCAGGATTATACTAGCAGTCCTGAGATAAATTACTCGGACTCCAGAGGCATCGTTGACGATCCAGTTACACTGGTGATGAATTCCTCGTCAGACAGTTAGGGCCAAGGACTGTAGAGTTGAAAGTGTTCCCTGGTGAAGCCTGAGTCCAAAGGCTTGACGAAGTGAGCATCCACTGTGCGGCAGTGAGGACAAGCAAATGATCTGCTGTAGTCCGAATAGAAGTTTAGCCGCTGGTGAGGGTAGATCAGTAATTTTTGGCAACTGTTGCACTGTGGACAGTCAAAAAATGGAATACTTTTAGTCATCTGTTGTGGATGATTAAACTGGAAGAAAATTTTCATTGGAGTAGGCCCTGTATCAATTTTCTCAATTCAAAGAATGTGCCTCAGCATCGGCGTAAGCAGAGGGTCAGTTGGGAGAATCGATTCCAAGGCACGTGGAATCTTACAAACTCTTTTCTTGCAAATGTCCAGTGCCACTCACAAAATTGATATCAAGTAATTACAACATGAATTTTTTTTTCAAAGCGCGTAAATTTGCTAAATTGTCCGGGATTTTGCCGAAAAATGATTTTGGCTCAATATTTTTCGAAGTATTGGAAGTTTCCTTGAAACCAAAAAATCCAGCGCACTCAGAAGAATATTGACTATTAATAAGCGAAGTCACAGCACCACTTGACAAGTGACCTGAACCAACAAAATAAAATCTTGCAATGAACCAAATCAAAAATGTGGACTCAAAAAACAACTTTTTAAAAAAACAATCAGGGAATTCTGGATTTGCGAAAAAGGAAAATTTTGATCTGAACGGTCGTATCATTTTTGCACTCTGAACCAACCTTCAGACGCTCTGTGCAGCATGGCATGGCAGCAAAAATATCGTAGCTGTACATGGTGCCCAGGACAAGGCTGGATCCATCCCAAGGTTGAGTACAAGAGCGGCAACGGACGGGTAAACCTCCGCCACTGCCACCGCTTCC
Source organism: Eretmocerus hayati (assembly GCA_029851415.1). Lineage (NCBI taxonomy): Eukaryota > Metazoa > Arthropoda > Insecta > Hymenoptera > Aphelinidae > Eretmocerus > Eretmocerus hayati. The sequence goes on from CM056741.1 coordinate 23,243,835, forward strand.
CTCGAGGCAGACCATGCAGACTGCCGACAAGTACTGTGTGCGACCCTCGATTTTCACCTTCATGAATAAAAATGAGCAATTTAGTCTCTCTCATAATAACAGTTAAGAAATTCCAATAAATAATTTAGGGTCAAAAGCCAAAATGATTAATCGAAATGAACATTTGAATCGTATAAAAACTAAGCGTGATGTGAAGTTACTTGGAACTTGAAACAGCTCAAAACACAATTTCCAAGGTCAAATCAGACGAAAGTTTTGGGTTTTAATGAAATATTTCGATTCCTGGACATTCAAAGGAAGGAATAAAATAATTGCAGTATCACAGCATGACACTGTTACAAACAGTTTCACTCTCAGAGTTTCATCTTTTTCATAAGAATCACAGAAACAAGCGAATCGCAGAATATAAATCGATACTATTAATACTTGTGCCAAAATGTACCATATTCAAAAGTAACCAATTAGATAGTAAACGACAAATACCATGCAATTTTTACAAAAATACATTACCTCTGCACACGAAGGCGAGTGCTGTCTTGGAGATAGGAAGAAAGTTCCATCAATCAAGGGATATCTGTCAAAAACTGGCATTGCCGATCGGCAAAGGACGCAAGTGACTCTTGTCCTGTGCAACCCAGCTAATGTGGACAGAATGAAGCATCTGGTGTCGTCGTTACCATGATTGCCTTCGTCCTCCATCTGTAACACAGACAAAAGCAATGCTCATTACTCATCAAACGCCCAAGATTAACGCAATATCTGCGATGGATAAAGTATTTGGACTGTTTGGGATTACGAATGTGGATCGATATATGGATTACTGAAGTATGTTGCTCATTCTCTTGACACATGTGGTACATTGCATGTATGTACATGAATGGCGAATGGGGTGTGGATAAATTCCACAACGCCCCCAGCCGACAAAGACACAAAGAGAATTCGTCTTATCTCATCAGATTATAAGTTCTGACACTTTCGAGTATAATACATATAGACTAGGCGAAATCAGCGCCATCGCTGGAAAAATTATTCCCATTGAATTTTTTTGCGGGATCCCCTCCGGAAGACCCTTCTGAATCCAAAAATCCATGTGGCCAGTCGAAGTTCGAATGCAAAATTGTTTAAACTGAAATTGTTTAAACAAATTATCTATATCAACTTTTTCCGTCCCAAAGCAAAATATTAAGGTAATTTGACCCATTTTAAACAGAAAATCTCTCTCGTCATTTTTCTCTAAAATCCATTGTTTTTGAGCTATAAGCGTTTCAAAGTTGAAAAAACGTGAAAATTGCGATTTTCAACGGCTGAAAACAGTACGAAAAATGCAAAAATCTCATGTGGCCAGAGCGGAAAACTGTTGATTGGGATCTCCTTAACAATATCCGATAGCAACAATTCTTGTTTCCGAGCGATAACCGTTTGTTTCTTCAATGTTAACAATAGGTAGTTGCGCACGTTATAGCCATAGAGATGCAACTGTGGCGGCCCGCGCGTCGTCTGCTTGCTCGTGCCCATATCCTATGCTATAACGTGCGCAACTACCTATTCTTAACATTGAAGAAACAAACGGTTATCGCCCGGAAACATGAATTGTTGCTATCGGATATTGTTAAGGAGATCCCAATCAACAATTTTCCGCTCTGGCCACATGAGATTTTTGCATTTTTCGTACTGTTTTCAGCCGTTGAAAATCGCAATTTTCACGTTTTTTCAACTTTGAAACGCTTATAGCTCAAAAACAATGGATTTTAGAGAAAAATGACAAGAGAGATTTTCTGTTTAAAATGGGTCAAATTACCTTAATAATTTGCTTTGGGACGGAAAAAATTGATATAGATAATTTGTTTAAACAATTTCAGTTTAAACAATTTTGCATTCGAATTTCGACTGGCCACATGGATTTTTGGATTCAGAAGGGTCTTCCGGAGGGGACCCCGCAAAAAAATTCAATGGGAATAATTTTTCCAGCGATGGCGCTGATTTCGCCTAGTCTAATAGGATAATTAACACGTTCACTGCGAAGGCAGTTTTTCGTAATTTTTCTACGCTTTTATTTGGTTAGTCATCATCACGACCCTCATTGTCGGACTAATACAAGTGCACTGGGGAAAATTTTGTTCTGACTCGTCATTTATTCCCTTTATAAACTAAAACGACTAAGAAAATGACTATTGAGAATATTTTTTGAGAAAATATAAGTCGGCGAAGATTGAAAGTTGAAAAATCGTGGGCCCCGCCGGTGGGGCCCATCGCAGTGAACGTGTTAAAGAATTGTGCAGTTTGGTGGTGAGGATTCTCACAAAATATGTATGATTCATTGAGAACAAAAAAATTTAGTTCTCAGCGATTGAAGGTTATACAAACAACCCGTCTTCAATGATTAAAAATTAGACTACTGCTATCGTGTGCAAAAATGGGCTCATGGAATTTTTGTGGAATCCTCTCCGTAAGACTCCCCTAGTAGCCCTACAAACGTATGGTTCTAAGCCACGTCTGGGTGCGGAATTGTTCAAACAATATGATAAAATTTTTTATTTTGGATTCCAGCTATTCTTTCTTTTTAGGTGATTTAGAGCATTATCAACAAAAAGTTACCCTTGTCATTTATATGGCATATGCCAATTAGTAAATGCAAGAACGAAAATATATGCTTCTATGATATTTACACAAGCTAAGTCGGTACTCAGACAGTGAGCGAGAGGATAAAAAATTCAGACAAAAGATAGTGTGAAATCTGAAAAAACTCCCTCTTTTCTAGATCTTCTACAACCAAACTGTAAAACCCCATTCAATCTTACTTCTTCATGAGTCACTTCGAACCATGAAAACATAGAAGTAATTGACTTCAATCAATAGAACTCATAAGTCAACTATCGATGAAGACTGTTGCAAAGATCTTGATAACATGGTGAGAGGACGCTCAATCAATTCAATGTATACCATGGCATGTCAGTTGGAAAATTAATCATAAACACTATTTTTTTTTTATTTAAGCCTTTTCAGGTCCTCTCTTGGACTCCTATATGGCTAATCATAAACCCTGTTGCATCAAATCGAATTTGGAGAAAATCTTTTACACGTGACAATCTACAAAGCACAGTAAGCTGACAACTCAGAGTCAGGTTATCCAAGCTGACAGAAGCTCAAAACATTTTCTCATGCATTTCATGATACCGTAAACCGGGGTGAATGTGGCCATTTTAGATCTTCTGATCGAATTCTCGTTGCGATTTTTCGAAGAAACCTATACGTATCTTGGGTTATTCGACGCGTCTTGGCGTCTTCTTCAAAATGCTGACTTCGGAATTTCATTTCAACCATTTGCTCTCTTGAAAAGTGTAAAAAAACAGGGTGGCCACATTCACCCCGGGATCCGGGGTGAATGTGGACACCCTCGTTGAGCACCGCGATTATAATAGCGAATTCCCACCCCGACGCCTCGTGTTTGAGACAAAATGAGGATAACACATCTCTCAGCTCATCTAATTACGAAGGCAATGCCGTTGGATTCATCTCGAAGGCTCAAAAACCCGACCCAAGCGGCCAATTTGGAATTTATAAACTACATTGGCGTCTCAAGCACGGTTGTGTCTCGAGTGACGTCTGGGTTGATTTTGGACACTTTGACGCTTGTATTTGAGTTTCATTGCAATTTTCCGATCAAACCTATATGTATCTGTACTCATTCAATGCGCCTTGACGTCACCTCCAAAACGCTGTTTTGGAATTCTCTTCCACTCATTTGCTTTCTCGAGACTTGTAAGAAACAAAGTGGCCACATTCACCCCGGGGCAGCCGAGAAATTACAAGTTCTCGTTCAAGTGGTCGTTCTAAATAACTGTCGCATCAAAATTCAATCGGCAATAGCGCAAAATGTAGAGTACGTCATCACCTACTAAGAGAAAATCATTGGAAAGAGATAGAAATGGATCTACCTGGGTTGTTCAGGTAGATTTTTCGAACATGAAATTTTCACTCAACAATTTTCACTTCATTCCAATGGAAAAAAGAGTGAATGGAACCTATCTCATCACAAATGAGCTGGCATACTTCAAAAGAAGAGATCCTAAGCTTTAAATTGCGCTTTTGCACGTCTTTCTAGCTGGTATAGCATCGGAGTTACGACTTACAATCTCTTTCCGGAAAAGTGGCCACATTCACCCCGGTTTACGGTACTTCAATAACTGGTCATTCTGAACTTGATTTTGGAGGACTGGAATAGTGGTACCGTTTCATTTCATGATTTCGCATTGTCCAAAATTGTGAGACTAAAATGTTATCAAGATAGTTCTAGACTAGGCGAAACTACCGCCATCGTTTGCAAAAATAGGTGAGTGGAATTTTTTTGTGGGATCCTCTCCGGAAGACCCTCCTGATCATAGAGACGTATGGACCCAAGCCGAATTCCGATGCAACATTGTTTAAACCGAAATTGTTTAAACAATTGACAAAAATCACTTATTTCGTCCTGAAACTAATTTTATAAGATAATTTGGGATATTTTGGATTGAAAAGTATTCTTGTCATTTTTCCCTGGGAGCCATCATTTCCGAGCTATAAGCGTTTCAAAGTTGAAAAAACGCGAATTTTGCGATTTTGAATATCAAAAAAAAGCAACAACAAAGCGAGAAATCGATGTTCTCAAGGTCGGGATCTATCCACTAGGGTGTCCTCTACAGGTTCCAATAGCAAAAGTCCATGGTCCCGGCTCAGAACCTTTCGTTTTCCGGAAGTTTTCAATGCACTGTTTTGAATGGATCTGAGATTGACTATATATATCGGTCCGCGATTTATATAGCTATAGTGGCGCCTGTAGAAACAGTGCTTTGAAAACTTCCGGAAAACGGAAGGTTCTGAGCCGGGACCATGGACTTTTGCTATTGGAACCTGTAGAGGACACACTAGTGGATAGATCCCGACCTTGAGAACATCGATTTCTCGCTTTGTTGTTGCTTTTTTTTGATATTCAAAATCGCAAAATTCGCGTTTTTTCAACTTTGAAACGCTTATAGCTCGGAAATGATGGCTCCTAGGGAAAAATGACAAGAATACTTTTCAATCCAAAATATCCCAAATTACCTTATAAAATTAGTTTCAGGACGAAATAAGTGATTTTTGTCAATTGTTTAAACAATTTCGGTTTAAACAATGTTGCATCGGAATTCGGCTTGGGTCCATACGTCTCTATGATCAGGAGGGTCTTCCGGAGAGGATCCCACAAAAAAATTCCACTCACCTATTTTTGCAAACGATGGCGGTAGTTTCGCCTAGTCTATTCAGGAAAAAAAATTACCAGATACCAATTGATCAAATAAAAACGGTTCAATTTTCACTCAAAAGACACTCAACCCTGTGATGCGGCACTAATGGCTATATTCCACAACTAACATCCATGAAGCAAAGATTTTCTTTGTAGAATAAAATTTGACCCCGCAACCTTGTTACAAAGCGTACCAATGGCCCTTTCGCGGTTATTTGGGCTCTCTCACTCTTGAGCGCACCCCCAGCGGATTTCCCCTCTATATAATATATATATGCTCGTCCTTGCTTCTTCTTAGTTCCCCCAACAAGTCAAAGAGGCTCTTTGTCCGCTATATAGCTCGAATTTTCCTTTGTCTCTTTGTTACGCGTTCTAACACCCATTTACATATATCAGACAAAAATCCATGGTTTCCCGTCATACGCAAACACATCTGAATATTGAACTATCATGCAAGAATAGATACCACAGACGTTAAATAATAGATCTGGTGTCGAAAATGGCCAAGAGAAACTTTAATGTGATATTCAATGGATATCTCGGTAAGTGTAATTTTAAAGTGCATAATGAAACTAGATGAAGAAGTCTTCGAATTTGGGTACACCCTGTTATTTCAATGACTCAGGTCGTTCATAAAAATAAGAAAATCAGTGAGTATAGGATGTCGTAACACGTACTCAAATTCTCGAGCCAAAATAGAAATATATAATCAACAGCTGCTGCAGCAAGCACAGAAAGCTTAATGGAGTTTACAAGAACATCAAAAGACTTCATAGCAGTACCTACTCCATCTGCACCCGAATAGTGTCATCAGAAAGAAAACAGCTTGCAAGCACAAGCACGACACGAAAGCGTTGAGGCAAGCCAAAAATGTGATGAAATGGTTGTTGATTACCTCACAAAACAAAAACACAGGAAAAATATTGGGGACTGTCTGTTGTTCATCAAAAAAAACTTACTTTGACCAAAACGAAGTTGTTGTAATGGTAAGATAAGAAGCTTTACAAACAGAAGATTTTACCTACTAGAGATTCGTCAGCGCATACTCAAGAAGAGAGGTCCGACCTTGCGGAACATGGATCTCGATGAAACTTTAAGAATTATCTTGTTCTGGTGAGAAATAAAGGTAGCTCTAAGGGTTTGATCCCATATAGTCCAGTCCGCCACGGCCGATTCGTTGGTCCAGAGGGGTAAAGTTGTGAAATTAACATATTGTGTAGATCAGAACTAGAAACTAACAATTCTAAAAATGCAGACACGAAAACCCCACGGTTTTCGAGAAAACTGATTGTTTATTAACAATTTTGCAAACCGGACATGTCCATCGGGGTAAAGTGGGGAGTCGACGGATTATGAAATTTGACGGTGAGTAGAATGCAGGGTTGAGAATGCAGACAGATCAGTTCATAACTCTATGAGGCAGACAGGGGTCAAAGGTCAATTTTTCACACATCTCCGAACAAAAAATCAGTAATTTGCTTTATAACTCGGAATCCGTGCGTTTTAGCGAGATTTTGCTCAAGAACTTTTCTGAAGATCTCATTGAGATCTACAAAATTGGTCATATTGACCATTGCTCAGAAATCCTTTGTTTCTGAGATATAAGCAATCTTAGTTTCAAGGATAAACGTTTTTCGATCCTAACTCGGGATTTATGCGATGTGGTGAGATTTTACAAGAATACTTTTCTTATCTTTCAAAGACCTACAAATTGAGTTATCTTGACCGTTGCTCAGAAACTCACCAATTCTGAGATATAAGCAAAATTGAGTACGGCAATGGAATTTTTTTCGTCATAACTCGAGATCTATTCGGTTTGATGAAATTTTGTAAGAATACATTTTTGAAGATCTATCAGAGATCTACAAAATTGGTCTTGTTGACCATTGCTCAGAAATCCTTCCTTTCTGAGATATAAGCAATGTTAGTCTCAAGGATAAGCGTTTTTGATCCTAACTCGGGATTTATGCGATGTGATGAGATTTTACAAGAATACTTTTCTAAAGGTCTTTCAAAGGCCTACAAATTAAGTTATCATGACCGTTGCTCAGAAACTCACCAATTCTGAGATATAAGCAAAAGTAAGTGCGGCAATGGAATTTTTTTTCGTCATAACTCGAGATCTATTCGGTTTGATGAAATTTTGTGAGAATACATTTTTGAAGATCTATCAGAGATCTACAAAATTGGTCATGTTGACCATTGCTCAGAAATCCTTCCTTTCTGAGATATAAGCAATGTTAGTCTCAAGGATATGCGTTTTTGATCCTAACTCGGGATTTATGCGATGTGATGAGATTTTACAAGAATACTTTTCTAAAGGTCTTTTAAAGACCTACAAATTGAGTTATCTTGACCGTTGCTCAGAAACTCACCAATTCTGAGATATAAGCAAAAGTAAGTACGGCAATGGAATTTTTTTCGTCATAACTCGAGATCTATTCGGTTTGATGAAATGTATACTGACAAAATTCCAGCAAATCGAATAGATCTCGAGTTAGGATGAAAAAAATTCCATTGCCGAACTTACTTTTGCTTATATCTCAGAATTGGTGAGTTTCTGAGCAACGGTCAAGATAACTTAATTTGTAGGTCTTTGAAAGACCTTTAGAAAAGTATTCTTGTAAAATCTCATCACATCGCATAAATCCCGAGTTAGGATCAAAAACGCTTATCCTTAAGACTAACATTGCTTACATCTCAGAAAGGAAGGATTTCTGAGCAATGGTCAACATGACCAATTTTGTAGATCTCTGATAGATCTTCAAAAATGTATTCTTACAAAATTTCATCAAACCGAATAGATCTCGAGTTATGACGAAAAAAAATTCCATTGCCGTACTCAATTTTGCTTATATCTCAGAATTGGTGAGTTTCTGAACAACGGTCAAGATAACTCAATTTGTAGGTCTTTGAAAGACCTTTAGAAAAGTATTCTTGTAAAATCTCATCACATCGCATAAATCCCGAGTTAGGATCGAAAAACGTTTATCCTTGAGACTAACATTGCCTATATCTCAGAAAGGAAGGATTTCTGAGCAATGGTCAAAATGACCAATTTTGTAGATCTCTGATAGATCTTCAAAAATGTATTCTTACAAAATTTCATCAAACCGAATAGATCTCGAGTTATGACGAAAAAAATTCCATTGCCGTACTCAATTTTGCTTATATCTCAGAATTGGTGAGTTTCTGAGCAACGGTCAAGATAACTCAATTTGTAGGTCTTTGAAAGACCTTTAGAAAAGTATTCTTGTAAAATCTCATCACATCGCATAAATCCCGAGTTAGGATCGAAAAACGTTTATCCTTGAAACTAAGATTGCTTATATCTCAGAAACAAAGGATTTCTGAGCAATGGCCAATATGAATAATTTTGTAGATCTCAATGAGATCTTCAAAAAAGTTCCTCAGCAAAATCTCGCTAAAACGCACGGATTCCGAGTTATAAAGCAAATTACTGATTTTTTGTTCGGAGAGGTGTGAAAAATTGACCTTTGACCCCTGTCTGCCTCATAGAGTTATGAACTGATTTGTCTGCATTTTCAACCCTGCATTCTACTCACTGTCAAATTTCATAATCCGTCGACTCCCCACTTTACTCCGATGGACATGTCCGGTTTGCAAAATTGTTAATAAACAATCAATTTTCTCGAAAACCATGGGGTTTTCGTGTCTGCATTTTTAGAAATGTTAGTTTCTAGTTCTGATCTACACAATATGTTAATTTCACAACTTTACCCCTTTGGACCAACGAATCGGCCGTGGCGGACTGGACTAATAGGCCTTCTATGCTGAGGTACAACTCAAGAGATTAGCATCGTTGATATATCTTATGCGGCTTTTCAACATGGGTGTATATTAGCAATGATGATCTCTTCAGCTGAATCTCAAAATAGAAGGCCCATTTCATTTCTCACCAGAACAACAAAACTCCCTCACTTTCATAACAAACCGTGTTGCGTAAGGTTGTAATTGGTTGGAACTCCCTTGTCAGTATAGTTTTCAGAGTATTTTGTATTGGCCGTAGCAAAAATACAGATGAAATTCAATTTTCAGAATTCTGGCAATATTAGCTTGCATTTGTGTATATTGACAGAGGTAAGAGTTATTCCCGGAGTTTGGTACAGTTAAAAACTTTATTTTGGAATTCCTTCTTGCAGAGCTGTAAAAATTTGCATTTCTCATTAAAATTTAGAAGAGCACTATTGAATATCACGAGAAATTTTACAAATAACAAGATCTTTTCGAGATGACGCCGAGGATTTTTCTATCTGGTTTGACGAATCTTTCAGTCTTATTTGGGTTAGGATTTTCAGTCAGACTCGATTGGCAACATTTCAGTCACTGTTTGGGTGGAAATTTCACCCGCTCATGTTGGAAATCCACTACTCCAAAAAATTTAGAGTGCACAGAGAGTTGAATTAAATCTCACGGACTATTTACACAGATCATCAAGACTATAACCGAAAGCTTGTTAGACGGAGAGAATCAGATCTTTTTAGCTTCTTTTTTCTCTTCCACAAGAATCTCCAACTTTGATGGCCATCGTCAACTCCCAGATGCGAGCAACAACACTTTTATGGGGCTCTCATAATACACCGAAGGACACATTTTTTTCGTGCATGGTGCTGAAGAACCTTGAGAGAAAACTGAATCAGGGCTCGAGATACATGACTTCTATATGTATCCGGAAACGAAGTTGAGGTCACCGAGTTTCTGAAAAAAAAAAACGCCAAGGAATTCCTGTACAAATGCTTAAGAATTGAGCTACTGGAATTTCTTAGAATTTGTAGATACTGATCCAATGCAAACGAACCATCTGTCTCTTTTCATCGGCTTTATCGCTATTTGCAATACATTTTTCCACTTTTCAAATTGATTGTTTGGGGAAAATCTAGAGGAAAGTAGACAACAAATTGAGACATAATAGCGACTGAGTAATTGAACTTAATTGATTGAATGATTAGGTTAGTGCAAGGGTTTGTGAGTTGTATGATTGTAATTTTCCTGATTATAACCAGCCATTATGGTACCAAATGAGCCAAAAATCTCCCAAAATTCATTTGCTCATAAAGGTTTTGGTGTTGGCTAACAATGCAAGTCACAGCTTTCAAGTAGAAAAACTTCTGCAATCGCCACGCGGTTATACGTCAAAGAGTCTGGACTGAGGGCAAATGAATTTGATTGCAAATTGATCATGTTGAGGAAAGGTTTCCAAAATTTTGAGAACTTGAAGCCGCAAGGGTATCGAATCCAAATTTCAGTTTTAAAACCAAATAAATCGGAATAATATGGTCAAGTAAACTAAAAAACTAAAAAAATAGTGGAAACTATTCGGAAAATAGTCATTAAATTGTATCTCCTGAGAATTCAAAGATTTAAGAGATGATTGGATGAAATTTCCTGTAATATTCTCGAACGCTACCTCAGAGATCATCTCAGATCATGCGGAAGAATCGGTGTTACAATTTTCCACAATCTTTCGGATGTTGAATGACCAAGGTCTTTCTAATAAAAACTCAAGATCACTCTGATCAAATATAATCACAGCAAACATGTCAGAGAATCCATAAATGATCCTTGAAGTGGGTATCCTCGCGCAGCGCCATCATATCATGAGCAAAACAAATCCTATCCAGACAATCTTTCCAAATGTAGGTCTTGACCATGAAAACGAGAGACACTTTGTTGTTCTTATAGTAAAAAAAGACCGAGCGTGTGGGCCTCATTCACAATCATCATCAGGGCCACTCCCTCGACAGGATATAACACCAACACACACGTGCTAAAAGGAAAAAAGAAAAAAAAAACAAGCCGCAAAATCGAGCAACCCGACTGTGTATGATGCCTATATATTTCTGCATGCTACATCAGCCTCAAGAAGCAATTCATACGCTCGTATAAGTATAAGTATAAGTATATGTATGTCCGTGGGCGTGTTACTATACTATGTAAGGATGCCATCAGACACTGCAGATGAGATCGGCGCGTAGGTGATGGGAGCGGCCCCAACATTATAAAACCTATTTACTTCCGAGGTGTGACCTTCGTCGGTTTCAGGTACTTAGCAGTTTCTTGCTCAGCAGAGTCATCGGTGAAGAGTTGGAGGAATAATGCCGATTTGGATTTAAGACTGGGTCGTCGATTTAAAAAACTATGATTTTTTTCATGAATCTCGACATAAACAATTGTCCATGGGAGGTAAGGGTAGGGTGGGCAAAATTAGTTTGAAACATTTCCATGGTGATTTTTGGTGATGAAAGAATTAGCTGTGATGGGTTGTATTTACTTAGAATTTCCTGAATTAATTAAATGAGTGGTTAAAGTTGAAAAAGATTCCACTCGAGATCAGATTCTTTAATACTAGAGAATGCTCGTTTCAATGTAAAAAGGCACAATTGATTAGGAAATTTGTAAATATTTGAATTCAGGGAGGTATTTGTTTTGACTGAACACTCAAAGGAAAGCCATTGCAAGTTTTTGGTTCCTACTCTTGATATGATATTCCATTTGAGTAAAAAAATTGAAGCCTTTTTTGTATATTATTTTTTCAATGCACGGAAATCGTGACTGCCCAGGACGTAGTGAAACGAGTCTCCTCTGTCATATTTTCGGTACGGAACTCCTTATTAATGGAAAAGTTTCTCTCAACTGCGGCGTTTCCATGAAATAGACAAAGAATCAATTTGACGAATTTTTGGAAAACATTTGCAACTTTTTCTTCTCGTAATAATTTTAACAAGGAAGTATCTAAACGGTCTATATCTACAGGAAATTCTTTTACAGCATCTTGAACCTTTTGTGATACAATAAAATTGGAGAAATTTTGTTTTACTTCATCAGCTTCGAGAGCTTGTAATCTATGAATTCTTACCAAATATTTCAACGCAATATCAAGTCTATTCATTGCTGTCGTTGAAATTTGCATGACAAACGGGGATATGCAACTAGCACCCCAAACAAATTCATGAGAGACTCAAGTCTCTTTGAAGTTCCTTGCAAACTGCCAGGATATATTCTTGACATTCTAGCTTGACCAATTGAATTTTTGATCTTTTTCAACCGGATAGTAGATGAACCGAAATTCTTTGCTCGTAATTTCCAGGTTTTCTACAGAAAAAACGAAAATTTCAGGTTTTTAAACTCAAAATGACAATTTTCCAGGTTCTTCCAAGTGCAAATTTTTTTCCAGGCTATTTCCAGGTTCTTGATGTTTTTCAGGTTCGCTAGACACCCTGCTTTTGAACCTCGTTTTGAACAGTCACATTGGTTTTCATAAAGTGTCTCTGCTTCAAGATCTTTATATCGGGTTCCACGCTGACACAGGAGTATGTAGCGTGGATTTCCAAAATATAATTAAAAATAATTACAAAAATATAACTACAAGATGATCAAAACAAAAGTATATCTCCTGCTTGAACACTTGTTGAATCTTGAGAGTGTGAATTGCGCATTAAGGCTAGAATTCATAGTCGTTAATCCGAGATTAGAGTCGGCGGATTTAGGGCGCTGTGATCGCTGTGCCCAAAGGTAAAATTCCTCGCCATGGCGATCGCAGCGCCCTAAATCCGCCGACTCTAATCTCGGATTAACGACTATGAATTCCAGCCTAACTGAGTAATTCGAGATTACGGCGGCCTATTAATATCAGCCCGTGGTAAACAATCTCAATCACTGTATTTCAACGAAGTTATCGAAAATCGAAGGATACCTCACTCGATTTACGAGTGTCTGTTAGTGGTCATATCGCCACACTCGAAAATTAAATGTTCAAAATAATGTATTTTAGGTAATTGTGAGCACCAAAACTGTTCATTTACACGTGAATTGAAACTTTGCAAAAATCTAATTCTAGTATCGATAAGCGAGTCGATGAATGTGTGTGCAAAATTTCAAGATAGTAAACCTCATCTTTTTCGAGATATACGAGACGAAAATCGACATAGTCGTCAGCATTTTCAACATAGCGCTCAATACGCAGGCGGGCGCGTAAGAAACATCATTAAATTAGCTCTATAGAAAACCTGATTGAAAAACAACCACAAAAATCAGTAAGAGTAGTTTATAAAGGTAAATGGACCTACCGAGTCGTTTTGTGGTAATTTTTAATGGGAAATTCAAAATGCGAAATAGATACAATGGAACTTTTAACAGGATGCATATTTTCTTTCTCAAGTACTTTGAAGACTGTTTGAGATTTTCATCATGCGACACGACAGATTTATGTCAAGTCAAGTCGCATTCATGGCAAAATTCATGAAAATTGATTCGAAACTCAGACCTTTGCATTTTAGGCCGTTTCTGATCTGAGATGTTACTGTTTTCCAAGTAAAAGAGGTTTTTATCAAAAATGCAACGATTATAAACTGATTTAATGAGTTTCCAATCCAAGGATTTCAAGGATTTGGCGGCGAATTCGAGAAGATTCCAGAATCCCCAGAAATTCAGGGGTCAATTAGACACCCTGTTAGATACGATCTTTGGCGTGAAAAGAGCTAATAATTGACAATATCAATGAGTTGATGTTGGCAGAAAAGTAAGATGAAATAATCTAATTATTAGAGATGCTACAGAGAGTTCGACTCACTCATGCAGTGGGTGTGCAATTATTTGTGACGACTACGATCTTGATCGATTTCTGGTTGATATCCATAAATCATATATATATATAGCTTACAGACAGTCTATGGTAAGACTCAGATTCAATCTCGCGAATAAGCATCGGGAGACGCAATTTGCAGTGTCGCGATTTCAATTTAAATCGACATGCATAGAGTAAGACATAGACAGAGAATGAAGAGGATGATCGAGCGGTTAACCGCAGAGAGCCGAATAGCCTTGAACCTCAAATAGCTAGTTCCATCATCGTTGCTAGATTGTTTTGCCAATTTCAGACATTTTCAATTATTCTGTATTGTCAGTATCACCCATCATTGCGCATCAAAACGAATAATTGAAATTCACCGAAACGCGAACTAGTGTAGAGCGTCCGGTGGCTCAGTTGGTTAAGGTAGTACTAGCGGTACTCGAATTAGCTATCAGAAAATTACGAAAGTCGGCACAGTGATACATTAGTACCTCAAACAGACACAGCTGAAATTTCGAAATTTTTAAGAGCCGCGGAGAAAAGTTCTGGGCAATTTCGTGAAAGCCGATTAACAGGGCGTCTTATGGGAAATTATCGATACACTAATTTCTAACTATCAGATTTTCACAGAAAATAGCACACAGGTATAAGAGTACACGAAAAGTGCATAGAAACAAACAGATCAACGATTAGGAGCCTACAAAGAAAGATCTGAGCCAATACGTCACTACTCTTGACGGTTTCGGGGTTAGGTTGTCGTCTGCTGTGTGCGTTACTATACCTATATAGACGGGCGGAATCGAGTCAAGCGAAGATCTAATCTGCGCTTGAACTCATCAGTATATACCGCTAGTACTACCTTAAGTGTTGGGGAGCGCTTAGCCGGCTGAAACTCGGGGCGCTCGTTCGGCGCGGGTTCGAATCCCGGTCGGGTCAGATCGGAATTTTCCTATGCGGAGGGGAATTTTTCGGGCGATGTTCCCGGTCGGAATAAGAACCCTGTATTGCAAATTACACGCCAAACAACACCCACATAAACTACACCACAAAAATTCTGAATTCTCATAATTTCTGAGTGCTAAGAAATTGTGCTAAAAAATCCCGATTACTCGCGCATTGCGCAAAAAAGCCCTTTGATGGCCGTAACAGAAGGGGGTCCCCAAGGCCCCCACCTGGGATGACAATAATACACACACACGCGCGCGAACTAGTGTTCTAACTCGAAAAAAACCCCATTTAACTCATTTAACTAAATTTGGGGATTGCTTTCTCGTTTCCAAGTAACCATTCAATAACATTTAAACCGCATTCATTGGTATTCTATATAGCCTCAAATTTGAATTCAATGATTTTCATGAACTTTTATTATCGGATAGAATTTTCTGATCTTAAAAAAAGAATTATGAATCACACGACTGGAATCCTATAGGTCTTGATATATCAAAAATGTTTTCTATATCGTTTTTATAACAAAATTCGCCATAATCATTCACAAATGAAATATACCTTTCTCCTCTCAATTATTAGTATGGGAATTCACCAATCAACACAGATTCCATCATTCAATGTTTGAATAACCTGGGACACGAAAGCGATGTTAGAGTCATTATTCGAGATTTTGTTGGATTATGGATTTTGAGTTTGATAACTGGGAAGGCAAAATCAATTTATGTGACTGCAAATGTGCTGAAACAATCGCTATGCGATCAGACAGAATTTCTAGGGATTTCGTGCACATGCGTCAAAACGTTTTCCAAATACGAAGAGCAAAGCACAATTTAGTAGTGAGAAAAAAACTGAATCCATGTAAAGAACACTCATCGTATCGGTATTAATAATCGACGAATGATTCTCAAAAATGATTGGGCTAATCGCACAAGAAAGTTAAGCAATGCCTCAAAAAGATCCATAGGGGCGGTTGGGGAATTTCTAGGGACATAGAACTTGCAAATGTTTGAAAAATTTCTCTTAGGGGAATGGAAATTCTAAAATAAAAATTTCGCAACGACATATATCTCATTTTTGAACAACCAGAAAATATTTAAAACGACCCTGGAAAGATTTATGGGTTGAATATTGGATGCTGGGGAAATTTGGTTATTTCGAAATGATTATAGACCGCTGCGCAAGTCTATTTGAGTTATGAAGATGTTTTAACCCTCTAGCGCCCAGTGGGTCCTGTGGGACCCTTTTCCAAAATCCAGACATGACAAGCACCACGACAATATTTCGGCAATTGTGCATGGTGATGGCTCTCTTCTAGGCCAAAACTAAAAGTCTGTCATGATACGAGGCCCTGATAAAGCTTACATAGTTTTCGGGATCACGCGAAACTCAGCGCTCACACGTCACTCGACGAGGACATGGATTTACGGTCTAAATCGATTCATCTAGAGTTGCGAATGACTCCTAAATATCCAATACCTATTGGAACATCTTCTTTGAGCCTTCCTTGAAGGAATCCATGTGTTGGAATGGTTCAAATGGGAAAATTGTCTAGGCGCTGGTCAATTTGAAAAGTGGGTCCCACAGGACCCTCTCGGCTTCCGCGACATGGTATCCATGCATGAATATCTTTCCCGTAAAAAAATATTTGGGCGTGTAGTGGGTCCTGCAAGACCCATTGTGCGTTTGCGTTCACAGAAGTCACGTGGTCGTTCGAATCCATCTCTATCAAGCTTAGCTCAGAATCCCAGCCGTCGAATCTCTAAGAAAATTGTTGTGGATCTCGAGGTATGACTCGCAAGAGCACTTTGTCAAGTTTGCGGATTGCAAACGAAGATGTAAGCTCTGCGTAAAGAGTAAAGTATACTCTTTTTGTGAAAAGTGTCAAGTAACTCTTTGCTGTAATGTATCCAAAAAAACTGTTTCTATGACTTCCATCATAAGAATTCAGATTAACTGAGCAATTTTATAATGTTCTCATTGATCCATTTTTGTAAGCTTCTTCGTCATGAATTCACTCTAAAAGTTTGAAAATATACAAGCCCTTTGTTCGAAACAAGGAGATTGTTTGGGTAGATTCAATATTATGACCTGAACGCCCAATGGGTCCTGACGAAAAATGCACCAAGGACCCACACGAAAAAAATGCTGTTTCCGGTTATTTTGAGAAAATTTGCTACTTGTCACGCCCATCTAGTAGCCAAATGAAAACATTTGAAGTAAAAAAAGGAAAAAAAATCCATGTCCTTGATACCTTGGGCGCTATAGAGGGTTAAAACAGTGTGACTTTTTCGGTGTCAAACTTTGAGGTGCTTATAGAGTGATTGAAAATGAGATACTCCCAACTTTGTTTTGATTGGAGAATGATGTCGGCCATTTGGCATCGCAGCCCTTATATACATAAATCTAAAATAAGTGAATTTTTGTAATAGATTGGAAATTTTCATCATGCTTTTTTATTAAATGCATTTAATCAAGTATGTCATAATTTGCCGATAAGATTCACCTAGACTGATTTTAGATGACATTGATTTCATTTAGGCTTTAACACGTCCAGTGACGCTTCAGAAAACTCCTAAACTCGAATATTTCATCATCGGTGTCTCTTGAGATTCGAATGAGCGAGTTTCTACTGAAATTTCTATAAGATCAAAAGTTCAGCATCGACAAAAATTGAGACAAAATTTCTCAAATCGAATCATATGAAAAATAATGTGCTAAAAATTATTATTATTCAACTAGCAGTACGTGGGAGGGGAGTATAAAGAAATCTCAGGTTGATTTGAAAGGGCGTGGTCCCATAGTCTCGCTTTTTTTTGTTGCAGTATTTCACCCAGATAAGTCTCACCAGTAGTTTAGTAAAAAAACGAGTCGTCGTCCATGCAGGAAGCGGAAGCTATCATACATATATATAATATAAGAGACATCAGTTCGCAATTCGAAGAGTATCAAAGAGTATTGCAAAGTACAACCGCTCCAGAGAAGAATATTCTCTCAACAACCTATATAAAACGACTATTCTCGTTGACAAAGTAATACAATAGTAGTTTAGTTCCCCTCTACATCTCATCCTGTTTTCAGAGCCTATATACAACACTGCACAATCCGATCGAGCTTGCAGACGACGACGACGACGACGACGACGACGACGAGAGATACAGGCCTCTATAACAATCGACCATCCAATACATACTATACATATAGAATCAGCAGAGTCAGTCAACCGCACACAACAAAAAATGCATTGGCCGACGAGCTTGCGGCAGTATAGTAGCAAAGGAACGTATAGTTTAGAGTGGGGGTGTCTACTACTGCATCCAGAGACCAGACCAGACCAGACCAGACCAGACATATATCAGAGTAAAAGCTCTCTCTTCTCTGTATCTATATGCAAGCATTCATGGTATAGGGGGAGAGGGGAGGGGGGGGGGGGATACACCCGCAAGCTCATGGCTATGTGTGATGTGCGCGAGAGAGTAAAGTCAAGGCCGGCCATGCGACTTGCTTTACACACATATACACCACTGTTGCAGTATTATTATGGTGGTGGTAGTGCGGATGGTATACATATAGCAGCAACTACGACGACGACGACGACGACGACGACCTGGTCGATAACGATACCCCATCACCACCACATACTGCGGGTTTGCGCATGCGCACTTTGAATAGCGGAAGTAAGCAGGCTTGCAAAACCCCCGGAGAGAGAGCACCATCGATCCTCTCTATGTTACTTTGAGGAAGATGAGGAGGAGGAGGAGGAACCAACCACCCTCTCATGGTTCCCAGACTTAAAGAGGAACAAACATTTTGGTATGTGCCTGGGGAGGAGAGACAAAGTATATACCATGCATGTATGAGAGAGAGAGAGACAGAGAGAGGATTTGAACTTGACCGACGACACCATGCACCATCTCTGATAAGCGTCCATTGGGTGGAGCTTGCACAGAGCTTGCAGACAAAATTCAAAAGTATGGTGTGTCGTTGGTAAAGCTAATATAAGAGATTGCGGTATATGGTTGTTGGTGGTATAGAGGTGTTTAGGTGGATTTGTACAGATATGAGGTTTTTGAGGAGAGAAAAAATGCGGTAGTACTCTGCTGCAGTTTGGCTTCCCTTGCGCCTATCGCGTGAGACGCACAAGGTAGAATTAAAGCGGAGAATCTGACATTTTTATCAAGAATACGCAGACTGAATGACTCTTTTTTATATAAAATGTAGTTTTGGTACTTCAAAGTTTTATTTTCAAAAGAGTTGAGTATAAAAAGAAAAAAAAATTTACTCTACTGTTCGACATATCTTCCCCCAATATCAGCAAAAAGGAATCCATTCAAGGATACATATGGTATAGATGACGAGAGGATTGATATATTCAAAGTAAAATTGAAAATCATTGACATAAGTTGATAAATAAGTACACGATGCTTACCTTGATGTGATAAGAATTCAATTTGTTCCTAGGTAGACTGTTAAATGCGCTAAAATCCAATCGTCGTGAGAATATACCGTTTGCTCCGCAACTTTGTCTGAAACACAAATTAAGAACAGAATTCAGTAAGAGAGACTTGGAATATTGTTCAAATCATTTCTAAAGGAGGTTTGTCATGAGTGAATTGAATCAGCCACTTTGATTGATCCAATTCTTATGATCATTTCAGCGAGTGTCTTTTGTATTCTTAGAATAAACCAAATTTTACCTTACGTAGTATACACAGAAGGTTCATGACTTGGGAGAGTCAAGAGTAGGAAATTAATTTGTGACCCTACTAGTATTTGCTTAATTCAACTAATATACAACTCTAGTGTGTAAATAATTGAACTCATTGATGTGAGCATGAATCTTTGTCAACATAAGACACAATGAAATGTATTTCAATGTTGTGAGAGTGTGTCTATTGAAACTTCTGTATTTGCTAAAACAGTAATATTTTCGGGGGTCTATGCTGAGAAGTTTCAAAATTCCAAATTAAGGTGTCGTGGCAGGTTTACGTTAAGTTTATCTACAGGACATTCAATGTTCCAATGATTACCCAATCATTGATGCAAAATTTGCTCCAATGCATTAGCTGGGAAATGCAATTGACATATCAAACTCAAGAACATGATCAAAGAGCTATGGAAACTTTTTGGCCAGAAAGAGTTGGCGACTCAACAAGTTATGAAGTTGCCCAGACCAATGCAACATTCGTCGAGTGCAATTATACATATTCAGCAAGTAATTCTTATTCGACAAGTGAACAACACATCTATGATACCAACTGTTACTGGTATGATATTGCTCGACTCTAAGTACAAAGGTTTTTTTAAAGATTGCAGGAAAGTCATGATGTATGCAATATGGTAGATGACTCGGATTGCATGAAGCACATTATATGCAGATCAATTTGAGTAATCTCTACCAAATTTTGTGAGCAGGCCATTCAAATCTGATTTCAAATAATGATGTATATAATTTGTGTTTAGCCTGCAAAGGTTCATTGAGAGTCAATTGATGTATTAATAGACAAATATGATAGGCCAATCCATCAAAATAATCAGCAAAATTGTCTAACATCAACTTTGAACATTTAATCTTCATTGTAAGATCAAAATTTTAAATATTTTATGCGCTCATTGAATAAGATCAAGTAGTACCAGGTGCACAGAAGTTTCACTCGAAAACAGCACTATACCAATACTATCTTCTCATCGCTACTGGTAATAATGAACAGTGTAGTTCCTAAATTCATTCAAAATACATCATAAAGTTTCTATCAACTAACAAAAAGAGTTACATTCTAAGAAACCCAAGATTCTCAAAAAACAGCCATTGACATAATCAATCATGACACAATGAAAAAGGGTATACAAGAATGATGATACTTGAGCTGTAGTTAGTGAGTAACAGAAGAAAGTGTATCTTCTCAAGATCATCAACTCTTTCATCAAGATTTCAATGAGGAAGCCATACCAAGGGCTTTCAAAACCCTTCTTACATATACTCATGTAAAGAATTCCTAAAATTTTTCCCAACAAACTCTGCGGTCTGCAATCTGTACGGATTCACTCAAAAAGCCGGTAACGAGTCCGTTGGTTATATATGGTATTATTATGGTATATTGGGGGAAAAAAGATACACATGCAAGCAAAAATATCGCGTGACACGCATTATGTGATGCAGTGCATGAAATACTGCGGCTTCAAGTATTGCGTTAGCAATGGGGCCCCGTGATGATACATACATATGCACTTCTTCTTTGCTCGCTATCTGACCTTGAAAAAAAGCCCAAAGCGATTCTCGTCCCTTCCCATGTATAAAATACATATGTATATATATTGTGGCCCCGCTGCGCTTCTTCTCACATACACATAACACACACAAACATTACTCTTACAGCATAACAGAATAACATATATATGGTGCGTTACATAGCAGCGGAAGGAAGAAAGAGAGAGAGAGAAAGAGAGAGACATTCCACGGTCAAGGTCAGCCACGTGTGCACCCGCATCCCCCTCATAATATGCCTATTCGTTCGCCCCATCATCATGAACACATATATACGAATTATGCTACTTTCTGATGGTTACCTGCATCATGATAAACCGTCGTTTCTTACTGGCACTTTTGCCCATATATATATATGCAAAATTACGTGAATTAAGTGTAAGGTGCATAATTTACGGAACAGGAGAATATGTCAAAATGTTACTTTCACTAAACTATATGCTTTGTTCATATGTAAAAAGCTGCAAATTATTTTTTGTTTTGCTTTTATGAGAAAGAGGTTCTTCTGTACGTGTCCGAGTTATATAGAGTTTTACCGTGTATGCATGATAATTGATGATAATTGAGTCGTTTACATGGAATTCGTGGAAATTTTAAACAGCAGCAAAAGTGAGAAGAGTCGAAAACACATTCTTCAAAGAGGGGTGAGCAAAACTAAAGAGAGAACCATTTACTACTGCAGCACTGATGAAAAAAACGGGCAAAATTTGTATATTTAAAGAATTGAAAGTTGTAAAAGGAAGTTCGGTTTTCGTGCGCTCAATGATAGATACATATTTACGGACACATTCATTGAAATAACAATGAGAATAATGCGTCATGAGTATTTTGATAACGTGTGAACACAATTTCTTTCATTTTCAAGGATTTTTGGAATTTGTATAGACATTTGCATTTGTTTTCAATTCAATGACTGATATAGTCAATGAATTAGCAGATTGTGCATAAGGAAACGAGCTAAACTCAAAAAAAGTTCAATTTGAAAGAACATTCATGAACGTGTCGGTGTCGGAAAAATTAGCCAGACAATGACAATATTCTACTTTGATTGGTTGAAAATTGGTAGAAGATTTTCAAATTCTTTCGAGGTCATTATCGAATGATAACAACGCGTGAAGCTGATGATACAAACTACATAAGACAAATTTTTTATCTAACGAGATGATTTATTTCCAGTCTGGTACCTCTTAACTTGGGACCCAAACTTTCGCTAAGTTTAGGCCTCGGATTCATAGTCGTTAATCCGAGATCAGGATCGGCGGATTAGGAGCGCTGCGATCGCTGTGTCCAGATTTAAAATGTCTCACCATGGCGATTGCAGCGCCCTAAATCCGCTGACTCTAATCTCTCATTAACGACTATGAATTGCAGCCTTAGATTGCTCAATTTACTAAGAGGTTTTTCAAAATCTTCTGATCATTTCTCATCATTATCCCCCAGAATTTAAGTTCAACTACAGACTCTGATGATGAACTTCATGTCCCTTCGTGTCCCTTTGTGTTAAGAGCAAATCCACGAAACGCGGTAATTCGTGCGTTACGCCCTTTGTGCACCGATTTTTCGCACCAATGACTGCGATAAAACAGACAACTTTTTTGAGATCCTACAAACAAGTTGTGACGAGTTCAAGACTCAAAACTAAGATAAACCGGAATGGCGGGCGATCAAATTTGAAGAATCACGAAATTTCGTGCGTGACTTGGCTTTTTCCCTCAGTGTTAAGATCGGCATTTGAATGCAGTCTAGGATATCGGTATGGTTTTCGCGGGAAAATGACTCTCTAACTTTGAGACTACAACCACCTTGAAGCTCAAGAGTGTGCTTCTAACAGGTGTGAAACTATCTCCTGTTGATGAAGCGTAACTACTTTTTTTTAAAATAAAAAAAAATCGACGATATTTCTCATCCTATGCCGACGCAGTCTGACCAATCTCATTTCTGCAAATGGCATCTGATTTACCATCAAAAAATGAAGAAATCTAGATAAGTCAGGTCAATGTGCGTCGAATTATGTCGAATTGGCAGGCAAATCACGCTGTCAGAAAAAAACGTGATCGCTTCACGAAATCATGTTTTTTGAGGCGCACACGAACAAGACGATGCAAACCGATCCGGTTTTGCTTGTGATCTCTCACTTTGGTTGTACTTGATACCAAGTGAGTGACTGCGTGAGCCAATATTTCGTTGTTTATTCGTATGAGCTACTTTTTCCGATTTTTAAGGGATTTTCGGGAATTACGCACTGTTGGAGATATCGAGATCTTAAATAATGTTTATATCATCACTGCAATGATCTCCTCGAGTTTTCTGGTGATAAGTCATGAGTCAAAGACTTTCCAGGGTGGTCAAATGGATGATATCAGAGTGTTATCTGTGTATGTGGGTACAGGCAAACCTCCGTATTCGCGATTTTAGTCGAGATTTTAGTTATTCGCGGACAGGTGAACGATAGTCCATCTGAATATTTCCATAAGAAATGTGCTTCAATATTAGCGGAATTCCGTATTCGCGGTCAATTTCCTTGGCACGTAACTCCCGCGAATACAGAGGTTTGCCTGAAAATCATTGCTCTTATGGGCATTTCCTGTATTCTCTGTCCTACCTGACGCCGTTTCATGAAAATCGATCACGCGAATGGATTTCAGTTCTAAATACCGATAACTGAGAGTATGTGAAACCCGAGTAATGTGCAATGAGAAAAATTTTCAAAATTTCTTTCCTCCCAAATCACCGCGTTTCGTGGATTTGCTCTTATATATCATTCATTTTGAAAACACAATACCATCAGACCGATCTAATACAAGTACAGGAATATCATAAATTTATCAATCCCCTTGAATTTTATATATCAATTCCTTCATGTAGAAACCTGCAATATTTGTACACCCACACAAGTTGAAATCGATGCGAAGGCAGTTGTTTGCAAGACTTTTCGTAATTTTTGGTATGCTAATGTTTTCAACCCTCAATATCTTTAATAATGGAACTTTATGAGGGTAAAAATTTTCTGGCTCATCGATTAGGGCCATGGTGCGCTATTAGGAAGATGAGTTTGTCAGAATCGTCAAAAGAAACTGAAAAACGGTGTCTTTTACGAAACGTCAAGAACAAAACCGGATTCACAACGAAATTGAATCACATACTTTTTTTTGTCATCATCAAATCAATAAAATTGGTCAAAAAACGATAAGATTACTTTTTTAAAACTTCTCGATTACAGAACCATCATGTCTACAACTTTGTCAATCATCCTGAACTCATCTTGTTAGATCTTCACATCAGCTTCAAAATGAGCCTCAATTGCGTTTGAAAATTTCAAGGTGAGTCAAAGTTGCGGACAAAACAGTTCAAAAAAGTTCAAAAACAGACGAGTTAAATTGGAAAGTGATTTTCTCGTTTTTCAACAAATTCTACCGACTTTATACTAACTAAAAAATAAGGAGCTGATCCAATTATCGCTCGAAATCAGGTTTTGCCCGTAACGTTTCGTAAAAAAAACCCCACTCTCTAGTTTCTTTTGACAATTTTTTGCAAACTCATCTTTGTCAAAAGCGCACCATGGAGCCACAAGCAAATTAAACCGCATAAAAGAATTGCCGCCTCGAATATTTTTCGGGCAAATATCAATCAAAAGAAATTGAATCGTGAAAAATTGGGAAGGGGGGGGGGCACAAGTATATGATGAATTCCACGCCAAAGCGACCTACGGAAAGGGGTCATCTCTCAGATTCTTTTTAACCTTTTTCATTCGATTCTATGACCCAAAATAGGAACTTCGGACCACCTATGGGGCCCAAAAAAAATTTCTCCTCTCCATTGCACGCACATCCGTCAACAGACCGAAAATTTATCGTGTAAAAATCGATGCTCTTTTATTCACGAAAATGGGAATATTTCGAGTTTTTGAACAGCTATCGATTTGCGGGTTGCGGCATCTGAAAGGGCATCAAAAAATCTATCGAAAACGTTGTCGGAAATTCCTTCTCTGTGATTTGGGGGCTTCCTGGAGGCAAAAGAGTGTTTTTCACTAAAATGTTGATTTCTCAAAAAGCCATTTTTTTTATTTTCTCAAAATCATATATATGACGTAAAATTTTGCGTTCTTTCGGAAAAAATGGGTTTCAGAGAAGTTTGGGGCGATCCAAGTGACTTATGAGCCATTTTCTGAAAATTCGATTTTTTCGGTTTCAGAAAAAGGCGATTTTCTGCGCATGCGCACAAACGTAGACTTTCGGCGCTGCTTTCAATGGAAAGCTGACAAAATCTCCTATAAAATGACTACCCGCAAAGTTGAAATTCATGCACTGAAACGCGATCTGCAAGGATTGATTATGTCGAATCAAAATCACATGAAAATTCAGCCCATTAACGCCTTTGTGGCGCCTGCTGAGATGACACATTCACGACATCTTTTCGGGACTCAATTTTGAGTACGAAGTTGACCTGAAAAAAATTCGGACCACATGGTTTCAACGTAGAATTGTATGAACTTTTAGAATATGCGATGAAAAACCTCATTTGAGGCGAACCCGAGGTGCTACATTCAATTTTTCGCAATTTTGAATGTGAAAAATCGTATTTTCTTTTTGAGAAATCAACATTTTAGTGAAAAACACTCTTTTGCCTCCAGGAAGCCCCCAAATCACAGAGAAGGAATTTCCGACAACGTTTTCGATAGATTTTTTGATGCCCTTTCAGATGCCGCAACCCGCAAATCAATAGCTGTTCAAAAACTCGAAATATTCCCATTTTCGTGAATAAAAGAGCATCGATTTTTACACGATAAATTTTCGGTCTGTTGACGGATGTGCGTGCAATGGAGAGGAGAAATTTTTTTTGGGCCCCATAGGTGGTCCGAAGTTCCTATTTTGGGTCATAGAATCGAATGAAAAAGGTTAAAAAAGAATCTGAGAGATGACCCCTTTCCGTAGGTCGCTTTGGCGTGGAATTCATCATATTAAAAATCATATACCACAATTCAACTGAAAAATATACACGCTTAACTTCTAAAAATTGAAAAAAATCAGCTTGACCCATGATACTGTGAAGGTTTTTTTACAAAAGTAAAATCGGACTTGAAAAATTGAGTTTTTTTTACCGATATTCTTCAAAACAAAATGTATTGGTCCTGTCACTTGCATCGCATATATGCATGCACATTTTACTCTCGTCCTCAACATCGCACCGGCTTCTTTGGTCACGGTATATAAAGAGTGGGAGCATATTATTAGAGTCGTTGAGCACCATTCACCGGCATCACAAAATAACTGCACGAGTGAGCCAGAGAACAGAAAACAGCAGCAAAAGCCGGTATGCTTAGAGGAGAGGGGACACACACTGAGTATGGGACAGGTTTCCAAGACAGCTTCTCTTCTAAATATAGAAAATGGCATATAAGTAAGTAAAGTGGTGTAAGAGATCATATACTATATACTATACCACTACTACTACTACCACACACATTGGTGAAAAGCGGACGACAACGACGGGCTTGAGAATTCTTACAATTTCTCTCCTTATTTCTCTCTTTGTAAAAACCAAATGCGTCTCGTTTCTCTGGGTATATACCTACTGAAAGTAAGTATAAAGAAAACTTGAGATATGTATCCCATGAAGCCCAAAAATTTATTGAGCAGTGTACGATGACGACTGACGATGATGACCGAGACACATGAGTCCTATTTGAGTAATAGTTTAAACTTGAAAAAAATTGAAAATCGAAAGCTCAATCGAAAGTGATGATAGGACGGGTTCCGTTTTTTTTTTTAGTTGAAGCTTGAAAGCTCCATTTGAAAGCTCGACCGGAAAGTTCATAGTTCACTACAAAATCGTGCGCAGTTTAGAAGTGATATCGATGAGCGCATGAATTGGATTATTTATATATGTAGTGTGTGTTTGGTTGGTGCCCATCGAATCGAATAAGCCGGTGGCCGCGCCCCTCAATTGTATTTGAACGAAGACCGATTTATGCGGGTGTGTTGTTTACGCATGAGACCTGGGATGCGTAGAAGTATCATCTGTCACGATACATTTACCAAATACTTCGTATTTATAATGTTTTTTTTATTTTGTGTGGATTTGGATGATTATACGCAAGCTTGCACACCACGATATTTATATAAAGACTCGTATACTTTGTAGAGCTTTTCTCGTTGACGGAGTATTCATTTTCCAAATTTTCCAAGGTCACATACAGCTTGTATGCAAAATTTTTTTAAAAAATCCGAGTTCTCTGGCACACGTAATTCATGAACTCGGCAAAAAGTTCAGTAATGATACATATTCTGTAATTATATTGCATTCTGAAGGACAGTGATTATAACAATAATGAATATGAGTATTGCTAAAATAAAAATTTTGTTTAGGTAGAGGTACTTGTACTTGGGTTCGGTACAACGAGAATTTGCAAAAAAAAATTCAACGGAGGACTTCAACACAAGCTTTTCATCATTATCACGGATGCAGGAAACGAGTAAATCATGAAATGTCGAGAACAAAATATTTTAAGCAAGCTCGACACGCTGATTATCAGACACACGTTTACTAGTGATACAAATTATATTAATTTGTACGAAAAAAATAGACGAAACGCTCAATCAGAACTCAATTATTAGCACAAAAAGTATATTCCTGACACTCAATTATTGCTTGGATTTATAATTGTTGAACCAAAAAAATCTGATGTACTATACTGGAAACAAATTAACGTGCCAGTTAAATTTAAGAGTTCGGCAGTGATTCATACACAACAATTTTATCATTAGAGGTACGTGATCAAATTCACGTAACACACTCGAGGAAACGATGTAATATTGTCTCACGACAGCAATAACACAACAGCGGAATATAAACGTGAAAACTGAGCAAAAACGCTTGCAAAAACGACATTTTTCATTCATCGTCATAATTATTCTATTCGCATCAGTTTGTCCAAAAGCTTTGTACTCAATATCAAAACCGACCAAAAAACCATTTTCGACAGAAAAATTTGAGTCGAAGTTGTCTTTTGATTCGTCAAAATTTAACCAAGAACAAGCTGTTAATTATTTTATTGTGCACAAACTGGTAAGAATTATTTCATTCCATGTCCAAGACAACTATGCAATCATAGTCAGGGATATGCATAAAAAACTTTGTCAGTGACTCGAGTCTCATCTATATCCAATATATCTTGGAACTCGCCTTGAAAAGTGAAAAAGTGATCATCACATTTTCCGAAACATTCCATCAAGTAATCAAATTTGTAGATATTGTCAAATATTAATACATACATGTACGGCTGTAAAAACATTTTTAGAACACTTTTATTTTATTAATCAAGCAAGCGATAACAAGCCTCAGAATTTTTCAAATTGTATTTTGATCATGCATTCAAAAGCAACCAAGTTCTTCCTTCAAAATACCATCATAAAACACTTTTTTGAATTCAAATCCTATTGAAAAAACTTGAAAATTCATCAAAAACATGACGACATGTATAGTGTCTGCTTCTCGTTTCACACATTTTTACATCCTCTCGGATGCCTCTAATACCTCTGCGTATTTTCCATGCAGCGAGGGTGGCTTTACTCATCGTATTCAGGGGTGGAAATCCAAGGTTCCACACATACACTACACAATATAATACTATACTACTACATTCAAACGGCAGCTGCTATGGGGCTGCTGCTGCATGGGTGCAACCCCCGTTGCGCGTAAACAAGGAAGTGCGCACATCTTGCCGATTTTCACGCGTAATCCTCAAAAAAAAACTCAAAAATTGCGCACACCAATTTATTTAAGTATCCCATACTCAAACTTTCCGTACCTCTACTTACAACAAAAAAAAACAACACCATTTTAATGAAAAGGAAAAAACACTCACCTGACTCTATCACCAAAGAATTCCATTTTATTCTGTTTCTTTCTTAGAGCAGAAGCAGCAGCAGCGGCTGCAGCAGCTTGTGCAGCACTTCCAACACTTTGAACTGTTGTTGTTGTTGTTGTTCCATGTTGCTGATGATGATTTTGACTATTACCAATCTGTGTTCCATTAACAATTTGAATTTGTTGCTGTTGATGATTAGCATTATTAGATGCTGCTAATATAAAAGGTAATTGTTGTTGTTGTTGTTGTTGCTGACGTCTACATCTGAATTCATTAATTGACAAACTCGTTGCAGGTGGTGAACTTGAGCTTGAACCAGTACTTGCAGAAGATAAACTACCTGCACGCATTCTTATACTTCCAGCACTCATATTTATACCATTTGATCCAATACCACCATTATTACTTCCAAGACTAATTAATTGATGATGATTATGATGATGATTATTTGTCGTTGGTATTGTTACATCAACAGCATTAGATGATTTTGTTTGCCTGTTGCGTCTTTTTTTCCTTCTACCCTGGGCTACAACACTATTATTTACATTTGCACCAGGTGTTAAAATTTGTTGCTGTTGAAGATTACCACAATCGGATGTTGTTGTTGTTGTTGTTGTCCAGGAATCTGGTTCTAACAGCTGTAATCCACCTAGACCAGAATTATTCCAACATGATGTGGTATTGGCAACTTCGTCATCATCGTCAAGATGAAGACGCATCATATCCAATTCATCAATACTACCATCAAGGAATAAATTTCCTAACTGATGATGTTGATGTATTCTTCCAGAAGATGATGTTGATGTAGGTAATACTAGAGCTTCTAAAAGTGGTCCAGAAGCTGCACCTTGGCGTCTTGGTGCCATGGTACTTGAATTTTTTTTAATTACCACGGTAAAAAAATTTTTGAGAATATGTAAACGGATGGTATTATCATCCACAATATTCTGTGATAATGATTAAAATATTTTTAAAAAAATGAGGCGCACGTGCGCGAAGGCAGCCGGCGGATGGCCGCCACTATATAAACTGATGAGATGCTTGTTGTTGTCGTCTTCGTTGTCCGACTGGCTATACACTCACTTTTTGTCACCACTCCCACGCAGTTGATATTCAAAACTGACAGTCAACAACATACACTAAATAAAATCTATTCAACTCACACCAAAAGTCAGAATAAGAATTAATTTTGAAACAAATGTGTTAAATTGTCACGACGCAGTTTCAGATTCCACCATCACCAAAAAATCGAACCTGTTTTGATGAAGCGCGCACGAGGCGAACCGGCAACGTTTTTTTTTTTTTTTTTTTTATATACAAAAGAAGCATGTATACATAGTATGAAAAAGGAGCTTGTGATTTCTGCTGCGGCTCGGCTCCAACTGAAGCTTACAAACGAGGTGCGCCGCCCGCCGGCATTGCTGTTTTGCTGCGAGGAAAAGATGATGATGCGTGGATGAGGAGTGAGGGGAATAAGGTGAAGGGGGAGAGGAGAAAATTTAGCCGGCCGGCCGGCGCCGAGCCGCCGCTATTCCGCCGCTGTAGCTGAAAGTGAGATCCTATTGGGTGAAAGCGAAAGCGGGGTGGTGGAAGTCGAGCTTTTGTATGTGTGTGTGTGTGTGTGTGTGGCAGCTGTATATATGCAGAGAGTATATACAAAGATCGATTGGGTGCGTCGTCTGCTATAATACATTGGAAAACTCATGCGTGATGCGTACGTGATGAAGGTGATATGATGATGGGGTCGCACCCAAAATCTAGCAAGTTCGTTTGGGAAAATTGGTATATGGTGCGCAGGTCCGAGATTATTTTGGCGGGCTCGATCGGGAGCTCGTCCCAAAGGTTTCATTTTCATTCAAGTATGTATAGAAAGATGTCATGAATGTCCAATATTGTAGAATATGATCTCGGCATGATGCCTCGCATGATGCATATTCGAACTTGAAAAAAAATTTGTATGCTAATGAATTTGCGATGCAAAATAGTTCGTTTTGATACAAGGTTGTAAAAATTTTTTTTTTCGCGTCCGAGTGATAGGTTTTTGGCCCAAGCCATGCCCAAGCCATGGGGTCGAGGGTCGGAATCATCACGAGGATGCGAAAAATAGGTTTTCCGCAATTTTGTAGACACCCAAATATTGAAAAATTGCGAAGAAGAGATATTTAATCAATGGATGTTTCAATTGTACAATATTATGGAACGCTTGTATTTGAAAAACCCGAGGAAAAAACCGTATTTTTCAATTTTAAATTGTTCGATTTTTTAGAATCTCGCTCACATAAGGTATATAAAGTCGCCAGTAGTGGGACAATAATGAGTGCTCATCACGCTTATCAGTAATGTTTGTACCTGCATTACTGATACACATATTTTCGAATAAAATTTGAGTTTTTCACGAATAGGAAGAAACGCATCTTAAATAAACTCTTTCTGCATATTTTGAGAAAGAGTACAACTCGATTGCTTGTGCACAATGATTCTTAAGCTCGGTGCCCTCATTGGGACGCGAATAGTCTCCTATGGTTGAACAGCGCTTTGGAGTCATGCTGAGACTATTTTCCTGATAATTAGTGGTGTACTTGTGTTGGTCTGTATGAAATATATGACACGTGATCGAAAAAAACCGATTCTCGTCTGATTTCATCATACGATCAAAATATAAGACCTGTTCCAGTCGAGGGCAGATTCTTGTTCCGCTATTGGCTCCATCCTCAAGTAAGACTCCTCAAGCCTAAGAAAAGTGTTAACACTTTTCTTAGGCTTGAGAATTCATAACCTCATACTATTCATGATTCTTTCTCTTGATTTATGAATCGTCTGCTGATCTTGCAAGCCTTCATCAATTTGAAATAAATCGTATCAAAGAACACCTCGAAGAACACTGTGAAATTTTTACATCGTTGATCAGGCCTGTCGTTGATGAATTGATTTTTGGAGGATAAAAATCCATGTCAATTTGGTCTTTCACTATAGGCGCCCAACTACTCATGTTCCACTACTGGCGCTTTTACCTTGATATATAAATCATGTTGAGCAGTGAGTGCAATCCAAAAGTAGATTGTCCTTACCGCATTTATGCAAACGCAGAATTTCGATACCAAGTGCTGAAAATGTAGTTTTTCAGCACTTGGTATCTTGTTTATCAGTTTCAAGTGCACTAAATGGGAAGCTTTATGTGTCGATGGCTATTTATGTATTTCGAAATTGTTTTTAATAGAAGCTTTCGATTTATTATTGAATATCGTATCAAAGTTCTCTTTTACGCCGTTGTCATGTTCAAAGCTCATTCCGATAGAAATTCGAATAAATCGAACGTCCCGTTCAAATCCGATTGCGATTTGGTTCTCGAAGACTTTAAAATGCCATGCACGTACCGTTGGTTCCTGATGAAAGCTATGACTCATCATCGCATGGATTTTCCACTCCTTATGAATGGAGAGCTTTGAATTCGCAATCTTACGGGTCACGTATATAACGTTATATTATATGTATATCTTGGTATATCCGCTCGCACGGGTATCAATGTTATCGGATACTTTGTCGCGCGCTTTTTCAAAACTCCGACGCATCTGTCACTCTCGAAGCATATGAGCGATCCAAACACTCGCTGGCATTTATACTTTCTTATCAAAGCTCAGATAACTCTTCCTCTCGTTACATAGATATACCTCGTGGATAATATAGAATGGTAAAATGGGATGAGACTGAAATCATCACAATTAAAATAGTATATATACCGCTTGTCAACACTAAATATAATACACGATAGATGTATGATGGACCTATAACAACCAATGCTTGCTCTGTGGAGGTGGAGTCAAGCGAGGAGTGATGACCTCATCAGGGTCGCGCGTTGTTTACAATCTCGTCCGCATTATAAAAGCCGGTCAAATCAGTCACGTAACCCAGCTTAGTTAGATGGAAGCTTTTCGATGATCCATGCATTTATTATTCTCTTCAGTTGAATCTTATAACGCGGTTTGAAAGAATGACCCACTGGTAAATTCTCAAAAATCGGTAATAAACGACCGACTTGTAAACACCAATAGCAAGCACACTGTGAGTCGTCCAATTCAAAACTTTGATGTCTCATCAAGTTTTTACATTTATTAGAACATCGCGTTATGCGCATCTCAGTGCGCATTTACATCTCGATTTATATCGTTGACTCAGGGCATCAAAAAAGAGCGTGAGAAAGTTATTGGAGTCGCGTTATACGACTATATAGACGGCGCGAGAATCGGTTTGAGCTTGCTCGGAGATATATAATTTTTTTTATTTCACAAAAGTGAGCGTTAAAAAAAAAGCGTAAGTGAGACAGAGCATCTAATATGGATGCTCTGCAGCAGAGGAAAAAGAGTGACTCTGATGGAAGCGCCGGCTAGCGGCTGGCCGCATCGACGCCTAAATTTAGCTACCAAGGTCGAGACAACTGCCTCATGATGCTTCTCTATACATACTTACTAATACTTACATATTCTCTTGGTGAGAGCTAAATGAAACTCGTATTGCAGAGTTACATACATCATGAACGTTAGTCAGTTTATGGCTTCAAAGAGATCTGATGTATAGGAGAAAGAGGACTGAGACTGCAAGCTGCACATGTGCAGCAAAGTTGAACCAATCGACATGCATATTACCAGTGTATGTATATCACATGACTGAAATGAGAAGCATAATAAAAACATGCACGAGAAAATACAGATCGGATGTGAGCACTTGACTGCTACTCTCTAAACACGTGTTACCGTGTTATTACCACCAGAATAAAAAACACCACTCTCGAAAAAGAATATCAGGCTCCCCTCATAGCTCCTTTAGGATGACGTCTATTGGAAAAGTGTTAAATACAAAAGTTCTTGAATATTACAATTGAGGATCCAAATTAACCCTTCCCTAAATTCCAGCCGAATCAACCGAATTCGCCCCATTGAGGATAGATTTGAATTTTCAATTGGTAACCACCATTTTGTACCTCAGATTCTCAACAAGCGAGAAATTGTACGCTCGAATGGGTTTCTATGACATTGGTCAAGGTGACCACCAGGCATCGCATGGGGAGGTCACAAAAGAGCCTACAAAGTACGGGATCCGCGCCCATGTGTGGGGCTTTTCTTGTATGCCACCACTAGAGTAAATGAGCGGAAGGCTCGGAGAACTCGGCTCGGAATGCGTTTCACCCACCGCCTGCAACTGGGTACATCGTAAGCCGGACTCACCAGCAGGGTTGAAGTTGCAGACGGTTGCCCTGGACGCGGAGTACGGAGGTAGAGAAGTTCCTTATATATGGAATGTGTGCGTTTCTTTGCGCTTGCGAGAGAGGTGCGAAACGGGTAGCCACCTGGAGGCCTACCCAGAATCCTCACACGTGTTTCCCAACGGTGACATCTAACGAATAGGTCTGAATACAAAAGTAGTTAGATATGGAGTGAGAGCTCAGATGAATCCTCCCATCCCCCATTTGCTCCATTGACGCCAAATTTGAATTTTCGAATGGAATCTTTCATTGTTCCCTTAGAGGTAGAAATTTTCGGTTCTTCCAGGATCGGGGGTGAAATTTGGGGGTAATAGCTGAAAATTCAAAGTTGGATTCAATCAGTGATATTAGGGGGTTACGGAATCAGGGGTTCAGGAGGGAGGGTATTTGGGGGGCTCATCTATGAGACTTCACTTGATATCCAACCACTTTTGTGTTCAATACTTTTCATTAGATATTAGATGTCACCCTTCGGAGATATTGTGGAGGGGGGGGGGGGTTATTCGCAGATTCCTGAGACCCCCCCCCCCCATTGACCCTTGGAAGTCACCTTGAGCAATGTCATAGAGATCCATTGGAACGTAAAATTTCCCGTCGTTTCAGAATTTTGAAAATTCAAAGTTGGCTTCACCGGGGCAATTTGGGCTGGTTTGGGGGAATTTAGGAGTTTGAAGCGTCATTGAATCTCTAGCAACTTTTAATTTGGCATTTTTTCAATAAATGTTATCTTTCGGAAAAAGAGAGGGGGGCGTGCAGTAACCTTAATCGCCTATTTGTAAATGTTGCTGTAGAGACTTGGGGAAATTTTTGTAGAAATCATTCAGTATGAAAATCCTCATAGTGCGCACATACATAGTATGTGTATTACTTCCAGTTCATAGGTCCACGCTGTTTCGCTGGGCATGGAGATAGCTTCCCTTGAAGTGCAATGCGAGAAGAATACCCCCAGTGCCTCAAAACAATCCAACAGCCTGACGGGGCGTAATACTAGTTAATAGATTTAGAGCGAATAAACGCCAATTTTCTATTCGTAGCACTTTAGAGTCGCTCTATTTTCTATAAGAAACCATCTATAGTTTCCAACGCAGCATGACAATTTTAGCTTGTTTCTCGTGTGAGGTCTTTTTGAAAATTTGAAAAATAAATCACAAGGTTGCTCCTTCACCAGAATGAATAATGATTTATCGTCATTTATTTTGGTGGTTCTACTTTAGTATCCTTCGTACTGACTGAATACCTTGATAATAAGCTTTGCGGGATAGCTTTTACGTAATTAAGACTTTCCAGGCAAATTTTATCTCCATTTCTCAACTTATTCAATAGCAAAACGATATACATTGGCAGGACTCAGAATTAATCTTTTGTGAAAATAAAAATCTGACTCGGCTTCAAATTTTTTGAAAATTTCCAGTCTTTCAGGAACAATATTGAATGATTTTTCCAAAAAATCTCTCACAAATTGGGGTGAATAACTGGAGTATTCTCAGACGGTTTTCTGAATTCACAACAATTTCTGCGAAATTTATTAAGCTATTCCAATCGCACTCTTCGCCAGCGAAAATGATCCGAAATCCCTTCAGTGGATTTCGTGGACTCCGAATCATAAAAGATTAGGTGATTTTGGAAAAAGCTCTCCCGCCGAGTATGCAGAGCGAAACTTGAACAACTTGATGGTTTTTTTAATCAAATTCAGAACTATCGCAGAGGAACTGGGAGGAATATCGCTATCAATAACACATTGTCAGCCTTCTCTCTTTAAAAGTGTTTGAAATTACGTCAGTTCTTATCACAGTTGGAGATATAAGAGTATCCATACAAAACAATGTGCTTGCGAGTTGAAAACAAGAATCGCGTTCGTGAGTGAGAGAAAAATGTGGAATGGCTTTCGGTATATCTTGTTTTATTGAAAACACTTGAGCCCTTCTATTTGTAGATTCTGTTATCGGTCAAATTTTCATTGCCAGGCGTTGCCACAAAGGAAAAACGTATAAGAATGCCTGTTTTTTTTTACAATTTCCAGTTACATGCAGAATTTTAGTTTTAGTTTGGTTACCAATTCGAAATTAAACTCTATATTGTACGTCTGATGTATGAAATGAGTTTTTCACGTCATATTGAGCTTATGCATGCATGGAGCTTTTTTATCGGTCCAAATCATTATTACCAGCTTAATTTGGCACGGCATGAATAGATTCCGAGTTCAGGTGAAAAAAGTCATCTCGAAAGTCATACTGCACACCCTTTTAAGAAAAGTACATACCACATAGGAGTATGTTGGATACACTTCAATGTTGGTTTTCATGTTTTAGAACTAATTATTTCTATTTTTACTCTTAGAGTCGTTTCAGATCGGAACCTTAAGACTCCGAAGAATCAATTTTGAAAGTCTGGAGGTGAGAAATCAAATGCGTTGAAGTACCTTGAATTTAGATGCTGAAAATTTTTTGGCACAGTATAACACGCAACTTCCCCAGCTATTTCTTAGCTGTGCAGGAACGAAAAATGCTAAACTCGCTTTAAATTTTGTGGGAGGCGCAGAAATCATTTTGGGTCAGTTCAAAGCACTCATTTCCTCATATTTTATCACAATAAAGATTAATATACACATTCGAGATCTGAGAACTTCGTTTCGTCGATCAAAATCGATTTATATCTTGATAACACATTTTCAAACATTCGTACTCTATTCTTAATTGTATCTCGATCTCAACCTTATCTCGGATACGATGAACAACATTCGCGGATGGCACACAGTCAAACATTCTTGCACTCCAAATACCAATATCGTTAGACAATTTTAGCACAAAATGCGCTGCAAAAAGACATTTGCGGAATGCTTCCTCGTTTCTTGTTGACCATTTAAACATTTAAAACCATGAAAACTTTTATTCGTTATTATTCTGTATAGACTTCAATTCAAACTCAAATATGAATGATGGGAGAAACTCAAACTGTGAATCAAAATTTGATTCACAGAGAATGAGTTTCCTCCAAAAGCTAAGGCGATCTAGAATATATCTTCCGATGACAGCACAAATCTTGTTAGCCAATCCGACAGTTCAAATATGTAAGATAATTATGGAATTCTTGAAAAACTGTGACTTGAAACTGTAAGCCATGTGATATTTATTGTAAATTCTTCCATGTATAGCTGAATAGCCCTTCAAAAGGGCTGATATAGCTTCAATAAAGAAAAAAAAAAAGAATTCAAACTCAGGTTTTTCCTGGAATGGGCCCATCACTGATCAATCCAGAACAACTTGGCAAAGTTTCATGAAGTCTGGTAAGAGGGATCAGGAGAGATTGCGTGACAATGGAAAGAAAAAATGCAGACACTCATAGTCATATGTAAAGACGTATACAGAAGGTGTAATTCACAATGATTTACAGAAAACGTTGCAAATCTCAAGCGGAATATATGAAGATACCGTTTGATAGATTTCGGCGAGCAGAATAAGATAAACAAACTCTTAGTTGGGTAGAGTTAGGATTGAGGAGTCAAGTAAGAAATTCAAACTTTTTCCATCCAAGAAATTACGCACAAGAACTCAAATTCATGTGAAAAATGGGTCAATGAAAATTGACGGATAGTCCTCAGAAATGACTGGCCCTTTGCCCGCAAAAGTTGAACTATGCCTCAAATTTTTAGAAAGATTTATCAAGACGTTTGCAAAATTTTAAAGTACATTGAACGTGAAATTGAACGTTTTTTTTGGAAAAATGGAAATTCTAATCAAAATTCCGTATCAACCAATCTCTTGAGAATGACCAGAAAACATCTAAAAACGATATTGAAAAGATTCATTTGTTGAATATTTGAAACATGGTGTGGAAATGATGCTGAATTTTGGCTAATCAATTTGACATGGACGAAGCACTATTGAGAAAATGGAGCTATCAATGGAATAGGCCCTTCAATGATCAATTGAGAACAAATCCCCAGAGTTTCGAGGAGATTGTTCCATATAGGTTCAGGAAAACTCGCGTGAGAAAGGAAAGATAACGTCATACAAATATACATACTCGTATACATACATACGGACACACACAAAAAGTAGTTTGAGACAGTTCACAGAAACCGATGTACATCGTGGGAAAAATGTACAGAGGTACTATTTCATAGATCTCGGCAGGACAAAATGGATCAACTCTCATCTGGGTGGAGATGGGATTGAGTGGTCAAAAATGAGAAATCAGAATAGTATTTTTCGATCGACTGTGCGTAAAGCACTGCTTTACGCACGGTAGTTTTCGTATACTTTACGCTCAGTCGATCGAAAAACGTATTTCGATACTCGGGCGTGAAGTTTTTTTGCTTTACTCGTGCTAATTTCGACCCTCGCCAGGGCTCGGGCCGAAAACAATCACTCGAAAAGCAAAACCAAACTTCCCTCCCTCGAATCGAAAAAATGTTTATCCAAAAATTTCTTTACCGATACAATACTTCCTCATTGAGAAAGCAAAACCTATTCATTTTTCAGCTTATATGCTCAAAGCTCATGCATAGAGCTTGCAGTTATACAAAAGCTACGCCCGATGCGACGCGACAACGTCCGCCGAGCCGGTACTCCATACCTCACATACACAAATACATATATGTATTTGTGTATAGAAGCGATGGGGTTAAGAGGGGTGATGAGGAAGCTTCACTGCAGGGGTAGTATCTATAGATTCACCGAAGGGTTGAGGCTTGACAGAATTCCCTTTCCATAATACTTGAATGCAGCAGTATAGTCCAGGGGGCGCAACGGTGGCGCGCCCGTGTATCCGTATCTATTTGTTTGTATGTGTGAGTGGAAGTGAGGTTGAGCGCTTAAGGGGGTGGGGGTGGTTGGTTTGCAAGCTCAAAGCTCCAGGGTCTAGGTTGCGGACACGACCCGAGCTTGCGGCACCGATTCAGTGTCATGGTATATGCGCATGGCAAGCGAAAGCTCTGCGACGAAGCTCGTTTTCCATTGCGCTTTCGCTCTGCGCATGAGCTCTGCTGCATAGATATCCATAAAATACCCTCTATACTCTTCCTCATTTTGAAACTGAATGGGGTGGATGATGAAGCTTCGCTGCTTGGGTTTTCATTA
Source organism: Eretmocerus hayati (assembly GCA_029851415.1). NCBI lineage: Eukaryota > Metazoa > Arthropoda > Insecta > Hymenoptera > Aphelinidae > Eretmocerus > Eretmocerus hayati. The sequence continues at coordinate 23,283,097 of CM056741.1, forward strand.
TGAAATTCTGCGCAGATAGTACTTATATGGGTTATTGTTGATGCTCAATAGTTAATTCGTATGAGGTGCAGGATTGTGAGACCATCTCCTGACGACTCTGGGACGATGACTTTGAACATTTTTCTTCAATTGAGGCTGTATGAAAAGTACACTTTAATAGATAGGTGTTCTCACAGCATAATGATTTTCGAAAAAAAATCAATCCTATACATGAATTTTCCGCCGAAACTTTTAAATGTGATTATCAGAATCATCGCCATGTGCAAAAACAAATTTGGAGATGTTTTGATGCGTGAAGGTGTACAACTCAATAACGAGAATAACTTTGGCGAGTGCGAAAAATTTTTTACTTCAACCCACCCCAGCTCAAATTTTTAGTAAAAAATTATATGTATTTTTTAAGGATGGACTAGCACAATTTTCATCCTTCAAACTCATGATTGTACTACCTAGACATCAAAATATCAAACATTCTGTCTGTAGTATTATTCAAAGTGTTACAGGACTTGACACGGTAACAATTTCATGCTCAAAGCAGAGTACCCAATAGAATATTTGGCTATATGAAGTAAAACCAGCAGGGGGTTCATCAGACTGTAAGATCATGATGCAAACTTTTTTGGTCAGATACGAGTTTTGCCTGCCACATCGATGTGATATCATTCTTAACGTGTCTATCGTAAAAATTAGCGGTGCTTTGTGATACTTGAAAATTTGAACATTTCATTCCACAAAAATCAAAATTGGTGACTTTTTGGCAAGATACAAAAAGACCGCAGAACCGCAACAAGACACGCACCGGCGTACTTTCAGGTTGGTGCTACACGCAATGATTCTGAGAGCAGAATTATTATTTATACCCTTTTATTGGTATTGGATAAGTTGCCCAACTAGCATCCTGCATGAACCGAGAAAAACGAGAAGGCAATACATGGCCCAACGCCCAACGCGGTGGTGCCTAACCTATTTCTACTCATTACTCAACAACGTAACATCTCTTCAGCCAAAATCAGATAGCATTCCGACTGTGTATTGGAATTTCTAATCGAATGAGCCCTTGCACCTCGAAAAATTCGAAATCTAGTTCATAAAAAACGCGAAGAAGTGTGAGCATCGAGTGGGATATCTCGCTCAGCAAGCTAAAGCATTAGGGTGATGACAGACAACCCGCCACGACGCGATTCTCATGCCATTTCACGACACGACACCACTCGACACGACACATAATTCATTTTGGTGAACCCAACTATCAATGGATTGGATTCATTTTCACAACCCATTACTGGTTCTATCAAATCCATCGATGGTTGGCTTCATCAAAATGAATTACGTGTCGTGTCGGGAGGTGTCGTGTCGTGAGATGGCATGAGAATCGCGTCGTGGCGGGTTGTCTGTCATCATCCTTATGATTCTCGTTAGAAAGAATGCATATGCTTTAACGTGAAATGACTTATTCGATTGGAAATTTTATGATACATCGCCTCAATCATTTACTTTGGGACAAAATATGAAGGTGAAACGCTGTGAGCAAAAACAATCACTAATGTTGCATGCCTTGGCCGATCGAAGCGCCATCTATTGGGCGAAATATCTGGATTATCTCCGGACTGGCTTCAAATGTGTCAGTGTAGCCTCATACTATTGACACTCGATAAGTCGTGACTGGCTGGATTTTGTAAATTGGAACTTTTACACTTACATATTTTTGAAATTTCAAGGGAAATGCCAGATTGAAGGAATCTATGATTGTTAAAACTTTTTCAAATGCATTTTTATGTCTATTTGTCAAGTTTTGGGACCCCTTAAGATATGCATCATCACGTCCCTTGCATGGCATACGGTGCAAAATAGTACTCATACAGAATCAGCGCTATATTGTTAAATCGGTATTATAACTGATACGTGTGGGGCTCAGAATCATTTTCATACACTCAAGAGTGAGACTCAATCATTTGATGGGCAAAGTGACGGTGGTGCCTCTGACGGTCAAATTGGTATATTGTCAATAACAATATTTAAAAACAAAATGGAAAGAAACCAATAGTACCCCACCGTGTGGATTATTTTCCTATACACATGTTATAGAAAAAATGTCATCGAGATCGGTGCAAAATTCAGCTTGGAAATTTGCGTGAGAATTTTTTAGTTCTGCTGAATTTCTCCCGCAAATTTTCAAGCTCAATTTTGCACAGATCTCGATGAAATTCCATCTAAAATTTATATAGGAAAATAATCCATAAGGCGCGGTGCTATTCGTTTCCTTCCTCGTTGTTTTTGAAAACTGTTATTGGAAATATATCAATTATCCCTTTTATAAAGGTTAGAGAGCACTCTTAGAACAACTATATGTCAAAAAGATACGGAATGCGACATGTCGAAAATTTTTTAACACGCTAATTGACCGTTTCGTCGGGATCACCCGTGTATATCAATGAATTTTGTGAGCTTATACGATCTGTTTCCGACGTTTTTAGTATGAGAGGTAAAAGAAAGTTGAAAATTGTGTTGGAAAAAATAAAATAACTTTCCGGAGTAACAAAAAGTGCTTGCGATTGAGAATACAGTACCGTGCAAAAATTCTCGAACGGTGGTATGAAATCCTCTCTTGCAGAAACGTCGATTGCTCGAGCCCAGATTGATGTACAGAAATTCTGAAAGAAGCATCTTGAAGACGAGAAAAATGCTAACTTTTTGTGGTTTTTGATTTTTCTCTCAGCCCTACATGGTACCTCAAATAGCTTATGTAATTTCAAGGATTTCGAAAAAAAACCTTTTTACTGTATGGGCTGTAATTTGGACACGGGTAAAGATAGAACAGTTTTGCAAAAAGCATCTTGAAGAGCGGAAAAAATGCCATTTGCAATAATTTTTTGATTATTTCTTACGTCGTGCGAATAATAGTATGAGAGCTCTCAAAGTAGCCAAAACCATAGTTTTTTTGCCATTTTCTGCTGTTTTCACCCGTATTCCATTGAAAATCCTAGACCTGTCTATTTTGAGAGCTCTCACACTCTTATTCGCACGACGTAAAAAATAATCAAATAATCATTGCAAATGGCATTTTTCCGCTCTTCAAGATGCTTTCTGCAAAACTGTTCTATCTTTATCCGCGTCCAAATTACAGCCCGTATAGTAGAAATGGTTTTTTCTCGAAATCCTTGAAATTACATCAGCTATTTGAGGTACCAAGAAGGGCTGAGAAAAAAATCAAAAACCACAAAAAGTTAGCATTTTTTCTCATCTTCAAGATGCTTTTCTCAAAATTCCTCTACATCAATCTGGGCTCGAGTAATCGACGTTTTTTGCAAGAGAGGATTTCATATTACCATTCAGGAATTTTTGCACGGTGCTGTACTTCATAGTGAACAGAATCAGTTCAGAGCAAATGATGATTTTGCGATCATTTTTTTTTGTAATCTTTTAAACTGATAAGCGGAACAACAAACTAAGAGTCCGTGAAGAAAAAAAATCACATTAATGAGATTGCAGCTCTGTAATTATCCGAACGATGAGAATCTGCTTGTGCGATGCAAACAAGAATTGAGATCAGTATGAAGCATCCACTATTATCTGCGAAGTTGTACTCGTAACCACCACTTAATCATTCTCTATTACCACTATTTATAGCAAAAATCCTTCAATATCATGTGACTACACGACTAATAGCTTCCGAGCGTTTCTAATCCATACTCCTCATGCACTACTAAAATTCGCAAATCTCACGTCAGCTCCTCAAAAAAAACCACCTAACCTCAATTTTGGCGCGAAATTCAAATTAGCTCCACATTCACATCAACCAAGAGAACCCTCCAATTCGCTCGAATCACTTTATAAAAGAAAAAAAAGTAATGAAAAAAAAAAACGTATCCGATGAATGTGCACACTGATCACGAGGCTAACATACAAAACAGCCTTCAAAGTGCAATGCACCTGAACAGCTCGCACGCATTAGAAGCCAATGACTCCTAGACTCATACTAATGATGAAGCAATAGTACACACACACACACATAAAACTTCTGGTGCATTCTATCCTCTCTCAAAGAACGCATTCGCGACTATATTCGCATATATCTATCTAGTCACTCTCTTCTAGTCAGTCACAATCCTATGAATCTAGTCATCCTATATACCCAGCCATCATCATCACAAGATATGTAGACGTCGACTCTAAAGAGATTGCGTAAGAGCAAAAGATCGCAGAACTTTCAGTTAAAGTCAAGCTGAAGTTTCTGCAGTATGCTATTAGATTATGAGCTTTTAACTCTACATAGTATGACACCACTTGCATTGAAACATATACATACTTATATGTATTGGTGTAAGAATTGCGAGGACGCGACTAGATCGCTTCGCGGCACATTGACCCGTACAAGATAGTCAACTATGTATCTATGTGTTATATGCACCAGCTGAGTCTATTCATAGATACGGCCTACACGGCGACAACGAATGTGCACTTTTGCTTATATAGTATGTTGTGCATTTCTAAGCTCACTGTCTATATCACCTGTTATATGCAATTTGTTTTTTACTTTATAACAAACGGTGGCTGTGTTATAAAACTGTCGGTTGTAACTTGACTTTTTTCACGCTAGTTATTTCCCATTCGATTGATTATGCGAAAGGCTATTGGAGGTGTTAGGTTACCTTTCAGGTGTGTGTATATACACTTTATGCCTGGAAAATTTACGCTAATTGGTCATTTTGCAATTACACGATAATCAATGTGGTGTAGTTTGAAGCCAAGCTTTGTTCTCACAACTTTTGCATTCGGAATACATAATCGGTTAACTGTAGATGACCCGTTCGTTATACAAGATTTTTGAAAAAATTTTCCCAGGTAATAGAAACAACTTTCCTCGCTCTCGCTACAAATGATGAAAGAAAGGTAAAGAAGGAAATTTGGCGGTTGGATAGTCCAATGATTTTGCTGGACTTACCAAAATTTTTGAGAAATTCACCGACCTTTTCGATGCATTCCAAACAAGTAATTCCATGATTGCTTATGCTTCAAAAATTAAAACAGCAGAATACCAAAAGTTTATTCATTTTCAAAATTATTTTCCAGACATATTAAACTTTTTACGACTATTTTTTAGCTCCTCGGGATTTTTTGGACCCTCAAAAACCTCATCGAATCAGAAACATGTTCTTCCTGCCGATGTAGATCCAACATCGGATATTTATCTGGATGATTTTGCATGAAAAGTAATTGTTACAATTTTTCCAAAAATATTCCATTGGCCACCTAAAACGGTACAACTCTCGAAATTTGAGAACCAGCAGATGACAATCTATCCATGAAGTAAAATAATCCATGTTCTTGGAAAGGTGAAAAGTCCTATATCTTATTCGTAAGAAGGTAAAATTCGTTTTCTTATGAAACGCGCTTATAATTTGCTGATAGATATGAGAAAATATCGAGCTACAATTTTCAGTTGAATGCTGAAAAATACTTCATCATATCACTCATTCTTAACCCATAGACGCCTGCTGGGTCCTGCAGGACCCATTAACAATATGTTGAATTTCATACATTCATGTCAATATTTCATGCCTCTCAAGGTTCCATCATCTTATTTTAGGCCATCCTAAGTGTTTTGTATAGTTATTGAGGTCTATCAAGCGTCTCCAAGATTCCAAACCACTTCCAAAACATCGTCAAACCAAATTTTCAAATTGGTAAAAGTGACTCGTCACTGTACGAGCACTTTTCTACGTTTCCTGGGCTTTGAATCGGGTTTAAGTCTACGGGGTTTTCTAGCGGTGAGAAGAGCACTTTTTTGTCAAAAAATACGCCTCCAGAATATTAAAAATTACCCAAAATTTTGAGAAATCTCATTATGACGCTCTGGATGACCCGATCAAAAGGTGACACATTTTTTAATGTTTTATGAGATTCTGCGTGCATTGCGCCTTATCGGAACCTCCAAAGGAGCGAATTACATCAAGAAACAAAATATCTATCCGATTTTAGATGGTCTAGGTTTCTATGGGTTAAGAGAACAAGTAGCTCAACGATCTATTTTGTACTGATGCATTTTTTAATAGTCTCAAATTTCTGCACTTGAATCGTTTACGAGACCCTCGGTTTTCTCAAAAACAAGACGAATACTCTCTCTCTCTCTCTTTCTCTCTGCTGAAATTCTCAAGGTATTATACTTAATATACAGCTGTTGCATGATTCAAAAATCAAGTTAATTCTGGTGAATCCCCAAAACTAGAATTTGCCTCTCAAGAGTGAGTCACATTTGACATGCTGAAAAATCACATACGTAATATCTACCAGTAATGCCAACAACAAAAAAATATCTCATCAGATAGACAAATCTTCAGATCCAATCTAATCAAAAACTAGCCCTAATAGATCTCGATTTATTTTGAAACTCTTATATCCAGAAAAAAATAATGATTGTGCAGCAAAATCACTCGATTGCTCGACTACTATAATACCAAGCTATATCAGCAAATTAAAATCTTCCAAGCTTTGAAATAAACCAACTTTATCGCTGCGCGTATCCAATTACTCTGTAGTTATCGGTGGGATAAGGTTGTATCATTGAGCTGTGTGCTCGAATTTTGCAAATGCAATTTTTTGCACAACTATTTTATCAGCTGTACACATATGTAACACTGCTGCCAACCGGTGCCACTCGATTTATACACATACATATATATGTATATATACGGTTAATCATACGTGTGTTTTCCTCAAATGCCTTACTGCATACGTTGAGAGATCTCAAACGGAAAACACGTGATCTTAATTTAGAATACCAAAGCTGCTTGTACGATTTTGCCGTGGCCACTGTACTTACGATGCGATGCCGTTTTCAAGAAGTAACTCTGCGTTTGCCATCATACGTTTGAGCTTTAGCGATAATGAGTTTATGCGCTCGAGAGGGGAACATTTTATCTTTTTGCACACATAACAATTGCGTATGTATAGAAACACACACACACACTACACATTATGGCAAGTCGATGAATAAGCATCTCGTGAAAAGATTTTGTACACAATTTTCTTAATATTTGCCGCTATCAGGATTATTGCGAAACTTTGGGATTCACGTGTGTCAATAATCAAACAGTCTCACTGCTTGTGAGATATTCAAAAGGCAAATAATACACTCGGGAGTGTGAGTACTGATGGGTCGATTACCCACTTACATACTCACTTATTTCCGAAACTTCATTTGATACGGTTGAAGATCGTACGATTGTGAAAAATGTGTTCTTATTTATAACTCTTCAGTTTCTAATAATATATGGATGTTATTGGGCAATCGAGTGGATTAATGGGTTCTTGAATTTTGACTGTTTTTCACGTGCGGGATTTGCTTTGATTACAATGTTATTCTTTTAAATAGAACTTGCGATTTATCCAACCGAAAAATTTACTCACAATATTTTCTGTATCGTTGGAAAATTTTGATCAAAACAATTTTTTTTTTTTTTTCATCTTTGATGGAAATATATTCCAGACAGGGTTTTTAACCGAATCCGTTTAAAATTTCGTTAAATTTCGTTGAGTCCTATTTGATGACCCATTTCATAACGAAATCCCACTCTAAAAATCATAATCATCATATTATGACGATTGTGATTTTTTTTTAATGGGATTTCGTTATGAAATTGGTCATTGGATGAAATTTAACGAAATTCCAATGGAATTGAAAATGGATTTCGTTAAAAACCCTGATTCCAGAAGTATCAACCATCTCAACTCCACGTTTCGGGAAAATAAATTAAACATAAGAGATAATAGATTTTTTTCTACGCGGACTGTAGAATCGTAAAAATGCTTGATGCTTTGCAGGTTTGCATGTTTTTTTCAACACATGACTCTGAATTCCATTTGTACATGCTCAATCAACCACTTTAGGATGACAAATACAATGAGACGATCTGGTATAAATCTTAAAAACTGCACTGGCCTTGAAAATGAAATGATACTTTGCAAATATGAGAAAAATAATTACAACGCTCTCTTTGCCTTTGCCTGTAAACAACAATATACGAGAAACTACCATAAAAAAAACATAGTTTGAACAATTTACACTGTATCATAATTTCCATATCGCAATCGAGCCGTACCGGTTGTGAAAACCACACTGGGGCATTGAATAAAATTGTATTCTGACATGAGTCATCCTCTCAACCGTGAGAAATAACAATTATGCGCATTAAGATTGGATTGCGATAGCTATACAAGGAAAATACTCAAGAAGTGGTATGACTCGTGTATGGAATTTACACAAAACGTGTATTATAGTCTGGGCGCCCACCGATGCTCCCGTATGCACTTCATTTGCCCCGGAAAATCTTCACGTTTTCCTACGTATTTCGATGTTCTGAGTCGATTTTTCGAGGTCGCTTTTCCGAATTTTGGTAACTTTTTTTGTTATTAACAATTTTGTGTGCAAAATTGAGGTTTTTGGCAAATATCTCGAGTTATATGCATTTCCCGGGAAAGCTTCATCGGATCAAAGTTGTAGATCGTGGAATTTTCCACAAGAAAGGTCCTCACAAGTTTCCTGGGAAATGAAAACCCCAGTCGGAAAGAGCGCGAAAAGCGCTCGGCGCGGTTAACATGCGTTTAAATGGAGCCGTCGACCGTGCGCTGTTTGATGCACTGCCATTTTCACAATTTTCATTTTTTTGCGAAGCGACCTGGTTCATGTTGTAGAGGAACAAGTCTACTTTGATACGGTGCGAATTAGATTCAGAAGGAATCGAATAATTTTGGACTTTTGAGGAGGCAGAAAAAAAATCGAGGGGAGGACATACATCAAACGCACAAAAGTCCAAAATTATTCGATTCCTTCTAAATCTAATTCGTAACCTATCAAACTGGAATTATTCCTCTACAACATGAGCCAGGTCGCTTCGCAAAAAAATGAAAATTGTGAAAATGGCAGTGCACCAATCAGCGCTCTGTCGACCGCTCCATTTAAACGCATGTTAACCGCGCCGAGCGCTTTTCGCGCTCTTTCCGTCAGGGGTTTCCATTTCCCAGGAAACTTGTGGGGACCTTTCTTGTGGGAAATTCCACGATCTACAACTTTGATCCGATGAAGCTTTCCCGGGAAATGCATATAACTCGAGATATTTGCCAAAAACCTCAATTTTGCACACAAAATTGTTAATAACAAAAAAAGTTACCAAAATTCGGAAGAGCGACCTCGAAAAATCGACTCAGCACATCAAAATATGTAGGAAAACGTGAAAATTTTCCGGGGCAAATGAAGTGCATACGGGAGCATTGGTGGGCCCCCAGACTATATATAGTTAAGGCGATGCGGTCACCGTGCAACCCGGAAATTATATCTTATTTGGATGTAAATCAAAAAATTTTCTCGAAACGAAGTTGGAGACGATTTATCCATTACATATTATCATCTGAATTGTGGTGGACAACTCATTATTTGTCACCAATCACAAGACTATCACTAATAAACGAGAATAACTTGCCCGCGGGTACTTTCTAACCTACAAATTTGCACATTTTCGTTCACAAAACTCTCAAAATCTAGTCCGATTTGGGCCAAACGAAGAGTTATCCAGGCCAAGTTAGACGATAATAAAGCCTGGATAACTCGTCGTTAAGCCCATAATGGAAAAGATTTAGAGAGTTCTGTGAACAAAGTTCAGCGTGCACGGTGACCGCATTCTTCTCTTGTCAAGTAAATCATTTACCTAAATGCGAGTGATTACGTGTCGGAACATTTTGTCTTGTTTCCTTTTTTTTTTTTTTTTTACAGAAACTACGCGAATCTTGATAAAGATCGGAAGACCGAAATTTCATTCATGATATTGCCCAGCATAAAATCTGGCCAGATTTTCATTTTTTAATAGATTATTTGGTACATGATGTGTTTACAGACCATGTGAAAATGACTTCGGGAGTTTTACAGGGTCGATCTTTCATGTTTTCTCACGCGGGGCGTACATTGAAAAAATTCAAAATTCTCTCATTATGTTTTTCGAGACTGCTTGCGTTCTATACTCTCTTAACTTTTCCGAGTGAAATCTCACTCGGAAAGAGTGAGTTCTGACTGTTTGACCGCACCAGTCACTTCTTTTTGGTTCATCTATTACACGGAAGGGAGGTTCAAATATGAACATTCGATAGATTCCTGCAGATGATCATAGGGCATACTATCGATAATCTGATGAAACAAGTTCCACCTTCTTGGGACGACCTATCATTTACCTGTTCGGATCGGACGTAAAAAGAGTCATTGTAGCAAACACTCTCAAAATTGAGAAGCTAATCCACCTGGAAAATCAGTAAATTATGATACATGGGCGCAAAAGTTGGATGTCCCCGTCCGAGTGCTTTTGCTTTCTCTAAAGAGAAAGCTTTGTTTTCACCCCAACGAAAATTTGATCCAATTTTTCATTAAAACCAACATATTATTCAACAAAATTCCTTTTATCTAAAAAAGCCAAAGACCATTCTCTTCCTCTCGCCAAAATCTATCAAATGTAGGTAACACTTTTCCTCCTAATTCCCTTCCAAACCCGTCAGAGACTCATCTTTGCACCCCTTTTTCCGTGTATGTGTGTGTGTGTGTGTGTGTGTGTGTTGTTTTCTATCGGACACGCTTTCTCTTTTACTATTCGCCTTATCAACTTTTGGCTTCCTACAAGTTGTAGAGAATCCAATTTCTGAGAGCCCAGTGATTCGGCACCTTTCGGCTCCCAGTCAAATTTGATCCATGGGCTTTTTGAACAAAAAGTGCGCAAATTTCAACTTTTAATACATAAATATCTTTTTCCCACACACTCTCACAACAAATTGAGTCACCTAAAGTATGATTTTTTCTGCGAGATCTATCGATTGGTTAATACCGAAATTTCATTTGATCTCTATAGATCTCAAATTTTCAAAAAAATCAAAATTTTCACCGAAAATTTTTTTTTGAGCCTTTTTAAACCTACCGCATCCAAATTCTGTCTCAACCAACTAATAGATATCATCGAAAAAACCTAAGACTAGATGGCTCAAATCCTTCTAAAAAGCTCCCTCCAAAAAATAATTCAAAAAATAAAGGAAAATTTCCCTTAATATTCAATTTTTCCTCTTACCTTCCTTCATGACTCATTTATCTCAATCTTGATGACTTAAACTATGATTTTTTCTGCGAGATCTATCGATTGGTTGATACCGAAATTTCATTTGATCTTTATAGATCTCAAATTCTCAAAAAAATCAAAATTTTCACCAAAAATTTTTTTTTGAGCCTTTTTAAACCTACCGCATCCAAATTCTGTCTCAAACGACTAATAGATATCATCGAAAAAACCTAAGACTAGATGGCTCAAATCCTTCTAAAAAGCTCCCTCCAAAAAATAATTCAAAAAATAGTAGAAAATCAGAATTAATATTCATTTTTCCCTCGTATCATCCTTTACGACTCATTTATCTCAATCTTGATGACTTAAACTATGATTTTTTCTGCGAGATCTATCGATTGGTTAATACCGAAATTTCATTTGATCTCTATAGATCTCAAATTTTCAAAAAAATCAAAATTTTCACCGAAAAATTTTTTTTGAGCCTTTTTAAACCTACCGCATCCAAATTCTGTCCCAACCAACTAATAGATATCATCGAAAAAACCTAAGACTAGATGGCTCAAATCCTTCTAAAAAGCTCCCTCCAAAAAATAATTCAAAAAATAAAGGAAAATTTCCCTTAATATTCAATTTTTCCTCCTACCTTCCTTCATGACTCATTTATCTCAATCTTAATGACCTAAACTATTATTTTTCCTGCGAGATCTATCGAATGATGATGGTCTGGTTATTCCAATTATCATCATATGACGCTTGGAGAAAGCTTTCTGCTAATCACTTTTAGCAGCGTATTTTAGTCCCAAAAACGCAAAATCTTGGTTTTGCGGCCTCGTACCGCAGCTGTATTTCTTACCAAACTTCTATTGGAAATGGAAAATCCAAAAAAAATATTTGTAGTCAAAATGTGTGATGAGTTTGGAATGCCGAGTAATAAGATAAGTGTGCTTGATATGTTCCGACTACTTTTGTTTTGCTCATAGTTTTGATTCATCTCAATAATTTTCAACGCATTTTTAGCTCATTTGAAGCTTGTTCCAAGACCATTGGAATGATCAGAGATACAATTGATTTCGAAGGTTTGAAGACAAGCGATCTCAACTTTGGCAAAAAAAATTTTCTGCGACCAAGAGAGTGTAGGCCTAATTCGACGTGGAAAAGAGGCATATTTCCATGAGATTATACGGATATTTCCGCGAAATCAGGATGTTTCGGCCCCCAGATCTCTAAATGGGACAAGCACTGGCTACTTGTGCAACCTTTCCCTACCGCTTCCAAATGTTCTGAGTTGAATTAATGGATTTCAATGGAGTGAAGAACAAGTTTGAAAAAAGATAAGGGCAAATTTAAGCACACTGCACTTTTTTAGTAATATGAGTGTTTTTAGGGTCTAACAAAAAAAATATGAGAGCTTTTAGGGGACTAACGGATAAAGGTCGAAAGTATACCGAAAGCCACTGTTTTTGTTCTAAGATATGCGCAGATAATTCAGGATTGGATCAAAACATTTATTTTTTCTCATTCTAAGGTGACAAGAATGATGAAAATGCGCGGCAAAGTCTGCGGGTGCATAAATTCGAGAACTTGGGTGGGGGCATATTAGGAAATGGGGGAATATTAAGCGTATTTTCCTAATTTTCCATTCTAAGCCAAATGCAAGAATTGCAGTCGGGTGCAAGATTCCGAGCAAAATTTACATTCTATTTTTTGACAGACCGTGGACGACATTCAAAATTTCGTCTCAAAATGACAAGTTTACGCACCAAATGTTGAAAAGAATTTTTTTCTAACTTGATAACCCATTCAATTTATAGAATTTGTGACGGTTGATTGTCTGATAAATGAACTAGATTTTAGCCTCACACAAAAGAAGAAAGTTTCTTCTTCCTGGAGATAGAGCGTTGCAAAAAGCATCATATATGAATCTACCACGGGTTGAAAAGACTAAAAAATCCTAAGAATCAATATCATAAATTCCAAACAAACGCTCCTCCTGTTCCATTCAAAAAACGGATTTGGTACCAAAATTCAAGATAGTATTATTTCACGCGGGAAAGTTCAAAATCAACGACCCTGCTGTCATACGATAGATACTTGATGCATAAATCAGTAGACGTCCCGTCTAACTGTGTACATAGAAGTCTGAAAGCCATTGAAAATTCACATTTTCACTCGAGGGTAGAATGCGGAAAAGCTTCCCCGATCCCTGATGTCCCTGGAATAAATAGGGTATACAAACAGAATACTCCGCATGAGGGGACATATATCCAAAAGGAAACATCTGGCCCAAATAATGGTGGAAAAATGTCTCTGGTGTGTCGGTCTTGTATTTGAGCCCTATTTCATTTCGAGATCATTCTCATAAATCTGCTAATACGGCATTTCCCTCAGGATCGTGGAAATTTCGAGTAAAATCATATGCTATAAGGGGAAGAAACGACGACGACCCTCGTATTCTACCACACAAGGAAAATGTAATGCATTTTCCACTCCGATTTCCACATGTCGGCTTTTCTAAACACGAATTGAATTATTGTTTCTGTAATGTATGTTCAGCTTGAGAGGGGCGGAATAATGGATCATGCATCAAATTTGGATAGATTGCATTTCAATTATGGGCTGCATAGAAATTCAATCGTTTGACATTATAATCCTGTCTCATAACACATTCTACAATACCGATTTTGTATCACATATCTGTTCACTCGTCTATTCTGCTCATAAATGCATTGAAGAAAAGCGAGAAAAACAAAATCAAAGTCCCTCGTGGTCTCCCATTTATAACCCTTCTCAACATCACGTGCTCGAAACTCTTCAATCAGGATCATCACCCGGATCAACAAAAATATGCCTAATACAGATACCAAAACTTACAATGCCCCAGCATGAAATATCGTCGTACAGCAGCAGCTGCATCGCAATTTGAAGCATCTCGTCATCATCTTATATAGGATAATAAAATACAGGTCTAGAAGAAAAATAAAGATCCCCTCATCCATAATCAAAAAACCTGCAAATGGTCACCAGTATGTCTTCAGGGCGCCATATACATGATATATGTATATGATGCGGGCCGTACAACATTTGTTTTCGTCGGCGCGCGGGAAAAGTAGGCCGTGAGGTCATTGACCTGATGGTATTAGAACGAGTGCCGCCACGCAAACATTCAGACTCCATGCTCTATAATACTCTGATGTGATGTTCATAAATATATACATATATCCAAGTCATGTCATGCTACTAAAATGCTCGCCGGTCTGTCTGAATGTCTCCGCGTGCGTATGCGATCTGATCGAGCGTGTGGGCATGCATGCATTCATGTAAGTACAGTATATATATGCAGTCAATAGAACCGAGAATAGAACCGCGTGCCAATGGAAAGTCTAATATAGCAATATAGGTGGGCCTATATACCTGTCATGTAAATGCATTGCTCAGGTAGATTTCTTTGCGGAGTGATAGAAATGCATCTTTGTCCTGATGCACTTTTGAGGTTCACCTGAATGACTCTATTATGCATGTTTGAATGATTTTCCACTAGGGGCTGATTTTAGGGGGACAGTATTTGACTCCATTCGTGAATACTTCAATAGTAGATTTATTGACAATGTTAGGATGTTCCCGCCAAAATTCCGAACGCTAGACCGGAACATTCTTGATTCAGTGGACAGCTTCAGTATCCAGTGCGAACTCTTGGTGAAATCCATTTTTGTGGGTTATAGAATGAGTTTAGTAAGTACAATTCAGAGGTGCTGACAAATTATTCGCAGGAAGTAGAATTTTCAACGAGACTCGCCCGACAAACATTCAAAGAAAGTCTTGGACTTCGGGATCCAAAAAGACGTCCAATATTCCGTCCCAGCGAGGACGATCCAGAAAGTTGGTCCGAATGTTAACTAAATAAGTCATGATGTGGGCACTGCACTTATGAGCGCGCGGAGAATTTCGAAGATGCAGAAGTCCAAAAGTGATACTTTTCAGGTATTCTTTGGGAAGCGTCTTCCTGAAGCATTTCGGAGCAGTGAGCTGCAGTAAGCAGCAGCACCGCGTCGGGTGCAAGTTCTCATCCTGGGAATTGCTTGGAATTTTCACTGATCAGCAATATTTTCAATCGAATGTGGTCAATCCAAATATTCCGTGCGTCAATTTTGTGTGAAATGAAGAGTGGGTGCGACAGTTATTGCAACTCTCTCAGCGCCAATCACCTAGGATAACCTGCAAATCAGCTGGTAATAGCTGATTCTGTCAGCTAACATGAACGGACTTTCTCCGATTGAATCAGCTATTACGGGATTTAATATGCAATGATGTACACTGGGCAAAAAGGTGAACTACAGTACATCGAGATCTGCTGTCTCACTCGCACTCATAGGTTAGGGTACCATAACCTATGAGTGCGAGTGAGACAGTAGATCTCGATGCACTGCAGTTCACCTTCCTGTCGAGTGTACACGCTCAGCGATGTAATACTTCACGTACTTTGCGTCTCATAATAACTTTTTGGCTGTGGTATTCATAGTCGTTCGTTCCGTGCAGTGGGACAGATTTCATTATACTATTTTCGAGTCACTGTGATGTCCCGACTGTGGGCCACCTATGTCTCAAATGTAGGCCACCTATGCCCCAAATGTGGGCGACCCTCTATAGCTTTATGATAAGTGGCCCATATTCGAAGCATGTTGTGTTATAGAGGGTGGCCCACATACGAGGTATGTTGTAATATGGAGAGTGGCTCACATTCGGGACAGCGGTGACCCACATTCGGGGCATGTTGTGTTATAGAGGGTGACCTACGATCGGGGCAAGGGTGGCCCGCATTCGGGGAAAAGGTGGCCCACACTCAGGGCAAGGGTGGCCCACATTAGGGGTATGTTATGTTATACAGGGTGACCCACGATCGAAGCAAGAGTGGCCCACATTCGGGGCAAAGGTGGCCCGCGTTCGGGACAAGGGTGGCCCACATTCGGGGCAAACGTGGCCCGCATTCGGGGAAAAGGTGGCCCCTATTCGGGGCAAGGGTGGCCCGCATTCGGGGCAAGTGTGGCCCACATTCGGGGCATATAGTGTTATAGAAGGTGGCCTGAATTCGGTACGAGGGTGGCCCACATTCTGGGCAGGTAGTGTTATAGAAGGTGGCCCGCATTCGGGGAAAAGGTGGCCCCCATTCGGGGCAAGGGTGGCCCACATTTGGGCCATGTTGTGTTATAGTCGGGGCAAGGGTGGCCCACAATCGGGGAATATAGTGTTCTAGGAGGTGGCCCGAATTCGGGACAAGGGTGGCCCACATTCGGGGCATGTTGTGTTATAGAGGGTGACCCACGATCGGGGCAAGAGTGGCCCGCATTCGGGACAAGGGTGGCTCGCTTTCGGGGCACATAGTGTTATAGAAGGTGGCCTGAATTCGGGACAAGGGTGGTTCACATTCGGGGCATGTTGTGTTATAGAGGGTGACCCACGATCGGGTAAAGAGTGGCCCACATTCGGGGCAAGGGTGGCCCACTTCCGGGGCAATGGTGGCTCACATTCGGAGCAAGGGTGGCCCGCTTTCGGGGCATATAGTGTTATAGAAGGTGGCCCGAATTCGGTACGGGGGTGACCCACATTCTGGGCAGGTAGTGTTATAGAGGGTGGCCCGCATTCGGGGAAAAGGTGGCCCCCATTCGGGGCAAGAGTGGCCCACATTCGGGGCAAAAGTGGCCCGCATTCGGGACAAGGGTGGCCCACATTTGGGCCATGTTGTGTTATAGAGGGTTGCCCACATTCGGGGCAAAGGTGGCTCGCATTCGGGACAAAGGTGGCCCGCATTCGGGGAAAAGGTGGACCCCATTCGCGGCAAGGGTGGCCCACATTCGGGGCATGTTGTGTTATAGAGTGTGACCCTTGATCGGGGCAAGAGTGGCCCAAATCCGGGGCAAGGGTGGCCCGCATTCGGGGCAAGGGTGAAGGGGCAAGGGTGGCCCACTTTCGGGGCATATAGAGTTACAGAAGGAGGCCCGAATTCGGTACGAGGGTGGCCCACATTCTGAGCAGGTAGTGTTATAAAGGGTGGCTCACATTCGGGACGAAGGTGGCCCATATTCGGGGCATGTTTTGTTATAGATGGTGGACCTTATTCGGAGCATACGGTGTTACAGAAGGTGGCCGACATTCGGGACAAGGGTGGCCCACATTTGGGGCATAGTGTGTCATAAAGGGTGATCCACATGCGGGGCATGTTGTTCTATAGAGGGTGGGCATGTTGTGTTATAGAGGGTGGCCCGGTTGTATGAGAATTAGAGTCAATTCAACGATCATACTGACGGAACAAATAATGACATCTCGATCTCTATATATTTATGTTGTCGTCATCATGCAGGCTCATTCTCATTGTATCTCCTTCGATCCAATGCAGATCACGATACGCGCACGTATGTACGGTACACTCGCGAATGTCGTTCAGCTGAAGGATCACCCATATTAGCTGGAAAATGAGGTATATCATGCTGAAAAATCAGCTATATCACCTGAAATACCAGCTCAATTAGCTGAAAAATCAGCTATTTTAGATTATTGGACCAGCTATCACAAGCTGATATTTCAGTCGACGGGTTATTACTGACAGGAATACTTAATGTAGCTGAATTTCAGCTGCGTTAGTTGATTTTCAGCTACAGTCACTGGTTTATAGCTAATTGTAATCTGCTATATAGGACTTCTCGTGACATAAATTGGGTAAATGTCAAACAAAGACGCCTCATTCCGTCGTGATTTGGTCTAGAATTGTCTTTAATAAGTTCATGTCGATATTGGAACCCGGATTTATGGCGTTTTTCCGCCAAAATTATTGATTCAAGCGTGATTTTAGCGTTTGCTGATGTGATCAGCAGTTTGAAGACCCATGAGCGTAGTAGCTGATATTTCATCTATATATTAGCTGATTGATGCTGAGAGAGCAAAATTTGTTACAAAATCAGGCAAGTATCATCAGCTAACCTTAACCAGACAGCAAATACGAGAAAATTCATCTCCAGCCGAAGTTTGACTGTCTTTAGATCCTATAAAATTAATCGATGGAAATGACGATCAACCGTGAGTGAAATTCTGAAATCCTTCATACTTCCTAAAAACTTCAACTATAACAGATAATTTCAGAATTCGACTTTATGGTTTCATTTCTTATTATTAACGAACGTCCAATACCTTGCTTCCCTAGGCTTTTTTATTGCCGTCCTGCAAAAGACCTCTGTTTCCGTGATTTCAAGTGAGCATTCGATGTCTTGGATCACAGAAACAGACGGCTCGTGACGTTTAAGAGACGAGTTCTGGGCCACTAATTATTTTTCGGGTCAAGATGAAAAAAGAATTCACCTTGGTATTTATTTTTGGTCATCTGGGCTTGAAAGCATCTCTCACACTCGATGTTCAGCTCGTTGTCGAAGAAATTTTATTTCTTCAATTCACAGTCGTGAGATCTCACGTTTGTCAATGTAACTTATTCTTGGGCTATCGTGGTGAACGGGTGCTCGGACCTCAGCGAGGACACTCTATTCCTCGAGCAAAAGGAGGAAATAAAGTCCACAGCAACTGAAATGAGCCTACGAGCAAAAGACAATTGGGATTTTTGATCATGAAAAACCTGAAGTCGCTTACATAGTGACACATTTAGACTAGAATGATGAAAAATCATGATTATTCTGTGCAATTACGGGAAATTTTGATCATTGCAAACTCATTCCTCTCCGTTTGCCTAGGAGATAGGCTGTCGTTGCATTCGACGTGTCATGAGCAAATGTACCTCGATCCATCAATCTACAAAGGTCCCACTTTCGAACATGCAGTTTTTCAATCATCTTCCTATCACAGATGATGGAAGCGAACGTTTAGGTAATCGAAGTGATCAATTTCGATGTCGTTATTTAGTAGGGTCAAAATCATTCCCTGACAGATGCGAAAATTAGTACATTTCGTTACGGGCGAAGGTTGGAATCAACACGACGATGAGAAAAATAGGTTTTACGCCCGTGTATCGAATTGTGTTATTCGACAAACTGTGCAAAATTGGTGGTAGGTTCGAATCCAGGAACTTGTAGTAAGCGAGTATTTACAAATGTAACTAGAGTTTCATTAATCCTCTGATACAATAGTTGAAATATTATTTTCGTCACACTTAACGATATACATGAATTGAGGTAGTACTATGTAAACGTTAGAGTAATATTGAAATACTTGTATTGAGAGATGCCGTGATATTATGTGGACGTGAGCACGGAAAATATAGAAGTCTCGTGACACGATGTATTCGTGAGTACGGTCAGTATAAGAATACCTTGGCGGCCTGCGAGAAGCAATATTTATCGGTTTTTCCCTCATAGAAAGCGTGGCGCGACTTCTATGAATACTGTAAAAAAAGTTTCCGAAAAACTTCAACCAACTGGTTGAATGGAAAATTCAACCAGTTATTTGAAGTTTTTCGAAAAAGTTTTTACAGTGAAGCTCTGAAGGATGTTTGAGCGTTGAATAAATTGTTGTACATCCAAGATATTTGAGGGTGAGCTATTCCATATGAGGTATGCAAAATTCCACATATGTAATACGCATCAGGGTATGAAGATCAGATCCGAACTAGTTTTGTACTGATTTTTTTTTATTCCACAGGAACGAAGATTCGAGTTTGTAATGACATGTGACACAAATTTCAGCTAGATACGAGGTGCGGAAAGTAGTTTTTTTGAGGTTAGGATATTGAAACTATTGAATATTATCAAGCATTGTTAAATAGTCATAGGTCAGAGTATATGATGCAAACTTTATTGAAAGAATTCTTACACACGTGATTACAGTATTAGAAAATAAAAGCTTACGCTCGAGAGCCGAGAAAAGCGCAGTTTACTCAAATGCATCTCAAGACGAACTAACGCGGTAACGCGGTGCATCGCATCACTGGGGGGCTGGACCATAAACCATACGGAGGGTCTGCATACGGCGTGGGCGAGGGTTGTTTAGAGGCAGATGTAAGAAAAGTCTAGGAGTAGGGAAGTTTCAAGGAGAAGCGAGGGGGCGGTTATCCACACACAGACATACATATGTAGAATGATTTTGAATGTTAAATTACTCAATATTCAACACTCCCACTTAATTTAAATCATTCAGCACACTCAGTTTCTCCCGCAGACGGCAAAAGACTTTCTTACTCAGCGGCTTGGTCAAAACATCAGCTAATTGGTTTTCGGATCTAACGTACTCGATTTTGATCTCTTTTCGATCAGCTACATCGCGCACGAAATGGAATCTAACATCTATATGTTTGCTTCGCTTATGGTGGTTGGAGTTTTGAGCTAATTTAATTGCAGATTGATTATCAACTCCAATTGACACAGTATTACACGGTATCTGTAGTTCATTAAGCATACGACGAAGCCAGACAGCTTCCTTCACGCCATGGCTGAGTGCAATGTATTCAGCTTCAGTTGTCGACAATGACACTACAGTCTGACGCTGACTCGACCATGATACAGGACCACCATTCAAAAGAAAAACGAAACCACTACGAGACTTTCGTGTATCAAGACATCCCGCATAATCAGCATCTGTGAATCCCGATAACTCGAAATTACTCCCACTGAATCCATACACAATCCCAAAATCGCGAGTACCTTTTAAGTAGCGAATAATTCTTTTGACAGCTTGCCAATGAACTTCCCCGTATGAATCTAAGAATTGACTTGCGAAGTTGACCGCGTATTCTATATCTGGCCGGCACACTCTCGCAGCAAACAAAAGTGACCCGACAGCTTCACGATACGGTTTCTTAGCATTCTCATCATTCAAACGCTCTTTGCACAGGATTGTACCCAATTCAGTCGGCACACTTGAAACATTGGCATCATTCATACAGAATTTATCAATCATCTTATCAATGTATCTAGACTGCCTTATTTTCAACACTTTGTTAGCACGATCACGCTTGATCTCTATGCCGACGAACTCATTAGCTGGTTCGATTGTAATTTTAAAATTACTTTCAAGGTGTCGCAGCACCTTATCAATAGCACTTTTACTTGCACTGATCAAGAGGCCATCATCCACGTATATCACTAGATACACTATTTGACCATCTATAATGGCATAGAATACACACTTTTCACTGTCGAGGCACAAAAACTTGAACTCTTTCAAAAATGCGGTGAACTTCTGGTTCCAGCATCGAGACGCCTGCTTCAAGCCATACAGGCTACGTAACAGCTTACAAACAGCATCTGAATTCCCAGCATCCACTCCATCAGGCACCTGCATGTAGATTTCTTCTTGGAGATCTCCATTGAGAAAGGCCGTTTTGACGTCGAATTTGGCAATCTCATAGTCATGGGCAGCGGCCATTGCTAATAAGACTCTTATCGACTCAAATCGCACAACTGGTGCGAAAGTTTCAAAGTAATCGATTCCCTCGCGCTGCGTGAATCCTTTTGCAACGAGCCTTGCTTTATAGCGAATGTCACCCTCTGAGTTTGTTTTGATTGAGAAAACCCACTTACATCCCATGGCATGCTTGCCACGTGGCAACGAAGTGTATTTCCAAGTTTGATTCTCAACTAGTGCTGAAACCTCTTCCTCAATCGCTTTTCTCCATTGGTCAGCATCCAGGCTAGACAAAGCTTGCTTATAAGTCATGGGCACGACATCGGCCAAGAGGGCAACGGGGACCCCATACCAATCCGGGGGATTTATTTGATTGCGATCACGCAACATTCTGCGTTCAGGGACCTGCGGATATTGGGCATCAAGTTCCGCAGGCTGAGCGGGCTGCTGTTGAGGTTCGGGGGCGTCCCCTCGCTCATCAAGTCGCGGGGCGTCGTGACCATGAGGCAACACTGCATTTTGCTGCTGCGCAGCATCATGCTCGTTCAAGTCGGCTACCTGATGCTGTGGCTGCTGCCCTCCAATGTCAATCTCTTCGTGCAATCCGAAATCGATCTCAAACTGAATCGTCTTGTTCAATTCAATTTGTTGCAGTACCTCGCCTTTTTCATGAAAATCCACATCGCTGCTGATGCAGATTTTTCGTGTTTCGGCATCCCATAGCCGATAGTTCATGGAATCTCCATCGTAGCCTACGATGATCATCTTTCTGCTTTTGGGATCAAACTTTTTGCGCTTTTCTTTTGGCACATTCAAGAAAGCAGGACTGCCAAAAACTCGTAAATGATTCAATTCGGGCTTACGATTGAACCATTTTTCAAAAGGAGTTTTGTCCTCATTTGATCGCATGATCACGCGATTTAGCACGTAACATGCTGTATTAATCGCTTCTGACCATAGCTTGACGTCAATACTCTTGCCAACAAGCATTGTGCGCGCACTTTCAACAAGTGTTCGAATATCTCGTTCAGCACGGCCATTTTGCTCATGAATATAGGGGGAAGAGAATTCATGAATGATACCTCTTTCCTCGATGAATTTTCGAAATTCTTGTGACCTATATTCTTTTCCGTTGTCAGATTTCAGGACTTTGATCTTATTGCCTGTCTGAGTGTGAACGAGTCTCTCAAATATTTTGAAGTATTCAAGAGTTTCTGATTTACACTTTAGAAAGTATACCTTCCTGTAGCCTGTGCTCTCATCTTTGAACAACAGGAAGTATTTGGAGCCTCCAAAAGACTCAACATTGATGGGACCGCACACATCTGTGTGGATCTTCTCGCCCGGACCGTAAACGCTGTTTACGTCCTTCGGCTTTGGGTGATGCGACTTGCGAGTCTGCTTCCCCAATATGCAGGGCTCACAAGAAAAATCGAAGCCCTCTTCAAGGGTGAGGCCATCAATCCCGAGTTTCTTACCAGTCTTGATGACTGCTCTCATGTTCACATGACCCATACGTTCGTGCCAGAGCATATGTTTCTGTAAGTCTACAGATGCATCTTGGGCTATGTTGCACTCAAGTGGTGTCTTTACTTCGAAAAGCATCCGGTATAGGCTTCCATGGCGTACTCCTAAAGAAGTGATTTTCCCGCAGCTGTCCTTCACCTCACAGCCATCCTTGAATGCGTGGAACGAAAATCCCTTGTCGGCGATGGCCGTTATAGAGAAAAGGTTCCGGCGCAAGCCGGGTACATACAGAACTCCAGCGATTTGCCTTTCGATGAGCTTACCGTTGAGCATTTCTTGAATTATTACTTTGCCGCTTCCTGCCGCTGGGATGACTGTGCTGTTGGCAGTTTTGACGAACATTTTCTCGTTCAACGGCTCAAGAGTTGAGAAAAAATCGCGTCTATAAGACATGTGCTTGCTAGCACCAGAATCTGCTAACCACAAATCCTTATCGCGATCTGATGTTTCCGCACAGAAAGTAGACACATCACAGATGTATGCTTTGGCTACTGACGCCTCAGCTTTATCAGTCTGCTGTTGCTTGGTTTTGCTAGGGCACTCTCTAGCCCAATGTCCCTTCTGCTTGCAGATCGCACATTTGGTCCGCTTTTTCAAATCTTCAATGTCTTTTTTCTTCTTAGACTTTTTCTCAGACTTCTCAGCATCAGACGATTTTTGCAATGTCAACGCTTGAACTTGGAGTGCTAATGACGAAGCTTCGTCATTTTCGCAAAGGCGTTTTTCTTCGCGAAGTATGCGTGCAATAAGTTTATCTTTGGTCTTCTCACTTTCTGAAGTACTTTCCCAGGCCATTCTGAACGCTGAGAATTTATTGGGTAGACTACTCAACAATTTGGAAAGCAAAGCAGAATCAGATAGTTTCTCGCCCGCATCAACGAGCTGCTTACAGATGCTCTCGAAATTTTCAATCCGCAAAGCTACATTGTCACTATCTTTCATGCGAAACGCATAGAATTTCTCCCATGCACTCTGCTTTGCATCTTCAGTGGATTCACCATACAAACTTTTCAACTTACTCCAAATTTCTTTCGGTGTTGCGCAGTTGATCAAGAATCGTCGCACTGACTGGTCTACAGAGGTGAGCAGAATCACCGATGCTTTCGATGATCTCTGTTTCCAGGTCTTCCAATCTTCAACCTTCTGCTCTCGGTTTGGCTCCTGCTCGGTGCCGTTGACGTGGGACATCAATCCCTTTGCTTCCAGCAAAATCATCACGTCGAACTTCCACATGGTGAAGTTTGACCCATCGAGCTTCGTTAGGTCGTAGCTTTCTTTATCAGCCATGATTAGAGAAAGCTGCTATGCAATACACTGAATGCACTTCACCAATTCACAAAAAACAAGACACACGCGTGCGCGCAGCCGAGCTTGGCTGTGTTCTATCAATTTTGCATCATAAGCGCAGTAGATGCGTCACTGGGCCCATAACCTATTGAATATTATCAAGCATTGTTAAATAGTCATAGGTCAGAGTATATGATGCAAACTTTATTGAAAGAATTCTTACACACGTGATTACAGTATTAGAAAATAAAAGCTTACGCTCGAGAGCCGAGAAAAGCGCAGTTTACTCAAATGCATCTCAAGACGAACTAACGCGGTAACGCGGTGCATCGCATCACTGGGGGGCTGGACCATAAACCATACGGAGGGTCTGCATACGGCGTGGGCGAGGGTTGTTTAGAGGCAGATGTAAGAAAAGTCTAGGAGTAGGGAAGTTTCAAGGAGAAGCGAGGGGGCGGTTATCCACACACAGACATACATATGTAGAATGATTTTGAATGTTAAATTACTCAATATTCAACAGAAACACGCCGGAGATAGGGTTAGGGTCGGAATGCGTTCGCGAAATTCTTGTCAGGTACTCGGGCAGTCATGAGGACCAATCTGCCATGGGTTTCGAGCCGAACGAAAGTGCGGAAGGCAGTCATTTTGGAGGTTATAAATCTGAACGACGCCGTAGATAAGGTTAGGATCGGAATGCGTTCGCAAAATTTTTGTCAAATACTCAGGCAATCATCAGGACCAATCTGCCATAGGTTTCAGGTCGATCGGAGGTGCGGAAGACAGTTTTCTTCCGAGGTTATGAATCTTGACCACGCCGTAGATAGGGTTAGGATCGGAATGCGTTCGCGAAATTCTTGGCAGATACTCGGGAGGTCATGAAGACCAATCTGCCATGGGTTTCGAGCCGATCGAAACTGCGGAAGGCAGTCATTTTGGAGGTTATAAATCTGAACGACGCCGTAGATAAGGTAAGGATCGGAATGCGTTCGCGAAATTCTTGTCACATACTCGGGCAGTCACGAAGACCAATCTGCCATGGGTTTCAAGCCGATCGAAAGTGCGGAAGGCAGTCATTTTGGAAGTTATGAATCTGAACGACGCCGTAGATAGGGTTAGGATCGGAATGCGTTCGCAAAATTTTTGTCAAATACTCAGGCAATCATCAGGACCAATCTGCCATAGGTTTCAGGCCGATCGGAGGTGCGGGAGACAGTTTTCTTCCGAGGTTATGAATCTTGACAACGCCGTAGATAGGGTTAGGATCGGAATGCGTTCGCGAAATTCTTGGCAGATACTCGGGAGGTCATGAAGACCAATCTGCCATGGGTTTCGAGCCGATCGAAAGTGCGGAAGGCAGTCATTTTGGAGGTTATAAATCTGAAGGAAGCTGTAGATAAGGTTAGGTTCGGAATGCGTTCGCAAAATTTTTGTCAAATACTCGGGCAATCATAAGGACCAATCTGCTATAGGTTTCAGGCCGATCAAAGATGCGGAAGACAGTTTACTTCCCAGGTTCTGAATCTTGACCACGCCGTAGATGGGGTTAGGATCGGAATGCGTTCGCAAAATTCTTGTCGGATACTCGGTGAGTCACGAAGACCAATCTGCCATGGGTTTCAAGCCAATCGAAAGTGCGGAAGGAAGTCATTTTGGAGGTTATAAATCTGAACGACGCCGTAGATAGGGTTAGGATCGGAATGCGTTCGCAAAATTTTTGTCAAATACTCAGGCAATCATCAGGACCAATCTGCCATAGGTTTCAGACCGATCGGAGGGGCGGAAGACAGTTTTCTTCCGAGGTTATGAATCTTGACCATGCCGTAGATAGGGTTAGGATCGGAATGCGTTCGCGACATTCTTGGCAGATACTCGGGAGGTCATGAAGACCAATCTGCCATGGGTTTCGAGCCGATCGAAAGTGCGGGAGGCAGTCATTTTGGAGGATATAAATCTGAATGACGCCGTAGATAAGGTTAGGATCGGAATCCGTTCGCGAAATTCTTGTCAGATACTCGGGCAGTCACGAAGACCAATCTGCCATGGGTTCCAAGCCGATCGAAAGTGCGGAAGGCAGTCATTTTGGAGGTTATAAATCTGAACGACACCGTAGATAGGGTTAGGAACGGAATGCGTTCGCAAAATTTTTGTCAAATACTCATGCAATCATCAGGACCAATCTGCCATAGGTTTCAGGCCGATCGGAGGTGCGGAAGACAGTTTTCTTCCGAGGTAATGAATCTTGACCACGCCGTAGATAGGGTTGGGATCGGAATGCGTTCGCGAAATTCTTGGCAGATACTAGGGAGGTCACGAAGACCAATCTGCCTTTCGCATCTCCGGTCTACCCAGGGCCTATCTAAAATCAGTTCTGATGGATCTGACATAAATTTATCTAAGTATCTGACATAAATTTGGCCAACGCATTCCGATCCTAACCCTATCTACGGCGTCGTTCAGATTTATAACCTCCAAAATGACTGCCTTCCGCACTTCCGATCGGCTTGAAACCCATGGCAGATTGGTACTCGTGACTGCCCGAGTACCTGACAAGAATTTTGCAAACGCATTCCGATCCTAACCCCATCTACGGCGTGGTCAGGATTCATAACCTCGGAAGTAAACTGTCTTCCGCATCTTTGATCGGCCTGAAACCTATGGCAGATTGGTCCCCATGATTGCTTGAGTATTTGACAAAAATTTTGCGAACGCATTCCGATCCTAACCTTATCTACGGCGTCGTTCAGATTTATAACCTCCAAAATGACTGCCTCCCGCAGTTTCGATCCGCTCGAAACTCATGGCAGATTGGTCTTCATGACCTCCCGAGTATCTGCCAAGAAATTCGCGAACGCATTCCGATCCTAGCCCTATCTACGGCGTGGTCAAGATTCATAACCTCAGAAGTAAACTGTCTTCCGCACCTTTGATCGGCCTGAAACCTATGGCAGATTGGTCCTCATGATTGCCCGAGTATTTGACAAAAATTTTGCGAACGCATTCCGATCCTCACCTTATCTACGGCGTCGTTCAGATTTATAACCTCCAAAATGACTGCCTTCCGCACTTTCGGTCGGCTCAGAACCCATGGCAGATTTGTCTTCATGACCTCCCGAGTATCTGCCAAGAATTTCGCGAACGCATTCCGATCCTAACCCTATCTACGGCATGGTCAAGATTCATAACCTCGGAAGAAAACTGTCTTCCGCACTTCCGATCGGCCTGAAACCTATGGCAGATTGGTCCTGATGATTGCCTGAGTATTTGACAAAAATTTTGCTTACGCATTCCGATCCTAACCCTATCTACGGCGTCGTTCAGATTTATAACCTCCAAAATGACTGCCTTCCGCACTTTCGATCGGCTCGAAACCCATCGCAGATTGGTCTGCATGACCTCCCGATTATCTGCCAAGAATTTCGCGAACGCATTCCGATCCTAACCCTATCTACGGCGTGGTCAAGATTCATAACCTCGGAAGAAAACTGTCTTCCGCACCTCCCATCGGCCTGAAACCTACGGCAGATTGGTCCTGATGATTGCCTGAGTATTCGCAAAAATTTTGCGAACGCATTCCGATCCTAACCCTATCTACGGCGTCGTTCAGATTTATAACCTCCAAAATGACTGCCTTCCGCACTCTCGATCGGCTTGAAACCCATGGCAGATTGGTGCTCGTGACTGCCCGAGTATTTGACAAGAATTCTGCGAACGCATATCGATCCTAACCTTATCTACGGCGTCGTTCAGATTTATAACCTCCAAAATGACTGCCTTCCGCACTTCCGATCGGCTCGAAACCCATGGCAGATTGGTCTTCATGACCTGCCGGGTATCTGCCAAGAATTTCGCGAACGCATTCCGATCCTAACCCTATCTACGGCGTGGTCAAGATTCATAACCTCAGAAGTAAACTGTCTTCCGCACCTTTGATCGGCCTGAAACCTATGGCAGATTGGTCCTCATGATTGCCCGAGTATTTGACAAAAATTTTGCGAACGCATTCCGATCCTAACCCTATCTACGGCATCGTTCAGATTTATAACCTCCAAAATGACTGCCTTCCGCACTTCCGATCGGCTTGAAACCCATGACAGATTGGTCTTCGTGACTGCCCGAGTATCTGACAAGAATTTCGCGAACGCATTCCGATCCTAACCTTATCTACGGCGTCGTTCAGATTTATAACCTCCAAAATGACTGCCTTCCGCACTTTCGATCGGCTCGAAACCCATGGCAGATTGGTCTTCATAACCTCCCGAGTATCTGCCAAGAATTTCGCGAACGCATTCCGATCCTAACCCTATCTACGGCGTGGTCAAGATTCATAACCTCAGAAGTAAACTGTCTTCCGCACCTTTGATCGGCCTGAAACCTATGTCAGATCGGTCCTCATGATTGCCCGAGTATTTGACAAAAATTTTGCGAACGCATTCCGATCCTAACCCCATCTACGGCGTGGTCAAGATTCCCAACCTCGGAAGTAAACTGTTTTCCGCATCTTTGATCGGCTTGAAACCCATGGCAGATTGGTCTTCATAACCTCCCGAGTATCTGCCAAGAATTTCGCGAACGCATTCCGATCCTAACCCTATCTACGGCGTGGTCAAGATTCATAACCTCGGAAGAAAACTGTCTTCCGCACCTCCGATCGGCCTGAAACCTATGTCAGATTGGTCCTCATGATTGTCCGAGTATTTGACAAAAATTTTGCGAACGCATTCCGATCCTAACCCCATCTACGGCGTGGTCAAGATTCATAACCTCGGAAGTAAACTGTTTTCCGCATCTTTGATCGGCTTGAAACCCATGGCAGATTGGTCTTCATAACCTCCCGAGTATCTGCCAAGAATTTCGCGAACGCATTCCGATCCTAACCCTATCTACGGCGTGGTCAAGATTCATAACCTCAGAAGTAAACTGTCTTCCGCACCTCCGATCGGCCTGAAACCTATGGCAGAGTGGTCCTCATGATTGCCCGAGTATTTGACAAAAATTTTGCGAACTCATTCCGATCCCAACCCCATCTACGGCATGGTCAAGATTCATAACCTCGGAAGTAAACTGTCTTCCGCATCTTTGATCGGCTTGAAACCCATGGCAGATTGGTCTTCGTGACTGCCCGAGTATCTGACAAGGATTTCGCGAACGCATTTCGATCCTAACCTTATCTACGGCGTCGTTCAGATTTATAACCTCCAAAATGACTGCCTTCCGCACTTTCGATCGGCTCGAAACCCATGGCAGATTGGTCTTCATGACCTCCCGAGTATCTGCCAAGAATTTCGCGAACGCATTCCGATCCTAACACTATCTACGGGATGGTCAAGATTCATAACCTCGGAAGAAAACTGTCTTCCGCACCTCCGATCGGCCTGAAACCTATGTCAGATTGGTCCTCATGATTGCCCGAGTATTTGACAAAAATTTTGCGAACGCATTCCGATCCTAACCCCATCTACGGCGTGGTCAAGATTCATAACCTCGGAAGTAAACTGTCTTCCGCATCTTTGATCGGCTTGAAACCCATGGCAGATTGGTCTTCGTGACTGCCCGAGTATCTGACAAGGATTTCGCGAACGCATTTCGATCCTAACCTTATCTACGGCGTCGTTCAGATTTATAACCTCCAAAATGACTGCCTTCCGCACTTTCGATCGGCTCGAAACCCATGGCAGATTGGTCTTCATGACCTCCCGAGTATGTGCCAAGAATTTCGCGAACGCATTCCGATCCTAACACTATCTACGGGATGGTCAAGATTCATAACCTCGGAAGAAAACTGTCTTCCGCACCTCCGATCGGCCTGAAACCTATGGCAGATTTGTCCTGATGATTGCCTGAGTATTTGACAAAAATTTTGCTTACGCATTCCGATCCTAACCCCATCTACGGCGTGGTCAAGATTCATAACCTCAGAAGTAAACTGTCTTCCGCACCTCCGATCGGCCTGAAACCTATGGCAGAGTGGTCCCCATGATTGCCCGAGTATTTGACAAGAATTTTGCGAACGCATTCCGATCCTAATCCCATCTACGGCGTGGTCAAGATTCATAACCTCAGAAGTAAACTGTCTTCCGCACCTATGATCGACCTGTAACCTATGGCAGATTGGTCCTCATGATTGCCCGAGTATTTGACAAAAATTTTGCGAACGCATTCTGATCCTAACCTTATCTACGGTGTCGTTCAGATTTATAACCTCCAAAATGACTGCCTTCCGCACTTTCGATCGGCTCGAAACCCATGGCAGATTGGTCTTCATGACCTCCCGAGTATCTGCCAAGAATTTCGCGAACGCATTGCGATCCTAACCCTATCTACGGCATGGTCAAGATTCATAACCTCGGAAGAAAACTGTCTTCCGCACCTCCGATCGGCCTGAAACCTATGGCAGATTGGTCCTGATGATTGCCTGAGTATTTGACAAAAATTTTGCGAACGCATTCCGATCCTAACCCTATCTACGGCGTCGTTCAGATTTATAACCTCCAAAATGACTGCCTTCCGCACTTTCGATCGGCTTGAAACCCATGGCAGATTGGTCTTCGTGACTGCCCGAGTATCTGACAAGAATTTTGCGAACGCATTCCGATCCTAACCCCATTTACGGCGTGGTCAATGTTCATAACCTCGGATGTAAACTGTCTTCCGCATCTTTGATCGGCCTGAATCCTATGGCAGATTTGTCCTCATGATTGCCCGAGTATTTGACAAAAATTTTGCGAACGCATTCCGAACCTAACCTTATCTACGGCGTCGTTCAGATTCATAACCTCCAAAATGACTGCCTTCCGCACTTTCGATCGGCTCGAAACCCATGACAGATTGGTCTTCATGACCTCCCGAGTATCTGCCAAGAATTTCGCGAACGCATTGCGATCCTAACCCTATCTACGGCGTGGTCAAGATTCATAACTTCGGAAGAAAATTGTCTTCCGCACCTCCGATCGGCCTGAAACCTATGGCAGATTGGTCCTGATGATTGCCTGAGTATTTGACAAAAATTTTGCGAACGCATTCCGATCCTAACCCTATCTACGGCGTCGTTCAGATTTATAACCTCCAAAATGACTGCCTTCCGCACTTTCGATCGGCTCGAAACCCATCGCAGATTGGTCTGCATGACCTCCCGATTATCTGCCAAGAATTTCGCGAACGCATTCCGATCCTAACCCTATCTACGGCGTGGTCAAGATTCATAAACTCGGAAGAAAACTGTCTTCCGCACCTCCCATCGGCCTGAAACCTACGGCAGATTGGTCCTGATGATTGCCTGAGTATTCGCAAAAATTTTGCGAACGCATTCCGATCCTAACCCTATCTACGGCGTCGTTCAGATTTATAACCTCCAAAATGACTGCCTTCCGCACTTTCGATCGGCTTGAAACCCATGGCAGATTGGTGCTCGTGACTGCCCGAGTATTTGACAAGAATTCTGCGAACGCATATCGATCCTAACCTTATCTACGGCGTCGTTCAGATTTATAACCTCCAAAATGACTGCCTTCCGCACTTCCGATCGGCTCGAAACCCATGGCAGATTGGTCTTCATGACCTCCCGGGTATCTGCCAAGAATTTCGCGAACGCATTCCGATCCTAACCCTATCTACGGCGTGGTCAAGATTCATAACCTCAGAAGTAAACTGTCTTCCGCACCTTTGATCGGCCTGAAACCTATGGCAGATTGGTCCTCATGATTGCCCGAGTATTTGACAAAAATTTTGCGAACGCATTCCGATCCTAACCCTATCTACGGCATCGTTCAGATTTATAACCTCCAAAATGACTGCCTTCCGCACTTCCGATCGGCTTGAAACCCATGACAGATTGGTCTTCGTGACTGCCCGAGTATCTGACAAGAATTTCGCGAACGCATTCCGATCCTAACCTTATCTACGGCGTCGTTCAGATTTATAACCTCCAAAATGACTGCCTTCCGCACTTTCGATCGGCTCGAAACCCATGGCAGATTGGTCTTCATAACCTCCCGAGTATCTGCCAAGAATTTCGCGAACGCATTCCGATCCTAACCCTATCTACGGCGTGGTCAAGATTCATAACCTCAGAAGTAAACTGTCTTCCGCACCTTTGATCGGCCTGAAACCTATGTCAGATCGGTCCTCATGATTGCCCGAGTATTTGACAAAAATTTTGCGAACGCATTCCTATCCTAACCCCATCTACGGCGTGGTCAAGATTCATAACCTCGGACGTAAACTGTTTTCCGCATCTTTGATCGGCTTGAAACCCATGGCAGATTGGTCTTCATAACCTCCCGAGTATCTGCCAAGAATTTCGCGAACGCATTCCGATCCTAACCCTATCTACGGCGTGGTCAAGATTCATAACCTCGGAAGAAAACTGTCTTCCGCACCTCCGATCGGCCTGAAACCTATGTCAGATTGGTCCTCATGATTGTCCGAGTATTTGACAAAAATTTTGCGAACGCATTCCGATCCTAACCCCATCTACGGCGTGGTCAAGATTCATAACCTCGGAAGTAAACTGTTTTCCGCATCTTTGATCGGCTTGAAACCCATGGCAGATTGGTCTTCATAACCTCCCGAGTATCTGCCAAGAATTTCGCGAACGCATTCCGATCCTAACCCTATCTACGGCGTGGTCAAGATTCATAACCTCAGAAGTAAACTGTCTTCCGCACCTCCGATCGGCCTGAAACCTATGGCAGAGTGGTCCTCATGATTGCCCGAGTATTTGACAAAAATTTTGCGAACTCATTCCGATCCCAACCCCATCTACGGCATGGTCAAGATTCATAACCTCGGAAGTAAACTGTCTTCCGCATCTTTGATCGGCTTGAAACCCATGGCAGATTGGTCTTCGTGACTGCCCGAGTATCTGACAAGGATTTCGCGAACGCATTTCGATCCTAACCTTATCTACGGCGTCGTTCAGATTTATAACCTCCAAAATGACTGCCTTCCGCACTTTCGATCGGCTCGAAACCCATGGCAGATTGGTCTTCATGACCTCCCGAGTATCTGCCAAGAATTTCGCGAACGCATTCCGATCCTAACACTATCTACGGGATGGTCAAGATTCATAACCTCGGAAGAAAACTGTCTTCCGCACCTCCGATCGGCCTGAAACCTATGTCAGATTGGTCCTCATGATTGCCCGAGTATTTGACAAAAATTTTGCGAACGCATTCCGATCCTAACCCCATCTACGGCGTGGTCAAGATTCATAACCTCGGAAGTAAACTGTCTTCCGCATCTTTGATCGGCTTGAAACCCATGGCAGATTGGTCTTCGTGACTGCCCGAGTATCTGACAAGGATTTCGCGAACGCATTTCGATCCTAACCTTATCTACGGCGTCGTTCAGATTTATAACCTCCAAAATGACTGCCTTCCGCACTTTCGATCGGCTCGAAACCCATGGCAGATTGGTCTTCATGACCTCCCGAGTATCTGCCAAGAATTTCGCGAACGCATTCCGATCCTAACACTATCTACGGGATGGTCAAGATTCATAACCTCGGAAGAAAACTGTCTTCCGCACCTCCGATCGGCCTGAAACCTATGGCAGATTTGTCCTGATGATTGCCTGAGTATTTGACAAAAATTTTGCTTACGCATTCCGATCCTAACCCCATCTACGGCGTGGTCAAGATTCATAACCTCGGAAGTAAACTGTCTTCCGCACCTCCGATCGGCCTGAAACCTATGGCAGAGTGGTCCCCATGATTGCCCGAGTATTTGACAAGAATTTTGCGAACGCATTCCGATCCTAATCCCATCTACGGCGTGGTCAAGATTCATAACCTCAGAAGTAAACTGTCTTCCGCACCTATGATCGACCTGTAACCTATGGCAGATTGGTCCTCATGATTGCCCGAGTATTTGACAAAAATTTTGCGAAGGCATTCTGATCCTAACCTTATCTACGGTGTCGTTCAGATTTATAACCTCCAAAATGACTGCCTTCCGCACTTTCGATCGGCTCGAAACCCATGGCAGATTGGTCTTCATGACCTCCCGAGTATCTGCCAAGAATTTCGCGAACGCATTGCGATCCTAACCCTATCTACGGCATGGTCAAGATTCATAACCTCGGAAGAAAACTGTCTTCCGCACCTCCGATCGGCCTGAAACCTATGGCAGATTGGTCCTGATGATTGCCTGAGTATTTGACAAAAATTTTGCGAACGCATTCCGATCCTAACCCTATCTACGGCGTCGTTCAGATTTATAACCTCCAAAATGACTGCCTTCCGCACTTTCGATCGGCTTGAAACCCATGGCAGATTGGTCTTCGTGACTGCCCGAGTATCTGACAAGAATTTTGCGAACGCATTCCGATCCTAACCCCATTTACGGCGTGGTCAATGTTCATAACCTCGGATGTAAACTGTCTTCCGCATCTTTGATCGGCCTGAATCCTATGGCAGATTTGTCCTCATGATTGCCCGAGTATTTGACAAAAATTTTGCGAACGCATTCCGAACCTAACCTTATCTACGGCGTCGTTCAGATTCATAACCTCCAAAATGACTGCCTTCCGCACTTTCGATCGGCTCGAAACCCATGGCAGATTGGTCTTCATGACCTCCCGAGTATCTGCCAAGAATTTCGCGAACGCATTCAGATCCTAACCCTATCTACGGCATGGTCAAGATTCATAACCTCGGAAGAAAACTGTCTTCCGCACCTCCGATCGGCCTGAAACCTATGGCAGATTGGTCCTGATGATTGCCTGAGTATTTGACAAAAATTTTGCGAACGCATTCCGATCCTAACCCTATCTACGGCGTCGTTCAGATTTATAACCTCCAAAATGACTGCCTTCCGCACTTTCGATCGGCTTGAAACCCATGGCAGATTGGTATCCGTGACTGCCCGAGTATCTGACAAGAATTTCGCGAACGCATTCCGATCCTAACCCCATCTACGGCGTGGTCAAGATTCATAACCTCGGAAGTAAACTGTCTTCCGCATCTTTGATCGGCCTGAAACCATAGACATAGAAGTATAGACTGCCGGTCCCGTATCTTCGTCGTTGACATCGAGGCTCCCCAATGAGAGTGAGAGAGACGCAACATAGGAATCGCATGTTGAAAGCGTGCGCCTTGGAGCATGCCGTCTCTCTCACTCTCACGCAAAGGCCTATCTCTCGATGACAACGGCGATCATACGGGACCAGCAGTCTATACTTCTATGTCTATGCCTGAAACCTATGGCAGATTGGTCCTCATGATTGACCGAGTATTTGACAGAAATTTTGCGAACGCATTCCGAACCTAACCTTATCTACGGCGTCGTTCAGATTTATAACCTCCAAAATGACTGCCTTCCGCACTTTCGATCGGCTCGAAACCCATGGCAGATTGGTCTTCATGACCTCCTGAGTATCTGCCAAGGATTTCGCGAACGCATTCCGATCCTAACCCTATCTACGGGATGGTCAAGATTCATAACCTCGGAAGAAAACTGTCTTCCGCACCTCCGATCGGCCTGAAACCTATGTCAGATTGGTCCTCATGATTGCCCGAGTATTTGACAAAAATTTTGCGAACGCATTCCGATCCTAACCCCATCTACGGCGTGGTCAAGATTCATAACCTCGGAAGTAAACTGTCTTCCGCATCTTTGATCGGCTTGAAACCCATGGCAGATTGGTCTTCGTGACTGCCCGAGTATCTGACAAGGATTTCGCGAACGCATTTCGATCCTAACCTTATCTACGGCGTCGTTCAGATTTATAACCTCCAAAATGACTGCCTTCCGCACTTTCGATCGGCTCGAAACCCATGGCAGATTGGTCTTCATGACCTCCCGAGTATCTGCCAAGAATTTCGCGAACGCATTCCGATCCTAACACTATCTACGGGATGGTCAAGATTCATAACCTCGGAAGAAAACTGTCTTCCGCACCTCCGATCGGCCTGAAACCTATGGCAGATTTGTCCTGATGATTGCCTGAGTATTTGACAAAAATTTTGCTTACGCATTCCGATCCTAACCCCATCTACGGCGTGGTCAAGATTCATAACCTCGGAAGTAAACTGTCTTCCGCACCTCCGATCGGCCTGAAACCTATGGCAGAGTGGTCCCCATGATTGCCCGAGTATTTGACAAGAATTTTGCGAACGCATTCCGATCCTAATCCCATCTACGGCGTGGTCAAGATTCATAACCTCAGAAGTAAACTGTCTTCCGCACCTATGATCGACCTGTAACCTATGGCAGATTGGTCCTCATGATTGCCCGAGTATTTGACAAAAATTTTGCGAACGCATTCTGATCCTAACCTTATCTACGGTGTCGTTCAGATTTATAACCTCCAAAATGACTGCCTTCCGCACTTTCGATCGGCTCGAAACCCATGGCAGATTGGTCTTCATGACCTCCCGAGTATCTGCCTAGAATTTCGCGAACGCATTGCGATCCTAACCCTATCTACGGCATGGTCAAGATTCATAACCTCGGAAGAAAACTGTCTTCCGCACCTCCGATCGGCCTGAAACCTATGGCAGATTGGTCCTGATGATTGCCTGAGTATTTGACAAAAATTTTGCGAACGCATTCCGATCCTAACCCTATCTACGGCGTCGTTCAGATTTATAACCTCCAAAATGACTGCCTTCCGCACTTTCGATCGGCTTGAAACCCATGGCAGATTGGTCTTCGTGACTGCCCGAGTATCTGACAAGAATTTTGCGAACGCATTCCGATCCTAACCCCATTTACGGCGTGGTCAATGTTCATAACCTCGGATGTAAACTGTCTTCCGCATCTTTGATCGGCCTGAATCCTATGGCAGATTTGTCCTCATGATTGCCCGAGTATTTGACAAAAATTTTGCGAACGCATTCCGAACCTAACCTTATCTACGGCGTCGTTCAGATTCATAACCTCCAAAATGACTGCCTTCCGCACTTTCGATCGGCTCGAAACCCATGACAGATTGGTCTTCATGACCTCCCGAGTATCTGCCAAGAATTTCGCGAACGCATTGCGATCCTAACCCTATCTACGGCGTGGTCAAGATTCATAACTTCGGAAGAAAATTGTCTTCCGCACCTCCGATCGGCCTGAAACCTATGGCAGATTGGTCCTGATGATTGCCTGAGTATTTGACAAAAATTTTGCGAATGCATTCCGATCCTAACCCTATCTACGGCGTCGTTCAGATTCATAACCTCCGAAATGACTGCCTTCCGCACTTTTGATCGGCTTGAAACCCATGGCAGATCGGTCTTCGTGACTGCCCGAGTATTTGACAAGAATTCTGCGAACGCATTCCGATCCTAACCTTATCTACGGCGTCGTTCAGATTTATAACCTCCAAAATGACTGCCTTCCGCACTTTCGATCGGCTCGAAACCCATGGCAGATTGGTCTTCATGACCTCCCGAGTATCTGCCAAGAATTTCGCGAACGCATTCAGATCCTAACCCTATCTACGGCATGGTCAAGATTCATAACCTCGGAAGAAAACTGTCTTCCGCACCTCCGATCGGCCTGAAACCTATGGCAGATTGGTCCTGATGATTGCCTGAGTATTTGACAAAAATTTTGCGAACGCATTCCGATCCTAACCCTATCTACGGCGTCGTTCAGATTTATAACCTCCAAAATGACTGCCTTCCGCACTTTCGATCGGCTTGAAACCCATGGCAGATTGGTATCCGTGACTGCCCGAGTATCTGACAAGAATTTCGCGAACGCATTCCGATCCTAACCCCATCTACGGCGTGGTCAAGATTCATAACCTCGGAAGTAAACTGTCTTCCGCATCTTTGATCGGCCTGAAACCATAGACATAGAAGTATAGACTGCCGGTCCCGTATCTTCGTCGTTGACATCGAGGCTCCCCAATGAGAGTGAGAGAGACGCAACATAGGAATCGCATGTTGAAAGCGTGCGCCTTGGAGCATGCCGTCTCTCTCACTCTCACGCAAAGGCCTATCTCTCGATGACAACGGCGATCATACGGGACCAGCAGTCTATACTTCTATGTCTATGCCTGAAACCTATGGCAGATTGGTCCTCATGATTGACCGAGTATTTGACAGAAATTTTGCGAACGCATTCCGAACCTAACCTTATCTACGGCGTCGTTCAGATTTATAACCTCCAAAATGACTGCCTTCCGCACTTTCGATCGGCTCGAAACCCATGGCAGATTGGTCTTCATGACCTCCTGAGTATCTGCCAAGGATTTCGCGAACGCATTCCGATCCTAACCCTATCTACGGCGTGGTCAAGATTCATAACCTCGGAAGAAAACTGTCTTCCGCACCTCCGATCGGCCTGAAACCTATGGCAGATTGGTCCTGATGATTGCCTGAGTATTTGACAAAAATTTTTCGAACGCATTCCGATCCTAACCTTATCTACGGCGTCGTTCAGATTTATAACCTCCAAAATGACTGCCTTCCGCACTTTCGATTGGCTCGAAACCCATGGCAGATTGGTCCTCATGACTGCCCGAGTACCTGACAAGAATTTCGCGAACGCATTCCGACCCTAACCCTATCTCCGGCGTGTTTCAATATCCTAACCTCAAAAAAAAACTACTTTCCGCACCTCGTATCTAGCTGAATTTTGTGTCACATGTCATTACAAACTCGAATCTTCGTTCCTGTGGAATAAAAAAAAATCAGTACAAAACTAGTTCGGATCTGATCTTCATCATCAGGGTGAGGATTTCCATTCACTGATTTTCGCTCTAATTTGGCCGATGATCAAATAAGGTCAGATGTGAATATTAGTTTAACTCAATGAATAATTATTATACAACCATATTATTCAAGGTTGAGCCTGTTCACTGACCATGCAAGCTCCCACCACCGAAATATGTGAAGTGAGGGTCTTCCTTCATAGACTTTTGCTATAACCTGACTTCTAATTAAACAAGGTCTCATGTCAATTCGAGCCTAAAAGGATAAATTAGTCATACTTAAATCTGATTTCACCTCGGATTCCACTTAACCAGCTGATTGGGTTGATCTCAAAGCTTGTCATATCGTGGCGGTTTGAAAGGGAGGTTTCTCGCCCTCCTCTCGTATCGGTGCATTTCGCTGTAAGATCTGAGACCACTTGGATAATAGATAGATCTGTTGATACTCTTCGATAACATCAGATTTAGTAGGTGGATGAATTTATCTCTTCCTCATATACTTTTCCCGATCCAAAAGTCCGACAAATGACAAGTCCGACATATCGACACCAAAACAATATAACTTCCTGTCAGGTGATGTA
Source organism: Eretmocerus hayati (assembly GCA_029851415.1). Taxonomy (NCBI): domain Eukaryota; kingdom Metazoa; phylum Arthropoda; class Insecta; order Hymenoptera; family Aphelinidae; genus Eretmocerus; species Eretmocerus hayati. The sequence continues at coordinate 23,322,563 of CM056741.1, forward strand.
GGAAGCTAATGGATTATCTCATCGTCAGTCATTGGGCGATGTGAGGATCGTCAGGCTGGGTGAGATCCCGAACTCGCATGGATAGAACTATTGTTTTTGTTTAACTGTCAGTAAAAAAACGACAAAATATGCAAAAAATACACTTCTACACACAGCGTATCAAGAACACGAATTCCGATTTTTTGCCATAGTGACCTAATCTTCGATCTTCGATGGTTACAATTGACTTTCACCAATTTTCGTTTTTCAATTCAAATAACATGGACCTATAAACAAAGGCTCCTCATCAGAGAAGATGGAAGTTGTTACTGATGTATTTGTAGTTGCTGAACACGAATCCGAACTCAAAATAGCACCTTTCCCTGACCTTTTCGAGTTATAGCGTATTTATGCTCGACCCAAAAAAGTATCAGTTTCTGTGTCTTCGGGGCAAATGTTGACTTTATACAGCGAAACTAAGGCCCGGGTGGATTTTTGCCATCAGATTTCACGTCAAAAACATACTCCTCGAGAATCTTCGCGCGCCCTTCGGGAAACTAGAGAAAACCCTAGTTGTACTAAATTTCCCTAGGCAAAGTTTTTTCGTCCTGCACCAGAATGTCGACTCGATAGGTCAGAACTAAGAGTGGCATAAAACTCTACGTCAAATTCTACATTACTGTATTTTTCAAGAATTTTTAGCAATGCTAGGAGCCAGAGATAAGAGGCAGAGCAAATATCGCTAAGTGAATCACTAAAATTGCACAGCGCATCAATATGCTGATCCGGAGCCCGATATGTGCGATCATTCGCTCATGTTGTTTTTTAGCTTCCCAGAATTCTTGAAAATTCTCAATAAATAGTTATTGGCGTGAAATTTGACCTCGAATTTGACGCACAATTCGATACCTCCCTTAATATTGAACCATCACCATTCTGGTTTATGAAAAAAATATCCTGCCTAGGGAATTTAAGGCTAGTCCGTAGAGAATCCGGATATTTTGCCCGATAGATGGCGCTTTGGTCGTACTGCATGTGCGATGGGAAATTATGAACCACTTTTTTGCCTCATAGTATTTCAACCACACATTTCCCACTCAAACGAGATGAGTCAAAAGAAACACCATAAAATTTCCAACTGAATGAGTTGTCACACAACCGGGAATTTTTCCGATATCTCGGGAAAATCTTAGCTCTTCGGCCCGCTCGGCTAGGTATCCTGGTCGGTGCTCTTACTAGTTCAAGGTTTTTGCGAGCTGGATTCAGAATTTTTGAACGTGGGAGGGCTCATTCAATAGGGAATTCCAAAGCACAGGGGGCCTACTATCTGATATTGGCCGGAATGGTTATGTTATTGAGGAATAAATCGAAATAAGCGAGGACGCGCTCTGTCCCACCAGAAAATTGCCTTCAAGGTTTTCTCGATTCCTAACGAATGAAATGCCATGAAACTTTGCATGGTATCGTGTTATAAGATTCCACAGGTGGTCTAGTATCTGAACAACACATTCAGTACCAATAAAAGCGTATAAACAATAATACCGCTCTCAGAATCATTGGATGCAGCTGCAACCTCAAAGTACGCCGGTGCGCGTCTGGTTGCGGTTTTGCGGGGACTCCGGACTAGCCTTAATCACATCTAGGGATTTCTTCAACTCCAAATGATGGTAAAACGACTCAACGCTCAGTTCTGCTGTAAAAGGTCAGAATTTGATTCTAAAATTCGAAAATTCATCTGCAGGTATTTTTGTAACCCATGAATTGGCCATAACTCGAAAATGGCGAGAGCACGGGGCTATTAAGAGTTTGAATCCATGTTCGGTAACTCAAAATACGTGATAATTGTCTTTCACCTTTTCTGATCACCGAACTTTTTTTTGGGGTGTTGATCCCTGGGCAGAATTATGCTTATGGGAGCGCAAATAGGGAAGATTTTCAACTTGAGTGACTGACAAGATTCGCACTCGAGTGTCAAGTGATTCGCGGCCTTGAAATAATCAATGTTCAGTGCAAGGGAAGATCGTTTCCACGCAAACAAAAGGTAAGTATACGGTCCGTTACGAACGTACTTGGTTGTATGAGTGATCAAAAATACCATCAATTATCGGCATTGTCCAGCACTTTCTATACTTCTCAAAAAATTCGACATAAGATCAAGAGCTCATACCGATAACTACAGTAAGTTTGAGTTGGATCTGACGGTGCGACCAGAAGATACTTTACAATGCAAATTGCTTAAATTCGTCTAGAAAGATACCACCTAATTCATAGCAAGATTGATCCTACAATAACTATCCTGATACGCAGATATAACTAATATGACAATCTTAATGAACCAAACTCATGCATTCTTAAGCTGCCACACGATGAAAATCACCATTTCGAAAATAGGAAGAATCCGCAGGCGAAATCATTACTCACTCCTGACGATCGTCAAAGAGCTTTGAGCTATACCTGATGGATCAGCTTTCTCTTCAAGCTCGCAACTATTACTCGCAATATATGGTCAGAGATTTAAACTTGCATTACAGGCCTGACGAGTATGCGTACCCTGCTATATCTTTCGATCTTATACCGCGATCGTCAAGATCGAGATCGCAACGACGAGACAGAAACGCGCCTGCGACACTATACAAACAAAAAACAGAAATCGATTCGATCAAGACTCCTATAAAAGTATTACAGGTATTCGGTTGAGGATTAATTGCATTGACAGATGATATCGTATCGTAGGTTCGTATGCCGGATCAGTCGACCTGAAATGACGAAATTTATACTCGTGCACATCAGCTTCTGACCGCACACTCCGAGGAGAAAAGTAGAACGTCTGAGACAGAGAAAAAGAAACAATGATGAGAATTAAAGGGGACCATGAGGTTAGGGGACCCAAACTGATTTCAGGCAAATTTGTCCAGCCTACAGATGAAGCTATAGATATATATATAATAGAATCAAGGGGGTTATTGGACTCGAGATAATTTCACAACGGCCTACGAATCAATTCGCACGTTTACATTCACATACACACACCCTCACACATATAGGGTCACCTGAAAATTTTATGTATACTAATGCTGATGGAGGTCTGAGGAAATCAGTGATTATGGTGAGATGGCTATTTTTGTGATCATGCATAGAGAAAGAGAGAGACCACAGGTGTGTTTAAAAATACCTATAATGATCACGTTGTTGTCCAATATAGTTTCGCCAGTTTTGTAGTAGCAAAAAAAAAACAGACCGAGACGGGCCTTGCAAGAAGGATATAAGGATACGTAATAGCCAATACACGTGCGACGAAACTCTTCCCAATCGAGTATGGGTTGGCGTTCATTGGTAAAAGAGCGATCAGATCATCGACCCGAAATTTTTCGAAAGTAGGTCTGGAGATATATAATACCACGTGATCTGCACCTATGTGGTAAACAACCCGTGTCAGACAGGTATAAATTCATCGATAGATATAGATAAAGTAGCACGTGTGTAAAAAAATAATTTCATTTAGAACTAGATGTATGAGTAAGATACTATTTCAATTTATTTTAGTTTTTCGATTCGATAACTCGATATGATTGATGGATTCGTCAAGTCGATTGAAAATTTAATTTGATCTGATGGTCCTGAATCCTGATATATGTAAAAAAAAACCAGTTATCCATTACATAGCATTATAAACATCAAGTAACTGACGAATACTCTTACGGCTTTTAGGCAATTTTGACTTGTGCAAATTCAAAAATTTCGTGGAAGTTGTCTTCAAGAGATATTTGCCAGTTCTGAGTACTTTCAAACTCTTGACTCGGCGCGGCCTTCGAACTCTCAGTTTGCATCTTACCAGACGCGTTTGGCAGAATTTGACAGTCATGAGATGTAGAGCTAACTGATTTCAAGTGCAATTTTGAGCACGTAGCCTTACTAATATTTGTATCCAGTCTTGGTCTTCGTTATACCGAGAACGATCTCGTATAACTTCGGCAATCATTAAATCAGACAAATTTTTGACCCACGAAAAACATTTACTAAAAAAGTTACTGATCAACTTGATGGCCCATGTCATCAAGTTCCGTTGCGAAATTCGTTCCTTATGAAATAATAGACCATGGCCTCCATGGGAAGTTTTGACGTAAAATTTATGCAAAGTTATTTTTACATTTTTTTTGCTACTAGTGCTCGGATACATACATGTGGATCAAAAAATGTCATCTACAGGCACAGATCTCCAATATAAACTCTACTCCTTCTGAGTTGATTTATCGAACAAGGCAACCATTTGTACTTATTAATGTGCAATCTCAGAGCATTTTCAAAATCTTTTTCAGCAAGTTCTCTAGAATTGTGAACATCTCAAGGAGTTTCAGAGATAACATAAAAAGTAGTTAATTTTTAAGCTGATCATGAACGATTCGGAAATGATCCATAAAATTCATTTTGCGAGCAACCCCGCTCACGAATGCCTTAGCCCAATTTTCATACAAAATTCATATCCTGAATGATAATGATTTTATTCAATATTGAGGTGTCAAGTGGTTAACAGAGTGTAAAATTGATTATCGAAAAAAATCTTTGCTTTATTTTTGCCGCATCACTTTTACGAGGCTTTCTTGACTGGCTTGCCTCGACTTTTGGAAGTCATATGCGGCAGTAGTGAATGTATATATCTACACTTGGATTACTCGTCATGCTCTGCTTGCACAGTCCCTTCTTCCGAGCACATGCGCTTGTGCAAAAAACCCAAGCCCTGGCGTGGTGATGTCCGGATATTCAAGCAATGGGTTTTACCCAAGTTGCGCCCCCTCTTTCCCACCAATTACACAAAATGTGGGATAGGCTATGCCAAAAATGAGATCAGATGTTTGTCGACGGTTGGAACGTTGTTGATGATACGCGTTTTTAAACAGTATTCGTACAGAGCGTGACGGAAGCTTTGAAAAATTCATGAACAGTGCAGGTTTTGGTCGTTGTGGGGTCTGGGAACAAGATGTTCAAGTTCAGATTATTTCAAGCATTTTTTTTTTTTCAAACAGATAATTCCGTGGATTGTCTTCTCTGTATGTGGTGTTTGGACAATTTTTTTCCTTTGCACCAAGCTTACCAAGTTTTTGGAACTATTGATGTAGATTCACAGTTGAAGAAAAAATATCATTTTTTTGTCAGACCCTGGGAGGAATCATTCGCCCTGTAGGATGATGTGCAGTGATCACTCATTCCAGGTTAAGAAATAAGTGAATTATTTTGAATTCAACTTGTGCAAGTTTTTGAAATCGACGAATTCTCTGTTCATTACTAAGATGAAACCAGTTCCACGGTGAATCAAGATTTTAAAAAGTATTTTTTTGCGATTTTCTGATTTTTGGGTGCTTATAAAATTGCAAAAGATAGTATTGACACCACGTTCAGGAAGTCCCCCACTTGCAAGCGATGGTTTCAACCTTCGCCTGCAGCTCAGTTCGTAAACCAATCGCCCAGAAGCGAGCTACAACCTCATAAACTCAGTGCAGAACTCGCTATGCATTTCCCAATGAGGCATCTTACTGATCAGAAAAGAAAAAAATGGATTTCGTGAGCTACTGAATTAAATTCTGACTTATACAATGTGACCACGATATTTCTGACAAAACATACATTGCACAAGCACAGGGCATGGGAATAACCTCCAAATTTTGACAGAAATAGACAGAAATATCGTGGTCACGTGGTATACTGAGATAAAAGCTTGTTGGCTGTAGCAAGGTTGCAGCATTGGTCGAGACTCTGAGTTCTAAGATTTTCTTTACTTAGAGCTTTCAAAATGTTGTAATGAGTACAACAGGGCTCTCAGCGTATGCAAAGCAGTCGCGTTAGACAAAATTTCTTATTTGCTGAATTTGTGTTAAAGAGATCGACAGTCTTTTGGAACTTCACGTCCACTTCAAAAAACTCTACGGGAAATGTTCTAATAGTGGCATTTTACAAGTTTCGGAATTTGTCAGTTGTAACTTTGAATGAACATTGGCTGGAAAAAATGGCGCTATTCATTTATCTTCGAGTTTTACCTTTGGCCTTGCCAAAGCACTGGAAGATATTTCCTTAATCGAAATTATTTTGAGTTTTTCTTTGAATGGTAGATTGGAACGATCGAAAAAAAGCTGCAAAAAAACCTTGGATAATCATCCAAAGTGTTGATTTTGAATTGATTCTCTTGTGTAGTGATTATTTCTGACTAACACTGACTCATTTTCACAAATTTTTGTGAATCAATGAGCCCAGCAGATCTACAAAATCCTTTGACAATCAGAAAAAGTTGACACGTTGAAAAAATAACTTTTTTTTCAATTAAACAGAAAAAAAATTTGTTTAAACCATGTTCACAACATAGTCAAATTGTTCGAGCTTGCAAGCAACCCAAAATAGAATTCATAAATTTTTCAAATTCGTCTCAAGAGCAAGATATCAGGCTTATACTGAAAGCGTCGTCGCTTGTGCAAGAGCCGGCAAAAAAAGCAGCAGGCCTCGGTTGCACGCGCGGTTGTGCGAAATCGCCGGCATCAGTTTGTAGGCCTTGCAAAGTCGGGTGCGGGCGGGCGGGTGGCGCGGCAAAATTCGGCAATCGTGTCCGCACGTGGAGCTTGAGAGAGATGCAAGATCAAGCTAAAGAGAGGGGAGATTGGCGAACAAAGAACTCGATGTGCACGCGGTCCTCTGTAACGTTTTATATACGAATGTATTGGTGAAGCAAGCACTGGCTCCCATCATGCTCCCATCACCTCTTCTGGCCTCCCCCCCGCATCACACAGTTGCCACCCAAATATTCCCAAGCTGACTCTCAAATACATACATATATATATATATCCTCCTCTCCTTTTAGCTTGCTTGATGGTATATAAGTATATGGCTTTTCGTCAAGTACAGCTTGGCTGCAAGCTCTTTGTCGCTTTTGCCCTTTGCACGCGCGCAGCTTGGCATGGATGAGTTCCCCCAAATATATATATATATATCCCCCTACATCATACAATTTCGTTTCCTGCTGCTGATATCAGCCCTGCCCTTTCCTCGTCACTTTGTGATGGTGCCCTTATATACTATGCTTTCCCCGCTTGCGCTCCTTTGTCCCGGGCCCTGGATATATGTATATTCCTCATCGTGATGTATAATACGTACACTGAAATGACTTGGAATTGTTTTCTCCGATCGTATATAGGTATAGGCTCCCTCTTGCAATTTTTTCCCCTCCAAATAAAGTGGGGCTGAAAATTTTCGGTTCCCGGCGCTCGGCGGTGACCAAATACCTCGCCAAATACACGCGCGTGCAGATATATAGTCCTTCAGGATATGCCATAAGAAATATTTGTGTGTGAGTGCGAATTTTGTGTTAATGTATATGTGTGAGCTTGGGTTATGGGTATTTGAATGTGTGAGTTGCACGCGCGGCAAACCGGTTATGGGAGTGTATAGCCTATATATTGCATGACAACCCTGTGCACTTGGCACTAAATATATATGTGTATATATGTGGATGTAGGACTTTGCCCTGACAGCCAGTGCCACGTGTCGCAAATATTCCCTATATATAGATAGAGATGCAGTCGGTTTGTGGTGGCGATATAACTTGTCCTTTTTGCCCTCGATTTTTGCGCGCGTGCAGCTTTTGGTGGCCTTAGGCAGCGGCCACATGCAACGCTATGTCGCCGCCATTTGCAATGAGCTTTTGGCGCGCGCGTCCGATTCAATTTGAAAGCAAAAGCACATTTTAGCACATGGGTGTGCGTGTGGGTTTAATAATCTGTTGAAACCCCCCAACGTCAAGGGGGTCACCGTAGAAGATTTTAATAAGAATAAAATAATGGAAAAAATAGGGTATGAGGCAGGTATCATAGTTATTCTATGGTATATAGTTGTCGTGTGCCATGGTATATAGTTATCGTGTACTTGATCATGGGCCATGGGATATAGTTATCGTGTACTTGTTCATGGACCATGGCATATAGTTATCGTGTACTTGTTCAATGTGCCATGGCATATAGTTATCGTGTACTTGTTCATGGACCATGGCATATAGTTATCGAGTACTTGTTCAATGTGCCATGGTATTCTCTGTTTTACTTTCAGCTGAGAGATGTTATGGATGTGAGATTTCAGTCTACAATCACATTTTTCAAAGATCACATTTCAGATTTTGTGTCCAATGGGAGTAGTTTGGAACAAGTAACCTTCACAAACAATGTAAAAAAATGCCTTTCTCAAGTTTGAGTTCAACTGCAGTTACAATTTAAGTTTAAGGAAATCTTTTTAGAGGAAGTTTGCAGCTCCTTGTAGAAATCTAATTATAGGTTGGGAGCTTCAGATAATGCAGAGAATATGATTGTTGTGGCTCGTTAAAGCGTTCCAAGTGAAAGAATTTATCTGTAGATTTTGTAAGTTTAGTGCGTAAGAGTCTTTCGAGTAGGACTAGACACATTTTTCATAAAAAAATGTTACTAAGTTTTGTAACATCACTTGTTCAGGGTATTTCAAGCAATTGTGTTCTGTGGTAGTGGTTACCAGTGGGTTCAACCACCATATGGCTCATTCAAGTCCAAATTACAGAGTTGAAAAATTTTTGTATGACCGATATGAGAATTTATGATGAGAAACTTTTTAGGGTTGTTTTCTCAATAAGTGGGTTTGATTGAAGTAGGTAACATGTGATGTGATTATAGTGGAAGTTCTATGGAGTCCAACTCCAAAAATAATACATGATGTTAGTTGTATTATCAAGCCATGCATACTACCAACGAAGAAAAATAAATCATCCTAGATAACCAAATATGTATTCATTTGCAGTTTTTACAGCAATTCCAATTTCTAGAAATTGTGAATCTTGGCTTTTTCCCACTGGAAGTCAAGAGCACTCTATTTCATGAAATAAGGGAGAGTTCATAACAAACTCTTCCTGGTGCACCCTGTCGGGGGACTGGTTCATCATGTGCTACATCTTCAAGTTCACTGGGGTCACAACCTCTAACATTTTCATGCTTATCTCGTTGAAACTTCTCTCATCTCTCTTCATACACGATGAGAACTTGCCAAGTCCAGGACTTGGCAAGTTATGGAGAACCTCATCAAGACTTCTCTGAAAGTTGCTCTCCAACGACAGGGTACACCAGAAAGAGTTTGTTATGAACTCTCTCAGTATTTCATGAAAGAGGGTGCTCTTGACTTCCAGTGGGAAAAAGTCAAGATTCACAATTTCTAGAAATTGGAATTGCTGTAAATACTGCAAATAAATAAATATTTGGTTATCTAGGATGATTTATTTTTCTTCGTTGGTAGTACGCATGGCTTGATAATACAACTGACATCATGTATTATTTTTGGAATTGGACTCCATAGAACTTCCACTATAATCACATCACCACTATAATCACATCACATGTTACCTACTTCAATCAAACCCACTTTTTGAGAAAACTAACCTAAAAAGTTATAAATTAAAAAAGTTATAAGTTAAAAGTTAAAAGTATTAAGTATTTAAGTTATAAGTTAAAAGTCATAAATTCTCATATCGGTCATACAAAAATTTTTCAACTCTGTAATTTGGACTTGAATGAGGCATATGGTGGTCGAACCCACTGGTAACCACTGCCACAGAAGCAATTGCTTGAAATACCCTGAACAAGTGATGTTACAAAACTTAGTAACATTTTTTTCCAAAGAATAAAGTATTGTTGCTGAATCCTACAATAAAGACTGGTTCACAGAACAACGGGTGGCTAAAACTTTTAAGGTGCAGTTACTAAATACGATCAATTTGAAAATTGCACTTTGAATTGAATTGCCGCCCGCGCCGAAAGCTCATGCAAATGGCTACGCGTTGTGTTGCATGTGGCCGCACCCTTACTCCTGATGTTACTTAGACTTTAAAATAGAGATTGAGAATTGATACCATGGCTGATAAGATGATGATTTGAATATTTTAGAAAATGCTTGAAAACTCATGATCGAGATCCTTGAATCCTGCGGGAAAAAATCGAGAAAAAGATGGGATACCAAAACGCTAAAGCACTAACGCCTCGGCTATAATGCTCAAGCGATGCTCAAGGATGAAAAAATCTGCCTTCGAAAAGTCTCATCCCATTTTCATGAGGAGGAAAAATAGATTACAAAGATGAGACCACAGACACCGACATCTGAATAAATATACGAGAATACTATGGATAAGAAAATGATAATGCTCTGCTTAATAATAATGAGTCTCAATAACAATCCCTGTTTTAATATTTTTCGGGTGAAAGAGATTTCAATGTTGAGATGCCCACAGAAGAAAAATGCATACATACCAAGAATTTTGCAAAATTAGTACATTATTGCCCTGCTACGCCCAGTTCGGGGGACAGGACAGTTTATTTCCCGAGCGAAGCGAGGGAAATAAGTCCTCCGCGCCCGAAATGGGTCTGCGAGCACAGAGCAATAATGATTTTTCATCATGAGAACCCTAAAACCGCATTTGAATGCGGCCTTTTTAGGTTAGAATGATGAAAAAGCTTTATCAGGATGTTCAGAAATGAGGTTTCCAAAAAGTTTGGATAAATTAAATTTTTCGACACGCAATGCGGAAAAGTGTCTTTTCCACACTGCTTTTCTACTTTCTGGCACAGTTTGTTGGAAAACACATATCGATACACGGGTGCAAGACCTATATTTCGTTACAAGGGTGGAAAAACTTTTTTATACGTCCATACGTGTCTCGTGCGAAAAAATTTTTCCAGCACTCGACGCGTAATGTACTATTTCGCCTCCGAGTGATGGGTTTCCGGCTTGAGCCGTAGGCGAAGGTCGGAATCAACACGAGGATGCAAGAATTAGGTCTTACACCCTTGTATCGAACTGGGTTCTTCGACAAACTGTGTAGAGGAAGTAGAAAACCAGCGTGTCGAAAAAAAAGTTTTTCTGATACAACTATTGAAACAAAATTTCTCAGGCACAGCCACAATTTGTACAATACTCTTTAAGAAGAAAATTTTCTCTGAAAATTTTTGAAATACGAGTTTCAGAACTTATTTTTTCAGGAGATCCAACCAAAAATACAACTATTTCAGCTTCAATAACCTTTTCATAGATATGAGATAATTGGGTTCTTTGTATTCCTCGAAATGAGACGAATTTTTTATTACTCATAGTTATGAATGATATGGGGTCTTCTGTTAGTTTCCAAGCGTCGGCGGAATCATGTCGAAGATGCCGGTATCTTTTTAAACTTTAAAATAAAGTCTGTAAATATCAAGCTAAAATTGTTACCGGATAGTCATTGGTTCTCCCACTCTTTTGTGAAAAACGTGGTGAGCCGGCGCGCCTTACGCGCCCTTTTTCTCGTCTGACTCTTTCTTCTGTTCATAAGCTTCTCCGAACAAAGAAAAGATACACCAGAGCTTGTGATCAAGCTTTCAAAATGAAATCGTCGAGGAATACGCAGTTGCAAGTTTCAATTACCTGAAAACTTGTGACGACCATTCAGATCTCGTCCTAAAATTCTAAGCTAAGCCATCTCTCTTTTGTCTTTTTTCATCTATAATTCCTGATACATTCAATTCCATAACGTATTGCTGTTTTGCATAGGAAACCTAAAAAACTTTTATTATCTTGGCCTGTTCGTTAAGTAATCTTTGCTTAGTTAAAGACTCGTTGAGAAGCACATACTGCAATCAAAATTCATCGTAGTAAATTGGGAAAACGGTGTAAATAAAGAGTGAATGATAAAACTAAAATCTCCGATCTTGTACTTTTTGTGATGTTTGGGTTGGTCAAGCTTTGAGCTCAGAAAATGGATGAACGAATTCTTACAACTGACCCGATATCTTTCGAATTTGTTCGAACGCTGCATAAATTTTCTTGTAATTCCTGAGTTGGGATATTATTTTCATAAGCGAATAAATAGAGATATTAGAGAGATTACTCTTTACCGAAACGATTTCAACATAATGGAACAAAATCGAGCCAAAGTGGCATCTTTACGACTTTATCCTGCTTCGACAGCTAGCAATAGAAAAGCTGTTTTTCACGGATGTATCCGCCACAGGCCACGCAGGAAACATCTGGCCTCTTGGAAATCGGGGCTTCGAGATCCATGTGCGTACTATATATACTACGAACAAGTTTCCCGCCAAATTGTAAAATCTACGCAAGTGGGTCGAATGAGGGGGATCCGAAGGTCGTCGACAAAACACATTCATGACTCAGATGCTGGCACGCTGGCTCTATAGTAAACGCAATCTCATTCCAAGTATGCTTGATGGTATTCTTCAAAACAAAGAAAATTGTTGTCAAACCTGATAAGAACTGTATTGAAATGAAATCTGACTTTTTTTATTCAACATTATCAAGTTTAATCCTTCAAAGCTGATACGAAACACCATGTTGCCCTATTCTAGAAGGAAGAAAATGAAGATTCTCCATCTCTCTACAGAGTTACTCGTAGCCACGTTTTTCTGCATTTGATTTCAATCAAGATGAAACGATCTTGAACTTTGAAGGTAGTGATAAAAAATCGTATAGAGTACGATCATAGAGATAAGTATTAGAAATTCTTACGATCTTACCTCTACTCGTTTACAATTCATGGGTTCTTAAAGTTCGATTTTCTGTCCCAACGGATTTTTTTCTAAGCTTTTCCGTGCCGAGCCGAAGGCGACGGTCAGAACTGTCCGAGGAAAAATCAGGAGTTAGTGGAATTCAGCTTTTGCATCCGCGCACTTTTTTGACAAAAATGTTCTGTGAGTGAGAACGAAAGATCCGTGCAAGAAAAGGATACTTTTATGCACAATGCGGGGCACAAAGTGTCAAAATAGAACTTTTGCTCCGATTTCTTGCAATTTTCCAATACTTGTATGCCTATAAAATTTTAAAATATAACTTTCTCCCCCGCTCATGGAGTTCCTCGCTTCCGAGCGATTATTTTTTCGACCCTCGTCTATGGCTTGGGCCGAAAATCGATTGCTCACTAATAACCGAGCTGCGTGCTCGGTGCAACCGTAAAAACTTAATGCGGAATACACTACTGGAGTGGATGAGGCAGCGACAAATCTCATGAATGAGGTGCGAAAAATTTTTGATGAAATTTTGTATCAGGTACTAGGCATCAAAATTTCGGAAAATTGCGTACAATTACTTTCTCACTGCAACACCGCAAATCTGACGATGTATATTTTGCTAGGTAAAACCGAGAAACCGTGGGTAAAACCCGAGATAAAACCCATATGCACTCAACATGGGAGCTCTCATGGAGGATTCCCCACCCGATCCTTTTTTTGCCACGCAATGCAACATGATCTCGAGCAAAACAAGGTATCCTATAGCTATGAGATGTATTATTATGGTTTCTTTCTCTACATACCTGGTAACTGCGCGGGAAAAACCCACGTGAATCGCATAGTAGAGGTCTAGTGAATAACAGACTTCTCCAGATATATAAGTAAGCTTGCCGTAGTGTAGGTAGTAAACAAACTCCATCACGTAGTACGGCGTGGTACGGCGTATTATGGCCGGCGTGGCGTTAGACCATGCATGAATGAAGAGGCTATACGATCATTGTACGAGAAATCTACTTGAAAATAGGGTCGGTCCTGCGTGCCATAAGAAACGAATAGAACGAGTGCTGGAGGGTGTGGAATTTACACAGCCACGATCACCAGATGCTCTTAGATATTCGTCATCGCTTTACCATCAAGTTTAGAATATCAGCGATGTGTGGGACACGTTACTTGGATAATGTATGCAAAATGAATAAGAATTTTTTAAGAAAATGTAATGGTCCCATATCCTGAGTGTATTTTGGAAAAAACTGCTCGAAAAATTGAGACCGATTATATTTATGAGCACTGCAGGTGTTATTGTAATAGGGGTGTTCAATCGGGCCTGGCGATGAACGTGTTGCAGCTGCTCGGTTCTCGATGTATGTGTGAGAAATTAAAAAAAAATTGAGTTTGGTCTTGAATTAGCATTCTTTATTCAGTGGCTGGTTGACATAACATTAGGAAAATTGTTTATCGAAAATTGAGTCTCGAGTTTCAAATGCTCGTTTAAATGCGATTTTAGGGGAACTTATAGACCATAAGACAAAGAAATGAGATACATGCGTGGGCTCACGTGTGGGTGTGTACATGGATCGACGGGTGCACGGATTTATGAAAAAATTTGTAGTCTTTTTTTTTAAAGCAAACGAATCAACAAGCCAGAAATCGTTCAACAAAGCAGAGGTCGTTCAGCTTTTATACAGATGATCATTCCGTTCCCGAAATCTATCCTCGTGGATTTATTCGCATCCTGACAGGATTAGTACGAAATCTACAAAATGTTCTATCATGTCAAACCGTTTCAGGTGAACCTAACACGGGCAAATTGCAGTAGATCGAGATGGTTAAGTTGGGTGCAAGATTTCAGAAAAGATGCCGATTGTGCCCTCGCTTTTAATTTCTTAGTCAGAGTTCAAAACTTCATACAGAATTCAAAAAAGATTTCTTGAAAAGTTGCTCTGATTCAAGATTCCATTCGTATTCTAGTTGACACAATTCCATCAATAGAGTCTTAACTCAGGGACTAAATTTAATTTATGGATAAATGTCCCGATTCGTGTAACAAACTCTTCGGAACCAGAAGTAGCATATCTTTGCTTTGACGACTCATTCATATTGCGTATCAGTTTTGGAAACCTTCCTTCCTTCGAGAAAATGTTGAGTATAACCTCAAAGAGACACTTTTTGAGCCCCTCCCATTCCCACCCTCATGCCAATAATTATCATTAACTCAGGTAACTTTAGGACAAAAATCGAATCTTTTCTCCTGGAACTCGTTTCATTTGTACATCTCGCATCAGAATCGCACTGTATTTTTTGTAGTCAATCATAACCTCACAGTCTCAGCCTTTGATTGCAGGGTGGATGAAGTCCATTAGGACATTTCTGGTCGGAGCTATGAGTGCCCAAAGTCCGTTGTATCTCTATGGCCCAAAGTCGTATCCCAAAGTTAAATCGGTTGCGGGCGAGGCGAGTAATTTTGGGATAGCATATGCCATACAGGAGATTTCAACGTCACCGGTAACTAGGGTAACTTTGGGACAATAATCGCATCTTTCTCCTAAAACTCATGTAAATTGTATAAGTATCTCACATCAGTCGCATTAAAATTACATTGTGTCTGTGGTCAATCCAAAGATCACAGCTCCAGCTTTTGATTAGTATATTTGGACGTCCGAAGTCAGAGTTATGGATGCTCAAAATCGTGTTACAAAATTACCCCAGATTGCAGAAAAACACATTTTTTCAGTTTTTACGCTACAACATTGAAACTGGGTGGAAATATACGCCAATGTAACGATGAGTTCGTCCAGATATCTGTCCAGATACTTGTTATCCAAGTCAGTTCCCTTAGAATCATCCTGCAAAGGTCGGGACCGCACTACTTCTTTCGAGAGATTGTTTATTGAATCAAAAACATAATTTTGGAAAAGTCTGTTTATGAACGAACACACAGCTGATAGAGTCCGTCGCGCCAATGGAGAAGATTGCTCGGCCTGTACGTGTCCAAAGTGGGGAGAACAGATCTTATCAAGGAAAGTGTTTCATATCCGGGTCACGGATTAGGCTGAAACTTTGGAAATAGTCTTCTATCAGCATCAAAAGATGAAACCCGAAAAGCATTTCCGAGTTACAGCCTATAGAACATTAGCATTGCAGGTATACCTATATGTATAATTCTTAACATGGGCCTATATGGGTAACGCTAATAGTTTTAGGTTTCATCTTTTGATGCTGACAGAAGACTATTTCCAAAGTTTCAGTCAAATCCGTGATCCAGATCTGAAACACTCTTCTTCTTAGAGCCTCAGGATTATCTGACTTGCTGATTGCCCGTAATTCATGGGTTGCCCCAAAGTTACCCCCTCCCCCTCCCCACCCCTTTCCTCGAATTTATCCCAACTGACGTTATACCATCCCTCTTCACCACAAAAATCATTGCTAGTACCGTTCTGATCTTCTTCAAAGGGCATTCAATTTGAATAGTTGACGGTTCGGCTCGTGTTTAGGATACTTGAGAAACAGGGGAAAAAATATGACAGTTGGTTGAAATTCACGTCTCGATGATTTGGTGAAATTGTTAGTCCAATATTATTGATCTGATTCCACAAGACAAAGGTCAAAATTTGCAGATGTCAAAATTGCAGATTCTCGACCTGCCTCGGCACTCTTTGCGGCCCTTTAATTTGAACCCTGGTATTCATATCGCATGTACACCGCCGGTCGAAAATTTCAGGACACCCAAAATTTTTTTCCCCGATTTTTTGAGTGGTTCTACGAAGCTCTACTTGACCAAAAAAGACCTTATCAGGACTCATTTTGAGGACCTTTTCACGTACTTCAAGATGGTGTTATTCATTTTCATCAGTACGATTTTGGATCTTCCCAATTTGAGCTTGAAAAATTGTCAATTTCGATCATCTTTGGAAGAATCTCCTGGCTCCGATAGCTCAAAGGAACGGGAATATTCCGGACTAGATCTGAAAAGACCTGAAAGCACAAGCCTGAAGCTTTAAAATCCATTTTCCAGCATCTTTCTACGCCACTTGTACAACGAGCTATATTTTCTCTGAGGAGAGTTTTCCCAAGAGTTTTCTCAAAAAAGTATAGCACCCTTATTAAAAAATGACGAAGAAATTCACTTTTGGGGCATGTTGCGAAGGTTTCTCGTTCTTATGATCATGACTCAGATGATAGATGCCAGGATCAGAGAATATATTCCCCTTCAAACAAAATTGTCTGTCTTTTGCGAATTTTCGAGTTAGTTTTTGCGAAAAATCTGTCTTCACAGGAAATACCATAGCTCAGAGTGGAAGTAACGTAGAGGGACGTTCAAAAACGGATTTCGAAGCTCTAGATTTGTCCTTTCAGGTGAAGATCCATTCCAGAATATTCCTGTACCTTTGAGGTACCGGAGCCAGGAGATTCTTTCAAAAATCATCGAAACTGGCACTTTTTCAAGGTCAAATTGGGAAGATCCAGATTCGTACTGATGAAAGTGATTAATGCTATCTTGAAGCACGTGAAAATACCTTGAAAATGAGCTCTGATAAAGTCCTCTTTGGTCAAATAGATCCACTTAAAAAATGGGAAAAAAATTTTTTGGGTGTCCTGAAACTTTTGACCGGCAGTGTACGTTATAATTCCTGTGCAAAACACTGTTTTCCGAACTATTTTCAATCGATGAACCTATGTGAAAGACAACTTAGGCATCATTTTGCATCGGCAATGTCAGAAAATTCTAAAGAAACAAAGTAAAAATGCTCAAACCAGTGGCAAACTCACCACTCAATGCAAAATGTCATCCCAGTCGACCCTTGATCCGTCCCCTTTCTACACCCTAATCATTCACGTAAAAGTTGATTGAGAGTCCTGCTGTCGAATCAGGAGTAAGAAGAAAGAAATCGAAATGTTCGTAGGTAGTACCGAATAAATTTCATTTTGGCATAAGAGCAGATTTGACACGTATAGCCATTAGACTCATGTCAAAGGGCTGCATCTCTCAACCATTAATTTATGGATTTGAATCTTTTACCTACAGTTTCTTTGTGTAAGTTTTACTACTACAAAAAGCTTCACGAGGACAGAGAATGCATTAAAATAGTATCAGGGGGTATACGATACATACATCGTGAAGGGATCCCTCACCCTACTGACCCACTAGCACATACAGCAGCAGCGGACCCGATATCTCAACGATTAGATGTGTATGTAAGTAAGTATAGGGATTGCATTGAACGGGGTGGGGTACCCACTTTATATATACTCTCTCTTTCTTCTGGTGTTTTATTGTGCGTTCATGAGATACAGTCCTGCAGGGCAAGAATATAAGTACTACCAATCGACCTTTGATAGGGCTGCATTGATGATGCACAAAGATGCATGGTGTGGGGTGTTTTTAGGGTACTGGATCGCTCACGATTGGCAAAAAAAAAATCAAATCAGGCAGGCAGTGCAAGTAGTTGTGGGGTCTTTCATAGAAGATGACGTCAATCCCCAGAGTGGCTATTATTTTGGGATACGATATAAGAGTGTGTATAGAGGATAAACATAATTCGCGGATTTCGATCGAGGGGACGACTGTTGTATGTATAGGATTAATATAATGTTTGTGGGAGCCTGCAGAAAAGTGTAGCAAATAATATGGTACTAGAATTGCTTAGTGTGTATGTATACAAACATTGCAGAGCACAACAACTTTGATTTCTTGACTTATCTCAATCGGTCCTTAATTTAGGCTTCTAATAGCAGTTGAGATACTTGTGGGCCAATATTTTCAATAAATTTATGTGACATACATACATTGTTGATAAATCCAGAATATTGCTGTTCAATAGGATTCCTGCCCAGAGATCCGGACAGTTGGGCAATAGAGCCTTTGTCTGTACATGTTTAGCCCAATAGAGAGATATTTTGGGTGGGTTAATCATATTCTTAGGCCATATGAAACTGTAGGAAGGTCGAGGGAAGGTGAAGATCGGTGCTAGGCACGGATTAGTCGTGCCCTCCCATTAGTGTTATTGCAGAATCAAATAGAGAAAAATAACCTCGGAAATAACATTTTGTTATCCTATGGGTTTGGCCGAGGGTTTAACGCGTAGAAAAATTTCCGAGTTCATTGAGGAGTTCACTCTGACCCGCGCTCCATTGGTTCGAGATGGTCGAATAACCGTTGTGTTCTACTAAATTGTAAGAGCTTTTTTTTCGTGTATCTGTACATGTTTTACAACTTCATCTGAAATCAGAGGTAAAACTCAGAAAGGGTATCGAGGTTTATGCTAATAAATTTATCTCAGATGTCCATGAAATGATGAAAATGATTTAATGTAGTACTGTCCTCAATTTTCAAAATGTTCAAGGTGTTAGAATCTTCACCAATTTAGCTGAAATTCCGTCACAGGCTTTGTATTAGTCTGATCCTGCTCTACATAAAATTTTAGGGGACTATGATTTGTATAATCAGGAAGAGCACAAGCCACAAACATGGGCAGGATTTTTGTTTCTTACGCCAGATAGCAGAGAAAAGATGGGAGCATAGACAACCAGTCCACCACCTATTCGTAGACTTCAAAAAGGCATACGACTCTATAATAAGATCAAAATTGTTTACGATATTGCGTTTGTTAGGCATTCCTGACAAACTAGTGAGAATGATTGCAGTAACGCTAGAGGGAACCCAAGGACAAGTCAGGATTGGCAAGGCCCTGTCGGAACCATTTGAAATAGTCAGCGGGCTGAAGCAGGGTGATGCGATATCCCCGCCAAATTTCAATTTTGTATTAGAATACGTCATAAGACCTTTAGCTCAAAGTAAACGTGGGCTCCGCCTCCAAGCGAACGATGTCATCAAACTCCTGGGGTACGCGGATGACCTGGACGTCATAGGCGACACCAAACAAGATGTAGAAGAAATTGCAAATATCTTGATCCCAAGCGCGAAAGAAGTAGGCCTAGAGGTAAATGAGTCGAAAACGAAATACATGGTCATGGACCGTAACAACGCGGATGACGACACAGATCCTATCCAAATCGCGAATTACTCCTTCGAGAAAGTCCCCCTCTTCCCCTATCTTGGGACCACAGTAACGCACGATAACAACATAAGAGTAGAGTTTGATAAAAGAATAAGCGCAGGACATAGGTGTTTTGGCTCGTTACAGAAACTCTTCAGAGATAAAGACCTCTCACGCGAAGCCAAAATAACGATTTACAAAACCATAATTCAACCCGTGACTCTCTATGGATGCGAGACTTGGTCAATGTCGCAGCTAGATGAGGGGAAGTTCCAGGTCTTTGAAAACAAAATACTGCGGAGTATTTTCGGATCAACTATTGATCAAAGTTCGGGAATCCCTAGAATCAGATATAATGACGAGTTGCTCCAACTCTACGGGTCCCCGAGTATTGTCAATGTCATTAACTACAGGAGGGTACAGTGGATGGGCCATGTAGCGAGAATGGATGAGGAACGTGTAGCACGGAGGGTACTGGATTACAAACCAGACTCGCGACGGGGCAGGGGAAGACCGCGTATAAGCCTGGAAAAAAGCGTGCTAAGTAAGATAAAAATGACGGGCCGCAATCCCAATGTATGGAGAAACCGAGCACAGGACAGGAGCGTATGGCGTGATTGCTGTCAAACAGTCAGAGACTACGGCCTTTTCAACCCAGATATCGCCCGAGCCTAGTGTGAGCAACGTATGGTGAACGTATCTCTGTAACGCTGGCTGCTCAGTAAGGGCGCCTCCACCCCGTAAAGCGCGTATCGTCGCAATACGGAAAAGGACAACTATCGTCCTAGTCGAAAGCAAGGCCGGGCCTAGCACGAGCGTACGTGTGGTGAACGAACCTCAACAGTGCAAGCGCCCAAAACAGGCCAATACACCTAGAAACGGCCCACCCTCCTCTCACAGGCTGAGCAGCGGAAATACATCCCAGCATCGAAGAATGCTGGATTGGTTTTCAGCTGAAAGGCATGCGAGCGGGAGTGTGGATTACCGAGGCAATGGACCTCGTGGTCTGAAGGTCTAAACGCGTAGACCCGAGAAAGCCAACTGATGATGATGATGATGATGATTAGTGACATATTCGTGACTTCACGACGAATTTAGGTAAACAATGGCTCACCGCTGAGCCCCAAGCTAACTAGGCTCTGTGAAAAACGTCTGATTTATTTCTTATTATATATCGGAATATGGAAGCTTATTAAAATCCATTAGGTCAAACACGATGAATCTCGCGAAGAATCGAAAAAAGGCCTGTTTTATCATATGACCAAATGTTCACATCACAAAAGTGTTTAAGAGTTCAGAACTTTTTTCTCAAGCAACCCAAGCCTCTGAAATTGCATTTGAGTAATATGTGCACCAAATACTAGCTATGTGTATGATCTCATCAAAATCCACCATGTCAATCAATTTACGACAGTATTACCTATCTGTTCAGAAAATGGAAAGTGAGAGGTTGGGTAAAAATATTACTCAGCAAAATTTTCCGCTCTTCTGCTAATAGTTTGTTGACAAAACACTAGCAAAAGTAACAATAAAAATTTCAAGCGCCAAATTCCGCCACGTCAAAGCATTTTGCATATAGCTAGTGTAGTGTTGCGCGTCCACTATCCAAAATTGAAGGCCAATATCCGTCCAATAAATGAAAATTGAGAGGTTAGGTAAACATTTTACTCACAAAACAAGGACTCCAGTGTTCTCGCCAGTGTGAGTCAGACAGAGGTATTTAGTGTTTTTCTGCAACTCTTATTTTTATTATTTTTCATGTTCCAGGTTACACTTGAATCTGGAGTTGAATAATTTTGTCAAAAAGACAAATGAGAATGTGACCCAAACAGTGTGACCTCCATCAAAAAAGATCTGACACCTTCTCAATATATTCCTTGTATACAGCCAACTGAAGAAGAATAAAAATGTTTGTTCAATGATGAGGTATATGTCCGGTCGAGACTCTTCTAACTCGAACAAAAGCTGACCAAACCCAAATTGCTTCCGATGGAAATTATGAACGACTATTTTCTATGTGTTGAGAAGATGCCAGACCTAGGTAGTTGATACAATATTTGAGTCGTCTAGACTCTCGCGTTACATTTCCAAAGATCAGAAAAATAGTCGGTCATCCACGTTATGGATAGTGGTATCTGGGTACATCATTCAAATTTTGTCAAAGTATCGACCTCTTCGAAAAATTCAGGGAATCCCTGTAACACTCATCGGAAATTGCTCAGTTATATTTGATGTGTTCTCAGAGATGGCGCAGAGATAGTTGTTGAAGTTATGCTAAATATACTTTCACAAATATCACACCCCTAGTCGTTCCTGTCACTGAACTCAATTATTAGAGTATTTTACGTAAAACCCATGTAAACAAGTCAGCCACCCACACATTCATAGTATGCATCTTTACATTTGAGCCCATGCATATAGATTCGTACTTGCTGATCTAATTCCAAGTGAGAGACTCGATCTTCTTGCATCTGCAAGGAATGCACATCCGGAAAGGAACAGCCGATGCAGCAGCTGCAACTGCAAGAATCAGCTTCTGGTGCAAAATAGAGTGCATAGCCAGCATATTTCCGGCTTAAACTGCTTCCCCCTATAATATGAAGGATCTCTTGTTTGCTCGGTGCAGCAACGTTGATTCCATTGTCCAGATGATTTCCGACGTTAATCCCATGTTTCATAAACCAATGTCAGGATTAATGAGATTGTATCGAAAATTTGTTGTAAAGATTGTTAGTGTTGGAAGGTTGGAAGAATAACCAATTTATACCGAACTCGTGACTTTGGTCGAGAGATCATGTTAAATATTTTATAAATTTAGTTGTACTCCATCATAAAGTACACGGTCAACTATAGGATAGAGATTATGATATCATACTCCAAGAAAATAAGCCTCAAGATCAATATGCAAAAATTGCATTTTTTCATAATTACTGATATTTAAGCTTTTAGTTTTATTCAAGATGCATTTGAAAGTCGACCTGCAGAACAAACGATTTATATTGCCATGATTAAGTCAGCAAGATGATTAAAGTTGTTTTCAAATTTCAATGTGCAGACACTGAGAGGACCACCAAATATCACCAGAACTAATGAACCAAGTTTTCGTCATCTACTAGGTATTTAGATCGTGACACTCGTATTCGACGTTGGCTCTTTTGGCAAGATCTTGATTTTTTTTCTAATATTTGATCACCTCTGAAACTCACTGGTATCGTTTTCAGGTATCATCTTAAGTCTGGCTCTTTGAGTACATTTCGTTTTACATCCTTCTTCACTGACGGATTCATCCAATAATGTCACAGAGAGACGAAATCATTTCTGATGGGAAAACTTTTTCATATCTCGGTCATTTTGCGCTATGCTCCCATGTTCAATTTTGGTTTGAATCTAATGCAAATGTCTTTAAAACTCTTGTGAATATTCACCAGAAATGTTGTTCGGTCATTGGTTTCACAAAACTCCATCAATATCCTCGCGTTGAACTTCTCTGACAGTAAAATGACTTCTTCGTGCAAAGATTGCGATCTAAAGCTATTTTCATCAAAAACGTGGGGGGGGGGGCCTTGTTGGGGATTGCTCGAAATTGCCTCTTATATGTTCCAATCAAAACACAAAAAAAGTTCAAAAGTCTTGTACAAGTCTTCGCAGATGATTCCATTTTTTCGCTGTTTTATTCTCTCTATCAAGTAGGTATTCACACATTTTTATTCCATGAGTAATAAATTACTTAGATTTCCACATAGTATCGAGAAATTTTCCAGCTCAAGCTGTGCCGCCAAGTAAATCTAATATAAGAGCTCGCCCCTCCTGCTGGCTCCGAGGCTGGCTCTCACAGATTCACTCTTTTTTCAAAGGTCATTAAAATTCTCGTTAAAATTCTATGAACAGCATGCGGCTTGGCCTCTATAATAAGGACCGATGCGCGTAGTAAACAAGTACATATTACACAAGACTTCAAGACATAAAGGATACCGTACACTTTGGTTCAAATTTCTTAAACCCCAAGAATATTTATCAATCTTTGTAATATAACTCCATCTTCCCAGTGTATCATTCTCCATAAAACTGTCAGGTGTAAAGATTCACATTCAAAAGAAAATGAGGCCGAAACTTTTGTCAAATCTCCACACTTTGTCATACGTGTATTATCTAAGCAATTCAACATTGTCGGTTTTTGCATTATTGGACATAGGGGGTTAAGGCAGTTTGTTTGGCAGAAGAGATCAAAAGATAATCACTGAAATTTGGATCAAAGTCCATTCAGTATTCAGTCGGTTTAGTACACGAAAAAGGCTTGCACCATGATTTACGAAATTTATGTCGGCGCCAAGTAGCTCATAATCCCATTCATTGGCGCATCACGGGCTGGAGAAAATATTAAATCTGAAATGAAAAACTTGAAGCCCCCGGGCACCAATTCATCTCTCAATCATGGCCTGGCTTTTTATGGCACGTCATGATTTTCGTGAGAAAAATTCAAACTACACGGATTAGAATATTTTCATTTCTGGCAATTTTCTAATTTTTTCCATGCATACAGATATTTTTTCAGCATTAAAGATAGTACAAGTTATTGAGATATGTATAAATACGACGTTATGATAATATGCAAGTTGCCAGAAAAAGCGAAATCTATCAAATTCTTAGACGAAAACGAGCACTACTCTGTAAATGATTACATAATTTATGCAAGACAGACTAGTAAAAGTCCTAGAGTTTTTTCGAAAGTATTTCGCAATTCCTAAAAGTTGCCGATTCTATGGCTTCCTGAAAAAAATATCATGAGTAACATTTCATCTTATCATCAGGGGAGTTTTTTCCAAAAATGATATTGAGGAGTTGATGAAGAACTACAAATCTAATCCATTTGATGCCATAAGCTTCTTGCTAACAATTTTATCTAAAATTGATTTTAAAAAAGTAGTTCGTGATACGTGGGCAGGTTTTTCATCCTGAGTGACTTCTTCTGGGGAGGCCTATTTTTCGGCCCGAGCTAAATAAAAGGCGGAGATCGGAACTGGCCCGAAAATCTCGACAAGAATGCGCAATCTAGGTTTTACCATCTTATGCTCTTTTTTGACCAAGTGTAGATAATTGTGGAGGACCCATGCCAAAAAGGGCACTTTTAGGCGCAGTGTGTCATAAGAGTAAGTACATTTCGCACCGAGTTTGTGAGGTTGTGATTTGCTTCTGAGCGAATCGCTCGGAATCGAGGAACTTCATGAACGAGGCGCAAATACTATTTTCTGCAATTTTGCAGAATCTTTAGCAATTTTGTAGGCACCCAAGTAACGGAAAATTGTGAAAAGTGTATTAAATATTACCGACACGTTTTCCTTCAACAACGATGGACCAATTATAATATCTCATCGAAAAGCTGCTCACAGAAGAAAATAAAACAAGTGCTTAATGCTCGCAAATCTTTTTCCGCGTCTCAAAAAGTATGAATCTCTCATGGTATATAGCAAGCATTATACCGCATTATACCATCAGTACTATACAGTAGTGGTATACTGGCCTCTGATGATTATACGGTCAGATTACGTAATACCGCATCGCAACCTGGGAGAATCACGTAAGCCTTCTTTTACTGCTGCTGCACGTTCTCTGTCCGTGTGTGAATAAAAATGCAAAAAAAAAAAGAATAAGGAGGATGAGCAGAGAATAGTGCGGTCGCGCAGGTTCTCCGGGTACACACATAATGTGGGTTGGTTGAAGAGGTGGGTTGTTTTTGGCATTTTATTTTCAAGACCTTGAGAGGGTCCGTTCTGAGTTTGGCTATACTTATATATGTACATGATAAAAAGAGGCAAAAAGAAGTGAGGTGGCATGTATATACGCGAATGAAAGAGGGAAGAGAGAAGCAGAGCACGTGTCGTGTTATAGAGGGGCCAGTTCTGGAATTTTTGCTAACAATCTATATATGTATGTATAAATGAATGTTGGTCTCTCTCTCTCGACAACTTGCCTCCTGCCTTCCTCATTCCTTTTTTTGTCTTCTTACTCCTTTTTTTTTGAGTGAGGTATATAGAGCTTTTACTTACGCGCCCGGTGCACGGCTGATGGCGGAACCAGTTGGGATTAGAAAGCCTTGGCTCTCTCATTTTATCCGATCGAGTTATTTTTATTCGACGCACCACGTGTAGTATTCGATATAATATAGTACTTGCTTTTCTGACCAAACTCTCTGGATTTGATGGACTGAATATAATCGCAATTCTGGTATTTTGGGAGCTATGTTGATAGAGAGAAATGAGGGAACATCTTGGTGTTGAGGCACTAAACATTTAACCATGAAGCCAGTGAAAAATATAAGTTCGATTACTACTAAAAGTGTCTAGCTGATCGATAAAACGAGTCATTCATACTAAATTAACTTCTTATAAAAATCTTCATTTTTGCACAAGCGCCATAAACTTCCATTTCCCCTTAAGGTTTGATTTATTCAGGCCTTTGTTTCAATAATGAATTGACATGGAAACTGCACTGATGAGGAGAGGTTCAACCTATTGCGGAACACGGATCTTGTTGGAACTCTGCTCGAAACTCTGGGAATGATCTTGTTTTGATGAGAAATGGACGGAACTGGAGGAATGTACAAGGGTTTACTTCAGGACCTCCTATCCCGAGCCACAGGATTGAGAGTAGCACTGTCAATATATCTATAAACATGATATTTTCAACATGTGTACACATGGTTAATGATAGCTTCCATAGATAGGTCTCGAGATAGGAGGTCCATGGGACTAAAGCCTTGTAGATTTCTTTAATTCCCATCAAAACAAAATAATTTCAAGAGTCTCGTCAAAGTCGGTGGTCCGCAAAGTTGAACCTCTCTTTGTGAGACTATGTCATCAACAAGTGTAATGAAGTTGCCAACATCAATTCCCCATAGGAACTTTGGTGAGGTGGCCAGCGCGAGGGCCAGCCTCCAATTCTCGTAATGGTTATCCGCAGAGCCATGGTTCGAGGCAAATCTCCCTATGCTTCACTCATTTATACTGTAAAGATGCTCAAGAAAGACTCAAATTCAACACAGAATGTAGTGGTGGATTATGAATTTGATGCTTTTTTTTGGACAGATTTGTTCTATCAATACAGGGAACAAACGACGTTTCGGACCTCTGATTAGGTCATTCTTCAGGTTGAATGTATCTTATATCTAGGGGGAGAGAATTGCAAAAATATGATAGGAAGAAGAAAAGGGATGCTTAAAATCTAGAACTTATCAGCGCAGGTATGGTGTTTTGTGATCTCGGCGATGGAACATCGTGCGGACCTCGACGCTCATGGGCCTGCAGCGACTTTTTTGTAAGTTAGCTGATAGACCAACAAATTGGATGATGTCCGAACGCACTGATCCACTCACACTGTCACAAGGATCACTAGACACCAGCTTGCACTCAGCTAACACTTGATATTGCTTTTGGAATGTTTTTCTGTTAATATGTGGAAGGATGTTTTTATGAAAGATTCGTTCCCTAAACATCCATCCATCCATCCATCCATTCTCAATAAGCCGGGAAAACCGCGGCTTTCGTGAATTTAGCATGTAAAAATTTCGTAAGCCAAGGAATGAGCGGCTTACGTTTCGTTAACGTTGACAAATTTGGTAAACCGGTAAAATGCCGGTTTACGTAACGTGAGAAAATTTGGTAAACCGGTAAAACGCCGGTTTACGTGCATTCAACGTGAGAAAATTTGGTAAACCGGTAAAACGCCGGTTTACGTGCATTTAACGTGAGATATTTTGGTAAACCGGTAAAACGCCGCCTTACAACCGATGACTCATCCACACGTGTTGGGTAGGAATGAAGGATGATATAATGTATTAGAAATGTGGGCTGATCATGCAATGAGATGCGCACGTCAAGCGCACGGATGAAATGCTTCATTCCTACCCTTACAATAGACCTCGACATTCATTCATCCCTAGTCGGCTCCTACGTCGTTTTATTGATAACGTTACATGAATATGGTTGATTATGATTGCGAATTTGATTACATGATTGAAAATAGAGAAACAGAAATTGGATTATAGGATTAAATATAGCAAAATAATATGTAGATATCGGGTCTCCAAACCTATATGCCGGCATAGAATCCTTACCTAAGGGTGATCTAATCGCACGACCCAGGATTGCTCCGGCGTTGGCGTATTGCATACCTCTCGGCACGCGATGGATACGCGAGCTTCCGCTGCGCTGCTGCCCTGGCTGCTTCCAATAGCGTTGGGCGACCCCTTTTTCGTTTCCATTCCTGGACTCGGGATCCTGGTTGACGCATCTCTGCCAGATGTGTCGGGAATGAGGTAGGAACCCCATGTAAGGTTCGCTGCGTTTATGGACCCTGGGCTTGGGGTACCGGATGACCTTGTGCCTCTGTCGTTGAGCCCCCGACAGAGTGAAGGATGAGGCGTTGCGCGACCGCGTTCGGCGCACGAGATGCGGGATTCAAGGTGAGACGGGCGTCCCCGTCTGCAACGGCTGCGTAATCCCCGATGCGTGGTGCTGTGACGTCAGCATGAGGGGTCGACTCTTCTGAGTGCGACCCGCCAACGGAAGCAGGTTCCGGGGTGGCGTGAGGAGGCTCGTTCCCGGCGATGGTGCTGCAATGTCGAGTGGGGCCGGCTCTCTCGAGCGCCACCCATCCACTGGAGCAGGGCCCGGGGCGGCATGTTGCGCGGCGCCCGGCGTCGATGCGTAGTCCCTTTTCATTTGAGAGACGTGCTCCTTGATCGGTGTACTCCCCGGTCTCTCCACAGTGTACACCTGCGGAGAGTGCCGATGGATCACGTGGTAGGGCCCCCCCCCCCACTTGGGGCGAGGCTTGCGTTGAAGTCATCGGCCGCGCGTGAGAGTGGATGCGACTTGATGTACACTCACCGGACAAAAATTCTGTGCAAATCTGAAAAAGCTTTTTGTGCCTGGGCTGTTGTTTCAATCTGAATCATGCCGTATGTGAGGTCTTTATACTCGTAATTTCATCCTTATACCTACGGGATTGGAATCTAATCCCAGAATTTTAACCAGGAGCTAAGGGACCAGGAAACTTTTTCAGATTTGCACAGAATTTATGTCCGGTGAGTGTACACCTTATCCCCGATGTCGAAGGCAGGAGCGGTCTCCTCCCGGGCGGTCTTGTGGTAGCGCTGTTGGTTCCGCCTGGCTGCCTCGAATCGGGCTGCAGTCCCATCTCTCGGCGCCTCTGGTTGTTCTCCTGGTCGGAGGAGATTGCTCCCCAGGAGGAGTTCGCTGGGCGTATACCCCGTAGCCGCATTCTGACGGCGGCGCATGGCGAAGAGTATCTTCGGAAGCTGGAGATCCCAGTTCTTCTGGTTCCTCTTACTGCAAAGGTGTATCCGGAGTCCCTTCTTGATTTCTTGGTTGCGTCGCTCGGTAGGGTTTGCCCTTGGCATGTAGGCTGGGGTCGTCCATGGCCTCGTCTGCCAGCGCTCGCACCACTTGGCCCACTTGGGACCCTTAAACTGGGGCGCATTGTCCGTCAGCGTGGTTTTCGGGTAACCCCACCTCTGGAACACCCCGTCTTCCATTGTCTGGGCTATCGTGTCCGTGGTGGCCTTGCCTATGGGGAACGCCTCGGTCCACCTAGAGAACATATCGGTCACTACCAGAATGAATTTCTTACCCCGAGCCGTGCGGGGTTATGGGCCCATGAGTTCCAGGGCGACTCCCTCCCAGGGTCGGCGTGGCTCCCTAGGGCATTCGACTCCTTGCGTGGTGGGCCTCGAGGCCTTGGCGGTGTAGCAGTCTGCGCAGACCCAGACGTGTTGGCGGACGTCGTTGCGCAGGCCGGGCCAGTAGTAGAAGTCGCGGACTGCACGGAGGGTCTCCGCCGCGCCTGGATGTCCGGCTAATGGGTGATCATGATATAATGTAGTCACAGCTTCTCGAGCGGCCTCGGGGACGTAGATCCTTGGTTGCGAGGCTTCGTGCATGTAATATAAAAATCCGTCTTTTTTGACCCATTCGGGGCCTTGCGGGAGCTGCTTGGCGTCGTCTTGGGCCTGACGGACCACGTCTTCCAGGCTGTCGACGTCAATGTGGGCTACGAGGATGGGCTCGTCTGGTTCGCCGACGGTCGGGGGTGACAACGCCTCGTCGTCGTGGGTCAGTTCCGTGTACTCCTCTTCGCCCGGTCGCCTGGACAGGGCATCCGGCAGTTGGTTCTCCCGACCTGGCACGTGCTGGACCTCGAAGTTGAATCTCTTGAGGAGCATAGCCCAACGGGTGAGCTTGCCTCGCTCGTCTTTGACGCGGTTCAACCAGGTGAGAGCGCTGTTGTCCGTACGTAAGATGAAGTTATTATCCTCCAGGAGATGGCGGTACTTACGTATCGCCCAGATGACGGCCAGGCATTCCTTCTCATTGGAGTGGTAGCTGGCCTCTGTCGGGGTGAATTTAGTTGAGGCGTAAGATATGACCTGGCGTTCGCCTTCGGGTCCCATCTGGAAGACCACTGCTCCCATACCGCTGTCGCTCGCATCCGTCTGGAGGTACAGTGTCTCGCCCGGGCGCGGGCGGTGCAGCTGGAGTGGTTTCCGGAACTCGGCTTTGATGTGGTCCATGGCTACCTGGGCCTCCGGTATCCATCGCCACGCTTTCCCTTTCTTGAGGAGAGAAGTGAGTGGAATGGCAATGGTTGCAAAGTCCGGCACGTACTCTCTCAACCAGCCGCAGATTCCGAGGAACTTCTGGAGGTCCTTCTTATTTCGTGGTGGCGCGGCCTCTTGGACCGCCTTGACGTATTTCGGCTTAGCCTCGTTGCACTCGTTCATAGCCATGTGGCCCAGTAACGGGAGGCGGTCCTTGCCGAAGGAGCATTTCTCAATTGCGCAAGCCAGCCCATAGATGTCGAGTCGCTCTAGTACCAGAGCTAAATGCATCAAGTGGTCCTCCCATGTATCGGAGAACACGACTATGTTGTCGGCGAAGTTGAAGCATGCAGACGCCGACCAGACCAAGGAGGACTTCCTTCCCGATCAGCTGGTTGCACGTTCTGCCGGAGTTCTTGAGTCCGAAAGCAGCTACGTTGAATAAGCACTGGCCGCCATCGGGGGTGGCAAACGCCGTGTACTTCTTCGATCTTTCCGTTAATGGGATCTGCCAATAACATTTGCGCAGATCGATGGTTGAGTAGTACTTCGCGGTCCCAATCTCCTTGAGTACCTCGTGGATGACCGGGTTCGGTTGGGCTGCGTCCTCGGTGACCTCGTGGACTCCGCGGAAGTCGACGCAGAACCGGTACGAGCCATCGTGTTTGCGTACCAGGACGATGGGCGAGCAGTACGGCGAGGAGGCTGCTTCGATCACGCCGTCGGCCAGCATCTCTTTCACTAAGTCGCTGATGGCGCGTTTCTTCTCCGCCGAATATTGACGTGGCGGTATCTTGATTGGCCGCGAGTTTATGACCCTAATATCGTGGGCCGCGAATGGCGTCCTCGCCAAGGGGCTCGTGTCGTTGAAGATCTTGACGTGGGACCTCAGGATCTCCTTGGAGCGGCCCTCGTACTCTGGCGGGAACGAGTGATCGATCAGGTTCCAAACGCGCCGCCACAGCTGAGGTGAGGGCCCGTGGCCCGGCCGAGCGAGGAAGACGCGGATACGCTTCTCCCTGCCCAGGTACAAGGAGTCCAGCTTGTGGTCATGGATCACCTTGTGTTCCTTCAACCATCGTCGGCCTAAGATCGCGCCCGGTCGCAAACGTTCTGCAACAAAAAAGGTCGTCGTGAAGGCCAGTTCTTTTATGCGTACCTACAGGGTACATTGTCCGGTGACAGACATCTCGACTCCATCCATGGCGAGCTCAGCGCTACGGTGCGGGGCCGGTCGAATCTCGGCGCCTGGAGGCACGAACCGGGGCGCGATGAAGTTGTCCGTGGCCGCGGAGTCCACGAGGGCGTCCGCCTGCTTGTCCCCGATGTCGATGCGTAGCGCCGTGATGAGATGGCCGGTGGTGCCGGCTGATGCGACACTTATAGCGGGTCCTGGTTGCTGGAAGCGGGCGTACCCGCGGCTGGTGCCACTTCCCGCCAGTTTCCCGCCGTCGTCGTCCGTTGTGGGCGTTGTGGGCAGTTGCGGTGCCAGTGGTATTCCGGGCAGTAATCGAACTTGGGCAATCGCTCACCCTCCACGTCTTTGAATTCTCGTACGGTCTTCTGCGTCTTCGCTGGCCCTGGGACCGCTGGCTTGGCGTTGTTGTTGGAAGCCTGGTTCGTCTTCCGGGTGGCAGGCTGGTCGGCGGCCTCGTCGACTTCGAGCTAGGAGGCCCGCATCAGCAACTCGCCTACGGAAGTGGGTGGCGCTCCGCGGAGGTGGCGGCGTAGGGTTCCGCGCAAGGCCTCCATGATGATGGTGACCAGCTCCTCTTCGGTCGCCGCAGGCAGCAGACGGCGGGCGAGGAGGTGACGTTCATCTATGGAGACTGAGACGCCTTCACGCTCACCCTGCATCTGCCCAAATAGCTTGGCCTTGAGACGGAGATGCACCTGCGGCGAGTCGTATCGCGGGAGTAGGAGTTCCTTAAACTTCGCCCATTCCACGGAGAGGCACTTGTAGCATGCCCACCACCTGGAGGCGTCGTCCTTTGGTGCTCGTTCTGCGATCTGCACCTTGAATGCGCCGTCAATAGCTAGGCGGGCGAAGTGTTCCTCGCACTTCCCGAGGAACCGGTTAGGGTCCTCGTGTTCGGCGCCTGAAAAATCGGGTGGAGCGAATGGTGTACCTGCCAATTAGCGGAACATATCTCGAAGTCCGTCCATGATCGCAGCCGCGTCCGTTGGCTGGGCTAGCTCCTGGTGCTCCACCTGTGGCAGCGCGGCGTCAGCGGGAACGATTACCTCGGCCGCAACGTTGGCTACCCCTGCTGGTGGCGGTGCTCGCCACCGGTCACCGTCGTCGTGTGCAGACTCAACCGCGTCGTGCCCCTCGACTTGGGGAACTGCCGGCGACGGCTCGCGGTGATCTGGGGCTGCAGTCGGTGCGTCCGGCGATGGCCGCGCTACCGCGTCGACGACCTCGTCGTATGTCCGGTGCTGGGTTGGAGCGGCGCTCCCTGATGGTCCGGCGGAGAGCTGACGTTGCGGTCGCTGCTCTCGCGGGGTACGTTCAAGCGACACCGTACGTTTTGCAGTTGATTGGGCGCCACTGGGTGTTTTCTCACTCCCAGAAGTGACAACGGACGACTGCCTCGTCGTCCGGCCGGCGGGTGGAGTATGTTGCAGACTGCTCATCGGAGAGTGGCCCTTCTCATCGCCTGATGAGACGTGGTGGGTTTCGACTCGGGCGCCAAAATTGACAGGGCCGCGTCGGGGGTTCACGGCAGGTTGGTGTGACCCGCGAGACCGGCCGACGGTCTGTCACTCAAAGTTCAAGAGTCTTGGCTCGTCACGACACTATCACACCTTAGGTCGCGGCGAGAGGGCGAGAATCGAATGGAATTTACATACGCACATGAATGACTCTACACTCAACTCAGTTCGCTATGAAATGGCACGGCCGTGCGTTACACTGGACACTGACTCAGCTGCACTCCCGTGCGTGACACTCGCGTGTTGATTGAGGCACCACGGATGCTGAAGAGTTGGGTGATTCGTAGGATTAGGAGGGAAAGGGGTTGAATTAAATACACAGGGATTATACACACACTTGACGCGGTGGCCGACACTACAATCTAGTTGATTGATACACACGTAAGTCACACACAAATATAACACTAGGTATAATGAATTATCGCGGCCCTCTACAAGACCACGGCGTGACGTGAAGTGAATATAGCGTAGTGATGACGGGCAACGGCTGACGGGAGGCGTCGCGTCCAAGCCGAGCGAAGGCGACTGATGCGCCTGATGATCGAAAGATGACTGATGATGGGTGGCTCTAGCGGCCGGTCTTATATACCCGCGGTTTTCTCGGTAAGCCGGGAAAACCGCGGCTTTCGTGAATTTAGCATGTAAAAATTTCGTAAGCCAAGGAATGAGCGGCTTACGTTTCGTTAACGTTGACAAATTTGGTAAACCGGTAAAACGCCGGTTTACGTGCATTTAACGTGAGATATTTTGGTAAACCGGTAAAACGCCGGCTTACAACCGATGACTCATCCACACGTGTTGGGTAGGAATGAAGGATGATATAATGTATTAGAAATGTGGGCTGATCGTGCAATGAGATGCGCACGTCAAGAGCTTTCGTCAATTTACTGAATTTTTCTGTGATATGACTGTGAGCCCTGCGATTTTCCTTCTTATATTATATTTCTGCTTTATTAAATATTTCTGAAGTTTGTAACTCTTCTGAGAGTAACCCGACCAGTCACAATTCGTGATATAACTAAGATTTGTCCCTGACCAAATGACTTGATTTTATCTGTGTGTGCTATCAATCTGTGATACATGTGACCATGTGTAACTGATCATTTTCTTTTGTCTTCGGACGAATAAACGGGCATCAATCAATCAATCCATCCATCCATCCATCATCTAACCCATCCATCCATGAATCAATCAATCCATCCATTCATCCACCCCCCTATTATCCATCCAAGCCTAGCTGATCCCATCCCAGCCAAACCCATCGCATCGCATCCCCAGCCCAGCTCAGACTAGTTCGGCCAAGTCCATCCCGCGCTATATTGCTTACCTATATAGTCGAACCTAGCCCTACCCAACCAGGCCCGGCCCATACTATCCCATCCCTGCGCATCCCTTCCCGATCCATTCGTTGTGATCGATCCCAGCTAATACAGGGCCAGCCCATCACACCCCAGCCAGCCCATTCCCTCAGTTCAGCTCATCCCAAGCCTATTTCATTCCAGCTTATCAAGATCCATCCTACCCGACCCCAGCCCAGACCAGTCCGGCCCATCCCAAACCCATCTCTGCCCAGCCCAGCACAACCCATCTCATCCTGGTCTAGCCCATTTAACACCATCTGGGGTAATCCCACCCGACCCTAGACCAGCGTGGCTCATCTCATCCCTGGCCAGGTCATAAAGTGATTTTTGAACCCAAAAAATTGTCATTAGTAACAAGAATTAGCTATAGCAGAAAGGCCTACTTGGTTTCGTCTTCCTGCGCGCGTTGTCGTCATGCACATCTTATTTTTCCTTTGGTGATGCATACTTCAGTACTGTACAACGAGGAACAATTAGCGCGCGGTCGGAGAAAATGATTGGACTAATGAACCGTCCATCTTGAAAAAGTCGGTTTCGAGTCTCACGATTCTTTCAAAATTCTAAGTCAATTCGACTCTATCCACCAAGAATTCGCAAAGAAATCGGGATTTATATTGCGCACAGGTGGATGAAAAGATCGGTTCTTTTAGAATATTCTATACAGCACACGCTAAAGGAAATTGAGACTGCAGTGTACAGATTGTAGTTGTTGAGACTTTACGACAAATGTGTCATTACTAGATTTTCGCATCAAAGTGCAGCGTTCGATTCCAAGGCGAGAGCTGTGCGACACATTCTCTATCAATGTTATGTCGTCACAAGGTTCAACGAACAGAACAGCGAACGCGCCGCCGCGCAAGCTCACGTCTGACTCGTTTCAATATCTCGCGCGCGCCGCGAGCTCGTTTTACTATTTAGCTAGTGCTTTATACAGCTCGTGGATATGATGCACATATACACATTTCTGTGTGGCACATCAGGTTCACGAACTCGATTCAGCTCAAGGAGCTTCGAGTACGTCGACCATCAACTCTATTATATCTACTTCTATTATAACGTGGCAATATAGATATAAAAATCTCACACCAAGAGCAAGTGGTTTTGAGCGCGCGAAAATAAAAAAATAACACAGATGTTATAATCATAGCTTACGCGAATTGAGTATTTCTGATTAGATTTCTCGCACATACACACAAGTTTAAAGTGTCAGTTATACTTACAATACTGAAGCCTTGAAAATAAAATAGCGTCGGTGTTGTGGTATGGCACGACGTGCTTATGTGTTCATACAGAGATTGTTGTCGAGCTTTGTATCGTGTGAACTTCCGATGCGGCTTTTATCCAATATGAAACTAAACTTATTTAGTAATCTATTGATCTGATTAGTGGAAATTTTTCCAATAATATTTTTCAAGATAATTTCCACTGATTCCTTGTTGATTCAATTTTTTTGGGGGGTGGATTTCATATACCAATAAAATTAGAATTTTCTTTAAAATGAAAGACGGATCATGGAATATGAAGAAAAATTATAAATTTTTAGGGAAAGAAAGCAATCAATGTTTCTTTGATCTACATGTTGCATTTGATCAGCTTTCGGGATCATTTTCCTTCTGATAACTTGACCCTTGATTCGTTAGATATTTTCCGCATTCTTGGAAATTGCTGTTACGCGAGATCAAAATTTTCTTAAAATTTCTTTCAAGATTATTGACCCGTTTTGATAGTACACAATAATAACAATATCAATAGATAAAACGGATTTCTCTAACTCACACATGTAGTCGTTTTTGCACATTTCAAAATTTTTAAATTCTCTCGAAGGTGCATGAAATAATCTGAGAGTTCAGAAGTTATGCCTTTGATTCGCTTTCATCGATACAGTTACAGTACTCTAACATGGCTGAACAATTTCACTTGAATTCTTACTAATTTCGGAAAAATAGCTATGGTAAGTGATTGTGATCTGATACCCTTCTATTTTTGTTAAAAATGGGCATGAGTTTCACAAAAGTTGAGGGATCAGAGGAATCATTGCCTTATTAGATATTCGTCTGTGTCTCGGCAAAGTTTTCACACTCATGGTCTCAATTAACTTTGTTCTGAACCCACATTAATTTCTGTTACTCTGAAAAAGTTGGCGGAGAGCCGATCTGTCGAAATCGTCAATATCTTAACGCAAGTGCTTTTCGATCCTCGTAGAATAAATGAGTCTTCTAGAAAGGTATCTGATTCATTGAACTAATTGCCGAGAGAAAATTTCTTCAAAATGATCGTTTCTTGAGGTTGTAAAGAACTTGTTATTTCTTCAAATTGATCAAAGCTCAGAAATCAATGATGCAGTTGTCATGTTCACATCAGTTTGGATGCAGTAAGTGATTTTAGTTTTAGTCGTTGAAGGCTTACTATACTCTCTCCTGTGATACACGGAATATTGAAAAATATAGAAATTTTAATGAATAATCGCTTGTACATTCAATTTGAAAAAAAAAAACACGAAAATATCAAAATTGCACTTCAACCGTGAACAGCAATCAACGAACGTTAGCAATTTTTTTAGATTTGCAACGCGTGCTGCACGCTCATGAAGACCATCGAGGCTTGACGGTCGCGAATGGCACGCGAAAAGCCTATATGAATTGATCACACAAATAGCGCAGGTGTGACAAGTCGTGGGCGAGATGTAGAAGTAAGTAGAAGAGGCCGAGTAACTCCTTCTATTTGCGGTATCGCCAGAGGGCAATGATCGTATAAGCCATGAGAGTGTGCCAGCTTTGCACAACCGTATAAAATTGCATGAGTTGCATTCGAGATGGTGGCATGCAAGCTGGACGAAGAAAAGTCCTTATGAATTCTCACAACGAAAATAAGGCCAACAAGATATTCATTCAAGCTAATTCTGTCAGTGTATTCCGAATTTTGATAAGAATTTGAATGAATTGCGAGGAGCAACAGATTTTGAAGCTCTTTTTCCAGCTGTCTTGATGGATCCCTTGAAAACAAAAGTATTAAGAAAAAATTTTTAGCAGTAATTGAATAGGGAGGCGTTTCTTAGTGCTGAGATGGGTGACAAGTCACTGATAGATAGATCGGTGGGTGGCTATTAGCAATTTTACGATTTTAAAAAAACTTATTACCAATAATTGTTACTTGAATTTTAAGCCACAAAAAAATTCTAATGTATTCTTGATCACCGAAAAACGATATTACTAGAGCTCTTGAAGATACAGAGTAGTGTGACTCTCCAGTAAAATTACGAACGTCAAATTTTCTTTGAGGGAATGTTCGACATTGTCGAGTTCTTAAATTGTATCTCCATGAATTTTTGAGATATACTTGAGGTGGCGATGAGTGATATGAAATGAACGATAAAAGAAGTCAATTCGACTTCTAACCTTTGGGAATGAATGTTGTCGATCTATCCTAAGCTTCCACTTTAGTATGTTTCATATGATCTCCATCGAGATACTTAGGGCGATTTTCCTTGCATTTGAATAATATAACTCGCGTCACCAGGTTTTACTGAACTTGAATCAATACCATTACTCATGAGCATCGGGTCCTATTCGAGGTCCTATTATATCTCATGTACTGTACATGTCTAAATATCTAAGATATTATCTATGTGTTGCACTAATTTTCCATCCCTTGTGTTTTGAATAAATCAGTTTAATGAAAATGTAATGATGTCAGCTAAATTAATCCTGTCTTCATAAGATTTATAGGTTTCTACGGGAAGAATCTTTGTCTGAATAATATAACTTTATCAACGCTGCTGTTTGGTTTCGATAGCCGCGGTTCAACTCGGAACACAACATTTACAAAATCGCGTATGTATTTCAATCGATTAATCTTGGGAATGAATGAGTTTTGTGCAAACGATCAAAACGATTATCTGGACTTCATTTGCGGTTCGGCTCGAGTTGGAAGTCAATTTATCGAGTAAGCAACAAACACAAAAGTCACCCAAACTTGTTGCAAAATTCAATTGGAATAACCTTGGATAGTCGAGAGATCGACCGCGGATATCAAGGGAACGGTACATTTTTGAAGACCGCAGATAAGCAAAAACGCGGATAAGTCAGGATTCCTCAATTTTTCCATTAGATTACGGTGAAATCTAGGTCAATGAAAATTTTGCTTGACTCAGCTGATATTAATTGAGTATCGCTCCAAGATTACCTTAAATGGGATTTGGGAATACTAGGATGGTATTCAATTACCGTCTCAACATTATTTGCTTGAGTAATGTCCAAAGTCACGTATGGTATCAAGGAGTACAGTTTGATCGAAGAAAAATTCGTACTAATCATCATCATTCAGGCTCATGCGGTGATATCCCCGATATTGAAATGACCAAATGCAGTCCGACTTTCCCACTAGGCTCAAATTTGATAGCTATATAATAGATTGATATTGTTTTCGTTTGAATCTGAAAGCAACACAGCCTTTTCTCTTATCATCATCAAAGAAACTGACAGTCTTTTTGTCGAGCTTCTTTGCTTGATGCACCTGAGTAGACTATGCCCAAAATATTTTTCATGGTATTTAACGAGCTTATCATCCGAAGGGAACTGCAGTTGAATTTGTCTTTATTGGCGTCTGCGATGTATGGTTACATTTTCTCAAAGCTATTTCTGTGATGTGACACCCTTGACTTACATGGGTAGTGTTTAATTGAAAAAGTTCCTGAAATTCACAGGTTCCACTATATTTGAAGATCATGTATTTACAAATTTCCAAAGTCTAATCCAAAGAACATTCTATGTTTGAAGGAGCAAAGCAACTCCAGCTAAGGTCCACTTGGCTGGTTTGTCCCTGGTCTTCAAATTGAAGGTCCAAATGTAAGTAGGACCTCGCGTTCGGGTTTTATAAACAGGGCACTCGTACATATTTCTGAGGTCTTGCTTGTCTTGGGTGATAGCTCTAATGTTCATCACTGGCATGATGGGAAATAATTCCTTCGGTTTGGATTCGACTATGATACCTGCTTGGACATCCCATCTCGCTCCCTCCATAAAGATACCATGGACATAAGCTCCATCTCTAGGTGCTGTGCTGTAATTTTTTGCAAATTTATTTCAAGCATAGGAATGCAGACAATGATCATGGAAGTTTTCTCGATTCTTATTAGTAAATTTTTAAGCTCGATAAGCTGATTGATGTATAACCTTGAAATATTTTATACATGTAAAAATAATTGTTGCAAACGATTCACTGTGAATTTATTGGTTATTGCGTCAACTAATGAGCAATTTCTTGAGAAGTGTCGAGTTATAGGAACGATTGTCTTACAGGTCAAGTATCAATAGAAGTTAATAACAACAAAAAAGATGAGAACTCAGCCTCATCAAACATTATTTTCTGATCAATTAATAGCTTAGCTAGTGTGAAAATGTTGTTTGTCCGGAACCCAGCAACGAACTATTTCAAATTTTTCTTAGTACAATCCGGCAATATGAATATACATCGAAGATTTTCTGAATACATATATCAACATACGTGAATTCTTCTTTATTTTTCTTCGTTACATCACACTGCAAACACATTTTATCCAACGGTAGTTCATGTCGTCTGGCAGTTGATTGCATAATTGCCGTGAGTAATGATTGAGGGTTAAAAAAGCCAGCTAACCACACTGATGCTGGTAGCTGAAAAATTATCGATCATCATGTGATCCCACTCAAATCTATAGTTATGATGAAATTTGAAAGGTTAATCTACCACAAAATCGGTGGACCATGTTTCCAGTTCCCGTATCCTCAAGAGTAAATCAATGAACCACGCTGTCAAGCCTAAAAGTGAGGGATAAGCTCTGAGGGTCCATGTTCGAGGCACTTGATCCAAAAACAAAGCAGTTTCTAGCTCCTCCATGTCTGACGTGATGGTCAATTCACCCTTTAAGCCAAGATCTAATTCACGAAGTGATCTCTTTATTTCACCAGTCAGATAGTTCATCCTTTCACATTCTTGAAAAGCGACTATGACGTAAGGAGTTCTCTCCTCAACTTTTCCCATGATTTCTGGCATATTGAATTCTTCAGGTAATTTTTCCAATATTTCATCCAAAACTTGTTTGACCTGGAATTCCACGATTTTTCCCTTTCTTTAGAGTAGGAATGTTAACAGTTAGAACTAAAAAGTTGATATCTCGAAGACTCCTCAAAAGACTGTTTTTTGCAAGTACAAAGCCGCTTAGTATTCAGAGCATTTGGAATATTCAATCACTATCACAGGCAAGGCTTACCTTATCTTCTCTGGTAACAGTTTGACCCCCGGAGCTACCTGCATCTCTTGGTTGCATTTCGAAAACTGTCCGAAAGAGATTTTCAGAAGTAGTCGTTAGAAAACCTACTTCTGCATTAGGATGAAGACCATAGAGATATGGAGATTCTGCGGGTAGAACCTCGTCAATGTACGTATGAAAACCAGCTAAATCAGTGTTTGGTGGTGCGGGAAAACCTTGGAAAATTAGAACAATGTTATAAGATTAGTTTCAACCATACACAGAACAGAGATATTTCAAGACTTCTTCTAAGTCGTTACCTGGAGCTAGATGCAGTTCGCCATCAACAAGTTCGGGTTGCATAAATTCTTCTAAATAAGAAACGCAAAGTTTCCTATCCCAATCGTCTGTAATGTGACCTCCATACATAATTTCACCAAACAGATAACGAAGGTCTTCCCATGGAATTTTTGGACTAGACTCAAGGTAGTTGTATAAAACGCTAACGCTTATATTCAAATCTCCAACGTTGAATGGATAGATTTTGTTCCAACCCTGGGGTCCAAACTTCCTTCTTTCAGCCACCACAGCGTGGAAGTAGCACAGTGAAAAAAGTATGACCTTGAACTCAGCTTCTTTTGTGCACATCTCCAGGGTCTCTTGTGTGAAATTGTCGAGGGCTTTGTGGAGGTTTGCTTGCATCCCAGTCGGAGGTTCATTCGTAATTTTTATTGACGATTCCAGAATGCCCTGGAAAAACCCAACGCTAATGATTGAAATTCACAGTCGATGTGCAGGCTCGGATTTTGTGAATAATTTAATTCGGATGGAACCTCGGGTATGATGTGACCAGCTGGTGTGCTGGCAGGTTCTGCGCTCATGAAGACTCTGTAGTCTGGGTGAGATCCTTCTGCAGCGATTTCTAGCTTCTTCTCAAGATTTGGTAACCACTTTTTCACCAAGTGAATATTTTGTAATACGACCCAGTGACCTTTGTGGGAAGCAACTTCCATCGCAGCTTCAGCTACTGTCTCTTGACCTTGACCTAGAGAGACATTGTGAAAATTTTGTGCGTCTGTAGTGAATCCCAGGTTTCTACCCAAAGCTTCTACATCCTGAAACCAACCAAAATTGATTATTGGATGTTCTCTACCATCCAGGACATATCTTCAAGATTCGGCATGATTGGATACCGTACCTTGAGTGGATTGACTCCCGGGGACAGAATGAAAAAAATTGGAGTGGATGGACTCGTTTCCTCAAAAGATTTGGCAAACTCAACCGTTCTACCCTCAACATACCGAGGTCCAAGTTTTTCTTCTATGAAAGCTGCAATTGCATAGGTCATTCGATCAGGACGCAGAGCTCGCAACATGCACAAACGTTGCAAAGCCGTTTTATTTTTCCATTCTTGAGGAAATTTTTCACGTTCTGGACACTCGCACTCAACCAATTTTTTCCAACGTTTGGATGATGTCTCTATGTCTCGGTCCAAGTTTCTGGAATCAAATTTCCTCATCACACAGTCAGGGAATGAAACAAGTTGTAATTACAAGTTGCTGGGACTGACCGAAAATCATCTCTGGCGGCAAGACTGCGAATCCCACCCCAACTAGAGTTGGTCAAAAAGTCAACAGGTGAAATAACATGTGGTGTGATAGGGAACCTCAACAGAAAGTCTAGCTCAGCAGCGGTTATCTCATGGCGAGCAAGCAAGATCTGAAAAGTCATCTGGGAGGCAAATATGAGTTTGTCACACTCAAAGAGACCACGACTTGTGTACATGAAGACTGAGAATGTGATACGCTCAATCAGTTCAGCAACGCGTGCTGTGACATCCACAGACTGCTGTTGCTGATTCGGACTTGGATTACTAATTAAAGCTTTCTGGAATACTACGCTAAAAGCTTTAAGAGAAAACTGATAGATAGGATTGATACTGTTGAGTTCATTCAGGATGAAGTAGAGAAGTGAGGCTCGAGCGGCTGCAGGTCGGTAAAGTTCACGAGCTGCGTCTATAGCCAGTGAAGTTTCACGAGCTTCCGCTACTTTTCGCTCAATTTCTGCCGCTGTGCGTTTTGTGGTCTCGAGATTCTCTACTAGAGCTGTGTCTCCTAGAACATTACTACCAGCTGAGGATAATCTGTAAATGACAAAGAACATCGTTATGAATAAAAACTGACCAATGGAATAGGTTTCAAAACTTTTGATGAGCGAATCTATTTTTGTGTCAAGTAAAATTTTTCATCAGAAGCAGTAGGTAGTCTTTCACCCACTTTGAGAGCAAAGAATCTTCAAGCCCATTGAGAGTAATTTTAAAGTCATTTTGCTGCCTGGTCAAATCGGCTTTCTGCTTCTCTTTGTCTGGACACTCGGCTTTCACCACCTCTGCCAATAACTGATCCTCTAATCCATCTCTGGTTACCGTGAAGTTGATCAGAGTTGTTTGTGCCTGCATCTCCGGCTTGTAGTGAGGATTGGCCAACTTTGTGTGGAGAATCAACCTGAAGGTTGGATTGTACTCCACTTCTTTGTCTCCAATTTTCAAAGCCCGACCTTTTTTGATCAAATTACGACCAAGCAGGGAGTCTAAAACAGGGTCAACCGCCTCTCCAATATTTTCGACGAGCACTGTTGCACCTTTGGCCAAGCATTGTTCAATTACGTCAAGGTATCCTCGTTGACCGAGTCGAATCACGTTGAGAGTGTCTCCGTATTTCTGTTTGATCCACTTGACGCCTTGAAGCTGCAAAATTTCACAAGTTCGTGGAAATGGATACTCTATTATATCCCGTATTTTAAAGGATATTCAGTTCTTTGTATACAACTATAGTTATCGTATGATAGAGATAAGAAAGAAGTTGTCTCAGTTTTTTCATCATCTGAGATTGACATTCGACCTCCAATAAAATTGTGGGAATTGTCCAGATTACAAGGATCAAATCATAGGATTCAAAATTACCTGTGGATCAATCATGAGAGGCCATCGATCCGAATTTGTCAGTATTGTAGCATTTTCTGTAGACATTCTATCATTTGGTAAACCTTCATTGTTCCACTTTGCTATTTGTGTATTATCCGTCAGTAATGTCAAAGGATCCAGTCCTTCTGTTATCGGAACAGCAGGATCAATCCCAATCAAATAAGGCAGCCATTGTTTGTTCATTAAATCTAGACGAAATTGTTTTGTGAAGCACCCCACGTAAGAAATGAAAGCTGTTACTAGTAGTACATCGCCAGGCAACGTTGATGTTTGTTGCATGAGACTGAAACAAAGTTAAGAATTATAGAAATTCACCTATTCCCATGGTCATGGACAATGTTTACATGCTTCCAGGACTCACTTTGCTACGGAATCTGCCCAACGAACATTTTCTGAAGCTAGGCCTCCGACAAGTCTGTTTGCCAATGATATTGTTGCATTAGTGGCATCTGCTTCTTGCTGACACTTCAATTTTTCTGCTGTCGCTTGCTCGAAATCTGCTGTCAGTTTGGCCAACTGTTCCTCCAGTGACTGGAAGAAATAGTTAAAACTTACTGAATCTCTCATTTGTAATTAAATCTTTGCTTCGAAATACTTTAAATTCAGTGGACGTGAATCAATTATTCACCTACCG
Organism: Eretmocerus hayati; assembly: GCA_029851415.1. Classification (NCBI taxonomy): domain Eukaryota; kingdom Metazoa; phylum Arthropoda; class Insecta; order Hymenoptera; family Aphelinidae; genus Eretmocerus; species Eretmocerus hayati. The sequence goes on from CM056741.1 coordinate 23,366,610, forward strand.
TCAAATTAGGTAAATTTGGTACGATTTCGTTACTTTTTATTTTCTTCGGTTCGGCATCTCAACATACATTGACAAAACCCACTTCTATTAGTGGTCAATCTCAAGCTTACAGTTTCAGCTTTCGATTGACGGGCTACAAAGTTCGATTTGATGTGTCTGAGCAGGAGCTATAAGCAGTTGAAGAAGTGTACCAAAGTTAGACCCCGAGTGAGCAACTTTGGTACACTTACAAAATATTTCAACTCTACCCTCGACTCTACCCACCACCATGTGAGTAAACCAATTTTAATCGTTCAGAAGAAGTCTTATTTCAAGCTGTTTGAAACATTTTAAAATCTCGTAGACCATCACTCGACTCAAGGTGAAATTTCTGGAAGCTGTGATAGGAAGTTGTACTGGAGTTACCCTATCCTCTTACTTCTTACGGAGAGTGGGGTAACTTTGGTACACTCTTTCATGGTTTTTGCCTGTTTTTCATTCATTAAAATTCTGAATGCTGTAAATACCCAATGTAACGATGGTTTCTTCAATATGGTGATATATGTGGTCGAAATTTAGCATTATTCATCCGTAGATCGTTCCGGAACACATTTTTGTCAGTTACACTAACTGGACCACTCGCGTATCGCTGCTAAATCAGCCTTTTCGGAGAAAGCTTCAATAAACGAGTACAATCGTTCACGCGGGATCTACGGTGGCTCAACACATTGTTTATGTGTGTGTCAAGAAGAGAGGACAGGTTTCAGAACGATAGAATCGTTTACCTTGCCGAACGCAGCTCTGAAAGTCATTTTTCAGGAGTGTACCAAAGTTGCACCAACTGTACCAAAGTTACCCAATTTGACGGTACTAAAAGTTTCAGACTCATCTGAGGTATGTTTTTGAGAAGAAAATAAATGGAGTGCACCTCGACCACCCCGTGTATTCAGTGTCTATAGTTTTCGTCATGATCAAAAATCGGGCTCTGCCATGACAATCAATTAACTGACCAATGACGATCTTTTTTCCATGATTTACGACTCACCGTGACTTTTCTTTTGATGACACCAAGTTTATCCTGTGCAGCTGCTAATTCTGCATTAGCCTGAGCTAGTGCCTTTCTTTTGGGTTCTACATCACAAAATACCTCATAAAATTTGATGATATTGATAACCCATGCACACAGACCAGCCGCAGCAGCAGATTTTGATCTTACAAACTCCGGCTCAAACTCGGAATCTTTCAGATAAGGTTGAATGGCTTTTATAACTTCGGGATGAATATTTTCCTTGTCGTAGTTGATTAATGAGTCCAAAAAAGCATCAACTTTCGCCATCACTATCTAGAATTTGAGTAGATTTATTGAAAAACTCAGTAAGAATGGGCACTCTCGTACTAACCTTGGCAGCTTTCCAACTACGGTCTTTTGGAACTTTACCGGCAGGTGCGAGAAGTACCATCACTGCTGCTGTGACATTCGTGACTGCCCCTGGTGGTGAACCAAAGGATTTGAGTTCAGTCAAATTAGCTTTATTTAACGTGTTGAGAGCTTCTTGAGCAGCTAGCAAAGCTGGCTCTGCTTTTACAAGATCAGCCTCGCAATCTTTTTGCTTCTTGAGTACTTCCTCGGCAATAATAGCCACTTTTGACTCTTCCTCATCGGCTGTATTTGAAACCATAATCAGTAAATGACTCGGAATTGACCATGATACAATATTTAAGTTGATAGAATGACCTCACCCAGAGCTTTTTCTTTCTGAACCTTATCAGTTTCAACCCCAACTATTGCTATGAGAGTATCTGCCGCCTCATTTTTTTGCTGCAATTCTATTTCTTGGATAGCTAGTTTCTCTTTCAATTCATCAACCTGAATGGCTGTTGATTTCAATTTGTCCAAACCATTTTCTAATCTCTCTACACGCTTTTTGAGTTCAACTGCTTTGTTCTTGAGAAGCTTGGTGTACAAACTTATCTGTTCAAGAAAAGACTTAGGAGTCGTGTAATTATAGCGTCGTTCACTGGCTAAATATTGTCGGCTAGCTGAATTCACTGTTGTATGAGCATGTGCCATGAATTTTGCAGCTGATTCACTAAAAACGAGTGGAAGAGAAGTTACGGTCTATGAATACTGAAAGCATTCTAAACGATTCTGTACTAAATTCCTATTGAGTATTCGGTTCTTACAGATAAGTTTCCGGCAACTCTTTCAATTCTTGTAGGAATCGTTTTGAAACCGATATTAGCGCCTCTTGGGGCCATTCGTGGAACCAATTAATGGCTGTACAATTGATAATTGCAGGAAACTTTCTTGATCTCACTCTTAGAGTTGATCCAACTGGTGAGAAACACAGAACTACTCTCAGTTGACGCCTCACTCGGTCTATGAAGAACTTCCAACAATTTTCTCTAGAATCTAAGATGCCTGCTCCTTTCACTTCATTTCGAACTCCTGATAGTAAATTTACTTTGTTAGACATGTGTCAAGGAAACAATCGTAGAAAATTTCATGAACAAACCTGCGATGATATTCTCCACCTCGTCGTCGGGAAACAGATCTGGTATCTCACCAGATGCGAGCATGTCATTGATCATAACTAAGAAATGTTCGTCTGGAACTTGTGCATCAGTCATCAAAAACATGATTCCGATATTTTTCAGTCCAGACTTGGTGTACAAAGCAGCCAACTCTGTTTTAAGGTCAATTATGCCATATCCCTTTCGCAACTGAATTTGGAATACTTCCAAAGAAGTGATAAATGCTGCTAAACGTGAAAGACTCTGTTTTCCGGACCCACCAACTCCAACTAGCAAAGCGCTACCTCGAGGTGACTCTAAAATTCGATTAATTCTACACACGTGCATCATGGCATCTTCAAAGAGAACCAGATTCATTGCTGATACTAGATCGTTGTAGCTGAACAGAGCTTCAGTTAGCAATCGATGCAAAGTTGCCCAATCTTTGACTGGCATATATTTAGGTTCTCCAACACCACCTGAGAAGTATTTTTGTAGAATCTGTTGTGCGACGAAGAATGTAATCAAGAAAGAAATCCAAATTACCAGCAAAATGACAGTAGATGTTGGGTTTTTCAAAGAGTATACTCTCATCAACCTCCTCTACATTCTTCTTCAAAATATCTATCTGTAATTTTCCAAAAGTCTCTATATCCTTATCATCGGTCAGTTTGTCACCGTAAACACGTTGCGTCTCATGCATCCATAACCTCAAAAAATCTGTGGGAACTTGTAAGCATTCATTGCCACTGAAGAGTAAACCCTGGAAACAGTTTGACAGGTCTCTCAGATTGAAAATGTAATGGAATTTTGTCGCGGTCGGCAAGAAAACTTGAGCACATCTGTTATGCAACTGTAAGGATGCTTGCACAATGTTCCGGCAAAGCTCAGTAATGATGAGAGGGAATCTGAAAAAAATAACATTTGTCAAAGTTGCTTCATCCCACACGTTCTGAGAGGTAGGAAGGTTGAAGGGAAAAAATGGTTCCTGTGGGGTATGATTAGAGGTACCCCCAAGATCATTTTCTAGGAAGAATAGTAATCTTTCGTCGATGATTTCTAAAATAAAGTCATTCCTTCAATTTTTGTATTATAGATGATAAGAGAAAAGTGGTGTCTCTTTCGTGTTTATCGGATTTACCGTTTATTCGTCTTTATCGGAAAATGTGTGGAATCGTTTTTTGTGGATTTTTTAAAAACCTACGAAATCATGTAAATATATGTATGTGGAAGAAACGGTCTACTTTGGGTATTGGAAAGATTTCAGGGAAAATGCAAAAGTTCACGAAACTCCAGCGATATCTATCTTTTATCTGAGAATCTCAAAATGGCTGTTCGTCATTCCTAGATGAATGTGAGCATATTATGATCTTGGAAGGTTTTTGAAAGATCTACAAAAAACGATTGCACACATTTTTTTATGAACATCATCTCTTCCGATGGAAAAACTACAAAAGAGACAAGAAACCCCGATACAGGCAATATTCTAATAATCATTCATAATGGAAAAATCGACAAAATGACTTTATTCCAAAATCCACCGACGACAAATGTTGATTATTTTAGAAAGATGATCCTGGGGATACCAGAAATCACACGCCACAGGAATAACATTTTCTCGTGAACCTTCAACTTTCCCGCCTTTCGAAACCACCGTGGCCAGGTTTAAGGATTGGTTTTACAATACCTGTGTTCTACATTTGCCAAATGTTGAGATAAAATTGATGAATAGATCGTTGTCAAAGATTCAGCATTTGGAAAACTGACTGCGAACACTGCAAAATGTCTCTGAAGCCTCGGATTGATAGTGAAAGATCCTGCCGTCGGATTCATACAACTTATATACTGGCAATTATGAATGTCCTTCAAACTGAGCTTCGTTCTATCATACCAGTGACTGTAATCAAGATGTTGCCTTATCAGAGTATGAGGTTGAACCGTACCGTAAGCATCAACTTCTGGCATATTCATATCATCAACGAAATAGATCAACATTTTATTTCCTGGTGGACCATAATTTCGACCTGCTTTTTTCTCCAATGGTTTCTCAAGAATCTTCTGCAGCATTTCCGATGTTGTATAAAAGTTGAATGGCACATTTGCAATTGCATAATTTTCGGAAAGTTGCAAAAGCTTCTCAGCAACTAGGACTGTCTTGCCACAGCCAGCTGGACCAACCAACATGACCGGATGTTTCTGAGCCATCAGAAGATCCAAGAAATATCTTATTCGAATGGACTCTGAAGTATACACCAATACAGCTTGCAGAGGTAAATCTGGATCAAGTTCAAACTTGGGTAATCGTTGAGTCCACGGAACAAAGGTTTTAGTCTCTGGATCTATGTAAAAATCGAAGACTGTTCCTGGACTCGGAAACTTGATCTGTTTGAACTCATTTGTCCACCATTTATGGAATTCTAGGCGATGATCAATCGTTTGATCTTGAAACATGGCAGAGCCAAAAGCCCATATAGCAGCAAAAACGAAGTACAGTTCGTAGTGTTCTTTGGTAAATTCATTGGATGTAAGCTCAGAAGTCAGTAAACAGTTCAAGAGGTGGCACAACATCTCAATGTGTGCCATATCGGCTATAGGAGTTATTTTCTTGAACCTTGTTCGCAGAGTTTCCAGACATGTAGGGATATATTTATCAAATAAAATTACCAGACTTGATTTTTCAGATGGCATTGTTCTAGTTTCAATCCAACTGGAAACATATGGATTCCATCCCAAATCCTGAGGATTGATATACAGTATACCAGCTCGGGATACAGTTGCGGGAGTTGCAGTACGTAAATTTGAGATTTCAAAAATGAGTCTCATTGACGGAGTCAGAGCAATTCTCTCGTTACTAGCAAGAGTCAATACTTTGTTGTCATCCATGACCGTGTTCAACGACTCAATCCACATGGGATCGATATCACCGTCTAAAATTATCCATTTCGGATTATCTCCGCTCAGATTAGCTTGATCTCTCATCAAAACTGAGAATAAACCATCTTTCCACTCTCGAGTTGCTGGATTTATGATTCCAAAAAGTTCATCATTGGTGACTGCTTTTGGATTGAGATCATTGAAGATTGGCTTTCTTTTGATGTTCTGGTACGTTCTGAACAGCGTCTTCCAAACTTGGGTCTTTCCTGAACCTGCAGAACCTACAATAAATACTGAATGTCGTACCTCTAGCAACTCCTCCAATTGAACAACTTTCAGAATAAAACTGTCTTCGGGCTGAAGGGACAGGTCCCCAGCTGCAACCTTCACCGTTTTCTCAAATTCAACGTCTCTCTTTCTAGGAACATCCAGAGCAGGGAACAGATCAGCTATCAGCCCCATAAAAACAGGCAAATCATCAGATACAACTTTGGGTATGTTAAAGTCTCTCAAAGCTCTCATCAAGACTTCTTCTTCAGGTCTCCCTGGATCACCACGTTTCAGACTTCCAGCAACAACAAGTACAGATTTAATAGCTCGAAGTCCCCAATCATAATGATCTTGTTTGGATAGTAACTCCTTACACAAAGTGTACAAAGTTATGAATTTTCGTGCAAGAATACGAGCATCTTGGAATCCTTCAGCAACCAACATAATTTCACAAATGAGTTCGAAGTCTGGAACAACCATAGCACAAGGTCGAAACAAAGCTTTCAAATTTTCTGGCAGCTCAGTTCTACCAGCATAACCAGGATTCATAGTAATAAAGATACCCACTGTTGGTACTAAAGGTATCATTTCTCCCATGAAATTGAAAATTTCTTTTTTCTCTTTGATTGCATCTTGAACACTTTTTACTTGTACTGCAACTACCGACAAGACCTCCACAGATATTCTATTGAACTCATCAAAACAACCCCATGCTCCAGTCTGAGCAAGTCCTTTGTAGATATTACCACAAGATTTATAGTCCATCTGTTCTGAGCAATTGAAGACGTATACCATAATACCAAGAGCTCTTCCAAGATCTTTTGTAGTCTCCGTTTTTCCAGTTCCAGCAGGGCCAGCGGGACCACCACCCATAACAAGATGGAGAGACTGGGTGAGTGTTATGTAACATCTATCTGTCAGTGGTGTGATGACCAATCTGAAAATTGAATAAACTCATGCAATTCTTGAAGACTATTCCAAATTCAATACTCGCGACAGCTTACCGAGGTGTATTACCGAGATATTCATGAGAATATCTAAACTGAGCATCACAAATATTCGCAAAACAGTCTTTATCTTTTTCATCCCATCTATGTCTCAACTGACTCTGCCACTGGAAAGCTTGAACTGTTTCAACTTTGGCTTGTACAAGTTTGGCGATAACATCTCTCGAATGCACATCAATTGTACAGATTGTCATAACTTTTTGACGATCTTGTTTATTGAGCTCTCCCAATAACAAAGATATCAAAGTGCTCAACTGACTGATCTGCTTTTTGAGATAATCTTTCAAAGCATTGTCGTAACCTTCTTCGAGTCTAGAAAATGCCAGAGCAACCTCAGATGTCCACCAGATTTGAGTACCACAGAGAGAAACTTGTGCTGGGTAATCAAAAAGCCATTGCTCACGAGGTTTCTCTTCGTAAGCGACTACAGCTTCGCTCATGTAGTGTCGAATCGAAACCCTCATTGATTTTTGGAGTTTGTTCAACCATACTTCGACGGCTCCGTCACAGTTCATCTCGCAGTCAACAAATTCAACATATTCTCCATCTTTAGCGTACATTCCTGTTAATTTCCAATAAATGATCATTATAAAAGTTTTCTTGTGAAAAATTCTGGCGAGATACTTCAATCAACTAAATCGAGAACTAAATGAAGTTCTATCACAATTAGGGCTGCCGCGATACGAGACGACACGACATTTCACAATTATCGATGTCGATGTCGTGATTCCAGCATGATATCGTTATCGGTATCGATGTCGTGAAATGTCGCGGATCTATTGTCGTTGTCGTGTCGATGTCGAACGATAATGTCGTCGACATTATCAATATCGTCTTCAATTTTTCTATTTTTTCAGGCAAGTCCGACACTTACAAGGAAAGGATCAGGCCTTTGGATCACCAATCCTTTCCAACATTCTTTTACAGTTTGGTACTACCTAGAATATGAAAAATCTAGAGTAACTTCGTCAAATGGGCCTCCTGTCCAAAGATACAGCCACTGTGATTAGCATTACCCATATAGGCTCATGTTAAAAAGTGACGTGTATGGTAGTTCCGCTGAAACTTTGAAATAATGTGTGCCTGCTTGTACGAACCCTTAAAATGCTTGGGAAAAAATTCGTACAGGTTTTTTTCGACGTCTTTTTGGTGCTCTTTTTGGCGCAATCGTTAGTTTGGTGATCCAGGGTCGTGAGAAGAAGTTATCATCGAAAAAGGGATCAAAATGTCAGATCCGTGAGCTGCGGATTTCCATTTTTTCGACCTCTGTGAGTGTATAGCACCACTGAGAGGCTCGCTCGGATTTTGGGCGGGCAAACTTATTGAATTTGATAGTATTAAACACCAAATTCCATTGCTATGAGAACCAAAAGACCACTTTTTGTGTGTGCGCTGAGCACGTACATTTTGTGGCGCAATTTTACCTAAAATTTTACTCCCTCAGTTTTCCTCGATAAAAGTGAATCTGCCTCATCCTAGACTTCTCTGCATCAACTTATTCTTCAAGTAAATTGTCAGTCGCAACTTTTTCATGCCTCAGAATTTCGAAAAAAATAGATTTTCACACTTGGCGGAGTAGTTTTCGGAAAAAATCCAGTTTTGCTAAATTTTTATGTCAGGTCCGTGTGGTATTAGTGCGACCCTTAATCGCGATACGACAGAGGTCTTAGTCAGTTTCTTTCAAAGTATTTGATGGTCAAATCGAAATTCCAAAACCTCAAAACTATAGCTCAAACCGCTTGGCCGTGAGATCAATTTTAGTGGCAAAATGTCAGGTCCGTGTGTTGCTTCAAAATTTACATACGTGCGCGAGTTTAATCATTCTCCATATGTTTCGAAAAGTCGAAAAATACATCTTAGAACTTTCGGAAATGCGAATTGGGGTTGGCACACTTTCGATATAGATATACTGCCAATGCTAACGTTTTTGCTTGTAGCTTTGAACAGAAGGCTCATTTGACGGAGTCACTCTGGATTCATCATATTCTAGGTGGCACAAAACTGTAAAAAAAAATTTGGAAAGGATTGGTGATCCAAAGGCCTGGTCCTCCCCTTGTTAGTCAGGGTGAACTAAGTTGAACGTAGAAGTACGTATTAGAACATTGGGACATCACATTACTCAAAGATGATGCTGTCAAAAAATTTGATCAGATATACAGAATGAAATACTATGCATCATATTCAGTGGATAATCCAAACCAAAATGATCTCATAGGGGCACAAAATGAAGCTGACTTCCATAAGGTTCGATCCTTTCCACGTTGGCTGTGAGTCGAATGTATCAGATAATTAGAGAGCCTAATATGATTGGCACATGTAATAATACAATCGCATTGTTCGGACGGCAATATTTTATCTTCAGTAAGGGCGAAGAGTGAATGCTTGAATTGAAGGATTAAAGTGCTTTGCATATCAATTCTCTACTTTGTACTCTTTCAACGCTTTTGTTCAATATGATTTATCTAGTCCATGAATTAATGATATCAAAACGCATCTTATTTATTCCTTGGGGACTTGGAATATCTCCACTCACAGACGGAAAAATGACCATCGATAATGACAATATCGCAATATCTCGCGATAAATTGTCGAACGATAACGTTCATCGTCAAGTTAATGTCGATTTCGAGATCACGATAATTGAGTCATATCGTATCGATGTCGTTGTCGAAAATATCTATATCGCGAGACGACATCGATAAAATATCGATTATCGCGGCAGCCCTAATCACAATCAGATAGTTGAATTTTGAACCAAATTGATTAAAATTGCACAGTGTACACTCCCCAACAATCTGAACTGACCCAGCCGTTGGACTCGGCAACTTCAGACCGTATGGTAATAATACGCGCGAGATAGAGGTACCCGAAGTTGCGGAGTCCAAGGACTGGGTCAATTCAGATTGTTGGGGAGTATGCATATACATCTGACTGAACTGGAAACTCAATTATCATATATAATCTGAATCAACGTACCTAAAACTTTTTCTGGTTTCTTGACTTTCTGTGTCTTGTCAAATTCCATCCTGGCTAAGGAATCGAACAACTTGATCAAATGCCTAGCAACGATTTCTGGCTGATTACCGTTCGAAAGTATATCAAGTAAATCGCTGGAAGATACGAAATAAAATCTTGGAAAAGCTAATCGCTTCGTCTCCAGATACTCAGCCAATGCCTTTTCACACAAAATCAATTCTTTTTGGAGTAAATCCATTGTCTCAATCAAACCTTCTTTATTTGTTGCCTCAACAACATTGGGTGTCTTTGCCATTTCATGAGTCATTTCTTTGAATTGTCGGTCAATTCTATCGAATCGTTCAGCATCAACTGGTAATTGTTTTCTGATATCTTCAGAAGACATGAATATACTTTCAAGATGCATCCATGTCCTCTGTATCTCAAACCATATTGTAGTGACTTGATCAGCAACACTCAACTTTTTCTGCCAGCTCGATACTTGCTCTAAGAAAAAGGCTATAAATTTTGAAGTGATCAAGTTTTGCAGTTGAACCTGGAATTGAGAAGTCCGAATGCAATGTCAGGCTTTGGACGAGTGATCAAATAAGAACTCACCTGATTTTCTTCGAGAGTTTCGATCAGTTCTTCACTCGCTCGAAGTAATATGGCTCCAGTTCGTGTATGGACTTCTTTTTCAAATTCCATTTTTGACCATGTAACGTTCAATTCTCTGAGATATTTTTCCATTGACATCTCTTTTACTGCTTTGTCAACAATATTTTTCACTTCTTCTTCACAGTCATGAAGATTTAGCTCTAGTAAGTCGGCCAAGGTAGTTGATTCATTCATTACGAAGCGTACCTATTTAGTTCATCATGGATTCAAATTCATCTATTCCGTCATAACCATCCTAATTAGCTTCATCATCATGGAATCAAAGTGAGTCTCAATTCTCATTTTGCAAAAAAACGTTACAAGCAAAGAACTAGGAATCAAGAATTCAGGTACTGTGTCTGTGGTTTGTCATTTATTGATGATTTAGGATTCTTATTTGGGATTGACCTGTACACTTTTCACAAAATGATTATTTTTTACGAAAATGTGCAGAATGAAAAAAGCCATGTGAACAATACGCGAAGTTTGGATACTACTATGATGAAACTGTGAAATGTATGAGCTAGACAACCAATAACATACGATTATACATGAGTGATTCTGGAGCAAGCTGGACAAAACCGTCACCAGGGGGGTCTGGGAAAAATCCGCAAAAATTTTTTTCCATTAGTACTATGTTGAAATAGTACGAAAATTTTTTTTTCAGATTTTTTCGGCCCCCCCTGTGGGCCCCAGGGCCCATGAAAGGGCCATTTTAGGCCCTTTTTCAGCCTATTCTAGGAAAATCATAGCTCCGACGCAATTCAATATTTTTCAACGTACTTGGGCGCATTTTTCTCGTCAAGACTAGTACTTTTGAGAAAAAAATTGTCCAAGGCCACCTAGTGAGCCTGACGACTTCTGCCACCTATTTATTGAGAGCAATATTTAGCGATTTTTGGGCTTGCTTCAAAGTGATGTAGCTCCCACTAGACATGTGATAATCGACTTTTACAAGTAGTCATTTTGAAGGTCTTGAAAATACCTACAATTTGCCCACTTGTAAAAGTCAATTATCGCACTTTTTGTTGGAGCTACAGTCGATACAAGTTGAGCTATTTACGAAAAAGTCGAAAATTCAGGACTCGATTCCAAAAATATATCTCAATTTTTTTTCACCAAACTTATGCGAAAATGTTCTTTCAGACATCTACTTTTAGTAAAAAAAATTTGGCGGAGGTTATTTTTTTTTATTTTTTTTGCCGAGCGTTACAAAATGCCGCATTTCGTGGTTTTAGCAAAAACAGCATCTTTGACCACGGTCACATATACTCCCATCTGGACTGATGTGCACCAATCTGTGTGAAAGTACTCCCCAAAGTACCCCCAAGTACGTGTAAGAAGTTGCGGGGACGAGCCTCCACCCAGGAGCGAGCTGTAGGTTATATTTACCGTGTCAAAAATAGGCATTATTTTGGCTATTCGAGCGTAAGCGACTGAGAGCATGATTTTACTCGTTCTGGCTCACAAATGAGATAATGGGGTAGAATGAGGATCCAAACATACTTTTCCGACTCAAAATGACCATCTAAACACAATCCCGGGGTCAGTTTAGCTCTAAAATGTCTTCTAGTGCCTCAACGGTGTCAGAACCCATCGACAGAATCTAAGTTCTTGAGGGACAAAGGGACGACTATTTAGAGCAAAACTGACCTCGGAATTGTGTTTAAATGGTCATTTTGAGTCGGAAAAGTATGTTTGGATCCTCATTCTACCCCATTATCTCATTTGTGAGCCAGAACGAGTAAAATCATGCTCTCAGTCGCTTACGCTCAAATAGCCAAAATAATGCCTATTTTTCACACGGTAAATAGAACCTACAGCTCGCTCCTGGGTGGAGGCTCGTCCCCGCAACTTCTTACACGTACTTGGGGGTACTTTGGGGAGTACTTTCACACAGATTGGTGCACATCAGTCCAGATGGGAGCATATGTGACCGTGGTCAAAGATGCTGTTTTTGCTAAAACCACGAAATGCGGCATTTTGTAACGCTCGGCAAAAAAAATAAAAAAAAATAACCTCCGCCAAATTTTTTTTACTAAAAGTAGATGTCCGAAAGAACATTTTCGCACAAGTTTGGTGAAAAAAAATTGAGATATATTTTTGGAATCGAGTCCTGAATTTTCGACTTTTTCGTAAATAGCTCAATTTGTATCGACTGTGGCTCCAACAAAAAGTGCGATAATTGACTTTTACAAGTGGGCAAATTGTAGGCATTTCCAAGACCTTCAAAATGACTACTTGTAAAAGTCGATTATCACATGTCTAGTGGGAGCTACATCACTTTGAAGCAAGCCCAAAAATCGCTAAATATTGCTCTCAATAAATAGGTGGCAGAAGTCGTCAGGCTCACTAAGTGGCCTTGGACAATTTTTTTCTCAAAAGTACTAGTCTTGACGAGGAAAATGCGCCCAAGTACGTTGAAAAATATTGAATTGCGTCGGAGCTATGATTTTCCTAGAATAGGCTAAAAAGAGGCCTAAAATGGCCCTTTCATGGGCCCTGGGGCCCACAAGGGGGGCCGAAAAAATCTGAAAAAAATTTTTCCGTACTATTTCAACATAGTACTAATGGAAAAAAATTTTTGCGGATTTTTCCCAGACCCCCCTGGTGACGGTTTTGTCCAGCTTGCTCCAGAATCACTCACATACATACTAGGGTGTCCGCTATTTCCCAATATTTTTGATAGATTTTTTCACCCCCCCCCCCAAAGGGCCTCTTTACGAGCCTCTTCATGACCAGAAATGAGAGTAAAAACTTCAAGTAGAGACAAAAAATGTGCATGGTTGAACGCCTCTGATAGTATCTTCAATCGATGCATGGCTGACAAGCGACAAATTGTTCCTTAAAATCACCCCCTGCTGAAGTTGATTTGATGCACTGCAACCAGAGCTGTGACTGGTTTCAGAAAGTGATAAAGTTTCAGGCGTCAAATCCGTGAGCTCAGGGATGGCAGACAACCGCTGCTCGACCCACAGATTTGATACCGTGGGATCTTTCAATTTTCGAAACCAATCACAACTGTGGTTATGGTGCATAAAATCGACTTTATCGGGTGGTCATTTTGTAGAAAATTTTGTCAGCTATAGATTAAAAATTTTTTTAGGAACATTCAACTTTGCGCATGAGCAGGAAAAGCCAATAACTGAGGGAAAAATTTGGCTCGAAAATCATTAAAAAATGCGCTTGAGGCAGGGTTAGAAATTTTTCTTTGCCTCTACTCGAAGTTTTTACTTCCATTTGTGTCCATAGAGAGGCGCTCTAGGAGGCGAAGAAGTCTATAAAAAGATATTGGGAAAAGAACGGACACTCTAATACATACAATTTGTGTAGGATAAAAGCGTTACAAGTATGAGAAGTCATCACATTCGGGAGAAAGTAATAAGAATTAGAATTCTTCACAGTCATCACTGCTCGAACATGGATTACTCATGAGTATCATTCGTGCATCTAGTGAACTTCCGTTCACAGGAGATTGTCGTTACATTCATGAAATGATCCAATTTTTTGAGCATTATTTCACCTCTCTCTCTTCCAATAGATGCGGGCATTAACCCACTCAGTTTGGGCCCCACTTTTCAGCTTCGGGTGAACTTTATGATACGACAAAAGTCAACAGCCATTAGTGTAAAATCACAAAAAATGTCAGGGTTACAAAATTGAAAATTTTCGTTTTTTCCATTTCTTTTTTTTTTTTTTTTTTTACCAAGTAGAGGCATATAGAGACTTCATTGTAGTCGGAGTACATTCTTGCCATTGTCACAGGTTTTTGAGAATTTCATCAGAATTTTATGATGTATCCAAATAAATTTATCACGAATATCGATGTTTGGGCGTGTTTGCATACGTGGACATTTTTAGTGAGCGGGTTAAAAAAAAGTTGAGAACATTTCACCTCAAATTTTTAGTGATTCAACAAAATGATCTAACAAGTCATTGCAAAAGACAGTACAGTGTTCATGAGTTAAAAATAATCATTCTATTCTAACCACATTCTTGTGCGAATGAGAATGGAAGTGATCGTATGATGGCTTAGATTATATTCTACTAGTATCAATGAACCTTTGTGGTTTTTGTATGATTAACAATAATTGGTGTAAACAGTGCACTTTATATACATTGAACTTACAGTCATCTCTGGAGTCATGTCACCCAACTTCTGTAAAATTGACAGCTTATTTACAGCGCTATGATTGCCTCTAATTTATACATAATACAATGAACGTATTCTAAATAACGTTGCAATTACAAAATAATTGCCTCTATCGCCAGTTTTTCAACGACTAGAAATATAGTACATTGATACGAGGGCGGGAATGTTGGTTTCCGCACATTAAGGGATATTTTCCGGCCCGAGCCGGAGGTGAGGGTCGGAATCATCACCAGAATGCAGAAATCACCCCGTCCAAGTGTCGAATACTATTTCTTCATCAGCTGTGCGGGGAATAAAATCAAAAACACCGTGCAAAAAAATCATCTCCCGCACGTAAGATGGAAAAAGGAGTACCGTAAGCCGAGGTGACTTTGTAACACTTTTATTTTTCGATTAGTCTTGATCAGGTCATTTTAGAGCATCGTGCAAGCTCTCAATTGAAAGTTTCTAGATAGACCAACAAAATGAGTGCCTACAGAATGTTCATAAGTAAGCTAGCCAAGAGTGGAAGTAAACACAGAAGTATTAAAAATCACTCTACTGTCCAAAGTCACCACTGTTTATGGTATCCGATATGTTACTGCAAAAGTTAACGTCTATGACTGCTCTCCCGGGCAATACACAGTCTATGCTCTAAGGTCTATTTGAAACTTTTTTCGAACAAGATCTGCATGCGACCATTCAAATCATCATTTGAGAGTCCGTAACGGAGTTTTTTATTCGGACTCTTCAATGTGGTTATGGAAGGTAGCTATTCACAGCAACTTTTCGTAAGTCAATATTTCCAGGGATACCTTTGTACTCTTCATGAGTTGTAGCCAGTGTCTTTCACGAATTGCTGGATTTTGAAGTTCTCCAACAGCTCGCAAAGATGTAAGCATATTTTTTACGGTTGCTTCCAGATTCACGTATGCATCCCAACTTCGCATCTCTTTGTCCAAACCTATCAGGAAGAAAATTCTTCAAATAGTATTCAATCCACAAGTCGCTAGTTCTAGAGTTCAGTCATTATCATTACCTCGGATTTCTTTGGCGAACTTTTTACATTCTATATCCATATTCTCAACATCAATCTTCCTCCATGGTGTTGTTTTCCAGCCTTCTATACTACTTTTTACTATGTTCACATAATCCCATAATTGTTTTAGCATCCTCAATTCTTTTCTACTTTGCTTGAGTTGCTTAAATTCTGGAACTATCACTTCAAATAATGACGCAGATGCTTGAATATCATCCATTTGTCTTTCTAGCATTGCTATCTCTGTATTAGTTTCATCCAAAAGATCGTACGGATCTCTGCAACTGAATTTGAAAAACTCATATCGTTTGAAAGCTTCTCTGTAGTGTACAATTGTAGTGTCGAAAGCAGAAATTCTTCCTCTTATCCTGGAAACCTCCCCTAAAGAAGAATTGAGCTCATTGTTGATGAATCATGTGGGCCAGATATCTTATCGATTTTAGATTGGAAAAGTCTTACCCGCTTGGAGTGGCGCAACTTGCTGTTTGACAGTTACAGCTATTTTCTTCGTATTTGCCCACTGATCGGGAAGTTCTTGTAAAGATACATTGACATCTTCAGGGATGTCTTGATCGTAAAATTTTAGGAGTTCAATGGTTTCTTGCAGAGGTTGGAACATTTCGTCTGTTTCGGGCTGACGATCTTTCACTTGCATCAAATACCCCATTACGCTTACGAGTCCTGCATAGTCACCCGGCTGAACCGGCTGCTGAAGCCCTTCATCAGCTAGCCTACAGCGAACGAAATCAATAGAAATATTTGTATACTTTGATTTTACTTCAATGATTCCCATTCGTTGATTGGGAGAAGAATTGTATCTTTTGATTAAATTACCTGATGAACAACTTGAGATCAGAGAGACTCATAGTAACGCGCTGAACTAAATGTTCTTTGAACATGCTTGACCATTTGCAAATTGTATTTTTCAAAGATGTTCGAAAAGGATTTAAATCAACTTTGAACCAGCAACAAAAGACTTTTGAATCGTTCATTTCCTCAACTTCGGTGTACAAATTTTCATATAGATCAATTTGCTCACGAAACTGATCCATCGTGGGCGGACATTTCTTTGGAGCTTTTGGATCTGAAGCGGCTATCATATCAATTTCTTCATAGGTGAGTTGCCTGCTGTATCCCAAAAATTGTTCCATGACCGTTTGCCTATCCTCGAGCCATAGATAGGCATAACCTTTTCATGGAAAATGAAATAATTTTCGTATAATGAGATAGACAGAAAACATCTGAATTAGACAACTTATCACAAATAAGCTTCTTACCTTCAAAGTCACCACAGAAGTCAGTCGCCTCTTCAATTGCTTTAGCAACACTCGATAAAATCTCACTTTTCATTGCACGTATATCTTCATCACGATCCAGCTCTGGAGCATATCCCTCAGTATCAAGTTTGAGTCTGGGAATGAGTGCAGCCATATTCATTACATCATTCAAGATTCCTCCAACAAGTTGCTCCAAACCATTGGGATCATCAGGTTCTAAAGATGGTTCATAATAAAGATCAGGCTCGCGTAATTCAAGTTTTGCTTGTACTAACGGATCATTATCTCCTTTTGGATCCATATTTTCTGCTAAATAACTAAGAGAACATCCAATAGCCTTGCGAAGTGATTCGAGCACCATTTTATCGACGTAGTTGATGTAAGCGCGCCAAGCGGGTCGAATTGGAAGCTTATCGTTACCATTATCCAAAGAGCATCCCACCGCTGGCACCAAAAGATCTTCGTTCTCTCGCATCAGTTGGCCAATAAGATCAGCGGTACGTCTGAGTTCGGTGTAACGTTTCGCTACCCTTTCTGATCTGTCTTCTAAAGCCAAGAGACCACCAGTTCCATCTTCATCTCCACCACGACGAGATTTACGTTCTACCAAAGCTACTCTAGTCCATGGTTCCATGGTCACTCGCATTTTTTGTACATTAGCTTGAGCGAGTCGGACTCTTCGGTGTAGTTCACGAACTAGCCCCCCAAGTTCATCTAGGTATTTGGGTAGTCTATCCAGTGAGTTCCATAGTAATTCTGTTTGACCTTTCTTTACTAAAGAATCGATTCGTGCGAGCTCTGGTTCAATCAGTTCGATCTCTACTCTACGGCAAGTCCGCCATATTTCGTTGTACGAGCTCGCAGTTGCTGAGAGCAGTGCTCTGAACTTTCGATAAACTTCAGATGATTCAGCAACCTGTAAATAGGAAAAAGGTTAATATTTTCATCGGTTTCAGAGTAAATGAATTTTCTGAACTAGTGGTGTACGTACGCGAAGTGCTTCTGCTGGGGCAACATTATCAAAGCCCATCTGCCTGAGGTACCCAACCAGCTTTAGTACCCCAAGAAGTTCAGGATCGAAGTTCAGAACAAGGGCGTTGATCTGATCACGCGCAAGAACTGGTCTTGCTAAACCTGACCGTACGAGTTCGGGTACACCTGCAGCCCATTGTGCTAATAAGAGTTCTTGGCTCTCATCGATACGTTGCAATAGCTGATGGTAACGTTGGAGTACCTGTTTGCCTTGCTTACTCTCAACCACCCTAAAATAATGGAATTCAAAATGCCATGAAGTAATGCTTGTGTTCATGGGATACTTTCAATGCACTTGACTTCACAAGTTGATGATCATGCATAACGTTTTCTTTTTTATCAGAACTTCTTTTCATGTTAGGTCAACCCGTTCTGGTGACTCAGGGTCGGCTACCCCGAACATTTCCCATTTCGGAACCTACTAATTCGATGCGACTCAATTCTTTCCAACGTAGCTCAGTCAATTTAAAGGTCATTTTCAAGTTCATTGCTCTTGCAACGAACTTTGCAACTTGAACTTTGAAATGAGATGAAATGCGTTGAGTTTAACTCAAATTGATGATGACTGTAACATGTGTCATTGCAAACATCAATTTGAAGGTACGATATCGACTGGTTAAGGATGCAGTATTTGAAATAATGTGTGCTGAAATTATTGAGTGGAGGAACTCACGGTTGATGCAGAGCTTCGAAAGCCTGGGCAGGAAATTGAATGCGCTGTTTAAGCATATCACCAAAACGAATGGCTGCCGCTAGAGGGGGCAAAAAATCTAAAGCTCCTTGAGGACCTTTTTCTAGAAGTCTCTCTGCTAGATCAAGTTCATTGTTTAAAAGGTCCACTATACGTGAATAACGATCAGCCAAGTGCGATACTATAGCTGGTCTATCCAATACGCTTCCCGCAACATTTATCAACTGTAGAGAAAAAATAATTAATGAAAATTGTTCTGATTATCTAGTTTCAGTAAACTTCGACCATGTTATAAGTACTCGAACCCAATAACTCAATAGTAAGAATTTTCCATGAACACTAACCTTAAACACACATTCCAAATTTTTGCAGTCATCGAAAGCTTGACAGAGTATCGCAGCTAACTTGGTATCAAACCCTGATATAGATTCGCCGAACTTTTTACAATCTTGTACAAAGGTTTCGTCATCTGGATCTAGAACATCAGTTGCACGAGTTGAAAAAGCGACGAATAACTGCTGAAATTCCTTGTAGACAGCTACGATACGTAAGCTCAACGATCTGCCCAAAATTCCACCAACTTCCAACCTTTCCAGTTTTGAAAATTCTAGGACTGTATCAAAGAGCCATTCGATGTCTTCCAAACGTTTCAAGAAAGCATTTAAACGAGTAAATACTGCGCCATGACTAAAAGCCCACGGTGGAGCTTCTTTTCTCCTTGCAGGCATACCTTTATGCTTATCAAACTGCCTTTTGAATTCTTCAAGAACTTCTGTTGATAAAAAATAGTATAATATTCTTGAGGTTCTAGAAAGTTTCCAAATACAGCTCTCCAAATCGGTTTATAGACTACCAGCAATGCTTTAATAATTGTGGTTGAAATAATAATGAACCTTGGAAATTTTCAACAGCCAGTTTTTCATGAATAATGATTATCCTTTCCATATACGGTGTAAATATTCTTCAGGAAAATCTCAAAGTATATAGGCTATCTTTATAAAAATCTTCTAACCTTTTGAAATTTGAACACGTTGCTGAGCTTCGTCTACATCGCTCTGAAAAATCAAAGTGGGATCGAGAAATCGACGGGCCTCCTGTATAAGCAAATTGCAAATCTGTCTAATCATTATAATAAGTTTTGACGAGTTTTGATAGTACTTTGAGTTAGCCCATGCCAATCCTATAGAATGTATGAGAACAGCCATAAGAGGTTTAGCTTCAGAGAAATCGACCTCTTCAACAGCTTTGAAGCACTTTGCAAGGGGTGACAAGTACAGAGCAATCTCTTTAGCTTCGGTAAGAGACGATACGACGTTCGTAAAGAGAGTCTTGAAGCAGGGGTAATAGGCGCTGTCAGTCTTCTCCAGTATTACAGCCATTTTACGAACCCTCTCTTCGCGTAGCTGGTCGAATATGTATCTGTTAGCGAATTTAACGAATATTTTATTCCATAAATATGTCTTGAAATACTTTTTGATTGGAAGTGATAGTTGATAGCAGGAAGGTGTAGGATTTATTATAGGTACTTGAGATTGGTGAGCCTCGCAGACCAGTAATCGAGCTCAACGTTCGGCGTTGGATTTTGTCCGTTATCAAAAGCAGTACTTGATTCATGTGTGACGACATCGTTGACGAGATACGCCCATTTGATTACTACCCCTTCTATAGCACTCTTTAAATACAAATCTACAGCCTGAGGTCCTTCGTCTGATACAAGCCGTTCGACTTCGGATACTTTTTCTAATCCTGATGGCATTGGTAGTACAGTTTTGCCATTCACTTGTCCTTTTACCTAAGAATTCCAAAAAGTGCAATGCGTGATAGTGATGCTGTCGAAAATGATTTTTGAATTTATTATCATTTATGAGAAATTTTTATGATTTATGGTAACTGAAATACAATGTATGCTATCTGCAAATTTTTCATTAAAATGCCATTTAATGTTCTTTCTGTAGACGTTACAATCAAATAATTTATATGGAAAAGCCCCATACGGCGCGGTGGGCTTTCGATCATGCGAATTTTTTGTTTGGATAGCATTGTTATCAAGCCGATCTTTTCATTATCATTACAATCGGTTCATCAGTATCCCTCAATCCTATCAATGGAGGACTGGTCTATGAGGGAGCCAAAAGAAGCATCAACAATCGTGAATGAAGTTCATGAAAAATTTAGACAACGAGAAAAATGTACAACTTTGATTCAGAGATCATATAATCAAAGTATAGAATAATAACCTGGTACAGGGTGCCACGAAGCGAGTGTACATGTCGAGCGATGTCAGCAAGGGCTACTTGAGGCAACCGAGGATGATTTTCAGGCTTGGACAATAACGGTGCAAAAATGTTGTCGACCAAAGTGGCCAGTTCATCGACGACCCGATGAGACAGCTCACCCGTCAACAACATCGCCACGCAGTCATCGCGTTCCTTTGGAATAGGTGACGGTTTCATCTTGATTGCGTAGATTCCTGGGAATGAGACCAGAAATGTAGGGTTGGTAAATGCCAGCTTGATACCATGTCGATCAGATTTTAATCTGAATGGAGTTTATTAATTTTGCAAAAGTCGAATGAATTCTAAGGGTACAGATCAATATTTAGTCAGACAAAACTACTTCAGACTTGAAGATTAGTGTGACCATACCATAGATCCCACAATATTTTTTAAAAGTCCCCCTGATAAACTTGTGTGTAACAAGGGTCTTTTACGACTTTTTCTATGTAATGACTCAAGAGGGCCCAAAGTCCCCCATTTTTCATCTCTAGGTTTGCAAAAATTTTAAACTTAAGACGAAAAATTAGAAAAAAATATTTGGTCAAAATAGTTCACAGCTTCAGTCGAAGAATTTTCCCAAGGAAAATCTGAGGGAACAACTCAGAATAGTACATTTTAATACTCCGAGTGATGCGTTTCCAGGGTGAGCCGTAGGCGAAGGTCGGAATTAATATGAGGATGCAATATAGTACATTTCGATACAAGGGTGAAAAATAGTACATTTCAAAACAAGGGTGGAAAAATAGGTCTCACACCCCCGTATCAAACTTTGTTTTCCGACAAACTGTGCGAGAAAGTGGAAAATCAGTGCAGAAAACTTTTTTCGACCCGCTGTGCGGAAAAATGTCTTCTCCGCACTGATTTTCCATTTTCTCGTATACAGTTTGTTGAAAAACACAGTTCGATACACGGGTGCAGAACCTATTTTTTGCAATTTTCCGATGTTTGCGTGCTTACAAAATTGTGAAAAATACTTAGTATTCGCAACTCGTTCATGAGGTTCCCCGCTTCGGAGCGATTATTTCGACCTTCGCCTGCGGCTCAGGCCGAAAACCAATCGCTCAGAAGCGAGGTACAACCACATAAACTCGGTGCGAAATCTACTATCTCGCACTATTGATTGCAACCTTTGCGTACGGCTCAGGCCGGAAACCCATCACTCGGATGCGAAAAAGGAATTATGGGCATAATTCATCTTTAGCACACAAAGTCGAAATTTGAGTCAATTCCATTTGGTAGTTTGGTATCATCAGGAATCCAAAAAATCTACTCAGGAATGTTTACGCTATTCCCGAGTGTAATTTGGTTGTCCAATATTGCTCCATATCGAGAAATAAATTGAATAATGTAATTAAACTCACCCTTGGTCCTCGCACAAGGCATCGGAAATCCACAAGAAGGCACAAGTTGAGCACTGGGAGTCAGAACTACAAACAGTACAGCCGGCATTGTCTTGTCCAAAAAATCCAACACGACCGATCTATGTTCCTCCGTTACAAGCAACCTCACCCATTTATCAGGTTTTAATTTCAAACTCTTTTGAACAACCTGACCAATGTAGTCCAGTCTTGGATCACCACCACTCGCAGCAGCCTCCATGCTTGCAATACAGCAGCCAAGCTCTGCTGCCGCAACTGAAATGTATAAAATCCATTCGTTTGAAAATCGCTACGAGACAACTGACTTCATACCGAACTCGTCTTTGCGTGATATGCAAATTATGGGGTTTGGTAGGGCATGGTTGGATGTTAGAATGGTAAAGAAAGTTGATGAGGGCGTATTGCAGTATATTGTCACGAGTATATGCTGCAGAAATGGGATAGACAAGCTCGAATTGAACAGAATGACAGAGCTGGGGATCACGGAAGTTCAAAATTTTGCACGCGATGTAGAGACAGGCACGACGATCATGAGTATATTGCAACGATTTAGGAGTTTACGGGGTGAGCATGCGAGACATCGTTTTATACTGCAGTCTTTAGTCGACGACGACGTAAGGAACGAGGATGTGTTTCCGGAATATAATATGGATTTGGTTTAACTGTTTAACTCATCAAAGAAATTCTCCTGTTAAGTTGGACGTAAATTATCAGAAGAACTGATTTCACAAAGAACAATGAAAAATGTCACTGAGAGGGGCCAAAATAGCAGGTATTTCATTTCTGGATTTTGAGAGTCAGTGTTGAGTACATTGAATTTTCTTCTAACTGCACGTGTTGAATTAAGTTGATTAATCCATTTCAAAAATCCCATATAGAAATCTGGATCAAATTCTAGGTTTTGCGTGTGGAAACCCATAATGTATTATTTTGAAAACTGTCAAAAAAAACCGATTTAATCCATTCAAACTCGTTCCTGCAATAAAGCTCACATTTGAGAACAACATACGTACGTCGTTTGACTACTTTACTAATAAACGGGCCTATATTGACCCTCAATGAAAACCCTTTCAGTTTCAAGGGCAACGAGCAATACCATACTTTGTTTTCTCTTTTTGGTAGCTATATTGGTAAATTCTTTGTAATCTTAGAAGAAAACTGGACCAGTCTCATCTACAAACTTGCTGGAGTGTTTTCTATGTGAGATACGAGGCGAGATAGGCTCGGAGATAGGCCTGGGACTTGTGCGGACCCGGATTCCTCGAATTTTTTGAAAGTTGTACGGATTGGAGATACATACGTATATTTAGAAACGAATTTCCTGGACCTTGATTTGAAGATCCGCGGATCCGGCTCCGAGAAAATTCGTTTCAAACCATAAGCATCTCGAATCCGTCTCTCCAAGGATTCGGAGTAAGATGCGGATCCCCAAAAATCCCATCCCTAATGTCAGATTCTGTACCTGAAATTTCTAGATGTGAAAATTTTTGCACGACCTCGACATTATCAACAATTTTTTATTCAATTTTCTTCTATTAACACGTTCGCTGCGAAGACTGAAATCGGTGATCTTTCCATAGGTGCGGTGGGGCGCACCGGTGGGCTTCGCTCAATGTTATTTCCCATAAGGACAAAATTCTCAGCACTGGGGGGAAGACATGCGGGGCCCGCCGGTGTGCCCGCCCGAGGCCCCGCCGCAGCGAACGTGTTAAGTAGGGTATTGGAGTGGAGAGTTATCGTTCGAAGGGGTCATTCAACTCAATTGGACCTAAAGCAACAGTTTCAGCAGGAAGAAACCAGCCCCTCAAACTTTTATTGGTAAACACAAAAAGGGACCTTTGATATGTGGGACCTTTATATGATGCAGGCTCCTTTTTGAATGCACCAATTCAGTTGAAGATCTGATTTTTCTTAATGAGTCAAAATCTCTCTTTCCGTGCTATATGCATGAACTCTAACTTTATCGTCTTTGTTGTATTAAATCGTGACATCTCAAAGGACAAATTCTGCGAAAATGAGAAAAAGTTTGTTGTATACCTTCGAATACTCACCCAAGGAATTTTTGAGAACATTCTGCTGGTCATTCTGATTCTCGTTATCTTCGAAAGATGGTGCTCTCGAATCCATCATGGACCGAAGCAATTTCTGAAACTCTTCGAGTCTTTCATTGTCACCAGTGCCATGTGTCAGCTGCAGGGGCTTGATTTCCTCCCTCACAGTGGTCGCAATTCCCTCGCTGTCACCGCTTATACTCTCGGAATCAGACATTTTGCCTTCGTTTACAAGTTTCTCTTGAATAGGAAACCAAACTGTGAGAAGGACAGAATCGGCATAAAGTTATTAGTGTAAATTGCTTTTTTTAGCCGAATGCCTACCTTAATGAATATTACGTCTATTTATTGATCAAAAACTACGTTGTTTCGCGATGTTGTGATTTCTTTTATGTCTTACTTTCAAAGAGAAATAGTCATGTTGATACAGCCACTTTCCGTAACATCAACAGAAAAATCCTACTACAGCAAAGTTTCGAGCCAATTTTCATGAATTCTTAGAATCCTCTATTGCGATGTGCTTCGTCTTTGAATATTGCTCCTTTTTCTATACCAATTCGAGTTCCAAATTGAATTTCAATCTGACGGAAATGAAATTCCCTACAGCCTGCAATCCGGAAACCTTACATTTCCTCATCCTCTTCTTGATGTAGAACGAATTTCAAGTTTCTTCCATCCATATGGTTCCAAGTTTTAAATAGAGTACACAAGTCCACAAGAATCTCACAAAATTCGCGGTACCGCAAGAGAACTAGATAACATGATTAGTCCTGCAGTACCGTTCACCGTGAAACCATTTTTAGAATTTTGATTTTTGGAATATTCAATAAGTATACTACCGTCAACTGAGGTTACTTTAATGAACCCTCGTTTGGATTCTCGAAATCAAGAAAGTAGGATTGCG
Organism: Eretmocerus hayati; assembly: GCA_029851415.1. NCBI lineage: Eukaryota > Metazoa > Arthropoda > Insecta > Hymenoptera > Aphelinidae > Eretmocerus > Eretmocerus hayati. The sequence goes on from CM056741.1 coordinate 23,391,647, forward strand.
CAAGGGTTTGAGTACTAATTTACTTGATAGTCGCATGATAGACAACATTTTACACCATTGTGGGAGTCTCTGTCGGCTGTGTGTGACTGAAAAGCATGCTTTTGGAGCGAAAACATTGAAAGAAGTATTCTTTCGTCCCAAAATCGTGCTTTTCAGTCACATAAAGCTAATAGAGACTCCTACTCCGGTATAAGAGTATTCAAAGTTACCCCGTCTGGTTCAAAGTAAACCCGCTTGACGGTAGTGTGAAAATGAAGAAAATCATCAGAACTGAATGGTTGAGAGTATTTTTAATTTTCTCAAAAAGTGAACCTCTCTGGCACGAAGGTTTGTAGGCCAACATGATTCAAAAAATCTCCAGGAATTCAATGAATTTTCCAGATTTTTTGGCCTTTGTTGAAAGCTATCACCAAAATATTGAAGACCACATTTATTGAGTGTAATGGACGTTTCAAGTTGAGAGGTTCATACAAAAATCATACAAAAACTTGGAAAGTTAGGTTTGAACTGGAAACTTTTACAGTTTATCAAGAATCACTCTCGTATGAGTCGAAAGAACATGAAAATAGCTTTGTTAATCTTATGTCAAGCAGCGGAATAGTATCACGAATTCAACCCAAATATTGGATTTACACGAAACAACCTTTTGCATGACATGATCAGAACTCTCATGAGTTTTCTTTGATTCATAGATTAACATTTTTTAGCGCTTCCAGGAAAGAGGGTCTCCGCCTTTGTTGCAGTTATGATATTACTGGATTAATAACCGCTGATCTGCGGACCAATGGTTGCTCATTTATATTAGCATTGCAATAGTTATTGCACTCTATGACCCTCATTCATCAGTCAGGGGGACCAATCTCAACATCCTTCGTATTCAGCCATCTGATTTATCATCAGACTGGCAACGCCAAAAAATGAAGTTTCATCAACTCTTACAAAGGTAATTGTGCCCAACTTGCCCTTTGTTGAAATATGAGATTAATTGGTTTGGATCGACGCCAAATAACAGCTTCTGATGGCTGTCCCGGAGATTCTGAAGTGAGTTTTTCATTTTTCGTGGGTGCACACCTAAGAAATCGCCGAGGAAATTGCATTTGGTTTCAACATTCTCGTTTCAACCAATCTCAACATACTTTCACGCAATTCGATTTCAAGTCCTTCAAAATTCGATTTTCTGAATTGCAGAACTCCGGTCTGGAACTATTTAATGTGCAAAACACGGAGATATTTTGTGAAACATTAGGGCCAACATCGGAATGTATCCAACATGCCCCCATGTGGTTATTTCGAAAGGACGTGCCCTATTTTTTTACCTCTCAAAAAGGGGTTTATCACGTCGAAATAGGTCGGGAATAATGGTTGGACCAGACCGGCGTAAAGCTCCGAATGTCCATTCACGGTGGTCTGACTCGTCAAAATTAGACGTACTTTGACCCACTTGGTACGTCTTGACACAAGCTTTTAAATGAGCTAATGTACGTTGAAAAATGTTGAAGTAGGACGAAATATTTGTTCTCTCTTTGTTCTATTATATGACACTCTGTGTGAAAGGGCATGTATGCCCCTTTGTTTTTCTAGATAAAATAAATAAAACTGTTGGCAAAATGGCTTATGAGAAGGGGGGGGGCATGTAGAATACATTTACCCTATGAAAAATTTTACTCTTTGAGGGAAAAAGTTCAAGAATTCGACTCTTGAATCATAAAGGATGAGCTCAACATCAATTCTACATCCGAAATGATCGTTCAATGTGATAAGCACTTTTGTCGGGAAACGCATATGAAAACCCTCATAAGAAACAAGCTTCCAACTACTATTACTGCCATGGGTGGTGCTTAGGTGTTCCATACCTCAATTGAAGTCTGAATCGTATCGATTAAATTATGCTTCAGCAGTCAAACTTCTTTAGAGAAATGGTGTTTTGTTGCCTAAAGTAGTAGAGCAACACCTATGGGTATAATTATTGGTCTTCCTTTAAAACTTGAATTTTCTTGCACGTCTTCATTTTTCTGGTGACGAAAAAGAAATCTGCTCTGCTATAAGTCAATCACGTATTCCTTTGCCGAAGCGAGATCTTACTTATGGCGGCGAACACGTTGAGGTGTGCTACTAGTGGCAACGGTTGCCTATACAACTTACTCCACGTTGCGCTATAAGGTAATTCTTCATTTAGAAGGGTGTATTCATTCTGATGAGTCATTAGAGTATTGGTGATGGTATCTGAATAAATTGGAATTCCATCAAGACTAGATTGGAGAATTCTATCAAAAATTCAATGAAGTGGCTTTGAAAACGCTAACTTTCAGGATTCACGATTTGATCATCAAGAATTTTGGTAAACCGGTGTGGTTTTGAAATGTAACACCCAAAGTTGAGCAGAGGAGACATTTATTTTCATTTTTCTTGTTGTTGCGAGGTATACTGTGCATTTTGATACTGTGTTAGTAACGAAAGGATTTTTTCGTCTGGACCAGAATATTTTTTGCATTATGTCCCTCATTTTGACGCGCCGAGCCCAGGAGTGAAACCTGTCTCTAAGCCTGTAGAATTCTGAGGAATTCCAAAATAAAATCAAGTTCATGACCAGCAAAATTATCACTGATCTGTATACAAAATTACTTTCAGATCTGTACACTATTCAATGATTATTTCACTGAGTTTATGAGTGAGTCAAGCCTACTATGCTCCATCCCAGGGATCTTAGATGACAAAAGCTCTATACATGGCGTTAGAAGATTTGGAGTTTGGACCTTGATATTTTCAACTGCTTGAGCCGGCAAGAGTAAGATTTTACATACAACTTCAAACTGTACAAGTTCAGTCATTTTTTTGCAAAAATGATCTGCGCTTTCGCTTGATTACTTAAGAGTCTTGTAAAAAAATGATCCCTTGGCAAATTTTAACGCCATTGAAGTAGTATTTTTCGCCGCAATTTTATCTTCGAAAGTCGATTCTCTGAGTTGCAAATTTTTACTTTGAGCTTGCGAGCTTACCGCAAATACCCATACACCTTGGCCGACCCTTGACCAACTTATGTTTTTTACTAGTATCGGCCAATGAGGTCCATTCAGTTTGATGTTGATTGGAGATGCTATAAAATAAAGCCAGGATACGGTGACTGTGCGCATATGGAAACGAAATTATCCTAATATTAGAAATGAAAAAGGAAAAATGCAGTTTTATCTTAAATGGATGGTATATTCCAAATTGAGAATCAAACGAAAATACCTCCATGTAACTTTGAACAGCAGAGACCATACACTGGTATTCATAGTCGTCCGTAAACCACGCTTTATGAATACCAGAGCAAATCTGGGAAGACCTACCGCATGTTCAAGAATAATGTCAGAACTGAGCTTTTACAATCCATGGATGTACCAACTTTAGTGACTTGTATCGTTTAACTTCCATACTTGGCTGCTCAGCCCGTGTAAACAATATAGGCACTTTTGATCAATATAGGCTGTTGATAACATCACGGTCAGGTTATTTATTCCAATTACTGCCATGAGATCATTTCTCAAGAAAAAAAAAATGACGAAAGAGCACCAAAAACTGTCGAATAGCATCACGCAATGCCTGACAAGCAATACGGAAGATCAGTGTTTTATAATTTTTTAACACTTGGAAGAACTGAGGAATTATACTTGATTGATGTGATCGAGATTCCAGTTGAGATCTCTATTTTTCAAGATTAAATTTAAACTAAAGCAGGTTGGGTGACGATTTTTAGACAGTTTTCAGTCTACTTTCACATTTACAAGTCAATTGAAGTAACAAAACTGTACGATTTATTGTTATTGATAACAAATGTATATGATTGAACCGGTGGGATCACATTTTAGTTACAATAAAACTAACAGTGGATGATCGAAAAATATCGATTGAAAGAATATCAGCAAAAATATTGCACAGATACAACCACAATAGTTTGAGTTGTCTATAAAATAGCGGTGTGCGTCACTCATAGTTTTCTAGACCTGGTGGATTGGGAAAAATATACTTTTTACAATATGTGAGCTTTTTTGACGGGCATATCAAAATTGAGTTTGCGTATCAAAAATATCGGAATCACAAACAGGAAGACGTGGTTTAATATACTCGAGTATAAAAAATAATTCGGTCTAGTAGAACAGGGTTTGTCATGAAATCAATTTTGAATTTCGTTGAATTTTGTTGAATTCCTGCCCGGGTCGAGCGGTTATGATGATCATTATCGAAAAAAACGTGGTTGAGATAGATTCCAAGGATAGATTCAGTTGAAAACCTTAAAACAACGAAATTCAGAATCTATTTCGTTACAAACCCTATTATAAAAAAGCGACGACTATTTACATATCGCAAATGACCAATCCATCATTTGAGTATCATTTAAGGCACTTAATTAGGAAATAAAAACTATATCCTACTTTAAAAATTTTTTTAACGTATATAATAAAATTCTGTATGGCAAACAGTTTGACTGTCGCTGAATTGCATAACTTGAATGACTAAAAAGGTGCGAATGCAGCTTAATCTATTGCACGACAAATTCTTGCAGAAAATGTCTTCAATCTTTCCGCAATGCTTTTCGATGCTCCAAGATAGCTTTCCATATCCTCAGCTCGATACCACCCCTAGAATAAGAAGTACAGCAAATAATTTCGAGAGAACGAGTCGTAGAGTAAAAAATAAATATATCAGTGATGCATACTTCAGATTAAGTTTCCGTAGATCATCTCGAGTAACGTATATCAAAATATCTTCGAGAGAGTACTCTTCGAGGACCAACTGGGAAGACAATTGATTAATGATTGTTTATCAAACTCTGCAGAAGGAAGAAGAATGGTTTTTGAACAAACCTTTTTTATGGTTTCATCATCTATATGAATATTTTGAAGCCAGCTGATAAGTGAAGTGTCGGATGATGAATCATTATCTTCGTCTGTGACACTTATCTGGGGTAAGCTGAAAAAGGAGATCATATTAGTATGGAACATTTGTCAAATGAGATCCAATCTTTGATCATCTTTAATAGTTTTACCCAAGACTCTTTTTTGATAATTTTGTGTTGAGATCCTCGCAAAGATTGGTGAGTGAACACAGTTGTACTCTCTGCTCTTCAAGCGCGTGAAAAAGTAAACTCTGATAAGCTTTCTGACTTTCTAACAACTCGTGCAGTAGCTTCATATTTTCCACTTTAATTGAGTTCATTTGGTCGTAATATTCTTTCCAATACTTGTTTTCGACCGAACCGCTAGTTTTATGCGATTTCACAGAGTTCACAGTAGAAATTCCAGACGTAGATCCTTCCTCCACTCTATCTATCGTCAAATCAAGGCGCTCTTGACCGAGTAAGTTGGCACCCAATTCTAGAAAACGATTAAAGGACGAGTCAATAATTGTGTATATGTGTTTGTGGTCGCTATTAATGAAATTTTCTAGACTGCTTCATTCATGCGATGGAAACAAGGGTACTCATTGATGGATTCGAGGCGATTCGTCAAGTTTCAAGATATTAATAGACTATTTGTGCATTCTACTAAATTTGTAAAAAATCAATACGCAGCGAACATTACCTTCACTTTGATTGACAAAATTTCCTCCGCAATCAATAACATGCTAGCATAACAGAAATTGAAGCATAAAACCAAATAGTAGTAAAAGTTTAATGTGTTACCTGGAGAGAGTACCGTGATGGCAGCCTGAACTGCGTTTCTCACAAGATTATCTAAGGCAAACATCCAGTGAGGCTTTATACTATGCATTCTTAGGACTTCATTGACCGCCGTTTGGAAGAGGTAGATAGCTAAATGTAACTGATTTATTGCCGTCGAATCAAAATCCAATTCTTCTTTCAACTCGCTGATGGATTTTGTGATAACATCCTGATTTTGTCCAGAAATGTAATCTCGAAGTCCTCGCATCAATAACTCTAGATGATTCTGTAATAGTGGACAACCAATTAAAATCTAAATGATCAATTGTAAAATTAAGAAACTGTATCAGAGTTACCGTTTGAAGAACGACATTGGGTCCCACGTCATTTTGAATGTTGCGCATCCAAACAGAGCAAATTTTGGCTTCGTCTTGATTCAAAACACGCGTCAGAGTCATTCGGCGTTGACTGTCTTTTTTTAACAAATAGAATCCTCCTTGCTCATCGCCATTTTTTTGCGCTAATGGTGCTCCTGTGGGTAAAAATTTGTGCGTTAGTAAAATTTCATTAAAATGAGATGCTCTAAATGAGCGAAAATCACACTGCAGGGTTATTGACTTACATACCAGAGAGTTCAACTTCAGGTGAGAGCAAGCCGCCAGATGAACTTCGTCTAGCATCAGAATGTCCAGCAGCGTCGGAGTCGCTCATGTCGATCGAGGGCGTATTCCCCAAGGTACTGTAGCTGTAAATTTATGGTGTAAATTATATCAGAGGTCAATTTACAATCACTTATAACCTGAGAAGTGTTTCATTTAGCCACTCGTGGTTTTCTATTTTTATTCAATTATTTGCAAAATCAAGTGATCATGAAAATTTAGATCAATTTTGGCGGATAGGTGCGAAACGGGCAAGTTGTGAGATAACTGTTGTCTCCCATTCGTTTGATACCTCATAACAACTTTGAAGAGAAAGTTATGTTTTCGTGGTAAATTGACTAGTTAAGCCATAGTATTAACTTGGTAATTGAAAACAAAATACTCCTGCACTGATGTGAAAGAGTAGCTAAGACTTTCCAAGATACAAGTAATAATTCTTATTTTGAAGGCGGATATCTTGATGAAATGATATTTGGTCATGGATACAATGATCACTACATAATACGAGCATACGAAAAACACATAGAAGCAGAAAGCATGTTCAAAAAATATCCTCTAGAGATAAAATTTCAATTCCTTTTTCAATAATTCATACCTGTTATAAGAAAGAGACATAGATGGCATGCTGATAGGAGAAAGAAGATGAGCCGCACTTCGTTCTTTCAATCGATACGTCCTGTTCATTCCTCCATTATGTATGGTGCTTTGATTCCGAAGAAAAGCAAATTTTTATGCAAAAAACAACAAAGAAGCATCACCTTATTAATGGTTAAAAAGCAACCGCAGCCAACGATATACCATCAAAAAATCAAACTGAAGCAGCAGAAATTATATCCATAGATATTTCACCAGTGCAAACCACCTGATGATCGTTCATGAATGAAAGAGAAAAGGAAAATTTACTCTAATTACCTCTCATCTGATTGCGAAAACTGCGTCAAAGATGGCGGAACGATGTGATTATTGTTGGCTTTGTCATTTTTAATGAGTTTATCTGCCTTGTCAGCTGGCACTGATATACTGCGACTAAAATCTGGTGGAGTGACTAATTTCAAAGTCTTCTTTTTCCTGACGAAGAAAAATAATAATTTAGAATGATTTAGTATCAAGTTTTTAAAAAGTTATTTGTATTTATACTAACTCTGATAGGAACGGATCTTCTAATAATTCTTCAGCTGTAGCTCTTGTATCAGGATTGACTTCAAAACAACGCAGTATGAAAGTCTTAGCCCTCTCTGATAGCTCTGAAGGAATTTCTGGGTGAGATTTGTAAAATCCGACCTGCAAATAGAAATCGATTAAAAATTGATGGTTATTAGATTTCAGATGCCAAATAGTATATTGCTCCCGATGCGATATTCTATTGTTGTGTAGCACGAGGACAGTTTTTCCCGAGCGCGACAAGGCGAAAATATTCCCCGCGACTCAAATTTCCTGTCGAGCGAGGGAAGTAGACTACTTTAACATTAGGGCGAACAAACGCCAATAAGAAGTTTAAAGCTGGGACTGGAACTGGGGCTTTAGTCACCCTATCCTAAAAAGTACACAAGAGTATGACCATATTTATATTCATACCTTGAAAACTGCTGCCTGAGGTGATCCTAATTCGATGAATGGAGGTTTTCCAGTTGCCATTTCTACAATTGTGCAGCCAAGAGACCAAATGTCAGCCTACATTAAGAAAAATCATCAGAGTTCAATGGAATATTTTTTGAATTTGTGGCATAAAAAATGTGTACACTCAGCTTACCGGAGCTCCGTAACCACGTTGGCCTTTATCGATGACTTCTGGAGCCATGTATTGCAGAGTTCCGACAAAAGTTTCCGTACAAGGACATAGGCCTGCGAGCCTCTTTGACATTCCGAAGTCTGAAATTTTCACTACTCCACTGTAAGTATTCACCAAAACATTGTCACCTGCAAATGTCAGAAATATGTATAACGTTGATAGTCTCTTGTAAAAGATAGCGAATTAAATTATATAATTTCATTCACCTTTGATATCTCTATGAACGATTTTTTGGTCGTGCAAATATTTTAAACCTTCCAAAATTTGTTTGGTGTAGTACGAAATCGTGGACTCATTTCGCTTTAGAGGACCCCATTTTGATCGAAGTAGAGCCGATAGACTACCTGTTGAAAAAAACGACATTAATGGTCAGCTCTTCAGAACCCAAACTAAAAAATACCAAACTTACCTCCTGGAACTTGTTCCATGAATATTTTGAAAAAACCATCTTCACTGACTGATCCCAAGTACTGTACAATATTTCTGTGACGTAGTTGGCTATGTAATTTTATTTCTTCGTGTAATGGTTGCACATCACCGAGATTCTTTTCTCGAATTTCCTTGACAGCTATGCGCACTTGAGTGCTCAGATCTCTTGCAGCATAAACCACTCCATAAGTTCCTTTACCCAAAATCAATCTTCTATTTTGCTCATCCAACTCATACTCGAACTGGAAAGACATGATGAGAATATCTCAAGATTTCGGACTTAGAACCAAACAACTATGAACGTCATATCATGCGAAATCCAATCATAAGTACCTTAACTTTGGACGAATCATCAGCCATGTAAGCATCTAAATCAGAAACCATTCCTTCTTCATCTCTAGTCATCTCTAGAACAAGATCGTGAAATCTTTTTCTACACTCAACCGAGGGTAGAAAAATTTGGAAGTCATCAGAGTTTTCATGAACGTATAGAAACAAGCACCGTTCGTCTCTCTTATACAAACTGACACTTCGAATCATGTTAGCATTGAATAGCCAATCATGAACTTGTGTGCACTTTTGTTTCAGATGGTTCAAACACAAATTTGAAATTTGAATAGATTTTTTCTCTGCTCCGAGATTAATGATCGCATAACTGGGCATCAAAACTTTGTTGGGCTCTAAAACTAGGACCTATGATGTATAGTAAAAAATATTAATACCAAGGAAATATTTGTAATCAAGTAGTGGAAATATTTTAAAGAAATAGAAAACAGGTATTACACTTACAGGAAACCGGATACTGTTGTCCACATCTGACTTTGTGGCCTCGATAAAATATTCCATCCAAAATCCAAATAGCTGCTCTTCTGCCGAGACTTCTGCATCTTCGTTCTTTTTTCTAAATCTGTCTATCAACTTTATGTTACCAATCGTCGATTTCAAGTACCAATTGGGAGGTTTCAATTTGAACATGCACTCAGCAGCTTTGATCGCCTTTGAATAATCTTCCGCAAGTACGCTAATTTCAAAAAAAGTTGCAACATCCCAGTACTCCTCTAGGCTTGATAAACTACCTTTCTTGCCAATTAAATTGTTCAATACCATAGCAATATGCTGTAGTTCTTCACTTTTCGAAAATTGATTGCCTGCAATGACTAGTAATGTGGCAAGGTTTATTCCTGCATACTCATTGGGCTGAATCTGGAACAAATATTTGGCTTATTGCATAAATAACTTTAAAATTGATTACTTATAGAAAAATGGTATTATACCTGAAAACCTTTTCTGTACCAATGAATAGCGCTTTTTAGACTTTCTTGATCTGTATGCCCGCTTTCAACGAAAATGTCTTTGTAGATTCTCCCGCACAAACATATCATATCAGGAAATTGATTCTCTTTTTTCTTCAAAGCTTCCTCTATAGTTTTCAAGGCCCTATCGCGGTCCCCTTCTTTTTGTCTCCGATTGAGAGCAAATGCATACAGGAATCTGATTACCGGAGTACTTATCGAGTTTTTGTTAGGCACTGAGCGCAAGTCATCAACAAGTTGAATCATGGCATCATAGTCCTGCAAAATGATTCTTGTGAAAATATCTAAGCAATTCAAAATTCAACGTAATCCTGAAATTGATCAAATTCAAATTACCTGAACATCTCTGAATGAAATCAAAACATTCAAAACAACTTCTCCAGATAAAACATTGGGATCATCCAATCTTTTCCGTAAATTTTTCAAGGCAACTTTTAATTCTTCTCCTGTCAGCGTCTCTCGCGTTTTCCGCAAATCTGCCAGAAATTTTTCCTTCATGTGTGCTCTACAATTATACAATTTTGGAAAGATGTTCATAAGTACATGGATCATAATTTTGTTACCATAGAACTTACTTAGATTGTATTCCCACTTCATCGAGGAGTTTCTTCAGTCTCTGAGAAAGATGTATTAAATCATCAGAACCAGTTTTGTTGGATGCTTGCATTGATATGCAGCTGCCACAATCCAAAATTTTATAAGAAATCAATGTATAGTTTCCACATGACAGCTGTAAATAAGATTTGTGTAATTAGCACATCCATTGACACTTACAGGGCAAATGAAAGTCATGGTATTCTATATAAAAGTTTTCATAAAGCACCTGGTTTCAATTTAGATTAGCTGCTGGTCAAATGAATTCTGGTGAAGACCAACAGACAAGTATCATCGTGAAAGAATGGATCAGGACTTTATTTTCTCATGGAGAATTAGGACTTGAGATCAATTGAATGGGCCATTCTAATTGTGGCCTTAGTTTACGAAAAGAATCCAAAGGGATCGAACACTACATTAATGACGAATGGATAAGATAGGGGAAATCAAAATGAAAAGAAGAAACTTAGTGCATTCTGATTTCAAGACAAACTTTTGAAATATTTAGATCTTGGTTTGAGATTTCTCTTGAATCTTTATGAATGATTTTTTTGGAGTAGATATTGTACTCAATTCACCTAAATCATTTTGAAAATTGGTGAAATAAACTAAGACGACGTCTCAAGTCCAGAATTGCTATTTTCATCTGGGATGGCTTTCAACAAGCATTCAATACCACATATTAAAGGGTTCAGAAATCATTTAAAATCAACAAAATATTTACCTTCAGTCTTATTGTTGCCTCAGAGTCTACATCATTGACTAATAAAATGTTCTCCTTCATTCCAAAACTTTCTCGTAAACCTAAGTGATAGAGCAAAGATGACTGTTGCAGCTGGATGCTCATATCAACGACTGCCACATCCGCATTGTAGAATGTATCATACACATTTGTTTCTCCAAAATCTAACTTTTCAAATTGAATATGATGCAATTTAGTGTTTGCCATTGTGCATGCCAGTTTGACTTCCTCAAATGCTTTCTTCCTGTGTGTCAAGTGCTCCGATTGCTGAAGATCCATTACACAAACAACATCCATTTTTGGTCTGTGAGATATCGTGTTCCCAGAAAGATCACTGTGAGCTCCAACACTATCTGTGCCTGATGCTCCGTCTATTACTAGTTGACCTAACAAGGCTGTAAATTTTTTCTTTGAACGATTCAACTTCTACATAATTTGTGTGTCCAAGTATCTATTCAATACTCACTCGTATTCTCTGTGCTATCGCCACTGACAGAAGGCATTGTGGGTGGTGATGTGGTATCTTGATTCAATTCTTGACATCGAATTGATTATATCAAGAATTCAAAAACACCATTGGTGGATGGGTACGTCTCATCTGTGTATGTACACTAAGATCTTTCTTGACAGGAATCTAGAAAATTAGAATAATTCAACTGATCAGTAAGAAGAATGGCAAGAAAGTTTTCTAATAATTGAGACAATTGAAATCAGAGACAAAGTACTGTGACACTGTCAATTCACAATAGATTCTACGAGACAAAATACTTAGATTCAACATTGGCTGAGGTTAGAGATCTAATTCTAAATATAATATTGGATGCAGCCTCACACACAATTCCAAGAATTAATCTTGCAAAAGAGATGTAATTGAGAGCATTGGTATTTGGTATACAGACATTCAAGATCTATAGTCCAAGTTCATTGAGTGTTATTGGAGCCATGACATTGAACTTGAGATTAGTTTTTTTGGAGAAATTATCTATGCACAATAGGCTAGAAATGACACCGATTATCGTATTTCTAAGGCAAGTATAAATCTTACCTGTGACAGCAAGAATATCAAAAATTATGGGCATTCTCTCGAAGGCACTGTTGATTCTAATGTCGACACAGACAACTGTCATTCACAGCAATCGTGCAATCCATTATACGTTGATTACACCTAAGTCTATAATCTATATATTATACCCACACAAGTAACACAAACAAACGATTGCGCGGCACGGCGCGGCGGCACCCACGCAACTGGTGTCAATTGGCTGCCAATGAACAGGCGCTTAGCTCTTTACACCAGATTTTTCATACCAGGCTGAAAACGCGTGAATGGGATTTTTACACGGGAATGCGATCGGATGCGTATGATTATTCTCAAGTTTTCGTAAATAAATGTAAAGCTCATCCTACATAATAATTCAAAAAGTTATCATACAAAAAGAAAGAGGGATACATAATTAAAAATTTTTCATTGTAATTTGAGTCGTTATTATCCCTGATTAATTACTTTTATTGCTATTGTTGAATTTATTCTGCGGGATTTTTCTTCAAATTATCAGTGCTATACATCAGAAAGTGATTAAGGCCAGTCCGTAGTGCTTACACTTGCTCACTACTCCATAGATGGCGCCACGGTGATTTGCATAGCGTGATTCCAAAAAAATTTAATTTTTAAATAGTTGCAAACACTTTTCGGACCACATTATTGAGTCAGCGCGCTTCCCAATAAAATTTCCAATCATTTGACCTTCGTTGCGTCTCAAAATTCGCAATATATTTTGCAGGATTTGGAATATGGCAATCGTGCATGACAGCGTGGTTCCTACGACGAGGCAGCCCAGCTCAAGATTGCAGATTTCCAAATCCTGCAAAATATATCGCGAATTTTGAGACGCAACAAAACTCAAATGATTAGAAATTTCATGAGGAAGCGCGCTGACTCAATGATTTGATCCGAAAAGTGTTTGCAATTATTTAAAAATTAGATATTGTTTGAAAACCTGCATGTACTCCGGTGCGTGTCTGGTTGCGGTATTGCGGAGACTACGGACTGGCCTTAATATACCACTTATGGTACATTTCTGAGCAAATCCAATTATTGGTAATATCGAAAATAAGGCCCTGATTTTTGACATAAATTTATTCCAACATTAGTTGCAATAAATTGGTAACTTACCGAGTTCGCAGAATGAAATAACACTTTTGGAAGGATTGTATTTTATGATTTTACTGTAGTTTTTCCGGGATAATATAAATGAAATCATCATCAAATTTTAGGCAAGAATAGAGAACATCACACGCGTATGATGACACGTTACGATATTCTCTTGCAACAAAATTTGGACAAAGCAACACTAATCTTTTACTGATCTTGTCCATAAAAAAATTCAGACTCAGTCGTTACAGCATTTGAAGCAGTGATGTGGAGTCTCATGGATTATGGGCACATTGTTATCGCGGTACCTGAGCTTAAATCGTATTATTTGAGATGTTGTTTGTACAGTGAATTGATAAAAATGTGTCTAGATTTATCACCATAGGTAATCATGTACGTGTACCCAATTTGCCCTCTGATTCTGAATTTAAAATCTGTGGTCCGTAATTTTGTTATCAACTTAAAATAGTTCAAAAGTGTGCACAGCGATAAATTGAGCCTAATATAAATATCGGAAATTGATGAAAAAATTTGATTTTCTAGTCGAGAGTGCAATACCTGAATCACATATTGAGAATTAAAAGTATATACATTAGATCGCTCATAGAATCCAGGATTTTTCGCATCATTTTTATCTTCATAGACTGCTTTCAAAATTGGTTGAAGAATTATACTTGTACATAAAACACGCTTTTCTTTTTGTCATCTTCTGTTGTTTTATTTAGGTATCTCAAAAAAAAAGAATGCAATTGTCCGAATGATTCGATTTGCATTTTGGATATATGATTTCATGGGATTAGAGGTTTTTATTTTATACCTTGATTCTTTTTGTTGCGGACGAAATCACTCAATTCCCATCACAAATTTAAGTTCCACCTGCCACCAAGATGTGAAAGAAGTAGGGGCTCGAGGCTTCGCACTTACCTCAATTTTTCATTTCAAATCTGGTTGTCATTTTTAATTGACTTTTCAAATCAATACTGCGATAGATTTTCACTTTCAACTATTATTGGCGAGACTATTGGTTTTTATTAATTTTCAAACGTCCTTCGGGAATATTATCCAAAATAGTCCGTATCCCAGAATCTGCACGAGGGTCTACGTAAAATTTCTATTGATACGAGCATCGTCTACGATGGCACTATTCTTGCAATTGTTTGACCTTTGATTTCTCAATTATCATAGATCTAGGTTGAAAACGCTGCTCTCCTAGGATAGAGGTGTGCTAGTGCAGGTCGGGCGTGTATTGTCATGCACAAGACTCACCCACGACAAAAGTCCACTGCTCGAGGAAAACTGTCTTATAGACATACCTATAGATATAAAAAGCCGTGATAAAATCGAGCCGATCGAGTATAAAAATACGAAATGTACAGGCTCTATCGTAAATAGAGAATCTAGGCGTTGCATTAGTTGCGCATAGGTGGGCGCGGGCAAAACACTTTTGTCGATCGAATAGAGCAAGTTGTCGAACCGGAGAACAGACACGTTCAGTTGGTCGCTCTCCTTTGCTGGCTCTCCGTACTCTTCTCTCATAACGATCGTATAATCGTATTCAGCTTACTTATACCATACTTGAGCAACTGATGTACTTGCACTTGCGATGTACACTTTCTTACCTTTCCTTTAAGTACTGTATTGTTGAATGCACGCATATATTTGGGGCTCATGAAAGAGTTTGGGTACATCAAAATTGAAAATTTTATATTTGGTTGCATCTCAAATCCAGTTTTTTTCTTTTAGGTAAATCTTTATATGTGATAAGGATGGAGTTACTGTTATTTGATTGTCTTTCAAGATTGAATGACCGCATTATTTATTGTAGCGTCAATCGATTAATTATAGGGCAAGTGTACCTAACTTGCCCCAATATATGTCGATCGGGGCACTCGTTGACCTTCCCACACATTCTTTTTACGTTTGTTATATTAAAATAAAAGGAAATAAGTGGTTTTGATCGATCCCGAGAATTATCTGCGCTTTCGAGAAAATTTGAAGGGTTTTTTCATATTTCATGCATGTTTGTACAGCTAAGAAATCACAGAGGAATCCATGTGTAGAAAAACTGTTACCAAATTGTTTAGTTTGACCAATCTCAACGTACCTTATAGTGCATTCGATTTCTTACCCCCGAGTCCATCAAAATACAATTTTCAGAATTGCAAAACTTTGATCTAGAGCTATTTTATTTGCAAAAGACAGATGACTTTATAATAAAAAAGCCAACGTCGGAATGTACCCCACATTCTCCCGTATATGGTTGTCTTGATAATGTGTGCAATACGACATTTTTGCCGCTCAGAACGTGTTGAGCACGTCGAGTCAGGTCGAAAATAGTGTTCTGGACCGGCGAAAGGCTGAAACGCGTGGTCGAACGGCGATAAGTACGGATAAAAACAATTTTATTGGCATTTTCGACGTTTTACATTGTTGTGAATGATGGCGACAAATTGTGTACACCCTTTTGTAAACTCTCAAAAATCACCTCCCGGGAGAAATCAAACAACTCGACTTTATATTAGATTAGTGAAAATTAGACATAATACTTTAGCTCATTTTCAAAGTCTTGAAACAAGCTTAAGTACATTGTAAAATGCTGAGAGTCAGGAGTTGCTGAGAAAATTGCTTCATGGGGGCAAGTATGAGTACATTAACTTTAATCTTATAAACGAGTAGTTGCAAATCATCATGATGAATTGAAACAAAACGTGAATAAGTAGGTAAGGTAACTTTCGCTGCCTGTTGCATCGAATAGAAGATAAGGTTTTGACACTCAGACAATTTCCACCTGTGGTTAAATTGCTGAGGTTGCAAATTTCTCTCAGAAGTTCCCGATCATTTGACACCAAATCGTATACGATTGTTTAGGAACTAGGAAGACGTATGCGTATACAATACGTATACGTCTTCCTCATAGTTCCTAGAAACAAATTGACCCTGGATAATCATGCCCGGTTTCTTCCATGAAAACTAGAGCAATTCAACACGTTCGCTGCGAAACCAAAAATCTCAGTCCCGTCCCTGTGGTGGTGGGACCCACCGGTGGGTCCCTTGCAATACTAAATCTCATAATACAATAACCCTCAACACCCAGACAAGGATGAGCGGGATCAACCGATGCCCCCCACTTCAGCGAATTTGTTAACTTGGGAGTCTTAGAAATATTATTTTCGTACGTGATATCAATGTTGTCCCATTGTTGTCTCGAAAGTCATTGTTGTTTTTGCACACTTGAGTAATGCTCAAGAAAATTGAAGATCACTGTAGATAATGCCGAGGAAATTAATTCTTAGAGCAACGTAGATCTGTTTTTTCAGTACCTCCGTGCCCCATTAGACTTTAAATTTCAGAAATCCATCTTGAATCCACTATCTTGAATCATTTCAAAACCTTGCTGTACGATATTTTTGAACCAATACGCACCCAATTAACATCCATTATTTTTTGGTGTCGGACGATCAAAAGAAATTAAAAATCCGAAGCAATCAATCGCAAATTTTTGAGTAAACCTTTACTAATTTTAATTATTTTGTCAGTATGATATGATGTCAGATTACAGATGTCAAAGATCGAATACTGTCCAAATTCTGAAGTTTGCATAAGGGGAATAAGAGAAAATACAGAGTGAAGAAATCAACTGCGTGAGGCAGAAAATTTATACATTTTTGTGATCAAACGGAAAATAATTTTGTAAGAACCCACCAGGTAGTAGAAAAATTAAGTGCACTTCCTTGACCAAGGGATCAGTCCTCCATTTTCCCCTTGAAATATTTGATCCATCAGTTATTTCATTTTCCAGCTCAAAAAGTGATTTAGAATCCAAAAAATCGAGCTGATAATTCAGAGTCATAATAATCTTACCGGAGTTGATTATCTTCATCGCGCAAATTGGTGCCACATCTTTTGATAGTTCAACTTTGAGGTATTTCTCTGGTAAGCTAAAATGTATCGAGATTCATCTTGTCGAAGCTGATTTCTTAATTTCCAGAATTTCTGAAGCCATTACTTGAGTTTCATTCAAACAAGATCCAAATACAGTTCTACAACAAACCAAATTACGGAGACTAATTAATTATACCAAAGAGATTCTATATACCACATTACCGGTCAAAAGTTTATGTACATCTGAAAAAAAGTTCGATTTTGATCCTTCGACTGCTCGGATCTCCTTGGTCCAAAATGACTTCACTTGAGCTCATTTTGTAGCTTTGTTCAAACAATTCAAGAACTCTTTGCGGGCTTTTTCCTCCTGCTCAACAGGCAATAGGTCCTGTCGAATTTTTCGAAAAATTTATGAAAATTGGGCCAGCACTCAGACTTCTGGAAGTCAGACATGAGTTAATGGATCGGGGTGATTCAGAAAGCATTTGAAATCGCAAGTTTAGAGCTTCAAAATCCGTTCTTGAAAAGTATTCTAGCTTGTTTCTGATCCGAGCTGTGGCTATTTTTGTAAAGGAAGATTTTTCTCGAACAAGAGTCCTAAAAACCGCGAAAGGTGAAGAAATCAGGCCCACGGTGGTATTTCTCTGATTTTTGCCAAGTTTTTTTTTCATTTTGCTGGTGGTAGGAATCAAGATCAGTGATTATACCATTGAAAAAATAAGTCCATTCATAATTTCTTAAGGAATGGTTCTTAATTTGAGAATAATCTTCCTCTGCCTTAGAGTACAGCTCGCACCAGAAATAACCTAGGATAACTTCTAAGAATCAATTTTGAAGTTCTTGATCTGTACTTGGAGGAGCTTTTTGAATCATCTAAATCCATCAATTTCTCGCCAGACTTGCGGAGGTTTGCGTATTGACCCGATTTTTATGAAACTTTACAAGACTTCAGATTGATTTTGCAAGAATCAATTGAGCTGCACGAAAAAAGTACCAAATAGCTCTCAAAGTTCTAGAAATAAGCTACAAAATGAGTCCAAGTAGAGTCATTTTGGACAAACAAGATTTGAGTAGTCTAGTGATCAAAATCGAACTTTTTTTTGGGTGTGCACAAACTTGTGACCGGTAGTGTAATAAGCACAACTTGGTGCTGCTGGTACTCAAATCATATTTATTCATCTCTATAAGGAAAATTGATAACTTGACACAAATTGAGAGCTTTTGACACTATAGCATGAGCAACTGCAGTTCGCATCGCTAGATATGAACTATAAAAAGTCCCGAAAAATCTGTGGATCCTCAATTTGTTACCTAGATTTTCCATGAAGTTTCTTCTTGAATAAACGACCAGGAAGAGCTTAAAAATTTGACTTTGTGCAGATTTTATACAAAAATTTACACAGTTGACACACAGTAGAAAAACTACAATGAAAAGCTCAACCCTGAGTCTCTTACGTGCAAGCTCTCGAACAATCATGATTGTTCAAGAGCTTGCAAGTGCACTTTTTCATGAATTTGAAATGAACCAACTGCATAACAGATGGGAGAAATAAAACAAATTTCATCAAGACCGTTAGTTTATTCTCAAATATTTCAAAAAGGATCAAAATACGTAGAAGAAAATTGTTTCAAAGGGGAACTTGAGATACGTATAGGAATTTTGACAAAATAAGGCACCGCATCAGAGTTAAAGCTCCAGGCAACTTTTGCGAATTCATTCGTTCCCTGATCCTCCACAGCACGATCTCAGCGCCTTATTTACACACGAAGTGAAGTGGGAGTTGCACCTCTTATCCTCTACACCCAACAACCCAATCCCACCCAACCGCAATAAGTAAACCTACAACCGATCAGTTTCTTCTCAATGGAATAGGCGGAGCGATGCGCAGAGCGGCCACTCGTCGACGCTCCCCTTGTACGAGGCAAGTATAAATCGACACAGCATCATCATCTCGCCGAATATATTTTTCTCTCTTTTTTTGCACAAGGAGTATAATCAAGACTTGAGATTCTCAATCTCCTTTCACCACAAGAGAGTCTCGCGATTCATTCGCGACTCTCTGTATTTGCACACTATACCGACCATATAGATATCGGTACGAATAAACTGGTATAAAATCTCTTGGTTGGATATGCTCGCCTGGTATAGGGGGTCCCGAGCTCCCCCACGAGCGTCAACTGATTTTGCCCCACGCAGAGATGAATTTTATTAATATATTTGTAATCACCACCCAGCCGCCCCCGCATTTTGATTTATTTTCAATTTATATGAAAAAAAAAAAAAAAATGGGTATGTATGAGTTTGAGTTTGTGAATGTATTGGTATGCTGTGACTTGGTTGTGTATTTTATTTTGCTTGAGAGGATTGCGGGGCCTACTGCCTGATGCTGATATGAAGAGAAAGGATAGCGCAGATATGTACCGCAGAGGCTGGCCTGGAGTTGGAGAAGCGGGAGTGGACGCTGAGAAAAGGCCTCCGATTTAAAAAGCCCGCGCAAACTTGCGGCGCGTCGATGTTCCTATTCTTGAGATCGGCACATGGGGCATAGTCAGTGTTGAGCCCAGAGGACATATTTTTAGTGAATCCTTACCTTCTTTGTATTCTTCATGGCTTTTATTTCTACCCTCCGGTGTATAAAAAGAGCCTAACATTTTTCGATCGTAAAGATATTACACGTAAGATAATTTTGATCAATATCTCGCACTGGTCGATTCTGAACAAGATTTACAACAAAATCCATTTTCAATTTCGTTGGCTCGAACTCACTCTGCATGGAATCTCAATCCAAAAAATCGTAATCGTCCATGAACGCTTCTGATGGATTTCGTGGATGGATTTGTGTAAAACCTTAAATCAACAATTTTTCAACAAAACCGTTAGCGGATTTGATCGAAGACCTTAATTTTGAATAAAATTGAAAGGGTAAACTTTGCATTGGTGACAGACTACAATTTTTATCTGCAAATTTATTACATATTTTGTCATCCAATTTATACGCTTGAAACTATAAACGGCTGACTGTTTCAAGCTTTTATATATTTTTGTAGCCGTTGCGGCTGAAATCGCGAATCATAAAATCTTGCTGTAAACATGCAGCAATGAAGTCTGTCCCATAAATCCTCTTTGATTCTCTGCGAGTGAATGACTCTCATAATTTTATTTAAACCTGCTGAATTTGAAGGAAAGATGATTCAATCTTGATCAGGTTTTTTTTTTTTTTTTTAACTACGAACGCAACTTTCATACATGTTCTTCACGATTAGAAATTTAAAAGAGATGCGCCGTCAATCACCCAGAAAAACTTTTTATTCCTCAAAGCAACTCATAAAACAATACCTGTGCAACAAAAATCATTTCGTAATCTACAATCATCAAAGCATATATAAAAAGATTCATACGTTGTCAAACATGTCTACAAATAGCAAGCAAGCCTTCTTTGAACATAATCCATTAAGAATTTTCTATTGACTATGTATAGTGATACATTTATACGTGCCAAAAACAGGGATAAAGATGATGTTTTAGTTTCTAAGTTTTCATATATAACAATAGGTATAGGTACGCATGAATTTGTGAGTACGGCGGAAATCTCTGGGTGAGATCGAACTATTTTCCGAAAACAATTTTTCTGGTGTAGCCAAAGTTTTGTCCGGATTGGGTGGCTCCCTTGTTGCTGCCAGCCTGAAGTCCAATTACACCTTCTCCTGCCCTCAACTGGTCTTCTGTAAAGTTACGCCTGTTCTCTTCGGAAGGTCTGGGGCCCAACCATGGGCCACGCCATTCTGGATGCTTGTATGTCTGAAAATTTATTGAATTTCCTAGTAAAGTCATCAACTTATCTCGAAACCTGAGTGAATAGAATAATGGGAATTCAAAATGTTAAAAATATCTGTGAGGTACATTTAAAATTCAAACTCGGCAGGGATTAATTAACTCTTATATTTCTAAGTTCATACCTTTCAGCTTAATTTCGAATTTTTTTTTTCGACTTTTGTACGTGACTCACTTTTGAGAATAAATTTGAGTCTCTTCAAACGGAGAGGTTGGTGAAAAATAACCGTGGGAAACATTTTTGATATGAAAAGAATTTAACACGTTCGCTGCGATGCCGAAAATCGCAGTTCCTGCCCTGTTGTGTGCGGCGGGTTCTAGCGGTTCAACAGAAAAGAACTAGCGGGTCTTTCTGGTGGGGGCCGTCTCAGCGAACGTATTAAAATTGTGAAAAGTCATTTGTTGATAGATCTCGATAGAATAAAGTTGTCAACTTCTGTGAAGCTTCGCGAGCAAAAAATTCCATTCATCACTGATCTTTTATATGGAGGATTGAGAAATTTGGAAGCAAGTAATAGTATGTTTTGCACCAAGCTTATGAGGTTGGAGATTGCTCGGAAGCGGGGAACCTTAAGAACGAGGTGCAAATACTATTTTATGCAATTTTACGAGCACCCAAACATTGGAGAATTGCATAAAAATCATTACCGTACGACCAATGGCGAAGATCGTGTTTGTAACCTGAGAGATATTTTTGCGCTCAATCAAATCCACTGCTTGGAACAAATCTACATCAGGAACTCCGTAAGCGATGCATGCCTTTTGAAACCTGTAACAACAACATTCAAATGTATATTAATTTTCGTTAACTGAAGTAATACTTGTAACAATTTTCCAAGCTATACATTGAAAGATGAAGGAGAAAGTTCTTTGTTTATCGATGGGGCAAAACGAGGATATTTAATCAGCAGCAAAGACTTCAAAATGCCACCTTCTAATAATCTTTGATGATAATCAAGAATGACTATCTTGAGTAAATCTTGAAGTGCGTGCAATATATCTAACTAGCTCATACAAATACTTTAACATAAGGTGTGAATAAGCCTCGACTCTAGCGCAGAGGATCTTGGAAGCTTTCATCATCAATATCTTAAGAAAAGCTTGCAATATCCCATGGATCAGAAAAGATGTGGAAACAAACGTTACCAGGATTTCCATTGGACTAAATAGATCGTAAAAGATCAGAAACTCATTGAAAATTCTTCGAAATCATCAGTGACGGCTGCAAGTTCATCAGACACTCAGCTCGATTTTTTTTCAAAACCGAAAATTTCGATGTTTACAATTTTGTACAGAATTACATGGGAATTCTTATACAGCAAAAAATATGCAATGAATTTTCAACTAGGGTGGTTAAGTCGATATTTCAACCACGTGGTTGATAATTTGTTTCAATAGTTGATATTATGCTTCAACCGCACAGTGCTTGACATTTTCTTTCAACCAATGAATGAATTACTATTTCAACCACGTAGTTGAAATTCAGTCCCGTACTTGATTGTTCGAAACGGTCAAAAAATGAGTTCGCTCATGTTTTTTCATGAATAGATAGAAATAGATATCAATGGTGTCGCTGAAAGCCTTTTCGATCAGCTCGTCGACCAAACATCCAGGTCAAGCAACGTATCGTCGGGGGTCGAATTGGGATGGGTGACCGCCCGGCTGGGTCCGCCAAGCATAGATTCGATCTAGCTTGCGTGAGAAAATTTGCATCTTTTTCATTACGGGTATAATACGGGACCCATGAGATTGATAGATGATGGTCCTCGAACGACATTCATTTCGGGGTTTCGGGATATTCCGAGATTTTAGGAAAAAATCTTCTCTGACGTCAAAATTCCTAACTCAGTTGCTCTTCACTCTATTACGGATCCCTACCTAGGTTTTGATTTCTTCTCCCTTCTATGAAATATTTAGTCGATGCATCCGAACATATGCGGATCTTGGAGCTTCTTGAGTTGTAGAACAGTAAGAATTGTTTTCAAATATCATTGTCAACGAAACATTTCTTCTCTGTCATTATTCCCAGCTCAAAGTTTAACCACATTGATTGAGTTTCAACCACTATCCTACATGTTTAAAACTCAACCACAATATGTAGTTGATAACTTTGGTTGAATTCTTACTTAAAACTTTTTACAGTTAAGACTTTAAAACTCTTTACAGTTTAGATACATCATAAACATAGTTTCAAATTTTATTGAAGTTTTCATGACATCATCTTCAGGGAGCGGGTCTCAAAGTCTGTAATCAACTTGACGATCGGAATCAAAAACTTGTAATCGTCCAACAGCAACCATCAAATTGTTTCATAAAAGAGTGCGACGCCAACTGTTTGGTGGATGTTCCAACCAAGCTAAGTAAAGTTTTAAAAAATAGCTGAAAAAATTACATCAAATTCCTCCTGAAGAAGTCGAAGATTTATTTGGAATATCTAAATCCATTTTGAAATTCGTAGCCGATTAGACACTTTGGTTACGGAATATTGAATTTTAATATCAAAATGAACAATCATGTGAGGTAAGTGTGCCTAATTTACCCCCACAACTTTTGTTTTGCTCGACATTCTAATTTATCTCCATATATTTCCCAACGTACTTCAGCTCATTTCAAAGCTTGTTTCAAGACCTTCAAAGTGAACTAAAGTATACGTTCAATTTCAACAAATTGGAGCCGAGATATCTTGATTTTTGCAAAAGAAGATTCTTTGCGAGTTTTCGACAGTGCGTTCCTAATTTGCCTCCACTTGGCAAAGAGGCCTATTTTCATGAGATTATACGGGTTTTTCGTATAATCGGGATATTTCGGCTCCCAGACCTCCAAATAAGACGTACTTTAGCTCATTTTATAACTTTACTCACCCCCTTTTGAACTTATTGATGTATCTTAATGGAGCGAAGAACAAGTTTGAAAAAAGACTATGGGCGCAAATTAAGAACACTGCACTTTTTCAGTAATAAGAGCGTAGAATCGGCTAGAAATTGAATTTTGCAATTCTGCAAAAAGTTAGGCAAAAGGCATTCTCCAGTCAAGACAAAAATAAAGAGAATGAGCTCAAATACGTCAAGACTGATTGCGACAATTTTATTTGGTATAACTTTTGGTGACTTAGCAAAAAGAAGTCGAAATTATCGAAAAGTAGTACTTTGTTCTTAGAAATATGCGGGTCATCTAGCATCAGTCCAGACTGTTCATCTATTTATATTTCAACGTAACAAGTATGAGAAAAATTCGTGGCAAGGTCTACGGGTGCGTATATTCGAGAACTTGAATGGGGACAAATGAGGGATATAGTGGCAAATTAGGCACACTTACCTTATTGTTTTGCAAGCTTCGTAAAATCAGAAATCACAAAATATGCTTTTTTCGTAGCCTTCCGGGAACGTACTACAAAATGGGATCAAAATCTCTTTGAGTTCCACAAATTAAAATACTCATCAACATTGACATTCGTATTCTGCACAACGTATTTCCTATAGCCCTGCAAGCTCTAGGTATATCCAATCGCACCTCTCATTACCCCTCTCCCTCTTCAACCACATCCACACCCACACATACAAATTCACTCACACACATGAATTTCCCCTCGCACAGTGATGGGTGTAGAGAGAGATAGAGAAATCCTAATGAGGCGCATTAATGAGGCAGCGCATCAGGCTCTCAGAGTCGCTATCAGTCGAGAGCTCGGAACACGAGGAGCTGGCATTATTTCCTGCTTCTGCCACAATATATATATACATAGTATAACTCTCTGGCTAATTGCAGAGCGCCGTGTACCCAGGCATGTATATATACTTACTCTGCGAAAACCGAGGGTACAAGAGAGAGAGAAAGCATGAGAAATCGTTAGTTAGTTGTCTCTGTCGGTTGCACAATTCTATATAGAAGGGGTCGTCGGTCGTCGTGTGTGTGTGCGCGCGCGCGGAGAGGCGAACTAATTAAAACGTACAGAAAGCGAAAACGCCGCCACCGCGCTAAAAGCTTGTGATGAGGGAGAAAAGCTCTTGCATCGTACTGATTGCCGTGGCTCAGTTCTCTCGCTCAGACGAGCCAACTCATTGTCTTTGGCCAGTGTTAATCAGCGAGCGGCTACTAATTAACGCAACTTGGAATATTGCAAATTTCCCTCTATATACCTCCTGCGCTTTGGTGGTAAAAGTGTATGTATGTAAGTGTAAGAGAGGTAGAAGCTCCAGAGGCTGCAGGCTGTGAGGCTGGGAAATGAGTCTAGTGCGCATGCGCGAGCTTGCAGCGCAGAGCGCGCCAGTAGCGGTGAGCTTCTTTGATAGTGTTGGTGTTTTAATTACTCTGCAACAGGCATCGCAGCGTGAGGGGTTGGGAGTCAGACATTTTATATAGGTATATATAGAGAGCAGTCTCGGAGTGGACGCTCATTAATGGGGAAGAGTTTAATTACACTTTTTCGGGGCTATTTTTTGATCGGATTGAGAAGTTACCACTATTATACACTAACTAACCAGGAGAGTTTTTCAGATCCGGGTCACTTGACTGAAACTTTGGAAATAGTATTTTTTTTAGCACCAAGAAATGAAGTCCAAGAATATAGTCTCACGCTCAAGCGTCTCTGAGCTTCAGCAAAAAACGTAAGCGTTGTCCATATGGACCCATGTTAACAAATTATGTATATCGGTAGTTTCGCGGAAACTTCGATATTTTGGGGTCGAAAATGTGCCAACCCCAATTCGCATTTCCGAAAGTTCTAAGATGTATTTTTCGACTTCTTGAAACATATGAATTATGAATAAACTCGCACACGAATGTGAATTTTTCCACTCATCAGTATGCCATAAGGATAACATGGAGAGACGCGGTAGCGTCACACGGACCGAACGTTTTGAAGCAACTCACGGACCTGACCTTTCCCCACTAAAGTTGATTTCACGGCCAAACGGTTCAAGCTATACAGTCTTGGGGTTTTAAGGAGGTTCATTTGGCCATCAAATACTTTGAAAAAAAAACTGACTAGGACCTCTGTAGTATCGCGATTGAGGGTCGCACTAATACCACACGGACCTGACATAAAAATTTAGCAAAACTGGATTTTTTCCGAAAACTACTCCGCCAAGTGTAAGAATCTATTTTTTTCGAAATTCTGAGGCATGAAAAAGTTGCGCCCGACAATTTACTTCAAGAATAAATCAGTGCGGAAAAGCCTGGAACGAGACAAATCGAGTTTCATCGAGGAAAACTGAGGGAGTAAAATTTTAAGTAAAATTGCGTCACAAAATGTACGTGCTCAGCGCACACACAAAAAGTGGTCTTTGGGCTCTCATAGTAATGAGATTTGGTGCTCAATACCATCAAATTTGATAAGTTTGCCCGCCCGAAACCCGAGCAAGCCTCTCGGTGGTGCTATACACTCGCAAAGGTCGAAAAAATGAAAAACCCGGAAAAACCACAGCACACGGACGTGACATTTTGACCCCTTCATCGATGATAATTTTTTTTGGCGATTCTGGATCGAAAAATTAACGATTGCGCCAAAAATAGCACCAAATAATACGTCGAAAATGACCTGTACAAATTTTTTCCAAAGCGTTTCAAGGGTTTGTACAAGCAGGCACACATTATTTCAAAATTTCCACGGAACTACCCATATAAGTAACTTCGAGGAATTTTTGAAATAATGCATGCCGGCTTGTATGGGCCCCCAAAACGTCGAAGGAAAAATTCTCAGAGACCCTTTTCGACGTATCTCTTGTGCTCTTTTTGGCGCAATCGTTTTGCAACCCCAGGGTCACCTAAATAAAATTATCATCGAAAAATGTCAATCACGTGCCCTACTGCGGTTTTCCTTTCGGACTTTGAGAGTGTGGATAAGCGTTGCGCTGGGGGCTCGTTAGAGGTTCGGGTGGGTAAATACATCAAATATAATGATATTGAGCATCTAATTCCACAGCTCCAAGAACCAAAAACATACTTTTGGGTACACGGTGAGCAAGTAAATTTGTGGCACAATGTCACTCACTCACTTTTCCTCCATAAAAATTAACTTGCTTCACTACATTCCTCCACCAAATTTTTCTGGAGGATATCATACAAAACTTCTTGAAAATGTGGCTGTAGCGAAAGGGTAGTGCAGTAGTTCGCTAGTTATCCTCAAGGTCCGACCCAAGCCGTGAGATCTGATGGAATGGCTCTCATTAACAACAGGTGTCCCCCAAGGTATTAGTTGTCTTGGCCCCTCTCATTTTCCTGATCTTGATCAACGACCTTGCGCAGTGTCTCAACCACTCAAAGCACATTATCTGTGCAGGCGACATGTAGATCTTTCGTCACTTCACCATCGACCAGCTCTCAACACGCATAGAATTTCTCAATCAAGATACCAACGCGGTTGTTCGATGGGCGATCGATAACGAATTGAAGCTCAACACAGACAAGACCACAGTATAATTATTCTGGGTAGCCAGAGGAACATCGATGCTCTTACGAGGTTAAACACCCCAAAAATTGTTATCTCTTTAAGCAAGAATCTACTTTTGCTCAATTTTTATGTCAGGTCCGTCCGGTACTACTGCGATCTCAAACCGCGAGGCTACTACAGAGCGAGCTATAGAGGTCCTAACTGGCTGTTCTCACTAAATTTGGTGGTCAAATCATAATACGAAATTCTCAAAGCTGTAGCTCAAACCGTTCATCCGGGAGATCAATTTCAGTGGCAGAATGTCAGGTTCGTGTGTTACTTCAAAAAAGTCGGGTACGTGTGACGTTACCGGGTTATTAGTGTCATTCTCTGGTACCGATATGTGAAAATATTGCTCCCGTGGAACTCCTCATTCACACGTACATTTCGCTGCCGTAGGTTTTAGCTTGTAACTCAGACACGCTTGAGTGTTAGGGTCTAAAATTTTCGGTATCTTCGTTTGGTGTTGAGAAGATACTATCTCCATAATTCCATTCAAATCCGTGACCCGGAGCTAAAACACTTCTGATCATTAGGAGGAAGTTGAGCTCGAACATGATCAGCTGCCTAGGTACTCCTGCATGTAGCCTATCTTATTCTTGCAAGATATCAGAAGAAAATTCAAATGAAGTTTGATGCCTTTTTGCAGTTTCTGATATTTATTTTTGGTCAGAACATTACTCTAAAATGAATGATATAGATCTAATAAAACTCACTTACACGTCCACTGTGTGACTAAAATTAGTGGGACTAATTTTTACCTTAGCACATTTGGACTTCAATCCCCGATTGATGAAAATGTATGGAGTTGAAATTTTTTCCGATTCATTAAGTATTTACAATCTTAGAGAATTAAACCACCAAGGACACTCTCATAAAGAATATTCAAGTCAGGGGGAATGAAATTGTAAAATATCGTACGCCCCATCGGTGAAGCCCGTCATAGTTATAACAGTCCCTAAACTGACCTGAAATTTTGCGATGCAATGAATCTCGATTGATAATGATGATTTCCCTACTTTTTCACGTGAATGTGTTCGACGTTGGCTGCGATCGGGCCTACCAATGGTTCCCTGTCAGACTTCATTATTCAATCTTTGCCGGCTCGTGAAAGCTCAAAAAATATTTTCGAGTAGAAACTTTCATGGTGATATAATGACTCGAAAAAGAGTTTGTTCCCATCCAAACATATCTGCCAGATTACGAAAGTTCGGTTTGTTGCCGAGATGCGGAGAATCGTCCCCGCACTCAACGAGTTAGAAATCAATAATCGCCGAAAGTTCATCGTTAATTTGTTTACATCTAAAATCATCGTCGTACAGTTTCGTTACGGTATTTTGAGTCCACTACAGTAATAGAGTGATCGTTTATAGGGTGCACAAAATCTTCCAATGACTCTTCGAGAGAAATAACAAAAAATAAAAGATACATATGAGAAAATGGATTACTGATATCACAATGAACTATCACGAAAATTGAATCATTAGCACTCAAACGGATTAAAAAAAATAAAAAAGTCCAACAATTACGGACATCATGAGTGGACAGAATACTTCCACGAAAAAATCATGCCAATTGCACAAACATATATGTCACACATTTTCCATATTATGCGTAAAAGATTCATTATTTGCGGGGTAATGCAAAGAGACAACTTTATTCCTATATTTTGATACAAGTTCAGCTAAAATGTAGCTGAAACTTAGGTAGCTTATATCCGTGGTTAGACGGGAAGTAGAAAAATTTATCAAAATTCAAGCCTCATTACACGAAAATTATGAATTTCAAAATAGAAGAGCGTCGCGCTGTCCAATATCATTTCCGTATGAACGTGCGTCTGTTTACATACGTTTACTAATAACTTTTGCACGATATGCAATTCTTTTGCTCGTGAAAAACTTGGCCATCCATCGAAGTTGAATCCAACGACCAGTCATCGATACATTTTTAGAATCTCTCCGCACAAAGTCTGTCGCATCAGTTTTTTTATAGGTGTTTTTTTCAATTTTATTGCTTGACTGCTACTGAAAAATTGAGATAACCAATGAGAACACATAAATTTTTTCAAAAACACGCTGTATAACTTTGATTCCCAGTCAGAAGCGATGTACATTTGATGCAATTTGTAAACCCATATTATTTTATGCCAATATCCTGACATCAAAAAGACCCATTCCCATCATTATCAAACAGTAAATGTTGATATCTTTGCACCAATGACATTTACAATGGATGCATTTGCAGGTGCAACAAAATCTTGTTCCTTTATGGTTCTGTGCTCCGGATAGGTATTTCGCGTAATTGCGCACATGAGCACCGAGAATGATGCAAACTCACTTAGCCTATACCATGATTAAAAATACGTTACACATGCTCAAGTTCGTGGTCAGACTCTTAAAAAGCTAAGTCAACCAAAACACGCGAAAATTCAACACTCCACCATTGACCTAATTTCCAAAAAGCTTTCGTACTTGACACTTTGCGTGTATTTCTACATACATCAATCGTTCGTTGATTTGGTTAACCGGACGTTCGACATGATATTTCCATTTAAAATTGGCTGCTACTAGGGCTTTGCCGTCACGAATACGTAAATTTCAAGTTCATTCATAAATTTAACGGAATCTTTATGTAAAAAGATTGCAGTATTCTCACGTTGTTTTTCAATCTATGGCACGTTAAAGATTCTGACGTGATGCTTTTCTTGCGTAAATTTTGGACATCACTTGAGACAGAAACTGCCGGCACGATGCATCTGCTTGCTGTTAGACTTTTAATAAATTCATTCAGCCGTGGTCTTATATTGGGAGACTTAGTGAATGAGCCAAAATACACAATCTCTAATAGCCTACGCGTTGGGTAGACTTCTAAAATGACCAGTGTTTCCAGAAATTGAAGTCAAGTATCGAAAATCTAATTTGAACATTCGAGTCACAGAATTCGTGGCTCAAAAACTTATTAGTTAAATTTTTCCAGGTGGCTTGTCTCAAAGAAAACCCAAATCCTCCCCCAGATCCTTATTGAAATATAATTCTGTAGTTTTTTACCTTTGGCTCATATGACCGGGCCTGAATCGTCCAAAACACTCTACGGGGGAATTTCACTCGGTATAATGGAAAAAATCCGAAGGAGTCTTGACAGAAATTTTTCAGATTTTTCCACTGGTATCGAGGCTATTATTTTCTCGAATTTTTCTATCTCGATAATGGTTGAGAGCTTAAAAAGAGTTTTCTTATCGGTTTGTTTTGCTGGTTCGGTAATAAATTCGCGTGGTCCAAAAATTATATCTCTACGAGACCACAAGATGGATCTCGCAATCCATTCACTCATCCACACACTCCGAATGAACATGTGCACAAAAAAATGAAAATTCCGATCACTGATATAGGTCAACCTGATAAAACACCTTTCAAACAATTTGCAAAGCTGTGCACTACCGTATATATAATACGTAATTGCTTATTATAGATATATGGATACATATACAAAAGCGTGGTGAGCATGCGTATCATAAAATTGGGGGAAGCGCGATAATTAATAGGCGCGTAACGAGAGGAAAATGCATCAGCGCTCGCGAAAATTGTTGATACGTAGCGAGGAAATAGAAACGTTCAGGAGGTATAAAATGCATTCGATGCTGATGCTTGCACACGGTTAGCAATACATATATATGAAATGCATGAGCGCATACACAAGAGATATATATATATTAAAACGTTTGACTGTTTGTTATTAAAAAAGCGATGCGAGTGTGTACACGTACGGCGAACACGCTTGCTAATTGCCGAGCGAGCGAGCGAGCGATATGTTGAGAGAGTTGCGTAAAATGGCCTTGCACCACGGCCTGATATACGCAGGTGTACTGAGAATCTTGTATGCTGTGTATGACAATATTATGGTGGTTGCCCTTGCATCAAAGGGCAAGTTTTCATTTCACAAGGTTCTATATTATACGGTCTTCCATGCATTATTAATTGAGGGTAAGGGCGTTGGTAATCGTTGTGACGACGGTGTACAGCGATGATTTATGTATACCTTGCCATTTTGGATGGATCATTTTGAAGAAAATGTTGTATGTACAATCGTACATAGATCATATCGTGCAACTGAGACCACAAATCAATTCCTGAATCTGGCTAGAGAGTTAAGGACCCAAAATGATCTATGGTAGTAGAATGTTTCCGGAAAATCTCATGTCGTATGCTTTTCATCTCACATCCCAGAAAACAACTTTTCTTCAAAATCCTCTATAGCTGGCTTGGTTTTTGCATTGCACGGAAAAAAATAGTTTGTTGGATTCACAAATGCCCGTTTGTTGGCGTTTGAATTTGTTATATTTACAAATGAATTTGTGAATATCACAAATGAAGGGTTTTACAAACGGATGTTTTGTTAGTCCAACAAATGTTTTGTTTGTTAGATTTCTACGTTACCACCGAGCAAATATTTCCCTCCGTTATTTTTAAACTAAGAAAATGAGCTGTCAACCGAGGTAACTTTGAAACAAAAATGGCATTTTTCCCCTAATCCTCGCGAAACTTGTACGTCTTGCATCAGAAGCTCATTGTATCTGTAGTCAAACGAAAGCTCACAGTCTCAGCTTTCGACTGCGGTGCTTATAAGATCCATTTGGACATCTCTCGTTGGAGCAATGAGCGCTGAAAGTCATGTTCCAAAGTTAGACACGGACTGGAACTTTGGAACAGAAATTGTTATCATTATTCATTCGTTAAATTAATTCATAAACTAGGTCACGCAATCGATTTTCACCATCGGTAATCAAAAACTGAGTGTCTTAGCTTTCTATTGACCTGCTGTAAAAGTCCGTTAGGTTGAATTCAACTTCTATATTCGAGCATAGGAACCTTCAGCATAACTCACTGTCTGCACCATGGCTAAATCTCGAGGAGAAAAATAACTTCACAGTCGGTTTCTGTCAAAAATTGCCATAACTCGGCTTCCATGGGTCGAAATCAGACGTTCTTTGGCTTATTTTGGAGCTCTCATCAACGGCTATTCAAGTTAGTAGAATTTGATGATGATATAGGAATCGGGAGATAATTCAGAGTACATGAACAAGTGTTCCGAAGTTACCCCAGTTTCTGGAAAAAATACATACTTGTCAGTTTTTACTCTACGAAATTAAAACTTCTTGAAAATACTCCAATGTAACAATGGATTCGTCCAGATATGTGTATAGGCAAGTGAAACCTAGCTCAGTTACCTTGAAGTCGACCTCGTAGAGTCGGAACCACACCAATTTTTTCCGAGAGACTGTTTGTCAGATTGAAAACGTACTTTTGAAGAAATCAGCTTATAAACGGATTAAAAGCTGTTGAAGGCCTTCGCGTCGGTGCAAAACATTGTTTATGCGTGCCCCAAGTAGGATAAATCGGTATCAAAGTCTCACGATTATCTGGTCTAGCCAACTGTGCGTGATAACCACTCTTTTATGGGTTGTTCCAAAGTTACCCCCCCCCCCCCTGTTCCAGTACTACCCCCGTTGACGGTATCAATTTTGGCATTGCAAATGATTTTTTTGCCCCTCCAAATATCTGAGGAAATTCTAATAATATATTGTCGCAGAAATGTCTCAACCATGCCACAATCATTCAGTACCTATTAGAAAGAGCAGCACGGAGATCGTCCAAAATGAGCAACAAGGGCGAAAGAAGCAACAAAAAAGTCTAAATTCAACAAAAGTCAAGGGAACTCCGAGGACTTGAAGTTGCTGCCAATCATCAGAGGGTACGTATTGGAAGTAAAATATTTGTTCAAATCGCTCGCGTGCGAACATAATTTTTGCGCGCGTTGGATGTATTGATTTTTCCTGTAATTTCAAATAATATTTTTGATGATCACACGATTCATTGTCAGAATTATGAGCATAAGTATATACAGACTGCAATATCTTGAATTTTTATATGGGATGAATATATTATACCATTGCAATGTTCGATTCTAATAAAGATAACCCTGAGTCTGAGATTTTGTGAGCAGAAGTTGGTAAATTGATTTTTTGATATGATTTCTTTGGAGGATATAGGGGTAGGACCCTCATCAGACATTGATAGCATTGGTATACAGTATTGGCGTAGACACAGATTTTTAGTACTATTCATCAGAAAGGTACACTTAGATGGTAGTAGCGCCGTATGTACATGTAATAATACGTATTTTAGTGATGCGTCCCGTGGAAAAGTATCAGAGTTGGATCAGTTGTGCTAAGGCAAAAAAATGCTATTTTTATTCAACTTTAGAGCAACTAAAACAGCCGCTAATTACGACAGAATCGACGGTACTTCAGATGTTTGCTCTTTCTCAGTACATTCTAAAGTGTCACGCCGAAGCAACGATCGTTGATTCGCGAATGCAAGAGTATATTATTTTGAAGCCGTTAAGCGGTATAGACCGGAGGTCATAAAGATATGTTTTTTTCAGCAACCTGGTTGCGGTCAACGTGAACGACTTTTCTCGTATTTTGGTCCTGGGAGTGGAGTAATGAGGGTTTCTGTGGATCTCAGGGAATACTTTTCATCCTCTGGTTTTGGATAGAAAAATTGATCTGAGGTAGGATGGCTCGATTTACTCACTGATTAAGGTTGTCCATCATTTTGTAATCGCCACCAGATGTGTTGATTTTGGGAATGAGACCTGGCTGAAGTCTGTTCATAAGCATACACAAGATCACCCCGTCCCTCAGTGCGTCCTCGTAGCTCACACCTGCAAAATATGATGCCTTAGTATGAGGACTGGGGAAATTTCCTTGTACATAAAACCAAAATTGGACAGAACGAGTACAACTATCAAAAAATTCCAAGAATAAAAGTGTGTAAAGACGACCTCGAATGCGATGGAATGATGAAGCATAGGAAGATGTGAAGTGAGTGGGATGCAATTGGATGATTTGGTCAGCACAAGTACGTAACAGGACTATACTATACATCGCAAAAGTACACTGGTGCATTGGAGAAAATAACCTGAGAACCAACCCCTCCTGTCTTCCTCCTCTTTCCAAAGGTCAGACGGGTGAAATATAAGCGTGGTGAGCGGGCCCCTCCATCCATCAAGAACATCTGAACGCGATTGTGGATCAATCCTCTATTTTACCTAGACACGACCAACCCCCGCCCCCCCCCCCCCTTGATCGCTTTTATCTTAACACGTTTGCTGCGACGGGTCCCACGGGTGGGACCCGTTTTTGTTTGGGCTCTAGTGTGCACCAAACAACGAAGACACGTCCAATGGCTTCTGTAGCGGTTCTTACTCACTGAATACGATGAAAAAAATATGCGTACAGGCCAGTTTAGGTATCGGACTTGATTTGTTCGAGCTACGCCATAAAAACTCAATTTTCGTGGGAACGGCGATGAATAATCCAAAAATAGCAAGTAAATTGTGAATATATCAAGTCCGTTTGAGTATTTCACAACGTATCTCAGCTAATTCGAAAGCTTACGCCAAGAGCTACAAAATGAGCCCAAGTACGCGTAGTTTGAGCGACATGGAGCCAAGTTATTAGAAATTTAGACGCAAAATAACCACGAGGCAAACTGACCAAATGATTGACACTGCAATTGCACTTCCTCTCTCCTCAATCTGTTCCATCTCTCCGTATACGAGGAACTTTTTGTATTCAGAGAAGTTGAAGAGTATCTCGAATAAGCAGCTGTGTCTCGTGGATTCACGAGGATAGAAAATCATACTCGCGTGGATCACAACCGCAATCCGCGGTTCTTACGAGGGAAAAGCTTCCAATTCAGGCCATGCTCGCGAATCACCCGAATGGTACCGGGAAATCAACGAATGTTCCCGAAAAGCAAAGAATTACATCTTGGGATCACTAATTTTGGTAGTTCGATCATTCACTTCATCCCCCATTGCACGATAGAAATTTTCGCGGGTCCCACCGGTGGGACCCGCGAAAGTTCTTAGATTTCTTGTATATACACACTAAACTGATCACAAATCAAAAGGTTTGACTGTTATATAGGTGCAAAATCACGCGTTAGTACTTTCTCGCACTCTGGGACGGAATCACGGTTTTCACCGTCGCAGCGAACGTGTTAATAATATACCATCAAGTCTTCGATTACCTTATACTGTTCATAATTTTTCAAATAAAATTTCTGGAAATTACTGTTCATATAATATTACCCGCAAGGGGGGTTGGGGCATGGTGCCTCATCCCCGGAGTCTGACAAGCTCCCGGCCCTAGTCATCGCCCGCCGGAGCGAGGAGACCGCACATCTCCATCCGGTACCGCGGGAATGGGTGAGTCTAGGGACTCGTATTGGAGTCGCCCTCGGACGATAACAATGCGAGCCTGAAAGACTCATCCATCATCCTGAGGGACTCCCTGGGCTCTCAGGAAGCCTAGACGAGTCCCAAAACCCTCCACCGAGGGGTGGGCATCGGCCTTGTGCTGCGGGGGCTGAGCCCAGAATTCGGTAGTGGGGGAGGAGGACTGAGTCATCATCGAGCCTGATAGTCCAGTCCGCCACGGCCGATTCGTTGGTCCAAAGGGGTAAAGTTGTGAAATTAACATATTGTGTAGATCAGAACTAGAAACTAACAATTCTAAAAATGCAGACACGAAAACCCCACGGTTTTCGAGGAAACTGATTGTTTATTAACAATTTTGCAAACCGGACATGTCCATCGGGGTAAAGTGGGGAGTCGACGGATTATGAAATTTGACGGTGAGTAGAATGCAGGGTTGAGAATGCAGACAGATCAGTTCATAACTCTATGAGGCAGACAGGGGTCAAAGGTCAATTTTTCACACATCTCCGAACAAAAAATCAGTAATTTGCTTTATAACTCGGAATCCGTGCGTTTTAGCGAGATTTTGCTCAAGAACTTTTTTGAAGATCTCATTGAGATCTACAAAATTGGTCATATTGACCATTGCTCAGAAATCCTTTGTTTCTGAGATATAAGCAATCTTAGTTTCAAGGATAAACGTTTTTCGATCCTAACTCGGGATTTATGCGATGTGGTGAGATTTTACAAGAATACTTTTCTTATCTTTCAAAGACCTACAAATTGAGTTATCTTGACCGTTGCTCAGAAACTCACCAATTCTGAGATATAAGCAAAATTGAGTACGGCAATGGAATTTTTTTCGTCATAACTCGAGATCTATTCGGT
The DNA here is from genome assembly GCA_029851415.1 of Eretmocerus hayati. NCBI lineage: Eukaryota > Metazoa > Arthropoda > Insecta > Hymenoptera > Aphelinidae > Eretmocerus > Eretmocerus hayati. The sequence continues at coordinate 23,428,260 of CM056741.1, forward strand.
TTGATGAAATTTTGTAAGAATACATTTTTGAAGATCTATCAGAGATCTACAAAATTGGTCTTGTTGACCATTGCTCAGAAATCCTTCCTTTCTGAGATATAAGCAATGTTAGTCTCAAGGATAAGCGTTTTTGATCCTAACTCGGGATTTATGCGATGTGATGAGATTTTACAAGAATACTTTTCTAAAGGTCTTTCAAAGGCCTACAAATTAAGTTATCATGACCGTTGCTCAGAAACTCACCAATTCTGAGATATAAGCAAAAGTAAGTGCGGCAATGGAATTTTTTTTCGTCATAACTCGAGATCTATTCGGTTTGATGAAATTTTGTGAGAATACATTTTTGAAGATCTATCAGAGATCTACAAAATTGGTCATGTTGACCATTGCTCAGAAATCCTTCCTTTCTGAGATATAAGCAATGTTAGTCTCAAGGATATGCGTTTTTGATCCTAACTCGGGATTTATGCGATGTGATGAGATTTTACAAGAATACTTTACTAAAGGTCTTTTAAAGACCTACAAATTGAGTTATCTTGACCGTTGCTCAGAAACTCACCAATTCTGAGATATAAGCAAAAGTAAGTACGGCAATGGAATTTTTTTCGTCATAACTCGAGATCTATTCGGTTTGATGAAATGTATACTGACAAAATTCCAGCAAATCGAATAGATCTCGAGTTAGGATGAAAAAAATTCCATTGCCGAACTTACTTTTGCTTATATCTCAGAATTGGTGAGTTTCTGAGCAACGGTCAAGATAACTTAATTTGTAGGTCTTTGAAAGACCTTTAGAAAAGTATTCTTGTAAAATCTCATCACATCGCATAAATCCCGAGTTAGGATCAAAAACGCTTATCCTTAAGACTAACATTGCTTACATCTCAGAAAGGAAGGATTTCTGAGCAATGGTCAACATGACCAATTTTGTAGATCTCTGATAGATCTTCAAAAATGTATTCTTACAAAATTTCATCAAACCGAATAGATCTCGAGTTATGACGAAAAAAATTCCATTGCCGTACTCAATTTTGCTTATATCTCAGAATTGGTGAGTTTCTGAGCAACGGTCAAGATAACTCAATTTGTAGGTCTTTGAAAGACCTTTAGAAAAGTATTCTTGTAAAATCTCATCACATCGCATAAATCCCGAGTTAGGATCAAAAACGCTTATCCTTGAGACTAACATTGCCTATATCTCAGAAAGGAAGGATTTCTGAGCAATGGTCAAAATGACCAATTTTGTAGATCTCTGATAGATCTTCAAAAATGTATTCTTACAAAATTTCATCAAACCGAATAGATCTCGAGTTATGACGAAAAAAATTCCATTGCCGTACTCAATTTTGCTTATATCTCAGAATTGGTGAGTTTCTGAGCAACGGTCAAGATAACTCAATTTGTAGGTCTTTGAAAGACCTTTAGAAAAGTATTCTTGTAAAATCTCATCACATCGCATAAATCCCGAGTTAGGATCGAAAAACGTTTATCCTTGAAACTAAGATTGCTTATATCTCAGAAACAAAGGATTTCTGAGCAATGGCCAATATGAATAATTTTGTAGATCTCAATGAGATCTTCAAAAAAGTTCCTCAGCAAAATCTCGCTAAAACGCACGGATTCCGAGTTATAAAGCAAATTACTGATTTTTTGTTCGGAGAGGTGTGAAAAATTGACCTTTGACCCCTGTCTGCCTCATAGAGTTATGAACTGATTTGTCTGCATTTTCAACCCTGCATTCTACTCACTGTCAAATTTCATAATCCGTCGACTCCCCACTTTACTCCGATGGACATGTCCGGTTTGCAAAATTGTTAATAAACAATCAATTTTCTCGAAAACCATGGGGTTTTCGTGTCTGCATTTTTAGAAATGTTAGTTTCTAGTTCTGATCTACACAATATGTTAATTTCACAACTTTACCCCTTTGGACCAACGAATCGGCCGTGGCGGACTGGACTATGACTCGGTGTTGGCCATCCTCCAAACCGACGCGCTGGCAGAGCGTATCCCTGCCCCGCGCCCATGGAGGCAAGCCGGGGTGAAGGTGAAAGCCAGGCACCCGGGATATAAAAGTTCAATTCCTGCTCATATAATATTGAAATAGACCAAATTTATATGTTTACATTGTTATATTTTTTAAACTTGTTTTTGTACCCATCCACGATAAAGTGCATGGAGGATGTTTTTACACGTTTTCGATAAATTCGAGGATATATTGTACACAATTGTAGTGAAACGTCACTGATGGGGTGTCAAGGAAATTCAGAATTTGATTAATTTTGACCTTCACGATTATTAAAAACGTAAATTAGGATTTTCACATGGTAAACTTTATTCTGATGACGAGACCCGACAGGTTGATCCGTAAAGGGATTCTTGTCAATGAGAGTGATGATGTACGTCCCACGTCTCGCTATCGGAGATAAGCTATAGTTGGTTTGAGCGTATTAACCATTTGACGTTGATTTGGGGGGTTGCTGGTTGGTAAATGGAATCAGAAAGTGCGGTATAAACGAACATCATGTAAACCCGATCGCCCATGTCACCCGAGATGTCACCGGTGACAGATCACGGTCTTGAAGTCGGTCCAATGGAAAGATGGATCCCGGTCGCACCATTAGTGTCGGTGACACGGTAGCAGTGAGGGTGGTGGCTGATGAAAGGGCTACTGATATCAGGCGCGTCCGCCGCGTCAGGTGCCTTGAAAAGATTGAATAATTGTGCTCCAAAAAAGTTATGGAACGCGATGTTATACTTTGTCTCGGTTACTTTTGCTTGAAAGTGATGCGGGTGCGTACTTTACATTGGATATTTTTTTGTATTATTATTATTATTATTGGATATTCCTTGCATTATATTATTAGTTCCGTGTTCGTGATATCTTATACAGGCGTCCCTCGGTTCCCACAGCCACGGTCACCAAACCATTGGGCTTATGGGAAGAGGTGGGATCTGCAGAACCGCGATTACCGAAACTGCGGTTACCAAAAGGGTCAACTGTATTATTGACACGGTCGGGAGTTATTTGCGGGTTTAACTGTAAACTGACGGGAATCAAGGGGTGCCATGTTACTCTGCGAAGGAGATCATAACACTGGGAAGTTATGTTGATTCATCGAGATTTTTCAGTTGTTAAGTTTTAAGGGCAAAAATACGGGATTGGCTTTATAAAAAACAGCACGGGAACTAATGCTCAAGTCAATTCTATGAATATTAATAAAATGAGTATTGGCTCAATTCATTTTCATCTCTATCGTAATTTGAGGGCTTCGTGGTTTATGTCTTTCAAGATGCCATTACGAAAGAGTGGCGTTTCAAGGAGAACCATTATAATAATGGGGCTCGACTCTATTTGTTATTTGTGACTCGTACCGAGTTTGAGGCTGGGCATAAGATAAATGTACTACCCATGTTTCACTGACAAATCGTTCTCAATCAAATTCGACGCCAAGACTACAAAACTATTCATTATGCCTAATTAATATTTTACCCATTTTCATTCATCTCCATTTTGACGAACATTTTTAAATCCATTCATTTTATCACCTAAAACCATCACAATCCAGTTCGAACAGTCATGTGGGAGTTGACAGGGTTGATTTGAGACATTGGGTTTGATGTGGTCCTAAGCAACAACTTTCGAAACGAACTTGACTAACGAATTTGTCAGTTCCAATCTTTGTAAAGGAAAATTAATCAAGCTGCAGAAATCAGTACCTTGTTTTTGTACTGTGAATCAATTTTTCGTACGCAAGATTTGAAGCAATCATCGATTCAGATTCTGGGTGAAAAAAAACTAATCTACGCATCGACTTCATTTGATATAAAACTCTTATCACACATTATATCTGTTCCAAGTCAAAAATGTAAAATTAAGTGGAAAATTTAAGTGCTCGGATGAGGTAATGTCAATTTCCAATATCTCGAACTGATTCTAAAACCGCGCCAATCAAATTAATTGAACACAATGCCATCCCAGTTCATGCCGTACAAATGAACCAAAGCGCGCCAAATCTAAATGACACTTGTGTATCCGAATGAGCAAGATTGACGCGTGAGGACTATAAACATGCATGGTTCGGAGGGATGCTGTGAAGAAGTACGAATGCGGGGATGGTTCCAGGCGCAGGCGCAAGTTTCTGTCAGTCGGTTATCGATTATATGTCAGCTACCCGTCATAAAGACGTCAAAGGCAAGATTTTCACCAGGACAACATCCTGCGCTCGAATTTACGACCGCGGGTTCTATATACTCTGTCGAGAGAATGAAGCAACAGGTTGTTCATCCACGAGGCAAGCTCCATGCTTTTGCCGCAAGCACTACACAAGAGTTTGCCTCTCGCATTCCATACCCTCCGATCCGCGATTCATTCTGCCTACCCTCAAGCTCGTACTTGTGCAACCCTATAACACTATGCGCATGCTCTTCCTACCTATCTCTCATATCCGCACCCCATGACTTTTTATTCTAGTATATGGTCCATACACAGAATTTATTCAACTTGTATCCTCTCAAAAACCATACCGTCAAATTGGGTAAATTTGGTACGATTTCGTTACTTTTTATTTTCTTCGGTTCGGCATCTCAACATACATTGACAAAACCCACTTCTATCAGTGGTCAATCTAAAGCTTATAGTTTCAGCTTTCGATTGACGGGCTACAAAGTTCTATTTGATGCGTCTGAACTGGAGCGATTAGCAGTGGAAGAAGTGTACCAAAGTTATATCAAACAATATCAAACTAATATTTGTACTCGATCGATACGATCAAGCACTGTATTTATCACTGGCGGGAATTACAAATGATTGAATTTCAATTGATCGGCTTTTGCCAGTGGCATTGTGTCAACAAATTTCGCTGACTCATGTCACAGATCGAATTGAATTACTTCAACTCGAACTATGAACCTCCAAGCCTCGTATGGTTGCGAGGTTAACTTGGAGGATTTTGATGGAAAGTGTAAGGGTGAGAAGAGACATATGGAAAAATTTTGACTCTACGCTAGATTACAGTGCGTTTCGCCATTCCTCGTCAGATCTGGCTTGTCAAGGGGACAGACGATCTGCCGAAGTTAGTCCCCGGCGCACTTGGCCTAAGTGGTCGAACGTCGAGTTCTTAAACGGATGAAAGCCTTACATGCGGAAGCGCTCTTCGGCCACTTAGGCCAAGTGCGTCGGGGACTAACTTCGGCAGATCGTCTGTCCCCTTGACAAGCCAGATCTGACGAGGAATGGCGAAACGCACTGTAATCTAGCGTAGAGTCAAAATTTTTCCATATGTCTCTTCTCGCCCTTACACTGTCCATCAAAATCCTCCAAGTTAACCTCGCAACCATATGAGGCGTGGAGGTTCATAGTTCGAGTTGAAGTAATTCAACTCGATCTATGACATGAGTCAGCGAAATTTGTTGACACAATGCCACTGGCAAAAGCCGATCAATTGAAATTCAATCATTTGTACCAAAGTTAGACCCCGATGGGGCAACTTTGGTACACTTACAAAATATTTCAACTCCACCCACCACCATGTGACTGAACTAATTTTAATCGTTTAGAACTTTTATTTTAAGCTGTTTGAAACATTTCAAAACCTCATATAGACCACCACTCGACTCACGATGAGTTGAAAAGAAGCTGTCATAGGAAGGTGTTCGGGGGTTACCCTATCCTCATGCCTCTTACCTAGAGTGGGGTATCTTTGGTAAGTTTTTTCATGGTTTTTTCTCCTATTTTTCACTCATCAAAATTCCGAATGCTTCAAATATCCCAATGTAACGATGATTTCTTCAATATGGTGATATGTGGTCGAAATGTAGCATTATTCATTCGTAGATCGTTCCGGAACACTTTTTGCCAGGTACACTAACTGGACCACTCGCGAATCGCTGCTAAATCAGTATTTTTGGAAAAAGCTTCAATAATCGAGTACAATCGTTCACGCGGGATCTGCGGTGACTCAACACATTGTTTATGCGTGTTCCAAGAGGAAGAATGAGTTTCAGAGCGATAGAATTATTTACCTTGCCGAACGCAGCTCGATGAAAGTCATTTCTCAGGGGTGTACCAAATTTGCACCCACAGCATCAAAGTTACCCAATTTGACGGTATCAATCAATTTTAAGAAAAGTGCGAAACCGACGACACGGTTTGAGTTTTTTTACGGTTACAAGTTGCTCAGATTATAAAATATAGATATTCTTTATGGTTTGGAAGATGTTTCATTTGAGCCATCGACGTCATTGCCTCAAAACATTGATTTAAGCTGGATGATCTTTTTGATACTCAATAATGGTGATGCTGGCTTTCCAAAATCTATTTTTATTCGAATCCATGATATCATACCGCAACAAAAGAACACAGAGAGTGAGAATAACCGAGAAATTACGAAAAGTTCAAAATAAGATTATCGAATAATAATGGAAAAAGTTATCTTTCATACACCGATATCGATTTATTATGTTGAGACTATGAATCGTCTAAAAAATAGTCGCTCTTTGAGCCTGATGGCCACATGTCAGAAATTGAATTTTTAGAGCTGATTTTGGTGGAGTTGAAGTTGCATTCCAACCACGTATGACCTCAATTTTCAGAATTGTTCTAGCTCACACCGCTAACAATTTTACCCAGAATGGGCGAAAATTGTATCGGAAAAACAATGAGCTTCCAAAAAAAATTGCTTTTTTGGAATACGTAAATCATTCAAACAATCTCTTACAGGCAGTCACGCAATTCTTATACTATCATCGAGGCATACCAGCACGTGCAACAAGAAATGATATATAGTTTCACTGAGAACGCGTGAGCTTCCATCCCCGCATTATACATAGATATAGTAAAAGTAAGCAAAACCACCTGTTGCATAAACTCGTAAATCTGTCCCGTGGCTGTAACCCTGGTAGGCTTGTCGCGCTCTGACGTCATTGACGAACATTTGACAGGTGCCCGACGAGACTCGATGGATTGCCTCCTCGATCTTGTATCATGTCATATTAAACCCCCCAAATATAGCTGTATTTCATTTCATATTGATACGACATCGCGGAATAGCCGGATGAATGGACACTGGACTGACCGAGTCTTCCAAGGTATAGAGTTTGCAAGCTCAACTTGTGCTTGCGAGCTTTTGTGTGTATTAAACGTGTGTATGTACAATATGAATCATTGTGTGCGTTTGTGAAATACGATAGGGGCTTTATTGCTTTCCTGATACGGCCAAGTCCCCGTGACGGCTTACCACACCCTGCAGCCTCGCATTTCCGCGTATGAAAATGGCGTACTCTTACTCTGTGTACATCCTTCATCGTTGTTGTCACTGCCTCTGTGATCGACGTGATTTGACAATCTGCGAGAATATGCTGTATTGTGGTGCTCAACAATAATTTCTCAACTTTTTTCTTCAATTTTTTAAAATTAACAGTTAATTTTCAGTTGACAACGAATTCGGGCGAATTTTTTTCCCAAATCGAGGTAAAACAGATGTGTGTGTTTTTTTAAAATTCAAATTATTGAGAATCATCCATGTGATGTTGAGTAATGTTGCATTCGAGAAGTTGATTATTTTTTTATTCAGCATTCATGGGTATTTCACTCACCTAGTTGAAGATGGAGAAAAAAATCTCATTCCTGATTCTAAAAGTCATGACCGACATTGCAAAAATGTTATCATGACACCCATGATTATCAATCCCTTCACTTATTCTGTCCACTACAGATGGACATCGCCATCTTCTAAATCGCGCATTTAATACAAATCTGAGGAAATTCTGAAAAATCTCGGGCAACCCTAGGAACTTATTCTGCCAATAAGTAAGTCTCTACATAATGGGTTTGTAACGAAATCCGTTTTCAATTTCGTTGAATTTCGTTGGATTATACCCCATGACCAATGTCATAACGCAACCCAACTCATAATATGATGATGATATTTTCTGTGGGATTTCGTTATGAAATGGGTCATCAAATAGGACTCAACGAAATTCAACGAAATTCAAAATGGATTTCTATAGAAATCCTGCTACATATGCTTCTATTTTGGAAAAATTGGAAAAAAGAGATTTTCAATTCAGTAATTTTTACGTTTTTCGTCATTTTTTGACTTTCTATTGATATTTTTCGTATCGGAAAATTGTTTGGAGATTAGTGAGTAAGGTCTAAAGTGAGCGGGTTAAGAATTTAATTTGCTCATGAGACTGTCTTTTCTCTAAAACGTCACAATTCTTCTGAATTGCAATTTGAATGATGACATCGCCAATGAACATTCTAAGTTAAATTCGAAATTTCGCTCTCCACGATCACAGCAAGGTGAGTGGCTTCGAGATCAATGGGTTTCCTAGACTATGAACAATTCTGATATAATGAGTCGTAAGGCCTTGATAGACTTTTCTGGTACTAGTCAATTAGTGTAGAAAATATATGTGCAAAATGAGTCAAATCATCATGCAGATTTTCGCGGAGAACATTTCTTGGCATCCGACGTTGTTTTGAGCTAATTTCACAACATCTTTGACCGAGCATCTGTTTAGAAAATACCGTGTATCAAATTTACTCTTCCCACGCCCGATCAACTATCATAATGATCAAAATCCGATCAACATTGCATTGATTAAACGCAAACTAATCCAGAGGGAAATACTATCATAAATATCTTGAATTCGAGATTGCAATTCTTGATTACCGTCAATGCGATTTATCTTTGTGAAATACATCTAAAAATTGTTAAAAGCCAAAATACGGACATTTTCTCTTAGACGTATGATAAACGCTGAAATACCTCGTTATATCTGAGATCACCCTATCGGCTAACCAAAGTATACTTCACAAAACATCAGCATCTACAGACCGTATCGTAATGCATCTGACTTCGTGAGCCAATGACATAGATCAACAGCTGCATTACTTCTCGACCCTAAACCGATTAGCATCCAATTTCTCTTGAACGTCGCACATGGGGGTATTCTATTCCATGCTGCGCGGGATTCCACCGGATACGGTCCATCACTCGTCGCATCGCACCCTCTTTCCTTTACATCCAACATCCCGGTGCTCACTTCCCCATCAGATTCTCGTGGGCGGGCCACCCCTCATACTTAAACATTAGCGAGGGCGAGGGATAAAATAGAAACTGAGGGTGTCTGTATACCAACGAACCATCTCATAGCTGATAGCCTGATATCTCGGGGGCCGTTGGATGGCCCCGTGCCCAACGAGAGCTTGCAATCGAGTTGCAAGCTTCCACGATCAGGCGCCTATGATATCTTGCTATGGCTTTTCCCGCGGGCTCCGCTTTCCACGCTTTCCCCTGGGCGCCCATACGAGTCGGCCCCTCTTACCATGAGTTAACTTTAGCCCGGTGAGCCTCCCGCAAGCCCAGTTGATCCGGAACTCATGAGACGCAAGATTATCCTTCTGAAATTTGAATTTACCCGGTTTAGAGCTTGCAAGATACCTTGTTGCCGAGCTTGCAATACTGGGGCGCGCGCGCGTCGATGGGCGACGCGTTCCGGCCATCAGGATTTCATCAAAAGCTCAACGATACCCTAGGTTTCGGTAGCATCTGAGCTTGCGCGGAGCTTTCAAGCTTGCGGACAGAGCTTGCGACCCCTTGGCAGCGGCAGACCAGAGCGCGGCTTTTGCCAGGGTAACAGAAGCTCTCTGCACTTGTCTCCGATGCCAAAGCTCTGGCATAGCTGTGCTTGCAAGCTCTGAGCTTTCGGAAGCTCAGCCACGACGTCACGCACGGCGCGATTTAACAATCCGGGTACTATCACCAAAATACCAATGTCGCTGATAACAGGCATTGGATACCTGAGGGTTGATTTTCAAATACTTGAGGAGGGTGGAGTCTCGAGGGGTTGCAAGCTTCAATTGTCGCTGCATATACGATAAGAACACGTTGAGCTTTCGTGTATGACGTTTGATAGGTGTAGGATACACTTGAGAGCTGCTTAGTGGCGATAAAAATGCAGACTTGCAACCCCTTGCAGAGTTTGAATAACAGGCTCACAGAATAGTTGGGGAGCTGTTAGTTGAAACGAGGGAGCTTCCGGAGGGTGTGCGGAGGCAGATGATACAACCCCCCAAGGCGGGTGGAAGTGACAAGCGCGCGCACTCTCACCTGTTGCGATATTGGGCGATCGATATGTCTGTCCGCGCTGCCGCAATAGCTTGACCAGTGTCAGAGAATGTGGTTCATATATTGGTAATTGGGATGGAATGAATGGGTGTGAGGGGTGAGGGAAGTTATTTCCGGTAGCCGCGTGTGTTTGAAATTCGATATCTGGTAATACAGAGGTTATTGACACTTACCCTCGGGAAATCTGTGCCCGATCACCGTCTCGACCCATTGCTGGGCTTCGGCTTCCTGCTCAGGCTCGCGTTTTCCAGCCACCTGCAAGCAGATATTTAAACATATTATTGATAAATGGAATAGAGGAGTTGAAAAGAATCCTGACAAAAATTGACATTCAAAGGGTAATATGGTCGATTGATATTAAATTTTTTTTCTTCCTTTTCAATCGTGCAGTTGAATTTGGTACAATATCCGAGTATTGAATCATCGGCGCGTACGAAAAATTGTCATGAAATTTTCGATACATCAATTCGTTCTAATAAGTTGTTACTTAAATTTCATCAAGAAAGGCAGAAACAGGTACAAAGGACTGTGGCTCTGTATAAAAATGCGTTCAGTCACAAAACTCATGATTTCCATACAAAATTGAAAGAAATTTCATCCTTTCTCCCACTTTGACTACTATGATACAACAAGTCTCCAAAATTTCGGATCAACTGATTAAAAAAATTAGTGACGCATTCAGAAATTGATCACGACAGAGCACACCATTCATCATTGATGACTGAAGTTCAGACAAAAATATATATCTGTGACAAAAATATTCAAAAGTAAAGTTGATGCTCGGTGGGTGTCATTGTATTTTTGTCACTGACACCAAGCATGTTACCATTAAGGCGATGCGCTCGCGGTGCACGCTAAATTTTGTTCACAAAACTCTCAAAATCTTTTCCAATTTGGGCTAAACGACGAGTTATCCAGGCTTTATTATCATCTAACTTGGCCTGGATAACTCTTCGTTTAGCCCAAATCGGAAAAGATTCCGAGAGTTTTGTGAACGAAAATGTGTCAATTTGTAGGTTAGAAAGTATCCGCGGGCAAGTTATTCTCGTTCATTGGTAATAGTCTTGTGATTGGTGACAAATAATGAGTTGTCCTCCACAATTCAGATGATAACACGTAATGGACAAACCATCTCCGACTTCGTTTCCTGAAAATTTTGAGTTCTACATCGAAATGAGATATAATTTCCGGTAGTCGCGCGGTGACCGCATCGCCTTAAGAAAATAAATGGTTTTCACACATATTCAATTAAATGTATCATATTTATGAGCATGTGTTCCTTCGAAGTTCGTTTAAATACGAAGTTGCATCGAAGGATTTTGATTGAAAGATTTGAAGAGTCATCCAAACGCCGCACTATCGGGAGAGACGAAACTAATCGCGTTTAAAATCATTTTTTCAAACTTCGCCAAATGTCTATCTGTGTTACTCCACCATCTCAAATCTTTCCATCAAAATCCTTCGATGCAAATTCATATTTAAACGAAGTTCGAAGGTACACATGCTCATAAATAAGATACATTTAATTGAGTATGTGTGAAAACCAGTACATAAACTGGTACGTTAAAGGCATTGCTCTGTACAGCCAAACATCTCACATTCATACCAAAATAATAATATAAATTGATGTTTAGCAATCTTGAAAGTTGGTTCAGCACGTGATTATAGCCGAATACGCTTCAGAGTGTTTACGATAGTGCTCAATTTTTTTGTATTTCCGAAAAATTGGAAAATATTCGATTTCTTTGGGATCCGATCTATACCATCTCAAAGTGAACTTCTTCCACTTCAACACACGCTTGGTCGCTTCGCCAGAAAATGACAATTGTCAAAATAGCATCGCATCTAACAATGCAATGTTGACGGCCCCATTACGCGTGCATGTTGACCGCGCGGAGCGCATTTCGCGCACTTTCAGTTATGGGTTCCTCGTGACCCAGGAAACTTGAGTGCACCTTTTTTTTGGAAAATTTTACGATTCGCACAATTGATCTGGAGTGTTTTTTCTGACATTTTAATTCAATTCAAGATATTGGCAAAGTACCATAATTTTTAATCAAAAATTGTTAATAACAAAAAAAGTAACTGAGATTCCGAAGAGTGACCTTAAAAATCAATTCAGCGCGTCAAAATACGTAGATAAACGTGTGGATTTTTCAGGGAAATCAAAGTGACTACGAGAGCGCTGTGTATCCTCCCAGACTATAATTGAAATAAGGAATATTTAGGGATTGACGAATTATGAAGCAAAGCCTTCTACGCTGCATTCATACCCACTGCTTTGTATGACGATCTGCCAAAAACTGTACAATGACTTTGTCTCATTAGGTATAGTTGAACTACCCTTTAAATTCGATCACTGTGGCTAAACTCGGCACAACACCATGATTTCGGGCTCTACCCATAGGTGATACATCCAATAATTGATAGTAACAAGAATTATTGTTTAAAAATTGGGTCGTGGCATGAATAGACAATAAAAACATGACATTTTTCACACCATTTCTTATTTTTCCGTCTCAAGTCGGGGAATATCAAATATTCGAGAAAATTTGTAGATTTTCAAAAGATCTACGAAAGTGAATAAATTCGATTTTGACTCTGATGAGGAATAACTGCAAAGGGTTGCAACTAGCGAGGAAAAGTGCTCAGATCAATTTTGTACATCCTTTGAAGATCTACAAATGATCTCTTCCCAAATTTTTCTAAATATTAGATATTCCCCGGCTTATGGCGAAAAAATCAAAAATGACGTGAAAGCATGTTTTTATTGTTCATTTATGCCACGCCCTAATTTTTAAACAATAATTCTCGTTACTGTCGATTATCGGATGTCCCACCAATCGTTCAAGCCCGGTTTCGTCCTGTTGTACCAAATTTAGACAGTCTCTCTCACCAGAAGCGTGTCTTCATGAAAGTACCTTATATGATCATGTTAAATTTCGATTCCATTGGAGAAATAGACGTGCATTAAAAACTCCGCCTCCTCACCCCACCACAATTCGCCAGGCTGCCCCGTGGATTGTGGTTGGGTCATTGGTCACATGTATATTTAATTTAGTATTATTGGGCAAGTCTCCGTAGAGACTTTCAAAAATTGCCGTAGCCGCTGGTATTTCACAGCGTCTTGGCGGGGTATTGGTAAAAGTTTTCAACTAGCAATAATCGCACCTCGGTAGAACCTCATTGGTTACGATATCGCCACTGCGCAAAGCTAAAGAATTCTAGTGCTTGGGCCGGACTAGAATGTCGACCTTCCCAATTTTACAGCGAGAACGAAAAGAGGTTACGCCACCTAGTGGCTATATTCACACTACTCGACTGCGCGGCTGCGAGAGCGCGCGAAATTCAAATACCCCTATATGCCCATCGCTATACCATTGAGGTTCTGTGCAGCGCAATCCAGCAATGCTCGGGAGTATATGTAAATTTCCATGTCTCTTCTTCCATTGATGTTTGGATCTTATTTAGGTCACGCTATGGACATTTAAAGAGTGAGACTCGAAGGGAGACTTGTTGATCTTCGTATAACTATATAAGATTTTCAAAAATTTTATAAAACAGTATGACTGACTTGAAGCTGTAAAGAGATGGGGTATCGTATCAGGAAATTATCACGGCATCCGAAAAGAGCCTATACGATTATGCTGGTGGCTTTGGTTTTTCAATCGGAGTGTTGCAGTAACCCCCTTGTAGTATAAATCAGCAATACAATTTTTTATTGAAAAATATTAATTAGTTCTGCATATTACTTCGAAGTATGTGTGAATTGAGTGGACATATCATTAGATATCATACGAAGATGATATTTTTTTTGTCCTAAATCAAAACTTATATCAATATCGATGTGTTGTAACAAGTGTGGTCCAGGTGAACACATTTGTGTAAAAAAAAAGATATTCCCAATGACAAGCACCGGTTTAAATTTCTTGATGGAATACGCAGAATGATAATGTATGTCACAAATTGAAAAGAAAACTACTAAATTGAGAATTGTTATTTTATAAACAAAATTCATGAATTTACCATGATATTCATACCTATAGTGCGCAAAACCAACCAAGCACATCTACTGAAGAGTGTATTAGGTAGATTATATTGAACTTTCCACGGCTAAGTGATAAACTTGGAACTATGCGTTGATTGACAAAATTCTAAATTGAGCGATGGCATCAGATTTTAAAATGGCATCTCTATCCCTGGCGTACTTCCATCAACTTGCTCACAGTTCCTCTGTTTTTCTCACTCTCCTCTTTCGCCCCTAATAAAAAGAACAAGATGACAATATTTCGCAGCTCATATTGTTCCATATCTTTTCTTCCGTGGTATAATTTAGTGCTTAGCTCAATGACGCGCGTTTGCTCAAAAATATGACAGAACAACATTCACTCATCTTGATTCTACAAAAACTAAAACCTTGTAATACACGCGTAGCACTTTTTCGTGCATATGTGTCGTAATCTATGCATGGATTTTTGGTATTGTGTTATTCGTTGATTATTTGAATCTTTGTTATGGATTTTTACTAACGATTTCATGATTGGAAAATTGATCTATCTCATATCTCACTCATTAGTTTTTATCAATGCGGGAAGATAAGTCAAAAACTTACAATTCACGAATTCTTCTTCTTATTTAGAAAAATGAGACATTAGGGTGAATTGACATGACCGGAAAAAATTAGAAAAATCCAACAGGAAATGTCAATGGAGCTCTTTGATTTTCTGAACGCGTAATTTTTACCGGTCCGTTCAATAGTTTTCCGTCCGTGTAATTTCGGCCTAACAATAAGTCAACTATGGTAAAGAATCATTCGAGATTGCGGCCATATTCGTTCATTTTGGGCTAATCTATTCCAATTCGGTTTCTATTTCAATTGTAACAGTTACAAGAAAGGCATAGATGTACACATATAGTCATGATAAAATCAATTTTCCATAACATTTCTGTAATATCGGTACTTGAAAATGTGAAGAATCATTCCTTCACAAAAAACTTATCATCAAACTCTTCAATCTTAACCCCATACGTAATGAGGCAAGTTCTTCGCGATGTTCTGGGAAGTATTCGTTGATGCCAAGTGTACATACATAAATTGATATTCCAAACATAGTCTTCATGTTCCATAACCTACAAACATCATCGAATTCAGAAGTATTATGTGTGTATTGTTCACTTTCGTAGATTGCAATTTATAACAAAAAACTTATGACTTTCTTTTTAATAATTCTCAAGAATTTGTTTTGTTCCCCGTGCTGACTAATTGTTGAATGATTGATAACAATAGATCGATGAACTTTCGTTCTACTATAATGATCTATTAACGGATCAAACGTGGAAAAAGATGTTCTCAGAAGTGAATTTCAGTCGGAAGATCTCATAATAAACGTTCTCAACAGGATAAGTTCCATCAGCTTACATTAATCACTTCGCTAATGACCCTATAACTCGATGGGTATAAATTGAAAGATGAAAGTTCTCTCTAATTCGCAGAAAGATTATCTTTCATTTTCGTGCTGGCTCTGAGCATTCGGAAGAAGATTAATTTCAAAACTCATACGCACAGTAATAGCTGTATAGGTTTGGTTTTCACTTATTCGTGCCATATCTGGTGTTTCATGAGACTGCAACCCATTAGAAAAGGAAAGAATACCCGCCATCACACCAAATTTTGTGCTGACAACCAGCGATATTAAAAGCACGGGTTCTATTTTTGACATAACACCTTTTCCTTTCATTAAAAATGTTATTTGGGTCGAAATTAAGTGAACAAAATTTTAATTAAAGATTTTGAAGATGTTTGTTCGTCACCCCCAGTACGCGCCTCGGTACGCGCGCAAGAATGATATATATTGAAATAATTCTTACGAGATTTAGATTTCCAAAGGCTGGAGCAATTTTCTAAATCCTCTCATACTTTTCCTCCAATGCATATCAATGTTATCGCCAATTTATCGAAAATTCATTATAAAACCATTCGAAGAACCGCTGAAATAGATTCGTGTTTAATCCTATTGGCCAAAAACGGACCAAAAAAGCATTACATAGTTGGCCAATTTATGGTCAGTGGCCATCCGATTCGTCCAGTTATTGGCCAAAAAATGCTCACCATTTCTACCAGGGTTTATATTCTTAATTATAAACATCGATCCGTGCTGAAAGATTTAAGGAAATGACAATTTTTCAAAAATCCTAAAATCTATATTAGCCCCTCACATTTAAATGTGTGATTCCTCCGAAAAATGGATTTTCGGGGCTAAAATCGGTACAATTGCTACGATGCACATTCCAACCCTTAGAAACTTGTGGGAATTTGGAACACGGAAAATTTCGCTTTCGGCGGAATCACTAAAATACATCCACAGAATGTCAAAAAAATTCAAAGTCGGCGCAGAGAGTCAATGACAGAGAAACACTATGCACAGTATATAATATAGTTGTCGACCAACCTCGCCATCGTTGCAAGTTCACATGCTCAATTTTGATCTCTCGGTCACAGTCACACACATAGCGAGTCAAGAGAGCTTTTCATGAGTGTCATGGACTCATAATTACCGTACCATCCTCAGTTAGTTAGTTGGTCTCTTGGAAAATAGAGACGCGACACACGTTAAAATGTACAAACCCACAGACGAAAGACGAAAACGAAAATGAAAACGAGCATTATACATACAGGAAATCAACTTATTTCCCGACATCTTCCATCAGTCTCTTTCTCCATTATACATATAGTGAGGGTGTGGGAATAGGCTGAGCATACTCTCTCTATGTGTGTGATGTGGACACGGGCTTTGAGCCAAAATCGTCATCACAACGTCGAAAGCTCTAAAACGCTGGTAAATACAGAGTCTGAAAAAGAGATTTGGAGAGGGGACTGGCAGGATATAGTAGAGCGATTCTCGGCTGCCGGTTTCAGTGCTTCATCAGTTTCCGTTACACCGACAGAGATAGTTATCTCTTATATACAGATTATTCAAGTGATATTCTCATACATATTTGTGTACTTGCGCGTCCACAATACTCCACATCGACAACAAAAACAAGTTTGCAATTACTACAAGTGTACAAAATGCCGGTGCGTGCAAAAAAAATTTATTATTTTTTAAGTGTGGTTGTAGTTTCTGGGATAAGTGTGTAAATTGAAATAATCCAGAGTAAATCATGGGTCGTGCAGAAAAAGTTTTGGTTGAGCTTTCAGAGACCAACTGCAAGCTCTATGGCAAAAAAATTAGTTTTTTTTTCCATGGAACTTTTCAATCGAAAGCTTGATACTTTTTTCGGTACTTTGCTGCAACTATTTCCCAATGCCTGTAAATATGGTACATTTGAAATATCAAGCACATCGTACAAAGTATGTGTACATATTATGAGCGTCTTACGGTTCACGATGCTATTTCTGTTGACTAACATGGGGTGACGCTCATGTAAAATCCCGCGCTTCCTTTCCGTCTAAACGGAAGTCTTATAATATACTTTTCGACAACTCTAACACAGTACAATTCATTATACTATCATAAAACCATTACAAAATTCAATTTTTAGTGTAATCAGAGCTTTCAGAAAAAAAATCTCTAGAATCCAAAGAATGTCGGTTAAATAGAGCTTCTAGAGCTTGCAATGGATAAACCGTGACCCGTAGTGTATATATCTATATTTATCTCCCATAATAATTATAAGCTCCCCATGCGGACCCTCAAAGACTAAAATATACACGAAGAAACTGTTGAAAGCACCGTTAGCCCTATATATCATCGGTATACGAAGCTTTTACCCTCGTAAATCGTTCACGGATTCAACTGCGTATTATATATGATCGAGAATGCATGCAAGTTTCTTGAAAACGTTTGTACATATAGATACAGTATAGCAGTATACATTGTATCTTCAATTTATCTTTCTTGGCTTCTGTGCGTGAAAGTCGATCAGTTTCTCAGCGAATTGGCCCATTTGCGAGAGTAAACGCTCCATCGCTTGCGTGAAATTCACGCAGAAATCGGGCGCGAGATCGGCCAACACGTCGTACTTTGCTTAGTTTGCGTGACGGGCCAAGATTGACCGAGACTAATAATGACGTTTACTTGATAATCTAGTCGTATATCTGAGCGATTTTTGTTATTAAATTTTGGCTCATTTTGGAGTACCTGTAAAAAAACGTTTAAAATGAGAATTTTGTGTTATTTTTAACTAAACCATAATTGACTGCATTAAAAGTTTCTGCGATCACTTCATCGGTTTCTTTATCCCAATTTTTTCCAATCAGATCTTGGTTGACTTAAATTGGAATTTCTACAGAAGTCATGGAACAGAATGCAAGTAGACATCAGCCAAATTTTTGGCCTCTTCCATTTTGAAGATCTCTGCATTCGTGCAATTTGTACTTCGCTAACGCGTGTAATTTCACTTTTTCTCATTACTGATACTCGCGAGGATACTCGTGTACAAGATTTTCTGTATGTAACACGCCGCGGAGTACTTCTTGAAGTAGCTAACAAATTCAATATCTTAACCCAATCACTTTGGATTCCACTTCTCAGCTCTCGAAAAATTCTCTGATACGAAAAAAAGTCAACAACTATGTAGATGTTAACTTATGAAGAATGGCAGAAATTACAAGATTGAAAATTTTTTTCCATTTTTCCACAATGTAGAAGAATATAAGTAGTTCCGTTGAAACTTCAACATTTAAAGGCCGAAAATGTGCCTACCCCAAATCCCACTTCGGAAGTTTCTGACATGTATTTTTCGACTTTCTCAAACGTATAATGTATAATTCAACTTGCGCATGGATTTAAAGATTTCCACCCATCGGTACCATAAGGATAACACGTATAACACGGTAGTGGCGCACGGAACCTGACATTTGACACTAAAGTTGATCTCACGAACAAACTTTTTAAGCTACAGTCTTGAGGTTTTGAGGTTTTCATTGTGCCATCAGATACTTCGGAAAAAACTGACTAGGACCTTTGAAGTCTCGAGATTAAGGGTCACACTAGTACCACACGGAACTGACCAAAAAAGTTAGCAAACCCAGATTTTCGCGGGAAAGAGCTCCGAAAAGTATAAAACTCAATTTTTTTCGAAATTTTGAGGCATGGAAAAGTTGCGCCTGACGATTTACTTTAAGAATAAGTTGGCGCGAAAAAGCCTGGAAAGAGGCAAATCCACTTTTATAGAGGAATACTGAGTGGGTACAATTTTAGTCGAAATTGGATGACAGAATGTATGTATGTGCTTGCCATACACACAAAAAGTGGTCTTTGGGCTCTCATAGCGACGGAATTTAGTGTTTAATACCATCAAATTTGATAAGTTTGCCCGCCCGGAACCCGAGCGAGCGAGCCTCTCGGTGGTACTATACACTCACAAAGGTCGAAAAAATGAAAAACCACAGGACACGGACCTGACATTTTGACCCCTTTTTCGATGATAAGTTTTTGGGGTCACCCTGGATCGCCAAACTCATGATTGCGCCGAAAAGAGCACCAACAAATACGTCGAAAGTGACCTGTACGAATTTTTTCCAAAGCGTTTCAAGGGTTTGTACAAGCAGGCACACATTATTTCAAAGTTTCCACAGAACTACTCATATAGGGATTTAATTATTGTCGGAATACATACATTCCTGGCATTATCACAGATTTTTGAAAAAGTTTCAGTTTTTTCATGTATTCAAGTAAAATTATCACAAATATTGGTTTTTGGACATGTTCACACACGTGGAAAATTGTAATGAGTGAATTCAAGAAAATCAAGTAAATCGGAAAAATCCGAGATTGATGAACCTGATGAAATTTTCAGCATCTAAAAGATCCTGCTATTTTATTATCGAAAAAAGGTTTCGATGATTAATCAAAAATACCAATAGCCTGCAGGTTCGAGCATGAGTCGTGAAAATTATGCTCTTCATAAGAAAAAAATTCTGAAAAATCATCCGCAAGCTCCATAAAATTTGTCCGCACATTTGTATCTTTAGACACGTTCACAAATCTCTGTCACCAAATCTCCAAACTCTCGCACTCAATAAATGCAATTTATTTTGAAAAAAAAATCTTCCAACCGTTAATGAAGTAAAAATCTGCGTATCGTATCGCATAAGCCTCATAAAATCGTATCGAATCCGCTGCCAAAGCTTGCGCGTGGCCTATATTTACGATGCATGTAATGCCTGTCAGATTCAAGCTTCTAAAGCTGCTTCAAAACCGCGGCAATTTTTAAACGTTCGCGCTCGATATACCATGTTTTACGCGCAAATTCATACATACAAACATCACACACGGATCATCTCTCACTCACATAAGACGAACTGTTTGAAAAATCAATGTATAGTACAGTTTCGCACGGCTATAAATATAAAATTATCGCCGATTCGACCATGTGCGCCAGCAAAACATATATCCAACTTACGTCAAAAGCATAATTTCGGTGTATGTTTTGCTAATTCGTGACCTCGGTCTTCGAACGTTAGCCAGGCAAAATACATACAAATTGCTCTACACGATTATACACATTTACACATGAGAAAGTTTGGACTTTATAAATGTATGTGTATAAATGTATATTATTGGTATAGAGTGGGTGAACGCATTCGATGAGATTCTATTCTCGTACTCTTGTAATATAAATTCTACGGTCTAATGGTAGTTTGGGATTTATAAACATAGGATGTGGTATTCAAAAAACGGTTGGACGATCGGGTTACCCGAAGCTTTTGGGATGTGGCGCGCGGATTACGAATTTTCTTTTTTTTCGCGTTTGAGAAACTAAAATGTCACGCGTCATCGCTATATTTTGCGAGAACTCGATGTAAGAAGAATTTTTCAGATGATGATATTTTATTTGGATGAGCGAATGGAAGGTTCTCGTTGTTGGAACGCATCCAAAAGAGTTTAAAAATTTTTACTTCAACGGATGAAATATTTTTTTTTGACGGAACATTCATTTCCGTATCGATTAATCATTGTGTCTACTTTTTTTTTGAAAATGTTCCTATTCAGTTGTGTAATTTCTTTTTTTAATTTGTTGATGAATGATACTTGCTGAAAGAAGCAATCTTTATTCATGATATTTTAATGGAAATATACCAGGAAAATAGTTTCAGAAACAATAATTCAAAAGTACAAACTGTGTGTATTTTTACAGCCACGTAACAAGGAACAAGAACAGGAAGTTCTCGAATGGATCTCACAAGTGTTGGGAGAGAAATTACCTCCCGGTAACTATGAAGATATTCTCAAGGATGGCGTCATTCTTTGTCAGCTGATCAACAAACTGGCACCGGGATCGGTTAAAAAGATTCAAAGCAAAGGAACAAACTTCCAGCTCATGGAGAATGTTCAGAGGTATTTATATTCAGAATTGCTCTTTACTTGTCTATAGATAGTGTGAGTGAATTTCATTGAATTGTAGAATTTGGCAATATTTGACAAATTCTTCCTAAAGTAAACTATCACAGTACTGACGGACTTATGGAATACTATTTTGATACAATTTTAGACGGCAATAGTCTAAAATCCCGCCATGTCATGCATATGTGCTTACAGTTAAGGAATTTCACATATTTTTTCTGCAAAACCGAAAATCGCAGTTACGTTTGTGTGTGTCGTAGGCAAGACCCACCGGTGGGTCCCGCCTCAGCGAAAGTGTTCGGAAGGGACGAAGAAGAAATGACATAACTATTTCAAGTTGCGATTGAAAAAAAAAACAATTTTACTCAAATTTTTCAACAATTTCCCAAATTAGGTTAGGATTTTCTGACTTTTATATATGGCTCATACTTTTGCAATCAAAAAAATATATTTTATCCATCTCAGTTATTCGAACCCTGTCAAAACAAAGGTTTTAGTAGTGATAATATTGAGACGCACTTTTTGATACAATCTTCACGAGTAAATTTTTTCCATATTGATCAAAAACCAATCATTCCAGAAGCCATGAATGTATACTGTAAAAATTCATTGAGATTTTGACTTGCGCATACAACCAGGAGATAAAATCCAATCAGTATTTTGAAAATTCAACCATATATATTTTCATCAACTGATCAAATTTTGTCCCGACTCATTGACTTGATGAGATTTCACTCAGCTGGTTTCTTTCCAGAATTTTTCACAGCGAATTAACTCAAATACAACATTTCACTATTACAGATTCCAAGCTGCTATCAAGGCATACGGTGTACCCCAAGAAGAAATTTTCCAAACGGCTGATTTGTTTGAAAGAAGAAATATCCCCCAAGTGACTCTCTGCTTATACTCATTGGGAAGAATAGTAAGCAGCTCTTATATTTTCTTTCACAAAAACTCTCTATCTGAATTAAACCTCATTAAGCTGTGTACGAGTAACAAAAAATTAATTTTTTTTTTTCAACAGACCCAAAAGCATCCAGAATATAATGGACCAAGGCTTGGACCAAAAATGGCTGATGAAAATAAGAGAACTTTCACAGAAGATCAACTTCGTGCAAGCGAGGGACAATTAAATCTTCAAATGGGTTACAACAAAGGAGCGAGTCAATCTGGTCACGGAGGATTTGGAAATACGAGACACATGTGAATTTTTTTTATCTATCCAACATTCTTCAAATATCATATCAACATATGTGTATCTACTTAGATAGAAAATTCTTGATGCACTATGTGTATGTATGTACATCTATGATGCATGGGCTTTTGAGATCATATATTTTGTATCTTGTTATAAAACTTTGTCACGATAGAAGTTACATATATAAGAAAAATACTACCATATAGCTTTTCTAATCCAAGTTTCAAAAAATTTTATGTAACAGCGGGATATAAAAAAAAAACTGGAATAATAGTTGACTCTGAAATTGTTGTCGGATGAACAATAAATTCACGATGTCTACTGTAATTTCGCGTTTTGATTAATAAGTTGTGTGTATTACATGGTTGTAAAAAATTGTGAAACTCTTTTGCGGAAATGAGTTCTTTGTGGTTGAAGATAATATCATGGAAAATTATACAGTGCGATGCGATGGATAGGCCTGTACAGTAAAACAAATTAACGTATTAAAATGATCAAAAAATCAACGTTCACTGCGTATACTATGGTAATTTTCTTTTCCTTTCATACTAATGTTATCAAGAAAAACCAACTTAGTCGTTTTGATATAACATGATTTATTGCAAGCATATATTGTTCATGCGATCAGGATTCGAAAACTGCGTTGTTACACATGAAACTCGACATAAAAGGTCAAAATATTCTTTTTTTCTAAATTAGATAATGAGTAGATAAATTTTACCACTCATTTTATGAATTTGTACAAGAAAAAGAGTATGAATGAATGGTAATAATGATACTTTCGGAAAATTTTCACAAAATACCTCATATTTATCAGAATTTGCTCAATTGCAGGTTATGATCACTTGAAAGAAAATATGTCTGACGTTATAAGAATTGTATCAAAAGCAACCCGAAAATTTGTATCATTAAAAATATTGAATATGTACATACAATCACAGGGAACAATTTTCCGCGATTTGTATATCATTGGAAGAAGTTCAGTCGATCGACTACATCGTCCATATCGTCGACGAATATTGACTCAATTTGGACAAAATTCTCTTTGTATGGCTTCTGTTTGCCAATTTCCCAATTTGCAAAATGTTAAATTTTTTTGAGATGTTATTTACAGTCAATTTGAACCAATGGCAACTTCAATTTCATGATCTTAATCCCTTAGTCATATAACCACCGTCACATACTCATGAAAATTGTATAATGGAGTACAAAATTCCTTTTAAGAACAATGTAGGAGATAAAAATCTCCCTATCCACTGATGATAATGATATACTGATGTGGTTTTCTACTCACATCAGTTGATCGCATAGACAGATCAGACCACACGAAATTTTGATGCACGAAGAGGACGATTTTGGATACTATAAGTTCCTCCTTTAGACTGGAGTCTTAGGCTATTTCAATATTTGAATACTCATGCAATAGTCATCCTAGACAGGAGATTTTTATTAAATTTTTTGATCCATCTGAACAGAGCGACTGCATACCTTCATGTTTTGCAGCAAAAACATCAGACCATGGAAACATGATTGGAATTGGGAACTAACCTCTGTGTTATTTTAAGTAGCAGAAAAAAAGCAATAATATGGCCGAATCTCAAAACTCTCCCGTGAGAATAACTCCGAGGAAAGAAAAAAATGCTTATTGCATGTTAGCTCCCAATTCTTACTATAGGTTATTACTATTATTACAATTTTTCTCTTCAGTTCTTCACTTTATCTACTTAATTTGAAACACAGATCGAGAAATTTGTGTAGCCATTAAAGTGGTGATAGCTTGGAAATCCCAAAGAAGAAGGAGGTGCTCAAAATTATTGGTCATCATTTTCAATCTACACAACATCGCAAGAAATGCATATTCAACCTCTTTTTGGCTTTCATCTGGGAGTATGTACAAGCGGCATTGAGCATGATTTTACTGGTTCTAGTTCACAAATAACATAATGGGCCAGAATGAGGATCCAAACGACTATCTGAATCCGAATTCGTGGTCGGTTTTGCCCTAAAAAATCATCCTTTCACCTGAAAAGGACTTAGACTCTGTTGACAAGTTTAGACACCGTTCAGGCATTAGACGATGCTGAACTAACCTCAGAACTGAATTGAGATGGTCTATTCGAGTCGTAAATGTATGTTTCTTCATTCTCGCCCATTATCTCGTTTGTGAGCTGAAACCAGTAAAATCATACTCAATGCCGCCTATACGCCCGAAAAGCCGATGTAATATCCATTTTCGACCCGGTAATTAAATGGAAGCTACAATAACCGACTTGAACCATAGTGGGTAGATCGTATATTTTTTAAAAACTTCAGAATAACCACTGGTAAAGGTCGAAAGGCGATTATTACCTTTCCAAGTCTAGAAGATGGCGTGAAAATCGCTAAAATTTGCTCTCAGTAAATAGCTTTTAATAGAAGTCACCAGAGTCAATGATCGATTCTGAACAATTCTTTCCTGAAAAGTACTTATGTCAACAAGAAAAATTCACTGAAGTACGTCAAAAAATTGGATACTGTTGAAGCTATAATTTTTCAAAAATAGGCCAAAAGAGGCATGAGATGGTCCTTTTAATTTGACATAGTGCTAACTGGAAATACTTTTTTTTATTCTTTTCCAGACCCCTTTGGAAAAAATTTCGCCCAGTTTGCTCCAGAGTTACTCAAAACGAAAGACATGGGTGTCATGTGAAAAATGAGAATAGCATCAGCATTTTTCTGAAAGTGTCAAATGGACTTGATACCGTTGTGATCCTATATCGTCGAGTATATCGTTCAATTGTTTCAGGGTTTGGTGTTCCCAAGGAACGCGACTATGCCCTCTCTTCTCAGGATGCGGGGGTCAGATGGGTCGAGATTCGTCAAGGTCTTTAAAATATTAACTTGAAAGAAAAAGATCTTAAATGTACGATTGCAAAACAACAGAATTTATACATCCATACGCGTCTTGTGCGGAAACATTTTTCCTTCGGGAAAACCAAGCTGGACGTTGTCTTCGCCCACGTCCAGCCCGGTTTCCCGAAGGCAAAAATGTTTCCAGCACTCGAAGCGTAATGTACTATTATACTCGGATTATTAAACATAACGCTATAATCATTATTTTACCAAAATCGTTTTTTTTTACCTTTCCCAGTTGAATCTTGTACCTTATCTGGCGTTCAGAAAAATAACTTATCCACGGAGAATGTTGTATCACTATGAAGAATGATGGCATGCTGTGCGATGAATGCACTCTCTTGACTTAAACAAAGAATTTCTCGGAGAATTTTCGAGTAAATTGGTGAATCCAGAGCATCAACGGTCACCATGAGTGTTTTTCCGCAATTTCACCAAGCTGGTCACGGATTTATGTTGAAAGGATTTAAAAAGTTCTGACAGTATTTTCCTCAATAACGGTTCAAGTCATCATAAGATGCGATGAGTCCAAATGGTGTATTGTGGTAGGCACCGTTTTGATCACTTATTACAGCTTTTTTTTTGTGTTGTGAGCATTAATAATCTAACGCCAATTTATATTTCTATGGGGACGTGATTTCTTGCTTGAAGAGTAATTTCCACATGCGATTTTGAAATGTGGGTCTATGCTTATGCGTTGTACAGAAGAATAATAGGATACATATTGAAACAAAGAATTGTATCAAGATTATCTTCACTGAGAGCAATATAGGACCAAAAAATATCTAGATCATGAAGCATTCCTTTGAACATTCTATTTCATCGCAGATTCTGAAATTTATGCACGGTCGACAAGAGTTACATCAATGATTGTAGAAGGTCTATATCTTCGACTTGTTGCGACCCAGGCTGCCCCTGGTAGAAATCTCTCCATGAAATTTAGACTTGAAACTAAAATATGGCTAAAAAAGATGGACCATATCCGATGACTAATAAATGGCCAGTATTTGGGCGACTTCCGATGAGGTTTTGAAATAGTTTAAAAAATCTAGGCAAAAGGTGGGCAATATGTGATACCCCTCTTTCAAGCGCGAGACTCAATTTTGTTGGCTTATAACTGGCTCTATATTGGCTTTGATATTTATTCAACGATGATTCATTGTGATAACTGATTATTAAGGAGATAACATTTTTTTCTGATCGGCAAGCATTCACAGAAATTTCTTGATCTCAACAATAATTTAAACATTATTGGGCAATTTACGACAATTGACGAGATAGTTGATGAAGCATCTCCGGACTTCATCATAAAACTTACTTGAATTTCATTTGCGTTCAAATTTACATACAAGCAATTTCTCTAATGGCTGACCACTGGCAGAATTAATAATGACCCAAACCGCCACCCGAATTTATAACTTGATGATTCATCATTTATTCCTGACTCCAATCTACATCCATACATACAAGACAAAATAGTTTAAATCTCTTCGGACAGATCTAAATTACCTTGCAGAATAGGGTATAATCTCAACGTCAATCATATTGTCCCTTACGAAAATTTCCAATCTATACTCCAGATTTCCAACACGGAATCCGATATGTTATTTTTATTATAGCAAAGATACAGGGCACATATCGTGAAATTGTGAAAAATCTCAGAATAAACACGTGCAGTAAGTATTAGGCGCGACGATACGCAGACCGGGGAATTTGTTTACATGCATGTAGATATGGCACAGGGCCGGTAAATATATAGGTATATATCGAGCAAGATGTGGAAAGCAACAATGTCAAGCTCTCCCAAAAATTCTGCGCTCTGACACACTTTTATCGCGGCTATATCCAAGATTCATCGGCATCAGTATAATATCGTGTCCCTGGCACCAACGCTCCCTCTCTCTCTCTCTGTCTCTCACTTTCAGAGCTTTTGAATATCCTATATATCGCGTGGATAACCTTCCAACGTATACGTTTGAAGAGCGAGCTTTTGAAATTTTCTCAAAGTTATTCCTGGATTCCGTGTTGAGACTCCGCGGTCTTTTAGCTGCTGGATCAATAATGTGTGCCTTGTCATCGTAACAATTTGGAGTTATACACAATTCAAACATCGTCGTGTTGGCTGCTTGTGACCTCGACCTGGCGAAAATTTCTTACATATACTGGAATTTTGTGGTTCGGAATCTTGCTGATTTCGTTTTCTTGGATGAAGGTGGATCGGTTCGATGTACTAGTATTTTTGTTCTTTTTCTTTTTTTTTTAGTTAGCTATATCTAACCCCTGGTCCGCTGTTTCTTGATCCCCTTATAGTTTACTTCGTGAGTTTGGAATAGAATTGTCTGAGAGTCTAATCAAGAATAGGTCAACATGAAAATTTTCTTCTTTCGAATTACTTACACTTTTGAGACTTTTCTTTCAAAAATCTGTTGATTTTGTAGCATACGGGGAATCAATATTCTTGATATGACCTTTTTTGGGAACACTATTGAACAAATTTTTAAATTATCATTGAAGCTCCGAGTCATAGTAGGACTTATTCAAGAGATAGATACAAAAAGCTCATAATATCGTTTCAAAATCTGTTGATAAGCGAAATTCCAGATACCAAGACTAATTGAAGATGTAAAGCCCTCAATTACACTAAAGATAATTGATTTTTTTATGGTCGAGCCGTTCATGCATCGAAGTTCTGATATTATAGGATTAACAGACAACGAATTTAAACCTCGAGACCTTGAATGGATTGAATTGCCTTCAATTTAGTCATTTGGAAAGAATTGTGAACGAAAAGACATCCTAAATCGATCATTCATCAGGATAACAATGACACGTGGTGGAATGAAGAGCGTATAACATATAGGAAAAGTTTCGACATGAGAACAAAAATTCATTCTGCGAGCATTAGATTGCTAGGTATATAGCTATAAGTGCTGAACATGATATAATGCTTGGTAGGATAGATTTTCAATAAACTTCACTCGTTGAGTTTCAAAATGTTTTATGCATATTTCTGGTCATGTATGAATTTTGAGATTTTTATAAAATAGCTTCCTTATGGAAATTCCTTTCGACTGTCCAGTTGATGGAAAGATTCTCAATATCGTGCATCGATCACTGATCTTTCAAATTCATAATTCACAATTACGAATACTGATATTTTTATAAGTAATTGGAGTCAATCTTGAAATTTGTACTTTTCCTCATCCGCTTTGTACATTTTACCATGATATATAAGTCACGTTGTGCATATCAAATTTTGATAAGATAGTTCACATGTAAGAACGAGACCCAACTGAAATCTAACTAAAATTCAAATATATTTTCGCACTATGAAATGTGGTAAGCCTCTGACTTGGTGCATTCCTCAGCCTCTAATCTAATGTATGTACCAATCGAGGTCTTTGACTTCTAGTGTACATCATCAGCAAAGTGCATCGTGCGAGACGCCAGTGAGTGACGGACATTCTAAGCTCATACACACAATATAGGTATAAATATTCACATCTCAGACATGCCGACAGCAAAATCTGTGAATATACGTATAAACTGTGTTCTATAACTATAATTATAACATGGATGAATCAGCGCTTGCTGACTTTGGTCCACGCGAAGGTCGGACAGAACCACCGCGTTTCTATATTTGTACGCGAGCCGGCGCTCTTCGAAAATATTTAGAACTTTTTTTAAATCACCCGCGCAAAAGCTTTCTCTCTCTCCAAACTAGCCTGGTCAATTTCAAAAATGTACAACTACCCGAAAAAAATGCAAGTTTAATTTTTGCAATTTTTGTGTTTTTAGGGTTTACTCACCTGCCACAATGGACGTCCCGGCATTTTGATTATTTTTGAAGTTGTTG